>CM060677.1:164526394-166008894 GCA_030686995.1 Artemisia argyi | reverse complement strand
ATGCTTATTTATGAATTTAATTACTTTACAGCTTTTGTATCTAAATTCAACCGTATCAGAGGAAGTTGAAATTGCAGAAGAAAGCCCAGCCATAAAGACATGGGACACACAAAAATTGAAGAGAAGGGAGAAACAGGAGATTGGCATGGGTGGTTTTGGAATGTTGCCTATTAAAGAAGGGTTGCAGTACATTGAGCAAACAAATAAAATGAAGATGACAAGGAAAAAATTACAGGAGTTGAAAAAAATCCCAGAGTTGGGTGACAGACAACCAGGTAATATATCATATATTACAATATTAATCGATTTACAGTAAGACGTATCCGATAATCATATAAAGGTAGTTAAATAACTTTATTAATCGATTTACAGTAAAACGATTGGAGTATGCTCAACAAGAGATAGTACGTCAGGTTTATACACCAAGAGTTGATTTGGAAGATGGAATTTGCGGCATTGGTGAAAGTTCAGAGAGAACTGAAGCAATTAAAAACTTTCAAAAGAAACCAGTCGAGGTAATCTGATATCTCAACACAACTGCGGGGAGGTGTTGGGATGGAAGTATTTGAAAGAATTTCATGATTAGCAAATAATTAAAATTGGAATATCTGTCATTGGGAAAGCCAGGATGCTGTTTCAATTAATATCAATGGTCCCGATGACGATGTTGTTTTGTATAAATAATGACTTCCCGAATTAGCATTAACTATTAGCATATTAGGTGTTAGGTTTATATTTAGTATCATTTGTATGTAAGAACAAATCAATGTAAATATTGTTTAATTATAATGAAGATGTATAATTAGTAATAATTGATGTTAGAGTACATGAACGATCACGTGTTAGAAATCAAATGATATATGTTAATGCATCTGTTATTTATAATTAGGGCATCTGTTATTTATAATTGGGGCATCTGTTTAATTAGGGCATCTGTTATTTATATATCATATGCGTTATATGTATAGTACGTCAATAATATACTAATACATTGTTACTGGAAAAAACAAAATGTTTCAGGACATGAAGATAGAGATAAAAAAGGCGTTGTCAATAACAGGAAATATACAAAGCATTGTTGATGAAATGCTGGAAATGGCTGTGATTTCTTACCCTGAAGATGAAGAACTCAAATCACTAATTGAGTCGAGAAACGGGAAGATTAGGAAAGCGTTCAAACCAGGAAAAATCGCCGCTCCACTTGAATCGGAAAACGATATAAATGATGAACATATGAATGATGCGCATATATCACAAGAAGAAAATGATATAAGCACAGATGATTTTTTAGGAGGGGGACCAGATATAGAAACCGTTATGGAAACACTAGAAGATTATTTGGAAACGAATGGGGGAAATAAAGTAAATGAGGAATCTGATGGTATAAATAAAGGAGAAAAGGTTAATGGCGATATTGAAAAAGAAGCGAATGAAGGTGCAGACGCAGAGTTGGTTAAACAGGTTGGAGAATCACCGAAAAATGATGGAAATGTTGGTATAAATGAAGGTGAAAACGGTAATGAATATCTAGTTTTAAATGAGGTGAATCAAGGTGGAAAAGTGTAGACGTGGGGTTAAATGAAGTTGAAAAGGAGGCCGAAAAAGAAGTTGTGAATGAAATAGTTGAAGACGCAAATGTAAGGTTTGTTGGAGAATCACCGGTGGTAGAATCGTCGATACAGTATAAAAGGAAAAATAAAATTAAAGTTGGCGAAAGGACTGTAAGCCAAATTATGGAAAGACTCGTAAACAAAGGGGAATCAACTAGATTACCAAATCTTTCAATCCCGGTCGCAACTGAAAAGGATTTAGAAGTTACAGGAACCGGTAAAGTTTCAAAAAGGCAATACATTGATTTCACACCACCAAGCTTCAATCTGTTTTCACAAGATGATGAAATGAACAATATAGAAACAGATTTAAACGTTGTAATGAAACTTCCACTGACACAACCATCAGAAATGGAAACCGGAGACAAGCATAAAAGTGGAGTGGTGAAATCAAAAAATGACAAATTGGTTAACCCTTCAAAGGATACTTCTATGAACGAAAAGGACGGTGTGACAAGGACTGAAGCAACAACACAGATGGATGATGTTGATAATGTTCAAGAAAGTGTAGGGAAAGCAGATGAAAAACCCAGGTCAGAACATGTGATTGTCGAAACGATCCTTCAAAACAAAACAAACACGCACCAAACATTTATAAAAAGACCTAAGGTGACAATAAAGATATCTGAAGGGTTGAAAAAACCAGGTGATTTAACAATTCATAAAACTGGTGCGGATAAATGTAAACAAGTGCTTACGTCTGATGAGGGTAATCTTTCAACCACTGGAGCAATTAGTGCGGTGCCAATAAGCTTTATGAGACCAATGGAACAAGGAAATGAAGTATTAGGGAAAAGAGTGAGCAATCCTACTGAAGTACTATTGTCTCCATATGTCAAATGAAAGGTCAGCATCACCACAAATTTGCAAAGTGATGAGAAAACAATAGCTGAGTACATGTTCAGCGGGATGCTTCCTCCTATGTGAGTAAAAATATAAATACTAATTTTATAAAAAATAAATTTAGTGCATCATAGAATTATTGTTAATGCATCCATGTTTTGAAGTAATACATTTACGTGTGACCAGGGATATTGTGTTCAAAACATTCGACATGGAGATCCCGAGGGTAGTATTTGAAAGTTTGTATGGAAACATGCCGGTAACAAGCGCTACAATTGACGTGTGGAGCATAATTCAAAACAATGATGAGAAGTTGAAAAACAAGGTGGCATCGCGATCTGTTTTCTGCAAAACTGGCATGCTGGTAAGGAAAACACGTTTAATATAATATTTGCATAATAATGATCATTAGTGCACAATATGTTGTTAGTATGATTAGAGAAACACTTATATCACCTATATGATTATTGGTTTTAATTTTTTTGTGAAAAAATGATGATTGCTATAAAAAAATCGTGTGATATATTGGTATTAGTGAATCGTGCGATATATTAAGGCATAATATTGAGTATGATTATGCCATACGATAAATATGTGGAACGATGGAACCGGTTGGATACATTGCGTATTTGATAGTGTATTGAAATATTAAGGCATATGTATGACATATTTTTAGTGCATCTGTATGGTATGTTTTAGGGCACCTGTATGAATATTTTAATGCATATGTATTAAAATAATTAGATAAACAATTTAACAACGTATATGATACTAATTTAATTTTAGTGCATATTTGTTAATAATTTGTTGATATAGTGATCGTGTTTTGTGTTTTAAAGATAACACGGAAGGCAGACGACTTCAAAAGAAGGATGGATGGCGTGCTTGAATATTCAACGAAAAAAAATCTTGACAAAGTTGAAATGGTAAGTTATTTTAAATAAAAATAAATAAAAAATTGATAATATATATATATATATATATATATATATATATATATATATATATATATATATATATATATATATATATATATATATATATATATATATATATATATATATATATGGTGTTTAACAATATGAATATGAACCAGGTTTTCTTTCCAATAACAATGGCAAGAGAAAATTACAATCACTATTATCTCATTGTGTACAATTTGAAGACATGTAAATCATATATAATCGACAACGTGCGAGAGCAAAGTCAAGATGTCATTAGGCGGTATGGGGATACTCCAAAAGCACTGGTATGTTTTAAAAATGCTTTAAAATTATAGCATCAAAGACAAAAAAAAAAAAAAAAAAAAATAGTGCATCAAAGTTTTATTATATTCAAATCTGAATTTTGGTTGAAGATAGTTGTTATTATAAACTTCACATATTGCATATATTTATGTTTAAAATGAATTAACCACCTTTATTTTTTTTATTTTTTATTTTTTTATTTATGACAGACAAAGATCTTTGCAAATTATTTGCAATCAAAAAATCACCCAAATGCAACAAAGATAGCAGTAACGAAAATCAAGATATTGAAGTTGGAGTGGGAAACAAGCATGGACCGTTTCGGATCTGCGATTTTCCTAATGAGGCACATGGAGACATTCTGTGGAACAGAAAAAGAGTTCAAATCGGGACTTAAAAAAGAAGGTTCGGCGCAAAACACCCAACTCACAAGCCTTCGTAAAAAGTATGTGGTAAAGATGTTGATGACTCTTATCAACGAAAAAAAAGAGCAGGTAGAACAAGAATTTAAGAAATACGACAACTTCAACGATGCTCAGAAACAAAATTTCAAGAAATGCGCATTCCCAAAGCTTCAAAAAAGGGTAACAAAGTATTTTGAGGATCATGAAGAGAAAATAAGGAAAAGGTGGAGCTTTTTAGGGAACAAGTCTATTACTGCAAACAATATGATGTAATAAGCTTGATATTCGAACTATAATTATGAACTTTGATTCGCCTTAAACTAGTTATCTTTTATTTCTCAACCACTTATGAATGGTCAATAGTAAAGTCAAACTAATCAAGACAAATGCTTCCGTGGAATACAGTGTTTCCCCGGGTCGTAATGTCCCAACGAGGTGTGCGATGTTTTATTAAAAACGAGTTTGTGATCGAGTGAATATGAACAGGGATATGAATAAAAGTGTATGTGTGTGTGTGTTTAAACTAGGGTTTTATAACTTAAAATAACTTAAATAAACTATCTTAACGATTACGTAAAACCTAGATATCTAAAACGTATAAACGTACACCAATTTAAAAATCAGACGCGACTGCGTACTGAGAAAAAGGTGAGTTTTAAGAAAAATAAACTACAAGGGTTAAAAATGAAAATTCTATAAACTTAAACTTAAAAGAAAATTGAATTAAAAAGAAAACTATTTTTTAGATTATTTTATTATTTATTATTAATTATTTAATTAAAAACTATTTAACTATTTAATTAAAACTAACTTAATTAAAACTAAAAATGATAAATACTACAAATTAAACTAAAAACTTGTAAAAATAATTTCTAAACTTAAAAATGAACTAGAAGAAAGTATAAAAAATAAAAATAAATCTTTTTGTCTTTTTATGAATTTTCTATTAATTAAAAACTATTTATATTAATTATACTAATTAAATTATTTTAAATTACAAATAATACTAAATCAACTTAGAAAATTATGAAAAAATTTATAAAACTATTTTATAACTTATAAAAGCTAGAAAAAATATAAAAACTAGGTGTTGCTTTATAAAAATTAATTATACTATTTATAACTTAATTATTAATTAATTACTAACAAAACTATTATTAATTATAATAAATACTAAATTACAAAATAAAAATCTGAGAAAATTATTAAAAATACTTTAACCTAAGAGGAAATTAATAAAAATATAAAAACACAACTTACTTAATAAAAATCTAAAAATGAAAATTAAAATTAAATTATATTAAATAGAAACTATCACTTATTTTTATATTGTCTTTTCTGGATTTTTCTTTTACAAAACTATATTATACTTAGAAATAAACAACTTTTGTAAAAACAATAATTTTATAAGCTATTAATAAGCACTGTGGGGGGCTTATTACCTCCACAGTTGACTTTAGTTGACTGAAAATGCAAATTAGCTAAAACTGACTTGTGTGGGACCCACTATGGTAAAACTTGGTTCCTCAGAGTTAATTGAACATGTATAAGCAACAATAAGCACAAGGGGTCCACTGGATAAGCCAATAAGCCACAATAAGCACTTGCTTATTGTGGACTGAGACAGAAAATGGGACAAAGATCAAGGCTTAATCCAGGTGGGGTCCAGTGATCAAATGGTCAAACAAGTGGTCAACTATTGTTCCCTGGTAGGAGAGGGGTTGGGAGAACCTAATTTTATGGTGTGAGACCCACTGATGTGGTCATAAATCACCACCAAAGTGGTGGTGATGGAGTGAGTCTGCTGCAGCAGGGCAATACCTTGCCCTGCAGGTGTGTTTGGAGGTCTGTGGGGCCCACCCTAAAAATCACAAAAATATAGGGAATGGTGGAATCAAGAGTTGAGCTGAGGGTTTGTAATTAGGGACAAGTTTCAGGGTCCCAATCCAAACACTAAATTCTACTAAATTCTTTGAACTTTTGTAAAATTCTGAGAGAAGCAAATTTGACTTTCTAAGAAACTTGAACTAGTTTGACTTTATTGAGCTTTGATCCTAACCTAGTGACTGAATATGAAGTAATAAGTTATAATAAGACTTAATTAAGCTATTATAACAACTGATAAGCAAGTATGGCTGATTTGGGAGTGTCAATCCCACACAGTTAACTACTTATGGGTTGTAATTGGTGATTTTGACTTTTTGGTTTAATTGTGACCAAACTAATGGTCAAACTGACCTTATATGAACTAAACTAACTTGTTGGAACCTAGTTTTATCCTAATAAACAACAAGAGCACAGCAAAACAGCATGATCCAAACACTCCCTAACAAACTGATTTTGATGATTATCAAAGCAAATGATATATTTAACCCACTACACTGATTCCTAACACTAAATTATGATTATATAAGGTCAAATGAACCTGAATCAATCACAACACAAGCAGAAAACACAAGTTTGTCAAGTTTAAGTTTTCCACTGTGAGACTTTTGATTTTTAGTACAAATGATTTCCAATGAACCAACTACCTAATTTTAATTAATATTATCACTTAATAACTCTATTTAAACATGAAAACACAAAGATAAAAACAAATAAATTACAAGAACAATAATATGCTAAAATTAATAAAGATGCTTACAAAATGGAATCGACTGAGAAACAATGAACCATGAACATGTAACCAATCCTAGCACCTCCCAAAAGGTTCTAAACCAGATACCTTCCAATTTTCATCATGCTTCAGCTTCCATTCCTTCTTTTTCACTAATTTCTAATTTATTTTCTATTTTATTGATTTCTTTGGTATTTTCTTCTTTTGTAAGCTAAACAGACATTCAAGGTATATAAGAGCTTAATTAAGCTTTGTCAAAGCTTAAGTTAACTTTATATAACCAGAGTAACAACTAGAAACAACAATTGGACAATTGGTGATTTTTGAAATAAGAGCAAATTTGCATAAACTGAGATAGCACTTGAAACTTGAAATTAACTTGAATTAAGGATTGAAATACATAAAATTAACTGATACAAGCTTGTTTTAATTGAAAATACAACTTAATGATTAAATTACACTACCTACGACTACCATTAACTAAAACTAAACTAATACTCTTCACTTCTGCTTCCTTTTCCCTTTTGTAGCCACTTTTTGAGTTTGTGGGACCCACCTTGACATTTCCCACCATTCCCCAGCCGTTGGATTGGTCTGAGTCATCTCCACCGTTTAAAATATAAACTTGGCGCCAAAGGGTCTTTGGTCACTGTAGATAACGTGGGGAGGGTTTTAGGGGTTTAAATGCATTTGGGAGTACGTGTGAGGTGGAGGAACAGGTGGAAGAGGTATATTGTGGGCTGGTATGGTGGTATAAAGTTGCAGAGGTGGAGGTGGTTTTGGGAGGGAAATGAGGTGAAGGGTGGTTTGGTCAAACGGGGGTTGACCCCGTTTATATTATTAAGGGTGGACTGGGCTTGTAACTTTGGGCCTTGGGAATAGGTGGGTGGGCTGGGGTATTAGTTTGGATTGGTTTTGGGTATATAATAAAACATAGGGTCTGGTTGGTTTTAGTAATTACACAAGGACCAATTTTGTAATTTCGTGAAAGTTGAGGGGCTGTTGTGTAATTTTCCAAAGTTTATCATAAGGGTTTAAATTGTCACATGTGAATAGTACAAGGGTATTTTTGATATTTTTCATTTTTTTAAATATCCGGGGACTAAAACTGACAAACTGCCAAACTTGAGGGACCAATTATGTAATTTTACCAAACTTCACACCAAGGACCATTCCTGCAAAAGATTATTAGTACAAGGACCAAAATTGATTTTTCTCAAAGTTTTTACATCCCAGGGACCATTTATATCAAATTCCAAAGTATAGGGACTAAACTTGTAATTTTATAAAACTTTGCACCAAAGGACTAAATATGTAACTTTATGATTAAAAAGGACATTTGATGACTTTTTCAAGTTTTTAGAATAACCAGAGACTAGTTTTGTCAATTTATGAAACTTGAGGGACTGAAACTGCCAATTATGCAAACTTTATACGTTTTTCATCTGTTTTTGCATATTTTGCATTTGAAACATATAAAACACACTTCTAAGATATTTTAAGTATTTTGATGCATATTTGAGTGTTTTTGTATGTTTTGGCAGCTCAGATTGGTATAAAATGATGAGTATTTAGACACTCATCAAACTTTCAAATCATTAGATACACAAATTTAACGTAGCATAAAACTAGTATGTTTATGCAAAATGTGATACACTATGTTTACGCAAAATATGTTATGCAACAACTATTATGTTTATGCAAATGTATTGATAACAACTATTGTGTTTATGCAAATGTGTTGATAACGTTTGTTGATGTATAAATTCTTACTGCATTTATACATATTAAATATGAAAAATGCACTAATGAAATGTGTGTATAACATTTAAACATTTGTTCAGATATAATATGATGCATATGTGTGTGGTAAAAAGTGCATCAAGGTTAGGATAAATGGTGCATATGTGTGTGGTAAAAAAGGTGCACACTATGTGTAATGTCACAAATATCAAAATTCAAACTACAATTCATACATAGAAAAATTCAATAAATTCAAATCAAAATTCAAAGTAAAATTCACACAGAATATGTTTATAGAATATGTTTATGGATAATATACTAGTAACAATATAAATGTGTTGATAATAATAAAACAAACACATGATAAAAAGTGCATCAAGGTTATGATGATTGGTGCATATGTGTAATGTTAAAAAAAATACAATATACAAATAACACATCAGACAATATGAGACAAACATAAAAAAAAAAAAAAAAAAAAAGAAAAATCCATAAATCCAAATAAACTTCAAAGTACAATTATACAGAATCCAAATCAAATTCAAATTACTCATCATACAGAGTGAGATTTATTTTTGTTGCAGAAGTTCATTATTCAATCACAAATCCTAAAAAAATAAAGGGATAGAATTTTTTTTTGAGAACAAGTACATAAAAGCCGCATGTGAGAAACATACTGGTCAATCACTCCTGGTAATCCACATCAACAGAACGAGTAGAACAGGTTGATCTTTTGCAAGTACCACTGATGCTGTTCTTGTACGGGCAGGTTCTAGAGTTGTGACCTTCAGCCTTTCCACAGGTAAAACAAGTTCTTCTCTTCTTTGATGCTTCAGCCTCTTTGCGTAAAATTTCATCCATGTTCTTCCATCTTGAGTGGGAACCAGTCCCTTTGTTCTTCGATTGATTGGGAACTTTAATCTCAACACCAGCTGGTTCAGTGACACCAAGCACCGAACAGAAAATGTCAGCCTTGTTATTGGAAAGAGAAACAGGAACCTCATCTTCAGCTGAAGACAACAAATCCAACAATTGCAAACGGTACAGCTCAAGTTTTTCTTTGAACGGCATCAACCTATCAACTGTAGCTTCAACAATCTGGAGAATTGCGCGATGAGCAGAACAAGAACTTGACTCTGCAGCATTCACAGATACATCAAAAGAAATACTATCCGGAGTGTTCGACCATCTATCGAGAACATACTCTTTTGGAAAATCTTGAACATTGTTCATCCTCAAAACGTAAAAAATGTGACGGCATAGAAGACCAAAAAGGTCAAAACGCTTGCAAGAACACGTCACGGTCATATCAGATGAACAATACAACACCTGAAAAAAATAAACAACAAATTAATGCATCTGTGTATAAAATAAAGGTGCATCCGTTTATTATCAATTTGATTATATACATAAAAAAAAATCAAATATATAAGTAAATAAAAAGAAAATAATATATATATATATATATATATATATATATATATATATATATATATATATATATATATATATATATATATATATATATATATATATATATATATCTGTTGTAAAAATCAGCCTAGGCGGCCGATTAATCCCCGCATAATCGCTGATCGCTCACTAACCGCCTTGATTTATCATAATCAGCCTAATTAATCGCTTTGGTTAAAGATCGCTTAAAAATCGGTCAACAAACCAATTAATTGGACAAAATCGGTCTAATCAGATTAATCCAACAAAACTGCTTAAAATTCGGTCAACAAAATGGCTTAAAAGTCGGACAAAATCGCTTAAAAATTGGTCAACAAACCGATTAATCATACAAAATCAGTCAAAGATCGCTTAAAATGGACAACAAAGCGAGTAATATCTATGTTTGACTTTGAACTTTAAAGAATTATGTATTTATGTTTATATTTAAACACTTAAAATATTTGAACTTTGATGCATTATGCTTATCTTATACATATAATATAATATAAGATCTAAAATTACAATTTTGTGCATAAAAATTTCAATATGATTAATCCCCGATTAATCACCGCCTAACCGAGTCATCGCTAGGCCCTACCTGACCGCCTCACTAGCGCCTAGCGATTTTTACAACCTTGATATATATATATATATATATATATATATATATATATATATATATATATATATATATATATATATATATATATATATATATATATATATATATGTATATGTGTGTGTGTGTGTGTGTGTGTGTGTGTGTAATCAAACATACCTCATACACTTCGGACGAATTCTTGTCCTTCCACTTTTTAACCTCATTATCACGAATAAAGTATTTTACAAACAACCCAATTTCTTCAATGTTGAGAGATAAGCAATGGACAATAGAAGAAACAAGCTCATCTTGAACATCAAAAAACACACTCAACGAGTACAGCTCAGTAGCATCCCTCTCCAATTTCAACTCAGTACGGTATCAGGTGTATTGTAACGAGATTCGTGATCTTTCTTCCGCTGAATATACCGCGGCGAATCCATAGCACTTTCAAAATGGCTAAGAAACTCAACCAACGTAAGGTGTGGATTTGTAAACCTTCCAAAGAAATGATTTTCAGATTCAGATCTTGAAGTAGTACGCATAAGTCCAGACATGTCTTCGTCTCTCAGAAAAGCTGGAATCCATCTAACCCTCATTTCAAAAATATCAGACAACCACATGTTTTCACTCAGATCAAAATCCGCAATAATACTCGCCCATTCCTCTTCAAATACACTAGGTGAAATTTGGTCATTCCAAACTATCCCACAAAGCCTTCGCTTGAAATCTGAGTTCTTACAAATAGCAGAACCAACCTGTAATAAAAAAAAAATAATAATAAATAAATAAATATATATATAAATTAAAAAAAAGTGCATCAGTGTTAAATATTAGTGCATCAGTATTATAAAATTAATAAAACATTATAACAAAAATCACTGATTAAAACAACAATTTTAAGGGAAAAAAAACATGTACAAAATCGACATGGTGTACATTTGTAACATGAATAGCAAGCACCCATGTTTTTTTAAAAAACAATTGTTTTGTTATAATGTTGATGTTTTTTATATTATTATAAAAGTGCATGAGTGATACATATTAGTGCATCAGTATTATAAAATTAATGCAACAAAATTAAAAAAAAAAAAATGTCACAATTATTATAAATATACCTTAGTAGTGACCTTCTGCATAATGTGCCACATGCACAAACGATGGCGAGCATTCGGGAAAACATCAGCAATCGCTTGCTTCATCGACGGGTCCTGGTCAGTAACAATAACTTGTGGGTCAGAACCAAAAGCCTTTTGAAACGCCTGAAGAAGCCACTTGTACGAAGATATCGTTTCATCAGATAGAAGTCCAACTCCAAATGTTACCGAATGGTTGTGGTTATCTATACCAGTGAACGGTACAAAAACCATCTTGTACCTGTAAAAAAAGGTGCATCAGTGAGTAAAAAAGTGCATCAGTATTGAACAAAAATGGTGCCTCAGTGAGTATATATATATATATATATATATATATATATATATATATATATATATATATATATATATATTTTCTATTTATTGAATATAAAAGTAATTAAAAATAAAAGAAAATGTGAAAAATAATGGGAAAATTATAAAAACTATTATGAAAAATCTAGAATTTTATAAAAGAATTTTCAAAACTATTTTTCTATTTTTCAAGACTTTTTCTGAATTTTCATAGATTTTTGTTATTTAAAAATGATTAAAAAATGATTTTTAACTAATAGAAATTAAGAAAAATAGTAAATGGACTCAGAAAAATCTGAAAAATTCACAGAAACTCTAAAATAATATGGAAAGGTTGCAGAAAAATTTTGGAATAAAAAGGATAAGCAGAAGTGCTTATTAAGGCCAATTCAACTTATGGCAAGTGCTTATTAATAAGCACTTGCCACAAAAATTCACCAAACTGATACCACAAATGTATTATACTATAATAAATACAAATGAACTCAAATATGAACAGAGATAAGCACAGAAGCAGATGATACAAGCAATAACCAGTAAATGCAACTAAACAAATAAGCAGATACTATGACAGAATAAGCTGTAGAGCTACAAACTGAATAAAATGACTATCACTACACTAAAACAACTCAGAAATATCAACAAATCATAAGCACACACTCAAGAAGAACTTAACAACCTACAATGATTAAAACAGAAAATAAGTCCAAACCCCTAACTATCAATGCAAATAAGCAGTACCTATTAAGCTCAAAACTACAAGATCATAGGGGCAAATGCTACACTACTATATTGAGATGCAAAGAACCAAAAAAACTCATACTAATACTACCTACAACTACTCTAAAAGATGCCTTGAAAGTAGGCCAGAACCTAAAGTGCAGGGGAACTTAGTGCCCAATCAGCCAATTTCTAAACACAATACTGATAAGCAGATGAGTTCAAAACACAGATTTTCACTCTGATTATGTTTAATTAGCTACTAGTGAACACAAATCAACAAGCCTAATCTATTCCTACTCTATAATGAATCCTACATGTGTTCAAAAATCTGAATAAGAAATGAATACTAACAACTTTGACTTTTAGTAAGCACTGAAACTTTGACTAATTTGGATTACCACAGCTGAATTCTACTCTAATGTATGAAATTAAGCTACTATTAAGCTATAATAAACTAACTAGAACTATAATGCAACTGATAATAAAACTACACTACAGTTACTACTTTAACTTGACTGTAAAACTAAATGAAAATAAAACGTGACTAATTTTAAATTTTAGAAACTGTTTTAAACTGTTAAAAACTTATTCCTATACTAATGAAGTCTAAGAATGACAGAAAAACAACACTACAACCACAACAATACACAGCAATTACAAAATCAAAACACCCCCTGAGCTCCCTAACTGTTATAACAATTGCAAATCAGATTACCAATACAGCTAGTAAAAACAGAATTACAATCAACAACTACAGTTATAATAGAAATCAATATAAGTCTCAAATTACAATCTAGAGTAACAATCAAATTCAAACTCAGATGAAATAACAATGCTACAGTAACTACTAATCTATGAAACAGAAAATCACTACAAATAAGAACTGTAACTCACGAATACTAACAATCTAATCAAACAGTAAAATAAGAGATCAAATAAGCTCTATAATACTAAACACCACAACTATAACTATCTCCAAATCAACAAGATCAAACAATGACAGTTACTAATAAAATGGATTAAATCAAAATCAAATGTCAAGTAACTTGGATCAGAGTTTTACCTACACACTCCCCCTCAGCATGAACAGAGGGGGACTCACTTTGCTTGCCTGTCTCTAGACTGGCACAATTCCTTCTCTATCTGTATTGTCCTGTCAAATACACCTCAATTCTTCTTAATAAGCCAACTCAGTTGACTATGTTTGACTGAATATGAGCAAAAGAAAATATGAAACTCAAATAACTAAAACTCACTTCCAAAAACTTCAAAGTTATTAAAAACAATCACAAACTACAATTTAACTTTTAATGCAAACTGATTTTCACCAAACTATTACTATTTTTTAAATTTCTGATTGAAAACTTTGAATAAAATCTAAGATATAAAAGATGATTCAATTTACTAAAAACAATAAAACAGAAATGATAGAATTCAAATTACAGTAAAGTACAAAAAACTAATGAGATTTAATAGAAAGACTGAATTTCATTTAAAGGAAAACAATTACAATAAAATGAAGCTAATACAATTCTAGAAAGAAAATGGCAGAGCTTCGCTATTCGAAACTCCACACCTAAACTAAGCTAACCTAACATCTATTTATAACTGAGATGAGGGTTGAGGGTTGCAATGCCATGCTGGCAATCCTTGCCACTTTTGTGTTTCTTCACATCATCTCTCATCCCTTGGATCCTTACCAATCATTACCAAACCAATATTAGCCCTTAGATTAACTTTGGTGACGCGTCTCAACCAATACCTTCTTGCCACGTAGCCTCATTTGTGTTTCTTTTGAGTCACATACACTCTCTGACACACTGAGCTTCTAAAAACAAGCTTGAATTGACGTCCGTACCCTTAATTGCGGTCAATTAAAACGGAACAGTAACTACGGTTCTTGGGGTCTGGGTAACTTTTGATTTGGGGGAAAAATAAGAGCGCGGGGTAGTTTTTTTTTTTTTTTTTTTTATTTTGTCTGACCCTTTGATTGGGTGGTTTGACCAAAAATAATAGTGGGCTCGGGTCAGGTTTTTTAAGTGATGGGCTTTTGGATTAAAAAGTTGGGCTGGGATTGATGGATTTTGGAATTGGATTGAGTTTGGACCACAACTTAATGTTTTTGAATCCGATTTATATTTTTAGAAGTAGTATTACAGACAAGGACTAATGTTGTAATAATTGAAACTTTAAGGGCCATGTTTGCCAATTCATGAAACTTGATCCAAGGGCTTATCATGTAAATCTTTGATACTTTAGAGGACTTGTCTTGACTTTTGGATCCCCGGCTTTGACTTTTTGACCTTCTTCTACTCTCGTGCTCGTGTTTGTTGTTTTCTTGTGATTTTTCGTCACTTTGTAAAATATCCGTACCTGCATATCTCAAACACAAAAACACTACAAATTTGGCATAATTCGATTAGTTTTTGGTCTTTAGAGTCCGGTTTTTATAGTTTAACTTCGCAGCATTGTCTGCCCAGAATAATCCACTCAATGCGTCCCCTTCACCCATGTAGTAGTCCATAGAAAAACCTTCACAATGCTTCTCCAAATTCTGCAACTTCTCAACCGCCATTTGAGCATCACGGTCTCCGATAAACAAATTCATATCACGGCGAAAGTTTTTGCAATCTACAGCCGTCACTCCAACATTCTCAAATCCACCATTCATCTCCTTCATCAGCTTAAATGCTTTCACCGGTCCAACATTAGCGTTTGAAACTTCCATAATAAATCGCTGTTTTGAAAATCCCAAGTCTCTTGAATTCATCAAAAATTGCATATCATGTTGTGACACAAGAGGATGGTTATGTTCCGCCACAAACCAATAAACCTCATAAACGTCTCCCTCAACCTTCCTAATCCTCATTGAAGCCGGACAGTCGGTCTTACACGAAGTGTTTTTCCTAAATGGTTTTTTAACAAAAGAGTCGCCAACTTGAGACAAATCAATTGCTTTCCCTTTGTCAACATAATTACCTTTACACTTAACACGTTTTTCACCCTCGTAATCTGATTTATGCTTATCATACTTCGATTCTCTCTTCTTTCCACTTTTCCTACAACTGAAATACTTAATGCTTGGTATACCACTTAAATCATCCCTACATTCGGTTCCTAACTTGATGTCAAAACCTGATATCTTCGCATATTGTCTATAGAATATGTACGCCTGAGAAACCGAACCAAATATAGTCCCTTTGGTAGGTGTATCAACAACACCTACACTAGGAATCCATGTTCTCTAATTGCCTAAACTAACACCCACGTCACCAATGCTATCAACACTAGATGAACTACAACTAGGATTCTGAGTAAAACTAGAACTAGCAATGAAACCTGTAAAATAAAAATAAAAAACGTATATTAAAATATAATTAAGTGAATCAACATAATAAACATAGCATCAAGTATAATAATAGTGCATCAACATACATAATATACAGTATAATAATGTATAACAGAAACACATAATGTTATAAAATAGTGCAACAGCGTACATAATATACAGAATACAGAATATAACAAACAAATATCATAATAAATTTAATTAGTGCATAAGTATATAAAATTAGTGCATCATATATTTATATACATATATTTTTGACATCTGATAATAATAAACTAGAAAATTAGTGCATCAGTATAATCACAAATTATTATTTTTTTCATTATTTTCTTCATCAAATTCATTCATCACATAAACAGTATATAAAATCAGATAGCATATTAAATAAAATTATTGCATCAGTATACAAAATTAGTGCATCAGTATATAAATTTATATATATATATATATATATATATATATATATATATATATATATATATATTTGACATATCAAAATAATAAACTAAACAATTAGTGCATCAGTATAATCACACATTTTTTTCATTATTTTATTCGTCATAATTATTCATCACATAAACAGCATATAAAATCAGATATCATAATAAATTAAATTATGCATTATGTAAGAACTATCATCACATAAACATATTATAAAATTAGTGCATCAGCATAGTTTTTTTTTTTTTTTTTTTTTTTAATTTTTTTTTTTTTACATCTGATAACAATAAACTTTAAAATTAGTGCATCAGTATAATAACACAAAAATTTTCATTATCTTATTCATCAAATTTATTCATCACATAAATCACACTAATCGGTTCTGAAATCACATAACCACAATAATCACTATAAATCACACTAATATGTTCTGAAATCACATAAACAATAATGAACCAGAAAAAAATTGGTAAAATATCATTTAAACGTAATCACATAAATTGAACGTTTAATGAAAGTTAACCGATAAAAAAAATCAATTAACGATGCGTATAACCGCTAAAATACAATTAATCTTCAATTTTAACTAGTAAAATTAAAAATTTATAAAAAAAAAAACAGTTAAAAACCCTTACAATTAAGATCGGATTGAGGCATCTTATTGAAATCGATTGCACGGACCTAAGAAAAAACGTGAATGTGAGTAAAATAAGAGAATTATTGTTTGGATTTTATAGGGAGATGTAGAGAGAAAAAAGGAACGATTGATTAAAAAAGTGAAGAAGAATACGGATGATATACGATGCAATCAGTGATTTTACAAAAAATGCTTAATCAGTCCTTATAAAATTGTAAAAGTTACAATTAGACCCTTGTAGTTGGGTGGAAAAAAGGGGGGGAGATGGAGGGTGAGATTTATACATTTTCCCCACTTTTTCGGGTGGAGTTTTTTCATGAACCAACCTATATATATATATATATATATATATATATATATATATATATATATATATATATATATATATATATATATATATATATTAGGTTTAGTTATCATCGGAACTTATTTTGTAATTATTAACAACTTGTTAATGTCACCTTCGTCATATTTAATATTATTATCTCATATGACATATATGTTTTCATGTATTTATCATTTGTTGTTTACATTATTTTTGTTAACAACGCTTCAAACAATATTCTTTATTCATCACTTATTCCATATAAAAGGTTATAATTTGCTTTAATTAAGACACTTTATTCAACATATAAAATAAAATAACAATTTATTTATCTACAAATAAACAACATATATGTAGACGACCATTTTAATTATACATGACTTAATAATAAAAACTTAACAAACAGGCCCTAAAATGCTTAATAATGACCTTTTTTTTAGATTGTCTAGTTAGTTACTAGTGTTTCAGGTATAACAGTGATATCCAATTGGGCAGTATGCTAACCTTGAGACCCGCCTGAAGGGGTAAAAGTCCCGGATAGGACTCGAACTTGTGACCTCCCCTAGCCATACACCCTCTCCTCGATGCTTAATAACGACTTAATGAGGGCTAAGATATTACTATATATAGTAAATTAGCGTCAAATGACGCCATGTGACATCATTGGGCTCCAGAAATTTTTTTTGGCCCAACAACAAGCCCAATTTTGACCAAAGTAAAAGCCCAAAATAGTATTTATAAAACATACCCTCTACTATATAATGGGTTAAAAAACAGCCAAAAACACTATTTACGAAACATACCCCTACTATATAATGACTTGCGAAAACTACTTTAAACTTTTATCTAACATATATTTAGCGAGCCCCGTTGCAAAACGCCATCAAGAACCACGCCGTTTCAATTTTTTTTCGGGACTTTTTAACCCCGCACCGAACACCTGACCCACTTTCTACTTAACAAAAAAATACCGTGCAATAATCAACGACATGAAACAACGCCCCGCCGCAACGCGGTGAACCGTTGCACACCTCGTTTATAAAAATGACGTGCGATGTTTTAAGTCCTTACAAAATTCTTTATATAAAGTCGCAACATATGTTATTGTATTCTCGGGTTCCAATCTTTTCATTTTGGATTATAGAAATATACTATTGTGGCCCAATTGGCTATAATATGTGCCTAAAGAAAACCGAAGATGCTGCTAATTTGCAACATAGAGTTCTAATGTTTATTCATCTTTCTATTTTGGAAAGGCTCTAATGTCTATTATCACGACTGCTATAAAGGTTTTGAGTCAATGAAACTGACCTCTTGTCCATTCTTCATTAAAATACGTCTATGTAATATACAAGGTGTTTCTTCGTGCAAAATTACTACCAACGTATAAAATCAATCATGATTTTTGTTAATCCTTGTTTTTACCGCTTGTTACCAAACAAACTTGTTATCTTAAATTCTAAACGCTAAATGCCTCCCAAATACTTGAAAATTCTCAACACCAAACAGTCAAACACACCCAAATACCCAATAACAATGTTAATATGTTCTTCAACTAATATAATGTTGGGCTGGTTGGTCATTTAGAGTTAGTTTTACACTAGTAGCCCATTTTTGCTTATTGAAAACTATTTTCAGGAGCCCATGAAACCATGCAAACAATCAATGATGGTTCTCAAATTTTAGAATGAAAGTTCCCAACATAAGAATACGTGAATAACATACACTGCATATGAGCAAATATCCACACGTGACACGACCACCATATAGTGGCTTTAGTGATTTACATTTTGTGTGTTCTTTTAGCTGTAAAAAACACAACTCATTAACATAAATGTAATCAAAACTATTACATATTAGGCCCGCTCCCTCACTTTGGTATCTAACTCTCCATGAATTGGTTGTTCCTAAATAAGTCATTTTGAATATAACAAACTGTTGGTATTAGTGTTTCGATAATCAAAGATTGATCGGATAAATTCTTAAATCGTGTTATCAGTTTCACCGATTCACAAATCATGATTAGCACCAATATTGTATTCGTTTGTTAGTATCAGGGTGTTGATAATCTTGACATTGCTCGGATAATTCTTAAATCGTATATAATTTGCTTTTCGAATACAGTATTTTCGACCATATCTGGTACCTTGGGTTACACGCAAATGATAGGCACAAGAATGAGAGGAAAAAAATGAAGAATATTTTATGTGTTGTTATGAATATTCATCTTAAATGAAAGAACAAATGACGTTTATATAAAGTGACTTTTGGTGATAAGTAACACCTTTTTATGACTAATCATACTTATTTGTTTAAAGTAACCAACTTCAATAAGAAATCAACAATAATTAATAGCGAGATTCTTTTTGCTACTATTTATAACAATCACACCTACTGAATGATTGCAATGTCCTAATGACGAATTTCTATGACCATTTTGTCATTGTATCTAAAATCAAGTTAATTATTTATATAAACGTACACCCTGCACCTCCTAACTTTTTTTTTTTTTTTTTTTTTTTTTTTTTTGGGTTAGAAGTTTACTCCGGGACAGTATATATAATCACAGAAAAGTTAAGTAAAATGAAATGTGACCGAAGTACAACATTAAACTTAAGTAAACACTTGAACGACCACTAAATCGTTTGTGACATTCCACAAAACGAGATCAACACTAACTACAAGTAAAATAGACGGTACAAATCAGCTAGAAACTTGTATTAGAACTTAATTTGAAATTACTTTAATCTCGAGTAATCTTAATTAAACAAAAATATTTGATGACACTAAAATCACAAACACAAACTACATCCGATATTCACTTTATCGTACAGTTTTGACCGAAATTGATAACATGTAAAAAGAATAGGAAAATGATTGAGAAGCTTAAATATGTGCCTAATTTTATGCCTAAAGGGAGGTGAAAGTGTTTTATTGGTTTGTGATGATGTGAGTTTATCTACCGTCACCAATAGAATTATGCCACATAAGATTATAAAATTAAACATATAATTAGATACATGAATTACGCATGTCAATTAATGCTCAAAAGAATAAGGAAATATGAGAGGGTTTATATTGAGCATCTTTGTTGTCGTCGTTGAGATGCATGTACCAAGTTTAACTAACATCGTAGTGTTATGTTGAGTCATGGGACTGCCGACTGGGTCATGTAGTGTAACAAATTTATAATATATATTCTTTCTAACACAGAATAGTATGATACTTGTCCAACTATAACATGCCCTACCATATTAGTACCATTTCCACCTTTTACCTTGTTGCTAACATGCACCGCAACACACAAATTTGCACGTTGCCGCATGGGTGATTAAAGATAAAAAATCAGGTGTGTAGGCTTGGCATTTTCCATCCAATTGCGCATCTCGTCGGCTTTATCTATTTATTCATTGCTCTTCCTACTTTATTCATTTTCATGCATTTAATAATTGGTACCCGCCCCCTTCCAAAAATGGAAAGAGAATTAAATAAGTACTGTATCTTTTATTATGGACAGGTATAAATCTTTAAACTACAAAAGATCATACGGTATAACTTTAAATTACGGGTGCTTTTTGCGTTAAGTATTTAAGAGCGGTGAGCAGTGAACGTCGAGCGTTGTGATCTTGTTTGACAAACAATAAATAGCTTTATCTGTTTTTTAAGAATGTTTATTTTTCAATGCTTCATAAAGTAACATTTAAGATCGTTTAGCATTTAGGAGTTGTTTTTAACTTTTTTTACACATTATGATTACATCTACAATTACATTACCAAACGTTTAATAAAAAAAGAAAAAGAAAGAGAAAAAAAAAGTTGTTACTCTGCTATTACTTATTCTTATTGCTGACTATGCTACTCTTATTTATGTCAAACACACCTTACATATAAATACATAATAACTATCTACAGTAATTATGCCTTAGAGCAGGAGGTACCTTGGTGCCATGGCCACCAGCCCAAAAACATCGACGGCTCACCACACCACGGTTGGCGCCATTGCCACTCGTGCCATGGTGGCCGGCCGACGCCATGGACTTTTTTTTTTGTTACTCTAATATTGGACTAAGTTGTGTTTTTTAAATTCATATTCATAATTCATAAAATTCAATACAACAAAAGCAATACGGAAAAGATAAAAACGATACGGGAAAACATAAAAATGATACATATTGGAAAATAAACACGATATGAAAAACAAAACATTTCATTCGTCCCATTTTGGGTGGTTTCTCAAAATGAACCACACGTGAACATATTCGAAGCTTCTCCCACCAAAGCGTTCTTCAAAAATGTTCTTTGATGAGTGTCTAAATACTCATTATTTTATACCAATCTGAACTGCCAAAACATCCAAAAACACTCAAATATGTATCAAAATACTTAAAATATCTTAAAAGTGTGTTTTATATGTTTCAAATGCAAAATAATCAAAAACAGATAAAAAACGTATAAATTTTGCATAATTGACAGTTTCAGTCCCTTAAGTTTCAAAAGTTGTCAAAACTAGTCCCTGGTTATTCTAAAAACATGAAAAAGTCACCAAAGGTCCTTTTGAATCACAAATTACATATTTAGTCCTTTGGTGCAAAGTTTCACAAAATTACAAGTTTAGTCCCTCAACTTTGCAAAATTGACATAAATGGTCCCTGGAATGTAAAAAACTTTGAGAAAATCAATTTTGGTCCTTATACTAATATTCTATGGCAGGAATGATCCTTGGTTGGAAAGTTTGGCGAAATTACATATTTAGCCCCTGAAGTTTGCAAGATTGGCAGAAAATACCCCTGGAATTGGAAAAATGAAATTATGATCCTTGGGTTATTCATTCTTGGCAGGTTTAGTCCTTTTGAGAACTTTGGGAAAATGGCATAATCAGCCCCTAAACTTTCAATGAATTACAATTTTGGTCCTTGTGTAAAAATAAAACCAAACGGATCCTTTATTATTATTATTAAACCACCAAATCCAATCCATTAAAACAAACCAAGCCCACCCTTTACACCCCTTGGCCCATTTCCCATATTAGCCCAAATAAACACCCCGTTATATAAACCAGGGTCAAACCCCCGGTCAAACAAACCACCCCTTCCCTCCTTTACCACTCTCCCTCACACAGAACACCCAAACCACCTCCACCTCAGTGGTATTTTACCACTTGCTCACCCACTCTTTACCACCTCACCCTCCACCTCTTACAAACCTCCAAACATCATTAAATTCCTTAAATCCCTCACACTCAACCCACAACTGCCCTAGGACTTTTGGCGCCAAAATACCATTTAAAGGCTGAGATTAGTTGCAGAGATCCATTGGCTATAAATCATGATGGGATTTGCTCAGAAACTGAAGTGGAGGCAAAAAAGTCCAATATAAAGAAGAATGAAGCAGGGAGGAAAGATTATTAGAGTAGTTTTAGTGTAATGTAAACGTAGGTAGTGTAACTTCAATTCTAGTTGTATTTTCAGTTAAATTAAGTTGTTCTCAGTTAATTAAATGTATTTTGAATTATCTTAAACCTTAAATTTCAGTGTTGCTCAATAAATTCAGATTTGGCAATCTTAGTTGAAACTGACAATTTCACTTAGTATTGTTAAATATTGTTTTTCAGTGTTTCTACAAGCTCATTTAAGCTAATTTATAAGTTTTCTTAAGTTCCTAAAGTGTTCAAGTCAGTTTAGCTCACAATAGCAAAAATACTCAAAAATATAAAATAAATAGCTAGAAAATAAAAAATTAATGGAGGTGATGATCATTGTATGGAGCAGGGTGAATTTTGGATTGCTTTTGGTTTAGAAGCTTAGTGGTAAGCTGATAAGTTAATCTTGGTCCTTGTTCTTGTTGTTTTCAGCTGGACTGCAAATTAGTAAGCTTTTACTCAATTTTTGGAATTTCATTATTTTACTGTTGTTAGCTGCTAATTTTTGTTCTTTTGTGTTCATTCAGTAGTACTTAGTCATAATCTAGTATAAAATAAGTATCTTGTTATTTGATATTGGTAGTTGCTTGAAAATTCATTTTCACATTCAAGTAGGTCTCTTTGTCATTACTTAGTTTTATGTTGTTATTGTTGTTAATTTCTGCTCATTAGGTCTTATTATATGATAATTTAAAGTTCTGAATTAGTTTTAAGGTCTATAATAATAAGTTGCTTTGAAATTTGTTGAATCTCTTTCTTAAAGGGGTGTTTGGATTTGTAAGTTTCACTGTGTTGTTGTTGTTGTTTTGTTGTTTTCTTGGTTTGGATATACTACATCAGGTAAAACTAGGTTGAATTAGGCTTTAAACCAACACCCCTGAGCACAGAAGTCAAAATCAATTGGAAATCCATCCTACTTGTTAATCTGTTGAATCCATTGGTTCTATGTTCTTCAATTTAGCTCATAACTTGTTCAAATAGCTTAATTTAACATCTCTAGGGTTTAAAACATCACAATCAGTTAGTAATTTAGAACCAAAATTCAATTTAGTCAAAGTTCTAAGTTTTGTTCAAAAGTCAAATTTCCACTTTTGTAGAAAATCTCAAAATTTCAAGGATTTATGTAGAATTTTATGTTTGCTTTCAGAGGTTGAAACTTGTTCCTAATTGTAGCCTACCACCTCATCTTTGAGGTTCCATAATTCTTTGATTTTTGCAATTTTTTCCCTAGGCTCCACTGAGCTCCAAAGTCACTTGCAGGGGAAGCCATTCCCCTGCATCAGCAGTTACCCACCCAACACCACCACTTGGTGGTGGTTTCTGACCATCTCAGTGGGTCCCTTTGTCCAAACCTTGGTTCATTCAAACCCCCTCCTACCAGGCTTTAAGATTTGACCAAAAGTTTGACCTAGAGCCCTGTGCCCACCTGAATCAGACCCTATAGTTTGTCCCATTTCTGAGTAGTATTTGAGTTTTGGAATTGCTTAATCTAGCTTATTAGCTTATCTTGTGAGCTTATTTGGCATATTCTTACTTAATCATGTCCTAGTAACTTATTGGAGCCAGATTCAATTATAGTGGGTCCCACTCAAGCTCATTTGAGCTTATTTCTTTGTTTGGTCAAACAAAGTCAACTGTGAAGCTAATAAGCTCTCACAGTGCTTATTATTAAGTTCTAAAATAGTTGTTTTTATTAAAGTTAGTTGTTTTTAGTTGTAAAATAGTATTCTAAAAGAAAAATCCAGAAAAGACAAATGTATAATAAGTGATAGTTTCTATTTAATATAATTTAAATTTTAATTTTCATTTTTATATTTTTATTAAGTAACCTATATTTTTATATTTTTATTAAATTCCTTTTATATTAAAGTAATTGTAGTAATTTTCTCAGATTTTTATTTTGTCATTTAGTATTTATTAGAATTAATATTAGTTTTATTAATTATTAATTAATAATTAAGTATTAAATAGCATAATTAGTTTTTATTAAGTAACACCTAGTTTTTATATTTTTCCTAGCTTTTATATGTTATAAAACATTTTTATAAATTCTTCCATATTTTTTACTATTCATCTTACAATTTTTATAATTTAATTAGTTTAATTGGTAATTAATTAATAAATAGAATAATAATTAGTAAATTAGTTTAAAAATACATAAAACAAACTTTTTATAATTTTTTAAGATTCATGTGATGGTTAATTAGATTTATAAAAATCTTCTTAATTATCTAAGTCTTTTTAGTATTTTTAATAATTTAAATCAATATAAATAGTTAAATAATAATTAATTAATAATAATTAGATAAATAGTGTTAAAAATATAATTTATTTTTAAAATAAGTTTTATAATATTTTAGATTTTTCTAAAATTTAATTTAATTTTCCTAGACTTATTTTACATTTTATTAATTATTAGTGTATTATTAAAATAATTGTTATTAAATAAATAATAATTAATTAAATAATTAGTAATTATAAAATAAATATTTTAAGTTTATTTAATTTGCATTTAAGCCCCTAAGGCATGCAAATTCCTACTTTAGTTAAAATCGTTTTTGTTTCGTATGTTTACGTAGATTTAAATTAAACATACGCGTTTTTAGGTTTTAAACGTTTTTAGTTAAATTAGGTTTCACGTAATCATTCCAATAACTTATTTAAGCTATTTAGTTTTATAAAACCTTAGTGTAATCACTCACTCACACTTATACCCTTTCCTGTTCAAATACACTCGATCACAGATTTGTTTTTAATACCATCCACACCTCGTTGGGACATAACGACCCGGGGAAACACTGTATTCCACGGAAGCATTGGCCTAAGCTATTTGACTATTATAGTTGACCATTCACAAGTGGTTGACCAATAATTATCTAACTGTTTCACACCAATCAAAATTTGGCGCCGTTGCCGGGGAGGTTGTGCGCTTATTCTAGACGATTTTGCGTATTAGTGAATCTGAATACACGCTCATTGTATATTTATCCATCCTTGTTCATATTATTATCATATAAAACCAAAAACAGTTCCCAAAAACATTTTAAAATTAGTTTTCAACGAACACAAAAATCCCAAAGATATTTTCCTTCATATTATTACAAAATTTTTTAAAAATACCAAAAATATTCACCTTTACCCCCTACCTTTTTGATTCTTTCTATGTCTTATTCTCACCCTCTTGTTTGTCAATGGTGTGGTAGTCCTTATAATGGTGGTAATTGCCCCAGTTGTGGCATGATAGAGTCAGGAAACGGGTCTGTCTATAACCAGAATCCCTACTCCTACCCTGACATGACTGATTCATTCCATCAGCTTCCACACAATGAGACTCAGCAGTTTAACTGTTGTGAGTATTGTGGTGGTTCACACTACAGTTCTGATTGTCAATTAGGAAGCACGCTTGTCTATGAGCAGGTTCCTGATAACAATTATGACTCAAACACATATGACTCACAGTCACATCAGTTCAACTGTTGTGAGTACTGTGGAGGTCATCACTTTAGCTCGGATTGTCAAACAGGGAATCCATTTCCTTGCAACAATTACGACTATTCGTTTCAAGACCCACCTCCACAGTACCAAATGAACCAAGCAACTCCTCAATACCCGCAAGACCTTTGTCTAGAGGTTCTTGAAAAACTTAAAGACCTTAAGGAGGAGTTGGCTAATATTTCGTTTCACAATGCACCAAGTTTTTCTTGTGTACATTGTGGGGTCCTCATGATGATTTCCAATGTCAACCGTATTATAAACCTGAACATTGTTCTAGTTCTGATACATCCGGTTTTGACACATCCACACCCCCACAGTCTCCACTCATTCAAAATTCTCGTGATAAATCTATCGCGGAATTACTTGCAGAAGAACATGCAGCTAGAGACGAAAGAAGCATGGAAGAATTACTAGTCTTAAAACAAGCAGCTATAACACGTGTCAAATTTCAAAACGCTGCTCTTCTCGATGAAGATGATGAAAGTGATGATACCTCATCAAGTTCATCAGTTGAGACTCCTTCCATGGAAATACAGGGAGAAAAGAGTATGGGAGAATTACTAGCAACAGAACAAATGGAAATTATAAAATCCATGTATGCTAGTCCTTCTCAGCTCCCTCAGTATGATGTTATCACACCCGAGGTTCCCACTCACTCTCTGAGCATGGGGGACGAGCATCTTGACACAATTCCTGCAAAGGAATCTGACGAATTCATAAAATCTAGTGTTGAGAACCTTGTCCCAATCCCAAGTGAGTCACAGGGAATTCTTGATCATATGTGTGATATTCCTACCCCCTGATAATCCAAATGATCAAATTGAGAATGTCTCTAATTCCAGTGATGATTGTATATCTTATGGAGACATTGAGTATGTTGAGGCATCACTGCCTCATTCTGATGTTGATCCTCTTCTTGGGGATTTCACAGAGGAACTCACTCACATCATTCCACTTTTATCTGGAAGTAATGATGATCTCTTTGATTTAGAAGCCGATCTGGAAGAGATGAAAAGTCTCTTGCATAATGATCCTTCACTCAGTTCTTATCCCAACAGTCCAGTAGATAATATTAATCACATTGTTCCCGAAGCATTCAAAACTACTATCACCAATCCTCTATTTGAATTCGAATCTGAATTCACTTTGATTTCTGATAACCCAATATTTGGTACTCAGATCAAGGATAGTGATAAGTCCACAACGGAACATGAGTTCACGGATTTACATCTTGTGAATAATTCTATTTACGAGGAGTTCTCCTTTGAACTCACTCATATCATATCTCCACCGGAGTATGATAACTTTTATTTTGATCTAGACATACCCATAATATGTCTTGATCAAACGAGCTTAACTGAGGAGATTCATGAAACTACGAATTCTCCTATTGAGGAAGAAGAATTAGTCATGATTTTTATCATGATTTTCTTCCTTTTCTTCATATATCCCGTGGCTTCTCCTGTTCTTCACTCTTTCGGGAGTGAGGACATTATCTTTGACCCCGGCATTCTCATTTATAAATTTTGAGCCGGGTGTCTGTGTATCTCATCGGAGTGAAACTTTCACATGCTTCAAATGTTTATCCAAACATCTTGAATGAAAGTCCGATGGAGATTGTTCCTTCCACATCATGTGTAACCTCTCGTAAATTTCCCTTACGATTAGTAAATGCATACGAATAAATAAAACGATGTTACGATAAATTAACACCATTTTACGGGTAACAATTTTTTTTTTTTTTTATGATATGGCTTGATATTGAACCACTACGATAACTATGATTGACTGTTTAACCAGGAACGATGCTTACACACAACCTAAATTGCCTATAATTATTGCGAACGATAGATAATTATATAACGCGTTTATATTTAATAATACGTTTCGTCTAAATAACGTATACTATTATATATTCCCCGAACCTACGAAACTTCCCGAGAACGCTCACTAATATTTTTGGATTTCGACACGATAATCGAGACACACTAGGTGGGCCCCCAACACCCTTTGGGCCTTGATTACACAATATACAACCAAACGGACTCCCTTTTTAATTTCTTTCTTTCTGCTGGGCCGAGACCAAACGCAAGCCCAAACGGGCTTTAAGCCCAAAACGCACCTTTTGGTTATTTTTGTTTTGGTTTTCTGCTAGCCGCGACACTCCAAACGCACCCTAGTTTTTTACGATTCCTACACATAACGAACCAATTTTATTTCACATTATGATTTGCCTAGTACCCAAGATTCACACGAGACCAAAAATTCACTCACTCACCTTCGTTTACTACTCTAAAAACGTTCAAAGCAAATGCATGAGAACTTCCATCAAGATAATGCCAAATCGTGGCCAAATGTTCCTTCCACACCTCCCCTCTTCCCCTATGACAAGTGAATGAATAGAAAATTGGCAGGAATGTTTTCACAAGACTCTTGGCTTGTACGCACCTCATTGGACGAAGGAAGTGGCACTACTATTCGCTCATGATAAAACCAAATCATCTCCAAGATATTACGTATCTTCCCATATCTTAAACACAATATATAACGAGCACATGTACTCACAAATTGAAGCACACTTGTACGTATCAAAACTCACACAAACGAGAACACTAAGGCTACATTGGGAGTCATACGGAGTGCACAAGGGAACCACGAAGCAAGGGAACCAAGGAACGAGTAGCAAGCTTAGAGCGAACCATTGAAGAGCTTGAAGTGAACCATTGAAAGAATTGAAGAGAACCACCACACGTTGAACCATATACACGAACCATTTTCATCGTTTTACTCCACCTTTTGAGGTGAGGTGAGACTCCAAATCGTTATTTTCATATACGTATTTCTTGTTTTGCACGAACACTTTACCTAAATAAAATGAGAAACTTAAACGCGACATGCATATATTATATATCGTATTACATGTTTACTAAGTCCTTAACGAGTACCTATAATAACATTGGAATTATATTAACGTTTACATACTAAATATCACACGTTTCTAAGTCATATGAACCTACACGACATGTACTAAAACACTTAGTTTATTTTTCAGTTTTATAAGATTGTACGTATTGAATTTGGTGACTACACTTTGGCCTCGCCATGTCTAATTTCAACACACGACCCCTAAGTATTTTCACACGACCTATTTGTTTACTTGAAATACTAACAGGAATGATAGATAAGTCGACCTAATAACTTCGTTTAATTACCTAACAAGACCCAAAGTAAATCGCTATTAGAACTAGTTTTCAGATTATTAAAAACCTTACGTGGGCCAAAAAGCCCAAAAAGCTCATTTTAGCTTATTACGATAAGCTGAGTGTATAAGCTCTTTTAAAATGAAATTGTAACTTAAAAAGATGGATTTCGACTAAACAAGTATACCCCCAAACCCCTTGGATCGTAAATCCTTAACGGGCCCTTAAATTGGATCGTTAAAGCCCAATTAACGAAATAAGCTAATAATAAGCTAATAAGCTGTTGGTATAAGCTGTTTGAAACTTTATGAGCTTATTGAAATAATAAAAATGCTAAGTTTTAAATTTGGAAATGTTTGAACTATTTTTGCAAATGTTCGAGAATTAGGGACTAAAAATGTAAAGTTGGTAAACTTTGGGTGAAAAGTATAAAATTGTTTTTCTAAAGGGTATAAACTGTAAATATTGAAATTTAGGGATAATGAATGTAAATATTTGATATTTGGACTAAAAACGTAAATATATATAATTTTTGGACTAACGACATAAATGTTTTCCGTTAAGGGTAAAAAGTGTAAAATTAAGAAACATGAAGGATTGAATAGTAATATTGATTTTAATAATAATTTTATAAATTATATATATTTATACTTATATATATATATATATATTTGAATATATATTAAAACGATAAATAATAAACATAACTTATTTTATATATATATATATATATATATATAAAACGTATATAACGAATAATTAAATTTAGACGAATAAAATAATACGTGACCATTATCTATTTTTATACGACGTAACACATCACGTATTCACTGTATCGATTACTCATAATTAATAATAAACGTTCGCAATAAAAACGAAACTTAAGAACTGAAACGTGCCATATCTTATTAGGTTGTGTGTGAAGCCGTTGCCTTGCATCGTTGAGATTACGATTGTTCTACTATCCTATTAAGGTGAGTTCATAGCCCACATTTAACTTATTTTTGTGGGGGGGATACATGCTCAAAAACCGAACACAAGTCTTTTCCTGATCTTATTATTGCTTAAGTAGCTATTGCCAAAAGTCCCTCGATCATGAACCTTAATCACTTGAAGGGTGAACGTAAATAATTGTGAATAGATCTATTAGGGATTGACAATCCTCATTTGGTTGCTAGAGGAAAGTTACCAAATGCACGTTATTTGAATATAATAGGTTACTGGCAAATACCTATCTTGGGGGCTCTATATTTTACATCATTATTATGAAAATATTGATGTCTGTTGAATCGTTGAGTGTCATGAGCTTAATGCAATAATGAATGTGATTTCTAACTTGTTTATTTGTATCGATATTACAATAAACATCTATCTCTTGTGTTCAAACTCTTAATTATAAACCTATGAATTTCACTCAACTTTTGTTGACTTTTAGCATGTTTATCTTAGGTAACTAAATGAAATGAATGGCAAAGGCACGAAGTGGGCAAATAAAGAAACGTTTATTTCTCTTTAAATAAAACTTGTTGTTGAATAACGGATTCTCTTGGAATTATGAATATTTGGTATGTTAAATAAAACTTAAAACGATCACTTGAATCGTTTTCTATAATTGTGACGAAAGATCCACAATATAATACCCCAAAATTCTTCCGCTGTATTGATCGATTTTGGGGGTGTTATATCATGCTTCCCCAAGGACAAATAAATTCGGGGTCGAGTCAAGCTAGCGACTCGGTAATCAAAAACAGTAGCATGTATATAGGGTTTTCACCCGTGTGTACCACCCTAGTGTGTGGGAAATGCCCCACATGTTGTATATATGTATATATCCTCTAAAAAAAAAAAAAAAAAAAAAAAAAGTGTACATAAACTTAAATAAAGGCTATGAGTATTTTCCTTCTTACGTTCTAAGTGTTGGTTTAACACCCGGTATTTTGAATATTGAGGACAATATTCAGTTCTAAGTGTGGGGGGAGATTCGTTATTCTAACGAATTTAAACACATGTTCCATCAAGAACCCCCATTTTAGCCCAAATTTTAAAATTTTTTCTCACTTAGAACGCAAATAAATGGTTATCATTCCGCCATGTCTAACCCACATAAAGATTGGCTAATCCAAGAGCAAACGGCTCTTGGTAAAGAGATCTCAAATCCGTTTACGGCTTGCAATTTGCCCAAAATTGTATGGTACCTCAACTCGCCATATCCTAAAAAGCGAATGAGTTGGCTAGCCCGCAAGATTATGGCTTGTGGTAAAGGCAGTGGAAAAACCATAATTGGTAATCAGCTCACCAAGGTGTTGACTTAGTCCATCAAGAGTTGGCTAGTCCAGAAGCAAACGGCTTTTGGTAAAGACAAATCAAATCCGTTGACAGCTGGTGGTTTGCTCAAAATCACATGGTTATCAGGTGGACCGTAGTTCTTACTTGAATCGATACATCTGGCTACTCCAGAAGTAATGGCTTTTGGTAAAGAGTTTTCAAACCCATTAAGTTTTTCTCAAAAGATTGCTAGGGACTAGCAATGTTTTAGTGTGGGGGATTGATGAGTGTCTAAACACTCATCATTTTATACCAATCTGAACCGCCAAAACATCCAAAAACACTCAAATATGTATCAAAATACTTAAAATATCTTAAAAGTGTGTTTTATATGTTTCAAATGCAAAATAATCAAAAACAGATAAAAAACGTACAAAGTTTGCATAATTGGCAGTTTCAGTCCCTCAAGTTTCAAAAGTTGTCAAAACTAGTCCCTGGTTATTCTAAAAACAAGAAAAAGTCACCAAAGGTCCTTTTGAATCACAAATTACATATTTAGTCCTTTGGTGCAAAGTTTCACAAAATTACAAGTTTAGTCCCTCAACTTTGCAAAATTGACATAAATGGTCCCTGGGATGTAAAAAACTTTTAGAAAATCAATTTTGGTCCTTATACTAATATTCTATGGCAGGAATGATCCTTGGTTGGAAAGTTTGGTGAAATTACATATTTAGCCCCTGAAGTTTGCAAGATTGGCAGAAAATACCCCTGGAATTGGAAAAATGAAATTATGATCCTTGGGTTATTCATTCTTGGCAGGTTTAGTCCTTTTGAGAACTTTGGGAAAATGGCATAATCAGCCCCTAAACTTTCAATGAATTACAATTTTGGTCCTTGTGTAAAAATAAAACCAAACGGATCCCTTATTGTTATTATTAAACCACCAAATCCAATCCATTAAAACAAACCAAGCCCACCCTTTACACCCCTTGGCCCATTTCCCATATTAGCCCAAATAAACACCCCGTTATATAAACCAGGGTCAAACCCCCGGTCAAACAAACCACCCCTTCCCTCCTTTACCACTCTCCCTCACACAGAACACCCAAACCACCTCCACCTCAGTGGTATTTTACCACTTGCTCACCCACTCTTCACCACCTCACCCTCCACCTCTTACAAACCTCCAAACATCATTAAATTCCTTAAATCCCTCACATTCAACCCACAGCTGCCCCTAGGACTTTTGGCGCCAAAAAACCATTTAAGGGCTGAGATTAGTTGCAGAGATCCAATGGCTATAAATCATGATGGGATTTGCTCAGAAACTGAAGTGGAGGGAAAAAAGTCCAATATAAAGAAGAATGAAGCAGGGAGGAATGATTATTAGAGTAGTTTTAGTGTAATGTAAACGTAGGTAGTGTAACTTCAATTCTAGTTGTATTTTCAGTTAAATTAAGTTGTTCTCAGTTAATTAAATGTATTTTGAATTATCTTAAACCTTAAATTTCAGTGTTGCTCAATAAATTCAGATTTGGCAATCTTAGGTGAAACTGACAATTTCACTTAGTATTGTTAAATATTGTTTATCAGTGTTTCTACAAGCTCATTTAAGCTAATTTATAAGTTTTCTTAAGTTCCTAAAGTGTTCAAGTCAGTTTAGCTCACAATAGCAAAAATACTCAAAAATATAAAATAAATAGCTAGAAAATAAAAAATTAATGGAGGTGATGATCATTGTATGGAGCAGGGTGAATTTTGGATTGCTTTTGGTTTAGAAGCTTAGTGGTAAGCTGATAAGTTAATCTTGGTCCTTGTTCTTATTGTTTTCAGCTGGACTGCAAATTAGTAAGCTTTTACTCAATTTTTGACATTTCATTATTTTACTATTGTTAGCTGCTAATTTTTGTTCTTTTGTGTTCATTCAGTAGTACATAGTCATAATCTAGCATAAAATAAGTATCTTGTTATTTGATATTGGTAGTTGCTTGAAAATTCATTTTCACAGTCAAGTAGGTCTCTTTGTCATTACTTAGTTTTATGTTGTTATTGTTGTTAATTTCTGCTCATTAGGTCTTATTATATGATAATTTAAAGTTCTGAATTAGTTTTAAGGTCTATAATAATAAGTTGCTTTGAAATTTGTTGAATCTCTTTCTTAAAGGGGTGTTTGGATTTGTAAGTTTCACTGTGTTGTTGTTGTTGTTTTGTTGTTTTCTTGGTTTGGATATACTACATCAGGTAAAACTAGGTTGAATTAGGCTTTAAACCAACACCCCTGAGCACAGAAGTCAAAATCAATTGGAAATCCATCCTACTTGTTAATCTGTTGAATCCATTGGTTCTATGTTCTTCAATTTAGCTCATAACTTGTTCAAATAGCTTAATTTAACATCTCTAGGGTTTAAAACATCACAATCAGTTAGTAATTTAGAACCAAAATTCAATTTAGTCAAAGTTCTAAGTTTTGTTCAAAAGTCAAATTTCTACTTTTGCAGAAAATCTCAAAATTTCAAGGATTTATGTAGAATTTTATGTTTGCTTTCAGAGGTTGAAACTTGTTCCTAATTGTAGCCTACCACCTCATCTTTGAGGTTCCATAGTCCTTTGATTTTTTCAATTTTTTCCCTAGGCTCCACTGAGCTCCAAAGTCACTTGCAGGGGAAGCCATTCCCCTGCATCAGCAGTTACCCACCCAACACCACCACTTGGTGGTGGTTTTCTGACCATCTCAGTGGGTCCCTTTGTCCAAACCTTGGTTCATTCAAACCCCCTCCTACCAGGCTTTAAGATTTGACCAAAAGTTTGACCTAGAGCCCTGTGGACCCCACCTGAATTAGACCCTATAGTTTGTCCCATTTCTGAGTAGTATTTGAGTTTTGGAATTGCTTAATCTAGCTTATTAGCTTATCTTGTGAGCTTATTTGGCATATTCTTGCTTAATCATGTCCTAGTAACTTATTGGAGCCAGATTCAATCATAGTGGGTCCCACTCAAGCTCATTTGAGCTTATTTCTTTGTTTTGTCAAACAAAGTCAACTGTGAAGCTAATAAGCTCTCATAGTGCTTATTATTAAGTTCTAAAATAGTTGTTTTTATAAAAGTTAGTTGTTTTTAGTTGTAAAATAGTATTCTAAAAGAAAAATCCAGAAAAGACAAATTTATAATAAGTGATAGTTTCTATTTAATATAATTTAAATTTTAATTTTCATTTTTATATTTTTATTAAGTAACCTATATTTTTATATTTTTATTAAATTCCTTTTATATTAAAGTAATTATAGTAATTTTCTCAGATTTTTATTTTGTCATTTAGTATTTATTAGAATTAATATTAGTTTTATTAATTATTAATTAATAATTAAGTATTAAATAGCATAATTAGTTTTTATTAAGTAACACCTAGTTTTTATATTTTTCATAGCTTTTATATGTTATAAAACATTTTTATAAATTTTTCCATAATTTTTACTGTTCATCTTATAGTTTTAATAATTTAATTAGTTTAATTGGTAATTAATTAATAAATTGAATAATAATTAGTAAATTAGTTTAAAAATACATAAAACAAACTTTTTATAATTTTTTAGGATTCCTGTGATGGTTAATTAGATTTATAAAAATCTTCTTAATTAGCTAAGTCTTTTTAGTATTTTTAATAATTTAAATCAATATAAATAGTTAAATAATAATTAAATAATAATTAATTAATAATAATTAGATAAATAGTGTTAAAAATATAATTTTATTTTTAAAATAAGTTTTATAATATTTTAGATTTTTCTAAAATTTTATTTTATTTTCCTAGACTTATTTTACATTTTATTAATTATTAGTGTATTATTAAAATAATAGTTATTAAATAAATAATAATTAATTAAATAATTAGTAATTATAAAATAAATATTTTAAGTTTATTTAATTTGCATTTAAGCCCCTAAGGCATGCAAATTCCTACTTTAGTTAAAATCGTTTTTGTTTCGTACGTTTACGTAGATTTAAATTAAACATACGCGTTTTTAGGTTTTAAACGTTTTTAGTTAAATTAGGTTTCACGTAATCATTCCAATAACTTATTTAAGCTATTTAGTTTTATAAAACCTTAGTGTAATCACTCACTCACACTTATACCCTTTCCTGTTCATATTCACTCGATCACAAATTCATTTTTAATACCATCCACACCTCGTTGGGACATAACGACCCGGGGAAACACTGTATTCCACGGAAGCATTGGCCTAAGCTGTTTGACTATTATAGTTGACCATTCACAAGTGGTTGACCAATAATTATCTGACTGTTTCACACCAATCATTCTTCGTAGTGCAGAGACGATTATTGTCATCCGGGCTAGTACGCTGCAAATGCTTGTAAATATCATTGAATTTTTTACATTCAGTGCTAAATCGTCCCCATTTACTCGTAACCATGTTTTTGTTACGGTGGTCACCGTTAGACTGGTTGTTGAACCTTTCTACAACCTTGTTCCAAAAAGAGCATTTTTCGTAGTTTTCTTGGAAAACTTCAAGCCAAACTTCAGCTAGCAAGTTTTCTTTTTCCATTGACCAACGATTAGTCATTGTAATTTACAAACTAACGTGTGTGAAATATAGTATGTTATGGCATGCTATTTATAGGGGTTTATAGATATTTGAAATTTAAAATTCAAAACCAAGCGGGATTTTTTCAAATTTGAAAATTCAAACTTTAAAGTAAGATAAATTCAAAATTCAAAACCGAGTGAGATTTTTTCAAATTTCAAAATTCAAACTAAAAGCGGAATAAATTCAAAATTCAAATTGAAAAAAGTGTCTGATAAATACCTATTTACAGATGCGCGCGCACACACACACATAAAATTATTAAAAAATTCTCTCCACAACAATGTCTCGCAAAGACTTCTCCAAGCAAATCCCAACTCACCGTGACTTCTCCCAACAATTCCCAACTCATCGTGACTTCTCCCAGCAATTCCCAAGTCACCATGACTTTTTCCAGCAATTCCCAAGGTCCAGCATGATTCCAAATGCACCGGTGAACACTCCACCGAAAGACATCTTTCCGGTATTCACACCGGAATATGAACCGGTGCCCAATCCACCAGTTGTCCAACAACAACCCGATCAACCGGTGAACAATCCACCGATGGAAAACCAACCCATTTGAAGAGGGTTGACTGATGAAGAACTCTTCGAGCAAGATATACAAGTCTTGCGAGATAGGGGTGAGCATGGTGCGGGTTTTGGTAAAAACCGAACCGCATCCGTGATTGGCTCCAAACGGTCAACCTAAATTGACCAGGTGATGATCAACTAGGTCAAACAGCCTAGAGTCAATGCTCCGTGGAAGTATAGTGGTTTTCCCGGGTCGTTATGTCCCGACGAGGTGTGATGGTTATAAAACGGATCTGTGATCGGGTGAATCTGGACAGAAAGGGGTTTGTGTATGATTAAACTAAGGAATCTACAAGGAAATAGCTTAAATAAGCTATATGAACAAGGCTGGAAGTTTGGAAAAACCAGAAACGATTAAAACTTAAAACGCGTACGTTTACATTTAAATAAAACGTAAACGTACAAAATTAAAAGTGAAAACTGAAATCTGAAAACCCCCAGGGGGTGAAAATGACTTTTTTACAAACCTAAGGTTAAAAGAAAATTTTTTGAAAAAGAAAATTAATTTTTACACTATTTAATTATTTATTATTAATTAATTACTTATTAATACTAATTATTAATATTTAAAACACTTAAATACAATATAATATTAATTAAGTACTAGAAAAATGAAAATAAAATTTCTAAAATTATAAAATAACTAAAAAAACAAGTTTTTTAAAAATAAAAATATGTATTTTTGTCTTTTTGTGAATTTTATATTAATTAATTACTAATTAAATATTAATTACCTAATTAAACTATTTTAAATTATAAAAATAGCAAATGAACAGTAAAAATTCTAGAAAAATTCCTAAAATTATATTATATTGTATAGAAGCTAGGAAAAATATAAAAACTAGGTCTTACATAATAAAAACTAATTATGCTATTTAAAACTTAATTATTAATTAATTATTAATAAAACTAATATTAATTCTAATAAATACTAAATGACAAAATAAAAATCTGAGAAAATTACTTTACTATAAAAGGTAATTAATAAAAATATAAAAATGCTAAGTGCTTAACAAAAATTTAAAAATGAAAATTAAAATTAAATTACATTAAATAGATACTATCACTTGAAATTAAATTGGTTTTTCTTGATTTTTCTTTTTGAAAACTAATTTACACATAAAAACAACAAACTTTTGTAAAAACAACTTTTTTATAAATAAAAAATAAGCACTTGAGAGCTTAAAAGCTTTGACAGTTGACTATAGTTGACTTTTTAAGCAAATAAGCTCAAATGAGCTTGAGTGGGACCCACAAAGGTAAATCCTGGTCCCAATGAGTTATATGAACTTGTTTGAGCAGGAATTAGCACTTGGGAACCACAGAATAAGTCAATAAGCTAACAATAAGCACTTAAATATCTTGTTTGAGGACTGAAAGTGGGACAAACTTATGTGGCAAATTCAGGTGGGGTCCACTTAACCTCAGGTCAAACAAAGGGTCGAAGGTTGAAGTGTGGTAGGAGGGGGGCTGAATGAATAAAAAATTGGGCAATGGGGACCACTGAGGTGGCCAGGAAACCACCACCAAGTGATGGTGGTGACTGTGGTGTCTGCTGATGCAGGGCATCGCCCACCCCTGCAAGTGTCTTTGGCCTAAGGTGGGGCCCACTGAAAAATTCACAAAAATAATAGAACAATGGGATCTCAAAGATGAGCTGGTAGGCTTTACACACAAGAAATTTCAAAGGCTGAATCACAACACAAAAATCTAGGAAATTCTTTGAACTTTTGGAAAAATCTTAAACATGCTCATTTGACTTTTTGAGAAAAACTACTTATGTTGACTTTGGTGGCTTTTGATTCAATCCTAGATGCTAATAGTGTTGTATTTAACTGAAATGAAACCAAACTAAGGTAGATTAACTACTTATGAATGGACTTGATGGGATTTGGGGTCACAACTGCCCAACAGTTAACTGATATGGGAAATTGTTGGTGATTTTGACTATTCCTGAATGAACCAATAGTTTTATGACTTAAACTATTATTACTAACCTAATGCAAGCTGTAGAAACTAGATTTAACCTAAAAATATCACTAAACAGCTCTCTACACTAGGTTGCCAAACACCCCTTTAAATGGCAAAACATGAGATTTTCAAAGCATTACACTATTACAGGCTATTCCACTGGTTTATATGTTTATATTATGATGTTTTAAACTATCTTGAACACATAAATACTGCTAACAACAACCAAGTCTTAAAAATCTATATTATGTTATATATAACTGTGAAAATAAAAATAAATGTGAACAACAATTTAACTAAACCACAGATCAAGAAATAACATCAATACTAACTTTAATATGGTAATAAAACTCAAAATCAACAGATTAGAACAACAATAAGTAGAGCAACAGTGAAATGCAAAAACATAAACAAATTAGCTTACAAGTGATCCAATGTTGAAAACATGTAACCAAGAACTATGAATCACACCTAAAGCCTCCCATGAGGCACCTAACCCAAGGGCATTCCAGAATTCCCTTGCTCCATGCTTGTATCTTCAAAACATCTGACTTTTTTATTTATTTGGCTATTTACTTTGATTTTTGACTATTTTTAGTTTTTAAATGAAAACTGGTTTAAAGACTTAAAATAACTTTCCTGAGTTCATACATAACTTAAATGAAGCTTATGGAACAGTAATCACCCTCTTTTAACAAACTTAAATTCAAAACGAAATTTCAAATAAAATGATACAAATGAGACCTTACTTCATTAACTGAGATTGAGACTTGAAACAAGTTTTTTTTATTACACTGAAAGATTTGGAATTACATTTAAAACTAAATTTTACACTAGGGAATTGAGAATACAAGAGAAAGACAAACTAAACTAAATTACTAACTAAAAAAGCTAACTCCTTTTCTGCTTCTCTTTTCTTTCTTTTATATCCTTCCAAAAGTTCCTTGGATGTATCCCACTTCTCTTTTCAACCCATGGATGAGTGTATTTTGATCCCAGCCTTTCAATTATTTTTGGCGGGAAATTGGGGCATTATCAATTTGGCAGGTGGGGGTTTGCTTGGAGTGTTTTGAGGATCATTAATGGGTTTGGATGTAGTAGTATTAGGAGGGGGGACAAGGTATGGGAGAGTGAGTTGGAGTGATGGAAGAGGTTGAGTGTGCAGGGGAGTAGCAGGGTTCAAGTGGTGAGGGAGGTGAAGTGGTCAAAGGGTCAACCTTGGGTTTGACCGTTTTAAATAATAAAACGGGGTAAGTTATTTTGAGTGGTGGACTGAGGTTGGTGATTGGGCTTGGGGTAGGCTAGGTGGGCTGGGGTTTTGGTGGTAAGGGTGTTGTTTGGTTTGTATAAATATTAAGGGTCCATTTGGTTTAAAGTTTAATCACAAGGACCATAAGTGTAATTTTCAAAAAGTTGGGGGGCTGGGTTTGTCATTTTTTCATAGTATTCACAAGGACTAATTTTGACAACATTTGAATATTACAAGTACAAAAATTAATATTTTCCAAAATAAGACACCCGGGGACCAATTGTGACAAGTTGCCAAACTTAAGGGACCAAACATGTAATTTCCACAAACATTTTACCCAAAGACCAAAAATGACTTTTGTAACTTCCCAAGGACCCAAAATGATTTTTCTTCCAAAAATATCCCACCAGGGACCAAATCTGCCAAAGTTTGAAACTCCAGGGACTAATTTCGTAATTTTCCAAAACTTTTCCAATTTTTCACCAAAGGACAAAATATGACAACTAATGATTGTAAAAGGACCTTTGGTGATAATTTTCCATATTTTGAATGACCAGGGACTAGTTTTGTTATTTTATGAAAGTTGGGGGACTGAAACTGCCAATTTTGCAAACTTTGTACGTTTTTCATTTGTTTTTGCTCATTTTGCATCTAAAACATATAAAACACAATTTTGAATTATTTTCAGTATTATGATGCTGAGTGTTTTTGTATGTTTTGCAGTTCAGATTTGACCAAAAATGATGAGTGTTTGAGCACTCATCAATCCCCCACACTAAACTATTGCTAGTCCCTAGCAATAAACTGTTTTGAAAACTTGATGGATTTTAAACTCTTTACCAAAAGCCATCACTTCTGGAGTAGCCAGATGTAAGAACCGTGGAACACCTGATAACCATGTGATTTTGAGCAAACCACCAGCTGTCAACGGATTTGATTAGTCTTTACCAAAAGCCGGTTGCTTCTGGACTAGCCAACTCTTGATGGACAAAGTCAACATTTTGGTGAGCTGATTACCAATTATGGTTTTTCCACTGCCTTTACCACAAGTCATAATCTTGCGGGCTAGCCAACTCATTCGCTTTATGGGATATGGCGAGTTGAGGTACCATACATTCTTGGGCAAATTGCAAGCCATAAACGGATTTGATATATCTTTACCAAGAGCCATTTGCTCCTGGATTAGCCAATCCCTTTTGTCGTTTAGACATGGCGGACTGATAACCACAAAAATTTTGAAGCACCAGTGAAATTTTTTTAAAATTTTGGCCAAAAACGAGGGTACTAGATAGTAAAATGTGACAAAATTTGCTAGAATAGCAAAATACCCCCCACACTTAGAATGAATATTGTCCTCAATATTCAAAGTCCCGGCTATTATGCCGACATTTTGAATGTAAAAGGGCAACATTACAAGCTAAGCGTGGAAAACACCATTTTGTATTTTCACTTCATTTGTAACCATAGCATGGGGGACTCCCCCACTGATTCATGGGAATCGCACCAGGCTTTACCTCTCAAGGGATCTTGAGAAGCTTACAACCCCCACCAGGCAGTGTACCTGATCGTTGTAGTATAGTATATTGACAAGTACCGGGGGATTGATCGTTCAGCTAGGAATAGTGTCGCTAGGATTAGAAAACCTAAATACTAGTTCTAAAGATGAAGGATGATTCTTTTTGTATTTTTATATTTTTTAGAAAGCAAATAAAAATCTCGGGTTTGAAGGATTTGGGCGGAATTAGTTGCTAGTCAACTAACCCAATACTAAAGATGCAATCAAAATAAAATACTAGAAATGAAAATAAACTAAATTATACTAAGGTTGTGAGCAATAAGTGGAGAAAGTGTGTTTACTTAGATTTCACTACTCCCTAGATATCTTTTACACGTTAATTACTTGTTATAGTTGCGTGGATGACGGATTGTATTCCTTAATACCATTCATGGGGTGGCGCACTTAACTCCCCAATCCTATGAGCTCTTATCTCCTCCTATGCCATGCCCAGCACAACCATAGGGATTATAAACAGTGGCTCATGCATTAAATACAACCAATAAAAACCTAGTGCACATCAGTTCATGTTTCCTAAGACGTTCAAGCATGTTACCATTTGGAGATCTGCCAGTTTTCTTAAGCCTAACATCGAATTCATTCATCCAATACAATTATGAACAAGTAATCAACACATAATTAACATCTAGGTTTCATTAGATCCAAGCAAACACAAGATAGATCTAGCCTAGCATGATGGAATTAAGACAAGAACAAGATATAGACAACCAACACATAAACATATTGATTGAATTAAAAGAATACTTATCTCAATTACACATGAAAGGTATCAAGGGCTTAGAACCCTTGAAAAACCTGTAAAATTCGCACCAAGTTCGTACTTAGGGTTTCTCCAAAACTTCTCTCTTTTTAATGTGAAAATTAGAAAACTATATATAGGAAATAGGGTCTGACGGCGTCAAGACAAATCTTGTGACGCCGTCACCTCGCCGCCAAAATTCTTCTCGGACTGCCTTGATCTACTTTTGACGCCGTCATGTGTTATGCATTTCCAGGCCGTCATGAATTTAACTCTTGACGCCCTACTTCGTGACGCCGTCAAATCTGTACTGGGTCGTCATGGAAATTACTCTTGACGCCGTCAGAAATTCCTTCTTGACGCCGTCTCTTACTGTTCCCAGCAAGGAAAATTAAGACTTTGGCGTTTTCTTCACTTTTATTCTCCAAAAACGTCCGAATTGCTTCCTTTTCCAGATTTCACTCCCAAAGTACCTAAAATCACAAAAGAAACGATTTAGGGCAATATTTGATCAAATAAATTCAATTCCGGGCTTAAATGACCCCCTAAAAGTGGTTCATTTTTCGCCTCATCATATACCCTTACACTTGAGATTTGCTTGTCCTCAAGCAAATGCGCTTTTATTCTACTCAAAATACAAGTTAGGGGTCATTTAACACTAATATAAAAGTAATTACAACAAATAATCGTTCCACTAAAGACCAAAGACAAGCACGGAGGTCATACACTAGCACCTCACAAATAGTGTTTAGATACTCACATCTCTCGGGTGTAATAAAGTATAAATTACAATATGGAAACGGAAGATATCTCTCACTACCTGTCATAGCAAAATAGATTACCATAGGCTTGGGAAAGGATCAAACCTCCACCACATGGCGTAAGCACCTAGGATAAACTATCAAAGAGGTCTTTTTAAAGGGTTGTAACGTTAGGTGTAGGGATATGAAATACACGGTTTTGTTGGATAAAGGAAGTTTTACTGGTGGCGAGTTAACAATCTTGGTTAATTACATGTACAATGTGGCGTTGCTAAGCCAAGACTAGACTCGACGTAAGCTAATAAATGAAAAATAACAAAAACATAAAATGAACATAGAATGAAAAGGGATGGTAGTCCGTATGTTTTTTTTCTCTCTTTTTTTTTTCTATTTTTTTCTTGATTTTTCGATTTTTTTTTTTTTTTTTTTTTTTTTTTTTTTTTTTTTTTTTTTTTTTGCATACACTCTTACCCTACCATCCAAAATAATACATCATAGGGGATAAACATTCCCCTTACATTTGAATTTTTACATACTTTACAATAAACTAATCTAATGACTCGAATTAAGATAATCAAAACACTTGGAGCACTTTTAAGATTAACGCACATATGGGGGTAATAAATGATGTTTTTCCCCATTACTTCATAAAATAAGTACTTACCCATGAGTCCCAATCGTCCTAAAACAATATGTAAAAGGATATGACTTGACTTAGCAACCATGTAATCAATTAGATAGTTAACTTAGGGTTTAACAAATAACAATAATGCACTAAAAATGAGTGCATACATGGAAGGCTAAGGCGATTGGGGGGTACATTTAAGTGGGGTGTAACAAATTCTTCCTTTAAGTAAAATGCTTAAAGTTAGAAACGAAAGGATAGGCTCGGAGGGGTGTACTAGGGGTTTCGTGTACTAAAAATGAGTACAACGCTAAGGGTGTGGGGAAAATTAGTTGACTTAACTAGCCAAGTAATATGACTTAAATGGTCAAGTAATTATGATACGGGTTTAACACAAAGGTGATCCTAATGCCTCTTATCATGTAGTAAATCCTACTACACGAATGTAGTCTCACTAGCGGTCTCGGGATGCATCACTAACGCAAGTTCTAGAATCTAAATGCTACCGGTACACTCATAAGCACTAATAGTAAATGCTTTTCCTATCAAATCTAAAGGCGAACCTCACATATTTGGGTGGAAAATTTTTCTGAATATACGGTTATGTGCTAGTCATACAATCTCCTATCCTTGAGACGCTTGCTATGGCTAAAGTTTCACTCCTAAATGTTGTAAAAAATTTTAAATTTGGCGCTAAAATTACACTAACAAGTATTTCTCATAGTTTTATTACACATCTACCATTAAACAAAACAAACTCAAGCGAAAGTGTACATGTAAGGTATCATCATTTTACCCTCCCCTTACACTTAAGATGAACATTGTCCCCAATGTTCAAGTAAAGAATGTAAAAGTGAAAAAGTAAAAAGAATGAAATCAAATACTCCCCTGATTCGCTCGGTATGGATAATAAGGTGGCCAGGTTAAATCTTCCTCCAAGAAAATGAACAATCAAAGCTTCCCTTCCAGAATATAAATCATCTTCTTGTCATACATAACCTGTTAATCCTGAGAATACAAACAAAAACAACCTCGCGTAAAATCGGCGGCATCCTATATAAGTTACTAAATCCTAGAAAACAAGATAAGATATAATGCTTGTGGAATGAAGTTTGCAGATTTCCTGGAGATTATAAAACTTAATAATTCACAAAAACCATAAGACTCCGTTAGAAAAACAAAACCAGTAAAATTTCCAGATTTTTACACGTGACGCCGTCAAGAGTTAACTCGTGACGCCGTCAGAAGTGACCTGCAAAAATTCTTATGTTAAGTTTCCGGAAAATTTCTGGAAAAACTTGGTCCTACTTCCTGGAAAATCCTGCAAAACTTCATTATGACTCAATACAAGCATTTGACTCTAACAAATACGAATATACATGCTCATTTAATATTGTGGAGAATCATGATCGGTTTGTTTCTTAAAAACATATTTGGGGTTTCCCATTACACTTATCTTTTGCAAAAATACTTTTAGGTGGAGTTATGACTAGGCCAAAACAACAAAGTAAAGTATTTCCACTATTTAGTTGAGAAACATGATCTACCAATCAATAAAAATAAAGCATGCATACGGAAGCAAATAACAAACAAACAAAATAAAATCACACAAAACATGGGTTGCCTCCCAAGAAGCGCTTTTCTTTATTTACGAGTCTTGTAGCTAGACTCAAGGTCATGGGTTACTACGTGACCTCATCGTTGGTTCCACTCTCTAGGCCGTCTTCTAAACCAGTTTTGTATTCCGGACCTAGTTGCAAGCATTCTTTGTAGAAACCAAGCATCCTATTTTTTACATACTCTACTCCTCTACGTCTATCCTCCTCATTCCTATAATAAGCCGCTTGCTTGTGTTCTTTTTCGAAATTAGAGAGAAGGCGGTATTGCTCAATCTTGTAGGGCATTTGATAGGCAACCTCATCATTCTCTTCCTTGAATCTAACTATCCCTAGAGTCGGATCATAACTCATCCTAGTGGCCTCAACAAATGGTTTTCCAAATATTATTTGGCTTAGGCAAGCATCTATCACCGGACGAGTGTCTTCTACTATCATAAAATCGATCTTATAGGTGAGATTCCCTATAATCACATGCAATCCCTTCACTCTTCCTGCAAAATTACTTATCAGATTCCTATTAGGCATCATCCTAAAATTAAGTTGCTTCTTCATCACCCAATTGTAATAAGTCCTAGTCATGATGTTTACGGGAGATCTAGGATCGATGTAAGCTTTCCATATATGCATGTGCCCGATATTGCATGGTATGTTAATGTTAGAGGGGTCTCCCATTTTGATAAGGGGTGTGCCAAGGATATATGGTCTCTCGGGACTATCGAATAAATCTTTATGGTATTCCCGTTCTTCCTTGGTGGGCAACTTATCAAAGTACTTTTCTTTAGGCTCTACTTCCTCTAATTCCTCTTCCTTCTTAACCTCGACCTCCTTACTTTCATCCCTAGTCTCGGTTTCTACTCCAACTTCATCCTTGTCACTCCCTTCTATCTCCTTATCTATTGGCTTAATTGTGACAACATTGACAAAGTGGACATGTTTGGATGATGAGGGGTCCTTAATTTGGATTCCATTATTGGTGTCCCTAGTGTCCTTCCTAGGTGTAGTTAACGCTTGGTTGTTTAGGGCTTTCAACAAGTTGTCAATCTTGTTGGTCATCTCCGTTTGTTGTTGGTTGAATTCGGTTTCAAACCTAGCTATGCGAGCTTCTTGAGATGCCATAAACTTTGACATCAATCCTTCAAGATTGTTGGTACTACCATAATTGTTAGAAGGATTGTTGTTGCAAGTACGGTTGGATGGTGGACCGTTTGGTTGGTAACGATTAGGCGGATTGGAAGAATTGGGTTGATTTTGTTTCCACCTAAGGTTTGGGTGATTTTTCCAAGAGGGGTTGTATGAATCACCGAAAGTGTTTGGCTCGGGCTTGAAAGTGTACCACTTATCTCCCGCTTCGTCGGTACGCGTGGATGCGTAGTCCGCAAAAGCTGTTCCGGGGAGTTCCACACAATCACGAGTGTCGTGGGGACCACTACATAATTCGCATGAAGAAGTGATTTTGTTCACTTGGCTTGAAGGCTTAGGAGCTTCGTAAGATTTCATGAGAAACTTGACTTGGTCCTCAAGTTCCATGATCCTACGGTCGGGAGTGCTAGAATTGTTCGAAGGCAAAGATATTGCCTTGACCGTTTTGTTCAAATCACGGGGATCATTCCAACTTTCGTTGTCATAGAGAGCAAGATCTTCTATGAGTTCCCATGATTGTTCCGCACTTAGATCACGTAGCTTACCACCGGCCGATTGGTCAATGGCTCGCCTCGTGGAGATATCGATATGGTCATAAAAGATTTGGACTTGGAGCCAAAGATCTATGTCATGATGAGGGACTTTTTGGAGTAAGTCCTTGAAACGAGTCCATGCTTCATAAAGAGATTCATTTTGACGTTGTTGGAACATCAAAATGTCATTTCTAAGCTTAGTAGTTCTCCCCGGTGGGAAAAATTGAGCAAGGAAACGAGTGGTGAGATCATCCCATGTGGTGATGGATCCCACGGGTAAACGCTCAAGCCATTGACTAGCTTGATCCCGTAGAGAGAATTGGAATAGGCGTAATCGGGTTGTCTCTCTAGTTTCAACACCTAGGTCTATGGAATATACGATTTTGAGGAAGTCCTTAAGATGTTGGTTTGGATCTTCGGAACGAAGTCCATGGAATGCACATCCGCTTTGCACCAACCGGATGGTGTCGGATCGCAAGGGGGTCACATTGGCTCCGGTGAGCTCAATGGTGTTTCGGTAGCCTTGGTGGCTAGGTCGGGAATACTCTCCTAAGGTTCGGGGCCTAAGGGGTTCTAGTGGTGGGTTTTGTTGTGGTGGGATGACGGGTTCAAGGATGTTTCCGTTGTCCATGATGTCGGGTGGTGAAGAGTTACGAACAAAGACACAAAGAAATAAGATAGACTAAAGAAAACATAAAAATAAAAATAAAATCTTACTAGAAAGGAATCTAGCAAGTAGACCTAATAAAAAGAAATTCTAACATAGACAATAACTATTCCCCAGGCTGCGGCGCCAAAAACTTGATACGTGGGAATCGCACCAGGCTTTACCTCTCAAGGGATCTTGAGAAGCTTACAACCCCCACCAGGCAGTGTACCTGATCATTGTAGTATAGTATAGTGACAAGTACCGGGGGATTGATCGTTCAGCTAGGAATAGTGTCGCTAGGATTAGAAAACCTAAATACTAGTTCTAAAGATGAAGGATGATTCTTTTTGTATTTTTATATTTTTTAGAAAGCAAATAAAAATCTCGGGTTTGAAGGATTTGGGTGGAATTAGTTTCTAGTCAAATAACCCAATACTAAAGATGCAATCAAAATAAAATACTAGAAATGAAAATAAACTAAATTATACTAAGGTTGTGAGCAATAAGTGGAGAAAGTGTGTTTACTTAGATTTCACTACTCCCTAGATATCTTTTACACATTAATTACTTGTTATAGTTGCGTGGATGACGGATTGTATCCCTTAATACCATTCATGGGGTGGCGCACTTAACTCCCCAATCCTATGAGCTCTTATCTCCTCCTATGCCATGCCCAGCACAACTATAGGGATTATAAACAGTGGCTCATGCATTAAATACAACCAATAAAAACCTAGTGCACATCAGTTCATGTTTCCTAAGACGTTCAAGCATGTTACCATTTGGAGATCTGCCAGTTTTCTTAAGCCTAACATCGAATTCATTCATCCAATACAATTATGAACAAGTAATCAACACATAATTAACATCTAGGTTTCATTAGATCCAAGCAAACAGAAGATAGATCTAGCCTAGCATGATGGAATTAAGACAAGAACAAGATATAGACAACCAACACATAGACATATTGATTGAATTAAAAGAATACTTATCTCAATTACACATGAAAGGTATCAAGGGCTTAGAACCCTTGAAAAACCTGTAAAATTCGCACCAAGTTCGTACTTAGGGTTTCTCCAAAACTTCTCTCTTTTTAATGTGAAAATTAGAAAACTATATATAGGAAATAGGGTCTGACGGCGTCAAGACAAATCTTGTGACGCCGTCACCTCGCCGCCAAAATTCTTCTCGGACTGCCTTGATCTACTTTTGACGCCGTCATGTGTTATGCATTTCCAGGCCGTCATGAATTTAACTCTTGATGCCCTACTTCGTGACGCCGTCAAATCTGTACTGGGTCGTCATGGAAATTACTCTTGACACCGTCAGAAATTCCTTCTTGACGCCGTTACCTACTGTTCCCAGCAAGGAAAATTAAGACTTTGGCGTTTTCTTCACTTTTATGCTCCAAAAACGTCCGAATTGCTTCCTTTTCCAGATTTCACTCCCAAAGTACCTAAAATCACAAAAGAAACGATTTAGGGCAATATTTGATCAAATAAATTCAATTCTGGGCTTAAATGACCCCCTAAAAGTGGTTCATTTTTCGCCTCATCACCCACACTTAGGGTGAAAACCCTATAAGCATGCTACTGTTTTTGTTTACCGAGTCGCTAGCTTGACTCGACCCCGAATTCATTTGTCCTTGGGGAAGCATGATGTGGAAGAAGCAATCTCAATCGGACTTTCATTCAAGATGTTTGGACAAACATTTGAAGCACATGAAAGTTCCACACCGATGAGATAGGTATCCAGCTCAAGATAATGATACATGAAAATGCCGGGATCAAATATGGTATCTTCATTCCCGAAGGAGTGAAGAAGAGAAGAAGTCACCTTATAGGTGAAGAAAAGGAAGAAAACCAGGATAAAAATCATGATTTGATCATCTTCCTCGAGAGCAGGCTCATTAGCCTGAATTTGGATTTCAAAGGTTAAGCTCATAAACATCCCGGGAGGGTGGGTGGGAATTTGCAAATCCTCATGATTGAGTGTATCTCCCCCCGGGCTATCAAACTCCGGAGGAGTCATGATATGATGAGTGAGTTCACCGGAGAACTCCTCATGAAGAGAATTATTCACAAGATGTGAATCTGTGAACTCATGTTCCGGAATAGACTCATCACAATCCTCATTCTGAATATCAAAGAGTGGATTATCATAAATCAAAGTGAATTCAGAGTCGAATTCAAATAGAGGATTGGTGAGAGTAGTATTTAATGTTTCGGGAACAAAGAGATTAACATTCTCTATTGGACTGTCGGGATCAGAAGTGAGTGACGGATCATGATATATGAGACTTTCAATTTCTCCCAGATCGACTTCAAAGTCGAGGAGACCATCATCACCTTCAAATGAAAGTGGATTGATGTGAGTAAGTTCATCAGCGAACTCCTCAAGAAGAGGATCACCATCAGACTGAGGGAGTGATGCCTCAATATACTCAATGTCTCCATGAGATGTACAATCATCATTAAAATCTGAGAAAGTCTCAAATTGATCGTTTGAACACTCAAGAGGGGAAGGAAGATCACACATATGCTCAAGAATTCCCTGTGACTCTCTTGGGATTGGGACAAGGTTCTCAACACTAGACTTTATGAATTCGTCCGATTCCTTTTTAGGAACAGTGTCAAGATGCTCGTCCCCCATGATCAAAGAGTGAGTGGGAACCTCGTGTGTGATAGCAGTTGTTTGAGATGGAATCTCAACTGCAGGGATATCCACTGATGAACTTGATGAAGTTTTATAAAATTGAAGAATATCAAGTGTATCTTCATCATCACTGTCATCAGGGATGAAACGGAACTGAGAGCTAGATTTGGCTGCTTTTTCTTTTGCAATAGATTCCCTAACAGATTTTTCATAGGCATCTTGGGAATTTATTCTAGCAGCCTGCTCTTCAGCTAGCAATTCTTCCATGGATTTTTGATGAGTATGTCTTTGGGCAAAGTCTTTAACTAAACCCTTAAGCTCATCAACGATTTTCATCATATTTGGCATTTCTGGAAGAAGTGCTTGATTCATTTGGTACTGTGGAGGTTGGTCATAATAAGGTGTGTCAAAATTGTCACAAGGATATGGATTTCCCGTTTGACAATCTGAGCTGAAGTGTGGACGTCCACAGTAATCACAACAGTAAAACTGTTGAGGTTGTGGGTTGTATGTGCTAGAGTCATAATTGTTATCAGGAAACTGCTCGTAGACAAGCGTGTTTCCCGATTGACAATCAGAACTGTAGTGTGAACCACCACAGTACTCACAACAGTAAAACTGCTGAGAATCATGGTGTGGTAGCTGGTGGAATAAATCAGTCGTGTCATGGTAGGAATAGGGATCCTGGTTATAGACAGACCCGTTTCCTGACTCTACCATGCCACAACCGGGGTAATTACCACCATTATAAGAACTACCGCACCACTGGCAAACCAGAAAGTGTGGATGAGACATAGAAAGAATCAAAAGGTTTGGGAGGGGTAGGAATGAAGAATCAAAGATGTGAGAGGGTAAAGGTGAATATTTTTGGATTTTTGGATAAACATTTTGTACGAATAGGAAAGAAAATGTTTTTGTGTTTTTTTTTTTGTGTTCGTTGAAAACTTGATTTAAAATATTTTCGGGAACGGTTTTGTTTTTATATGAAAATAAGGAGATAATATGAACAAGGGTGGTAAATATACAATGGATGTATATCCCGATTCACTAATACGCAAAACCGTTTAGAATAGCGCGCACACCTCCCCGGCAGCGACGCCAAAAATTGATTGGCTCCAAACAGTCAACCTAAATTGACCAGGTGATGATCAACTAGGTCAAATAGCCTAGAGTCAATGCTCCGTGGAAGTATAGTGGTTTCCCCGGGTCGTTATGTCCCGACGATGTGTGATGGTTATAAAACGGATCTGTGATCGGGTGAATCTGGACAGAAAGGGGTTTGTGTATGATTAAACTAAGGAATCTACAAGGAAATAGCTTAAATAAGCTATATGAACAAGGCTGGAAGTTTGGAAAAACCAGAAACGATTAAAACTTAAAACGCGTACGTTTACATTTAAATAAAACGTAAACGTACAAAATTAAAAGTGAAAACTGAAATCTGAAAACCCCCAGGGGGTGAAAATGACTTTTTTACAAACCTAAGGTTAAAAGAAAATTTTTTGAAAAAGAAAATTAATTTTTACACTATTTAATTATTTATTATTAATTAATTACTTATTAATACTAATTATTAATATTTAAAACACTTAAATACAATATAATATTAATTAAGTACTAGAAAAATGAAAATAAAATTTCTAAAATTATAAAATAACTAAAAAAACAAGTTTTTAAAAAATAAAAATATGTATTTTTGTCTTTTTGTGAATTTTATATTAATTAATTACTAATTAAATATTAATTACCTAATTAAACTATTTTAAATTATAAAAATAGCAAATGAACAGTAAAAATTCTAGAAAAATTCCTAAAATTATATTATATTATATAGAAGCTAGGAAAAATATAAAAACTAGGTCTTACTTAATAAAAACTAATTATGCTATTTAAAACTTAATTATTAATTAATTATTAATTAATTATTAATAAAACTAATATTAATTCTAATAAATACTAAATGACAAACTAAAAATCTGAGAAAATTACTAAAATTACTTTACTATAAAAGGTAATTAATAAAAATATAAAAATGCTAAGTGCTTAACAAAAATTTAAAAATGAAAATTAAAATTAAATTACATTAAATAGATACTATCACTTGAAATTAAATTGGTTTTTCTTGATTTTTCTTTTTGAAAACTAATTTACACCTAAAAACAAAAAACTTTTGTAAAAACAACTTTTTTATAAATAAAAAATAAGCACTTGAGAGCTTAAAAGCTTTGACAGTTGACTATAGTTGACTTTTTAAGCAAATAAGCTCAAATGAGCTTGAGTGGGACCCACAAAGGTAAATCCTGGTCCCAATGAGTTATATGAACTTGTTTGAGCAGGAATAAGCACTTGGGAACCACAGAATAAGTCAATAAGCTAACAATAAGCACTTAAATATCTTGTTTGAGGACTGAAAGTGGGACAAACTTATGTGGCAAATTCAGGTGGGGTCCACTTAACCTCAGGTCAAACAAAGGGTCAAAGGTTGAAGTGTGGTAGGAGGGGGGCTGAATGAATAAAAAATTAGGCAATGGGGACCACTGAGGTGGCCAGAAAACCACCACCAAGTGATGGTGGTGACTGTGGTGTCTGCTGATGCAGGGCATCGCCCACCCCTGCAAGTGTCTTTGGCCTAAGGTGGGGCCCACTGAAAAATTCACAAAAATAATAGAACAATGGGATCTCAAAGATGAGCTGGTAGGCTTTACACACAAGAAATTTCAAAGGCTGAATCACAACACAAAAATCTAGGAAATTCTTTGAACTTTTGGAAAAATCTTAAACATGCTCATTTGACTTTTTAAGAAAAACTACTTATGTTGACTTTGGTGACTTTTGATTCAATCCTAGATGCTAATAGTGTTGTATTTAACTGAAATGAAACCAAACTAAGGTAGATTAACTACTTATGAATGGAATTGGTGGGATTTGGGGTTACAACTGCCCAACAGTTAACTGATATGGGAAATTGTTGGTGATTTTGACTATTCCTGAATGAACCAATAGTTTTATGACTTAAACTATTATTACTAACCTAATGCAAGCTGTAGAAACTAGATTTAACCTAAAAATATCACTAAACAGCTCTCTACACTAGGTTGCCAAACACCCCTTTAAATGGCAAAACATGAGATTTTCAAAGCATTACACTATTACAGGCTATTCCACTGGTTTATATATTTATATTATGATTTTTTAAACTATCTTGAACACATAAATACTGCTAACAACAACCAAGTCTTAAAAATCTATATTATGTTATATATAACTGTGAAAATAAAAATAAATGTGAACAACAATTTAACTAAACCACAGATCAAGAAATAACATCAATACTAACTTTAATATGGTAATAAAACTCAAAATCAACAGATTAGAACAACAATAAGTAGAGCAACAGTGAAATGCAAAAACTTAAACAAATTAGCTTACAAGTGATCCAATGTTGAAAACATGTAACCAAGAACTATGAACCACACCTAAAGCCTCCCATGAGGCACCTAACCCAAGGGCATTCCAGAATTCCCTTGCTCCATGCTTGTATCTTCAAAACATCTGATTTTTCAATTATTTGGCTATTTACTTTGATTTTTGACTATTTTTAGTTTTTAAATGAAAATTGGTTTAAAGACTTAAAATAACTTTCCTGAGTTCATACATAACTTAAATGAAGCTTATGGAACAGTAATCACCCTCTTTTAACAAACTTAAATTCAAAACGAAATTTCACATAAAAATGATACAAATGAGACCTTACTTCATTAACTGAGATTGAGACTTGAAACAAGTTTTTTTATTACACTGAAAGATTTGGAATTACATTTAAAACTAAATTTTACACTAGGGAATTGAGAATACAAGAGAAAGACAAACTAAACTAAATTACTAACTAAAAAAGCTAACTCCTTTTCTGCTTCTCTTTTCTTTCTTTTATATCCTTCCAAAAGATCCTTGGATGTATCCCACTTCTCTTTTCAACCCTTGGATGAGTGTATTTTGATCCCAGCCTTTCAATTATTTTTGGCGGGAAATTGGGGCATTATCAATTTGGCAGGTGGGGGTTTGCTTGGAGTGTTTTGAGGATCATTAATTGGTTTGGATGTAGTGGTATTAGGAGGGGGACAAGGTATGGGAGAGTGAGTTGGAGTGATGGAAGAGGTTGAGTGTGCAGGGGAGTAGGAGCGTTCAAGTGGTGAGGGAGGTGAAGTGGTCAAAGGGTCAACCTTGGGTTTGACCGTTTTAAATAATAAAACGGGGTAAGTTATTTTGAGTGGTGGGCTGAGGTTGGTGATTGGGCTTGGGGTAGGCTAGGTGGGCTAGGGTTTTGGTGGTAAGGGTGTTGTTTGGTTTGTATAAATATTAAGGGTCCATTTGGTTTAAAGTTTAATCACAAGGACCATAAGTGTAATTTTCAGAAAGTTGGGGGGCTGGGTTTGTCATTTTTTCATAGTATTCACAAGGACTAATTTTGACAACATTTGAATATTATAAGTACAAAAATTAATATTTTCCAAAATAAGACACCCGGGGACCAATTGTGACAAGTTGCCAAACTTGAGGGACCAAACATGTATTTTCCACAAACATTTTACCCAAAGACCAAAAATGACTTTTGTAACTTCCCAAGGACCCAAAATGATTTTTCTTCCAAAAATATCCCACCAGGGACCAAATCTGCCAAAGTTTGAAACTCCAGGGACTAATTTATAATTTTCCAAAACTTTTCCAATTTTTCACCAAATGACAAAATATGACAACTAATGATTGTAAAAGGACCTTTGGTGATAATTTTCCATATTTTGAATGACCAAGGACAAGTTTTGTTATTTTATGAAAGTTGGGGGACTGAAACTGCCAATTTTGCAAACTTTGTACGTTTTTCATTTGTTTTTGCTCATTTTGCATCTAAAACTTATAAAACACAATTTTGAAATATTTTCAGTATTATGATGCATTTCTGAGTGTTTTTGTATGTTTTGCAGTTCAGATTTGACCAAAAATGATGAGTGTTTGAGCACTCATCAATCCGCAATTGCGGTTTTTGAAAAGTGAGAATCCGCAACCACGCGGTTTTGCGGTTTGTAGTTTTTGCAATTTTGCGGATTGGTTTTGCGGTTTTTGCGGTTTTAAAAGTTTTTTTTCTTCTTAAATCATATTTTTCGTATATATTTATTATAGAATAAACAAATTATAAGGTTACATGATGAGTTGAAACATATCTACAAAATATTGTGTATTAGTATGAAATTATAAATATAGACAATACTAAAAGTCAAATGAGGTGAATAATTTTAAAAACTTCGATGATAAAGTGATAAAAAAATAAAATTATATAACCTAAAATCTCAGACAATAATTAACCTATTAAATGCGTTTGAAATAACTAATTATGAAAGTATAAATCAAAACATTTTATCATACAAAAATTAAGAAATTTAGTTGGTTTATATATATATCTATACTATTATATAATGCATTTATTCCAAATTAAGATAAGGAGAACCAATGAAAAGTTGACATGTGTACAACCCCTACATACTTTCTATATCTGATGTATAAAAGCCCCCAAAAACACATAGTGTACACCTTCAAACATACACAAACGCTCTCAATTCTTTTCCTCTCTATACCACCACCACAGCCACCACCTTCAATGTCATCACACTCACCGCCGCCACCTTCAACCGTCATCACACTCACCACCACCACCTTCGACCGTCATCTACACCTAACAAACAACACCCTCAACTTAAGCCCACCGCCACCATTGTCTAAACGTGTATTGTCGTCGCACAACCACCAGATCTATAACCACCGCAATCACCACCACCTGGAACGCCATCGTTACGGCTACCACCACCATCCACCAGTGTTCACACCTACCATGCTGCCGCATAACTTTAACTCACTTCGAAAAATTCCTAAACGTCATCACAAACCACCAGTTCCGATTTCGTCATCTTACATCTATTTCGTTTTAGTTTTGGTCTCTGTTTTGATTTTTGTTTGAGTTTTGATTCATACAGTTGTGCGATGGATTTAGACCGTCGGAAAATGTAATAATACATAACCGACACATTCAACCACCAGGTATTATATGAGTTGCATTTAGTTCGGTTTTAAGTTTTGGTTTTGATTGTGGGTTCGGTTTGTTATATTTATTAGTCTCTGCTAACATTGTAACAAGTTAATTTTTGTATGGTTACCGGTAACTATTATTTTGGGCGAAAGTTTTGAATTATGGGGTGTTTGGATGTCTGTATGAAATAACAGTTACCGGCGAGGCGGTGATATGATGAAATACTAAATGTGTCTTATTGATGTGAAATCTAACTATCTTATAATGCATAAAGGACTAATATAATTAGAATACTTAAAATTAAGCCTTACAAGTTTAGAAGCTTAAAGTACAAGTGATTCAAACACAATTAGACAATTAATACCATAAATAAAATATAATTAGACATTTACAAGTTTAGAAGCTTAAAGTACACACCACTTTGTTTTTGCCATTAAAGTTTAAAATTAATGACTTAAAATTAAAAATTAATGACTTAAAATTGATCTTTATGTATATTAAATACAATTAATTAATTAGTCAATAAATACAATTAATACACTTATTAAAACACCCCTTACATAAGAAATACAAATTATCAAGCATATTGTACAACCAACTTAAACACAATTCCTGCATTAAATGTCACTAATACAAATAATAAAGCATATTATACAAATTTTTAAACCCGAATGGGTAATGGGCCAAATGGGCTCGAGCCGGAACGGGCACGGGTCAAACGGGCTCGAGCCCGAACGGACACGATCTAAACGAAATTTTTGATTTCCTTAAATTTATTGTTAAAAAGAACATAATAAACTAAAATATGTTCACATATTGTACAAACCAAGCAAACTACTAAACAAAAACATAAAATAAATAATAAATAAAATAATACAAACAAAGCAAAATTTAATCAAACTTTTGCTATAAAAAACTAATCAGTAAAGCTATTGCCAAAAAATGTACAAACAAAATATATTATTAATCAAAAAAATTAAATTACATAGTGTCCGCAGCTGCATCGCGCGGGGACCCTGCTTATATATATATATATATATATATATATATATATATATATATATATATATATATATATATATATATATATATATATATATATATATATGGTGGGGTTATTATAAAAAGTGTGTTATAATAAAAAGGGTAGGAAGTCATCTCCACCGTTGGATCAGATTTGGTAAGATCAAAAAGGGCGGTGTCATTATTGTAAATAATGCAAACTTCAGGGGCAAATCTATAATAGTGCTTATAACACACAGATACCTAACCATTTATTCCACCCTTAAATCATCATACGATCTTATTTTCTCTCTCTAATTTTTCACACTTTCTCTCTCAAAAAACACACATACACCTTCATCATATTTCTTTTAAATCAAATCGTTAATGCATATTCTCATCGAAATCGAATCATAAACGAATTTATCACATAGAATCAATACTTCATCAATGTGATGATGATGTAGAAGATGAATCTACCCCATCTTTAACGAACTCTTAAGTTTTTTTTATGAACCTTAATTTTGTATTGCATCATTTTGATGATATTTGTTTATTAAATCGTGTTTTGTTGGTATTTGTATATTAAAATCGTGTTTTGTGGATCTAAGTATGTTATATTCAGAGTTTGATTCAAATTCACATCATGTTTTCTTTTAGATCTGGAACAAAATGTAGAAAAATATAGATAAAAAACGTGTTTAATAAAGTTGCATAAAAGGTGTTTGATAAAATGTCTCAACCAAATTTTATAACTGTGATGCACTAAATTTACATTATGATGCAGTAGGTTTTTATTTTAACTGTAATGCAGTAGGTTATTTGTGTTTGTATGTTTGGTTATTTGTTTAATGTACTTGATTTTGTAATGTGATGCACTAGGAGCTGAGTTGTCATGTATAAGGATGGATTAGGTTAAGCATAGGTTGCGTTATGTGCGTAAATGTCTTTTTTTGGTTGATTGTATGTCTGATGCATTCGATTTTGATCTGTGATGCAGTAGGTGCTGACTTGTCATGTCTAAGGATAAATTAGGTTAAGTGTAGCTTGCTTTATGTGAGTAAATGTGTTTGTATGGTTGAATGTATCTCTGATGCACTTGATTTTCTACTGTGATGCAGTAGGTGCTGAGTTGTCAAATATAAGGATAAATTAGATAAAGCGTAGGTTGTGTTATGTGAGTAAATGTGTTTGTATGGTTGATTATAAGTCTGATGCACTTGATTTTGTACTGTGATGCAGTAGGTACTGAGTTTTCATGTATAATGATGAATTAGGCTAAGCATATGTTGCTTTATGTACGTAAATTTGTTTGTATAATTGATTGTATGTACTAAATTCACATTGTGATGCAGTTGTATTTCATATTATAATGTAGTAGGTTTTTATTTTAACTATGATGCAGAAGGTTATTTGTGTTTGTATGTTTGGTTATTTGTGTGATGCAATTGATTTTGTACTATGATGCAGTACGGGTTCAGTTTCCGTGTATAAGGATGCATTAGGTTAAGCGTAGGTTGTGTTATGTGCGTAAATGTGTTGTATGTTTGATTTTTTGTGTGATGCACTTGAAACTGAACTGAGATACAGTATGTTTTAAGTTGCCACGTATGAGCATCAGTTAGGTTAAATGTAATTTGTGTTAGTGCATCCCGGTGTATATATTCTTTTAAGTCTTTAATGCACTAAATATAAAACACGTGAAACTTTGATGCACTATATTATGAATTGTGATGCAGTAGGTCCAGATTGTCGCGTGTACAACTTATAAGGATGAATTAGGTTAGGTATAGCAGACATTATGTGTCGAAATGTGTTTGTTTGCTTGGTTGCATGAACGATGCAGGTGGTTTTGAACTGTGATGCAGTATAGCTTAAATTAGTGAATTTGTTATGCGCTAGTAAGTAGAACTTGAATTAGTGAATTTGTTATGTTTATATTAAGTGCATCAGTTCGTTTATAAATAGTGCATCAATTTAATTATCTACCTTGGTACTCACAGGTTAAAATGTTTGAAACAACTTGCTTAGGAAACATCATGTAAAAGGAGACGAGATGCGCAAGATTCTAAATCCTGAAAATGGAGTGAAGATCAACCTAATATGTGAAAGAATTCAAGTATCAATGAGAGATATTTGAAGTGCTGTCATTCGTAGAGGAATATAAATTGTTGTTTCAAACCAATGTTTTTAATTCTATTGGATGTTTCAAATTTTTAGTTGTAATACTTTGGATTACTGAATGCTTAATACCAAGTATTGTACCTCTTAATGAGCATAATGTTTGTTTAATATTAAGTAATTTTGATTACTGCTGATTCTAAATGAACATATATGCAATATATTATAAACTGTGATTCACTAAATTTTCCACTGTGATGCACTGTATTGTTAACTTTGATGCACTTAAAATTCTAGTGCATGAAAGTATACAACTCATGCATCATAGTGTATACAACTGGTGCATCATAATGTATATATCAGGTGCATCTCAGTGTAAAAATCTGGTGCATGACATTGTATATATTGACTTAAATATAAAAAATATTTTAATGAACACTTAGATACTGTTGGATTGATTTTTGTTAATAAATTCTATACGTTTTATAACTGAAAACTTGTCATGTAAGTAATGCTTTAATATCTACAGAGTACAAAAATGTATATATCTACTGTAATTCATTGTTATACATCTATTGCATTACAATGTTTATATCTACTGCATCACAATGTTATAAATATACTGCATCACAATGTATAGATCTACTACATCACAATGAATATGTTTATTATATCAGAATGTTATAAATCTACTGCATGAAAATGTAGAAATCTAGTGCATCATAATGCATACATATACTGCATCACAATGTACAAAAACTTCACTCTGCTAGGTCAAATCTGATGCATCAATAATTCTAGGGCATGAGGCGTGCCATATGCTCGTCAGGTAGGTATGATGGGATCAATCTTTCCCTCATCTCAAACATATCTTTTAACCACTTGTAGTCATCAAGTTCAAACTCAATGATCATAGATTCCCACTCTTTTAAATTCTGCAGACAAAGTCTAATTGGTCCACACTATATCACATATACATCTGCAAAAAATAAAGTTTTATAACAGACCCAATCTGCAAAAAATAAAGTTTTATTGTTACTACTGAATAACAAGAATAAATCAACTACATGAACTTGTAACAAACAATGCATTATAGGTATGAACTAAACGATCAACTTTTATAATCAACTGCATCATAGTCCATTAAGTATTATACTATCAACTTATAAAAAAAATACCCTTATAGTCAACTCTTGCACGATATCAAAGTGCATCAAAAAAAAAATATAGTAATAATAAACAAAAGTGAGAAGATACTAGCAGTTTAAACATACGTATTGTTAGTGCATGAATGTGTTAAATAAGCTGCATCACTATGTTATATCAAGCACAACTGAACTAAAAATTGACAAAACACAAATGGAGCCTTATTCACCTACTGCAACAATGTTTTAAATCAACTGCATCACAAACTTGCGATTAGTAATTCACTCTAGATAGACTTGCGATTTAAACTCAATACTCCGAGGTTATATTGGTAAATACTAACCAGCTAAGCAAAAGCAATGGCAACGTTGCAATCACTCATCCGTCACCAACTCACAATATCTCTAGTTCGTAATACTAACAAAGGCATAAGATCATTCACATATTCACATGATAACCAAAATCTATTAACTTTAATTGAACAATAAGAAACCACAACCAAAAACCTACTGTATCAACATTTCTATTCCCATTCACCATACATATAACTACACATATAAGCCTTTTCCACTAAAAATTAACCAAAAAAATTAAAGCATAACAGTTGATGCATCACAGTGTAAACTCAGTGCATCACAGTTATAAAATATCAGATATACATTTTAACAAACATCTTGTGTGCAACTTTCGAAAACATGTTTTGTATCTATTTTTTTCTCAATTTTGTTTCACGTTCAAAAAGAAATATGATATAGTGTTGATCAAACTTCAAATATTACATAACTAGATCAATAACAACACAAAAAACTACTAAAAGCAATATAACATAAAAAAGCAAACGCCTTTGAAATAATCAACAAAACTGAAGAAAAAAAGAAAATGACCTTGAAATAGGTTCTTACTATCATTAAATGTGGATGAACGACAATCATTACGGTTTGATGATAGAATCAACATCTTCAAAACCGATGTAGAATTAGGCTTACAAAATCAAAATGTTGAATTAGTTTAGTTATTAGATAATGATGAATGGTGGTTATCGATTGATGATTAAAGATTGATCGATTGCAGTTAACAATGAGGAAGGTGGTGGTGAGCGGTGGGGAAAGCGGCGGAGAACGGTGGGGAAGATATTGGTGATAGAGGGAAAAGTAATGATGCTGGCAGGATGAAAAGTGAGATCCAGGAAGAATGGATAATGAAGATGAAAGGTTTATAAAGGGTTGGTTGTAAAGGACGAAAATACCCTTGTAGGTATAAAAATTAGGGGCGGGGTAATTGGGACAGGTGGCGGGCTGAGAAGGCTTCCTACACTTTTTATTATAACACACTTTTTATTTTAACCCAAACCTATATATATATATATATATATATATATATATATATATATATATATATATATATATATATATGATTTGCGGTGCGGTGCGGTTATTGTGGTGCGGTTTTTCGATAGAAACCGAAACCGCACCGCAAAATGCGGTTTTTTTATTTTTAGGAACCGCACCGCGTTTTTTGTTGCGGTTTCGGTTTTTGCGGTGTAGGTTTTGCGGTTTTTTCCGGGTTTGTGGTTTGCGGTGCGGTTCCTACTCACCTCTATTGCGAGAGGTTGAAGAAGCCGAAGAACGTGAGGCACGTGCTCGTAGGGATGAGGAAAATGCTCGTATGGAGCGACTAAACAGAGAAGCATCATACCGCTAGGCCTTGGGGTTAGGCCCTGTTCTATCAGAGTCTGAGACTTCGAGTGACGAGGGCTATGTCTCGCAAGATTTGTTTTTTAAATTCGTAATTTAATGTTTTAAATCGTAGTTTCTATTAATGTAATGTGTTTATTTTAATTAATGAAGTTTTTTTTAGTTTATATTGTGTATATTTTATTTTGTGTAAAAGAAAAAGAAAAGGAAAAAATTGGCCGACGGCATCAAAATTTCTGGTGCCTACGGTTACGGGCAAAATGTGGTGCCGTGGGGTTTCTGGTTATAGAGATTTTTGCTGACGTGGCAGTACTTTTTGGCCACGGCACCAAGGTTACTTGTATGCTGGAAAAACTTATAAATTTAATTTTAGATATTAGTTCAATATTACAGTATGCATCTTTTTTAAATATAGGAAAGTTTGTGTCATCATTTTTTTTTTTTTTTTTTTTTTTTTAAACAGATATTTCATTTCACGCCTCACAAATGGAGGAAATTTGAACACAACAAGTAGCATCGAACATAACAAGTTAAGCCAAAACAAGACATACGCCATAATAGTTGTGACAGACTACATCAACACCATACAAGGGGGGGGGGGGAATCACCAGAGTGAGCTTTTAGTAGACACAACCATATGAAGGTGTAGCTTGAAAAAAATACATAAACTACATAAAACATACAGTGAAGATAAAACTAAGCATCCTTAAAGGAGCTAGACCTTAACCTAACAGATCTAAAGTCAAAACCCAAGGCAGCATCAAGCTATCGATGACGGACCGCAACAGATCTGAGCAAAGGAGTCCGGGAGGCAACTGATCTGAGCAGAACAGCAGTGGCGGTAGCGACCGGCGGCAGCGGGCAGCGACAGATGGGAGATGACAGATCTGTAGGTAAGGATTTTTATTGAAAGAAAGGGAAAACACAAAAGAGGTCCGGACAGCCGGCCGAAACAGACCGCCGGAATTATTTAGAGATGGTGGAGTTTGGTTGGAAGAAATTTAGAGAGGTGTAGGAGAGAAAAAAAGAATAAAGAGAGTAAATATTGCTAATGTAGAGAGAGAGAGGTGTCATCATTTTGTTCATGATTATAAATTGAGCATTAGGATTTGGATCCTTTTATGTTTTATTTGAACATGAAAGATCATGATAGTTTTGTTGGAAATGAAAACTCATTTTTTAATTAAATAAAGGACTCACAATGTATAATTTATTTTATTTCTCCACTCACATTAATCTCAAAATGAGAGGATCTCAATCCTGAGCATTAACATTCTTTCTACTACTTGAGAAGTAATCTCGATCTTTTTTACTAACGAGGATTTAAAACCCGCGCTCCGCTGCGGGGTGTTTTCGTACAGAAGTTTTATAGATGGCATCTCAAATAAACTCAAATGGAAGCATACTGTACTGTGTTCTTACAAAAATCACTCATTTTTTACAAACAAATAAAATCAGTTAAGCTGAGTAACAGTTTTCGCAACAACACAAAAATGCGCCAGCAGCAAGTTAAGAACATACCAGTGACCTCAAGGACATACGTACGCCTTTGTTACGTAAGCAGTACAGGATGCTTGGCTGAATAAATTACTCTGACGTCAACTTAGTACACTCATCACGACTTCAGAAGCTCTGAGTCCATGTGCTGCACAAAGTGCTAATCATGTACCTCATGAGAAGCAGACACCTTTTTCATACCCGTTTCGTTACCTCAAACCCATCCGTTTCAGCCCCAACACGCACCCGTGGCAGCTCCTACTTCAGCCCCTAATTCCACACCCATTTCAGTCCCATAGCTGCCCCATTTTGGTCTAAACTTCAGCCCCGACACACATCCATTGATGTCCTATTTCGACACTCAACCTGGCCTATTTCAGTATCAAACCGAACCCACCTGAGCCCCTATATTGAGATTCTAAAAAGAAGAACAAATATTATGTTTAAGCAGCACAAAGATGCGCAAAATGTATAAAATAGATAGTCGAACATGTATAAAAAATTTGATGCAAATACATGAAAGAGTGATATTTTTTTACATGTTTATCATGTACATACATCCAAATAACATCTAAAACTTCATGACACAAATTCTAACGCTTTAAGTGTAACTAACAATCATTCTATAACCTCATAAGCAAAAAAAAAAAAAAAAAAAAAAAAAAAAAGTAACGTTACCAACTTTACGAAAACTAAATAAGCTGAGAAAATAAGGTAATCCAAACCCCCTTGACAAAACAACAAAACCCAGACCATAAATCTACCTATCTCTATGTCACTTTTCTACTTATAAGTGCTTAAGCTAAACATCGTATACATAAAAAACACTTTGTTACAACTTATTTCAATTAATAAAAACTGTTACTACGGAAATGAGGGTTTTTAATTCAATCACAACCATTATCCTAACCCAAATTCCCGATTAACCTTAGGCTAATATGAGTGACTTCTTTTTTTTTCGACTATTGCCACAACAGTTAATATAACCTTCCTATTTTCAAACCGCATTCAACAACAATCAGTAAAACTATAATAACATTTAAAGCAATAAATTTAAAACTTACTTTTTCGGTCAGTGGCATCCTACCGCTCAACAACAGTAGCTTAGATATGCAAATACAGAGATAAAGCAGAATACCAGTTTTGATTGCAATCATAATTTGTTCCAGGTCACCCCTCAGGTTTCTTATGAATTAAAATTAGGCTCAGATCCGTATATAGTGGTCGGGTCATAGAAGTATCCGAATTCCACTAAGGCTACAAAGAAATCCGGTTGCATAACTGATATATGCTATGTCATCCGGTCATTACCCCGCCAAGTTAGGTTCGGAACATCTCGCCAAAATTCCAACAATCATCACTTCCATAAAAGTGGTAATGCATATATACTTGCTATGCACACTGATTGTGCAGCCGAAATATATATTATGCCATAAATGCGGTTGCATAATAGATATATATGCTATGGCATAGCATATATACCTGCTATGCAGACGAAATGCCAACAATCATGACAGTAGTAGCTACAGTGCTCTCTAAGATAAAGTGTTTACCCAAAACCTGCCATGGCTGCAGCCACATGGCTGTCATGCCAATATACGGCTTCTGGCAAATAACGCTTACCAAACAATAAATCAAATCTGCTAGCAAATACAGATGAGGAAAAATTGAGGAAACGATCAAAGTTTTATCAATTGTTATAAAACGTTGTATCGTTTCCCTAATTTTCCCTCATATGTGAAGCGTTACAATAACACATGACCCATAATCGGCATGGTGTTTAACTGAAGATATAATGAAGCTCAAACGCACAAAGGATCGAGAAAAGAGGATATGCCTACAATGGTTGCAAGTCTAGTAACCTGCCTCACCAAGATGTGGACCATCTCGGTGATGAGGCAAAAAGTGTTACGATTTTAGGGGGTCATTTAAGCCCTAAGTCATGATTATTTGATCAAATATTGCCTCAAATCATTCCTTTTGTCATTTTAGGTACATTGGAGAAGAAAATCTGGAAAATGAAGCATTTTGGACATTTTTGGAGCGAAAAGTGAAGAAAACTACAAAGTCTCCAAAATCAAGTTGGAAACAGTACCTGACGGCGTCACGCTCTAAAGGTGACGGCGTCATGTGTTGGCAAAGAGGTGGATATGAAGTTTACACAAGACGCGCCAGAAAGATTTTTGGATTTAAAGAGAGACGGCGTCACCCTTTGTGACGCCTAGGCCGTCACATACAATCTAAAAGGTGACGGCCAAGTGAAGAATATAAAGTGACGGCGTCAGATCTGGATCTAGGCAATCCGAGGGAAGTATTGGCAGCGCGTTGATGACGTCACATGTATAATGTGACGTCGTCAGATTGTATTCTCTATATATAGTTTTCTAATTTTCATTCATTAGAGAGAGAACTTTTGGAGGAACTTCACCATAAACCCTAGGACGAATTTTATCCTTTTTGTAAGGATTTCAAACTCATCTTTCATCCATGATTAATTAAAGATAAGTCTTCCAATAATCATTCAATATGTCTATGTGTTGTTTGATTCTATCTTATGTTTGTCTTTATATTAACATGTTAGGCTAGGTTTGTTTGTGTTTGCTTAGATGTAATGAAACATAGCTATTGATTATTGATTGATTGTTTGTTATTTATTGTTGTTGGATGAATGATTTCGATGTTAGGCTTAAAAAAACTGGCTAATCTCCAATTGGTAACATGCTTGAACGTGTTAAGAAACATGAATCGGATGTGTACTATGATTTTAATGGTTGTATTTAATGCATAAGTGACTACTAAGGAGGCCATGTTAGGAGCTAGTTGTCGGCTCGACATTGGAAGAGGTAGAAGCTTATAGAGTTGGGGAAGATCGTACACGGCCCCACGAATGGTATTAAGGAATATAACCCGTCATCCACGCAATTGTAACAAAATAATCAATTAATGAAAGATAGTTAGGGAGTAGTGAAATCTAAGTAAACACGTTTCTCTCCATAGAAGGTTTTTCTCACATTTATTTTCTTGTTATTTTATTTTTATTGCATTTGTAGTTATTTGGGTTAGTTGACTAGCAACTAATTCCATCCACTCTTCCAATACCCGAGATTTTTACTTGCTTTTCATAAAATATAAAAATACAAAAAGAATCATCCCTCACCTCTAGACCTAGTTTAATTAACTTTTAATCCTAACGAAAACTATTCCCCAAGTAGAACGATCAATCCCCCGGTACTTGCCACTACACTATTGTAACAACCGTGATTTTAGCAGGTTAGTTAGACTTTTAGCCTTGAGTTAATCTAACTTTGTTGGTGTGGTTTGAGTAGTTATATGGGTATATGTGTGTTATAGTGTGATTAGTATTTGAGTTAGCACTAAATCCCTTCACATTGTGGTTGTTATTGTGATTTTTGATGATGTTGATTTTGGGAAAGTTCATTTTGATCACCCGTGTGGTGTAGAAATGGCTAGTGCACATTTGGTGTTTTGAGGTTTTGCGTAACGAGTTTTCGTTCAAGTAATTGAGCGTTAGTAAGTTACGGGAATGTTGTTTTTGTGAGAGATGTTTATGGAGTGTGTGGAAATCTATTTTTTGAAACTTTATTTTGAAAATGAATATTTTCCGGTTTGTCGTAAAATTAAGGTTTATCGTGAAAGACGTTAGGTTTTATTATGAGAATACATAAAATATGAAAAGTATGAGGTTTTGAGTGTAATAAATAAATTTAATAAAAAAAATAAAATAAATATATAGATATATGGGGCGACCGAATATATGGATTAGGGGGAAAAAGGAAACCAAATTTGATACCAAATATAACTCTAAGCCTTAAGGGTTATCCAAAATACTTATAAATACAAAATTAAAACCTCCATACCCCTTTTTATTGAATGTACAGTCGACTAAGGAGGGGGAAACAAGAGAAAAATTTAGGGTTTTGATTTTGAAGGTAAAACCAAGATCTAGGTATATTTTTATTACTAGTTTTCATGTAATTAATTAATTATTGTTATGATTCATGTAATATTTAATATGATGGAATCTAGGGTTTATATACTTCTGTAAATTAATGAAGTAAAACATGTTAGGATCATTAGTTGTTAATAATATGGTTATTGGATAAGAGAATTGAGTGTAAAACGCGTTAGATTATGTGTTAGGGTTTGGACAGAAAATTATGGCTGTAAAGATGTGAGTGTAAATAACAGATGGTGAAGAGTTAAGTCATGAATTTTAGGTCTAAATTTAAGTTTAATGAAAGAGCTTTCCAAAAAGTCCAGCCACGATTGATTTCAAGGTCGGGAAGTTGGTCTTTTGATTTTTCTTTATTAAGGTGTCAAAGCTGTCAAACCGGGACAGATTTTAGGTAAACGTTTGAGGGTGTTTTGTGGTTGTAAAAGTGGTATTTTGACTAGGCCTTCTGGAATAGTTAAGTATTAGGTTATATTAGACTACCACGAAAAGGATTCGCGATAAAAACTTGTGGAAGTATTTTATGTTAATCAAAACTTTTTGATGTGCGTTCAGATCCGAATTTGAGTAGTTGACAAGTTTGATTTTCTTTTGAGTACTTGTGTGTGTTATTGGTCCATGGCCTTCTGGAATTAGCTTCTATGCTTATGAGAGACCATGGTAAATTTTTGGTGTGAGTTTTTGGGCTTTATTTGTCGTGATTTTATGTGGGCGAATGTACCTAAAAATTATGCGTTTTCTGATTTTAAAGGTGCAAGGGATTTAGTGAGTATTAAGTTATGGTAGTGGTTAGTATGGTGTCTAGGAGATCCATGGTGGGTCATATGAGTCTTAGACATCCATAATATGTGTATTACATGGGTTGTAGCTTTTAGCTTGACCTTGTGTAATGTGGATTATTTTTGTGTGCTATAGATTGTGAGTTGTTTTTGTGGAAGCTGCGGAGTTTAAGGTGAGTTCATAGTCCCATATTTTTACTTTGTTTTAAACTTGGGATGGGAATGATGCTTGTCTTAAATATTTGAGTTACTGTGATTATGTGTGGTTTAAAAGCTTGGACTTATAATGTTATCGTAATAATGCTATGTGGTACATGAAATTGTGATTCCGATTAGGCTAGCGACCTAATTGTTGCTGTCTGATATGTGATTCCGATTAGGTTAGCGACCTAATTGATGCTGTGTGATTTCCAATTAGGAGGATGCTTATCCTGTTGCTCGCGCATGCGACCCAATTGATGATGTGTTTTGGAGCGGGGGTCACGTTCCGGCCCGATGGTTGCCTTTTTGTGTGATGATTGGTTTATGGATACATGTAGCTTGTATGATAACTATATTTATTTGTCCAGCTATGTTTTAATAATCACAGTGAACTGGTTGCCTTGAGAGTGTAAGTGTGAAACCTATGAATCTCACCAACGTTATGTTGACATTTTAAGCATCATTTTAAGGTGAGCATTCTAAGGCCAAAGTTGAGGGCAACAATTAGGCGAGACTTAGTTGCATATGGAGACTTTGTTATGTTTTGGGATTTGACTTTATTTGGATTTGGTCTTGATACATTTATGTTTTCCGTTTGGTACTTTCATATCTATTGAAGTTACCTTTTGGATTTTGTTTTGGTTATTTATTTTATCTTGGGGTATTCTTACAACACTGTGTGTTGGTACATTGCTCTATTTATGTGCATGTAGTTATTCTCTATGTTGACACCAGGTGTTGTGATGATATCCATGAAGTTACACCCGCGCGTTTCTGCCGTGGCGGGGTGTGATAGATTGGTATCAGAGCCTTGGTTATAGAGAATTAGGTGGATTAACCTAGTCTATAGCTTAGGAGTCCCTCATATAGTTGCATTTAGGACCTATGTGTAAGTGTAATATCTTTACATGTCTATTTTCCTAAATTATGAGTTATTTTAACGAGTTTTTGAACGTCTATCAAACCCTGTACTTAGCATCGTATGTGTGTCATTTATAGAATGGCACCTCCTGCGCGAAAGACACTTCGTTGGACCACAGTAGTCGCTAAGGGACGTAAGAGAGTTGGGAAGATGAAGAGAACCAACAGAAGGATATTGGTCCCCGCTAGCATGGTACCATGTGTGATTGAAGAGAAGCTGACACTCGAGAATGTGAATGGGGAAATGGTGGAGAGGTATGAGACAAAGGTAGCGGATAAAGAAGGTTTCACCACCAAGTACCCGTGTAGGTGTCCTCAGTTTCTGGAAGATGATGGGGTAGTTTGGGCTAGACCCCGAGGGTTGTATGATTTTGTGGATAGGATAGATGAAGAGTTAAGAAATCGTGAAGATGATTTTGCAAGACATCCTCTATCACAGAATCATGAAAATAAGAATGGATGGGTGGCCAACACAATTATAAATGTATCACGACATATGTGGACTGACAGCCAATGTTACATTGAACCGATGGTGATATGCTTATGTGTGGTAGAGTTGAGTTAATTTGGTTATATGATTGAGAGTGTCTCATGTGATGGGAGGTAGATGATTTGGTAGGATTATGGAAGTTGTGGAATCTTGTGAATGGTCTCTAATGGTTCTATTGTCCTGCGTGTTTAGGAAATGGCGCCAAGGAAACCAAGACGACCTATCACTAAGTCACCTATGAGTGGAGCTTTCCGTACACCGAAGAAGTCCAAGAAGTTGACACCCATTATTGGGGATAGCAACCCTATCTTTCAGCAAATGATCAATCAGCAGCTAGAAGCTTTAATGCCTGAACTTGTGACTCAATTGAGTGCGCAGATAAGCAGTGGAGCTCATCCTGATGGTGCTGGGAATGAAGGAAGCAGAAATAATGGGTGTACTTATAAGGAGTTATGGACATAAGTGGATGTAGTGAGGGCCAGAAAGTTAAGTATGCGGTTAGTTCCTTGGTTAACAAGGCGTTGACCTGGTGGAACACGCAACTGCAAGCTAGAGGACGAGTTGCGGCTTTGGGTATGATTTGGGAGGACTTCAAAGCCATAATGGTGGAGGAGTTTTGTCCAACCAATGAAATGCAGAAACTGGAAGAAGAATTGTGGAATCATACTATGGTTGGGGCTAATCATATGGGGTACACTGATAGGTTTCATGAGTTAGCTAGGATGGTTCCTCATCTAGTAACTCCTGAATCGAAGCGTATTGAGAGGTATATCCGTGGGTTGGTTCCACAGATTCGCTCGATGGTTAGGGCGACTGAGCCGACAATGCTTCTAAGTGCTATTCAAAAGGCTGGTGCACTGACAGATGAAGCGGTTAGGAGTGGAACACTTGCAAAGTCGGGAGAGAAGAAGTGAGAGGAGGTTGATACTACTAAGACAGTTGGTTTTAGTGGTGATAATAAGAAAGCAAGGAAAGGGAAGGGGTTCGTAGCAACGGATCCTATGATGGCAGCAGGTTATGTGGGAACAGCTTCTACGGTTGTGACTGGTAATAATGAGAAGAGGGGATATGCTGGTAATGCCCCAAGATGTGCTAGGTGTAGTGGCAATCATCCTGAGAATACTGCTTGTCGTGTGTGCTTCAGGTGTGGCAAACCTGGACACTTTGCTAAGGACTGCCATGTGGTGATTACTCAAGCGACTCCAATTAACTCGGTGGGTGCGGGGCCTCATCGCAGGGCGTGCTACGAGTGTGGTAGTACTGATCACCTGCGAAACTGGTGTCCCAAACTTGTTGGAATGTTTGGACGGCCTGGGACTCAACTGGCTATTGAAGGAGGACAAGGACAAGGGTTTAATAGAAATGCAGCTAAGGGAAAGACGTTTACAATGAATGCAAGCGAGGCGCGCCAAGACCCGAACGTTGTTACTGGTACGTTCTCTCTCAATGGTCATTATGCTACTACGTTATTTGATACGGGTGCGGATTATTGTTTTGCTACTACTGAATTTGCTAGAATATTGGGTGTTGAGTTTAGTGAACTTAGACCTAGTATTTTGATTGAAATAGCTAGTGGTATAGAAATAGAAGTTGATAAGGTTATTCGTGAGTGTGTTATCGTGTTAGAGGGTGTTACGTTTAAGATTGACTTAATACCCTTAGAACATGGTAGTTTTGATGTGGTAATAGGGATGGATTGGTTGACTAGGCATAAGGCAGAAGTAGTATGCCATGAGAAGGTGGTTCGAATTCCATTAGAGAATGGGGAGGTGCTGCGAGTACAAGGAGAAAGTGTGGAGAAGAATTCGAAATCCCTTATGAGTGCGAAATCTAGGGAACTCAAAGTGGGGGATATTCCAGTAGTGCGTGAGTTTCGGGCGTTTTTCCTGAGGATTTGTCCGGATTACCGCCGATACGACAGGTGGAGTTTTGTATTGAGTTAATTCCTGGAGCGACGCCGGTAGCGAAAGCTCCTTATCGATTGGCACCTACGGAGATGCAGGAGTTGGCTGCACAGTTGAAAGAACTTCAAGATAAGGGGTTTATTCGACCTAGTCATTCCCCGTGGGGAGCACCTGTTTTGTTCGTTAAGAAGAAGGATGGTTCATTTAGAATGTGTATTGATTACCGAGAGTTGAATAAGTTGACGGTGAAGAATCGGTATTCTTGATGAGTGCTCAAACACTCATCATTTTTGGTCAAATCTGAACTGCAAAACATACAAAAACACTCAATAATGCATCAAAATACTGAAAATATTCCAAAATTGTGTTTTATGTGTTTTAAATGCAAAATGAGCAAAAACAAATGAAAAACCATCAAAGTTTGCAAAAATGGCAGTTTCAGTCCCCCAAGTTTTAAAACTTATCACAATTAGTCCCTAGGCATATATTTTAAATGAAAAGTTAACCCAACTCTTTTGAAAATAAAAAATCACAAAATATGATACTTGGGTCTAAAGTTTCAAAAATTATAGTTTTGGTCCCTGTACTTTCAATTTTGGCATAAAAGGTCCATGGGATTTCAAATTTTGGAAAATTACATTGATGGTCCTTGGAGTATGGAATTGTGGCAGAAATAAACCCTTGGTTAAACTTTGGGAAGTTGGTATGTTAGGTCCTCAAGTTTCGGCAAATTACAAAAATGGTCCTTGTGTTTTGCTATTAAACCAAACGGACACCCTTTTTTTTTTATCCTAAGCCCAAAAATAAAACAACCCAAAATACAAATCCTAAACATAAACCTTTAACCCTTTCCCGCCCAAAACCTTTACCCGGCCCAACACCAATCCATTAACACCCCCGTTTTATTTATACTGTGGTTTGACCACAGTCAAACCTCAACCCTTAAACCTTTTCCCTCCCCCCTAATCCACCATTAACAAAACCTTAAAACCAGAGAGGTTTGTCCTCCCCACATGGCTCCCTACCACCTCCACCACGTTCTGTCCCCTCCACAGTACACCCAACCATTAATGCTCACCTACAACTACCTAACCAGTGCCAATTGCACTTTACCCGTTTTCCCGCCAAAATGAAAAGAAGGGCTCAGATCAATTCTACTCATCCTAGGGCTCAGAAAAGAGGTGGGAAAGAGAAAGGACACCCTCCCAGTCTATAAAAGTGAAGAAAAATGAAGAGAGAATTAGTTAGTGAGGGTAGAATAGTTTTATCTTAGTTTAGTTAGTACGTTTTTAATGTAACTTCAATTTTAGTTGTAAAATTTAGCTTAAAAGCTTGTAACTAGTTTTTCCAGTGTACTCTAATCAGTTTTTAATCTAAAGTTCAATCATTTGCAGTTAAATTTCTATTTTGCCATTTTTACTTGAAATTTCCAAATTCACTCAATGTTGTTATAAGTTGTTGTTTATTGTTTGTTTAAGCTCATTTCAGTCCCATTATAAGATTTTTTTAAAGTTTTCAAAGCATTTGAAATAGTTGAAGTTAAGAAACACAAAAATACTAGAAAATCACAAAAAAATAGCTTTTAAATCAAAAAATCAGTTTGAAGGAAGATTGAAGCATGTCTCATGGTTGATTCTGGATAGAAATGGTTTAGAAGCTTCATGGGAAGCTGTTAGGATAGTTTGGCTCATGGTTCCATTGATCTCAGTCTTGGTTCATGTTGTAAGCCTCATTTTCACCTCTTTTGCATTTCACTGTTCTTATGATTATTAGCTGTTTATCTTTGCTTGTTTGTGCTTATTTAGTATAAGTGAGTTGGTTTACTACTGAAAATTGCATGCTTGTTTTCTTAAATTCCTTTGTGCTCATATTGTCATTTCAACCGCCATTTTAGCCTTTTATTGATTCGTAGGTAATTGTTGTTGGTTCTTGTTGTTTTTATGCTCATATCAGCTGATTGTGTCATTGTGATTGCTTATGTATCAAATTCATGGTCTGAATAACTATTTGGCTTTGAAAATCACAAAATCTATGATTTAAAGGAGTGTTTGGATTTATGGTTTAATCTGTGTTAATGGTTATTTGTGTGGCTGTTCTTGTTTGATGTAGCACACATTATGATCTAATATCCTAGTTAGACCAAATAAACCAGTCACCCTTTGTGGAAAAGTCAAAATGATCATGTGATTACATTTTAGCTTAACTGTAAGGACTTTGGATTTGTATAATCATCATTTTGGTTCATAAGTGTTTAATACAGCTTAATTTAGTCTTATTAGGTCTTATTATATCATCATTAGTTTGTAGGATCCATTAGAATTTCAGTTTAGTCAACTTATGTGTTCTTGCTAAAAAGTCAAATTTGATTTCATATAGGAATTCCAAAAATTGCAAGATTTTTCTTGAATTTTGTGCTTTGATTCAAGCCTTGTGCTTCATAGAATAAGTAGTCCCCCAGCCTAACTACAAAATTCCATAGTCACTTCATTTTTAGGATTTTTCTAGTGGGGCCCACACTTGATCAAACGCACCTGCAGGGGAAGAATATCCCCTGCTGCAGCAGATCACCACACCACCACCACCTTTGGTGGTTGTTTCTGGCCATCACAGTGGGTCCCACTCAGTGATTTTTGGTTCTTTCAACTCCCCTCCTGGCCATCTCCCAATTTTGAGCATGCCTTTGAGCTTAATCTCCCTGGGACCCACCTGAAAATACCCTCAAACCTTGTCCCATTTCTGAGTGCCCTGTGGGTCATTTGGATTAGCTTAATCAGTCTTTTAGCTTATTCAGTGCTAGTTCCTTATTGATTTAGGCTCATTTAAGTTCACATAGCTTATTCACACCTGAATCATTCCTTGTGGGCCCCCTGTAGCTTATTCCAAGCTTTCCTTTGGCTAGTTTGACCAAAAGTCAAACAGCCAAAGTCTTTAAGCCTAACTCAGCTTATTTTTAAGCTTCTTCAAAATTGTTTTTGTAAAAGTTGTTTGGTTTTAATGTTAAAATAGTTTTGTAAAAGAAAATTCAAGAAAAACCAATTTAATTATAAGTGAAAGTTTCTATTTAATATAATTTAACTTTTTAACTTTCCTTTTTAGATTTTTATAAAGCACTTGGCATTTTTATATATATTTTTTTAATTTTATTTTATGTTAAAGTAAATTCAGTAATTTTTACAGATTTTTATTTTGTCAATTAGTATTTATTAGATTTAATATTAGTTTTATTTATAATTAACTAATAATTTAGCATGAAATAGCATAATTAGTTTTTATAAAGTAGCACCTAGTTTTTATATTTTTCCTAGCCTTTATATAATATAATATAATTTTTAGAATTTTCTTATAATTGTTACTGTTCACTGTTCATCTTCTAGTTTTTATAATTTAAATAGTTTAATTAGTAATTAATTAATATTTAGTTTTATAATTAGTAAAATAGTCCAAAAACATATAAAACAAACTTTTTATAATTTTTTAGGATTCCTGAGATGGTTAATCAGGTTTATAAAATTTTTCTTAATTTTCTAAGTCTTTTTAGTATTTTTAATAATTTTAATTAGTTTAAATAGTTTAATTAATATAATTAGTATTTAATTAATTTAAAATCCACAAAAAGACAAAAAGATATATTTTTAATTTTAAAATTTGTTTTTAGTTATTTTATAATTTTAGAAATTTAATTTTCACTTTTCTAGTATTTAAATAATATTATATTATATTTAAGTTATTTAAATATTAATAATTAGTATTAAATAGTATTTAATTAATATTAAATAAGTAATTAGTGTAAAAATTTATTTTCTTTTTCTAAAAATTTTCTTTTATCCTTAGGTTTGTAAAAAAGTCATTTTCACCCCCTGTGGGTTTTCAGATTTCAGTTTTAACTTTTTATTTTGTACGTTCGCGTAAATTTAAATTGAACGTACACGTTTTTAGGTTTAAAACGTTTCTGGTTTTTCTACTTTTACAATCTTGTTAATATAGCTTATTTAAGCTATTTCATTGTATATCTCAGTAGTGTAATCAATCTCAAACCCTTTCCTGTCCAAATTCACCCGATCACAAGCCCGTTTGATAACAATCCACACCTCGTCGGGACATAACAACCCGGGGAAACACTATATTCCGCGGAGTATTGACTCTAGGCTGTTTGACTTGGTTGACCATTCCTTGGTCAATTTAAGTTGACCGTTTGGAGCCAATCAAATTTTGGCGCCGCTGCCGGGGAGGTTGTGCGCGTTATTCAAACGTATTTGAAGATTAGTGAATCTGGATATACACTCACTGTATATTTACCCATCCTTGTTCATATTCTTATCACATAAAAACAAAACTGTTCACGAAAACATTTTAAACCAGTTTTCAACGAACACAAAAACACAAAAACATTTTCTTTCTTATTTGTACAAAATGTTTTCCAAAAACTCCAAAAATATTCACCTTTACCCTCTCACATCTTTGATTCTTCATCCCTACCCCTCTGTAAACCTTTGATTCTTTGTATGTCGTATCCACACCATTTTGGTTGCCAATGGTGTGGTGGTCCTCATAATGGTGGGAATTGTCCCAGCTGTAGCATGGTAGAGTCAGGAGATGGGTCTGTCTATAACCAAGCTCCCTATCCTTACCATGACACATCTGATTCATCTTACCAGCCACCACATCATGAGATACTGACATATCTGTGTAAGTTTTGTGGAGGCCCTCACCAAGGATTTGAGTGTCAATCCGGAAACACGGTTGTCTATGAATAGTTTTCCGGTGATGCTCAGAATTTTGGTTATGACCAATATCCATGTTATTCACCAAACCAGTCACAATAATCATATTGTTGTGAGTACTGTGGAGGTCCACACTCTAGCTCGGATTGTCAAACAAGGAGTCCATTTCCTTGTAACAATTACGACTATTCATTTTCAGACCCACCTCCACGGTATCAAATGATCCAAGCAACTCCTCATGATACTGAGCAAGACCTTTTACTAAAGGCTCTTGAGATATTGAAAGAACTTAAAGAGGAGTTAGTTACTACATCGTTTCAAGACTCTCGTGAGAAATCTATGGCAGAATTACTTGCTGAAGAACGAGAGGCTAGAAACAAAAAGAGTATGGAGGAATTACTTGTCGAAGAACAAGCAGCTATAACACGTGCCAAATTTCGTAAAGCTGCTCTTCTAGACTGTGATGATGATAGTGATAATGAAGACACCCTTGATATCCTTCCATTTTATAAGGGTTCATCAGATTCATCATTTGTGATTCCTCCCATTGAAAATCAGGGAGAAAATAATGTGACGGAGAAATTACTAGTAGAAGATCAAATGGAACTTGTACAATCCATGAATGCTAGCTCCTCTCATCTCCCTCAGTCTGTTGTTATCACACCCAAAGTTCACACTCACTCTCTAAACATGGGGGATGAGCATCTTAGCACTGTTCCTAATAAGGAATCGGACGAATTAATAAAGTCTAGTGTTGAGAGCCTTGTCCCAATCCCGAGAGAGTCACAGGGAACTTTTGATCAAGTGTGTGATATTCCTTCCCCCCCTGATAATCCAAATGACCAAATTGAGACTGTCTCTGATTCCAGTGATGGTTGTTTATCTTATGGAGACATTGAGTATGTTGATGCATCCCTTCCCCACTCTAATGTTGACTTTCTTCTCGAGGAGTTCGCCGATGAACTCACTCACGCCAATCCACTTCCATCGGGATGTGATGATGATCTCTTTGATTTCAAAGATGATCTGGAAGAAGTCGAAGCATTCCTTGCCCTAGATAGTTTAACTTCGTATGAAGTTGATGATAACTATCTTGATTCTGAAGGGGATATTCTTTTCCTTGAAAGCTTATTGAATGATGATCCATCACTCAATTCCTATCTCAACACCGGGCTTAGTGATTCACACACTGATGAAAATTCTTTATCTTATGGAGACATCAGTGATGTTGATGAAATACCTTCTGAGCCCATCATTGATCACCTTATCATGACTCCTCCGGAGTATGATGGCAAGAAACATCATGATCAGGGGGAAAGATTCTCAATCATGAGAATTTGTATTTCTATGAAAAATTATCCCACCCTCCCTCCCGGGATGTTTTCTAACCCTAAGAGCTTAACCGACAAAATCCAAATTCAGGCTAATGAGCCTGCTCTCGAGGAAGAAGATCCTATCATGATTTTCATCATGATCTTCTTTCTTTTCTTCACCTACAGGGTGACTTCTCCTGTTCTTCATTCCTTCGGGAATGAAGACATTATCTTTGACCCCGGCATCACCGCTTATAGTTTATACTATTTCAAGCCAGGGTTTATATATATCTCATCGGTGTGGAACTTTCACGTGCTTCAAATGTTTGTCCAAACATCTTGAATGAAAGTCCAATGGAGATTGTTTCTTCCACATCATGCTTCCCCAATGACAAATGAATTCGGGGTCGAGTCAAGCTAGCGACTCGGTAAACAAAAACAGTAGCATTCATATAGGGTTTTGACCCTAAGTGTGGGGGAGTACCCCTGCTGTGGTTACAAATAAAGTGAAAAAAATGGTGTTTCCACATTTAGCTTGTAATGTTGCCTTTTTACGTTCAAAGAGTCGGCATAATAGCCGGGGCTTTGAATATTGAGGAAAATATTCAATTCTAAGTGTGGGGGGGTATTCTAGCGAATTTTATCACATTTTACCATCTAGTACCCCCGTTTTTGGCCAAAATTTCAAAAATTAAAAAAAAAAAAAAAAAATCACTCGAGCTTCAAAATTTTTGTGGTTATTAGTCCGCCATGTCTAAACGACAAAAGGATTGGCTAATCCAGGAGCAAACGGCTCTTGGTAAAGATATATCAAATCCGTTGATGGCTGACAATTTACCCAAAATTGTATGGTATTTCAACTCGCCATATCCTAAAAAGTGAAAGAGTTGGCTAGCCCGCAAGATTATGGCTTGTGGTAAAGGCAGTGGGAAAACCATAATTGGTAATCAGCTCACCAAGATGTCGACTATGTCCATCAAGAGTTGGCTAGTCCAGAAGCAAACGGCTTCTGGTAAAGACAAATCAAATCCGTTTACAGCTGGTGGTTTGCTCAAAATCACATGGTTATTAGTGTACCATAGTTCTTACTTGAACTGAAACATTTGGCTACTCCAGAAGTAATGGCTTTTGATAAAGAGATTAAAATCCTTTAAATTTTCAAAACAGTTTATTGCTAGGGACTAGCAATAGTTTAGTGTGGGGGATTGATGAGTGCTCAAACACTCATCATTTTTGGTCAAATCTGAACTGCGAAACATACAAAAACACTCAATAATGCATCAAAATACTGAAAATATTCCAAAATTGTGTTTTATGTGTTTTAAATGCAAAATGAGCAAAAACAAATGAAAAACCATCAAAGTTTGCAAAAATGGCAGTTTCAGTCCTCCAAGTTTCAAAACTTGTCACAATTAGTCCCTAGGCATATATTTTAAATGAAAAGTCAACCCAAGTCTTTTGAAAATAAAAAATCACAAAATATGATACTTGGGTCTAAAGTTTCAAAAATTACAGTTTTGTTCCCTGTACTTTCAATTTTGGCATAAAAGGTCCCTGGGATTTCAAATTTTGGAAAACTAAATTGATGGTCCTTGGAGTATGGAATTGTGGCAGAAATAAACCCTTGGTTTAACTTTGGGAAGTTGGTATTTTAGGTCCTCAAGTTTCGGCAAATTACAAAAATGGTCCTTGTGTTTTGCTATTAAACCAAACGGACACCCTTTTTTTTATCCTAAGCCAAAAAGCAAAACAACCCAAAATACAAATCCTAAACATAAACCTTTAACCCTTTCCAGCCCAAAACCTTTACCTGTCCCAACACCAATCCATTAACACCCCCGTTTTATTTATAATGTGGTTTGACCACAGTCAAACCTCCACCCTTAAACCTTTTCCCTCCCCCCTAATCCACCATTAACAAAACCTTAAAACCAGGGAGGTTTGTCCTCCCCACATGGCTCCCTACCACCTCCACCACCTTCCTGTCCCCTCCACAGTACACCCAACCATTAATGCTCACCTACAACTACCTAACCAGTGCCAATTGCACTTTACCCGTTTTCCTGCCAAGATGAAAAGAAGGGCTCAGATCAATTCTACTCATCCTAGGGCTCAGAAAAGAAGTGGGAAAGAGAAAGGACACCCTCTCAGTCTATAAAAGTGAAGAAAAATGAAGAGAGAATTAGTTAGTGAGGGTAGAATAGTTTTAGCTTAGTTTAGTTTGTACGTTTTTAATGTAACTTCAATTTTAGTTGTAAAATTTAGCTTACAAGCTTGTAACTAGTGTTTCCAGTGTACTCTAATTAGTTTTTAATCTAAAGTTCAATCATTTGCAGTTAAATTTCTATTTTGCCATTTTTACTTGAAATTTCCAAATTCACTCAATGTTGTTATAAGTTGTTGTTTATTGTTTATTTAAGCTCATTTCAGTCCCATTACAAGTTTTTATAAAGTTTTCAAAGCATTTGAAATACTTGAAGTTAAGAAACACAAAAATACTAGAAAATCACAAAAAAATAGCTTTTAATTCAACAAATCAGTTTGAAGGAAGATTGAAGCATGTCTCATGGTTGATTCTGGATGGAAATGGTTTAGAAGCTTCATGGGAAGCTGTTAGGATAGTTTGGCTCATGGTTCCTGATGCGTAGGGATTGCACTAGGCTTTACCTCTCAAGGGATCTTGAGAAGCTTACAACCCCCACCAGGCAGTGTACCTGATCGATGTAGTATAGCATAATGACAAGTACCGGGGGATTGATCGTTCAGCTAGGAATAGTGTCGCTAGGATTAGAAAACCTAATGACTAGGTCTAGAGATGAGAGATGATTCTTTTTGTATTTTTTATATTTTTTTTTAGAAAGCAAATTAAAATCTCGGGTTTGAAGGATTTGGGCGGAATTAGTTGCTAATCAACTAACCCAATACTAAGATGCAATCAAAATAAAATACTAGAAATGAAAATAAACTAAATTATACTAAAGTTGTGAGCAATATATGGGAGAAATGTGTTTACTTAGATTTCACTACTCCCTAGATATCTTTTACACGTTAATTACTTGTTATAGTTGCGTGGATGACGGATTGTATTCCTTAATACCATTCATGGGGTGGCGTACTTACTTCCCCAATCCTATGAGTGCCTACTTCACTCCTATGTCGAGCCGGCTAAGAAGCTCCTAACATGGGATCATTAGAATTTACTCATGCATTAAATATAACCAATAAAACCTAGTACACATCGGTTCATGTTTCCTAAGACGTTCAAGCATGTTACACAATGGAGATCTGCCAGTTTTCTTAAGCCTAACATTGAAATCATTCATCCAATACAACCATAAACAAGTAATCAACACATAATTAACATCTAGGTTTCATTAGATCTAAGCAAACACAAGATAGATCTAGCCTAACATGATGAAATCAAGACAAGCACAAGATATAGACAACCAACACATAGACATATTGATTGCATTAAGAGAAGACTTATCTCAATAGCACATGAAAGGATTCAAGGGGTGAAAACCCTTGGATTTACTATAAAATACGAGCTAAGGTTCACAAAGTTCGGCCCTAGGGTTTCTCCACACAAGTTCCTCTCTAATGAATGAAAAATAGAAAACTATATATAGAGTTTAGAAGGTGACGGCGTCAAGAACAAATGTCTGACGCCGTCATCTCGCCGCCAAATAGTTCCTCGGACTGCCTAGATCTGGATCTGACGCCGTCATGTGGTCTCCTTATGCAGGCCGTCATGATTTTAACTCTTGACGCCCTTCTTGTGACGCCTTCAGGTTTTCACTGGGTCGTCACCACTTTTACTCTTGACGTCGTCATGAATTTCCTCTTGACGCCGTCCGGTACTATTCTCAGCATGGAAAATTAAGTTTTTGGCTTTTTCTTCACTTTTATGCTCCAAAAACGTCCGAAATGCTTCCTTTTCCAGATTTCACTCCCAAAGTACCTAAAATCACAAAAGGAACGATTTAGGGTAATATTTGATCAAATAAATTCAATTCCTGGCTTAAATGACCCCCTAAAAGTGGTTCTTTTTTCGCCTCATCATATACCCTTACACTTGAGATTTGCTTGTCCTCAAGCAAATGCGCTTTTATTCTAATCAAAATACAAGTTAGGGGTCATTTAACACTAATATAAAAGTAATTGCAACAAATAATCATTCCACTAAAGACCAAAGACAAGCACGGAGTTCATACACTAGCACCTCACAAATAGTGTTTAAATACTCACATTTCTCGGGTGTAATAAAGTAATATCACAATATGGAAATGGAAAACATCTCTCACTACCTGTCGTAGCAAAATAGATTACCATAGGCTTGGGAAAGGATCAAACCTCCACCACATGGCGTAAGCACCTAGGATAAACTATCAAAAAGGTCTTTTAAAGGGTTGTAACGTTAGGTGTAGGGATATGAAATACACGGTTTTGTTGGATATAGGCAGTCTTTACTGGTGGCGAGTTAACAATCTTGATTAATTACATGTATAGTATGGCGTTGCTAAGCCAAGACTAGACTCGACTTAAGCTAATAAATGAAAAATAACAAAAACATAAAATGAACATAGAATGAAAAGGAATGGTAGTCCGTATGTTTTTTTCTCTTTTTCTTTTTCTATTTTTTTTTCTTTTTCTTGTTTTTTTTTCGATTTTTATTTTTATTTTTTATTTATTTATTTATTTTTTTTTGCATACACTCTTACCCTACCATCCAAAATAATACATCATAGGGAATGAACATTCCCCTTACACTTGAATCTTTACATACTTTACAATAAACAAATCTAATGACTCGAATTAAGAAAATCAAAACACTTGGAGTACTTTTAAGATTAACGCACATACGGGGGTAATAAATGATGTTCTTCCCCATTACTCCATAAAATAAGTACTTTACCCATGAGTCCCAATCGTCCCAAAACAATATGTACAAGGATATGACTCGACTTAGCAACCATGTAATCAATTAGATAATTAACTTAGGGTTTAACAAATAACAATAATGCACTAAAAATGAGTGCATACACGGAAGGCTAAGGCGATTTGAGTGTACATTTAAGTGGGGTGTAACAAATTCTTCCTTTAAGTAAAATGCTTAAAGTTAGAAATGAAAAGATAGACTCAGAGGGGTGTACTAGGGGTTTCGTGTACTAAAAATGAGTACAACGCTAAGGTGTGGGAAAAAATTAATTGACTTAAGTAGCCAAGTAATATGACTTAAATGGTCAAGTAATTATGATACGGGTTTAACACAAGGGTGATCCTAATGCCTCTTATCATGTAGTAAATCCTACTACACGAATGTAGTCTCACTAGCGGTCTCGGGATACATCACTAACGCAAGTTCTAGAATCTAAATGCTACCGGCACACTCATAAGCACTAATAGTAAATGCTTTTCCTATCAAATCTAAAGGCGAACCTCACATATTTGGGTGGAAAATTTTTCTGAATGATACGGTTATATGCTAGTCATACAATCTCCTATGCATGAGACGCTTTCTATGGCTAAAGTTTCACTCCTAAATGTTGTAAAAAATTTTAAATTTGGCGCTAAAATTGCAGTAACAAGTATTTCTCATAGTTTTATTACACATCTACTATCAAACAAACAAACTCAAGCGAAAGTGTATCTGTAAGGTATCATTATTTTACCCTCCCCTTACACTTAAGATGAACATTGTCCCCAATGTTCAAGTAAAGAATGTAAAAGTGAAATAAGTAAAAAGAATGAAATCAAATACTCCCCTGATTCGCTCGGTATGGATAATAAGGTGGCCAGGTTAAATCTTTCTCCAAGAAAATGAACAATCAAAGCTTCCCTTCCAGAATAATAATCATCTTCTTGTCATACATAACCTGTAAATCCTGAGAAAACAGACAAGGCAACCTCGCATAAAATCGGCGGCAATCTACATATACTACTAAATCCTAGAAAACAAAATAAGATATAATGCTTGTGGAATGAAGTTTGCAGATTTCCTGGAGATTATAAAACTAATAATTCAGTAAAAACTTTAAGACTCCGTTAGAAAAACAAAAACCGGTAAAATTTCCAGATTTTTACACGTGACGCCGTCAAGAGTAAACTCGTGACGCCGTCAGAAGTGACCTGCAGAAATTCTTATGTTAAGTTTCCGGAAAATTTCTGGAAAAACTTGGTTCTACTTCCTGGAAAATCCTGCAAAACTTCATTATGACTCGGTACAAGCATTTAACTCTAACAAATACGAATATACATGTTCACTTAATATTGTGGAGAATCATGATCGATTTTGTTTCTTAAAAACATATTTGGGGTTTCCCCTTACACTTATCTTTTGCAAAAATACCTTTGAGTGAAGTTAAGACTAGGCCAAACAACAAAATAAAGTATTTCCACTTATTTAGTTTAGAAACATGATCTACCAACAATAAAAATAAATCATGCATACGGAAGCAAAAAACGATCAAACAAAATAAAAATCACACAAAATCATGGGTTGCCTCCCAAGAAGCGCTTTTCTTTATTTACGAGTCTTGTAGCTAGACTCAAGGTCATGGGTTACTACGTGATACGGGTGAGTTGCTCATTGAGGACATCCTTGGGATCAAACTTAGGTTTTAGCTTCCTATCGGTCTTCTTAGTACGGTATGACCTTTCAAACTTTTCTCCATCCGGATCATACAAAGTCATTTTCATATGCCATGATCCGTCACCTTCTTTAGGTGGCTTGTCCCACCTCCATTTACACTTGTCTCCATCTCTTTTCCACTTATTCATCTCTATATTAATAGGCATTACGCTTAAGAACTCAATCATCTTCCTAAAGACTAAGGGGTCCTCAAAAGGATCTAGCTCTTCATCTCTAGCTATGAGTTATTCCACCGAATGTGTCTTTTCAATGAAATATTTTTCTAGATAGAATGGGCGTTGAGGTCCCATAAAGTTCCTTTCTATCCAAGGTCCATATCTAGACGGTCTCCTATTAATCTCTACCCAATGTGGTGTCGGTTCATCATCACAATCATAACTATGCTTCTTAACATCGTATACCGACCAAGTGTCGCCTTCACCTACCGCTATCTTAGACTCCTTACAATCTATCATGGCGCTAGCGGTTGCTAAAAATCATCTTCATACCAACAATGGGCATGTAGTGTCACTAACCATGTCTAGGACGTGAAAATCCGCTAAGATAGTTAACTTTCCTACGTGAACAACTACATCCTTAATCATTCCCGCTAGACCTATCAATACCTCCGTCTCCTCTAACTTTCCTAGCTTAAGAGTGGTGAAGAGGGATAAGGGAATCAAGTTGAGGCTTGACCCTAAATCGGCTAGTGTGTCGAAAGCTTCGGATCTTCCTATCTTACAAGGCAAAACAAATATACCCGGATCATCAAGCTTTTTAGGCAACTTGTTTTGAACGAAAGCGGTCCCATTTTTACCTAGTTTAAACTTCTCATATTTTTCTAGGAGGGCACTATAGTAGGGAGCACGGGCTAAGACATCAATAACGGGGCGTTCAAGGTGAAGTTCCTTGAATTCATCGTCAAGGTCTTGCGTAGGAGGTGTTTCAACTATACTTTTGACCGGTTTTATATCGGGTGTTTTACTTGATTGGTCCTTTTGAAGTATTTGGTTTTGTTTGAAACACGTGCTCGTTGATTTAACCGAGTAGTATTGCGGACAAGAAGTGGGTGACGAAACTGATGATATGGAATTAACGTTTAGTTTCGGATTCTTGACCGTGTCGCTTGGGAGTGCTCCCATTTCTCGGTCATTGAGAACTTTCAACAATGTATCAATTTTAGTGGTCATCTCGCTTTGCTTTTGTTTGAAATCGGCTTCAAACTTAGATATGCGAGCTTCTTGAGATGCCATAAACTTGGACATCAATCCTTCAAGATTGTTGGTACTACCATAGTTGTTAGAAGGATTGTTGTTGAAAGGATGGTTGGAGGGTGGACCGTATGGTTGGTAACGATTAGGCGGATTAGAAGAATTGGCTTGATTTTGTTTCCACCTAAGGTTTGGGTGATTTTTCCAAGAGGGGTTGTATGAATCACTGTAAGGGTTTGGCTCAGGTTTGAAAGTGTACCACTTATCTCCCGCTTAGTCGGTACGCGCAGATGCGTAGTCCGCAAAAGCTGTTCCGGGGAGTTCCACACAATCACGAGTGTCATGGGGACCACTACATAATTCGCATGAAGAAGTGATTTTGTTCACTTGGCTTGAAGGCTTAGGAGCTTCGTAAGATTTCATGAGAAACTTGACTTGGTCCTCAAGTTCCATGATCCTACGGTCGGGAGTGCTAGAGTTATTTGAAGGCAAGGATATTGCCTTGACCGTTTTGTTCAAATCACGGGGATCATTCCAACTTTCGTTGTCATAGAGAGCAAGATCTTCTATGAGTTCCCATGATTGTTCCGCACTTAGATCACGTAGCTTACCACCGGCTGATTGGTCAATGGCTCACCTTGTGAAGAGATCGATATGGTCATAAAAGATTTGGACTTGGAGCCAAAGATCTATGCCATGATGAGGGACTTTTTGGAGTAAGTCCTTGAAACGAGTCCATGCTTCATAAAGAGTTTCACCTTGACGTTGTTGGAACATCAAGATGTCATTTCTAAGCTTAGTAGTTCTCCCCGGTGGGAAAAATTGAGCAAGGAAACGAGTGGTGAGATCATCCCATGTGGTGATGGATCCCGCGGGTTAACGTTCAAGTCATTGATTAGCTTGATCACGTAGAGAGAATTGGAATAGGCGTAATCGGGTTGTCTCTCTAGTTGCAACATCTAGGTCTATGGAATCTACGATTTTAAGGAAGTCCTTGAGATGTTGATTTGGATCTTCGGAACGAAGTCCATGGAATGCACATCCGCTTTGCACCAACCGGATGGTGTCGGATCGCAAGGGGGTCACATTGGCTCCGGTGAGCTCAATGGTGTTTCGATAGCCTTGGTGGCTAGGTCGGGAATACTCTCCTAAGGTTCGGAGCCTAAGAGGTTCTAGTGGTGGGTTTTGTTGTGGTGGGATGACGAGTTCAAAAATGTTCCCATCGTCCATGATGTCGGGTGGTGAAGAGTTACGAACAAAAACACAAAGAAATAAGATAGACTAAAGAGAACCTAAAAAATAAAAATAAAATCTTACTAGAAAGGAATCTAGCAAGTAGACCTAATAAAAAGAGATTCTAACCTAGATAATAACTATTCCCCGGGATGCGGCGCCAAAAACTTGATGCGTAGGGATTGCACCAGGCTTTACCTCTCAAAGGATCTTGAGAAGCTTACAACCCCCACCAGGCAGTGTACCTGATCGATGTAGTATAGTATAATGACAAGTACCGGGGGATTGATCGTTCAGCTAGGAATAGTGTCGCTAGGATTAGAAAACCTAATGACTAGGTCTAGAGATGAGAGATGATTCTTTTTGTATTTTTTATATTTTTTTTAGAAAGCAAATTAAAATCTCGGGTTTGAAGGATTTGGGCTGAATTAGTTGCTAATCAACTAACCCAATACTAAGATGCAATCAAAATAAAATACTAGAAATGAAAATAAACTAAATTATACTAAAGTTGTGAGCAATATATGGGAGAAATATGTTTACTTAGATTTCACTACTCCCTAGATATCTTTTACACGTTAATTACTTGTTATAGTTGCATGGATGACGGATTGTATTCCTTAATACCATTCATGGGGTGGCGTACTTACTTCCCCAATCCTATGAGTGCCTACTTCACTCCTATGTCGAGCCGGCTAAGAAGCTCCTAACATGGGATCATTAGAATTTACTCATGCATTAAATACAACCAATAAAACCTAGTACACATCAGTTCATGTTTCCTAAGACGTTCAAGCATGTTACACAATGGAGATCTGCCAGTTTTCTTAAGCCTAACATTGAAATCATTCATCCAATACAACCATAAACAAGTAATCAACACATAATTAACATCTAGGTTTCATTAGATCTAAGCAAACACAAGATAGATCTAGCCTAACATGATGAAATCAAGACAAGCACAAGATATAGACAACCAACACATAGACATATTGATTGAATTAAGAGAAGACTTATCTCAATAGCACATGAAAGGATTCAAGGGGTGAAAACCCTTGAATTTACTGTAAAATACGAGCTAGGGTTCACAAAGTTCGGCCCTAGGGTTTCTCCACACAGGTTCCTCTCTAATGAATGAAAAATAGAAAACTATATATAGAGTTTAGAAGGTGACGGCGTCAAGAACAAATGTCTGACGCCGTCATCTCGCCGCCAAATAGTTCCTCGAACTGCCTAGATCTGGGTCTGACGCCGTCATGTGGTCTCCTTATGCAGGCCGTCATGATTTTAACTCTTGACGCCCTTCTTGTGACGCCTTCAGGTTTTCACTGGGTCGTCACCACTTTTACTCTTGACGCCGTCACGAATTTCCTCTTGACGCCGTCAGGTACTGTTCTCAGCATGGAAAATTAAGTCTTTGTCGTTTTCTTCACTTTTATGCTCCAAAAACGTCCGAATTGCTTCCTTTTCCAGATTTCACTCCCAAAGTACCTAAAATCACAAAAGGAACGATTTAGGGTAATATTTGATCAAAGAAATTCAATTCCGGGCTTAAATGACCCCCTAAAAGTGGTTCATTTTTCGCCTCATCATATATTGATCTCAGCCTTGGTTCATGTTGTAAGCCTCATTTTCACCTCTTTTGCATTTCACTGTTCTTATGATTATTAGATGTTTATCTTTGCTTGTTTGTGCTTATTTAGTATAAGTGAGTTGGTTTACTACTGAAAATTGCATGCTTGTTTTCTTAAATTCCTTTGTGCTCATATTGTCATTTCAACCGCCATTTTAGCCTTTTATTGATTCGTAGGTAATTGTTGTTGGTTCTTGTTGTTTTTATGCTCATATCAGCTGATTGTGTCATTGTGATTGCTTATGTATCAAATTCATGGTCTGAATAACTGCTTGGCTTTGAAAATCACAAAATCTATGATTTAAAGGAGTGTTTGGATTTATGGTTTAATCTGTGTTAATGGTTATTTGTGTGGTTGTTCTTGTTTGATGTAGCACACATTATGATCTAATATCCTAGTTAGACCAAATAAACCAGTCACCCTTTGTGTAAAAGTCAAAATGATCATGTGATTACATTTTAGCTTAACTGTATGGACTTTGGATTTGTATAATCATCATTTTGGTTCATAAGTGTTTAATACAGCTTAATTTAGTCTTATTAGGTCTTATTATATCATCATTAGTTTGTAGGATCCATTAGAATTTCAGTTTAGTCAACTTATGTGTTCTTGCTAAAAAGTCAAATTTGATTTCATATAGGAATTCCAAAAATTGCAAGATTTTTCTTGAATTTTGTGCTTTGATTCAAGCCTTGTGCTTCATAGAATAAGTAGTCCCCCAGCTTAACTACAAAATTCCATAGTCACTTCATTTTTAGGTTTTTTCTAGTGGGGCCCACACTTGATCAAACACACCTGCAGGGGAAGAATATCCCCTGCTGCAGCAGATCACCACACCACCACCACCTTTGGTGATTGTTTCTGGCCACCACAAAGGGTCCCACTCAGTGATTTTTGGTTCTTTCAACTCCCCTCCTGGCCATCTCCAAATTTTGAGCATGCCTTTGAGCTTAATCTCCCTGGGACCCACCTGAAAATATCCTCAAACCTTGTCCCATTTCTGAGTGCCCTGTGGGTCATTTGGATTAGTAATCAGTCTTTTAGCTTATTCAGTGCTAGTTCCTTATTGATTTAGGCTCATTTAAGTTCACATAGCTTATTTACACCTGAATCATGCCTTGTGGGCCCCCTGTAGCTTTTTCCAAGCTTTCCTTTGGCTAGTTTGACCAAAAGTCAAACTGCCAAAGTCTTTAAGCCTAACTCAGCTTATTTTTAAGCTTCTTCAAAATTGTTTTTGTAAAAGTTGTTTGGTTTTAATGTTAAAATAGTTTTGTAAATGAAAAATCAAGAAAAACCAATTTAATTATAAGTGATAGTTTCTATTTAATATAATTTAGCTTTTTAATTTTCCTTTTTAAATTTTTATAAAGCACTTGGCATTTTTATATTTTTCTTAATTTTATTTTATGTTAAAATAAATTCAGTAATTTTTACAGATTTTTATTTTGCCATTAGTATTTATTAGATTTAATATTAGTTTTATTTATAATTAATTAATAATTAAGCATGAAATAGCATAATTAGTTTTTATAAAGTAGCACCTAGTTTTTATATTTTTCCTAGCCTTTATATAATATAATATAATTTTAGGAATTTTCTTATAATTGTTACTGTTCATCTTCTAGTTTTTATAATTTAAATAGTTTAATTAGTAATTAATTAATATTTAGTTTAATAACTAGTAAAATAGTCCAAAAATATATAAAACAAACTTTTTATAATTTTTTAGGATTCCTGAGATGGTTAATCAGGTTTATAAAATTTTTCTTAATTTTCTAAATCTTTTTAGTATTTTTAATAATTTTAATTAGTTTAAATAGTTTAATTAATATAATTAGTATTTAATTAATTTAAAATCCACAAAAAGACAAAAAGATATATTTTTAATTTTAAAATTTGTTTTTAGTTATTTTATAATTTTAGAAATTTAATTTTCACTTTTCTAGTATTTAAATAATATTATATTATATTTAAGTTATTTAAATATTAATAATTAGTATTAAATTGTATTTAATTAATATTAAATAAGTAATTAGTGTAAAAATTTATTTTCTTTTTCTAAAAAATTTCTTTTATCCTTAGGTTTGTAAAAAAGTCATTTTCACCCCCTGTGGGTTTTCAGATTTCAGTTTTCACTTTTTATTTTGTACGTTCGCGTAAATTTAAATTGAACGTACCCGTTTTTAGGTTTATAACGTTTCTGGTTTTTCTACTTTTACAATCTTGTTAATATAGCTTATTTAAGCTATTTCATTGTATATCTCAGTAGTGTAATCAATCTCAAACCCTTTCCTGTCCAAATTCACCCGATCACAAGCCCGTTTGATAACAATCCACACCTCGTCGGGACATAACGACCCGTGGAAACACTATATTCCGCGGAGTATTGACTCTAGGCTGTTTGACTTGGTTGACCATTCCTTGGTCAATTTAAGTTGACCGTTTGGAGCCAATCAATTCTCTACCTAGAATTGATGATCTTTCCGACCAGTTGCAGGGTGCTAGATTTTTCTCAAAGATAGATCTGCGATCTGGTTATCATCAGTTACGAGTGCATGAGGAGGATATTCCCAAGACAACTTTTAGAACTCGTTATGGACAGTTTGAGTTTACGGTTATGCCATTTGGGTTGACTAATGCACCTGTGGTATTCATGGATTTGATGAATCGTGTGTGTAGGCCCTATTTGGATAAATTCGTAATTGTGTTTATTGACGACATATTGATTTACTCCAAGTCGAAGGAAGAGCATGGGGAACACTTGAGGTTAATACTTGGCTTGTTGGAGAATGAGAGATTGTACGCTAAGTTCTCTAAATGTGAGTTTTGGCTGCAAGAGGTGCAATTTCTTGGTCATATAGTGAATAGTGAAGGTATATGTCACAACTCGTAAATTCTGGTCTTTTCCCGAACTTTCAACATTTACTATTCATCGGTTACTATTCATCGATCACTATTCATCGTTTTACTATTCATCTTTTTCGGAGTCAGTTTGATATTCTGAGAAGCGTTTTAAAATTTTACTATTCATAAAACACTATTCACCTCCGGAGAAAATTTGTCATTTATACGTGGGTTGCGTCATTTTTTTTTAAACGTACGATTTTTAATCTAAGAAACGTTATCTTATGAACTAATATTTTGAATATTGATCCGACACTCCCAACTATGGTCCTAAGACATTTTTACACTCATTATAATGATACAAAAATTATAAAATTCATTTACCCGTTATTTTGGAAATTTATTTAATTCGTATCGTACGTCTAATATAATTACGACGGTTTTCTTAAAAACTAAACGATAATCACCCAAACACCCAATACTTGTGCCCAACATATTTTTATCATTTTTATGACATTATTAAGTCCCGGTTAACTTTATTAAAATTTATTTCTAGCAAACCCGGTACCCGATTATACTTAAACTACCTAAAAACAACACTAATACTACACTTATACTCCTAAATAAATCAACAAACATCTTCCCCTTTTCTCCTCCTTTCATGACCGCCCCCCCCCCCCCCCCCCCATGGTCTTCACTCATTTAAAACCTCACCAACACTCTTAATGGCTTACCAAACTTTTGTCCCTAACTATATAAGAAACTTTTCATTCATTTTATCACTAAAAATCATTTTTACAAGTTCAAGCAAAACTCTTTTCTCTCATTTCTCTTGAGGTTGGTTCGAATTAGGGTGGTAAAGGAGCAAGGAGAATAAATTTTCCAAGATCAAGCCATTTTATTGTTCCTTTTGTTGTCTTTGTTTGAGTTTTGTATTAAAAACTCAAGGTTTCTTTGGTTTTTCATCATCACAAGCTCACTAATCTTTCTTGTAAGTTGTCAAACTCTTGTTCATCACTTCTTCATGTTATTTTTATGGTCATATGATTTCATACAAGGTTTACATGCATATGTTAGTATATACCACTCATTTATATATATATAACTTTTGAACTCTAGAAATGGATTATAGTTAGATCCTTGTTAGATCCACTTGGTTTATGATGTTTAGGAACCCATGACACCCTAAGAAGGTGTATGGTAGGATTAGACTAGTTTTGTGGTGATTGAAAGTGGTTTGGTTGGGTTAGAAACTAGATTGGAACACTAGAAATGATTTTTGAAACTACATATTGACCTACTGTCCTTAAAATGAAAACGTGGCAAACTCAGTGGGTTTGGGGTAACTTTTGACCAAATATTTAGAAAATACTTTCCAATACGGAACTATGGCCGAAAACGGGGATGAAAACGAGTTTATAACGAAGGAGATATGAATTTTTCAATATTAACGACGAAAACTATTTTCTAAAAACTGCATGCTGTTTGACAGTTTTCGACGGGCAATTAGAGGCGTTAAACGTAACCTAGAGGAGCCGAGCTATTGAAAATATATTAGTGTATACTAAAACGAATACGTGGATATAAAGAACGTAGAAAACGAGCTTAAAACGACCAAGTTATACACTTTTGAAACTAGGCGAACTATATATATATTTGACAACTCCTAATAGCACATATCCTCTTAAGTTATGGAAACACTATAATTCAACACAAACACTTATTTTCAAACTACGAGTGGTATAGGCTTCATGTGCATGTACATTCATCGCATCCCCTCATAATTTAAGTAGATCGTATCATTCGTTCATTATAGGTCGCGGTTAGAGATCGAACTTCATTTCTGTGTAACCACTTTTGTCTTCGTAGCTATTCGTACCAGGTGAGTCATAGCCCCTACTCTTTTAAATTGTTTTGTCAACTTTTGGGGGAGAATACATGCTCGTTTTTACTTGAACTATTACTTGACTCTTTAAACATGGTTTTGACTTGAACTTTATTATGAACTTTTGAACTTGACTTGACTTTTGAACTTGACTTGACTTTTGAGATTGACTTAAACTTTTGAACTTAATGCACCGTACGTGCTATAACCTAAAGTCTCCCATGTACGGAGCAATGCAAAGTCTCCCCTGTCTACGGAGCAGCATTATAAAGCCTCCCTTGTTCGGAGCAACCTAAAGTCTCCCATGTACGGAGCAGTGCAAAGTCTCCCCTGTCGACGGAGCAGCATTATAAAGTCTCCCATGTACGGAGCAACATAAAATCTCCCCTGTCAACGGAGTAACTGATTACTATATAATAGTTTGTGAAAGATGTACCGTACGTGCATCAGCAATTGTTAGTCTCCTGCTGGTTTGCCGTTCGCACTCCAGTTTATACGTACCGTTCGTGCGGCCTCCTTGTGTGGGGCAGTAGATAGTATGGATAGCGCTGTTAGAGGTCGGCCAACCTCTCGTTCCCCTGTCTACGGAACGCATATTATTTATTTTAGGAGCCTTGCCACTTACTTTATTATATAGGTGGTGCTTATATTGTGACTTATTGTTGACCACGGGTGCTTGACTATTAGACCTAAACTATTTAGCAGTGGGTTGTAAACACACAGGTTGCAAGTCTCTTATGGCGGGATTTGCAACTGAGTGGATTTACGATGCCTTTGCTGTGTGATCTTTTTCTATAAACTTTATTTGTTAAACAACTCTATGAACTCACCAACCTCGTGTTGACACTTTAGCATGTATTTTCAGGTTTTAACTTATGGCACGCTACAGGAGGTTTTGGCAGGGCATGGCATGGTCATAGAAGACTCTGATTATTTATATGGGGACCGTTTTAAACTACTTTTAAGGGCCTACTTCCGCACTATTTTTAACGATGTAAATTCAACATTTTGATTAAACGATTTTATTCTAAACAATTAAAGTGAAAACTATTTTTGTACTTGTGTTGTGTTACCGATTGAGTTACACCCCAGCTACACGTATGCTTCCGCTGGACCCGATCTTGGGGGTGTGACAGATTGGTATCAGAGCTCTGGCTATAGCGAACTAAGTGTTTTTAAAACCTAGACTATAGCTAATTTTACGAAAAACTTAACCCTATGACCGTCACGTGCCTGCCTGCCAAGCTGATGCCTCACTTGTGGTTTGTTGCTGACTTAGGTGATGAGATTTGTGTCTCATTATCTGGTACATTATGTTCATCTATTCTAATTGATTTCTATCATTGTCTTTCATATAAGCATGTTCACGTATCATATATGTCACCCTGTTATGTTTCTCCTTGCATAGTTTCATCATTTGACGTCGAGTTTGGTCACCTGCCTTAGTCTTTCTGTACGTCTTGGTATTTGTAACTGAGCTGAGTATTTCAAAATTCATGGAACCTCGGTGGAATATAGACTAGTCACCTATATTCAACCCGGGATAGTGGGACATAGGCTGACTACCTATATCCGACTCAGAAATGAATTTTGCAACACTGAGAATGGTTATAATAAAATTTTGTCTAGATTGAATCCCCTACTCAATTTCCAAATGTTTCATTCATGTGTGTGTGTACCCTCGTTGTCAGAACGCTTATACTTTTCTTCACCTCGTGAACCGCCGCCTAGAAACACGTCAACTTGTCATTTCATCTCATGAATCTTCACCTTTATAACACTTCGGAGACCAACGTTAACTGAACTTCGGGACGAAGTTCCCTTATGGGGTAGAGACTGTCACAACTCGTAAATTCTGGTCTTTTCCCGAACTTTCAACATTTACTATTCATCGGTTACTATTCATCGATCACTATTCATCGTTTTACTATTCATCTTTTTCGGAGTCAGTTTGATATTCTGAGAAGCGTTTTAAAATTTTACTATTCATAAAACACTATTCACCTCCGGAGAAAATTTGTCATTTATACGTGGGTTGCGTCATTTTTTTTTAAACGTACGATTTTTAATCTAAGAAACGTTATCTTATGAACTAATATTTTGAATATTGATCCGACACTCCCAACTATGGTCCTAAGACATTTTTACACTCATTATAATGATACAAAAATTATAAGATTCATTTACCCGTTATTTTGGAAATTTATTTAATTCGTATCGTACGTCTAATATAATTACGACGGTTTTCTTAAAAACTAAACGATAATCACCCAAACACCCAATACTTGTGCCCAACATATTTTTATCATTTTTATGACATTATTAAGTCCCGGTTAACTTTATTAAAATTTATTTCTAGCAAACCCGGTACCCGATTATACTTAAACTACCTAAAAACAACACTAATACTACACTTATACTCCTAAATAAATCAACAAACATCTTCCCCTTTTCTCCTCCTTTCATGACCGCCCCCCCCCCCCCCCCCCCCCCATGGTCTTCACTCATTTAAAACCTCACCAACACTCTTAATGGCTTACCAAACTTTTGTCCCTAACTATATAAGAAACTTTTCATTCATTTTATCACTAAAAATCATTTTTACAAGTTCAAGCAAAACTCTTTTCTCTCATTTCTCTTGAGGTTGGTTCGAATTAGGGTGGTAAAGGAACAAGGAGAATAAATTTTCCAAGATCAAGCCATTTTATTGTTCCTTTTGTTGTCTTTGTTTGAGTTTTGTATTAAAAACTCAAGGTTTCTTTGGTTTTTCATCATCACAAGCTCACTAATCTTTCTTGTAAGTTGTCAAACTCTTGTTCATCACTTCTTCATGTTATTTTTATGGTCATATGATTTCATACAAGGTTTACATGCATATGTTAGTATATACCACTCATTTATATATATATAACTTTTGAACTCTAGAAATGGATTATAGTTAGATCCTTGTTAGATCCACTTGGTTTATGATGTTTAGGAACCCATGACACCCTAAGAAGGTGTATGGTAGGATTAGACTAGTTTTGTGGTGATTGAAAGTGGTTTGGTTGGGTTAGAAACTAGATTGGAACACTAGAAATGATTTTTGAAACTACATATTGACCTACTGTCCTTAAAATGAAAACGTGGCAAACTCAGTGGGTTTGGGGTAACTTTTGACCAAATATTTAGAAAATACTTTCCAATACGGAACTATGGCCGAAAACGGGGATGAAAACGAGTTTATAACGAAGGAGATATGAATTTTTCAATATTAACGACGAAAACTATTTTCTAAAAACTGCATGCTGTTTGACAGTTTTCGACGGGCAATTAGAGGCGTTAAACGTAACCTAGAGGAGCCGAGCTATTAAAAATATATTAGTGTATACTAAAACGAATACGTGGATATAAAGAACGTAGAAAACGAGCTTAAAACGACCAAGTTATACACTTTTGAAACTAGGCGAACTATATATATATTTGACAACTCCTAATAGCACATATCCTCTTAAGTTATGGAAACACTATAATTCAACACAAACACTTATTTTCAAACTACGAGTGGTATAGGCTTCATGTGCATGTACATTCATCGCATCCCCTCATAATTTAAGTAGATCGTATCATTCGTTCATTATAGGTCGCGGTTAGAGATCGAACTTCATTTCTGTGTAACCACTTTTGTCTTCGTAGCTATTCGTACCAGGTGAGTCATAGCCCCTACTCTTTTAAATTGTTTTGTCAACTTTTGGGGGAGAATACATGCTCGTTTTTACTTGAACTATTACTTGACTCTTTAAACATGGTTTTGACTTGAACTTTATTATGAACTTTTGAACTTGACTTGACTTTTGAACTTGACTTGACTTTTGAGATTGACTTAAACTTTTGAACTTAATGCACCGTACGTGCTATAACCTAAAGTCTCCCATGTACGGAGCAATGCAAAGTCTCCCCTGTCTACGGAGCAGCATTATAAAGCCTCCCTTGTTCGGAGCAACCTAAAGTCTCCCATGTACGGAGCAGTGCAAAGTCTCCCCTGTCGACGGAGCAGCATTATAAAGTCTCCCATGTACGGAGCAACATAAAATCTCCCCTGTCAACGGAGTAACTGATTACTATATAATAGTTTGTGAAAGATGTACCGTACGTGCATCAGCAATTGTTAGTCTCCTGCTGGTTTGCCGTTCGCACTCCAGTTTATACGTACCGTTCGTGCGGCCTCCTTGTGTGGGGCAGTAGATAGTATGGATAGCGCTGTTAGAGGTCGGCCAACCTCTCGTTCCCCTGTCTACGGAACGCATATTATTTATTTTAGGAGCCTTGCCACTTACTTTATTATATAGGTGGTGCTTATATTGTGACTTATTGTTGACCACGGGTGCTTGACTATTAGACCTAAACTATTTAGCAGTGGGTTGTAAACACACAGGTTGCAAGTCTCTTATGGCGGGATTTGCAACTGAGTGGATTTACGATGCCTTTGCTGTGTGATCTTTTTCTATAAACTTTATTTGTTAAACAACTCTATGAACTCACCAACCTCGTGTTGACACTTTAGCATGTATTTTCAGGTTTTAACTTATGGCACGCTACAGGAGGTTTTGGCAGGGCATGGCATGGTCATAGAAGACTCTGATTATTTATATGGGGACCGTTTTAAACTACTTTTAAGGGCCTACTTCCGCACTATTTTTAACGATGTAAATTCAACATTTTGATTAAACGATTTTATTCTAAACAATTAAAGTGAAAACTATTTTTGTACTTGTGTTGTGTTACCGATTGAGTTACACCCCAGCTACACGTATGCTTCCGCTGGACCCGATCTTGGGGGTGTGACAGTATACATGTAGATCCCAGCAAGATAGAAGCGGTCAAGAATTGGAAGGCTCCTACGACACCTTCTGAGATACGCTCTTTCTTAGGACTGGCAGGATACTACAGGAGATTTATAGTAAATTTTTCAAAGATTGCTAAGCCTCTCACTATGTTGACTCAGAAGAATAAAAAGTATGAGTGGGGAGATGAGCAAGAAGTGGCTTTTCAGACACTAAAGGATAGTTTGTGCAATGCACCTATTTTGACGTTACCTGACGGGCCAGATGATTTTGTGGTATATTGTGATGCGTCGAATCAAGGTTTTGGATGTGTGTTTATGCAAAGGGGGAAGGTGATAGCTTATGCATCACGACAACTCAAGGTTCATGAGAAAAATTATACCACTCACGACCTAGAGCTTGGTGCGGTGGTATTTGCTCTCAAGAATTGGAGACATTATTTGTATGGTACGAAGAGTACGGTCTATACCGACCATAAGAGCCTTCAGCATATTTTTAATTAGAAGGAGTTGAATATGCGTCAAAGAAGATGGATGGAGCTGTTAAGTGATTATAACTGCGACATTCGTTATCATCCTGGAAAAGCAAATGTGGTGGCCGATGCGTTTAGTAGAAAAGAAAGAATTAAGCCAAGACGTGTACGAGCTATGAGCATAACATTGCAGTCAGGAATTAAGAGTAAGATATTGGCAGCACAAGAGGAGGCTCTCAAGGATGAGAACCTTGTGGCTGAAATGTTGTGTGGTTTAGATCAGCAGATGGAAAGAAAGGAAGATGGTGGACTATATTTCTTAGATCGAATATGGGTTCCACTAGTGGGAGATGTGAGAAAGGTGATCATGGATGAGGCTCATAAGACGAGATACTCGATTCATCCAGGGTCTGATAAGATGTACTATGATCTTAGAGATGCTTATTGGTGGCCAGGAATGAAGAGGGAGATAGCTGAGTATGCTAGTCGATGTTTAACTTGTTTGAAGGTTAAGGCCGAACATCAGAAACCCTCTGGGTTGTTGCAGCAGCCGCCAATTCCTGAATGGAAGTGGGATAATATAACTATGGATTTCTTTACTAAATTGCCTCGCACAAGTAATGGACATGACATGATATGGGTCATTGTGGACAGATTGACGAAGTCTGCACATTTTTTGGCCATTCGTGAGGATTACAAGATGGAGAGGTTGGCAAGGATCTATATAAATGAGATTGTGGCAAGGCATGGTGTGTCTGTGTCTATCATTTCAGATCGGGATAGTAGATTCACTTCGCGGTTCTGGCAGTCGTTGCAAAAGGCTTTGAATACACGGTTAGATATGAGTACTGCTTATCATCCACAGACCGATGGGCAAAGTGAGCGAACGATTCATACATTGGAGGATTTTCTTCGTGCTTGTGCTATTGATTTTGGAGGAAGCTGGGATACTCATTTGCCTTTGGCTGAGTTTACCTATAATAACAACTATCATTCAAGCATTAGATGTGCATTATTTGAGATGTTGTACGGAAGGAAGTGTAGATCACCGGTGTTATGGGCAGAGGTTGGGATGAGCCAGTTAATTGGACCTGAATTAGTACAAGAGACTACAGATTTGGTCTTTCAGATTAAAGAAAGACTTAAGGCTGCGAGAGATCGTCAAAAGAGTTATGCGGATAATCACCGCAAACCCTTGGAGTTTAGTGTTGGGGATTTTGTGATGTTGAAGGTGTCACCATGGAAGGGTGTTGTACGTTTTGGTAAGAAAGGCAAGTTAGCACCTAGATATGTTCGGCCATTTGAGATTACGGAGAGGATTGGACTTGTGGCGTACCGTTTGAGGTTGCCTGAGGAATTAAGTGGTGTGCATGATACGTTTCACATGTCTAATTTGAAGAAGTGTTTGGCGGATGCTAGTTTGCATGTGCCACTAGATGAGATTAAGGTTGATAGAACCCTTCACTTTGTGGAGGAACCTGTTGAGATTATAGACCGAGAAGTTAAGAGTATGAAGCGTAGTAAGATTGCATTGGTAAAGGTACGATGGAATTCTAAGCGTGGTCCTGAGTTTACTTGGGAGCGTGAGGATCAAATGAGAGCTAAGTATCCTAAGTTGTTTGCTGAGAGGTCTGATGATACGAGCTGTTAAATCTCGGGACGAGCTTTCCCTAAGTGGGGGATGATGTAACAACCGTGATTTTAGCAGGTTAGTTAGACTTTTAGCCTTGAGTTAATCTAACTTTGTTGGTGTGGTTTGAGTAGTTATATGGGTATATGTGTGTTATTGTGCGTTATAGTGTGATAAGTATTTGAGTTAGCACTAAATCCCTTTGCGTTGTGGTTGTTATTGTGATTTTTGATGATGTTGATTTTGGGAAAGTTCATTTTGATCACCCGTGTGGTGTAGAAATGGCTAGTGTATATTTGGTGTTTTGAGGTTTTGCGTAACGAGTCTTCGTTCAAGTAATTGAGCGTTAGTAAGTTACGGGAATGTTGTTTTTGTGAGAGATGTTTATGGAGTGTGTGGAAATCTATTTTTGGAAACTTTATTTTGAAAATGAATATTTTCCGGTTTGTCATAAAATTAAGGTTTATCGTGAAAGACGTTAGGTTTTGTTATGGGAATACATAAAATATGAAAAGTATGAGGTTTTGAGTGTAATAAATAAATTTAATAAAAATAAAATAAAATAAATATATAGATATATGGGGCGGCCGAATATATGGATTAGGAGGAAAAAGGAAACCAAATTTGATACCAAATACAACTCTAAGCCTTAAGGGTTATCTAAAATACTTATAAATACAAAATTAAAACCTACCTACCCCTTTTTATTGAATGTACGGTCGACCAAGGAGGGGGAAACAAGAGAAAAATTTAGGGTTTTGATTTTGAAGCTAAAACCAAGATCTAGGTATATTTTTAATACTAGTTTTCATGTAATTAATTAATTATTGTTATGATTCATGTAATATTTAATATGATGGAATCTAGGGTTTATATACTTCTGTAAATTAATGTAGTAAAACATGTTAGTATAATTAGTTGTTAATAATATGGTCATTGGATAAGAGAATTGAGTGTAAAACGCGTTAGATTATGTGTTAGGGTTTGGACATAAAATTATGGCTGTAAAGATGTGAGTGTAAATAACAGATGGTGAAGATTTAAGTCATGAATTTTAGGTCTAAATTGAATTTTAATGAAAGAGCTTTCCAAAAAGTCCAGCCACGATTGATTTCAAGGTCGGGAAGTTGGTCTTTTGATTTTTCTTTGTTAAGGTGTCAAAGCTGTCAAACCGGGACAGATTTTGGGTAAAAGTTTGAGGGTGTTTTTTGGTTGTAAAAGTGGTATTTTGACTAGGTCTTCTGGAGTAGTTAAGTATTAGGTTATATTAGACTACCACGAAAAGGATTCGCGATAAAAACTTGTGGAAGTATTTTATGTTAATCAAAACTTTTTGGTGTGCGTCCAGATCCGAATTTGAGTAGTTGACAAGTTTAATTTTCTTTTGAGTACTTGTGTATGTTATTGGTCCATGGCCTTCTGGGATTAGCTTCTATGCTTATGAGAGACCATGGTAAATTTTTAGTGTGAGTTTTTGAGCTATATTTGTCGTGATTTTATGTGGGTGAATGTACCAAAAAATTCTGCGTTTTCTGATTTTAAAGGTGCAAGGGATTTAGTGAGTATTAAGTTATGATAGTGGTTAGTATGGTGTCTAGGAGATCCATGGTGGGTCATATGAGTCTTAGACATCCATCATATGTGTATTACATGGGTTGTAGCTTTTAGCTTGATCTTGTGTAATGTGATTATTTTTGTGTGCTATAGATTGTGAGTTGTTTTTGTGGAAGTTGCGGAGTTTAAGGTGAGTTCATAGTCCCATATTTTTACTTTGTTTTAAACTTGGGATGGGAATGATGCTTGTCTTCAATATTTGAGTTACTGTGATTATGTGTGGTTTAAAAGCTTGGACTTATAATGTTAGGATCAAAGTTTATAATCCTAACACGTAAATGGAACGACATTTACGGGATTACATTAGCTATAACATGGACTAGAAGCGTCTTTATTGAAAAGTTGTGTGTTTGTTGACATATTAATACCCCCTCCATACTTCCATGGAGGGGTGAGACTAGTGTGTGTAACCTTTCATCTTTCTTATTTCAATAAAACACATAGTATTCCCTTCTCTCTCTACTCTCTCTCTCTCTAACTATGGCTTTCATCTTCTTCCATTGTAACCGACCTCCCGAATCACAATATCAACAAAAAACATACGATCCATCAAGTGGCATCAGAGCCAAGGTTATTATTTTGTTGATTTTGTGGTTTTGTCTTGTCAAAAACGTCATCCTTAAACAGTTTTTTAACAAGTTTTCATTTTTATAATATTCATTTGGTTATAACAGTTTTTTATGGTATCAAAATGGTCAATAAAGTCTCAACCTTTCACTACCAGTTTCATATCTCTGTTTTCATGTGGTCATTTATTAGCCTCGTTAACAGTTTTTATGGAACACATCATTTTTTTTTTTGGTGACTGTTTGGTACTATATCCTGTGAATATTTGTAGTCAAAACCATGGTCTGTATATTGGTCCGAAAAAGCTGCATAAAATGGTTGAATATCATCGGAAAACACCTCGGAAAACTCATCGGAATCTGCAGAAAGTCGCCGGAATCTGGTCGGAATTTCTTGTATAAGAAATTTTCGATATGTACTATTTTTCGAGAATACTTTTTCGAAATGTACTAGTTTTCGAGAATACATTTTCGAAATATACTATTTTCGAGAATATATATTTTTGAAAATTTTTACTTTCTCGAAAAGCCTGTCAGATTCACGTTCTCATAAAACTATTCTCGATAAGGTTCAAAAGTTTCGAAAATTTCTGTTAAGTGTCAAAGTTTCTAAAATACAAGAAGTAAGATGAAGCAGAAAATATACGATGCTAAGTTTCGAAAAGATATTATGATGAAGATGAAAAGAAGTTTGACCAAGACACAAAACCAAATACCAACTCTATATTGACCTCAGATCTATTATCCTCCTTGGTCCTAAAACAGTTAAAATGAAAATGAAAATTTAAAGAAAAAGAGGAAAAACAGATCGAGCAATACAAAACAGCCTACTAAGTCATAACAAATCCTATATCCCATCATCTACAACTGTCATCAGTCACCTACAACAAATCCCCTCTCTTAGTTTTGTTCAAAACACCCAAACAACAACGAAGCCAACCTTACCCGAGACCCGTTTTGGATCTTGAAGACAAACCGTCTCATGAATCATGGATAAACAAGATTTATCAAAGGTGTAACGTCTTGTGTGTTATCTTTAATCTTCGAACAGTAAGGAGTACAAGGGATTGATGTTTGTTTTGTTGGGTTTGTGAATGATAAGTGTGGTTGCTTGTTCTTGGGATAGATTATGATGAAATGAGATTGAAAGATGGTTTGGATGTTGTCTTGTGGTTTTTTGATCTACGTACAAGAGCAAAAGGGGGCGGATTATTTGTGTCTAGGGTTAGTAAAGTGAGAGATGTTAGGGTTGTGAGGTGTTTTTTAAACACCGGTATTATTAGGAGTTTATTTGGATCGGGTTTTTTGTCAAAGTACTAGGCTTGATCCTTTTTTTATGTTGGGCTTATAATTAAATATCATACGAGTTGGGTTGTGAGATTAATGACATAGCTTGGGCTTGAAATGTTTCATCCGAAAATTGCAAAGATTGAGCTTAAAAATTATACAATATTATGGAATGTATTTCTTAATACATTGTATGCATTTTTGGTACTATACTTTGGCAAAAGAGTGGTATTTTGGTTATTACAAATTTTCACGAGGAGATACATTTTTGACAAGATCGGGAACCCATTATCAAAATTCGTTTAAAAGGCTAGAATTGGGCATTAAACCGCACGATGTGACTACGGGGTTAATTCACTATTATTTATTTGAGGTTGAAATGGGATTTCACGGGCGCGTGTATTTAGTATCTTGAAGATATCGGGGTTGGTTGGATGCATGATTCTTCGAGATTCTTGTTCGAGCTTTTATTAGTACGAATGACAAAGACTTGAGTTGTCTAGTTATACCTGATGTAAGGAGTTACGTTGTTGTGCTCACAGTGTATAGCTATCACTTTAAAGGAGTTACGTTGTAGTGCTCAAGTGTCACCAAAAGATGTGGATGATTCAAGAGACGTTCATATACATTTAAGGAAGGTTGGATGGGTATATGATTTCCTACCATTATTGAAATTCTCAGTATTGGTTCTTAGTCAGTCAATAGTGAAAGTTTAAGTCACAAGTTCGGGTTATTTTACTTCAGTCTCAAGTTCGTCATATTGGGTTTTCTCCATCAGTAGTCACTACAAAGAGCCGATAGAATGATAATGGGGTCGGTAAAGAGTTAGTTGAGAGGAGTATAAAAGAGTAGAGGTGTTTATCAGCAGTTGATTCTCACGGGCTATTTATGATACTTCACACATAATCGGTTAGTTAGACATATGGGGTTACGCTGCCTCCGTTTCCATCGTAAACATAGTGTGTATGCTTTCGATTCTGCGAAGACATCGTGGGGGAAGAGAGAGTGGGTGTTGTTTTGCTTCTTTGACTTTTCTTGACTTCTTTGCGAAAACACTCATTTTCCACGAGGTTCTGCAATTAGGGGAAGAAATGTGCACATCAGGGACGCATAATAGACTCACGTGATCGAGCTTACAATTTTATTACTACCGAAGAGACGTCCGCAGAGATGATCAGTGGTTCAGTTTTGTGATTTTGGTGTAATCATTTCAACTCTCGCGGGGTGCGAAGTGCGAAGTAGCCTACTTAAGTGAGAAGATCTTGCTGATTTCTTGCATGTTACCCCCGAATAGAGTTTCCGCATTGAGCATAACTGTGATTAAGTGACTAGTCAGATTTGCTTGGTGTGGTTTACGGTGTCATCTACAAATTCCGCTGCGTACTCAAAACTTCAAAAGTTAGAAGACATGTTGACTACATCTAAGTTTTGAATCTGCTAAAGACAGTTGTCAGTTTGGGGGGAAGCTGATTCAGAAACTTCGCCAAAAAGAAGTGTATGAAGAAGCCGCTAAAGACATGCAGCATGAATTGGGGGGAAGTTAATCCATTTCATGCATATTACATCATTTGCCTACAAGTGAAGATAAAGTTTTTCAAGCCGAGGTACAAGATGAAGACAAAGAGCGTCAACTGTAGTCATCCTCAGCATTTGAAGAGCTGATGAAGACCTTTCTTTATTTGTATTTGTACTTGTAGGAAATGTTGTAAGTAATCCCTTATGTCGCCCCATTGGGGGAAGATTGTTAGGATCAAAGTTTATAATCCTAACACGTAAATGGAACGACATTTACGGGATTACATTAGCTATCTTGAAAGGCACAAACACATGGACTAAAAGCGTCATTATTGACAAGTTGTGTGTTTGTTGACATATTAATACCCCCTCTATACTTCCATGGAGGGGTGAGACTAGTGTGTGTAACCTTTCATCTTTCTTATTTCAATAAAACACGTAGTATTCCCTTCTCTCTCTACTCTCTCTCTCTAACTATGACTTTCATCTTCTTCCATTGTAACCGACCTCCCAAATCACAATATCAACATAAAACATACGATCCATCATATAATGTTATCGTAATAATGCTATGTGGTACATGAAAGTGTGATTCCGATTAGGTTATGACCTAATTGATGTTGTGTGATATGTGAGTCCGATTAGGTTAGCGACCTAATTGATGCTGTGTGATTTCAAATTGGGAGGATGCTTATCTTGTTGCTCGCGCATGCGGCCCAATTGATGATGTGTTTTGGAGTGGAGGTCACGTTCCAGCCCGATGGTTGCCTTTTTGTGTGATGATTGGTTTATGGATACATGTAGCTTGTATGATAAATATATTTATTTGTACATCTATGTTTTAATAATCACAGTGAACTGGTTGCCTTGAGAGTGTAAGTGTGTCTAAACCTATGAATCTCACCAACGTTATGTTGACATTTTAAGCATCATTTTCAGATGAGCATTCTAAGGCCAAAGTTGAGGGCAGCAATTAGGCGAGACTTAGTTGCATATGGAGACTTTGTTATGTTTTGGGATTTGACTATATTTGGATTTAGTCTTGATACATTATGTTTTCCGTTTGGTACTTTCATATCTATTGAAGTTACCTTTTGGATTTTGTTTTGGTTATTTATTTTATCTTGGGGTATTGTTACAATACTGTGTGTTGGTACATTGCTCTATTTATGTGCATGTAGTTGTTCTCTATGTTGACACCAGGTGTTGTGATGATATCCATGAAGTTACACCCGCGCGTTTCCGCCGTGGCGGGGTGTGATAGATTGGTATCAGAGCCTTGATTATAGAGAATTAGGTGGATTAACCTAGTCTATAGCTTAGGAGTCCCTCATATAGTTGCATTTAGGACCTATGTGTAAGTGTAATATCTTTACATGTCTATTTTCCTAAATTATGAGTTATTTTAACGAGTTTTTGAACGTCTATCAAACCCTGTACTTAGCATCGTGTGTGTGTCATTTATAGAATGGCACCTCCTGCGCGAAAGACACTTCATTGGACCACAGTAGTCGCTAAGGGACGTAAGAGAGTTAGGAAGATGAAGAGAACCAACAGAAGGATATTGGTCCCCGCTAGCATGGTACCATGTGTGATTGAAGAGAAGCTGACACTCGAGAATGTGAATGGGGAAATGGTGGAGAGGTATGAGACAAAGGTAGTGGATAAAGAAGGTTTCACCACCAAGTACCCGTGTAGGTGTCCTCAGTTTCTGGAAGATGATGGGGTAGTTTGGGCTAGACCCCGAGGGTTGTATGATTTTGTGGATAGGATAGATGAAGAGTTAAGAAATCGTGAAGATGATTTTGCAAGACATCCTCTATCACAGAATCATGAAAATAAGAATGGATGGGTAAGCGAGGAGGAGGAAGTGGATTCGGGCTTGGAGTCCACTGCGCGTACACCGTTTTAGGTCTTAGATAGGACTCGTTTGGTTTGTAGATGAGTTTAGGATTAAGATTTGGATTTGGATTTGTTTTTGGGTTAAGATTTGGATTTGATTTGATGAAATTAAATGAAGAGAGAGTAAATATATTAATAAATATTGAAAAAATGTTTTATAATTTTATTAAAATAGAAAAATAATAATTTTTAAGAGAAAGATAGAGAGAAAAATAAAAGTTGAATACACCAAAAATTAAAACCCCGCTTCTCATGTGGGGATTGAAAAATTGTGGGACCATTGGGCATCAAAGCCAATTTTCAATCCCCAAAAATGAACCAAACAATGAATTTGCTATCTAAAGTCAAATCCAAATCCAAATGGTGCCAACCAAACAGGGCCTAAGTTATTCACACTATATGCATAAACAAAGCATGGCGTAAATGGATTCCATGGCTGCAAATCTAATGATTTGCCCCGCCATAGATGAAAATAGCTAAGGTGCTTTTTCATAATGCAATAAGTCTTTAAGCTTTGTAATGAACACATCATGGCCTTCAGGTATGCCAAAGTTTTCCAGAACCTGCAAATTACAGTAAAAAAAATTATTTAAAGCTAACACGGGGTAATTCAACAACATGAGAACTAATCTACAAAGTGTAATGCCAGAGGAGAGCAAAATCTCAGTTACACATGACCTGTTTCCCAAAGCTTGTGTTCCATTACCATAACATTAACCCACAAACCAAACACGACAAAAGTTATAAACTTTTATAAACTACATACAATCAACATCACTTACACAGGCTAACTTCAGTTTGTTTTTTTTGTTTCTAACCAACAAATACCACATAAGCAATAAATTAATAGTAGCATCCAAGAACAAAGTAACACTAGAATCCAACAACAAAGTGTCATATACATATTAAAAAATAATTAGCTAACAGTTGAGACTAAAACCATCATCCCTAATTTAGCCTATCACATGAAGATGAAATAAACTGAATAAGTCAACTAATTTAAACCAAATAAGACCAATAACTCAAATAATTTAGACAAAAAAAGTATAACAATCAATTGTTGTGAATCATGAACTCTAAAATTACAGCTAACAAACATGCAGATCTAACATCAACAAAATTAACAACACCGTCATAAATATTACAAACCTAGTAAGAACGACACTTCTTTAGACATATCAGATGAAGGTAACCACAATAATCTACCTAATCCAAGACTCTAGAAGATAACATAACAAAATAACAAATTTGTGGCAAAAAAAATGGCATTCCCATAGATGTTCACATATGACAATGGCAGAACCAAAAACCACAATAAAATACTCCATCCCTATACTTTTCTCCGTGCACCTTCTCATAAATCACTATAAACGTATTACAATATTAGTTTCCTATAGATTTCACTGTGCATCACCTTACAAAAACACTATAGAGGCATTAAATGCGAGCATTGTTGGATCCGGTATATGTCAGTCGGACGGTTTTTTTCTAGTCGGATTTAAGTCGGAGCAGAGAAGATATGAGAGAGGAACGTGAGAAGTAAGGTGTCGGATTCGGACGAGCCCCAATAAGCAAGTTTCGGGTATGGGCCTAGCCCAGTGCAATCGGGTTGCAAAGTTTGGAAACATAGCGCATGGCAAATGTTGTATATATCTAATATAATTTGAGAAGCAACCTCCATAGTCCATACACCATACTATTTGGTAAAACTAGAAAAGAAATACAATGATGAGCCTATAATTTCTTTGAGATCCTTAGTGATCCTAAACTCTGTTTTCTTGTGTTTTTGTTTAACGCTATTAAACTAGTATACATGCTACTAATGATCAATAAATTACCATGGACACGTAGGAATAAGATAGTATGGACAAGTATGAACAAGATTGTGTTTTCGATCTAGAGATTCAATTCTCTCATTGTAATTAACCAATGAACTTATGCTAATCCAACTCATGTCGTTGCATTGGATCTCGAATTAAAGTTCAAAAGTGAATTACATTTGGAGTTCGAGAGTTACAAACCCAATCGATCAGGTTTTTTTTAGGCGTAGCTGATCTCATGGTATATGTTAGTTTGGAATCGGCCTCCTTGAGGGTTTTGTTTCCTTTTATATCACGAGGTTGCTATTAGTTGATGTTAATGTGATACCACAACTTTGGTTAATTTCTTTTTATAATTGGTTTGGTACTCTCCATCTCGGAGACCCATTTAATTTGTTCTTCCATTTTGATTGATGCACAAATGTTGTATTGATGTTGTATTTGATATGCGTGAATTTAACAAAATTTAACACTAGTACACATAAGTCGATGTATCAAACATGGTTAGGTGTACATCGTATTACTAGATGTGTTACAACATGCAATGTTGATTTTTATCTCGATAATTTTTAAAAGAAGAAGTAAATGGATTATTGCAAAAAAGAATAAAATGCATTTAGCGATTTGCATATTTAAAGAAAAACAAAAACTAAAATCAATAAAGTATCTTAATTTCTGAAGGATAATACATGTAAAACATACATTACATTTAATATCTACGACTGTACTTGAACCCTGGACTATAAATGATTATACATTGAGTTATACTAGACCAAAAGACTATTGACGTATAACTTATATTCACTTAAACAACTGAAACCATTCATAGAGTTGAATCAAAACTTAGTAGACCAAAAGCGAGATCTCAAATTGAGGCCTTCATTTTAAAACTTGTTTTCTTATATTCACCATTTGTGGCTTTTAATTTTAATACTTATTGTAGCCTTTTTTACGATATGTATCTGGCATTCATTTTTGCTACTTAAAATAAATGAAATTTATAATAAAAAATAAAAAAAAATCTTTTTACGGTGCTTTAAAATTTTGAAATCTTAAAACTCTTTTCAAATAGCTCTTTTTAGACGTCAAACGTAACTATCAAACAAACTTCTTTACAAAATTACCAATGATTTGAGAATTGTGTATCAAATCACTACAATGCTAATAAAACAAACTTAATTAAAAACCATTTGAAATGACACTACAACAAACCTATGCAAAGAACTTAATTAAATCAACTATTTATAAGTGTGCACGGGATTTACACGTTAATCAATAAAATTTTAGTTTAATATACAGACATACAAAAATTTATTTGTGTTTAATATTTTATAATTGTGATATAAGTACAACTAATAATTATGCATGTTTTTACATAAACTTTTTCATTATGTATTAATATAGATTAATATTTTGTAAAGAATTATGTTGGGTGAAATATTTAACTTGATTAACTGACATAGGTGTTGAGGTTGATGTTGTTGTTTCAATTTAACTATTGATATCATGTAGTACACAATATGAGAGTTTAATAAATTAATAGCATATAATGACCGTTGATGAAGTTAAAATATAAAGATCTTTAAAAATGTTTTTCCGGATATCCTTATATAAACTTTAAAGAGTAAACCGCAAAAAATGTCCCTAAACTTTGCCAAAAATGAAAATATTGTCCTCTTACAAAAAAATTTGCAAATCATGTTCCTGACCGATCGGCATTTTGAAAAAATGGCACCTGAGGGGTTACTGTTCATGCAAATTTGGTTTTTTTTGCTAACGCTCGTTAGAAAATCCCGTTAGTTAGTCCTTACGTGCGTTGCACATGAGGGTAATTTCATCATTTCATCTTTCCCGCCTTTAACACACTCCAGCTATCTCCCATGCATGAACATCGACGAGGACATGTTTTGCAAATAACCAAACTCTAAGTCATGTTTAACAAATTAGCATTAAAAAATCACACACACATAAACGTTCCATCTTCTTTCAAACGATCAATCACACGCCTACAAAACAATACAATCGAGACTTAGCAAGCGTGATTCTTCAAACAACACACATACCAGGTAACAACATTTACTGATTTTACTTCATTTAAACGTTATTTGCATTTTTGTTAATCTTAATCGTTAATGTAGTAAAAATGTATGGTAATCAATTTATTTGCGCTGTGGATAATCCTGAACATGTTTTGAATGAATTTGTAAGTTAACACCATTATTGACAAGATGTTATTTCTCTAAGAAACTAGTTTAATTTGTATTTAATTGACAATGGTTAAAAAATAATTTTCATATACAGGAACTGCGTAATGATTACATTTTAGGAGGTTCCTATCATGGCAATCCTTATATTTACTTAGTTAACTAGGGGGGGGGGTTAGATGGAGAGTTCGTGTAAGGAGAGTCTCAGAATTAGTGTATGTTGTTGAGGGAGCAAGGTGGAATGATTTTGTCATTCACAACATCACCTGTTCGGATGTTGAGTACATACATTTTGTAGAAGAGGGTGAGGATGTGTTTTATGTAACTTGCGGGTTGGAGTTTCATAATTATGAACCCGAGAGTGCTCAATTTTGGAGATGTTTAGTGCCTGTGACAAACACATCTCTGCTTATGTAGTCGTTGCAGGAAGACTTTCTGAGATATGAATGGTCCAACCCTTACTGACTCGGTCGTTGTTTCCACTAAAACGACTGACTACAATGTTAAGGTGAACAATGATCATATCTATGATCGATATGTCCACTCATTCTTATATGGGTTTGGTTGGGTGAGACTGGTTCATGACTTGAATATGAGCCTTGGTCAGTGGATGGTGTTTACTCAGGTTGTCCCAAGGGAGGAACATAATGTCATGTTGTTTGTACCTGATGGAGGGGCCATCACAACAATGGAGACATACAACACCAACATAGCCATGAATGTCCTCTGTCACCAACCACATGACTATGGTATGTTTTTCTTTATTAACTTTAACTACATCAAGTATATGATATTTGCTTAACATTTTGGATTATCTGTAACTAACTCATTTTGTATTATTAAATTCAGATTTTGAAGCCCATCGGATGAACTGGATGTGCAACTAGACGTTTCACACTGTCCATGACCAAGAAGATAGGGCATTCTACAGAACGCTGACTGCATGCTTCTGGAGAGATGGACGACTTGTAAGTGTCTTCAGACTTCGTTAATTTGTTAAATTGTTACGTTACAATTTCAATTAGATTACAAATTAAACAACTATCAAACTTTAGCAGTTGTAACTTAGTACTAGCAGCACTAAGTTTTCTTCAAAAAGCACTAACTACTTGGTAAGTTCTCAGCATCTATAATATACACTAGCAGTCTTAAATTCCAAAAGCAGTCTTAACCTTCAAAAGCAGCAGCAGTAACACACTTAGAGCATTTTCCTTGTAATACTTGATCAGTCTAAACCATACATGTAGCAGCAACTTAAGAAGCTTTAATTCCCAACATGTCATTAGCTTGAGCTTGAGCTGGATCTTTAGCTGCTATACTTCCTTTATGCATAGTTGATGTGGTCCTCTGTTTTCTTTTGTGTATTTGGCCTGTTTAGGAAGCAGTAGTGACAAATTTGCTTAATCATATATATAGCTGTCATTTGTCTGAGATATTGTGTGTCTGATAGGATGATTGATAGATCATAATGTCTGTTAGAATCACCCCAAAAAAACTAATGCTAAGTTTTGTAATTTTGTAATAGACTATACCATTAAAAATTGTGCAGAAGTACCACTTGTATGGGTACTCTGTCGCTGTTTTGAAACATCAAAGGATACAAAAAGTGTTCGAAGTACATGAGAGACAAGTGGTGGTATCTGGTCGAGGCAAGGTGAAGAGGAAGGTGGCAATTGTTTCATCATCTAATTTCTGGGAGTTGATGGAGGAAGCCGGCTTTGGTACAGCTACAAGGGTCCGCTTTTGTCTAACTGGTGAAACAAACAGGTCCTAAAGAGTTTTAAGGTTTGATGCGTGTTGATGTTTGTTGATGGTTTTATGTTTGTTGGTGGTTGAAACAATGTTTGGAACTGTTTGTAAGTTGGATAAACCATATGGGTTTATCCGTAGACAATGTTTTGTAATTATCTGATGTAGGATAAACCGTATGGGTTTGTCCATAGACAATGTTATGTAGTTAGCTGATGTAGGATAAACCATATGGGTTTGTCTATAGACAATGTTATGTAATTAGCTGATGTAGGATAAACCATATGGGTTTGACCATAGACAATGTTTTGTAGTCAACCATGTAGGTTGATAGAATGGTTTATGTAGTATATCATATGTAGGATGGTTTATGTAGTCCTATGTTTATTTGAATTTGTGGCTAATGCAATCTATCTGCTTAACTTTAGGTTTTCAAATGGATTTTTTGATGAATTTGTGTTGTATCAAATATTGTCTATGTGGGTGTTGCAATGTAGCGGGTTGTTAATATGTATCCTAGGTTGTATTGAACTATAACCAATTGACATTGTTTGACTTTTGTATGTCAAACATTTAATGAAGGTTCTATCAAATTAGTGCAGGCTGTTAGAGAGAATAAGAGTTAACCCATATTTTAGGAAAGGTTGTTACATATTTTCATTAAATTTGAAATGCAAATACAGAGCTCTATTCATAGAGCTAACAGTCAATAACAAAAGTCAATTACATTACATCTTGCACAATTTTACGTCTACATTACAATATTACATCCTGACTTCTACACCACCTTTCCTGCAAACAACATAAAAGCAACAACCAGAGCCATTACAACAATACATTTCTTATAAACCACTAGCTCGGATTTGCTTTCCTTCAATTCCATTTGCAGAAGTAAGACTTAGTTTTGTAAATAAGACTTCTGATAGTCAAAATCCCTTTGGAAGTCTCTTATTTTTTTCATTCAAACTACAATTGTCTATTTTCAATTCTTTTTCCACTTGAATCAACTTGTGCACTTTTTTTTTGTAGTAGTCACTTGGTAATTCAGGATCAAGCCATTAAAAGGTGCTACATTTTGAACCCTACATGTTTAGACATATTAGTATATACCCGAATGATAAACAAAGTAAAAATCACTTACATTATAATAATTTATGCAGCCTGATGAGTGCTCAAACACTCATCGTTTTTGATATATTTAAACTGCCAAAACGCACAAAAACAATCAAAAAGATATCAAAATACTTAAATTATCCCAGGGATTGTGTTTTATGTGTTTTAAATGCAAAATGTGCAAAAACAAAGGAAAAACGTACAAAGTTTGCAATATTGGCAGTTTCAGTCCCCCAAGTTTCAAAACTTGTCAATTTTAGTCCCTAAGCATTTATTTTGAAAGAAAAAGTCAACCCAAGGTTTTGAAAGTCAAAAATCATAAAAAATTACACTTGGGTAATAAGTTTTCCAAAATCACATGTTTAGTCCCTGAAAATCCAAAAATGGCAAAATAGGTCCTTGGGAAATTTTGAAATTTGAAAAAAAAATGGAAAAATGGTTTTGGAACTTTGGATGAATATCAATTGTGGTCCTTGGATGCACTTTGGAAAATTACCATTTCAGTCCCTAAACTTTTGCAAAGTTACAAAATTGGTCCTTGATAACTTACCACCAAACCGGACCCTTGTTTGTTATTATTTCCCAAATCCAAAAACCAAACAAAAAAACCATACCCATTGCCCAGTCCACCCAAGCCCAAAAACCAGCCCAATCCCAAATTAATAAAAGCCGGGGTCAAATGGTCAACAAAGGTCAAACGACCTTTGACCCTCCTTCTTCCCCAACATAGCCGCGCAAAACCAGGGAGACAATCCCCCCCCATAATAAATTTCTACACCAACACCCACCAGAACCACTAAATCTTGGCCCGTATAAGTTTTGGCGCCATTTTTCAATTCAAAGGCTAGGATGAAGCAAGGATGAAATTAACGCTTGGGATTTAGTCTATGGTCAACGAAAAAGCAAGTGGAACTCTTATTGTGGACCAGGAAGCCATGTGGAAGCATATAGTCTTAGTTTTGTAGCTCGTATTATATAATGAAGCTCATAGAAGCTTTGTAGGTGTAATCTTTTAGTTTTTATGTATTTTTCAATTTATTTTTAATGCATTGTAACTTCTTTTTATCAATGAAAGTCTATTTTAAAGTTTAAGTTTCATTTTCACTTTTCAAGTTTCATTTCAAATCTGCAAGTTCTAATCAAAGCTTCTAATGTGTGTACAATTCATTTGGAAACTTATGTAAACCCAGATAATAAGGTTTTATAAGCTTTCTAAGTTTGTGTGAACATCCTAAACTCAGTTTTAAATAATTACTAAAAAATTAAGAAAAATCCAAAAAATAAATAAAAAATGGTGATCATTGATTGAAGAAGCTTGGAGCACAGTTTATTAAGGATGGTTGTGGGTTAGGAACCTCATGGGAGGGCATTAGGATTGGTTCAATTGTTCTTTGGTCCTTAACAGTTAGCTTGGAAGGCTTTGTAAGCTCAAAAATTTCCTTTCTTCATTAATAAGTAGTTTTAATAGTTAAATTGTGTTTATCTTGTTTAAGTATTGTTAATTGGATTAGTTGGATTCAGTAGGTTACATTGTATGGTTGTCTGAATCAAAATCTCTTCAATAACTGTTTTTTAAGGGGTGTTTGGTTGTAGCTTGTTTGTAGTGTTCATCTGTATTATTGTGCAAGTATGTGTTTCAACAAGTTGTGTAGGTGGATATAGGCTCAGGGGAGCATTTTATTTGGTCACTAATACACACAAAAGTCAAATCCACAAGGAAGTGGTCACCACAGTTAACTGTGGTGAGTTTTCAAGTCCAAAACCAATCACACCTTTGCATAAGTTGGTAATTTACTTAAGTTAGTCTTCATATAGCCTATATAAACACATTTGATCATTAAATCAGCAATCCAAGTTCATAAAAGTCAAAACCTTAAGTTTTTCAAAAAGTCAAAAAGTTAATCTCAGATTTTTGCAAAAATGGCAAGATTTTTATGGATTTATGTGTTTTGATTCAAGGTCTGAAAATTATTGTGTGTTAACTCTACCAGTAGTATTTGTGATTTCCAAGTTGGTTATATTTTTGTGATTTTTTCTAAGGGACCAAAATGCCCCTGGAAGTAACCTGCAGGGCAAGTTAGTTGCCCTGTCTCAGCAGACTCAGGTCACACACCCACCTTTGGTGGTGTTTTGTGGCTAACCCAGTGGGACCGACACCTCCAACTTGGCATCATTCAACCCCCCTCCTACCAAGGATTAAGGGTTGACCATTTGTTTGACCTGTAAACCAGTGGACCCCACTTTGTTTAACCTCCCAAGTCTGTCCCCTTTTCTGCCTCAGAATCAAATAAGCAAACAGCTTATTGAGGTATTTTAGCTTATTTACTTAGCTTAATTGTGTATTACTTGTTTTAACTTGTTCATTATACTTGTTTACATCTGTTTTCACCAAAGTGGACCCCACATTAGCTCATTTGAGCTTATTTCCACTTCTGGTCAATAAAAGTCAACTGTTGAGGTTTTAAGCACTTGAAGTGCTTATTTCCTTGACCACAGTCAAAGTCACTTCACAAAAGTTGTCTAAAAACTTGTAATAAGCAGTTTGGAAAAAGAAAATCTCAAATAAGCCCAACTTAATAGAAGTGATAGCTTCTATTTAAGCCATTTGGCTTATTCATCAGCTTATTAATAAGCAATTTCCATTTTTACAATTTTCCTAGGCTTCTGGTGTGTAAAAACAATTTCTGTAATTTTTTCAGATTTTTCTTTTATCATTTAGTATTTTTCTTAATTAAAAAGAGTTTTTAGTAATTATTAAATAGTTAATAATTAATAATAATTAATTAGTAAATCAGAAAAATATAAATTAAATTTTAAAATTAGTTTTTAGTTATTTATAAGTTTTCCAAATTTTATTTTCAATTTTCTAGTGTATTTTAATAGTTAATTAGAATTTAGGTTATTTTAAATAATTAATAATTACTAATAATTAATTAAATAGTCTTAAAAATATATTTTCATTTCTAAAATTAGTTTTATAGTATTTTAGATTTTTCTAAGTTTAATTTTTATTTTTCCAAGTTAATTTCATAATTATTTATAATTTAGGTTAAATTAGTTAATTAAAAGTAATTAGAAAATTAGTATTTAATTAATATTAATTATTAAATTAGTGTAAAAATCAGTTTTAAATTTCCAAAAATTTTCTGTTATCATTAGATTTGTAAAAAGTAAATTTTCATACCAGTAGCCTTTCCAGATCACCGTATTCACGTTTTTGTACGTTTGTCCACGTCTTCGGCAAACGTACGGTTTTTAAGATTTAGGTGATTTCTTCTCAACCTTAGTTCCCGTAACCATTCACATAGCTTTCCTAAGCTATTTTTAATAATCTCCAAATAATTCTCACAATAAACCATTTCTGTGAATAAACACCCGATCACAAAGCACGCTAAAGTTACATTTCACACCTCAACGGGATTTAACGACCCGGTGATACCTTATATTACTCGGAGTATTGATCTAGGCTATTTGACTTTGTTGACCATTCTTTGGTCAATATAAGTTGGTGGTTTAGCGTCAATCAATTTTTGGCGCCGCTGCCGGGGAGGTGTGCGCGTTTCTGTAGCGTCTTTCGAGATTAGTGTTATCTCACCTCACTCACTGTACAAATACCATCACTTATGAATATTTTCAAAATAAAAACACATAAAAAAGTCATTAACCCTTTTCCTAAAGTGTTAAAACACCAAAAAAAAAAAGTAAAAAACAACAAAACCATATCGTAACGTTTTCTGACTCGGTTTTCTTTTAAGGTGATTCTTAAAGAGAAACGATTCTGGATTACGGGACGATAACAAAAATATTGTCCAAAAAGTTTTTATCCCTAGTGCATGCGCACTCGTTCTTCAAGGTCCACTAGCCCATTACGTGAGCTGGTCCGGAAACCTCGAAGACCTCGTAGACGTTCTGCACCAACAGTCGGATCTGAGATCCGAGCTGTTCCACCTTCAGCTGTCATCATGGCGGCTGAACCCACTATGAATGAGCTTCTCCAAGCACCCGTCGAGGGTTACGTAGATGCTATCGTTGTTCCGGCAATCATGGCCGATAATTTTGAGCTTAAAACAGGGTTGATAAACCTGGCCACATCACGTCAATTCTATGGTTATGAGAGAGACGATCCTCAAGATCACATTTGATGGTTCAATAAAATCACATACACCATCAAATGCAAAGATGTCCCCTGTGAAGCAATCAAACTTCTTCTCTTCCCATTCTCCCTGGAGGGACAAGCCCGGATTTGGCTTGAAAAACAACCTCCACGATCTATTGAGACATGGGAAGATCTTGTGAAAATGTTCGTAAATGAATTCTTTCCTCCTTCCAAAACCACGAGTCTCAAGAATGAGATCATGAAATTCACGCAGAAATTTGATGAATCCTTTAGTGAGGCATGGGATCGTTACAAGGAATTGCTCCGAAAATGCCCTCACCACGGTTTCTCCGATCTCATGCAACTTGATACTTTCTACAATGGTGTAAGCCAATCCGATCAAGACTCTCTAAATGCCTCCGCTGGAGGTAACTTCTTGAATCGCACCACAAAGGATGCTTTAGCGATCATTGAGAATAAATCTAAGGTCCGCATTCCCCGAAGCAAATCGGTTGTTTCCCAAAGGAATGTTGTTCCTTCTACCTCATCGCCTGTGGCTCAATCTAGCACCGATGCTAGACTTGACACACTCACGGAAGTTATCCATGCATTGGTTCTCACCCAAAACTCAGTTCTGACTCAAAGCCAGAAAATTTCTTCTCCTCATTCTTCTCCACAAGCTGAAGTCAAAAAGATAGAAGTTTGTGTCACGTGTGGTGGTCCACACTCATATTATAATTGCACTGCCACCGAAGGCAATCCATTCGAAGTAAATGCAATAGCCGGCAATTCCAACCAAGGAGGTAACCAATACCGTCCTCAAGTGGAACCAAATTACCGGGCTAGCAATCAGGGTGGACCACCCGGGTTTCCTCAAAATCCAAATAAGTTTAATCCTAATCCACCAAGGGGGCCTAATACGTAAAATCAAAATCCTGCCCCCGTCAATCAGTACCCACCCCAAAGGGGTAATCAAGGGTATTCAGCTCCAAATTATCAAGATCCCCTCCCAAACGAGCTCAATAACTACATCAAAGTTAATGAGACTAAAATGAGGGCAATGCAAAATCAAATCTCAAATTTGAAGAATGATTTCCAATCATTAATAGCCAAACAGGGTCAAGAGCTGAAGAATGAGTTGATGGTAACAAACAACAAAATTGATCAAAATCAAGGCAAGATTGAGAATATGCTTTCCAGTCTTATGAATCATCTCACTCCACCCTCTACATCAGGAGGTCTCCCGGCTAATACAGTTGTTAACCCCAAGGGTGAACTAAAAGCTATTACTACACGCAGTGGTAAAGCTTATGAAGAGCCGCCAGTTCCTCCTATTCCTCCTCCTCTTTATTCCGAGGAATTAGAAATTGAGCCTGAGGCAACCACGGACAAGGTGCAATCTACTAGCCCACGAAGTACCGCACACGTCCACCCTCAGGTTGTTCCAGAAATTGTACCAAAATCTGGACTTGTACCAAAACCGGGAGTTGTATTTGAACCATCAACAACTCCTGGAGAGAACCCTAAATCCAAACCTTCACTACCATACCCGTCACGACTTAATGAGCAAAAGCTCCGCGAAAAGGCTAGTCACCAAATGGATAAGTTTTATCAAATCTTTCAAGATTTGCATTTTGACGTTAGCCTTGCGGATGCTATCATCCTGATGCCCAAATTCGCATCGATGATCAAGAACTTGTTAAGCAACAAGGAAAAATTGTACGAAATGGCAAAGACTCCATTGAACGAAAACTGCTCAGCAGTTATCTTAAAGAAGCTTCCCAAGAAGCTTGGAGACCCTGGGAGATTTCTCATTCCATGTGTTTTCCCTGGGATGGTTGAATGCTTCGCCTTAGCCGATCTTGGCGCTAGCATCAACCTGATGCCTTACTCAGTGTGGGAGAAACTCTCTCTTCCTCAACTTACTCCTACGTGCATGACTCTCGAGCTTGCCGACCGATCAATCTCTCATCCTCTCGGCATTGCTGAAGACGTATTCGTGAAAGTAGGAAAGTTCCATTTCCCCGCTGACTTCGTTGTTGTTAAGTTCGATGCTGACCCACGAGTTCCTCTCATTCTTGGGAGAGGATTCTTAAGGACGGGTCGTGCGTTAATTGATGTGCACGAAGAGGAAATAACTCTTCGTGTTGGTAATGAAGCTGTAACCTTTAACCTCGATCAAACTTCGAGGTACTCCTCTAATTATGACGCCGAAACGGTTAACCGAATTGATGTCATTGATGTTGCGTCTGAGGAGTACGCTCAAGAGGTTCTAGGTTTTGTCGATGATTCTCCGAGTGAAAACTTCACTCCATCTTCTCACCCCATTATTGCCAATTCTTCTCCTTCCCTCACTCCGTTTGAGGGAAGTGACTTCATCTTAGAAGAAATTGAGGCCTATCTCAACAGTGATTCGATTCCCGATGGAATCGATAACCAAGAGATTGACCTCGAGGGGGATATTCACACGCTTGAAAAGTTATTAAACGAAGATCCCTCTCCTCTTCCTGTTCTACCACAAACACTTCATAAGGAGGAAGTCAAAAATGTTGAGAAAACTGATGACTTTCCCGCGGTTGAACTTAAAGACTTGCCGCCTCATCTTGAATATGCATTTCTGGAGGGTGATGATAAATTACCCGTCATAATTCCTAAAGACTTAAGTGTTGAGGAAAAGGCTGCTCTTATAAAGGTTTTGAAGTCTCATAAACGAGCAATTGCTTGGCGTCTCTCCGACATCAAGGGCATCGACCCTGAGTTTTGTACTCACAAGATATTAATGGAGGATGACTTCAAACCTGCGGTCCAACATCAAAGAAGGGTGAATCCAAAAATTCACGAGGTTATCAAACAAGAGGTTTTAAAACTTCTTGATGCCGGATTGATTTACCCTATCTCGGACAGTCCTTGGGTTAGCCCAGTTCATTGTGTTCTAAAAAAGGGTGGCATTACTGTTGTCACAAACGAGGAAAATGAGTTAATTCCAACTCGTTTGGTTACGGGTTGGCGCGTCTGCATTGATTATCGTAAATTGAATGACGCCACCCGTAAGGATCATTTTCCTCTGCCCTTTATGGATCAGATGCTCGAGAGATTAGCGGGGAATGAGCACTATTGCTTCCTCGATGGTTTCTCGGGTTACTTTCAGATTCCCATTGACCCGCAAGACCAAGAAAAGACCACTTTTACGTGCCCCTATGGAACTTTCGCAAATAAACGTATGCCATTTGGCTTATGTAATGCTCCGGGCACGTTTGAAAGATGTATGATGGCCATTTTTTCCGACATGATCGGGAAAAGTATGGAGGTCTTCATGGACGATTTTTCGGTCATTGGGAATTCGTTCCAATCATGTCTCTCCCATTTAGACAGCATGTAAAACGTTGTGAAGACACAAAGTTATGTCTAAATTGGGAGAAGAGTCACTTTATGGTCAAAGAGGGCATTGTCCTCGGCCATAAAATTTCAAAAAACGGGATTGAGGTTGACCGCGCCAAAGTGGACGTCATTGTTAAATTGCCTCATCCCACGACTGTGAAAGGTGTTAGGAGCTTTTTGGGTCACGCCGGTTTCTATCGTAGGTTTATTCAAGATTTTTCTAAAATCGCCCGGCCTATGACCCATCTCCTCGAGAAGGATGCTCCTTTTGTCTTCTCCCCTGAGTGCATCGAAGCCTTTGAAACATTAAAGAAAAGGCTTACCGAGGCACCGATTCTTGTTGCCCCAGATTGGGACTTGCCCTTCGAGCTCATATGTGATGCTAGTGATTATGCTATAGGGCAGTCTTGGGGCAACGCAAAACAAAACATTTTCAGCCTATACACTATGCCAGCAAGACTATGACCGAGGCTCAAAGTCATTACACCACCACTGAAAAAGAATTATTAGCTGTGGTGTATGCTTTTGAAAAATTCCGGCCATACTTGATTCTGACTAAAAGCATAGTGTATACGGATCATTCGGCTTTGAAGTATCTATTTGCAAAACAAGATGCAAAGCCGAGACTCCTCCGATGGGTTCTCCTCCTTCAGGAATTTGATATCATCATTCATGATAATAAAGGAGCTGAGAACCTAGCTGCTGATCATCTCTCCCGTCTTGAAAACCCTCACCAAAATGCTTTCGAGAAAAAGGAAATAAATGAAACATTTCCTCTCGAAACCCTCAATGTGGTTTCATTTCGTGGAGACTCGATTACCCCGTGGTTTGCCGACTTTGCAAACTATCTTGCGGGTAACATCATTGTGAAAGGGATGTCGTCCCAACAAAAAAATAAATTTTTCAAAGATGTAAAACATTACTTTTGGGACGACCGCTACTTGTTTAAGATATGCGCGGATCAAGTCATCCGGCGGTGTGTGTATGGTCAGGAAGCTGCTGAAATTTTTAAGGCTTGCCATGCTGGTCCCACGGGGGGCCACCACAATCCCAACTACACCGCCAAAAAGGTGTTTGATTCCGGCTTTTATTGGCCCTCGATCTACAAGGATGCCCAAGATTTGGTCAAGTCCTGTGACGCTTGTCAACGTCACGGGAATATTTCACAAAAAAATGAAATGCCTCAGAATGCAATTCAAGTTTGTGAAATTTTTGATATCTGGGGCATCGACTTTATGGGGCCATTTCCATCCTCTCACGGCAACAAATACATACTCGTGGCAGTTGACTACTTGTCAAAATGGGTTGAAGCGAAAGCTTTACCCACAAATGATGCCCGAGTAATTGTGAAATTTTTAAAAGCTCTTTTTTCCCGATTCGGAACTCCACGTGCTATTATTAGTGATCGTGGTACGCACTTCTGTAATGAAAAATTCGACAAAGTCATGCAAAAGTACGGTGTAACTCACCGTCTTTCTACTGCGTACCACCCTCAGACGAGTGGACAAGTCGAAGTTTCCAATCGGGGCATTAAAAGAATCTTGGAAAGAACTGTACGTGAGAATCGTGCATCGTGGTCGGACAAATTAGATGATGCACTTTGAGCTTTCCGTACGGCTTACAAAACACCCATTGGGTGTACGCCTTATAAACTTGTGTACGGGAAGGCGTGCCATCTTCCGATCGAGCTTGAGCACAAAGCCTATTGGGCTCTCAAGCATGCCAATTTTGACCTCAGAACGGCGGGTGATCATAGAAAAGTTCAACTAAATGAATTAAACGAACTTCGTGATCAAGCTTACGAGAACTTTTTGATCTATAAAGAAAAGATAAAGAAGATTCATGACTCAAAAATCAAAAACCGCGTTTTTAACGTTGGTGATCGAGTCCTTCTTTTCAACTCTAGACTCAAGATCTTCTCGGGAAAGCTCAAAACCCGATGGACTGGTCCATTCACTATCACAAAAGTTTATCCTTATGGTACCGTCGAATTATCTCAAAATGACGGTCCTAACTTCAAAGTGAATGGACATCGTTTAAAGCACTACTTTGGAGAGGACATACCATCCATGGTTGTCCCGGATCTCCAAACTTTCCCCAAGGACAATTGAATTCGGGGATCGAGTCAAGCTAGCGACTCGATGAACAAAAATTAGCAACAATACGGGTTTTCACCCGTATCTCTGATTCTTTCTATTTTCTACCACCTAGTGTGGGGGAATGGCCAACCCCCCGCTGTTTGAAAAAAAATGTATATATGTATATAAAGTTCTCAAAAAAAAAATTGTATATATATAGAAATAAAGTGAAAATTGGTATTTCCATAGTTAGATTCGAATCTTGGCTTTTTACGTTCAAAGAGTCAGCATAATAGCCGGGACTTTGAATATTGAGGACAATATTCATTTCTAAGTGTGGGGGGGAAATTCTAACGAATTTTATCAAAATATCTTCTAATACCACCGTTTTTGGCCAAAATTTTCAAAATTTTTCACTTTATTTCAAAATTTTTGTGGTAATCAGTCCGCCAGGTCTAACCGACAAAGGGATTGGCTAATCTAGGAGCAAACGGCTCTTGGTAAAGATAACTCAAATCCGTTGGCGGCTTGCAATTTGCCCAAAATTGTATGGTTCCTCAGCTCCCCATATCCCATAAAGTGAATGAGTTGGCTAGCCCGCAAGATTATGGCTTGTGGTAAAGGAAGTGGAAAATCCATAATTGGTAATCAGCTCACCAAGATGTTGACTAGGTCCATCAAGATGCTGGCTAGTCCAGGAGCAAACGGCTCTTGGTAAAGACTAAACAAATCCGTTGAAAGCTGGTGGTTTGCTCAAAATCACACGGTTATCAGGTGTGCCACAGTTCTTACACCTGGCTACTCCAGAAGTGATGGCTTTTGGTAAAGAGTTTAAAATCAATCAAGTTTTCTAAAAAGATTGCTAGGGACTAGCAATAGTTTAGTGTGGGGGATTGATGAGTGCTCAAACACTCATCGTTTTTGATATATTTAAACTGCCAAAACGCACAAAAACAATCAAAAAGATATCAAAATACTTAAATTATCCCAGGGATTGTGTTTTATGTGTTTTAAATGCAAAATGTGCAAAAACAAAGGAAAAACGTACAAAGTTTGCAATATTGGCAGTTTCAGTCCCCCAAGTTTCAAAACTTGTCAATTTTAGTCCCTAAGCATTTATTTTGAAAGAAAAAGTCAACCCAAGGTTTTGAAAGTCAAAAATCATAAAAAAATACACTTGGGTAATAAGTTTTCCAAAATCACATGTTTAGTCCCTGAAAATCCAAAAATGGCAAAATAGGTCCCTGGGAAATTTTGAAATTTGAAAAAAAAAATGGAAAAATGGTTTTGGAACTTTGGATGAATATCAATTGTGGTCCTTGGATGCACTTTGGAAAATTACCATTTCAGTCCCTAAACTTTTGCAAAGTTACAAAATTGGTCCTTGATAACTTACCACCAAACCGGACCCTTGTTTGTTATTATTTCCCAAATCCAAAAATCAAACCCAAACCATACCCATTGCCCAGTCCACCCAAGCCCAAAAACCAGCCCAATCCCAAATTAATAAAAGCCGGGGTCAAATGGTCAACAAAGGTCAAACGACCTTTGACCCTCCTTCTTCCCCAACAAAGCCGCGCAAAACCAGGGAGACAATCCCCCCCTCCCTCCTCACCTTTTTCACCAAATCCCCCCCCCCCACAATTAATACTCCTCACCTAACAAACCCACCATAATAAATTTCTACACCAACACCCACCAGAACCACTAAATCTTGGCCCGTATAAGTTTTGGCGCCATTTTTCAATTCAAAGGCTAGGATGAAGCAAGGATGAAATTAACGCTTGGGATTTAGTCTATGGTCAACGAAAAAGCAAGTGGAACTCTTATTGTGGACCAGGAAGCCATGTGGAAGCATATAGTCTTAGTTTTGTAGCTCGTATTATATAATGAAGCTCATAGAAGCTTTGTAGGTGTAATCTTTTAGTTTTTATGTATTTTTCAATTTATTTTTAATGCATTGTAACTTCTTTTTATCAATGAAAGTCTATTTTAAAGTTTAAGTTTCATTTTCACTTTTCAAGTTTCATTTCAAATCTGCAAGTTCTAATCAAAGCTTCTAATGTGTGTACAATTCATTTGGAAACTTATGTAAACCCAGATAATAAGGTTTTATAAGCTTTCTAAGTTTGTGTGAACATCCTAAACTCAGTTTTAAATAATTACTAAAAAATTAAGAAAAATCCAAAAAATAAATAAAAAATGGTGATCATTGATTGAAGAAGCTTGGAGCACAGTTTATTAAGGATGGTTGTGGGTTAGGAACCTCATGGGAGGGCATTAGGATTGGTTCAATTGTTCTTTGGTCCTTAACAGTTAGCTTGGAAGGCTTTGTAAGCTCAAAAATTTCCTTTCTTCATTAATAAGTAGTTTTAATAGTTAAATTGTGTTTATCTTGTTTAAGTATTGTTAATTGGATTAGTTGGATTCAGTAGGTTACATTGTATGGTTGTCTGAATCAAAATCTCTTCAATAACTGTTTTTTAAGGGGTGTTTGGTTGTAGCTTGTTTGTAGTGTTCATCTGTATTATTGTGCAAGTATGTGTTTCAACAAGTTGTGTAGGTGGATATAGGCTCAGGGGAGCATTTTATTTGGTCACTAATACACACAAAAGTCAAATCCACAAGGAAGTGGTCACCACAGTTAACTGTGGTGAGTTTTCAAGTCCAAAACCAATCACACCTTTGCATAAGTTGGTAATTTACTTAAGTTAGTCTTCATATAGCCTATATAAACACATTTGATCATTAAATCAGCAATCCAAGTTCATAAAAGTCAAAACCTTAAGTTTTTCAAAAAGTCAAAAAGTTAATCTCAGATTTTTGCAAAAATGGCAAGATTTTTATGGATTTATGTGTTTTGATTCAAGGTCTGAAAATTGTTGTGTGTTAACTCTACCAGTAGTATTTGTGATTTCCAAGTTGGTTATATTTTTGTGATTTTTTCTAAGGGACCAAAATGCCCCTGGAAGTAACCTGCAGGGCAAGTTAGTTGCCCTGTCTCAGCAGACTCAGGTCACACACCCACCTTTGGTGGTGTTTTGTGGCTAACCCAGTGGGACCGACACCTCCAACTTGGCATCATTCAACCCCCCTCCTACCAAGGATTAAGGGTTGACCATTTGTTTGACCTGTAAACCAGTGGACCCCACTTTGTTTAACCTCCCAAGTCTGTCCCCTTTTCTGCCTCAGAATCAAATAAGCAAACAGCTTATTGAGGTATTTTAGCTTATTTACTTAGCTTAATTGTGTATTACTTGTTTTAACTTGTTCATTATACTTGTTTACATCTGTTTTCACCAAAGTGGACCCCACATTAGCTCATTTGAGCTTATTTCCACTTCTGGTCAATAAAAGTCAACTGTTGAGGTTTTAAGCACTTGAAGTGCTTATTTCCTTGACCACAGTCAAAGTCACTTCACAAAAGTTGTCTAAAAACTTGTAATAAGCAGTTTGGAAAAAGAAAATCTCAAATAAGCCCAACTTAATAGAAGTGATAGCTTCTATTTAAGCCATTTGGCTTATTCATCAGCTTATTAATAAGCAATTTCCATTTTTACAATTTTCCTAGGCTTCTGGTGTGTAAAAACAATTTCTGTAATTTTTTCAGATTTTTCTTTTATCATTTAGTATTTTTCTTAATTAAAAAGAGTTTTTAGTAATTATTAAATAGTTAATAATTAATAATAATTAATTAGTAAATCAGAAAAATATAAATTAAATTTTAAAATTAGTTTTTAGTTATTTATAAGTTTTCCAAATTTTATTTTCAATTTTCTAGTGTATTTTAATAGTTAATTAGAATTTAGGTTATTTTAAATAATTAATAATTACTAATAATTAATTAAATAGTCTTAAAAATATATTTTCATTTCTAAAATTAGTTTTATAGTATTTTAGATTTTTCTAAGTTTAATTTTTATTTTTCCAAGTTAATTTCATAATTATTTATAATTTAGGTTAAATTAGTTAATTAAAAGTAATTAGAAAATTAGTATTTAATTAATATTAATTATTAAATTAGTGTAAAAATCAGTTTTAAATTTCCAAAAATTTTCTGTTATCATTAGATTTGTAAAAAGTAAATTTTCATACCAGTAGCCTTTCCAGATCACCGTATTCACGTTTTTGTACGTTTGTCCACGTCTTCGGCAAACGTACGGTTTTTAAGTTTTAGGTGATTTCTTCTCAACCTTAGTTCCCGTAACCATTCACATAGCTTTCCTAAGCTATTTTTAATAATCTCCAAATAATTCTCACAATAAACCATTTCTGTGAATAAACACCCGATCACAAAGCACGCTAAAGTTACATTTCACACCTCAACGGGATTTAACGACCCGGTGATACCTTATATTACTCGGAGTATTGATCTAGGCTATTTGACTTTGTTGACCATTCTTTGGTCAATATAAGTTGGTGGTTTAGCGTCAATCAATTTTTGGCGCCGCTGCCGGGGAGGTGTGCGCGTTTCTGTAGCGTCTTTCGAGATTAGTGTTATCTCACCTCACTCACTGTACAAATACCATCACTTATGAATATTTTCAAAATAAAAACACATAAAAAAGTCATTAACCCTTTTCCTAAAGTGTTAAAACACCAAAAAAAAAGTAAAAAACAACAAAACCATATCGTAACGTTTTCTGACTCGGTTTTCTTTTAAGGTGATTCTTAAAGAGAAACGATTCTGGATTACGGGACGATAACAAAAATATTGTCCAAAAAGTTTTTATCCCTAGTGCATGCGCACTCGTTCTTCAAGGTCCACTAGCCCATTACGTGAGCTGGTCCGGAAACCTCGAAGACCTCGTAGACGTTCTGCACCAACAGTCGAATCTGAGATCCGAGCTGTTCCACCTTCAGCTGTCATCATGGCGGCTGAACCCACTATGAATGAGCTTCTCCAAGCACCCGTCGAGGGTTACGTAGATGCTATCGTTGTTCCGGCAATCATGGCCGATAATTTTGAGCTTAAAACAGGGTTGATAAACCTGGCCACATCACGTCAATTCTATGGTTATGAGAGAGACGATCCTCAAGATCACATTTGATGGTTCAATAAAATCACATACACCATCAAATGCAAAGATGTCCCCTGTGAAGCAATCAAACTTCTTCTCTTCCCATTCTCCCTGGAGGGACAAGCCCAGATTTGGCTTGAAAAACAACCTCCACGATCTATTGAGACATGGGAAGATCTTGTGAAAATGTTCGTAAATGAATTCTTTCCTCCTTCCAAAACCACGAGTCTCAAGAATGAGATCATGAAATTCACGCAGAAATTTGATGAATCCTTTAGTGAGGCATGGGATCGTTACAAGGAATTGCTCCGAAAATGCCCTCACCACGGTTTCTCCGATCTCATGCAACTTGATACTTTCTACAATGGTGTAAGCCAATCCGATCAAGACTCTCTAAATGCCTCCGCTGGAGGTAACTTCTTGAATCGCACCACAAAGGATGCTTTAGCGATCATTGAGAATAAATCTAAGGTCCGCATTCCCCGAAGCAAATCGGTTGTTTCCCAAAGGAATGTTGTTCCTTCTACCTCATCGCCTGTGGCTCAATCTAGCACCGATGCTAGACTTGACACACTCACGGAAGTTATCCATGCATTGGTTCTCACCCAAAACTCAGTTCTGACTCAAAGCCAGAAAATTTCTTCTCCTCATTCTTCTCCACAAGCTGAAGTCAAAAAGATAGAAGTTTGTGTCACGTGTGGTGGTCCACACTCATATTATAATTGCACTGCTACCGAAGGCAATCCATTCGAAGTAAATGCAATAGCCGGCAATTCCAACCAAGGAGGTAACCAATACCGTCCTCAAGTGGAACCAAATTACCGGGCTAGCAATCAGGGTGGACCACCCGGGTTTCCTCAAAATCCAAATAAGTTTAATCCTAATCCACCAAGGGGGCCTAATACGTAAAATCAAAATCCTGCCCCCGTCAATCAGTACCCACCCCAAAGGGGTAATCAAGGGTATTCAGCTCCAAATTATCAAGATCCCCTCCCAAACGAGCTCAATAACTACATCAAAGTTAATGAGACTAAAATGAGGGCAATGCAAAATCAAATCTCAAATTTGAAGAATGATTTCCAATCATTAATAGCCAAACAGGGTCAAGAGCTGAAGAATGAGTTGATGGTAACAAACAACAAAATTGATCAAAATCAAGGCAAGATTGAGAATATGCTTTCCAGTCTTATGAATCATCTCACTCCACCCTCTACATCAGGAGGTCTCCCGGCTAATACAGTTGTTAACCCCAAGGGTGAACTAAAAGCTATTACTACACGCAGTGGTAAAGCTTATGAAGAGCCGCCAGTTCCTCCTATTCCTCCTCCTCTTTATTCCGAGGAATTAGAAATTGAGCCTGAGGCAACCACGGACAAGGTGCAATCTACTAGCCCACGAAGTACCGCACACGTCCACCCTCAGGTTGTTCCAGAAATTGTACCAAAATCTGGACTTGTACCAAAACCGGGAGTTGTATTTGAACCATCAACAACTCCTGGAGAGAACCCTAAATCCAAACCTTCACTACCATACCCGTCACGACTTAATGAGCAAAAGCTCCGCGAAAAGGCTAGTCACCAAATGGATAAGTTTTATCAAATCTTTCAAGATTTGCATTTTGACGTTAGCCTTGCGGATGCTATCATCCTGATGCCCAAATTCGCATCGATGATCAAGAACTTGTTAAGCAACAAGGAAAAATTGTACGAAATGGCAAAGACTCCATTGAACGAAAACTGCTCAGCAGTTATCTTAAAGAAGCTTCCCAAGAAGCTTGGAGACCCTGGGAGATTTCTCATTCCATGTGTTTTCCCTGGGATGGTTGAATGCTTCGCCTTAGCCGATCTTGGCGCTAGCATCAACCTGATGCCTTACTCAGTGTGGGAGAAACTCTCTCTTCCTCAACTTACTCCTACGTGCATGACTCTCGAGCTTGCCGACCGATCAATCTCTCATCCTCTCGGCATTGCTGAAGACGTATTCGTGAAAGTAGGAAAGTTCCATTTCCCCGCTGACTTCGTTGTTGTTAAGTTCGATGCTGACCCACGAGTTCCTCTCATTCTTGGGAGAGGATTCTTAAGGACGGGTCGTGCGTTAATTGATGTGCACGAAGAGGAAATAACTCTTCGTGTTGGTAATGAAGCTGTAACCTTTAACCTCGATCAAACTTCGAGGTACTCCTCTAATTATGACGCCGAAACGGTTAACCGAATTGATGTCATTGATGTTGCGTCTGAGGAGTACGCTCAAGAGGTTCTAGGTTTTGTCGATGATTCTCCGAGTGAAAACTTCACTCCATCTTCTCACCCCATTATTGCCAATTCTTCTCCTTCCCTCACTCCGTTTGAGGGAAGTGACTTCATCTTAGAAGAAATTGAGGCCTATCTCAACAGTGATTCGATTCCCGATGGAATCGATAACCAAGAGATTGACCTCGAGGGGGATATTCACACGCTTGAAAAGTTATTAAACGAAGATCCCTCTCCTCTTCCTGTTCTACCACAAACACTTCATAAGGAGGAAGTCAAAAATGTTGAGAAAACTGATGACTTTCCCGCGGTTGAACTTAAAGACTTGCCGCCTCATCTTGAATATGCATTTCTGGAGGGTGATGATAAATTACCCGTCATAATTCCTAAAGACTTAAGTGTTGAGGAAAAGGCTGCTCTTATAAAGGTTTTGAAGTCTCATAAACGAGCAATTGCTTGGCGTCTCTCCGACATCAAGGGCATCGACCCTGAGTTTTGTACTCACAAGATATTAATGGAGGATGACTTCAAACCAGCGGTCCAACATCAAAGAAGGGTGAATCCAAAAATTCACGAGGTTATCAAACAAGAGGTTTTAAAACTTCTTGATGCCGGATTGATTTACCCTATCTCGGACAGTCCTTGGGTTAGCCCAGTTCATTGTGTTCCAAAAAAGGGTGGCATTACTGTTGTCACAAACGAGGAAAATGAGTTAATTCCAACTCGTTTGGTTACGGGTTGGCGCGTCTGCATTGATTATCGTAAATTGAATAACGCCACCCGTAAGGATCATTTTCCTCTGCCCTTTATGGATCAGATGCTTGAGAGATTAGCGGGGAATGAGCACTATTGCTTCCTCGATGGTTTCTCGGGTTACTTTCAGATTCCCATTGACCCGCAAGACCAAGAAAATACCACTTTTACGTGCCCCTATGGAACTTTCGCAAATAAACGTATGCCATTTGGCTTATGTAATGCTCCGGGCACGTTTGAAAGATGTATGATGGCCATTTTTTCCGACATGATCGGGAAAAGTATGGAGGTCTTCATGGACGATTTTTCGGTCATTGGGAATTCGTTCCAATCATGTCTCTCCCATTTAGACAGCATGCTAAAACGTTGTGAAGACACAAAGTTATGTCTAAATTGGGAGAAGAGTCACTTTATGGTCAAAGAGGACATTGTCCTCGGCCATAAAATTTCAAAAAACGGGATTGAGGTTGACCGCGCCAAAGTGGACGTCATTGTAAAATTGCCTCATCCCACGACTGTTAAAGGTGTTAGGAGCTTTTTGGGTCACGCCGGTTTCTATCGTAGGTTTATTCAAGATTTTTCTAAAATCGCCCGGCCTATGACCCATCTCCTCGAGAAGGATGCTCCTTTTGTCTTCTCCCCTGAGTGCATCGAAGCCTTTGAAACATTAAAGAAAAGGCTTACCGAGGCACCGATTCTTGTTGCCCCCGATTGGGACTTGCCCTTCGAGCTCATGTGTGATGCTAGTGATTATGCTATAAGGCAGTCTTGGGGCAACGCAAAACAAAACATTTTCAGCCTATACACTATGCCAGCAAGACTATGACCGAGGCTCAAAGTCATTACACCACCACTGAAAAAGAATTATTAGCTGTGGTGTATGCTTTTGAAAAATTCCTGCCATACTTGATTCTGACTAAAAGCATAATGTATACGGATCATTCGGCTTTGAAGTATCTATTTGCAAAACAAGATGCAAAGCCGAGACTCCTCCGATGGGTTCTCCTCCTTCAGGAATTTGATATCATCATTCATGATAATAAAGGAGCTGAGAACCTAGCTGCTGATCATCTCTCCCGTCTTGAAAACCCTCACCAAAATGCTTTCGAGAAAAAGGAAATAAATGAAACATTTCCTCTCGAAACCCTCAATGTGGTTTCATTTCGTGGAGACTCGATTACCCCGTGGTTTGCCGACTTTGCAAACTATCTTGCGGGTAACATCATTGTGAAAGGGATGTCGTCCCAACAAAAAAATAAATTTTTCAAAGATGTAAAACATTACTTTTGGGACGACCCCTACTTGTTTAAGATATGCGCGGATCAAGTCATCCGGCGGTGTGTGTATGGTCAGGAAGCCGCTGAAATTTTTAAGGCTTGCCATGCTGGTCCCACGGGGGGCCACCACAATCCCAACTACACCGCCAAAAAGGTGTTTGATTCCGGCTTTTATTGGCCCTCGATCTACAAGGATGCCCAAGATTTGGTCAAGTCCTGTGACGCTTGTCAACGTCACAGGAATATTTCACAAAAAAATGAAATGCCTCAGAATGCAATTCAAGTTTGTGAAATTTTTGATATCTGGGGCATCGACTTTATGGGGCCATTTCCATCCTCTCACGGCAACAAATACATACTCGTGGCAGTTGACTGCTTGTCAAAATGGGTTGAAGCGAAAGCTTTACCCACAAATGATGCCCGAGTAATTGTGAAATTTTTAAAAGCTCTTTTTATCCCGATTCGGAACTCCACGTGCTATTATTAGTGATCGTGGTACGCACTTCTGTAATGAAAAATTCGACAAAGTCATGCAAAAGTACGGTGTAACTCACCGTCTTTCTACTGCGTACCACCCTCAGACGAGTGGACAAGTCGAAGTTTCCAATCGGGGTATTAAAAGAATCTTGAAAAGAACTGTAGGTGAGAATCGTGCATCGTGGTCGGACAAATTAGATGATGCACTTTGAGCTTTCCATACGGCTTACAAAACACCCATTGGGTGTACGCCTTATAAACTTGTGTACGGGAAGGCGTGTCATCTTCCGATCGAGCTTGAGCACAAAGCCTATTGGGCTCTCAAGCATGCCAATTTTGACCTCAGAACGGCGGGTGATCATAGAAAAGTTCAACTAAATGAATTAAACGAACTTCGTGATCAAGCTTACGAGAACTCTTTGATCTATAAAGAAAAGATAAAGAAGATTCATGACTCAAAAATCAAAAACCGCGTTTTTAACGTTGGTGATCGAGTCCTTCTTTTCAACTCTAGACTCAAGATCTTCTCGGGAAAGCTCAAAACCCGATGGACTGGTCCATTCACTATCACAAAAGTTTATCCTTATGGTACCGTCGAATTATCTCAAAATGACGGTCCTAACTTCAAAGTGAATGGACATCGTTTAAAGCACTACTTTGGAGAGGACATACCATCCATGGTTGTCCCGGATCTCCAAACTTTCCCCAAGGACAATTGAATTCGGGGATCGAGTCAAGCTAGCGACTCGATGAACAAAAATTAGCAACAATACGGGTTTTCACCCGTATCTCTGATTCCTTCTATTTTCTACCACCTAGTGTGGGGGAATGGCCAACCCCCCGCTGTTTGAAAAAAAAATGTATATATGTATATAAAGTTCTCAAAAAAAAAAAAAAAAAAAAAAAAAAAAAAAAAAAAAAAAAAAAAAGTTGTATATATATAGAAATAAAGTGCAAATTGGTATTTCCATAGTTAGATTCGAATCTTGGCTTTTTACGTTCAAAGAGTCAGCATAATAGCCGGGACTTTGAATATTGAGGACAATATTCATTTCTAAGTGTGGGGGGGAAATTCTAACGAATTTTATCAAAATATCTTCTAATACCACCGTTTTTTGCCAAAATTTTCAAAATTTTTCACTTTATTTCAAAATTTTTGTGGTAATCAGTCCGCCAGGTCTAACCGACAAAGGGATTGGCTAATCCAGGAGCAAACGGCTCTTGGTAAAGATAACTCAAATCCGTTGGCGGCTTGCAATTTGCCCAAAATTGTATGGTTCCTCAGCTCCCCATATCCCATAAAGTGAATGAGTTGGCTAGCCCGCAAGATTATGGCTTGTGGTAAAGGCAGTGGAAAATCCATAATTGGTAATCAGCTCACCAAGATGTTGACTAGGTCCATCAAGATGCTGGCTAGTCCAGGAGCAAACGGCTCTTGGTAAAGACTAAACAAATCCGTTGAAAGCTGGTGGTTTGCTCAAAATCACACGGTTATCAGGTGTGCCACAGTTCTTACACCTGGCTACTCCAGAAGTGATGGCTTTTGGTAAAGAGTTTAAAATCCATCAAGTTTTCTAAAAAGATTGCTAGGGACTAGCAATAGTTTAGTGTGGGGGATTGATGAGTGCTCAAACACTCATCGTTTTTGATATATTTAAACTGCCAAAACGCACAAAAACAATCAAAAAGATATCAAAATACTTAAATTATCCCAGGGATTGTATTTTATGTGTTTTAAATGCAAAATGTGCAAAAACAAAGGAAAAACGTACAAAGTTTGTAATATTGGCAGTTTCAGTCCCCCAAGTTTCAAAACTTGTCAATTTTAGTCCCTAAGCATTTATTTTGAAAGAAAAAGTCAACCCAAGGTTTTGAAAGTCAAAAATCATAAAAAATTACACTTGGGTAATAAGTTTTCCAAAATCACATGTTTAGTCCCTGAAAATCCAAAAATGGCAAAATAGGTCCCTGGGAAATTTTGAAATTTGAAAAAAAAAATGGAAAAATGGTTTTGGAACTTTGGATGAATATCAATTGTGGTCCTTGGATGCACTTTGGAAAATTACCATTTCAGTCCCTAAACTTTTGCAAAGTTACAAAATTGGTCCTTGATAACTTACCACCAAACCGGACCCTTGTTTGTTATTATTTCCCAAATCCAAAAATCAAACCCAAACCATACCCATTGCCCAGTCCACCCAAGCCCAAAAACCAGCCCAATCCCAAATTAATAAAAGTCGGGGTCAAATGGTCAACAAAGGTCAAACGACCTTTGACCCTCCTTCTTCCCCAACATAGCCGCGCAAAACCAGGGAGACAATCCCCCCCTCCCTCCTCACCTTTTTCACCAAATCCCCCCCCCCCCCACAATTAATACTCCTCACCTAACAAACCCACCATAATAAATTTCTACACCAACACCCACCAGAACCACTAAATCTTGCCCCGTATAAGTTTTGGCGCCATTTTTCAATTCAAAGGCTAGGATGAAGCAAGGATGAAATTAACGCTTGGGATTTAGTCTATGGTCAACGAAAAAGCAAGTGGAACTCTTATTGTGGACCAGGAAGCCATGTGGAAGCATATAGTCTTAGTTTTGTAGCTCGTATTATATAATGAAGCTCATAGAAGCTTTGTAGGTGTAATCTTTTAGTTTTTATGTATTTTTCAATTTATTTTTAATGCATTGTAACTTCTTTTTATCAATGAAAGTCTATTTTAAAGTTTAAGTTTCATTTTCACTTTTCAAGTTTCATTTCAAATCTGCAAGTTCTAATCAAAGCTTCTAATGTGTGTACAATTCATTTGGAAACTTATGTAAACCCAGATAATAAGGTTTTATAAGCTTTCTAAGTTTGTGTGAACATCCTAAACTCAGTTTTAAATAATTACTAAAAAATTAAGAAAAATCCAAAAAATAAATAAAAAATGGTGATCATTGATTGAAGAAGCTTGGAGCACAGTTTATTAAGGATGGTTGTGGGTTAGGAACCTCATGGGAGGGCATTAGGATTGGTTCAATTGTTCTTTGGTCCTTAACAGTTAGCTTGGAAGGCTTTGTAAGCTCAAAAATTTCCTTTCTTCATTAATAAGTAGTTTTAATAGTTAAATTGTGTTTATCTTGTTTAAGTATTGTTAATTGGATTAGTTGGATTCAGTAGGTTACATTGTATGGTTGTCTGAATCAAAATCTCTTCAATAACTGTTTTTTAAGGGGTGTTTGGTTGTAGCTTGTTTGTAGTGTTCATCTGTATTATTGTGCAAGTATGTGTTTCAACAAGTTGTGTAGGTGGATATAGGCTCAGGGGAGCATTTTATTTGGTCACTAATACACACAAAAGTCAAATCCACAAGGAAGTGGTCACCACAGTTAACTGTGGTGAGTTTTCAAGTCCAAAACCAATCACACCTTTGCATAAGTTGGTAATTTACTTAAGTTAGTCTTCATATAGCCTATATAAACACATTTGATCATTAAATCAACAATCCAAGTTCATAAAAGTCAAAACCTTAAGTTTTTCAAAAAGTCAAAAAGTTAATCTCAGATTTTTGCAAAAATGGCAAGATTTTTATGGATTTATGTGTTTTGATTCAAGGTCTGAAAATTGTTGTGTGTTAACTCTACCAGTAGTATTTGTGATTTCCAAGTTGGTTATATTTTTGTGATTTTTTCTAAGGGACCAAAATGCCCCTGGAAGTAACTGTTAGGTCACCATTTTGTAAACACAAGTACAATGATAAGAGAAATGAGATGAGAATGAGAGTGGGATGATTATGAGAAAATTGAGAATATGAAATGCAAGAGTTTCCTTAATGTTTTCAAATAACCAACCAAGTTTACAAGAGGCCTAAGACTAGTATTTATAGGAAAGGAGCTAGGGCAACATCCTACTCCTTCCCTTCTTACAATTCGTATGGGCTTTGAGGCCCATGGATCACATTCTTAAGCCTAGTAAACTTAATACAAATTATAAATAATAATTAAGCAACCTAGCATTATTACAAATGACCGAGACTTGATAAAATAGTAAAACTATGGTTCCAACAATCTCCCCCTAAGGGTCGGTCATCATGGTTGCTTGACGTCTTCGTCTTAATCTTTGACTTTCATAGCTTTAGACGTCTTTAGAAATGATAATAATGATGGATATACTCTGCTCTTTGTCTTTGTTCTTTGATGATGTTGTAGTGATTATGTTATGAAGTAATCTGCCGTTCGTCACTCCTGCGTCTGTGGTGGTTGTCCGCCATTCCAACATGCTCATACATCTTTTGAATTCTGACTTATACATGCACGTAGTCCCTTTCTTTCACTTAAGATCTTTGGTCTTTATACTTTGTAGATTCTTCTTTTTGGCGTAGAATCTTACTTTGAACTTTGTGTTGCTTTGATCTTTGAGGGAGCTTTTGATGATAGCAAGATGCATGTATGAGCATGTGGAATCCGTCATCATGGAAGTGAGGTACCTGCGAGTAGACAGTTAGCAATAAATCACCGGTACTTACGGATATGGAATTAGAGCTCATCAACAGCATATTGTGAAGACTCCTTCTAATCCTTATCCAGGCCGTTCCCATATCAGATACTCCCGAAGGAGCTTACGAGACCTACTAGGTAGCTCAATGACTGGGTGAGTCACTGGGGATCACTCCACGACTGTAGACCGTAATGGAACCACCGCAAACACTAAGCGTAACCCTTGTGGGGTTACCGAAGTGACCTGCTGTCAGGGCTGTTTGATGTTGACCCTGGCAGGATTTCCGTTCAATCATTGAGAAATACCTAAGTAATCCTCTCATAAACGTTCTTGGCAGATTGCTAAGATCTGCGAAGGACTCGATAGTTTACAACTGATGCCCATTGATGTAGAACACCAGTTGCAGAAATACTAAGTGTTCCTAAGAGATCTTTGATGTATCTCATGGCTCTAGACTCTATAAGTGCACACCTAGGTTTCCTATGCGAAGACTGGGGAGGTGTCTCCTGCTTCAATATCAACCGTTCTCTAAGAGATGGGTTGATAGGTTACGCGGGTTCCCCGTGAGAATGAAACAAGTCCTTTTAAGAGAACTTGAGTGGTTAAGAAGGTTTAGTGCATTGCGTCACTGGGTCCATGACGGCTTAATCTTCAATACCGGTGTTGTCTTTTGCAACAACCAGTAGCATACGTATTGAACCCGGTGTCTGCCCTAAGGTTGAACATATGGAGGGCTATTTCTTTTCACCCTTTTCTTTACTTTTCTTTTTAATTCTTCAACTCCTTCTTTCCCTTTCATTCATTTCTCCTTATTTCGTATCATACCTAAGGACTTCTAATTCTAACTATGGGAGATGTCCTTGGGTAGATCCCTCCGGCTCTGGCGGATCATAGGACGGATATTCCTATCTTAAACACCTTATAACTCCGACAGTAGCCAAGAAACCTTTGATTGAAAATCTCTCAAAGTGTTTGTGATAATCAAATCTTTTGGTTAACACTTTGAGAGTTTTGTGTACACTTTAGAAGGGCTCCCCCTGCACATGTGCTCATAAGTATTTTAATAAATTTGCACATGCGGGAGGAGCAAGCACTTTTGAATTGATCCACTTTCCGTGAACAAGACCGATTCGAGACACGCTTACATCACTAGTTAGACTAACTTGAAGTTATTACCCGGCCTGATCAAGTTCACAGAAAGTTTCTCGAGACGGTACATTTCTACTCAGACATATCCTTTTCGAGACACGCTTACGTGGTTAGATAAAGAGATACATTGTCAGCTTTTAGGTGACAACTAGCTCTAGTAACTAACTTGATGTTATTACCCGTCGAGGATAAGTCCTTTCGATATTACAGACTTTAATTATCTCGTCAATTCCTGGGTTAATCTGAGTCTAGCTCGTACAAGATACAACTTTCAGCTTAAACTTCATATATTTTAATCACTTTTTCATTTTCTCCCCCTCAAAAATAGCATATAAAATGATGTTTTTGACAAAATTTTAGATTAAAATATGCCTTTTGAGTCTTACGGGGAGATTCACAAAGAACTTTTTATGTTGAGCAAAGTATTTTGTTTTGACAAGTGCTCCCCCTCAACAAGTGATTAGGTCTTATTGAGGTGAAATACTTGTCCTTTTGAGCAGAATTATGAAAAATCATAAATGTTTGATTAATTCTACTCAAAAATAAGAAGCCTTCGCTCCTTATGTTTAGGATTGAGGCACTGAAGCGTACCTCAGGGTCCTTTCTTTACAAGTTCGGGTTGTACACTGTTATGTGTGCACAAGCCATAATGGAAAAATGATTCAATCAATGAAACAATTGATAATGAAAAAATTATGACCAAATGTACCAAGTTATTCTTCGTCAGGAAGTGGAGCATCGAAGTTAGTGAACTTAGGTTCTGGTCTTTCGAAGTTTCTGACAGGAAACGATGGTCTGGCACCGATGTAGCTTTCCAGTCGTCTGATCTGTTCCCGTCGAAATAACCGTTCTTCAATCTTTAAGACAAAGTTATGAACTTGTCTTCTGGAGCTGGATTTCCATCTAGGTTGTTCCCCCTTAGCTATCTTACGGCGATCATCATTCAATCTTTTGACAAGCCCATCACGAACTGATTTGAGTGTAACATCACAGAATTTGTGTACTTCATCGAACCTCATGAAGCTTTGTAGCTTTTTGCTGTTGATGTAGGTGAAACCAAATGGTTCTTGGATGAGAGTAAACTGTGGTGTGTCATAGAGACCATCAAAGTAGAATTGTGGCTTTGTCAAATTGATCTTTTGTTGGTAACTTTCCACTCCAAGCTGAAGATCTTCCACTCTTTCTTGAACAATCAGTCGTCGGATGTAAAGAAGTAGCGATGCCATGAAGTTGTACTGAACGTCTCTATCGAATCCGCGCATTCTACTCTGAACCTTTTCAAGATACATATCTTCTATGTCATTGAGATAAAGGTTGGGAAAGTCTGCTTCAGAGAACTTGTACTTCTTTTCATCTTGTCGTTTAACAACAATTTCACGCATGAATAAGTAGTTAAACCGTTTCGACTGTTGAATCTCCAAGATAGCGATGATCTTTGATTTCTGCTTCACATTTTCCAATGATGTCTCTCCTAATCTGCTTGTATAACCGAGACGACGACGATCAGGCCAATGTTGAATTCCGTGTAGAGCATCTCTGTCGTAAGCTACGATGGAGTTGCTGAAAATACGGGTGGTTTCTTCAATGGCTGGAATTTCGTATCTAGCGGCTGGTACTGAGATTGTGAGTGAGGAAGCATATTTCTTCTTGGATATCTCTTGAGTGAGCTGGATGTTACGAAGATCTTTGTTGAAGAAGAAGCTGTAAGGTATCTTGGGTTTGTCTGGAAATCCTTTCAATGGTAATGGTTTGGTCCAGTCGGTGAAGTAAGGTTTTTCATGATTCTTGGAACTTAGATCGATATTCACTTCAGGATTTAACCAGTCAAAGTCGGCAGACATTGCACTAGCTATATTCTGCATGTGATATTCGTATTCGACTTTGTTTCCAGATCTTTTCTTGAGGAATTCTTGTGCATCCCTATTGATTCTTCTAAGCTCCGCCTTTGTGAGTTTGTTGATGTGAAGATCCTTCATAATGACCTGGGTGAACTGAAGAGTGTTACCAGGAAGAGGTTCTTCATCTTCCAGAGGAGGTTGAGCTTGGACCATTTCTGTCAGCCAATCATTCTGAGGATTGTCATCATTGTCGAGCCATGAATGACCTGTTTTCTTCTTGGATTTCTTAGACTTGGATGTAGCATCTTTGTCTTTAGCTTTGGACGGTGATGATGGACCAGCATGAGAATCATGAGTAGGTGGAGCACGGTAATCGGTGTCATGTTGATCTTGGAAGTCATCAGTTTGTTCCATGAAAATTTCTTCATCTTCTGTTTGACCTTTACCAGTAGCTGAGGGTTGTTGTTGAGTTCCAGGAGGAGTGGAGTCCTTTTGTGGTTGTAGAGAGGATGAGGGACCTGTTCCAGACTTAGGTTTCTTGCCTTTGGAGTTTGGGTCAGGATCGTCATCTTTTCTTGTCCGTTTTCGGGTTCCAGCAGCATCTTTGCATGACTCTTTTGACATATAAGCTACCATAGCATCATACAGGCCTTTTTCTTCAGCTGTCTGTGTGGTTTTGGTGGCAAGGTTGTCGAAGAGTTTGACAAGCATGTCATTGAAGGACAATTCTTAGACGGTTGGAGCCACAGTAGAAGATTTTGCGGTGTGAAGCGTGAATGGTGTAGTAGACAACATTTTCCTCGTTACACTTCTAATTCTGTGATCCAAGTTGTCATTGATTGGTTTGAGAAGGTTTGCTACCTCAGGAGTGATCATCTCAACCAGATTTTCAGTGAGAAAATCATGTGTTGCAGTTCTGATAAATCCTTCGTAATCAGATTTCAAGAACTTGTCGATCAGCTGCGTTGACTCCTGGAATTCCTCAACTTGTTTGGTAAGATTGGTAACCATGTTGGTGAGTTTGTTCACTTGCTCCTGAAGATCAACTGGTTGTTTTGGTTCATTGATCGAATGTTGTTTAGATGCGGTTTCAGAAGGTGTGGGAGATGAGTGCTCGGGTGATGATTCGGACGATGACTCGTTGTGAGAGTCTGAAGAAGAAGCAGGAGGAGTCGGATCCTTTGGTGGAGAGTCTTGAGGAGGTGGAGGTTGTGCTGAGGAAGTCTGCTGAGAGGATGACTTAAGAAATATGTTGGTGTCGAACGCATTCTTCTCTTCGTTTTCCTTTCTGCGACGTTCCTCTGCTTCCTCTGCTTCTCGTGCAAGAAACTCTGGAGTAATAAGATATTCATGTTCCTGATCCGTAGCTAAGTTTTCTTGACCGCCAACATTCTCCTCTAAAGTAGCAGTCTCAGTCATGTGGACATCTTCAGTCTTGTCTGTATCCTTAACGTTGTCATCAGGTTGTGGAGCTGATTCTGACGTTGTTGGAGGAACCATACTGCTTGTAGCCCCTACATGTTCTGACTGATCGATAGGTGGTGGTGTTGGAGGGTGTGATAGAAGTCGGCTTTCAAGACTTGCTTTCCTCTGTTCTTTCCTAAGCTGCTTTTCTTCAGCTCTAGTGTCGACAACTATACTCTTCAGTTTGCGTTTATCGACTAATGGTTCAACGATTGGTTCATCTTCATCATCATTCGGCTCATTGATAGTGACTCCTTTTCTTTTCCTTGTCTCTTCTTCATAAGTTACAAGACTTTGTTGAACGTCAATCTCTGTTGCAGGAAATACTTCATCAGGTGCTCGGTATCTCAGTTCATAGTCTGGTTCTTCTTCTTCAGATTCTGTATCAAACTCAGACTCGGTGTCAGAAGGTGGAGGAGTAGGTTCATCCCGAATAAAGTACTCAGGAGTTGCCTTCTTCTTTGGCTTGGTAGCAGGTTTAGGTTTGGATGTAGGTATAGGTTTGGTGGAAGTCTTGGGTTTAGACTTAGGAGCACCCTTAGATCTAGTATGTGGTGAGGCAGTGGTGCTTGTGGTACTCCCAGACTTTACACCTCCTTTGCTACGAGTCTTTATTGTGGCTTCTTCCTGTTCCCCTTTGTAAGCCAGATCATACAACTTGAAGTTCGCCCTTTTCTTGATATTGTCATTCAGAAGGTATTCGGGAATCCTCATTCCTTTGATCTTGGTTGAGGAAGTGGTCGATTTGATGAATGAGGTGGTGAAGTCGTCCTCGAAGAGGTGCTTCGGCTCATTAGGATCAGCCATTCTCTTGATGAATTCTGGAGAATTTTTGCAGAGATGTTCTATGAGAAGCTTGGTGAATCTTGTGAATGGTATCATAGTCTTCACACGTTCTGTCTGAATACTGTGGACGATATCATTCATGATAGGAACTGCAAAGTCAATCGGTGTCAGAGTCACCATTCCCCAGAATGTTTGCAGGTGTTCGAGCCTTGGATGTTCATGACCGCTTTTCCTTCCAGATATAGATCTCACCACCAACAGACAGAATGTTCTCCAAGGCTGAGGGATATACTTGGCATTAAATTGGGAAAGCTTGACTAGAGGTACATCATCATCAACCTCATATCCTAATTCAATGAAGAAGTCAAGAAGTTCCAGGTCAGGTAGTATTGGAGCAAATTCGTTGTCAGTTTGTGGCATGAGAAGGGCTGTACGAAGAATGTCATGATCTACAGAGTAATCTTGGCTATCTAAGGTAACAGTGAAAGACACATCATCCAAGTTGGCCCGAGCAGTAAGCCAGAACTGATGAAGGTAGAACAGTGGAACTGAAGTAGAGCATGTGAGCAGTGGTTTGCAAGGATGTGCCAGTAGGATATCTTTCATAATCTTGCATGATTTCTCTGTGATGTTCAACTTGTTGAAATCGACTCTGGGATTGTTGTTGCCAATAGTGACATTGTAGTTCTCGGGAGTGATGTCATCCAAGGTGAGTAATGGAAGAGTTTGTTCAGCAACGTTCTCATTGTGTTCAGCCATGTTTATCTGAAAAGTATCACCATAAGCCAAACATCCAAAATTTGTAATGTGTTAGCACAGTTTAGAGTTTGGATACAGATATCTACTTGAGACAGTTAAGCACAAATGTGTCATTTTGTTATGAGTCAAATAATGCATATTGCAAATAATCACAACATGACAAGCACAATTCACAATTACATCACACAACACTAATGAATCACACCAAGGTAACATAGAGAAAGCCAAACAAGATTTCGAGAAAATATCATTGAGATAGATTTCGACAAAAATGTAATAGTGGAACTTTATCGAGAAATTTGACTTCTCGAAAAAATTCCACATTATTGAGTTTTATCGGAATCTATTTCTTCTGAAGTTTTTGAAAAAATATTGTTCACTGAATGATTTCGAAAAAATGATGTAGTGGAAAAAATTTATCGAGAAAGTAATTTTCGAAAAAAAATTTCTCAGAACTGACTTTTATCGAGATCTTTTATCGAGAAACATTATTTTTCGAAAAACATTATTTTATCGAGAAACATTATTATGAGTTATCGAAGAACATTAATTTTCGATAAAACTTTCGAGAATCAGTTGATTTCGAAAAGTTTCAGCCCAAGTAATGATTTCGAAAACTCAGGTTCTCGAGAAAATGGATGATTTCGAAAAATAGTTTCTCGATAAGTTTGAAATGATTTCGATAATACTCAGGTTCTCGAAAAAAATCTTATACAAGAATTATTTCGCATTATGTAGAATTCACACGTACATTTCCTTCACAAAGAACTTTTAAATGATATAGGCCTGTCACCAAGATAGATAAACACTACTTAGACTAAATCACAAAGATTTCGATAACAGCCAAGAACATGATCTCGATAACTATACTTTTTGAGACAAATGAGTATCTTGGAGTCTAGGATATCACAACTATATGTATAAAGCTTATAATGACATATAATGACAGTACTCAACTCATAGGACTCAGTTATTTTGACATTATCAAAGAACGAGGTATACTAGGCTATCGAGAACATAGCATCCATGGTGTATATCAACAAGGATAAATCAAACATGCATTTATAAGACCTTAGAAACAAATCCCACCAATAACATCAAGCATATATCCACAGAACCTTATGAACCCGATTCGACCTAAACCCTAGCTTTCTTAGATCGATGCAAACGTGATGGAATATGAAAATAAATGATGATAAAGTGTTAGAAACAAGTTAAGTAACTAAACCCCATCAAGAATTAACCACCACAACATGTGAAGAGCAATTTCGAAATCCTAACCCTAGTTCTCGAAATCTTGAGAACATGAGATCGAGCCGTTGAAAATCCAATTAACCAAGATCCTATGCATATTATACCCTAGTGATTACATAGGAACTTACAATTATATGATCAAGGTCGTGGATTACTTGAATGATTAAGGGCCGTTCGTCTTGAAGAAAGGGTTTAAGAGGTTTAAGATTTTTTTTTTAATTTTTGAAACTGTGGGTATATGTTTGTACGGTTTGTTTGTTATATTTGTATTGAAAGTTTAAGGTTTAGTCACATTTGGTCCCTTTACTTTTAAGATATGTCTATTAGAGACCTAAATTAACTAGCAAACTTAAGTGAAATTAGAGATATGCATCCGTAAAGCTAACTTATGAAGACTTAAAAACAAATGAGACAAAGTGATGTAAAAGAAATCATCCACACACTCTCCGAACCGTAAAAAATACGAGAAACATGCAAGTATACCAATTAAGATTGGTAAAAGTTTTGAGCGAGACTCCCCCTCAACACTTGTAATGAAAGAACAAGGTGTTGAATGGAAGCGATATACTTGCATTTTTTTTTTTTTTTTTTTTTTTTTTTTTTGTGAAAAGTAAAATATGAAAAATCTTTTTGTGTTTTTATTAATTAATAATAAAAAAAACAAAATATAATACAAAGATAGTTATGATGTTTGACGATTAGTTGTATTTTAAAAACTTTTCCAGATCCTCTGGTGTCAAACATCTCATACCAATTTGGTGAACTAAACTAGCAAACCTGGATGGTGCCAGGGATTTGGTAAGTAAGTCCGCCAATTGGTACTCAGTTCCAACAAAATAAAGTTCAACTGTACCCCTTTCCACATGCTCTTTGATGAAATGATATCGGAGATCGATGTGTTTGGATTTGCAATGATGCACAGTGTTGCAGGAGATAGCAATTGCACTCTTTGAATCACAGTAGATGGGAATCTTGTTGAATAGGTAACCATAATCCTTAAGTTGTGATCTCATCCAAATGACTTGAGCGCAACAAGCAGACATGGCTACGTATTCAGATTCCGTAGACGACAGTGAAGTGCAGTCCTGCTTCTTAGATTGCCATGACACAAGTTTGTCTCCGAGAAACTGTAATCCACCAGATGTACTTTTGCGTATGTCTAAACATCCTGCATGATCAGCATCTGAAAAAGCAATTAGTTCAAAACCAGAATCCTTCGGATACCAGATTCCCAAGTTAATGGTTCCCTTTATGTATCGAAGGATTCTTTTGACCTCACTGAGGTGTTTTTCAGTTGGTCTGGACTGATAGCGAGAGCACATGTAGACAGCAAATACTATATCAGGTCTACTAGATGTGAGATACATGAGGGACCCAATCATACTTCGGTATTTGGTAGGGTCAACAGGAGTCCCATGTAAATCAGCATCTAGTTTTGTGGTATAGCCCATTGGTGTATTAAAAGTATCACAAGACATCATTCCATGTTTCTTAAGAATTTCGAGAGCATATTTGGATTGATTTATAAAAATTCCACGGGGTGATTGATGAACTTGTAATCCTAGAAAGAACGTAAGTTCACCCATCATGGACATTTCAAAATTATCTTTCATTAATTTTGCAAAATCATTAGAGTAACTTCGTTTTGTTGAGGCAAAAATGATGTCATCGACATATATTTGAACAACAAGTAAGTCCTCCCCGTAGGTTTTTGTAAACAGTGTTGGATCCACCGATCCTTTAAAAAATTTATTGGCCATTAAGAAAGTGGACAGTTTGTCATACCACGCCCATGGGGCTTGCTTGAGTCCGTAGAGAGCCTTTTTGAGTCGTAGACGTGATTAGGATGCTCAGGATCAACGAAGCCTTCAGGTTGACTGACATAAACTTCTTCACGGAGTTCTCCATTAAGAAATGCTGTTTTCACATCCATTTGGTAAACCACCATATTCCTATGAGCAGCATAAGCCAAAAAGATCCGAACAGCTTCATGTCGTGCCACTGGAGCAAAGGATTCAGCAAAGTCTAGACCTTCAAGTTGAGAGTATCCTTTCGCTACCAGACGTGATTTGTTGCGGATGACTGTCCCTTCTGCATCAAGCTTATTCTTCCAGATCCATTTTAACCCAATGACAAAGACTCCGTCAGGTCTTTCAACTAATTCCCAGACTTCTAATCTTATGAATTGCTGAAATTCCTCTTGCATAGATTCAATCCAGTTGTCATAAGTCATTGCATCTTTAATGTTCTTGGGTTCTTCATGACAAACTGTGAGTGCGTAGATGCAAGTTTCTCCATCGGTGTGAAGTCGTTGTCTTGTCATAACAGGTGCATCTGGATGGCCAATAATATGAACTAGTGGATGGTCACGAGTCCATTTATGTGTTGAAGGGTGTAGTTGATACGTATCTCGCATGTTGGCAGGATCCAAGTTGCGTGTTGACGACTCAGCTATATCAGGAATTGTAGTAGCTGGTGCAAACGGATTAATGAACGCATCAGGATCATGCTCTGCGGATTGTGGAACTGATTTTGGTGTTGGATCTTCAGCTGGATGGAGGGAAGTAGAACCAGTTTGTTCTGCTGTAGATGGTGATACAATTGGAGGACCGTCTCTTTCAACACTTGTAGAAGTTTGTTGAGGTGAGTCTGGTACTGGAATGTGATCAGGTTGAGCAGCGGAATTAGGTGAGACCTTAGTAGGACGGTATTCAATTGTGTCATCAAATAGTGGAGCAAACGAGGTTTCTAATTCTTTGTGGTTAAGTGGCAATGGTTCAGCTGAAGATGCCGGAGAGTTGAGACGGTTGAATTCGGGTCCTAAGCAGTGTTGCTCAGAAGCCATTTGGGTGAGTTCATCGAAATTAGCGTGAATGGTTTCTTGAATTTCTCTTGTACGACGATTCCATATCCGAAAACCTTTGGAATTTTCACAATATCCAACGAACACTCCGATGTCAGCCTTAGCTTTGAGTTTACCTAAATCATCACGATCATTTTTCGGATAGCAAAGTGCTCCAAATACATGAAAGTATTCGATGTTCGGTTTTCGTTTGTGAACAATTTGATATGGTGTTTTGCGATGGCGTTTTGTGATCATGCAACGGTTTTGAGTATAACATGCGGTTGAAACAGCTTCTGCCCACAAGTAATCTGGTAATTGAGCATTAATCAACATAGTTCTAGCAGCTTCCACTAACGTCCTGTTGCGTCTTTCAACCACACCATTCTGTTCTGGGCTTCTAGGTATAGACGTTTGATGTTCAATTCCCACTTTCTCATAATAAGACCTAAGTGTCTGATTCTTGAATTCAGTTCCATTGTCAGTTCTGACGATTCGTACCGTGTTGCGTAACTGAACTTGAATTTTGGTGAGAAAGGTGATGATCATTGAAGGAGCCTGATCTTTACTTCGTAGGAAATAAACCCAAGTCCATCTGGAGAAGTCATCCACAATTACTAGTATGTAGCGTTTACCGTTGATACTTTGAACACGCATCGGTCCACACAAATCCATATGTAGCAGTTGTAAGACATGATTCGTACTTTGCTCAGGTTTAGACGGAAAATGAGCACGAGTACTTTTGCCTTGTTCACAGGCTGGACATAAGTGATCTTTGGTGAAACGGAATCTTGGAAATCCATCAACAAGTTTATAACGAGCAAGATCCGTCATGGTTTTGAAATTCAAGTGCGAAAGACGTTTGTGCCATAACCAAGATTTAGTTGACTCTGCTTTGGAGAGAAGACATATCGGAGATGTTGCAATCATATCTGACATTGATATTGTATAAAGATTGGAGCCGCGTGAGCCAGACATTAGATCGTTTCCTTGTAAGTCACGAACAAAGCAAGTTTTCTCACGAAATGCAACTTCTAGATCCCCATCACAGAATTGACCAACAGAGAAAAGGTTGTGTCCAAGGCCTTCCACATAATAAACACGACTGATTTCAATGTTCCCGCTGATATAGTCACCATATCCCATGATAAGTGCGTAATGATCATTCCCGAATCTGACAGTGCCAATGAACTTTGAGACAAAGTTTTTCAACAGTTTAAGATTGCCTGTCATATATCGGGTGCATCCGCTATCAACAATCCAGAGAACAATCTGTACCACCTGCATCACCAGAAGAAGACACGGGTGGAACAGAAGTAAGGGTGGAACCCAAAGACAATGCGGGTTCCTGTTGGTTAGTAACACATATATTCAACAATTTAGGAATCCATTTAAAGTCTGGTTTGTGTTGTAACCAACGTTGCCAATTCCAACTAGTTTTTGCTTTCTTAATGTTAAATGCACTAGTCGTTGGCTCATTCCTAGATTTGTTCGCAGTACCTATGGGGGTAACTTCAGCTTCATTAGAAACCGTAGAAGACGACTTTCCTAAGTTTGACTTAGAGGCATTAGGGGGCCTAGAAGGAATGCGTGTCCTACGTTTCTTATGACGATTAAGAAGAGAATTAGCTAAACATTTTGTATGATCACTAGATGATACGCTTTTACGACAAAACACACAAGATGCATTAATATTCAAAACATTCAAAGGTTCATCATTCGTTACATGAGTTTTATTCAAAGTCCTAAGTTGGTCTTCTACTTCCTGAGCTTCTAGGTGTCTTCTCTTACGTTGCAAGATCCTATTCTTCTTTTTACTTTTTCGCTTGGGTCTGCTAACGCTAGTAGTGGAGACTAGTCCTGTAGAAGTGGAATTATCAACATTAGAATTTTGAACAACCTTTCCTTTATCAGTTTTGTTTAATTGATACATCCCTGATGCTATCACCGTGGTGTCAACCATTTTTCCTTTTTGAAGTAGCTTAACTTTCTCTTTCAAATCAATGATGATGTGATTTTTGTCCTGAATTTCAGACTCAAGTAAACCATTGCAATATTTGATGTCGTCGCGGTTTTGTTGCCATTCGGCGTTTTCAATTTTTAAATCCGCAATTTCTTTCTCGTATTGGAAACATCGACCTTTTAAAGACTCGTTGTTTTTGCAAATCTGACAAGAGTTTGAAACATTTTGAGTTTGAAACTTCAATTCCCTTTCAAGACTTTTAGCTTGACACCATTCAAGCCTTTGATTGAGTTGACAAATTTCTTTTGAAAATTGTTTTGTCACATCATCATTTTTAATTCTCAACTTTTCATTTTCCTGTTTAAGTGTCTCAATTTCCTCATTCAACAAGTTATTATCAACACCATGATCATGCTTAAGCATAGAAGTACCAGAATTATAAAGATCATTCATGATAACAGACAAAATATCAGCATTGAGAACTTGTTCCAAGAGTCGATCAGCATCATTTTTTAAAACTCTATTTCTTTGCTTTTGAGCCAAAATCTCAGTTTCAGTAGAGTTGAAAACGTGAATCATATTTTGCACCTCCTTTTGAAGTTCCTGATCCCAACGTGTAGCACATAGACGGAGGTGTTGAACAATTGGCTTCATTTGTTTTTGAAAAATATCTCTCTTTTCTCGCTCGTAAGCGGATTGAAAAGTTTCAATTTTTATTTCAGAATTACGTTCAATTGTTTCCTCCAAAATTTCGATGTCTTCCATAAATGTTTTGAAATAATTTAAGACACGACAAGTTTTTGGTAAAGGTGTAAGTTCACCGGATGATGGTAAAGGACCATTTATTTGTGCTACAGTTTGGACAGGGGCCTCATCATGAGATGAAACATATGACTCTTCGATAAACCATGATTTCTTGGGTAAATCTTTTTGAGTAACAAAAGATTTAGAAAGAGGTGGAGCTTTTGAATAGTCATATGGTGTCCAATATTGAACATAACTCATTTTTGATCGACTCTCGTCTTCAAGTTCTTCTTCTTCCTCAGTATCAAAAACAACAGCACGCACAATTGTATTATCAAACATATGATCGATACTGTAAATCTTAGGATTTTCTTTGAAAGCTTTGTGAAGAAACATTGATTTAAAATCGCAAAGTGCAAATCCTTTATCGGGTCTCGGTTTTAAAGCAAACTTTTGAATCGTTGTGACAGAGTTCCCGTGTTTGTAAACAATGTGACGAAATTCTTTGAGTTGTTTCTCAAGATCAACAATATCATTGAGTAAGTCATCTATATATTTCCTTTTTCGTTTTTTATGTTCACAAAACTCCTTTTTGCAATTTGACAATTCTGTTTCTGTTTTAGAAAGAGCTATTTGAAGACGTTCAGCTTGCATTTTGAATTCACACTTTTCATTTTCGAGTTTCGAAATCAACTTTCCATTTGACTCAATTATATCTTGTATTTTGTGTTGAAGATCTTGTTCTTTATTGTAAGAATCTTGAAAAGCTTTTTCAAAACTTTTTGCATTTTTAAGCTTCTCTTCTTGATTTGAAAGCTGAATTTTATAACATTCAATGTCTCGTGCAAGTGACGCATTTTGTTCTTTTAAACCTTTATTTTGCTCGTTGCATTTTAAAATTTGCAATTGTTGAGCATCCAGTTGTTTAGATAACAATATGAGGTCAGGGTCTGGATCAAATGATGGTTCATGTTGTTCTAAATTATCATGTTTATCATTCTCAATTGGATCATCAAATGAAACAACTGTGTCATCATCAAATATGACAACTGTGCTTATTTGTTCATCTTTTTGAGAGGATGAAGATGATATAGATGGAACAACTTGCGCCGTATCTGATTCAGAAGCAGAAGGTGAGACTATTTCATTAATAAAGCATGCATTAAGGTCATGTACCTGAGACAAGCCGTCAGTGTCATACACTGGACCTGAATCATTGAGCTTAAGTTCCTGCATGTTGGCCATAAGCATCACAGCAGCATTGGCTTCCAGATCTTCCATGTCATCATCGTTGTTCACATTTGCCATGAAGTTGTTGTCCTGTTCAGGGAAATGTCCATCTTTTTCATCTTGAAGAGCCATGAGTAATGCCTGCTTGTGAAACTTACTACCCCGAGTTCTCGGTTTGGGACATGCTGTGGCTATATGACCTTGTTCATTGCAATTGTAGCACCACACTGCATTCCCTGAGCTGGAGTTCCTTGTAGCAACTGAGTCAGACCTTTGTTGAGGAGATGCTGAGTTGTTTCTGAACCCGGTATTGTTACTAAACCTCTGACCATTCCCATAATTTCCTGAAGAGCTTCCTGAACCAGATCGACCATAGCTACGATTCTGAATTTCCACTCTTCCATCATTAACAACAGCTTGATTTCTTGTGTTTGAAGATGAACGTTGACGGTTGTTTGTTTTGTTGGAGAATTTGCTGAAAGCACGAGCAATAAGAGCAAGTCCCTGATTCAACGTATTAAAGTCATCATCGTCATCATCATTGGAGTTGGAGTAGTACACAGCATCATTGTTGTTTGACTGAACAAGTTGAGTAGAAGAATCTTGTAAAGATGAATCATAAGGGATCATTTGGTTCGAGGTGGAAGATTGTGGATAACTGAAGTAGTTCTGCTCTTGAACATATACATGATTTGACATTGGTGGTGGAGCATAGGGAGATTGAGCTACGAGAGCCAAAGAATTTGGTGTTGAAGTTGGTGTGTATCCTCCTCGTAGAGCTCGATCTTTTTCCACTTCAGGTTCATGGTGTTTCAGAAAATCATACAACAAACCATATGGAGCATCATGAAGATTCTTTGTTTGACGAACAAATGTCACATATTTATGCCAATCAGGGCCAAGACTACCAACAAATTTGGAGTTCACAGCGATCCTTGGTACTGTGATTTTATGACGTTCCAGATCATTGACCACATTTGTGAAACGATGATAGTAGGATTCAAATGACTCTCCAGGTTCAATTGTGATGTCAGTGTATTCCATGTAAAGCTTGGATTCCATGTCATCTTTGTTCAATTGAGTGCCTTCCATAAGGAGATGAACGTGTTCCCACATAGCTTTGGCTGTTTTCTGAGCATCGACACTTCGATAAATCGGATTAGGTATACCTTGAAGTATATAAGCCATTGCATACTGATCAGCTTCACGATGTAGTTTCTGTTCTTCAGTGAGTGCAGTTTCTGGAAGAGGTCTTTCACCAGGAGGACGTGGAGGATCAGCATTTGGATCACCAGCTTCAAATCTTGTTGGCCACTCAAATGGTCCTTCAAGTATCACTTGCTTTAAGAACTGCCCATGAGGTTTCTTTAGTTCAAGAAATCTTAAGAATCGACTTGACCATTGAACATAATTCCCAGGTGTTAACATTGGAGGTGTTTCAAGTGATCCTGCCTCATGTCGGGATTGTTGAGTTGTAATAACTTCACACATTCTGTCAAACCAGTGAGGTTGTTTGGAGGAAAACTGAGTGGTTTATTGTAGCACTTGATATGGTTGTTGTTGAGGAATGAGTTGTTGTTGCATCATTAGGTAATGTTGTTGTGGATTGTATTTAGGAGGTTGTTGATTCATTATGTGCGGAAGGTATTGTTGTTGCTGATACTGCTGATGCTGAGGTTGCTGAGACTGCTGATGTTGAGGTTGCTGAATATGAGGGAAGTAATGATTCGGTGGTTGAGACATCTTAAAACACTTGTGTAGAAATGGATCTTGTAGAAGGTGTAGAATAAACCAAGTATCGAGAAATTTAGCACAACTTCAAATCGCGAAATATGAGATTTCGATAATATGTTTTGCGAAACTTGGCAGATTTTCGAGAAACACAGTTATCGAAAACTTTGTGAATTTTATCGAGAAAAGATTTCGAGACTTTACAGTTTTATCGAGAAAATAAGATTTCGATAATTTCCCAAGTTATCGAGAAAATAGTATTTCGAAACTTGGCAGATTTTTCGAAAACTTAGGATTTCGAAAACTTTAATAAATTTCTCGAAAAAAACTTTGTGATTTCGAAAAAAATGGAAGTTTTTCGAAAAGTACACAAAATTTTGCGATAAAACCAGTTTTCGAAATTATACAATTTCGAAAACTTTCCCAAATGTCGAAGTACTTAACTTTCTTATACAAGAAAGAAAATACCGAGTTCACACAAACGAAGTCTAGGTAGTGCACGTTGAGAAGATCGCGAAAATGGGAACTTGTAGGTTCTCGATATTTAGTAATTTTTGTTTTTCAAAGAAAGCAATCCTTAAATTCGTTTTTATTTCAAGATACTTGTACTTTTGTGTATAAAATGAGTAGATCTTAAAGAAAGTAGAAAACTTTAAGAAAAAATTTCAAACTTGATAAGATTTCGATAAAAGTACAAGTAAGCTAAATCGAATATTTATGTAAAAGTTTGGAACTTTATGGTTTGTTTTGATTTTAAACACAAGTTTGTAAGCAAAGATGTGAGAAAAACAAAGAAACAAAACAAAAGTTTAAAATTTCACAAAAAATTCAATAAGTAAAAACGAATTCTTAAGATAGAAATCAATGAAAACAAGAACTACACCTTCCTCTAGCGAATGATACCACTTGTTAGGTCACCATTTTGTAAACACAAGTACAATGATAAGAGAAATGAGATGAGAATGAGAGTGGGATGATTATGAGAAAATTGAGAATATGAAATGCAAGAGTTTCCTTAATGTTTTCAAATAACCAACCAAGTTTACAAGAGGCCTAAGACTAGTATTTATAGGAAAGGAGCTAGGGCAACATCCTACTCCTTCCCTTCTTACAATTCGTATGGGCTTTGAGGCCCATGGATCACATTCTTAAGCCTAGTAAACTTAATACAAATTATAAATAATAATTAAGCAACCTAGCATTATTACAAATGACCGAGACTTGATAAAATAGTAAAACTATGGTTCCAACAGTAACCTGCAGGGCAAGTTAGTTGCCCTGTCTCAGCAGACTCAGGTCACACACCCACCTTTGGTGGTGTTTTGTGGCTAACCCAGTGGGACCCACACCTACAACTTGGCATCATTCAACCCCCCTCCTACCAAGGATTAAGGGTTGACCATTTGTTTGACCTGTAGACCAGTGGACCCCACTTTGTTTAACCTCCCAAGTCTGTCCCCTTTTCTGCCTCAGAATCAAATAAGCAAACAGCTTATTGAGGTATTTTAGCTTATTTACTTAGCTTAATTGTGTGTTACTTGTTTTAACTTGTTCATTATACTTGTTTACATCTGTTTTCACCAAAGTGGACCCCACATTAGCTCATTTGAGCTTATTTCCATTTCTGGTCAATAAAAGTCAACTGTTGAGGTTTTAAGCACTTGAAGTGCTTATTTCCTTGACCACAGTCAAAGTCACTTCACAAAAGTTGTCTAAAAACTTGTAATAAGCAGTTTGGAAAAAGAAAATCTCAAATAAGCCCAACTTAATAGAAGTGGTAGCTTCTATTTAAGCCATTTGGCTTATTCATCAGCTTATTAATAAGCAATTTCCATTTTTACAATTTTCCTAGGCTTCTGGTGTGTAAAAACAATTTCTGTAATTTTTTTAGATTTTTCTTTTATCATTTAGTATTTTTCTTAATTAAAAAGAGTTTTTAGTAATTATTAAATACTAGTTAATAATTAATAATAATTAATTAGTAAATCAGAAAAATATAAATTAAATTTTAAAATTAGTTTTTAGTTATTTTTAAGTTTTCCAAATTTTATTTTCAATTTTCTAGTGTATTTTAATAGTTAATTAGAATTTAGGTTATTTTAAATAATTAATAATTAGTTAATAATTAGTAATAATTAATCAAATAGTCTTAAAAATATATTTTCATTTCTAAAATTAGTTTTATAGTATTTTAGATTTTTCTAAGTTTAATTTTTATTTTTCCAAGTTAATTTCATAATTATTTATAATTTAGGTTAAATTAGTTAATTAAAAGTAATTAGAAAATTAGTATTTAATTAATAGTAATTATTAAATTAGTGTAAAAATCAGTTTTAAATTTCCAAAAATTTTCTGTTATCATTAGATTTGTAAAAAGTAAATTTTCATACCAGTAGCCTTTTCAGATCACCGTATTCACGTTTTTGTACGTTTGTCCACGTCTTCGGCAAACGTACGGTTTTTAAGTTTTAGGTGATTTCTTCTCAACCTTAGTTCCCGTAACCATTCACATAGCTTTCCTAAGCTATTTTTAATAATCTCCAAATAATTCTCACAACAAACCATTTCTGTGAATAAACACCCGATCACAAAGCACGCTAAAGTTACATTTCACACCTCAACGGGATTTAACGACCCGGTGATACCTTATATTACCCAGAGTATTGATCTAGGCTATTTGAATTTGTTGACCATTCTTTGGTCAATATAAGTTGGTGGTTTAGCGTCAATCACAGCCTATAAAACGTCTTAAAGGATGATAGATGGTTTGTGATGTTTGTTCAATAACGTGTTCCTCATGTTCGCAATGGGTAGGTGGTGGAGGACGACGACTTCGAACCGAAGTTGATGATGAAGCCATTTCGAATGAATGAGTTATTTTAGGTTTTATTAAGTAGGGTTTGGATGAGTGTTTGAATTGGGGAAGAAGATAAAAGATGACTTTTTTCTTGACTACTAAAAGTTAAGATAACGGATCTTTGGCACGTGATATGGCCCATTTTGGTCAAACCAAATAGTTAAGTCAAGGGACATAATTTGCAAGTAAGTAAAACCCTAAACTTCACACTTATGTGTTGTGTCTACCCAATAACTACACAGCCCGTCTTTTCCTGCTCTAATCCTAACACACTATTCTCTTAAAGACCAATAGTCGATCACTTTTCAGACGATTTCGTACAATGGCTGACAAGGACTGGAGCAATTTCATGTTAACCGATGATATGGTAGCATTTATTCAGGCTAAATATGGGGACACTTGGAAGGAAATGGATGAAATGTCTGATGAAATTATTGATGACTTATGGGAATATGCGCACAAAGAACCAGAAGTCTTGAAAGGTAAGTGTATTATTTTCCATTGGTCTGATTTTTGTGTATTACACATATAGTCTACAAATGGTCATTGTTTTGTATTTAGCCCCTTTGTCAATGATACCAATATGCAGATGATAAGAGAAAGGGGAAACTTGATGAGGGTTGTGAAGATACTCAAAACAGGAATAAGGGGGAGGGGAAACTTGATGATGGTTGTGAGGATACTCAACACATGAATAAGGGGGAGGGGAAACTTGATGAGGGTTGTGAATATACTCAAAACAACAATAAGGGAAAGGGGAAACTTGATGAGGGTTGTGAAGATACTGAAAACGTGAGTAAAGTGAATGCAAAACATGAATATCATGAAAAAAGGATACAATTTCTTGAAAAAGAGTTTGTTAGGGTAAACCAACAAAATATGGGGATGGGGAATAAAGGTATGCAAACAATTGTAGAAGTGATTGTCATATCATCCAGTGATGAAGATGAAGAAATATACATGTCATTCAGTGATGAGGATGAAGAAATGGACATATCATCCAGTGATGAAGAAATGGACATACCACCAAAGGCTCCCACTTCCAAGCCTTGCACTAGGGGGATGAGGATGAAGGGAAAGGCTTCCAAATCTAAAGCAAATGTGGGGAGGGGGAGGGAAAGCCTACCACTTCTAAGGCTTGCACTACAAAAGGGGCAAATGAGGGTACCAGTGAGTAGAGGAAGGCAAGGCCTTTGAGTGTAACCGGCTGCATCCTTGGCTTAAGAGCAAAGTCGAAAGAACCAGCTCGCACAATAGGTTCTAAGTGTTGTTCATTGCATTACAAAAAGTGAAACTAAATGCAGGATAATGGTCCTTGTTTTGTGTTGTCCATTTGTATGTAGTATGCTATTTTAAGACATTTTTAATTAAGCTATGTAAGACATGTTTATGTCATTCGTTTGGTTAATCTTTTAAGACATCCATTGCAATGTGTCTCCAAATTCTAAACCCATCTATTAGAAAGCTTAGTGCTGCTAGTACATAACTGGGATCGACAATACATAACCCAACCAAGTAGTTAGTGCTGCTATAAGAAATATTAGTGCTGCTAGAAGAAATATTAGTGCTGCTAGTACATAACTGCGATCAACAATACATAAACATGTTCATAAACATACACATGTGGCACAAACGACCACTAGACACAACACTAAAATGTTATTCGACCTGCATAAACTAAATTGTTCCAAAACATGCCATCCCAAGCCATAAGATAAACAAAATAAACAGAACGACCTTCACCATTGCCTTGTGCTGACCTTGATCATTCCCTCCTCACTATGAATCAACCTTCTCATATGCTTCTATTGCCTTCTCATCCTTGTCAGCTGGATCCAACTTTCTTATCTTCTTTTGTATACCAGAGGTCATACTGGCAGGTGAATCAACTATAACTGGAGCTTCCATGTCTGCCCTTTCCAAACTATCTTCAACATCTGCTGTTGGAGCTTCATAAAAAACTACTACATCTTCATTTCTGAGTTCATTTTGTAGAAAAGCCACATTTTGAATAACAAATTCTAACTCAGCATACAACATATCAATCTTTGGATCTTGATCAGGTCTATAGGCTGCTTGATCATCCAACCAATCAAGTACAATTTCTTTGTGGTCGAAATCATCCTTTTTGCCTGTCTCCAACAAATCAATCTCCGACTCTTCACTAGGTCCATAGCATGGTTGCTCATCCAGAAAATGCTCTTCAATTTGTATGTGGAATAACTCACCTTCCACTTCCAACTCACATTCCAAAACATATTCAAATTCAGGTTCACCCATACCCTTTCCAACATCCTCTTGACTTCGCTTTTTCGTTGTCAACAGTTTGATTCACATCTGCCACCCTCTTTTTTACTCGCCTCAGTCTCTTTGCTTCGCTTCTCATTGATTTCATCATACTTTATTAAGAAATCCAATTTGAACATGAGGTTTCTGAACTCGTACTCATCACTCAACCTTCTTGCCCTTATTCTGTTCTTCCCTTCATCAGACCATGGTGTTGGAATAGGAAGCTCATCATCATCTAGTTCTACAAAAAAAACAATTTTCATCATCCCTGCTTCCAGCCTTACTAGATGAAGCATGAGTTGAAGTATCACCATGTTTTCCCTCATTTCCTATTTCAGTAGCATCATGCCACTCTACCAAACATAACTCACCAACTTTCTCAGATTCATTAACTACATCACCATCCTCATATCTTCAATCACAACACCCTTACCACGACTATTCCTCATGTACAACAAATACTCCTCGACTGATGAAATGCCTTCTTCAATATAAACCTCTATTTCCTTAAACCGAGGCACGTATTTAAACATTTTCACGACATCTTCCACACTCATCAATGGGACCAACCCATCATCCAAACATTTCTCAGGGATCCTAAAATGTGAGAACAGAGTACTATCCTAAAATAGCAGAGAAATAACCGCGCAAAACGATGGTGCATAGCTGCAAATAATTATACTTGCAAACTTGTAGGTTTGGTGTGACCTTGCAAGTTCAAGTTGTAGTTATTGCGAAAAAGAAAGTTTATGTGTTAAAAACAAAAAAATTAAAGTTTGAGGATTAAACAATATTTAAACTGTTAAATTAGTGGTAGCTGATATTACCATTTTTAATTCGTGTTCTATATATAAGTATAGATATAAGTTAATTATGTAAAGGAGTATTTTAGGGGATCAATTTTATTCATTTCTAAGAGATTTTAAGTTTCTAAGAATAAACAAATTTGTTTTAGAGTAAACAGCAAAAAATGTCACTAAACTTTCCGAAAAATGCAAGAAATGTCTGAAAAAAATCTGCAAGAAATGTCCCTGACGTTTCATTTTTTTGCAAGTTATGCCCTTGAAGGGTTACTGTAGCTGCAAATTCTCCATTTTGGCTAACTTTCGTTAACCTTTTCAAGTTAGTGGCATATGAAATGACTAATTTACCCTCCTCTACTACCACACGACAGCACTACCACCCTCTAGCACCACACAACAACCACCACCACCCTCTACCACCTCGCAATTAGTCATAAACAGAATACTGATTTTGCAGTAACTTCTCTTGTATTTTTATCATTTTAAAGTAATTGTGGGATGAAGATGAGGGTAAATTAGTCATTTCACATGCAACTAAAGTGCAAAAGTTAACGAAAGTTAGCCAAAATGAAGAATTTGCAGCTACAGTAACCCTTCAAGGGCATAACTTGCAGAAAAATGAAATGTTAGGGATATTTCTTGCAGTTTGTTTGGCGGACATTTCTTGCATTTTTTGAAAAGTTTAGGGACATCTTTTACAGTTTACTCTTTATTTTATAAGTAGTAGATAAAACGTAAGGAGTATAAAGTCTAAGGAGGCATTTGTTTATTTTTTAAAGTTATTAAAAACATGAAAATTTATAAGTTTACACTTAACTCATATAATTTATTTAAAATTCAACCACTAAACTTTTATTAAGTACCTTCTTTTTTTTTAAGTTTTTGTTTTCACTAATTTGACATATTTTTTATTTTTTTATTAATATTATTTTTTTGTGTCCATCAAATTTATCAAAGTTTTACATTTTTTTTTTTTTTTTGTTAATTTTGACTTTCAATTGAATAATAAAAAAATTATTTTGTCACGTGTCAAAATAAAACAACCTTATTAGTTCAATGTTTTTTCAACAAGATTATTTAAACAAAATACTTTCAAAATAATGTAATTCTTTCATTCTATAAAAGATTTCATAGCCATGATCAATTACTCTAATTTATAATAAAATACTTTTGCATTAAAAAAAAAAAAAAAAAAAGTGTGTGAAGTGAAGTGTTGTTGTAGTTGGGTTGTTCGGTCCATGCCATTTTTACATTAATACAATCTACAAAACACAAACCCCCCATACACACACTTTCTCTCTCTCTCACTAAAACGCATCCTCTCTCTAAAACCATCGATTTAGACTCCCTTGATACACGATGATCTAGCGCACCATAACCAAATTCATCACATACCCACTTCATTTTTCCCAAAACCATTCTTACCCATCTCTTCAATTTCCCATCTTGTTAGATCCACAGGTACTTCTCCAAATTCTTTATATATACACATTTACACACGTATATATACACATATATATTAGCTGCAAGTTGTAATTGATTGTATTTGTTATGTTTAATGCAGCTTCAGGAGGGGGTGTTACGTGGGTTTTATTTTGTTGGTACTAACATGCACGTGAAGGGGTAGATATTGTTGACTCTGTGTGTGTGTGTTTTGTTTAAGGGAGAAGAGTGAGATGTCGTACTATGATGAGGTGGTGAAAATACCGAAGAAATTAGTGGCAGCATGCATGACATGTCCTATTTGTAACAAGCTGTATCGTGATGCTACTACTGTTGCTGAATGTCTTCATACTTGTAAGTGTTTTCTTTGTCATATGTAGTATGTATGTATGTGTTTAAATTGAGGTGAGGTTAGGATTATGTTTGTGTTATGGTGATATGGTTATGAATGGCGGTATTTAAGTCAACGGAAATACCCAATCCCAATGGTGGAGAGCGAGACGGCTTCTAGAAAGACATCCGGTTTATATAATGGTGGTGAAATAAAAGGGTAAACTTACGTGTTCAGGGAAGTCGAGCCTTTTTTACTCTGACTTGGCCTAATTGATACTGCCGTGGCTGTGTCCGTACGTTTCCATGGTCATTCATGGATGTTTATCCATCGAGGTTGTTTTTGTATTTTTGGTTACTGTTTTGTGTAACTATACTTGTTGAAATGTGGTTAAGAATTTTGTGAATGTTATGCGTTGTTATACTGTTTTATGCGTCTTTTCTAACAGGATTGATTAAAAGGGGAATAATTTACATTTCCCCTAAATTTTTGGGTGGTAGTAGGTGACTCGTGATAAAGTTGGTCTTTGTTTAGTAGAAAGTTATTGTGATGAAATGTAGTGTGCAGGTGAGTTTGGATGTTTGTATTCCCTTTAGGGACTCGATGTACGTGTGATTATGATAAAGGGGGTGTTTGGATATGCGTTTTGAACAAAATTGTTTGATCATGATTTAGTGTTTGGGTTATGTGGTTTGGTTATGCTTATATGATAATCTAGTATTCAAGTTATCATGTTCTTCTGTGATAATCATTATATGTATATTCCGGATCTAAGAAATTGGTAATTGCTAATTGTGTTTTGCTTCTTGAACTTCATTCAGTCTGCAGGAAATGTATTTCTAAGAAGTTCAATGATGACGAGCTTGAATGTTGCCCCATATGCAATGCTGACCTTGGATGCGTGCCTGAAGAGAAACTGAGGTCTCTGTCTCCCTTAACTTTATGCTGTTTATCAGTTTGCTCTATGTTATTAGTTTGAATTGATTAAGGTGCATGTAGATACTTCCATGGTGTAAGTTACAGTTTTGTGGATGTAGAGTAATTTGACTGATAAGCATTTTCCTTAGATGGGTGTGATGCTAACTTTTTTTGAGTTAATTTCCATATAACTAGAGTGATATGATGTAAGCATGATACATCATTAAGTTTGATTGTAATACCTGATACCGTCAAAATAATAATGCTAGTGTTACATAATGTGTCTGTATAGCACATTATGAGAGTTAACCTTATATGACATTGTGTTGACCTTTGGCAAGATTCATTTACTACTGTTACTTATACTTGAGAAAGACTCCTACTTTGTAATTTGTACATGATGTTTCATGTTATGTCATTGATTTGGAAGTGTGCCGTTATCAAGATTCTACAAACATTTGATTTATTTGGTAGTGGCTTATCCATATGGTAAAGTCGAATCCTAAGTGTATCTCATAGCCTTGATAATGCCTAAAGCAATCAACCACGTTCAAGTCAGTTTTATAAGATTTTTTTAGGAGAGGGTAGTAATGTGCATATTAGGGACATCATATCACATTTTACGAATTATTTTACCAGGGTGGAAGATCCCTTTTACCCATATCACATTTTACGAATCCGCAACATGTTCAATTTCATTTAAAAGCTAGGTGGGAGTATGATGATCAAGCATGATATCTACCCTTCTAGCTTATCTACCATATTACCTTAGTGGGGCAGTGTCACACCTTGCTTTAAAACAATCTCATCCCTCCGTTTCTTCCTTTGTTTAGGCCATATTGATCTTACATCAGCTAATGTACAGTCTCATGTATGTTTAATGCATTTCTACATGTATTAACTGTTTATTCCCTTATTAGGCGAGTGTAATACTTCCTTTAATGAGTATCTGTAGCTGTTCACGTTGTTTGTTTATCAACATTCATTTTGCAGTTGCATCATCTTCTCGTTTGAACAAAGAAATTTACACGTACTTGTAATACATGGGTTTGAAATCTTGGTTTGCACTACTGTTGCGTATAATAAATAAGATTTACATTTTTTTTATCGCTAAAAAACACTTTCCATATATTTTTACCGGGGTAATACCCTTTACCAAAAAAAAAAAAAAAAAAAAAAAAAAAACACTTGCCATAAAGATATGGAACATCATGCGCAATAGTTATATAAATTTTCACTTGCCACTTTATGTCATCTATATATTGCATGTAGTTGCATCAGATATAAAACTAATGTTCAAGTCATCAGTATATTCATGGTATGAATTCTTGAACCATGATTGATGGAATTAATTGTTGAAGTTTTTTACTTTTGTTAACAGGTCAGACAACAACTTGCAAGATATGAGAGGGAAAATCTTTCCTTCTAAAAGGAGAAGGATAAAGGCCCCTGAAGTTACGCCTTCAGTTGCATTACCATTAAGAAGGAAAGAGAGATCACTCTCATCACTGGTTGTCGATACCCCAAGAGTGTCACCACAAACTACTTTGACCGGTAAAAGGTCAAAAATACCTCCAAGAAAGAAACCACGCTTCTCTGCTGACAAATCTGTCAAGAAAGAGGATGACTCCGTGGATGTCCAACAAGATAGCTCGAGTTCCCGTGAGACATCAAATAGGTTCAATCACAAATTGAGGCAGGTAAATAAGTCCACCAAATGTATTCCAAGCCTTCATGCATTCTTTTACTTCTTAAATGTCTATACTTGTTACTAGATGGGTTATTTTGGTGCGCTTTGGGTTGACCCAAACAGTCTTCGTTCAAGTATTTTTAAAAACTTATTAATACTAAACTCAAGTAGGAGGGGTGTAAGCATTTAAATAAATATGGGTGACTTCTAACCCCGTTCAATCCATTTCCTGTCTAGATAATTAATAAAATGTTACCCTTTTTGCCTGTTTAGATAAAAGTAACCCAGAATCAACCCATTAGTAGTTAGGTTGGTTCACAATTGTCACTTGTATTTACATCCTCTAAATATCTTCAATCAGAAACAACACTATTTATGCAGAATTCTTCGAGTCCTGAGCCATCTAGTCCTGATAAGGAAAAAACTAATGGGAAAGGTGACCAGTGGAACCCTTTGAATTGTTTGGTGGAAGTGGCAAATAGGAGTAAATCTTCTAACGTCAAATCAGAACCGCAACGTATCCCTAAGGGTGAAGTAAATGCCCGTAAACTCAAAGGAAAAGACTTGAAGCGATCTAAATTTCAAGATGAGAATGGACGGTCTGATGTGGATGCTACAGAATCTCCAAAACCTAGAAAGAAAAGAAAATATCGGAAAAAGAAAGCAGCTTCTCAAGCTGTACTGGATGCTAATGCTAATTATGCTGCTCGTGAGAAAAGAATAAATCCTATATGGTTTCATTTGGTACCTTCAGAAGAGCAGTGAGTACAATTGAAACAAGTGTTAGCAACATAATAACATTTTCATTTCTATATTTAATTGTTAATGTCTTTTCCTTTTTCAGGGAAGGGGAACCCTTGGGGCAGATACAAGGAAGTTTTGTCAGACTTAAGTGAGTTATCCTTTTGCTATTTTACTCTTTCATGTTCAAAGGTTTTGTTTACTGCGAAAAAATTTATATATGCTTTCATAGGCGTTGTTCTGATAATGTGTAATTGTGAAAAATGCACACATTATGAACTTAGATTATGAAACACCAAAAAAATAAATTTTCTAGAGAGAAGCCAACTATCGAAAGTCGTCAAGCATCTGTTTTTATTTTGCATTTTCTCTATCTAAAGATGTGTCCTATCAGATGTGAAGTTTTTGGGGGAACCTACTAACTGCTAAGTTCTCTTAGAATTCACAGTTACAGTTTAACCTGAAAAAATCTGGGTCCATGTTATCAAACTCCTATATGTCTTTTCCTTAAAATCAAATCTTTTGGATAAGTGGATCTTCCAAAGTCTTACTTCTTACTAACCTTCTTGCTCTGTGAAATATGTGTTTCATTTGGTTGTCATTCTGTACATTTCTTTTATATGGCTACTCGTTAATACTAACAGAAGCAACCCCATTCAGACTACGGGTAGTTTTTTTTTTTTTTTTTTTTTTTTGGTGAAAACTTGTGTTTTTATACTCTTAGGTTACCTGATAAGTCCCCCAAGCTTCTTGTTGCTGATTGAACTCTTAGTTATATACGCCTTCATTTTCTGGCTTCCGGTTATGTGTTTTAGGCTATATGTATGGATCAATAATGGCAAGACTGTAGCCAGTTAATGTAATCTGTAGGTCTTAATGGTTGATTATTAGACGTTATGAAGTTCAGAAGTTGGTCACATAGTCACAAACCTTTTTGTCCTCTTGAATAGTTGCTGTGAAATAAAGAAAAGGGCATCTTATCTTGGAGATGCTACCTTTTGATCTTTTTATCAAGCCTGCTATATCGTGATGTAAACCAGTTGTTGCCCATTTGACCCATTAGTGGTAAAAAAAATCACCCCAAAATTGATGCATTCTTCACATATTCATTAGGGATTTTTGCTGGTTGACCTGTATCTTGGGCTCTTGGCTAAAGTAGTACACTAGAACTAGACATTTGGTCATCTGGTCCATGGGGTAATCCACTACACAGGTGTATTAGGGTGTAGATATAAGCAGATCGCAGCTATATTTCAGATTTGCATTCAATTTTTTTAACTAAAACCTAGAATCTCTCAAGTGTAACTGTCGCTTTCATACTTATCTAAAGTCCTACAGACTCGTACATTTCACCATATGCCTCTATATGTGAGTGTTCACATATAGTCTATAGCATGGAAGATGTGATTGTGGGTCCCATGTATGCGAAAACTGAAAAAAGGATCGACAAAGTGAGCGAAGATTTTGTTACTAGTCTTCCCCTTGCACTTTGCTCATCAGTGTATATTAATATACTGGTTTTAATATTGTTTCAGGGACGTTAACGTACCAGTTGCAGTTATCCAGAAATTTGTGATGAGCAAATTGCAACTTGGAAGTGATCATGAGGTTAGTCTATTAGATTTTCATTTGGCAATTTTTTCGTTATGATATACGCAGGTAAAATTTTAATTATTTTACTATTTAAATGAAATGACATTGAAGATATCGATGAGTATATTCTTTAATCTTGACATTACCAAAGCTATTCTGTATTTTGGCATTTGACTCATACATTAAAGTAGGGCATATTCCTGATAGAATAATAACAATGCTCGCTTTCATTTGTCCCATTTTATGTACTTTTTATGTACATCTGAGATATTATAAGAATGGTGTCTTATCTTTTCGTTTGGGTCATTTTGTAACCCATAATCTTGACATTTGTATTTACAAAGGTTAGAAAATGAGCCAAACTGGACACAAAGCCACCTGTGAATGACTCAAATGCACACAAAAAATCACAATGACCAAATGTGACAATTGCATTTGAATATATGCAAATAACCCTTTCTAGAATACTCCTCTTCATAAAAACACCATTCTATCCTTTATTTTCTTAGTGTGAGTTCAAATTGTTTTTTTGCAGATTGAGCTTAAATGCATGGGTCGGCCACTTGTGCCAACGTTGCTACTAGGTACCCTGATGGAGATGTGGCTACAGACACAGCCAACATCACAAGCGGTTTCTGTCGTAATCGGATCATCTGCTAAGGAATACATGATGGAGATATCATATGCTAGAAAGCCTTCTGCTGTGGGTTTGGGTGTGTCACAGGCTTTGGCCACTTGACAATTATACCCTCCTTAGGTTTCGGCATAGAGAAAGGAATAACATCCTGAGATGTGTATGAGTTGGCCGTGTTAGTTTTAGTTATATAGTTTTATATGTATCGAGTCTATAAGACAATGCGAGTGGTTATAAAGTTTAAGTTACTATACAGCTGTAGGTGTATGTTTTTCTATGACTAATCTTTCTGTATCTATGTTGAAGTTGGTCAATTTTGGCATGTTGTTACTTTTTTACCCTCCAACTTCTTAATAGTTTACAATTAGTCCCTGTACTGCTGTTGTTACATTTGCATAGCAGCATAGCTCCTTGGAATAATCCAGATTAATTTTAAGGGTTTAATTTGCTGTTGTTGGTCAAATTATTGAAGCACTTTCATGTCGTTTCAACACGATTTCAATTTTGTTGAGATGTAGACGTGTTTCGCAAAACTATATCATGCATTTTCTTTAACAATGCAATGTTAGCAATGTATAGAAATGATCTCTGACTCTGTTATATAAACCATAATAATATAGAAAGAAAGTACAGAAAATTGATATACTGAGGAGCAAATGAAATTGATGATACAAACTAATATGTTACTGTTGCAACATATATTACATTGATTTAGAGACCACCCATGTGTCTTTAGTTACAATGTACCCAGATTAAATTTACATCTAACATATATTTTTACAAAAGAAATAAGAAAGAAAGAAAAAGCCTATTTGCATGCATGCACTCTTATTTCCTATATTACAAACAATACCAAATACAGTACACAACAATATGTACGTTTAAATACCAGTAAAACCGAGCTCGTCAAGAGCCTCCTTGCACCTAGGATCAGCATCCTTGACCATGAACCCGAGTGGGTTAGCATATCGTCCCCTACCTTTAGCACCATGTTTGTTCGTCAAAGAAACTCTCACGTGGTTCTCGTCGTCCATGAGTTCAGGACAATTAGGATCTGGGCTTTCACTCACAGCTATTTCACAAATCTCGTCTGCATGGTCACCGATGGCTTCAATTGAATACTTACCTTTTTGATCGCTTTCTCCTTCAACCCTGTAAGTTTCTTGACCGGTCTCCTTGTGGCACACAAGGGTGATCTTGGTTCCTGCTAAGGCGTAACTAATCTTGGTAGGGAATTGGATACGGCAAGGGTCACAATAGACTTTGCCTTGAATGATAAACGATTCACCGCCTGGGGGTTGATCTTCTTTTGAATTTGGGTCCGTGCTTTTTCCTTGGACCATGAATTCGCTATCTGGACCAGCAGCGACATCATCTTCATCATCATCATCGTCATTCTCCTCAGTGCTCTCATCGCTAGGTCCAGCGGAAACCCCCTTTTCCTTAGTGGATTTAACGCTTCCACCAGGAGAGGGGGAGATATCGTCATCTCCTATTGTATAATCATCTCCTGTACTAGCCGGGGGAGGGGCCCCTCCACTAATCCAGCTACAACGAGTGGTTGTAGCCATGGACAATACGATGAGGACTAAAAAGGCCTTATAATCTACCATCTTTTTGTTTTTTTTTCTCTGTCCTACGTTTTATTATGATATATATTGTGGTGGTGATGCCGACCGATATTAACAAGCTGAAAGGGATATAGGGGGTGGTTTTATATTGAAAGGGTGAGGCTGTGATGAAAAACGGAGAAAACAGTTAGGTTTCTATTTATAGAAAAATGATCACAAACACAAAAAACAATACATCTTTTATTCATTAAATTTAGGCCCCTACTTATCTTGATAGAAAGACCAAAAAAGACGCAGAAAAGAAGTGTTAATATTTAGGATTTTTCTTTGGGTATGAATCAACTTTGTTGTATCTGTACGAGTACTATTTAGTTTACTCATTTCTACTCTTGGAACTAAGTTCGATTATGAAAACATACATATTGAAGGACGGCACTTAACCTACTTGATATTAACTTTTAAATGAAGATAGCTTGAGCTTGGAAGTTTAGAACTGCAGATAACCAACATGACGGATCTAATTTATGACAAAGTTTTAAAAATTTTGCTTGACATAACGACGCAAAGATGCGTTTAATGTAAATCAAATGCCAAATTCTTTCATTTCTATCTGTTTCTGCTACAAACGAGACATCTAAAATTACATTCTTAAGGAAATCGTGTAAATGAATATACATGTTTTGAAGACTAATATCATGAATGTTAATGCATAGTTTACATGTCATGAAAAAACTTGTAAGTCCTGACGTCATCTGTGATGAACTTAACAGCACCAATGCAACCCATAACTGCAACAGCAGAGAACCAAGTGGCGATAAGAATGTTCAGGATCACAATCAGGTTTGAATGCCTTGGCATCTTTCCAGCTTTTAAGTGTGCTAATACAGGGAACACAAAGTCAAGTGGGGTGAACCCAATGGCTCCACATATGGACACAAAATCTCCGAAGAAAGGCATGGCTGCAGCCACAAGGGTTATAAGACCCATGTAAATTGATGTGTATACAAGGCGTAGAAGATGGTTTTGGAGTGGGACTCGATTGGTTTGTTTGCTTGCCGCCATTTTTTCCTCAAAATAGGCATATGTTGGCCTGCAATATATCTAACCACGCCAAAAAAATCATAAGGTTTATAATATGAGTTGACCGCTACATTTTTCGTTGCAAACATAACTTTGTTTCTGATAAAGGCTATGTTTGACACAAAGCTTTTTTGAGCTTTTTTGGGCAATGAGCGGTGAACAATGAGCTTTTTGATTTTTAGTGTTCGTTTGGCATGAGAGCTGTGGGCTTTGCTATTTTTTAGGAAAGCTCATTTTCTCAATGCTTCTTTATGAAGTTATGAGCTTTTTTGGCTACTGCTCACAGCTTACTGCTACTGCTCACAGCTACTTTTGCTAAACATAGCCAAAATGCCAAAAGAAAACTTTAGTATGAAAAAATAGATGATGGTATGTTATCAACAAAAAGTCAAGCACAATGCTTCAAATAGTCAAAACTAATATGAAAAGTCAATATAATGGTTTGAAAAGTGAGAGATGTTTTAAAAAGTTAAAGAACTGATAATGACAAAAACACTCTTAACTTTTTGGCAGTTTAACCCTTAACTTTTTCTTAGGATGATTAAATCCCAAACATTCAGAAAAGTTAAGGGAATGAACCACTACGAAAACTGTTGAAGGGTTAAAGCGCCAAAAAAAGTCACAGATGTCTTTAGAGGTCAGGTACATTGGTTTAAAATATTAATCAAAATACCTGAAAACAACCAGATATTTGTATCACTGCAAATAAATTCGCCATGACAATCGTCCATTTAGGGGTACTAAGAGAAGCAACGATAAATGGTTGGACTCCCGTACCAAAGGCCCAGTAACCAAGAAATGCCAACTGCCAGTAACTCAACAATATAACTGTATATGCAGCTGCTATCCCTTTATACATAGTTTTCTTTACGGGTTCTCGGATAGTACTCTGCAGATTACATGCACCAGTTTAAGTTGTGAAGCAAAGATTCGCATATTAACGAGAAGACTATGTGCGTTGTTCTAAACATTTTGTGTCAATAAGTGTAATGGTTATAAGGCCATTTACTTGTATTTCAGGAAGCATGGCATCACCAAATGAAAATGCAATAACCCCGAGACCATTGAAGGCTTTGAACATCTTTGAGGAAGAGCTTCCTTGGAGGCAATGACTTACAGTTCCTCGATCAATCTTCTTTCCTGCGACAATGTTGTTAAGTCAAGACCTGATTTTCTTCTTATAAAAGAGTCTGAATTAAAGAAAGTATTTTTTGGCATGAGTTTTTTTTTTTTTTTTTTTTTTTTTTTTTTTTTTTTTTTTGGATGCTTTTGGTGGTCATAACCTTCATTGTAAGATGATATTTTTGTGATGATTATTGTGCAGGACTGAAGTTTACCCATTGCAAAAGATAGTGTATTGGTGGCAAAATGGGTCGCACTAGTTGAGTTATGGGTTCGGGTCAAAACATGCAAATTATCAGGATGGGTCAGAATGGGTAGTTCCCGTGGTTTGACTTATCAACACTTTATTGTCTTTTTTTAAAAGTTAAATAGATAAATTATATATAAGAGAAATTTCACGCAAATGTATATGATCTATGCTGACACATAATAGAAAGAAAAAATACAACAATTTAATGTTTTACCATTGTAGATCGTTACACCTATGGTTGTGCCAGCGAATCCAATAGTACTAAAAGTGCACACAGCGTTTAACCATCTTAATGAATGAATATTCGGAAGCTGAGAAAGAAGAAGTTCGAAGATCCCAAAGAAGATAATAAAATGTTGAAGTGTTAAGCTACCATCCTCATGGTAGTGTTTGTATACTGCCTGTACATAATTATACGCATAAATTTATATATATTTTTTTTTAAAAGGCGCTTCTGATGGATGCGTCTTTGCATGATAATGAAAAGATTGATGAATCAATTGACCTTAAGGCAACTCCCAGCAGCAATTTGAATGGCAATATTGTTGCCCAAAGAAGCCACCTGCTGGAAAAATGCAATAGACCAATAACCCCAACTCCCTTGAAGATCAAGATAATAAAAGATATAACACGTAAGAAACAGGTCTTAACCAAAAAAACAACCTACAGACATATTTAAACATGAAACAGCTCACAGTATGGATCTAGAAGATAGCAAAAACTAACCATAAATGCTATAAGCAAGATGTCGATAAGTGGTGTGCTTCTTCCCATCCCATTTCCATAACGACGCAATCAGATTACTAGAGTACCATGTAGTTAAAGTTGCACCAACCAAACTAATCACCCCTTTTGGGGTTCATCATGCACAAAATGAAAAACATTATATTAAACAGCTTTCATGAGCCTAACTAACTCCAAGTTGAATTCTACTACAAATTTCAGTACAATATTTACAACTCAAATATGACAGGGATAATATATGGCTAAGCCAATTATTCAAAAGATATCACTAAGGTCACTCGCACATATAAATTGGCATGCTCTCGTTTATACCAATTCTAGAAGAAAAAAAATGGTGGCAATTGTTTTTGGAGATATACGTTGCAAAGTGACAAAACTATCCTTAAATCAATTCTCTCTCAGGGCCTCCAAAAACTCGGGGACGGCCCTAACGAAAGCTATAAAGTATGAACACTTGTAGTTTTCCTTTTTATCATAAGGTTTATATAAGCTTGTAAATGTGGCCTAAATATATGTTATAGCAATATAGTACCTAGAGGCCAACCGAGAGAAGCAACAGCAAACGGAAGGGGAGCATAGGCAGCCGGTGTGGCTATTGTAGTGGCAACATGGAAGGCAGCATGTTTCCATGAACCTTTACCAGCTGTACTAGTCTCAGTTGTATTACTATGAATTGTATCATCAAGCGTAACGTGTGAGACTTCCTTTTCATTGTTACCACCATCGCCAGAGTAGCTCTTTGGCGTTGGTGGTAAGCGAATTGATGCCATTTTTTGGTGTTATGAGTTGAGTTTGGAGGGTGCTGATATTAAATGATGTTTTAAGGAATATTTGACAAAAGTTGTTAAAGTGTAGCCATCCTTTGACATTGGTGACATCATTTGACTTTTAAGGATTGTTTAATTCTTGGTGCTACACCATTTGCAATTTATTTTCTCCTAAACAATTGATTTCATTAAAAAATATTTGTTAGGATTCTTATATTCTTACATCCACTTATCCACGTTTCTAACTGTCTATGACGAGTTGACGACTGACTTATATTTTGTCTATAACATTACCGAAATGGAGGTGATTTGCACACTCCAAATACTTATCGAGACACTCTTTTTGTGCTTCAGTTACTTATACATAACTCATATTGTGTTTTATATGCTTGTACTGTGAATGTTTCAATAAATAAATTAGGTGTGCAAATCATTTTCCTTACCGAAAATGCTAAACATAGCCCCAATAGCTATGTTTAATGTTTCGAGACATACATAAATTTATTTGTACCTTACTAATAAATTTCATCTCATCATGAATATAACCTTTTTCAATCAACAGAATGCAAGATTACTTATATGTGTTCAAGTTGTGTAAATATAAGGGCTATTTTAAACAAAACCTTATATTTTGTTCGGTTTATAACATGTATCAAGCCATTGGGTTTAAAGGTTTAGTACACATAATATTTGGGATCAGCGCCGTTATCGGGTTGAGTCGGGTTTTGAGTTTTTAAAAAGTGACCCACAACCCAACCCGATAAGAAAACGGGTTATTGGGTTTTGGTGTTTATCAATTCGGGTTAAACCGGGCGGGTGATTCGCCGAGTTATAAGATAGATCCAACTCTACGTGAATAAACTAGCACATAGACAACTTATATAGTTTTCGAACAAAATATCACTATATATTTACTCTTCTAGGCAACCAAGGCACACAAAATATCACTATATATTTACTCTTCTAGGCAACCAAGGCACACAAAATAGCACTTATATATCTTGTACTAATTCTTTGTCGCAAATATGTTTTTTTCATGCTCAGCAGATTAGGCTTAAAAGAATTTGACAAATCTGTTAGAGCACACGGTGTAGGCTCGCCATTCTGCTCGCCGTTCCTACGTGGAGAGGGCAACGGCTCCCCGTTCCTCTTCACCACACCATGACCCCTTCACCGTTCCTTGCCGTTGGTGAGTTCTTCGTGGCCACAACGAGGCAAATGGCTGACAAAAAGTTTGATTTGTGTACATTTGTTTTGTTTTGTGAGAAGGGGGGAATGAATAAAAAAATAAAGTTGTAAGTGGTGGGGCTCAAATGAAAAAGTTGAGATTTGTTGTTTGGTGAGAGGGTGGTTAGTTGTGAATAGGTGTTGTGTGATGTGGCACGCGTAAGGCCCGAATGAAGAGGAAGAGCTCTTCAACTACACCTAGTGCTCTTACCAAATGTACGCCATATTCTCTACAATAGATTATTAGATTTTACACCGGCGAAGACTAAACATTTTTGGATGAACTCATTCTGTAAATTTTGGATGTAGTTTTTCTTTTTCTGTAAACTAAAAGTAATTGATTTAAGAATTTCATCTCGTTTTTTAACTATATTCTTATCGTATTATCTGCTTAACCATTATTAGTATACATTAAATTGAGCGAAAGTCGTTATCTTGAGATATCATACCTCTGTCTAAAATATCCTCCAACCTAACTCCACCCTCTCTCTAAATAAATCTGGCGGTCGTTTTCGGCCGGCCGTCCGGACCTCTTTTGTACTTTCCCCTTCCTTCAATAAAAGTCCTTACCCACATATCTGTCATCTTCCAACTGCCGCCGCTCGCTGCCGCCACCGCTGTTCTGCTCAAATTAGTTGCCTTCCGGTCTCCTCTGCTCAGATCTGTTGTGGTCCGTCATCGATGGCTTGATGCTGCCTTGGGTTCGACTTTAGATCTGTTAGGTTTAGGGCTGGCTCCTTTAAGGATGCTTAGTTTTATCTTCTTTGTATGTTTTATGTACTTTATACTTTTGTCAAGCTACACCTTCATATGGTTGTGTCTACCAAAAGCTCGTCACAACTATTATGGTGTATGTCTTGTTTTGGCTTAACTTGTTACTTTGTGTATTTTGTTTGACAAATCGGTTTCGATTTTGCCCATTATGTTCGATGTAACTTGTTGTGTTCTAAGTACCTCCATTTGTGAGGAGTGAAATGAAATCTTTGGTTAAAAAAAAAAAAAAAAAAAAAAAAGGTTAAAGTTATACAATCTGTAATGTATTTTAATTGGGGTTGTTTTAACAATTCTTGGGCTTTGTGATATCTTTGTTCACTCTTTTTTACATTTCCTTGGGCCAAAACATGTACTGTGGGTACTTTTAGGCCAAATTGATATGAGCCCAATTAGAGGTTATTGAGCAAGAACCAATAGAAAGTCAAAATGAAAAATAATGATACATCATGTTGTAATAAATGCACTTTTCTTAAAGTGTGTGTTTTTTGTCTGGCGACAATAATTTTGAGACGGAGTTAATAATAATATAATCTTCAATCTTGGATCTTTTGGAGTTTTCGCCCAAACATCATGTTGACAATATATCTTGTTGTGCGTTTTGTGCTTTACTTTCTCCATGTTCATATTGTTGCTAATGTACGCCATGGTCTCAGTGACACCCTTGATTGCATCAACCATAAGTTAGTCTGATTTGGAAGCATAAACCTTTAGTAACATACTTGATAGGCGAGATTGATACTTTGAAAGTTTTTTCTTTTTTCATCTGCTGTGTGGTTCTAATCACTATTACGGAAATACTCTTTACTGATGCCTGGTGAAAATAGTTACAAGAATTATCAACTATACATATTGAAAAGAGATTTAGATCATTAGATGTGATGTTAAAGTTAGTATCTACCATGCCTCCTTACGCAGCACACCTTTTTTAATAGCCGCTTCCAACATTCTTTCCCCTGCATCATATTTGTATGAAGCTTTACCTCGATTTGATTCTCATGAGGTCTGTCATTCATGCATTACTATTATGAAACTAACAACATTAACTACCTTAAATTTCTTAACAAGCAATGTATTCTTTGTTCTGTTTGTGCTCAAAACACCACCTTGCCATTTTGTAGCTCCATCTATGATATCATTATGTTAAGGCAAAAAAAGTTGTGTTATAACGTGTTGCCCTTTCTAGCCCTGTTGACAGTTTTTACTTTTTACATTTCTCCGATTGGCTAATTGGTTTCGGTATATTATACGAAGCCAAATAGCTAATCTCAGTACTCATCAAAAGACGGAATCACAGCACTTCTATTGTTCATCAAGATGTATGAAAAGTGAACTTAACAAGTGTCTATTACCTTTTCATAAATTATCTGTCAAGATTTTTATGCATTGATGATAAAATATCTTCTTGCCGATCAAATTTACCCTGTCTGTAACTGTAAAAAATATTAGTGAGTTTTTTAAGCGTGTTACCATCCGAGCAAAATGTGTGAGAAATGAAAATTTTACTTTTATATGTATCCATGTTGTGTTAAGTGTGTGTATTTGTGTGTACACCGCTTATTTTCTTTTCGGATTGCATTCTGATTTTGCTGTTTGTTTGCTGGTGGATGAATTTCTCTTAAAACAGGTTCGGTTGACCTTAAACACTTTCTATACAAAAATATCAATGTTTAATGTGTAAATATGATTATAAAATTACATTATTTCAAAGTACCTTATTGAATTCAATGATTTAGGAAGTTTTAATGCAGCACAATGAAAATCACACTTTGGGCTACTTTCGACCCGTTTCCTTTTAAGCTGATTTTTAATGTTAGCCATTAGATAAAAAACATAATACTCCAAATCAACCCATTCAATAGCAACACCATGTAACAATTAAAACAGGATAAGCATGATTTGCAATGCTGAATTTGTTTATGTTTCCGATGTGCTATGTGTGCCAGAAGAAGATATACAATATATAAACTTACAATAGTTATCTGATAGACTTACACTAAAACGTCAAACTAAGCTATAATCAAACTTATACTAATGAACTAGATTTAATATTAGTGCCGGCCTGTAAATCGATAAAGAAAATTACTCTATAAGTAATATTCATTTACCTGTACTAGCCAGACAGTTGAAATGTCCTGATTTTGCATCTTGCTTTTTATCACATACGTTGCTTTTACAAAAGCGAGATCATGCATGTGAAGTCAAATGTATTCATCTTTACCACTTGGAAAGCTTATACTTTAACTGAAAGTGTGTGTGAACCTCTTTAAGAGTAATATTTTTGCATGGGATATCTTTAGATCTCACCTCGACAGTCGACACTACTGGCAGATTCTGGTATCATAAGAATAATGCTGCATGCCTCCATCCCTAAGAGAGGGGTCCAGTCTTTATCCCATATGTGGCTTTACAGTAGGGATGGCGAAACAAGCAGACTGCATAACTGGAAATACGGGTTTGGGTCAAATGGGCCATTATTTGTATGGACCAAAACGTGTGTCGTTGGATCAAAACACAGTTTAACGGTTTAGAAGGTTTTATGCATTTGAATACATTTCAGATGACTTTTAACCCGCTTGAAGCATCTGACCTTTTACTTTTTAGTTCAAATTTGTAGCTTAACCTGACTGAACAATAACATAAACCAAATTGACCCATTTGTATATAAATGGATCAGTATTGCCACATCTGCTTAGCATTCTTGAACCACACCGAGCCTAGGTTTTGAGCTTGATGCTTTCACGTTCCTTTATGGTTGATTGATATCAAGTGCTCGCAAAACCTTTGTGATCAGAAGACAACATACACTTATTGACTTCTGACATATGAACCATTTTCTAAGTTGGTAAGCTTGACCATGTTGATTTTGGTTTAACATCTCAGCCATAATACCAGTTAAGTACTGGCAAGTTCCGTATTACAGCGCATGGAAATTATTGAAAGTTAGTCTAATGGGTGCAATCAAATAACTGTTTCATCACTTTCGCTCATCTGGATTTGCTTCAAAATTATATTAACTAAGAACCATTAATCTTTTCTTGTGCAGCGAAGACAGCTAAAGTCACTGGGAAAGAACAAACCATAGTACATGCAGCCAGGAAAGGAAGGGTAAGGAGGAAGCAATAGCTAAATAATTCATGTATGGCCATTGCTCTTGCACGCAAGTATCTTATAACTTGTATAAAACTACAAATAGTATAGTATTTCAGGGTAAAATCATGCAGATGTTATCTACCCAACCCCACATTTTTGCTTATAATGTTCCCGTGTTACAAAACCTTAGAATCTTATTCCTTCACCTGCCTATCAACCGTATGTCGTGGCCAGAATCTGTCAATTAAATTCTTAGCATTATAAAGGGAACATACAACCTAGCGAACGCAAGGTACACTTGTGTCTATATTCCCTTAAAAAGATTGATTTTGAATGAGAATAAGGTTCACAAGACCCCTCTACAACACATATTACTTGTACACTACTAACACTAGTACTGTACAATTTACAAATTTATTTTCTATCTTGTTGATGAATTCTTTTGTATCAATTCTAGCTAGCAGAAACATTACCAAGATTCTCTAAGGCAATTATTGGAGAGCCACTGATCCCTAGGAAAGTATTTTCCTTTTAGTTGATTTGTATCCCTCATATTAGCAAGGAAAAAAAAGTAATGTTAGGTGGTTCAATGTGGCTTTAACAAAAGTATCTTTAACTTGCTAGCTTTCCCAGTTTTCAACAAAGGGATCAATGTTTGTATGGGCTTTAGATTTTCAAATTTAGATTGCAACAATCTTATATGAACCATTTACTTGGAATTTTTGAACATTGGTAACCAGTTACATTATTGGAACAATGGAACTAGATGGTTTCGTACGACGTTCACGTGCATACCTTGTAACAAGTCGTGAAGAAAATCGAAGTTAGTTAAAACAATGCATAGATATGTTTGTTTGGATGAAATGAAATAACGAATGAATGGAACGAACAAACTAAGGAAATGATGTGCAAATCTTGATCTCAAATGTTGTGACATGTACAGTTTAATCATGATTTTTGATTTTTTGTCGATCGATCAGCGGGCTTTAAATTCACTGGCACACAAACTTAAACCGAGTAAGTTTAACGATTTTGGATTTATTTGCACTAAACAAGATTTGAAATTGTGATATCTCACATTTTGATGATAATAGCCATGAACAACTCTAATGAATAAAATGCTAACTTTATTTTATAAAATAATAAGTAAAATGTGTAAACCAAGGGTATTTATTACTCCGTAATAATTATTTTAGAGGGAAGGAATATTAGTTCCTAAAAAGTGTTTCAGTTTACAACCCCTAAACATTTTTAGTGTGGTTCCAAATGCCTTGGGAGGTGTACAAATGGTTTGAATAGTTGTACTATTGGATAATATGATAATGTACATATTTACTATAAAGTTACCACTGGTTTTAAGGTGTATCCAATGAGTGAATACTTTTTCACTTTAATGACTATAAAATCCAAAATACAAGCTCCAATGTGATTACAAAGTAAAAGAATTTCAATGATATGATTGTGTCAAATGGTACAATACAACAATGTAAATGGATAATCGGAAGTCCCACTTTATTCCATTTGTCTTTGTTTTTTCATTCTAGTAAAAGTTAAAATATACTTTAATTTGGTAAATGGACTCATTGCTTTGGTTCTTGTTTTGTAGTTTGTATTTATGATAAGATTGTATCCATAAACACTGTTGATGTTTATACATGATCTGTTATTTCTCTATATGTCAACTAAAAGACTAAAGACAATAAAACATCTTATCTTAGTTTCATATACATGTATTAGTAATTAGTAATGTTGTACTAGTAGCAAATAAAGGAAAGAAAAAAAATCATTTATTCACATCACTAAAGTATGTTGCAACTTGCAAAGGTCGAATTATGTCTATAATAAACTACTACTACCTTTTATGATATAATATTATAAAGACATAAAATGTTGGATTAGTATAATAAGGGAAAACACTGATTTGAAAGCAAGTGATCATTGTATTCATTCCCATCAAAGAATTTCATCCTGCAAATTCTACTGCACACACAATAATATTATATAATTTTTTACTCATTTTTTCTCTGCTTACAAACCATCCGTTCTAACATTTGTCAGCATCCTGCGAGTAGGAGCTTTTGTAAAAGGAAAATATAGGATGTTTTAGCAGCATTTTTCAAAAGAAGGGGCATGATATACAGACCTCGCTAATTTACAAGTTGTACCCTCCCTCACATTTTGCAATTATTTTATTTTATTTTTTTATTATTTTTTTTATTTTTATAATTTTATTTATATTAAAAAACTATAAACCTGAAAGTACGAAATAAAAAATATAATTTTTAATAATTAAAAGTAAACTAACAGAAAATACGTAACAAAAACTAATTAAAAAATGTGTTATACTATAAACAGTGTGAGCTTCTATATGGAGGACAAAATGTCACCTCCCTAGGGTACATATAATAAATCCTATAAAAGAAATAAAAGGTATAAGCTCTAAGGTATAATTTATTGTATAATAAATACTCTCATAGTAGTATGTGGGTTAATTTCTCAAACTTCTTGACTCAATGCTTTGAAAGTTTGAATAGTGTGTGGTTAAAAATGAGTGTCACTGATCTAATAAAAAAAGTAGTTGGTGACTTTTTGTGGAAAAAAAATCATTTTACCTTTCATTATAGATGCTCTAAAACCACTCCAAACGGTTGCGTCGGTTTGATGACATCGATGTCACCACCTCATCAATGGTGCGTCAATTTAGCTTGCTTCGGTTTGGCGACGAGGAAAGCGATGGCGAGGCGAGGCCCATTTGATGCTGTGTGTAATGTTTTTATTCATATAATGTTCTTATTAAATGACACAGAAAGAGACACACCACTATTGGCAAAGGTATGTCAGTTTGAGGTGGCACAACTGACCCCAAAAAAGACGTGTCATGGTTGAAATAAGACGGATTCTCATTCCTATTTCTTAAAACGTATTCGGATCTTTTTAAAGATGATGTTGTTGTCTTCGTTAACAACTTTATGGAATCTGGAACTATGCCTAAAGGTACTAACTCTGCTTTCATAATTTTGATTCCGAAAATTCCAAACCCCATCCTTATCAAAGATTATCGTCTAATCTCGCTCATTGGTATGCAATATTAATTTTGGAAAAGTTATTGGCCAACCCTTTATCTGCTATTCTTTATAAGTTTGTTAGTCCAACCCAATTTGCGTTCTTATCGAGTGGTGCAGAAAACGTAACAAGCGCCTTGTGATCTTTAAAGTCGATTTGGAAAAAGCTTTCAACTAGGTAAGTTGGAATTATCTTGATTTCATTTTATTTCATATGGGCTTCCATGACGTGTGGCGATCATGGATTCGAGCTTGTTTACAATTGGCTCGCACATCCATTTTAGTCAACGGTAGTCCTACTCTTGAATACTCCTTGGAACATTGTCTTCGTCAAGGAGATTCGCTTTCTCTCTTCCTTTCCATTCAATATAATGGAAGGTCTACACTTAACTCTCGAAGCGGATATAAACTCTAAGTGCATCAAAGGAGTTAATGTTGGAAACCCAAGCATAAACATGTCAAACTTTTTCTTCGTTGATGATGTAATGATTCTTTCGGAATGGGATACGCATGATCTCCTACGAATAACGAGCTCCCTTAACTCCTTTTATCAAGATTCGGGCCGTAAGATTACAATCTAATATGTTCGGTATACGGGTATCCGAGAAAGAACTCCAAGCTATGGCTCATGTAACATGTTGTCAAGCTAGCTCCTTTTATTACCTACCTCGGCTTACCAATCGGAAAGAGTATGCATTACCTGTCAAGTTGGAACACACTGATCGATAAATTCAAATAAAAAATGTCGAATTGGAAAGCTTCTTTACTATCTATTGGGGGTTGATTCGCCTTGATCAAATCTGTCCTAGGAAGTTTGGGTATTTACTACCTATCCATGTTCAAAGCTCCAGAATCAGTTATCAACGCCCTTAAAAACTCCGAGCTAGATTCTTTAGGGCGTATCAGACGAGAATAATAAGATGGCATGGGTTCGATGGTAAAATGTTCTAGCTTCTTTTGATCAAGGAGGTTTGGTTATTGGTAGTTTAAAGGCATTCAATCTCGCTTTATTACAAAAATGGTGATGGAGGTTCACTACCAATTCGGACTTTTCATGGGTAAAATTTATCAAAGTTGTTCATGGTTCTGAAGCGGGATTCGATGGTAAAGGGTGTACTACTTCGGGGTTTTGGTCTTCTATCGTAGGTACAACAAATTGCCTTCACTCTCATAATCTTATTCCTAAAGACATGCCATCTTGGAAATGGTTCATCTATTCGTTTCTAGAAAGATCTATGGCTTGCCAACGAACCATTATGCTCTAGATATAACCGCATGTTCCATCTAGACATTAATGAGAACTGTTTGAATATGGTCAAACTGAGTCAATGCTCCATACTCTCCAACTTGAGCTTGCTGAAGTTACCCTTTCTTTTTCTCCTGATTCGTGGAAATGGCACATTAGGAATGACGGATCTTATACAGTTGCTTCAACTTGAACAAACATAGATCACCTTATGCTTTTGTCATTGGCTTCTTCATCAACATGGACGGCTTTCCTTCCAATAAACATTTTCCTTTGCAGACTCGGTTTAGATAGGATACCCCATCGTCTTAATCTTTCAAAGCATGACATTAAATAGATTCTATTCTTTGTCTAATTTGTAATACAATTGTGAAGTTTGCTGAGCACATTTTCTTCTCTTGCGAAGTAGCTTCTCAGATGTGGCGCATGGTTCGCATTTGGTGTAAAATTACGGACCTTGCTATGCCTACTAATTGGTTTTCATGGCTCGAAAATGTCCCAGGTTCTAATGTCAAGAAGAAACGCCTTTTCGTCATCATTGCCTTTATGTTGTAGATCGTTTGGAAGTTCCGAAACAACATCACTTTTAACTCTCAACATTTGAGGAAAAGTGATATTTACGATTATATTCGTTTATGTTCTTTTTATAGGTTAAAATACAAGGGTATATTAGTTTCTAACTGAAACCATTGGCTTTGTAACCCGTTGTAATTTTCTAGCATCTTGTAGTTTTAATATAATTTTTCTGCCGTCAAAAAATAAAATAAAAAATAAGCCAGGCTAATTTGACTTGGTCAATTAGTTAATCCTTTCCCATCATCATATCTCATGTAATGGATTGGCTCGGTCGTTTTTTACTCTTCTTACGACCAAACCAAATGTCGACACGAAATGAGTGGTCCATCTTTCAATTAAAGTATTATAAATATAAATATTACTCATGTTCGTTCGTCTAAAATGTATGTGAAACTAAGCATGAATTAGTTTTTTTTGTAAATGATGGCGATTACTTAGGATAAGCGCATGAATTTGTAGCAACATCGTACGCAGTGCGCGGAAGTGCAAAAATACATTGCTAGCTTTGTTATGCTGAAACCTAATTGTTAAGTTAGCAACACTTTCAAATATCATTTCTTCTCATCGTATCCGCCTTAAGATAAATTTTATAAGAGTATGCTAAACATGCTATAGCTCAATTGTGTAACCGAATGGCATGTCCCCTCCTTATCCATTAGTCCTAAGGATCCAAAAGAATACATAAACCTAGGCAACCAAAAGAGAATGAATTAACGGGGATAGGAGACGAGTGAGTGCGCATACTGAAGAATGATTTTTCGAACATTGTTTCGTCTACAATTATAATTGGAGATGTGATCAGCTAAAAAGGAACTAATTTTAAAAAGCCTAAAAAGTCATTTGCACCGTCAGGTCATTCTATCAAACAATTACATGGTCAAGATTACAACCCACCTTTTTTAAGTTGACCAAGGATAATTTAGTCTTTTGACCCATTTTTCAGTTTCATCATCAAATTTGAAATTGTTATAACTTTCAAACGACAAACTTTTAAAAAAAACCGATTTCACCATAATTTCTAAAATTTAATCTTCTTTAATTTAGTATAAATCTTGTTAAATATTTCAAAACTCTTTTTTTTCAGCTTTTTAAGTGATTATTGATTTTCTTGAAATTTTCGGCATTTTCGGCTCTAATTTTGTCTAGCTTATAGGCTGAATAATGCAAAACTTAAAACAGCAAATATGTAGCTTACCCATAAATTTGAATCACTCAAATCCGATATTATATGTTTTAGATATTGCACGTTAAAGATGACGTTTTACTCATATTTGTTGCACACAACGTGTTTGATAAAATGTTTAGCTTAAATTTTTAGTCTTAAAATCGAGTTAAATGCAGTAATTTTTGTACAACAATGCACCTTTAGTCATTTTATTAATGTAAGATTCAAAAAGTTTTTTTTTTTTTTTTTTAACTGATGAACTATATTAACTGATGAACCATATTTGATAAAATATGTCTAAAAGAGATTTTTTTTTCTTATAAAAGTACAATCAAATGCACTAATTGGTGTATCTTAATATATTTTTTGTTATTTTTGTTATTTTTAGCTCTTTTTAACTGATGAACAAGGCTAAATGATGAATGGACTAACTGATGAACAACCAACTGATGAATTGATGAACATTATGACCTTATGATGAACATTGTGATTTTTTTAGACAAATGAGGAACACTGTGATTTGTTTTTGAAAAAATGATAAACTGATATACATTATATTTTTATTGATGAACAACACCTTTATATTGATGAACAAATAAACTCTTTTTGTTGATGAATAAATGAACTAACTCTTTTTCATGATGAACACAATTTCTATTAATGAACAAAGTATATGATAAATAATGTTTTTTATTGATGAACATTGCGATGTAACTAATGAACAAAATTAAAGGGAATTGATGAACAACTCTTTTTATTGATGAACAATACTTTTTATTGATGAACAAACGAACAACTCTTTTAATTGATGAACAACACTTTTTATTGATGAACGATATTAGTTTTGTTACAAAACTAATGAACAGCCTGACTAACTGATGAACATTGTTATGTTACTGATGAATTGATGAACTGATTTACAATACTAACTAATGAACATTTATGAACATCATGTAGATTGATGTTGTCTTGTTCATCAGTTAGTCTTGTTCATCAGTTAGGATTATTCGTTAGTTAATATGGTTCATTAGTTAAAAAAAAAAAAAAAAAAAAAAAAAAAAAAAAAAAAAAAAAAAAAAACTATTTGAATCTTACATTAACAAAATGACTAAAGGTGCATTGTTGTACAAAAATTAGTGCATTTAACTCGATTTTAAGACTAAAAATCTAAGGTAGACATTTCATCAAACACGTTGTTTGCAACAAATATGAGTAAAACGTCATCTTTAACGTTTGATATCTTACTCATATGACATTGGATTTGAGAGATTCAAAAACCTTTGTAAAGAGTAAACCAAAATTTATAATTTTCATGTTTTAAGTTTTTCACGATTCAAAATTTATGATGGTAAAAAATAGGCCCGGAATTGTCAAAAAATTCAAGACCCATTTGATATGTAGAAAAAAAAAAGTTCGTAATATTCAACAAGATTTATACCAAATTAAAGAGGATTAAATTTAACAATTATAGTGATGTCAGTTTTTTCTAAAAATTTATCATTTGAGAGATATGTGTGTTTGAAATTTGAGGTGAAAAAGTAAAAAACAGGTCAAAAAATCATGAGTAGAGTTATATTAAATACCAAACTTTTCTTAAATACCAGGGACTCATCCCACCATTCATTTAAAAAGAAATCAATAGTTGAGATTAAAAGCATTTTAATATTTCACTAATTTTTTATAATTTAAATATCTCTTAAACTGTTAATCGTTAAGCGAAAAAAATTACACCATCGCGACGAACATTTAATTATTTTTCTATAGATGGGCACTTTGATATAATTTCGACAATTTTTTTTTCGTTTTTTCACGTTTTTTCATGGCCGAAAAAAAACGTGAAAAAACGAAAAAAAAAAAATTTTGTCTAAATTATATCAAAGTGCCCATCTATATAAAGATAATTAAATGTTCGTCGCGATTGTGTAATTGTTTTTGCTTAACGATTAACGGTTTGAAAGATATTAATATTTGAAAAAAATGATGAAAGTTGATTTTTTAAATTGTTGGGATTAAATCCATTAGATCAAATAAAGATGGATGGTGAAGATTAGTCACTTGGTATGTAAAAAAAGTTTGGTTCTCAAATGATCTTATATCAAAAACCATTATACATGTGATGAAATTATTGTATAATTTAAAGTGGGAACACGTATCACTTGTTTTCGACACTTTTTAAATTTGTCTCACTCTGTAATAGATCCACCACCATTTGAGTATATATGTTCAACCTTTCGTATAAGGGCTGCATATCTTGGATGGTTTTAACACGGCCTACGGAATTTTATGATTTCAACTCATAAATAAAGAGTCGTGTAACTTATTTAGAGAACAATCACACTATAACACATGTCAAGAACGTCATTTACAAGCAAGTCAAAATTGTAACCATTTAGAAATCAAATATCATTTTTTGCAAAAAAAAGTGTTCAATAATGTAATGTTGACAGGCTCACATATTTTGCTTAAAAGACAATATGTGTAAGACAGTATTGACTCATGTACCCGCGTAGTAAAATGTCCACCGCTTTAAAAAGCATAACCATTCTCTTTCAATGTTCTTTAAATCCAAAACCAACTAAACTTTGCTTAACAACTAAAACCCTTCTCTTATTACGTTGTAATTTCTTGTTTCTTGCTAGTAGTCTTAATAAATTTTGCCGTTATATATATATATATATATATATATATATATATATATATATATAGGGTAAGGATCCAGTGAGAAGAAAACTTAAAATGAGAAGGATGAGAAATAATTATAACCACACATTTGAGATGCATCGACTTGATTTAGATGCATTTCTATTCATTTATATGCATCCCAATTAGTTTCGAAATTGATTTTGAAGTGAAAACGATGCAAAGTAGTACTAAAACCAAATTTGACCTGCAGAGGACGAAAAATGTATAGCATTCGTCTAACTTGATGAAATGCATCTAATATATGTATATGCATATAATTTTTTGCTAGAAAATATATTATGATGCATCTAAAAGACTAGGGATGCATCTAATTCAAGTCGATGCATCTCAAATGTGTAGTTATAATTATTTCTCATCCTTCTCATTTTAAGTTTTCTTCTCATTTGATCCTTAGTCTATATATATATATATATATATATATATATATATATATATATATATATATATATATATATATATATATATATATATATATATATATATTATCCATGTGATTTTATATATATTACCCATGTGATTTGGAACTTGAATTTGACAAACTCACACTATTAAAGTTCAAAATATCAAGCTAATAACTATTAGAGCATTGGTATCACTCTTTCACCGCAAACGTATAAATGACCGGTCAGGGATCACTCCTAACTGAAAAGGTCACTGAAACATGTGCTCATTATCTCGGATTTAATCCTTAAAGAAAATGTTAATCAGCACCCAAAATCATGCACGAAATCGAGGATTTTCACCAATTTAAACATTTTTTTTTTAAATGACAAGCTGACAAAAGTTCCAACAACACTTGATAAATAGGGTGTTGCTATAGACACACCCCATTAGTACAAAAGTCCTATGCACACATCCCTAAATTATCACCGGTGATGCACACAGTATAACACCGCTATGCATAAAAGGGTGTGTATATAAGAGTATAGAGGTGTTTGTATAAAATTACCCGATAAATATCCTCCTGACTCATCAATTTATGATTTATCCACTCTCCAGATTAAGGCTGAGCAAAACCGCCCGCCGCCTGATAACCGACCCGATTCCGACCATCCCGACGGCCCGATTCCGATCCCGACTAGTAGACGGGTCGGGAGTCGGTTTGGTTTTCCGGCGATCTCGGGAATCGGGCTTGTCGGTATCGGGTCGGGTCGGGTCGGGACGGGATGAAAACCGGAAAACAACAAAGAAAACCGACAAATTCGACCGATCCCGTCCGTCCCGTTACCGATCCGACTGGTTTCGAGTCGGGAATCGGTTTGGTTTTCCGGCGATATCGAGAATCGGGCTTGTCGGTATCGGGTCGGGACGGGTCAGGACCGGCCCGATGCTCACCCCTACTTCAGATAACAAAACAACAACACTTCATAAATTCAATGAAAAATAAAATAAAAAGGCAAATAAAAATACAAGGAATTGATCAAGTCAACCATTTGGTCACGGACAATGACAAGGACATGGTCCACACGGCGTAGATTAGCAACGGGCCTTGGCTCAGTCAAAAAGAACAACCAAACGTTACACCCTTTTGTAACGGCTACTACATAGGATTCTCCTTGTATACGTGTCATGCTCATGGGCCCACACGTAGATATTGTTTTCAAACGCCGTTGTAAAAGTTGAAAAAGTCTCTAGTGGACTTGAATAATAACGTATAATAAAAGTCGTTTTGGTTTGAATTTAAGTTGAATATAAAAAAAGGTTTGAATTTATTATGTTGGTAACCTACGTAAACGCCACATTGTCACAAGTGAAATTGAGTAAATTCTACGTAAAAGTTTGTTTCTTATCAAAAGTCATTGTCTAGAATATAAGTTCTATTTTTTTCCCATGGTATTCATTTTTGCCTTGTGCCTTATAATATCGTCGCTTTTTTTCAAAAAAATAAAATAAATAACCAAAAAATTAAAATAAATAATAATAATAATAATAATAATAATAATAATAATAATAATAATAATAAAGTTGATGAAACAAACATGATTAATAGTTAAATACCATATAAATTACTCCCTCCGTCTCATATTAAATGTCCAATTTGACATTTTGAAGTATTTTTATGTCAACTTTAACTTTAAATATATTTTTTTGTGTTATATAATACTTGATGCATTATATGAATGAATTGAATTTTAAATGTATTTTCACTGCGTATAAATTTTATCAAATTAACACAAACAAAAATATTTAATGTTAAAGTTGAAAAAGAAATACTTAAAAAGTCAATACAGAACATTTAATATGGGACGGAGAAAGTATGAGATAATAAGTTTTCAACTGATACTATAATGAGATGGCAAAAACCACACATTAGAGGTGGCAATTGACATATGATCTATTGGATATTCATCCTATTCGATCCATCAACGGTAGATATGGATGAACGAAATTGATCATTAATGGGTATAAACATGGATATTGATATGTACAGTTGTTAACGTATCGGATATGAATCAGTGACGAAGCTACTTGAGTTTTTTTTTTTTTTTTTTTTTTTTTTTTGAACAGAACTACTTGAGTAGTTGGATATCCCATGGCAACTTGAGAAGTGTGGTGTATCATGGAGATAGTTATCCACACATCTGCTGACACATAAGGGAGATACTAGAGACACATAAGTTAACATTTATCTTACAATAACACAACGAGTTTTGTAGTCTAACAGTTAATCGTTTATAAGGTTAAGAGTGCTCGTGTGAGAGTAGTACTGGCTTGGGTGAACTGCCAAGAAGTTTTCATATGAGGGCCACAAAAGTAAAGTCGTGAATATACGGGCAAAACGGACAATATTGTGGTCTATAAGACTAGGTGTTACATTTACCAACTATAATTAAGTACTCCAAAGAGTTAGAATCATACGATTTGTATTACATGACTATTAATGAGCACAAATATATGACAATCATTTGAGATGTCGTTTACTAGACTTATGGCAAACTCTAGTAAATGATACAAGTGATAGCAAAATGGACAGATAATGTGTATTAAATGTGATTGCAAGATTATATAATAGCTAAAATCTTCAAATAAAATATATAAAATATATTTAGAAGGTTAAACATAAAATACACTTAATGTGAGCGAACGCTTGTGTCATGTTTATCCCATTGGACTTGTTTCTTTTAGAATTTACATATTACAGCAATAATTTTTCCATAGTTATTTATTTTCCTAATTCTTTTACTTATAGACTGGGAAATGATCCTCGTATTGAAATCTGAGTAACTTGCATAACGTTATAGGTAAGGGTTAATAGTTTGTTCGCCCTTAATTGTGCCTTCTTGTTGAAGTGGACTTAGAGATTTTATTCCACTCATGTTGGTCTTTGGCTCGACGTTATTAAAGCTATATATGGTCCAAACAGTTGTCTTCAGTGGCGGAGCTATGTGGGGGTAAGGTGGGACATGGCCCACCCACAAAGCCCTAAAAATTGTACATACGTATTATGTAAAAAGTCCAATTTGAAAAGTGTAACTAATATTGTTTTTTTGGCACACCTTATCAACCGATAAAATCCATGTATGAATACTAATTGTTGTACAACCAATCCATCACCCCTTATTAATTCTTCTATAAATACTTTACAAAACATGATTGGCTAAATAAATAAGTAATCCTCAACATATTACGTCAAGTTCTTGTTCACAAAGAATATAGTGCATTTCAATCATGAAAATTGTGAAAAATAAACTCCAAAATAGAATGGATGATGACTTCCTTTATGATAGTTTAGTTCTTTACATTGAGAAAAATATAGCTAAGGATTTTAGTTTATATTCACTTTTAGATGATTTTAATGATGCGGATGAACATCGTGTGCAACTAAAGCACTAAATGAACAAATTTGTTGCAACATTTTTACATAGTTATATATTATGATTTTTTTAGCACTTGCTAACATCCTTTAATTTTTTTGGCCCCCCAAAAACAAATTCCTAGGTACGTCCCTGGTTGTCTTGATCAGCCATCCCCTAATCACACAGGTTGCTTGATTTGGATCATGGTTCGTAAAGCTATTACCAATCTTAAATCTAAGAGAGTTGATCTTATGGAGTTTTGTAAAAAGGTGATCGGGAATGGTAATAACTCGAGCTTTTGGCATGAGAAATGGATTGGTGATGATCGATGAATGCTTCAAGGTTAGATTCAGCAGATTGTTTAACTTGGAGGTTCAAAAGCACGGGCGGAGTCAGAATTTTAAATTAAGAGGGGCCAAATTTAAAGTAAAAACTACAGTGAAAAATATCAATGATATATCCATGTTTTTTTTTTTCAGACAATAATTTAACGTAACACCATATAATGACTAACGATAAATTAAACTTAGAAAAGTATAGTTTGACAATTACATTCATTTTAGTGTTGTAGTTGATTGTTTAAGTCGTTCTTTTTTGTCACTTTATTCGGCATATCTATAGAGATGATTCCAAAAGTTATTAAGAAACTAGCTATTACACCCAATAACTAATGAATAAAGTGAGTTAATTAGGGGTGGTCCAGCACCAACTAGTCACCATACTAGCTCCGCCCCTGTTAAAAGCAAGTTTCGGTTGCACAAATGCTCTAGAATCCTGATTATGCTTCCTCTTTTCGAAAGCGTCCAAGAGGGGGTATTGAAGAGTGTCAATGGCAGGAGCTTTCCCAATTGTTATCCTCGGTGGTTTTATCTTCTGCTAGCGATCGTTGGTCCTTGTCGCTGAATGGAATGATGTTTGCTCAGTGAAGTCGGCTAGGGAAGAGATTGATAAGCACTTGTTCATTATCTCTTCCTCCTCCACGAGATGGTCCAAATTGCTCCCTATTAAGCTTAATGTCTTTGCTTGGCGTATGTTTCTAGATAAACTCCCGACAAGAATCAACTTATCCAATAGAGGTATGGATATTCCTTGTGTGTTGTGTCCCTTTTGTGGGAACGAGGTGGAATCTCATAACCATCTATTCTTGGTTGTTCGTTGGCATTGGATTTATTCCAGCTAACGGGGCGGTGGTGGAATATCCACGTTCCCATTTTGCTCGATACTATAGCTTGGGAGGTTTGGTTCAATGTGTTGCGGCTCTATTGTTTTCAAAGGTCGGCGTTGGAAGCTAATCCTTTTTTTTTTTCTTTTTTTCTTCTTCTTGTGGTGGCATATTTGGAATTTCAGGAATGCGGTCTTGTTTTTAGCGAAGAAGCCTAACAAAAGTTTGATCTTCGACAACATTGTTTCTCAAACTTGCCTTTGGGTGAATGATAGATGTAGGAATGTTAATGTTTTTTGGTTAGCGTGACTTATAGACCCGTCAAACGCTATCTCTTTTATGTAATCTTTTTTGTCTAGCTTCTTGCTAGCTTTTTCAATAAAATTTCGCCATTAAAAAAAAAAAAAAAAAAAAAAAAAAAAAAAAAAAGGTAATTATGCAAATACAAAAGAAGTTAGAATAATAATGATCATAGTATAGTAGTCATTTTTTTCGGTGTAGTGTTAGTTAAAGAAGCATAAAGATGATTTAAAATGAATAATCTTAGCATATGTACTTGACCGAAAGTGGAATCGCATTATATTTTCTTGTGAATAGAGAATATCTTTTTTTGGAATAATGAAGTGGTATCTTCTAAATATCCAATTACTTTAATTGATACGCTTAGAATAAAACTATAAAATTAAGTCAGAAACAAAATTAGTTTGGTAGAAGGATAAATTTTGGATCTGCATGGAAAGAACAATTATTGAAAATAATAATTCTAGTCAAAATGATGGAATCTCTTGAACATTTCACATGAAGTTTATAGCAACAAGAAAAGATTTGTCAATAGTAGAATGATGAAAGTTGTGTTAACTAATTGAAATAATACAAATTAATTGAAATTAATACTTGGTGCAATACAATTTTTTGCCATAATGGAGATCGTGTCTTAAGCAAATCTTCTAATGTGTTTGCTGAATCATTATTATGTTTCTTTTTACAGAAGTGAAATAATTTTGTATAATTAAACCGTTGAATTTTTATACAATTATAACAAGTAGTAAATGATAACATGAACTTATTTCAAACCGTTGAATTTTTATACAATTAAACCGTTGAATTTTAATACTATTAAATATGAATTATTTTTGCAGTGTTTTAATTGTATGCTCAAATTTCTAAAGACTATGAAGTTACAAATCTTTATATATTGATCAATATGTAATTTTGTCTTTAAAAAACATTCAATTATCTTAATTTCAGTATTCATGTTTTTGAGTACTTACTTATAACTAGACGTATACTTGCGCAAAGCGACGGTATATAGTGGCAAATAATTATATTTGTGAGATCGTGATTTTGGTTATATATCTTTAATGCAAAACGTTTTTTTTTTTTTTTTTTTTTTTTTTTTTTTTTTTTTTTTTTTTTTTTTTTAAATACAAAGCATGTATTTTTTAAAATTAAGGCAAACTACATTAATTTAACTTTTCAAAATTTAAGATTTCAAGAATAAACATTCACTTTTTATAAGTAATATAGATTTATCAAAATCAAATAGTGCTGTATCTTTATAACATGTAAAGATGTATAATTATACTCAAAACTCTCAAAACGAGAGAAGTATAATTACTTTTTTTTTTTTTTTTTTTTTTTTTTTGAAAAGCGACGATATTATTAGCCAAAAGGCAAACACAAACAACAAAAGGAAGAGGCTCTAAGACAGAGCCACGAAACAAGGAACTACAATAGGAGACTTAAGCATAATGACATAAAGAGCTACAGGATTAAATAAAAACACCAGGTCTCTGAATCCAATCGTCCCATACGAACCTGTTGATAGAAGCACGGTTTGATGTCCAAAAGAATGACATCCTTAGAAGCGAAGGGAAAATATCCTCGTGACGAATTGATGTCTCCTCTCTTTCCGTTTGAGCGTGCAAAATCTTGTTCCTCCACATCCATATGTGCCATAAAAGGGACAGCCATACAGCGTGTAAAGAAGAAATGTTATAATTAGTTATATCTCTATCTCTACTATAAATAAAGAAGAAATGTTAAATTCCTAATATACCTCATATTTCTTGCCAGAAATGTTGTCTCATAACGTTGTTTATAAAATTAATGTTGGTTTTTTTAGAATCAACTAATTTTTACAATTTCTTTTCTCTTCTTTACAAATTCATCACAATGTCAATCTACATTTCAATCTCAATTATTAAATTGTATCTCGTATGGTGCTGTTGTCATCTCGGATGATGATCAAGTCTTGCAAACGTCAATTGCTAAACGTTACATGAAACACTTAACCACAAATATCATTATAACTATTTGTCGCTGATCTCGTCTGTATGCACGGTACAAGTCTAGTAGTAATAAAATGAAAAACTTTTGTAAATCATATCACACCGTGGATAAAAATAAATGTAACACATATTGATAAACTACTTTTAGCGTTTGTGCAAGTATAGTGTTATACTATAAGTACGACTTATAATGATATTGAAAGTATATTTGTTCGGTGTGAACTTATAAGTTTTGTCATTCATAAATTAGATTATCTACTGAACGGTTATAATTATTTAAGAAACATATATTTAAATATACAATAAACATCTGCACGAGGTTTTAAATTTTAATCAAATTACTCTAGACTTTGAGTTTAATATACGCGAGTAATAATAGATTTAGTCATGTTTTATCTAATATCTACAATACTATTTCTAAATAACAACAACAATAGTAATAAATATAATTTTTTAAAAGCAAATATAAAGTCAAGTAGTATTTATTAAATTTATAAATTTGTTAAAAATTATAAAATTTGAAAATTTTAAATTTGAGTTCATAATATATTTTAGCCATTAACATTTACCATCAAACTTCACTACGTAGTGTTTGATATTCACAAATGAGAGTCGTATGAAACAACTCATTATAATTGAATAAAAATTATTATGTCTCTAATTGCTACTCTTTTTAATAGAGGCGAGCACGGTTAGGTTTGACTCGGTTTTAGGCTAAAACCGAAATTGAATACAAAAAATTTTGTTTTTGCTTTCTAGAAACCGTTCGGTTTCGATTTTATCTAGGTTCGGTTTTTCGGTTTTTGGCTCCTTTTCGATTTTCGTTTGGTTTAGTCGAGGTTTGGTCTTTCAAACGTAGAATTTTTAATACGTCACAAATTAACACTTTAAGGTTACAAAAATGAATTAGAAACGCACCATAATGACATTAAGAAACTAATGACAATAGAAAAAGGGAAATGATTTACACACTCAAGTTTTTTTTATTGGGACACTCTATGTTATGCATAACATAGTTGTATAGTGTTTGCAATATACTATGTATACTTGTACAGTGAGTGTCTCAATCAAAATAAGGAGTGTGTAAATCACCTCCTATAGAAAAGCACTATAAGATAATTGTTTATGTTTCATAAATTGATATAATAATAACAATAACAATAAAAAGCTACTAACCACAAAAAAAACTTATAAGAAATTATTTATGCGTGATAAATGACACCTTCTAAAAGCAGTATCTGTATAAGAGTGTTATAGGATTATATGTATTTTTGGTCATGCCAACCTCCCGAAATGGAAAGGCTTTACCCAGGTTGAGTATATGTAACGGTGGGTTCAAACAACGTTGATTAGTTGGCCAAAAGGTCACAAACCATTGTTATATATATATATATATATATATATATATATATATATATATTGCTGGCTCGGTTTTTACAGTTTGGTTTTTCTGCTAAAACCAAACCGAATCGTAAATTTCAATTTCTTCAAAATACAAAAACAGAACAACCAGTTTTTTAATCGCTTCGGTTTTTCGTTTTTTGTTTGGCAGTTCATTGATATTCTACATCCATTACTCATATTTCACTATGACAGCTAAACAAGACAATTATATATACTATATAAAAGGCAGACACTTCACCAAAAAGCGACACGTGTCGCTACAGTGTCTGCTACAGTACGCGCTACAGTAATATATATATATTTTTTTTTTTACATAAATTTCCTTATGAAAATTTGTTTTAAAAAAAATTAATAACAAAAAATAAAAATAAAAAATACAAAAAATAATACACTTTCAAAAAATTTCTTATACAAATTTGTTTCTTTTAAAATACCAAAAAAAAAAAAAAAAAAAAAAAAAAAAAAAAAAATCCGTAAACAGAAACCCGCTACAGTAATATATTTTTTTTTATTTTTTTTTTACATAAATTTCCTTATGAAAATTTGTTTTAAAAAAAAATAATAACAAAAAATAAAAATAAAAAATAAAAAAAATAATACACTTTCAAAAAATTTCTTATACAAATTTGTTTCTTTTAAAATACCAAAAAAAAAAAAAAAAAAAAAAAAAAAGCCATACCGAAAAAACAATAAAAAAAATTTCAACCGCAACGCAAAACACACAAAAAAAAAAAAAAAAAAAAAATCCGTAAACAGAAACAAATTATGCTTCCAAGTAAATATATGCATACTTCAAATAACAAAATTATTAATTACACCGTACAACCCAAAAAATACAAAACACAAAACACATCCGCCGCAACGCGCGGGCTACCCAGCTAGTTATATACTAATCCCTCAATCAGTTATTATGTTTATTATGTAATATCATATATTTTGTTCCTTTTTTATTTCATCACGCCTAACTAAGATTATAGGAGGTGGTTTATTACCATACATCCACTTTTCATGTGCCATCTCTTTAGCATATGTTTCCAACCGCCCGCCAATGGCAGAATTCTTCAATGGTTCACGGTGCAGATCACCAAACAGTTTTCCATATTTTTGTTTGTGTGAGTGTTTGTGAGGGTATATTGTGAAGTATGTTTGTATAAAGTTATTTCTTTTTATATTTTTTTGTTTGCGATGACCATAATACATGTTTGATGGTGACTTTTGTAATATGTTGAATGATGATGCAGCGCTAACATGAAAGTAATGAGTTTGATGACCATAGCACCAAGTCTAACCAATCAGGGGTTCAAAGTTCATTCTACATACGAAAAGTTAAAAGTTAAAAGTTAAAAAAAAAAAAAAAAAAAAAAAAAAAAAACTATAAGTAACTAAATTGTTTCTATTATGCTACATATAATGTTCGCCTTCCTTTTACCTTAATCAAAGGTTGAGTTTGTAACATTAGTTTTTTAACACCCCACCTTATCTTTAACTTTTGGTCGTATCGCCAACTAACAAACCACATAAAAATAGCTCAATTTATATAAACATATCACATAATATACTTCACACACACTCACAAACAAAAATAGTAATAAAAAAGACACCACGCACACCTTTTACTCTTTTTTCGTTAAGTGAAGTCCCTCATTGAAATGACTTTTTCACATTTGTGCGCCAAGCTAACATCCCGGTCATGGGGTTCACGTGGCAACAAAGGCCCTTCGTGTATGATCACCTTCACCATAACACCTCACCTTAGTGTATAGGGTGTGCTACAGGAAAAGAATCAATATTCCCTTTACATCTTTCGGGTAAACAAAAAACTTACTTAGTGGCACTTTAGTTCTGAAGCCTTGAGGAGAGAGAGAAACAACATAATGGAGGAAAGATAATATATTTTATTAGTTGTTGTGAGTGTATCTGTATGTAGTGGGGTATTTTTAAATAATAAAATATAAAATAAAATTAATGAAAGAGAGAAGGTTTTGCAATGCTCGAATGAATGTTGAAGGAAATGATAAAAGGAGTGTTTTTTGATTGATGATGTGAGGCTGACGTGACGAGGGAAAAACCCTCACCACACCCTCCACCCTTAGTTAATGGAATTGAATAGTTAGTGTGCGTTTGGTATCTCACTATAGGAATGAGACTATAACTATGAAAGTGATTAAAATGTGTTTGTTTAATATGAGTGTGCCCACCACTATGGTAATGAATTATAGATATAACCCATACTCTATATACATCAAGAGAGCTAGGTATGAATCTTTAATAAATAAGAGACCCACCACTACTATCAAACTTATACCCATTGTCATTCATGCCATCATACCAAACACTCCCTTAAACTATATTTTTTTAATCTATTACTTTATAAATCGTTAATATAACTTTAAAGTGGGTGACCATACAATGTAAAGTGTTATATTTGTTGTTTTTCACTTGTCATTATTTTGATAAGCTTACATACATGTTTGGAAGCATATTGATAGTCTTTTAATAGCATATGTATTTTGAGCATCCCACTATAAGCACACATGCGTGTGTTTTGTGTATGCATATAACTTGTCCGTATAAACCAATTTTGTCAGTATTTTATGATGATAATAATAGTAAACAGTTCAGCAAATATAATTTAAAATTTAAGAAATAGAGAACACTAATATCTACTCTTTCCGTCTCATATTAAATGTCCAGTATTGACTTTTTTAGTCATTCTTTTTCAAGTTTGACATTTGCTTGTGTTATATATTATTTGATAAAAATTATACGCAGCGAAAATACATTTAAAACTCAGTCTATACATATATTTTACATTAAGTATTATATGACACAAACAAAAATATTTTAAGTCAAATTTGAGAAAGAAATACTTCAAAATGTCAAACTGGACATTTAGTGTGGGACTGAGGGAGTATACAATATATAAAGCATGATTTTTTTTTCTTTCCAAAATTTAAAAACTTAAAAATGAGAGTGTTATACCCAAAATGTCATTTTAACTTGAAGTAATAAGATTACTACTAAATTAATAGTTTAAATATAGTTTAATCTTTATTTTTTTATTTTTTATTTATTTAATTTTTTTTTATCATTTTCCGTTTATAACTCATAGACTTTTTAACTGAGTGTCAAAGAGCGTATCAACTTGTATAAGATTATTTTCAAGAAAAATTAATATAAAACGGATCGGAGTAGTAAAGTTTTCTCGACGTGTTAAAATATAGATATGTATAGATGTGTGCAAGTCTCTTTTTTTACTGTTTCACCATGCTCTTTTCATTGATTTAATATTCACTCTATTTTACTATTTTTCTATTTAACTTTTTTTTTAGTTGTATATTCACTCTATTTTACTATCTCGCAATGCTTTTTGAAACCTTTAATGACCTCAACTTTTTCTTTCAACTTTTTTTCTCACGTATCGTTATTTGTAAGATTGATATTATATTTTTCAATCTTTTTTCACACATATCTTTATTTCAAATATATTATATTCCCCACTACACAATCACAATTTTCTTTTCAAATTGATTTCTACCGTTGTGCTTGTTTATTGTAGTATTTTTATTTTCAATAATATCCATCGTTCTTTTCAACCATGTGATAAAAATTGGGAAAATGATAAAAAAAATACATTGAAGTTGACACTTTTTACCATTGTATGTTGCCAACTATTTTTTTTACCATTGTAACACAAAACTTGACATTTTTTGTCATTGTATGTAAAAAATGTCGCACCGTTAGTCCTTTACACTAACGGTCGTTAGTAAATTTTCATCCGTTAGTCCTTTACACCGTTAGTCCTTTACACTTGATAAAAAAATACATTGAACTTGACACTTTTTACCATTGTATGTTTTCATCCGTTTTCTTACGTTTTTGTCCATATTCTTCTGTTTTTTTTTCGTTTTCGTCCGTTTTTTTACGTTTACGCCCGTTTTTTTTATGTTTTCACCCGGTTTTTTTACGTTTTCTTCCGTTTTTTTTTACGTTTTCGCCTATTCTTTTACGTTTTCGTCTGTTTTTTTTACGTTTACGCCCGTTTTTTTTACGTTTTCAAGCGGTTTTTTTTTACGTTTTCTTCCGTTTTTTTACGTTTTCGTCCATTTTTTTACGTTTACGCCCGTTTTTTTTACGTTTTCACCCGGTTTTTTACGTTTTCTTCCGTTTTTTTACGTTTTGGCCCGGGTTTCTATATTTTCTTCCGCCTTTTTTACGTTTTCGTCCATTTTTTTATATTAACGCCCGTTTTTTTTACGTTTTTATCCGTTTTTTTACGTTTGCGCCCGTCTTTTTACGTTTTCGCACGGTTTTTTACGTCTTCTTCCATTTTTTTTTACGTTTTCGTCCGTTTTTTACGTTTACGTCCGTTTTTTAACGGTTTCACCCGGTTTTTTTATATTTTCTTTGTTTTTTTTTTTTATGTTTACGCCTGTTTTTTTTACGTTTTCACTCGGTTTTTTTTACATTTTCTTCAGTTTTTTTACGTTTTCGCCTATATTTTTACGTTTTCGGCCGTTTTTTACATTTTCGTCCGTTTTTTACGTTTACGCCCGTTTTTTTTACGTTTTCACCTGGTTTGTTACGTTTTCTTCCGTTTTTTTACATTTTCGCCAATTTTTTAACGTTTTCGCCCTTTTTAAAATTTTCGTCCGTTTTTTATGTTTACGCTCATTTTTTTACGTTTTCGCCTGGTTTTTACGTTTTCTTCCGTTTTTTTATTTTTATGAAAACGAAAACGAAACGAAAAAACATAAAAACCGGAAGAAAACGAAAACGAAAACAGACAAAAACGAAAAAACGTAAACTCTGGAAGAAAACGTAAAAACCGGGTGAAAACTTAAAAAAAATGGGTGTAAATGTTAAAAAAAAGGAAGAAAACAAAAAAAATGGACGAAAACGTAAAAAAACGGGCGTAACTGTAAAAAAAGACAAAAACGTAAAAAACGTTTAAGAGATGGAAGAAAACATAAAAAACCGGGCGAAAACGTAAAAAAAACGGGCGTAAACGTAAAAAAACAGACAAAACGTAAAAAAATGGGGGTAAATGTAAAAAAATGGACGAAAACGTAAAAAAGACAGAAGAAAACGTAAAAACCTAGCGAAAACGTAAAAAAACGGGTGTAAACTTAAAAAAACGGGCGAAAACGTAAAAAAACGGAAGAAAACGTAAAAACCGGTTGAAAACGTAAAAAAACGGGCGTAAACGTAAAAAAACGGATGAAAACGTAAAAAAAACGAGCGAAAACGTAAAAAAATAGGCGAAAACGTAAAAAAAACGGAAGAAAACGTAAAAAAACCGGGTGAAAACGTAAAAAAAACGGGCGTAAACGTAAAAAAACGGATGAAAACGTAAAAAAAACGGGCGAAAACGTAAAAAAAATAGGCGAAAACGTAAAAAAAACAGAAGAAAACGTAAAAAACCGGGTGAAAACGTAAAAAAACGGGCGTAAACTTAAAAAAATAGGCGAAAACGTAAAAAAACAGAAGAAAACATAAAAAAAAACCGCTTGAAAACGTAAAAAAAACGGGCGTAAACGTAAAAAAATGGACGAAAACGTAAAAGAATAGGCGAAAACGTAAAAAAATGGAAGAAAACGTAAAAAACCGGGTGAAAACATAAAAAAAACGGGCGTAAACGTAAAAAAAACGGACGAAACCGAAAAAAAACGGAAGAATACGGACAAAAACGTAAGAAAACGGATGAAAACATACAATGGTAAAAAGTGTCAAGTTCAATGTATTTTTTTATCAAGTGTAAAGGACTAACGGTGTAAAGGACTAACGGATGAAAATTTACTAACGACCGTTAGTGTAAAGGACTAACGGTGCGACATTTTTTACATACAATGACAAAAAATGTCAAGTTTTGTGTTACAATGGTAAAAAAAATAGTTGGCAACATACAATGGTAAAAAGTGTCAAGTTCAATGTATTTTTTTATCATTTTCCCATAAAAATTTGCAATATATACAACTTTTATCTTACGTGCCGGTTGTGCTCAGACTTTCGTGTGATCCATTAGCCCAATCCATTTTATCTTAGCTATTCAACCTGGTATGCATAAGCCCATAAACCTGATCCAATCCATCTCACACAAACATATACCCGGTTATAACCTTTTGTGTTTACTGCACTTTAAACTAACCCTACAACACATACATCATATATTCCGCCTACCATCTAATCTCTCTCCCACCTAAACGCTCAAATCCAGATCTAAACTCATCTCTTTGATGTTCATAATCGTCTCATCGCATCATCTTCATCACAATCAATTACTACGAATCAAAACCCAGAAGCTATGAACCGTATACCCTTCTTATGTCTTGATTCTCACTCCGAAGTACAAATCAGGAAACGACAGTGTATTGGCTTCAAGATCATCTCAATGGTCTCGGGTAGGTGATAAGTTGCAATTTGTTGTTTTTCTTTAAATCGAACCAAAGAAGGATAATAACACATTTGTTAAAGATCCTTTCTTTTTGGTTTCAGATATAAACGAAGCAACACTTCGACAATGATTTGTGATGATTAACGTTTAACTAAAACAATCTTCAAAAGATTGAAACAAAGTTGAACTTTCTGGGGGCTCGTTTTTTGTAGCCCACTAAAAACTCAGTTTTTAGGCTTCAAGATCCTTGAGGGGTCTCGGGTAAGGTTTATTTGTGTTAGATTTAATTTGTTTTGTGTTTTTCAGATCGAAAGAAAGAGGAATGAAACACTCTTGTTTTTGTTCTTTCTTTATGATTTCAAAATTTTACAGAAGCTTTGCCTTACATTGATTTATGATGGCTTCTTGTTCATCCACGAAAATTTGTAAAAATTGATTCATAAATGAACAAACTGAGATCTTTCTTTGTTTTCTTTTTCTGATTTTCGAATTTTTTATTGGGGTTGGAGATGAAATATTTGCTGTTGGTTACCTTATTTATAAGGGAGTATAAATACTCCAATGGAGTTGAAAGGCTTAAACAATAAATATGAGCATATGGCATAGAGATTGTTGATTTTCCTGCAATTGATTCGGCTCAGGTTTTTGTTATAACTGCACAATTATGTGCATATGAATGGAGATGGTTGATTTGCTAGGAAATTATTGTCACATTATTCAATCCGAATTCTTAAAAGCTTCGAAATAAGCTCAACATGTACTTAATTCATTAGCTTAAACTATATATTTAAGTTTCTTAGCTTGTAGCATTAATGCTCACATTAAATATGGGAACTCAATCTTTATATATATATATATATATATATATATATATATATATATATATATATATATATATATATATATATATATTCTTCAACAAACTCTATTATATAAGACATCTTATTTCAATTGATATTTGTTTCAGTTTTAGTTTCACCAAATGTTTTAATTTGTTTTTTTTAATACATTTAAGAATTGTTCTTTGTGTTACAACATTTTTTAATTATTATTGATTATATAACATTTTATGTATAAACGTTATACGAAACACTTATCAATAATATTTAAATTATAATTGTTTGCCACTATAAATTTGTTGCTATGCACGAGCATCCATCTAATTTTATTAATCGAAATATGATAGTATGTGCTTACGGACCAATCACTTTTGTTTGGTATTTTGAAAGAATGGAAAGAACGTTGTATAACGTTAATTATAAGAAAGTATTCGGTGCCTTTTGTATGAAACGAATAAAGAGATGATTGCAAGTTTTGTCATTAGTAAACCTTGAACTACAAGAGAATATTGGAGAAGTTGGACAACCAATCCAACACAATATAAACAATCAATTTAAAATCTTTTTAAGCTATACACGCACATATATAATAATGTTTTCATTATAAAATATAATCACATTGTTTCTTGAATTCTCTATTAGTTTGCATACCATTTTGCACATTCATGTCAGAGAAAGTGTTTTGTTTTGCTTATAGATTTAGCTGATTAGGTATAATTACTAAGAGCAAATGGTATAATAACGTGGAAGGGTGCGTTAAACTTTAACTCACCACGTTAAAGGCCAAGTTATTATACCGTCTCTCAAGTTAAGTTAAACTTTAACTCACCATGTTAGCCACTTAACGTAACCCCCCCCCCCCCCCCCCCCCCCCCCCAAGTTAAGCTTTAACTCAGACCTTTTTTTTTTTTTTTTTTTTTTTTTTTTTTTAAGTGAGGCCCAAAATGTTGAGTTAAGCTTTAACTCAAAAATGTTAACATATCGGGTGTTTTTTGATAAATTAAAGTGAAAAGGTTAAAGCTGATAAAACAATGACGTGAAAGTGTGTTAAACTTTAACTCAGGGTTATTATACCCTTTGCTCTAAGCTGTCAATTGCCAGCTTATGTTATACGAACTGAAGCATATGTCTTCAATTAGTCTTTGTTATTAATGCGATTAAACATTGAGCATTTTCAATCCAAAAGTTATTTAGAAAGTCATATTAAAAAGGGAAAATGATCCCTGCGGTTTAGCACTCAGCAGGGACTTATCTGCAATATAGTGCAAAAATAGTTCCTGATTCAACACAAATGGTCCCTGATATCATGCCTGATGTGCATAACTGGTCCCCGAATTAGCCTTTACAGCAGATAAGTCTCTGCTGTATACAGCAGGGATCATTTTCCCTATTAAAAAAGTCTCGTTCTTCATACTTCAAAATATATATATATATATATATATATATATATATATATATATAATAAAAAAGTCTCTTAAAATAAAAAGTCTAGGAAGGCGAATTTTGGTGCATCACAGTTATAAAGTTACTGCATCACATTTTTAAGTCACTGCATCACAGTTATAAATTTTAGTGCATCACAGTTATTGCATCACAGCTATAAAAAGTTACGACATCACAGTTAGTGCATTGTAGTTATTAAGTTACTGCATCACATTTAAATTCACTGCATCATAGTTATAAATTTAGTGCATCAGAGACTTTTTATTCTTTTTATTTTAAGTCCCTTTTTATTTTAACCCATATATATATATATATATATATATATATATATATATATATATATATATATATATATATATATATATATATATATATATATATATATATGACATGTGTTTTTTCACTCATTTTGTACTTGTATCTAAACTATCAATTTTTTCTATGTGTTAAAATCTTATACTAGTATAAAATATACGTGAAAGATATATCATTTCTCATATCAAACCCGTCTTAGAGGACATTGATTTTGGGTATATGAATCTCATAAGCCAATTTATGTACATTTTCACTATTGAGTATTTCAGTAAACGTTTTAAAATCACTGATTAGGAAATGTCAATGGAGATATGGTTTAAACAAAATACACGTCAAGGACGGAGGGTTTGGGATTAAACATGTGTCGTATTTGTGCTACGTGTGAAGCATCAAAACGAGACCAAGACATGTGTCTTATAAATGAAATAAAATAAAATGTTAAACATAGCCTTAAAGGTTATGTTTGAAGTTTCGAGACATGCATAATTTGATTAGGACAATATGTGAAACATAAATAAATGTGTATGTTGATTATAGTAGTGAATAACTATTTTGGTACATTTACAATGAAACATTTAAGTTTCTTATTAGGATGATCAAATCACACTGATAGGACTTAAAGGGAAAATGATAGAAAGTCTAATGCAATGCCCTCCACGCCTTCCATTCCAACAATCACTTGCAAAACTCTACCATGAGCAAAATATACCCAAAGGATAGCAACGTTAGAAAAGAATGGAAGAGGAGCAAGCATCTCCATATCCAAACCCCCTTACACGGGTAAAGGATCTTAGGCCACAAATGTCTTCTCCATCAACACGATCAATGTTCAATTTACAGAAAAAAATCCCGAATGAGCATTTCCCCTTAGAACAAAGGAAGACAACCCTCGTAAAAATACAATGAAAATCCTACAGAAAAACAATCTTCTTTGAAGGAAGTTTTTTAGGGTTATGGAAGAGATATGGGAAAATGGGAGAGGAAAAACTTTATCGCTATAAATTGTAACTTCCCCACCTTTCTATCCGTATTTACAGACAACGAAAAAGAATCGGCGAGTTACACTTGGTAAAAGCCCATTAGGTCAAAACACATTTAGTGAGGTGCGTGATAAACACCCTGTAAATATGCGAGTATAACTGACGTCAACACATAAGTGATGTACAGTCGAAAGGACAAGCCATATACACCATTTAAGAATGTCATGATGACGCCGTCTATAGTCATAAAGACAATAAAGATGCGTCAAATCCTAGAGATAGTGAATAAACCCAAAGAAATATATTTCTACACTTCCTCATGAAAACATTAAGTACACATATTTCACAACACAGCATATAACCCTGATCGAGGTAAAAAGTCTGCATCTAGTCATAATTACAAAAAACAAATATGATCACAGCCTGAAAACGAAGAACCTGATAAAGAACCTTGGTAGTGCAACATGGACTGGGGGGACTCAGTTACCAAAAGTCCAGCATCATATCATCAATGCATGATCTAATACTCTACTGGGGGGGGGGGAGGACTTGATAGCATATCAATATTAGCGGCCCAAGTCTACTAATTACACACTTGAATCAAGCCCATTACTAAGGCCCGTCAACCAATACTTGAAATGGAAGCCAGACTTAAATCCCAGGCCACACAAGCCTAGTAAAACCTCTAAGGCCAAACTAAGCATGATAGTACTACTGCTCCTCAATTGCCACTAGCGGTCAGGATGTACCATGTAACACTGTGCAGTGGTGACGCACGACAAGCATCACTTTTTACGAGCTAAATGACGTATGACACCAGTTCTCCTTGTCTGCTCTCAGATGATCAACACCTTGCTCTCTAGCTGCCGTTGATCATCCCTAAAAAGGTTTATCTCTAAACCATACAAGCCCCTCTATAAAAAGGAGAACAACACACACAACTTCACAAGTTTCACACACTTGGGCTAATACTGCCTCACAACAGTAATGTATGGTATTTGCTTAAGTGTTTGATGCGTGGGAATTGCACCAGGCTTTACCTCTCGAGGGATCTCGAGAAGCTTACAACCCCCACCAGGCAGTGTACCTGATCGTTGTAGTATAGTATAGTGACAAGTACCGGGGGATTGATCGTTCAACTCGGGAATAGTGTCGTTAGGATTGAAATTGATCTAACTAGGTCTAAAGGTGAAGGATGATTCTTCTTTTGTATTTTTAAATCTTATAAAAAGCAAGTAAAAATCTCGGGTATTTGAAGGAGGGGCGGAATTAGTTGCTAATCAACTAACCCAAAAGCTACTAATTAAACTAATGTACAAGAAAACTAAACTAAGGTTCTACAAGATAAGTGAAGCATGTCTACCTATGATATGTTACTCCTTGCTAGCTATCCAATTCTACCTATTGAATTGTCACACCTTGTTTTAATTGACGGGTTGTATTCCTTAATACCATTCATGGGGTGGCGTACTTACTTCCCCAATTCTATAAGCTCCTACTTCACTCCTATGTCGAGCCGGCTAAGAAGCTCCTAACATGGGATCACTAGAATTCGCTCATGCATTAAATACAACCATAAAAACCTAGTACACATCGGTTCATGTTTCCTAAGACGTTCAAGCATGTTACACAATTAAGATCTGCCAGTTTTCTTAAGCCTAACATTGATGAGACATTCAATCAAAACAAGAATCAATAGGAAACAAGAATTATAAACTAAACCAACTAGATCTATTGAAGTTGTCACGCCTTAATTGATGGAGATAGAAACACACATCAACAAGTCCCTCATTGATGGAGATAGACACAAACATCAACAAGAAATCAATGAGATCTAATCAATTATACACAAGTTTCGCACAATCATAAGTAGACACAAGGTGAATTAGCAAAACATAATCAAAGAAGGACAATCAACAATAATAATGGAAAACATAATTAAGATAGAATCAACAAACTAATACATGATGTTTATGGAGTGATTGAAACCCTCTAAGTTGCTGGAAAAACACCTACCTAAACCCAGGAATCGACCTTAGGGTTTAGGGCTTACAAAAAGTGAAGTTATGATGTTATATTTATAGGCATGTTTTCTGTCGGCCCATCTTGACGGCGTCAGCTTGTTCACTTGACGCCGTCACGACCATTTTTTCACCAAATTGTAGATCTCTTCGTCCTCTTCGCGTGGGCTTTTGAATCACCTAAATCCGAGTTCGTATGCAAAAGTTAGGACCAAAACAATATCAGCTACTCCGCGCGCAAGTTTTGACAAGTTAACACATGACGGCCTTGGGTGACGCCATCACGTTTTTTCTGGGCCGTCACCAATTTTACTCTTGACGCCGTCATGAAAAGCCTCTTGACGCCGTCAGGTACTGTTCCCAGCAAGAAAAATTAAGACTTTGCGGTTTTCTTCACTTTTATGCTCCAAAATGCTTCCTTTTCCAGAATTCACTCCAAAAGTACCCAAAATCACAAAAGGAACGATTTAGGGCAATATTTGATCAAATAAATTCAATTCCGGGCTTAAATGACCCCCTAAAAGTGGTTCATTTTTCGCCTCATCATATACCCTTACACTTGAAATTTGCTTGTCCTCAAGCAAATGCGCTTTTATTCTAATCAAAATACAAGTTAGGGGTCATTTAACACTAATATAAAAGTAATTACAACAAATAATCGTTCCACTAAAGACCAAAGACAAGCACGGAGGTCATACACTAGCACCTCACAAATAGTGTTTAGATACTCACATCTCTCGGGTGTAATAAAGTAATATCACATTATGGAAATGGAAAACATCTCTCACTACCTGTCATAGCAAAATAGATTACCATAGGATTGGGAAAGGATCAAACCTCCACCACATGGCGTAAGCACCTAGGATAAACTATCAAATAGGTCTTTTTAAAGGGTTGTAACGTTAGGTGTAGGGATATGGAATACACGGTTTTGTTGGATATAGGCAGTCTTTACTGGTGGTGAGTTAACAATCTTGGTTAATTACATGTACAATATGGCGTTGCTAAGCCAAGACTAGACTAGACTCGACTTAAGCAAATAAATGAAAAATAATAAAAACATAAAATAAAACGGGATGGTAGTCCGCATGTTTTTTTTTTTTTTTTTTTTTTTTTTTTTTTTTTTTTTTTTTTTTTTTTTCATACAGTCTTACCCTACCATCCAAAATAATAGATCGTAGGGAATGAAAATTCCCCTTACACTTGAATTTTTACATACTTTACAATAACTAATCTAATGACTCGAATTAAGAAAATCAAAACACTTGGAGTACTTTTAAGATTAACGCACATATGGGGGTAATAATATATGTTCTTCCCCATTACACCATAAAATAAGTACTTTACCCATGAGTCTCAATCGTCCCAAAATAATATGCACAAGGATATGACTCGACTTAGCAACCATGTAATCAATTAGATAATTAACTTAGGGTTTAACAAATAACAATGATGAGGCGAAAAATGAACAACTTTTAGGGGGTCATTTAAGCCCGAAATTGAATTTATTTGATCAAATATTACCCTAAATCGTTCCTTTTGTGATTTTAGGTACTTTGGGAGTGAAATCTGGAAAAGGAAGCAATTTGGACGTTTTTGAAGCATAAAAGTGAAGAAAATGCCAAAGACTTAATTTTCCATGCTGAGAACAGTGTATGACGGCGTCAAGAGGAAATTCATGACGGCGTCAAGAGTAAAATCCATGACGACCCAGAAGAAACGTGAAGGCGTCACAAGAAGGGCGTCAAGACTTAATTTGGTGACGGCCTGCATAAGGTGTACACATGATGGCGTCAGATCCAGATCTTGGCAGTCCGAGGAACTATTTGGCGGCGAGATGACGGCTTCAGACATTTGTTCTTGACGCCGTCACCTTCCAAACTCTATATATAGTTTTCTATTTTTCATTCATTAGAGAGGAACTTGTGTGGAGAAACCCTAGGGCCAAACTTTGTGAACCCTAGCTCGTATTTTACAGTAAATTCAAGGGTTTTCACCCCTTGAATCCTTTCATGTGCTATTGAGATAAGTCTTCTCTTAATTCAATCAATATGTCTATGTGTTGGTTGTCAATATCTTGTGCTTGTCTTGATTTCAACATGCTAGGCTAGATTTATCTTGTGTTTGCTTAGATCTAATGAAACCTAGATGTTAATTATGTGTTGATTACTTGTTTATGGTTGTATTGGATGAATGATTTCAATGTTAGGCTTAAGAAAACTGGCAGATCTCCATTGTGTAACATGCTTGAACATCTTAGGAAACATGAACCGATGCGTACTAGGTTTTATTGGTTGTATTTAATGCATGAGTAAATTCTAATGATCCCATGTTAGGAGCTTCTTAGCCGGCTCGACATAGGAATGAAGTAGGCACTCATAGGATTGGGGAAGTAAGTACGCCACGCCATGAATGGTATTAAGGAATACAAGCTATCATCCACGCAACTATAACAAGTAATTAACGTGTAAAATATATCTAGGGAGTAGTGAAATCTAAGTAAACACATTTCTCCCACATATTGCTCACAACCTTAGTTTAATTTAGTTTATTTTCATTTTTAGTATTTTATTTTGATTGCATCTTAGTATTGGGTTAGTTGACTAGCAACTAATTCCGTCCAAATCCTTCAAAACCCTAGATTTTTACTTGTTTTCCAAAAAAATATAAAAATACAAAAAGAATCATTCCTCATCTCTAGACCTAGTCTTTAGGTTTTCTAAACCTAGCGACACTATTCCTAGCTGAACGATCAATCCCCCGGTACTTGTCATTATACTATACTACATCGATCAGGTACACTGCCTGGTGGGGGTTGTAAGCTTCTCGAGATCCCTCGAGAGGTAAAGCTTGGTGCAACCCTATGCACATCAAGTTTTTGGCGCCGCAGCCTGGGAAATAGTTATTGTCTAGGTTAGAATCTTTTTTTATTAGGTCTACTTGCTAGAATCCTTTCTAGTAAGATTTTATTTTTATTTTTAGGTTTTCTTTAGTCTATCTTTTCTTTGTGTCTTTGTTTGTAAAAACCTTTCCATTGACTATTCCATTAGCCATTATGGAGAACGCGAATCCACCATACTACCAACCACAAAATTCACCCACTCCTAATGACATCTTGATGTTTAAACAACATGAAGATGAACCTATTTATGATGCATGGGCTCGTTTTAAATATTTACTCCAAAAAGTCCCTCATCATAATTTCGATCTATGGTCCCAAATTGAAATATTTTACCATCGTGTCGACCACTATACCAGAATGGACATTGACCATGCCGCAGATGGGGACCTTTGGGGATTAAGTGTTAATGAAGCATGGGAAACCATAGAGAATTGTGCCAAACTTGCCAAAAAAATGGACACCCAACAAACGTTGTTACAGATCAATTGATAGCAAGTTTAGGGGAACAAGCAAGAAGATTGTTTGGGGATAAACGTATAGATGAGATAACTGGGTGCACGGGGTGGTTTGATTTCACCACAATACAAGCTGAGCACATTGGTAATCTTGATAAGATGGAGGATAGAGTTGAAAATCTAAGCCACCAAGTACCCCGCAAGTCCTACCATCATTTGAGGCACACATACCACTCGTGACTTACCCGGAAGAAGTAGAAGAGACTATAGGAGCCCCAATAGAGGTAGAACCCTTGTACCAAACACCACTAGAGGATATAGGTTTGAATACTTGTAGTGATAACCTTACTCTTAGTTCTAGGGAATTACCTAGTGTTGATGAACCGGAACCTCAATCTTCACACAACTTTCCATCCTTAGATATACATCTAGGAGACAAAAGAGGAGCCGACCCACCCATCAACCCATGTAGTCCAGGTAGTCTTAGGATAAAGGTAGTGGACTCTAAGCCTTATAGAGAGGAAGCCAATATAGGAGTGGAAAATGACCTTACATGCTTACATCACCCATTTGTGATTGATCACAAGAAACATTATGGGTTTAAACCGGGTTTATTAGGTCAAGATGGATCCCTAACTAGTTGTCTCTTGAAGTTGATAGAAAATGATCCCTTTTTAGGAGAAAATCTTAATCCACCCATTAACCCGATTGAATTTGGTAAGGTTATGATGATAGGAGCACACCCTTTTGAGCATATAATTCATCCACCACACTTTTCTCACGAGGCATATTTCCACCCTAAGGGTGTGTATCGCTACTTCCACCCGCACTTAATCCTAAGTGTAGGGAAAACCTCCCCTATTTCCATTAAATAAGGGTAGAGTCAGGCTCGTGACTCGAACAAAAACAAGCGCTTATTGGGAGGCAACCCAAGTTTTATTTATTTATTTGTTTGTTTGTTTATTTATTTGATTTTATTTGCTTCCGTATGCATGCTTTGTTTTTATTGTTGGTAGATTGATGCGTAGGGATTGCACCAGGCTTTACCTCTCGAGGGATCTCGAGAAGCTTACAACCCCCACCAGGCAGTGTACCTGATCGATGTAGTATAGTATAATAACAAGTACCGGGGGATTGATCGTTCAGCTAGGAATAGTGTTGCTAGGTTTAGAAAACCTAAAGACTAGGTCTAGAGATGAGGGATGATTCTTTTTGTATTTTTATATTTTTAGGAAAGCAAGTAAAAATCTCGGGTTTGAAGGATTTGGGCGGAATTAGTTGCTAGTCAACTAACCCAATACTAAAGATGCAATCAAAATAAAATAATAAAACGAAAATAAAACTATATTAAACTAAGGTTGTGAGCAATATATGGGAGAAATGTGTTTTCTTAGATTTCACTACTCCCTAGATATCTTTTACACGTTAATTACTTGTTATAGTTGCGTGGATGACGGATTGTATTCCTTAATACCATTCATGGGGTGGCGTACTTACTTCCCCAATCCTATGAGTGTCTACTTCACTCCTATGTCGAGCCGGCTAAGAAGCTCCTAACATGGGATCATTAGAATTTACTCATACATTAAATACAACCAATAAAACCTAGTACACATCGGTTCATGTTTCCTAAGACGTTCAAGCATGTTATACATTGGAGATCTTCCAGTTTTCTTAAGCCTAACATTGAAATCATTCATCCAATACAACCATAAACAAGTAATCAACACATAATTAACATCTAGGTTTCATTAGATCTAAGCAAACACAAGATAAATCTAGCCTAGCATGTTGAAATCAAGACAAGCACAAGATATAGACAACCAACACATAGACATATTGATCGAATTAAAGAGAAGACTTATCTTAATAGCACATGAAAGGATTCAAGGGGTGAAAACCCTTGAATTTACTGTAAAATACGAGCTAGGGTTCACAAAGTTCGGCCCTAGGGTTTCTCCACACAAGTTCCTCCTCAATGAATGAAAAATAGAAAACTATATATATATTTAAGAAGGTGACGGCGTCAAGAACAAAGGGCTGACGCCGTCATCTCGCCGCCAAATAGTTCCTCGGACTGCCTAGATCTGGATCTGACGCCGTTATGTGTACACCTTATGCAGGCCATCATGATTTTAACTCTTGACGCTCTACTTGTGACGCCTTCAGGTTTCTTCTGGGTCGTCATGGACTTTACTCTTGACGCCGTCAGGAATTTTCTCTTGACGCCGTCATACACTATTCTCAGCATGGAAAATTAAGTCTTTGGCGTTTTTTTCACTTTTATATTCCAAAAACGTCTGAATTGCTTCATTTTCCAGATTTCACTCCCAAAGTACCTAAAATCACAAAAGGAACGATTTAGGGTAATATTTGATCAAATAAATTCAATTCCGAGCTTAAATGACCCCCTAAAAGTGGTTCATTTTTCGCCTCATCATATACCCTTACACTTGAGATTTGCTTGTCCTCAAGCAAATGCGCTTTTATTCTAATCAAAATACAAGTTAGGGGTCATTTAACACTAATATAAAAGTAATTACAACAAATAATCGTTCCACTAAAGACCAAAGACAAGCACGGAGGTCATATACTAGCACCTCACAAATAGTGTTTAGATACTCACATCTCTCGGGTGTAATAAAGTAATATCACAATATGGAAACGGAAAATATCTCTCACTACCTGTCATAGCAAAATAGATTACCATAGGCTTGGGAAAGGATCAAACCTCCACCACATGGCGTAAGCACCTAGGATAAACTATCAAAGAGGTCTTTTTAAAGGTTATAACGTTAGGTGTAGGGATATGGAATACACGGTTTTGTTGGATATAGGCAGTCTTTATTGGTGGCGAGTTAACAATCTTGGTTAATTACATGTATAATATGGCGTTGCTCAGCAAAGACTAGACTCGACTTAAGCTAATAAATGAAAAATAACAAAAACATAAAATGAACATATAATAAAAAGGGATGGTAGTCCGTATGTCTTTTATCTTTTCTTTTTCGTTTTTTTTTTCTTTTTCTTATTTTTTTTGTCGAATTTTTTTGTCCATCTTTTTTCTTTTATTTTTTTTTTTTTTTTTTTTTTTTTTTTTTTTTTTTTGCATACACTCTTACCCTACCATCCAAAATAATACATCATAAGGAATGAAAATTCCCCTTACACTTGAATTTTTACATACTTTACAATAAACTAATCTAATGACTCGAATTAAGAAAATCATAACACTTGGAGTACTTTTAAGATTAACGTACATATGGGGGTAATAAAATGATGTTCTTCCCAATTACTCCATAAAATAAGTACTTTACCCATGAGTCCCAATCGTCCCAAAACAATATGTACAAGGATATGACTCGACTTAGCAACCATGTAATCAATTAGATAGTTAACTTAGGGTTTAACAAATAACAATAATGCATTAAAGATGAGTGCATACACGGAAGGCTAAGGCGATTTGGGTGTACATTTAAGTGGGGTGTAACAAATTCTTCCTTTAAGTAAGATGCTTAAAGTTAGAAACGAAAAGATAGGCTCGGAGGGGTGTACTAGGGGTTTCGTGTACTAAAAATGAGTACAACGCTAAGGTGTGGGAAAAATTAGTTGACTTAACTAGCCAAGTAATATGACTTAAATGGTCAAATAATTATGATACGGGTTTAACACAAGGGTGATCCTAATGCCTCTTATCATGTAGTAAATCCTACTACACGAATGTAGTCTTACTAGCGGTCTTGGGATGCATAACTAACGCAAGTTCTAGAATCTAAATGCTACTGGTACACTCATAAGCACTAATAATAAATGCTTTTCCTATCAAATCTAAAGGCGAATCTCACATATTTGGGTGAAATTTTTTTCTAAATGATACGGTTATGTGATCGTCATACAATCTCCTATCCATGAGACGCTTGCTATGGCTAAAGTTTCACTCCTAAATGTTGTAAAAAATTTAAATTTGGCGCTAAAATTACACTAACAAGTATTTCTCATAGTTTTATTACACATCTACTATCAAACAAACAAACTAAAGCGAAAGTGTATTTGTAAGGTATCATCATTTTACCCTCCCCTTACACTTAGGATGAACATTGTCCCCAATGTTCAAGTAAAGAATGTAAAAGTTAAATAAGTAAAAAGAATGAAATCAAATACTCCCCTGATTCGCTCGGTATGGATAATAAGATGGCCAGGTTAAATCTTCCTCCAAGAAAATGAACAATCAAAGCATCCCTTCCAGAATAATAACCATCTTCTTTTCAAACATAACCTGTTAAACCTGAGAAAACAAACACAAAAACCCAAAGCATCAATCCGAACAAAGAAAACTCACAACTAGATGTAATTCCAGACTTAGGAATAGAAACAAAACAATTAAAGATATAATGCTTGTGGAATGAATGTTTGCAGATTTTCTGTAGTTTATAAACTAAAGAATTAACAAAAACTTTAAGACTCCGGTATAAACAAAACTAGCAAAATTTCTAGAATTTTACACATGACGCCGTCAAGAGTAAACTCATGACGCCGTCAGAAGTGACCTGCAGAAATATTTACGTTAAGTTTCCGGAAAATTTCTGAAAAAACTTATGTCCTACTTCCTGGAAAATCCTTCAAAACATCATTATGACTCGATACAAGCATTTGACTCTAACAAGTACTAATACACATGTCCATTTAATATGGTTGTGGTTCATGCTCAATTTCATTCTTATAAACAAATTTGGATCTCCCTTACACTTATCTTTTGCAAAATACCTTTATATGCAATTAAGATGAAGTTAAAAACAAAATAAAGCATTTTCACAATTTACTTTGAAACATGAGCCACAAGCAACAAAAATGAAACATGCATACGGAAACAAATAAAATCAAATAAACAAACAAACAAACAAATAAATAAAGCTTGGGTTGCCTTCTAATAAGCGCTTGTTTTTGTTCGAGTCATGAGCCTGACTCTACCCTTATTTAATGGAAATAGAGGAGGTTTTCCCTAAACTTTGAATTAAGTGCGGATGGAAGTAGCGATACACACCCTTAGGGTGGAAATATGCCACGTGAGGTGAAGGGGGTGAGTGAATGGCTTCCTTTATCCTAAAACTACCCGGATAATATTGGTTGATGGGTGGGTCGGTTCCTCTTTTGTCTCCTAGATGTATATCTAAGGATGGAAAGTTGTGTAAAGGTTGAGGTTCCGGTTCATCAACATTAAGAAATTCCCTAGAACTAGGAGTAAGGTTATCACTACAAGTATTCAAACCTATATCCTCTAGTGGTGCCTGGTCCAAGGGTTCTACCTCCAACGGAATTCCTAAAGTTTCTTCTACTTCTTCCGGGTAAGTCACGGGCGGTGTGTGTGCCTCAAATGATGGTTGAGTATTTTGTGGGCTTATGTTATTGACCTCATCACTCCATGTGTTAATATCACCTATATCCTTAACATGTGTTTTATTGTAATCTAGCCCTAACATTCTCCCAAGTATCTCACGTGCTTCTCTAAGCATCTCAACTTCTATGTCCGAATCATAAGGATCATCCTCAATATTTTGACTGCTATATACAAATTTCCCAAAAGATGCATCATCTGTTTCTTGAGATTCATCATCATCGATCATAAATCCTAGGTCTTTTTTATCAATGTGATCATGCTCGGCTAAATCCTCCTCAATTGTTTTCTTAGGTAGTGATAAGAGCAAACCTAGTGCTTCATCCAACTTATGATTTGTTGCAATGGCTCTCTCCATAATTCCTTGGCAAACTAGGTCGCATTTCCTATTAGCCTCACTAAAACTAAATCTTAAACATGGAGGTTGTTCATAAGAATCTATCCTAGGTGAAGGCTCATATGATTCATAGGTGTCTCTAAATGAGGTATTTTGAACTCTTTGGTGTGTTAGCCGATCAACCTTATCTTGTAATCTTAGAAGTCTAAGTGTAAAGTCCATTTGAAGCAAATTACAAACAAAATCACAAAGAAAAGTTAGACTATGAGAAAGCTACAAAAAAAAAAAAAATAAATAAAAATAAATAAATAAATAAATAAAAAATCTCACTTTATAGGAATCTAGTGAGTAGACCTAATAAAAATCAAATTCAACCTAAATAATAACTATTCCCCGGCAGCGGCGCCAAAAACTTGATGCGTAGGGATTGCACCAGGCTTTACCTCTCGAGGGATCTCGAGAAGCTTACAACCCCCACCAGGCAGTGTACCTGATCGATGTAGTATAGTATAATGACAAGTACCGGGGGATTGATTGTTCAGCTAGGAATAGTGTCGCTAGGTTTAGAAAACCGAAAGACTAGGTCTAGAGATGAGGGATGATTCTTTTTGTATTTTTATATTTTTAGGAAAGCAAGTAAAATCTCGGGTTTGAAGGATTTGGGCGAAATTAGCTGCTAGTCAACTAACCCAATACTAAAGATGCAATCAAAATAAAATACTAAAACGAAAATAAAACTATATTAAACTAAGGTTGTGATCAATATATGGCAGAAATGTGTTTACTTAGATTTCACTACTCCCTAGATATCTTTTACACGTTAATTACTTGTTATAGTTGCGTGGATGACGGATTGTATTCCTTAATACCATTCATGGGGTGGCGTACTTACTTCCCCAATCCTATGAGTGCCTACTTCACTCCTATGTCGAGCCGGCTAAGAAGCTCCTAACATGGGATCATTAGAATTTACTCATGCATTAAATACAACCAATAAAACCTAGTACACATCAGTTCATGTTTCCTAAGACGTTCAAGCATGTTACACAATGGAGATCTGCCAGTTTTCTTAAGCCTAACATTGAAATCATTCATCCAATACAAGCATAAACAAGTAATCAACACATAATTAACATCTAGGTTTCATTAGATCTAAGCAAACACAAGATAAATCTAGCCTAGCATGTTGAAATCAAGACAAGCACAAGATATAGACAACCAACACATAGACATATTGATTGAATTAAAGAGAAGACTTATCTTAATAGCACATGAAAGGATTCAAGGGGTGAAAACCGTTGAATTTACTGTAAAATACGAGCTAGGGTTCACAAAGTTCGGCCCTAGGGTTTCTCCACACAAGTTCCTCCTCAATGAAGGAAAAATAGAAAACTATATATAGATTTAAGAAGTTGACGGCGTCAAGAACAAAGGGCTGACGCCGTCATCTCGCCGCCAAATAGTTCCTCGGACTGCCTAAATCTGGATCTGACGCCGTCATGTGTACACCTTATGCAGGCCGTCATGATTTTAACTCTTGACGCTCTACTTGTGACGCCTTCAAGTTTCTTCTGGGTCGTCATGGACTTTACTCTTGACGCCGTCAGGAATTTCCTCTTGACGCCGTCATACACTATTCTCAGCATGGAAAATTAAGTCTTTGGCGTTTTCTTCACTTTTATGCTCCAAAAATATTCGAATTGCTTCATTTTCCAGATTTCACTCCCAAAGTACCTAAAATCACAAAAGGAACGATTTAGGGTAATATTTGATCAAATAAATTCAATTCCGGGCTTCAATGACCCCCTAAAAGTGGTTCATTTTTCGCCTCATCATAGATCATGTTTCAAAATAAAATAGTGGAAATACTTTACTTTGTTGTTTGGCCTAGTCTTAACTTCATCCAAAGGTATTTTTGCAAAAGATAAGTGTAAGGGGAAACCCCAAATATGTTTTTAAGAAACAAAACCGATCATGATTCTCCACAATATTAAGTGAACATGTATATTCGTATTGTTAGAGTCAAATGCTTGTATCAAGTCATAATGATGTTTTGCAGGAGTTTCCAGGAAGTAGGACCAAGTTTTCCCAGAAATTTTCTGGAAACTTAACATAAGAATTTATGCAGGTCACTTCTGACGGCGTTACGAGTTTACTCTTGACGGCGTCACGTGTAAAAATCTGGAAATTTTACCTGTTTTGTTTTTCTAAAGGAGTCTTAAAGTTTTTGTTGAATTATTAGTTTTATAATCTCCAGGAAATCTGCAAACATCATTCCACAAGCATTATATCTTATTTTGTTTTCTAGGATTTAGTAACATATGTAGATTGCCGCCGATTTTATGCGAGTTTGCCTTGTCTGTTTTCTCAGGATTTACAGGTTATGTATGACAAGAAGATGATTATTATTCTGAAAGGGAAGCGTTGATTGTTCATTTTCTTGGAGGAAGATCTAACCTGGCCACCTTATTATCCATACCGAGCGAATCAGGGGAGTATTTGATTTCATTCTTTTTACTTATTTAACTTTTACATTCTTTACTTGAACATTGGGGACAATGTTTATCTTAAGTGTAAGGGGAGGGTAAAATGATGATACCTTATAGATACACTTTCGCTTGAGTTTGTTTGTTTGATGGTAGTTGTGTAATAAAACTATGAGAAATACTTGTTAGTGTAATTTTAGCGCCAAATTTAATTTTTTTTACAACATTTAGGAGTGAAACTTTAGCCATAGCAAGCGTCTCATGGATAGGAGATTGTATGACTAGCACAAAACCGTATCATTCAGAAAAATTTTCCACCCAAATATGTGAGGTTCGCCTTTAGATTTGATAGGAAAAACATTTACTATTAGTGCTTATAAGTGTACTGGTAGCATTTAGATTCTAGAACTTGCATTAGTGATGCATCCCGAGACCGCTAGTGAGACTACATTCATGTAGCAGCATTTACTACATGATAAGAGGCATTAGGATCACCCTTGTGTTAAACCCGTATCATAATTACTTGACCATTTAAGTCATATTACTTGGCTAGTTAAGTCAATTAATTTTTCCCACACCCTTAGCGTTGTACTCATTTTTAGTACACGAAACCCCTAGTACACCCCTCCGAGCCTATCTTTTCGTTTCTAACTTTAAGCATTTTACTTAAAGGAAGAATTTGTTACACCCCACTTAAATGTACACCCAAATCGCCTTAGCCTTCCGTGTATGCACTCATTTTTAGTGCATTATTGTTATTTGTTAAACCCTAAGTTAACTATCTAATTGATTACATGGTTGGTAAGTCGAGTCATATCCTTGTACATATTGTTTTGGGACGATTGAGACTCATGGGTAAAGTACTTATTTTATGAAGTAATGGGGAAGAACATCATATATTACCCCCATATGTGCGTTAATCTTAAAAGTACTCCAAGTGTTTTGATTTTTCTTAATTTGAGTCATTAGATTAGTTTAATGTAAAGTATGTAAAAATTCAAGTGTAAGGGAAATTTACATTCCCTATAATGTATTATTTTGGATGGTAGGGTAAAAGTGTATGCAAAAAAAAAAAAAAAAAAACGAAAAAATCGAAAAAATCAAGAAAAAAATTAAAAAAAAATTAAAAAAAAGAAAAGAGAAAAAACATACGAACTACCATCCCTTTTCATTCTATGTTCATTTTATGTTTTTGTTATTTTTGATTTGTTAGCTTAAGTCGAGTCTAGTCTTGGCTTAGCAACGCCATATTGTACATGTAATTAACAAAGATTGTTAACTCGCCACCAGTAAAGACTGCCTATATCCAACAAAACCGTGTATTCCATATCCCTACACCTAATGTTACAACCCTTTAAAAAGACCTCTTTAATAGTTTATCCTAGGTGCTTACGCCATGTGGTGGAGGTTTGATCCTTTTGCAAGCCTATGGTAATCTATTTTGTTATGACAGGTAGTGAGAGATGTTTTCCATTTACATATTGTGATATATACTTTATTACACCCGAGAGATGTGAGTATCTAAACACTATTTGTGAGGTGCTAGTATATGACCTCCGTGCTTATCTTTGGTATTTAGTGGAACGATTATTTGTTGTAATTACTTTTATATTAGTGTTAAATGACCCCTAACTTGTATTTTGATTAGAGTAAAAGCGCATTTGTTTGAGGACAAGCAAATCTCAAGTGTAAGTGTATATGATGAGGCGAAAAATGAACAACTTTTAGGGGGTCATTTAAACCCGGAATTGAATTTATTTGATCAAATATTACCCTAAATCGTTCCTTTTGTGATTTTAGGTACTTTGGGAGTGAAATCTGGAAAAAGAAGCAATTCGGACGTTTTTGGAGCATAAAAGTGAAGAAAACGCCAAAGACTTAATTTTCCATGCTGAGAACAGTGTATGACGGCGTCAAGAGGAAATTCATGACGGCGTCAAGAGTAAAATCTATGACGACCCAGAAGAAACGTGAAGGCGTCACAGGAAGCGCGTCAAGACTTAATTTGGTGACGGCCTGCATAAGGTGTACACATGACGGCGTCAGATCCAGATCTAGGCAGTCCGAGGAACTATTTGGCGGCGAGATGACGGCGTCAGACATTTGTTCTTGACGCCGTCACCTTCCAAACTCTATATATAGTTTTCTATTTTTCGTTCATTAGAGAGGAACTTGTGTGGAGAAACCCTAGGGCCGAACTTTGTGAACCCTAGCTCGTATTTTACAGTAAATTCAAGGGTTTTCACCCCTTGAATCCTTTCATGTGCTATTGAGATAAGTCTTCTCTTAATTCAGTCAATATGTCTATGTGTTGGTTGTCTATATCTTGTGCTTGTCTTGATTTCAACATGCTAGGCTAGATTTATCTTGTGTTTGCTTAGATCTAATGAAACCTAGATGTTAATTATTTGTTGATTACTTGTTTATGGTTGTATTGGATGAATGATTTCAATGTTATGCTTAAGAAAACTGGCAGATCTCCATTGTGTAACATGCTTGAACGTCTTAGGAAACATGAACCGATGTGTACTAGGTTTTATTGGTTGTATTTAATGCATGAGTAAATTCTAATGATCCCATGTTTGGAGCTTCTTAGCCGGCTCGACATAGGAGTGAAGTAGGCACTCATAGGATTGGGGAAGTAAGTACGCCACCCCATGAATGGTATTAAGGAATACAATCCGTCATCCACGCAACTATAACAAGTAATTAACGTGTAAAAGATATCTAGGGAGTAGTGAAATCTAGGTAAACACATTTCTCCCACATATTGCTCACAACCTTAGTTTAATTTAGTTTGTTTTCATTTTTTGTATTTTATTTTGATTGCATCTTAGTATTGGGTTAGTTGACTAGCAACTAATTCCGCCTAAATCCTTCAAAACCCGAGATTTTTACTTGCTTTCCAAAAAAATATAAAAATACAAAAAGAATCATCCCTTATCTCTAGACCTAGTCTTTAGGTTTTCTAATCCTAGCGACACTATTCCTAGCTGAACAATCAATCCCCCGGTACTTGTCATTATACTATACTACATCGATCAGGTACACTGCCTGGTGGAGGTTGTAAGCTTCTCGAGATCCCTCGAGAGGTAAAGCTTGGTGCAACCCTACGCACATCAAACAATAATGCACTAAAAATGAGTGCATACACGGAAGGCTAAGGCGATTTGGGTGTACATTTAAGTGGGGTGTAACAAATTCTTCCTTTAAGTAAAATGCTTAAAGTTAGAAACGAAAAGATAGGCTCGGAGGGGTGTACTAGGGGTTCCGTGTACTAAAAATGAGTACAACGCTAAGGTGTGGGAAAAATTAGTTGACTTAACTAGCCAAGTAATATGACTTAAATTGTCAAGTAATTATGATACGTGTTTAACACAAGGGTGATCCTAATGCCTCTTATATGTAGTAAATTCTACTACACGAATGTAGTCTCACTAGCGGTCTCTGGATGCGTCACTAACGCATGTTCTAGAATCTAAATGCTACCGGTACACTCATAAGCACTAATAGTAAATGCTTTTCCTATCAAATCTAAAGGCGAACCTCACATATTTGGGTGGAAAATTTTTCTGAATAGTATGGTTTTGTGCTAGTCATACAATCTCCTATCCATGAGACGCTTGCTATGGCTAAAGTTTCACTCCTAAATGTTGTAAAAAAATTTTAAATTTGGCGCTAAAATTACACTAACAAGTATTTCTCATAGTTTTATTACACATCTACTATTAAACAAACAAACTCAAGCGAAAGTGTATCTGTAAGGTATCATCATTTTACCCTCCCCTTACACTTAGGATGAACATTGTCCCCAATGTTCAAGTAAAGAATGTAAAAATAAAATAAGTAAAAAGAATGAAATCAAATACTCCCCTGATTCGCTCGGTATGGATAATAAGGTAGCCAGGTTAGATCTTCCTCCAAGAAAATGAACAATCAAAGCTTCCCTTCCAGAATATAAATCATCTTCTTGTCATATATAACCTGTTAAACTTGAGAAAACAGACAAAAACCCAAAGCATCAACCCGAACAAAGAGAACTCACAACTAGATGTAATTTCAGACTTAGGAATAAAAACAAAACAATTAAAGATATAATGCTTGTGGAATGAATGTTTGAAGATTTTCTGGAGTTTTTAAAACTAAAGAATCAACAAAAACTTTAAGACTCCGGTATAAACAAAACTAGCAAAATTTCCAGAATTTTACACATGACGCCGTCAGAAGTGACCTGCAGAAATCTTTATGTTAAGTTTCCGGTAAATTTCTGGAAAAACTTTTGTCCTACTTCCTGGAAAATCCTGCAAAACATCATTATGACTCGATAAAAGCATTTGACTCTAACGAATACTAATACACATGTTCATTTAATATTGTTGTGGTTCATGTTCAATTTTGTTCTTATAAACAAATTTGGATCTCCCTTACACTTATCTTTTGCAAAATACCTATATATGCAATTAAGACGAAGTTAAAAACAAAATAAAGCATTTTCACAATTTACTTTGAAACATGAGCCACAAATAATAAAAATAAAGCATGCATACGGAAACAAATAAAATCAAACAAACAAACAAACAAACATACAAACAAATAAATAAATCTTGGGTTGCCTCCCAATAAGCGCTTGTTTTTGTTCGAGTCACGAGCCTGACTCTACCCTTATTTAACGGAAATAGGAGAGGTTTTCCCTACACTTAGGATTAAGTGCGGGTGAAAGTAGCGATACACACCCTTAGGGTGGAAATATGCCACGTGAGGTGAAGGGGGTGAGTGAATGGCTTCCTTCATCCTAAAACTACCCGGATAATATTGGTTGATGGGTGGGTCGGTTCCTCTTTTGTCTCCTAGATATATATCTAAGGATGGAAAGATGTGTAAAGATTGAGGTTCCGGTTCATCAACACTAGGAAATTCCCTAGAACTAGGAGTAAGGTGATCACTACAAGTATTCAAACCTATATCCTTAATTGGTGCCTGGTCCAAGGGTTCTACCTCCATCGGAATTCCTAAAGTTTCTTCTACTTCTTCCGGGTAAGTCACGGGAGGTGTGTGTGCCTCAAATGATGGTTGAGTATTTTGTGGGCTTATGTTATTGACCTCATCACTCCATGTGTCAAGATCACCTATATCCTCATCATGTGTTTTGGTAGAATCTATCCTAAGCATTCTCCTAAGTATCTCACGTGCTTCTCTAGGCATCTCAACTTCTATGTCCGAATCATAAGGATCATCCTCAATATTCTGACTGCTATATACAAATTGCCCAAGAGATTCATCATCTGTTTCTTGAGATTCATCATCATCGATCATAAAACCTAGGTCTTTTTGATCAATGTGATCATGCTCGGCTAAATCCTCCTCAATTGTTTTCTTAGGTAGTGATAATAGCAAACCTAGTGCTTCATCCAACTTATGATTTGTTGCAATGGCTCTCTTCATAATTCCTTGGCAAACTAGGTCGCTTTTCCTATTGGCCTCACTAAAACTAGATCTTAAACATGGAGGTTGTTCATAAGAATCTATCCTAGGTGAAGGCTCATATGATTCATAGGTGTCTCTAAATGAGGTATTTTGAACTCTTTGGTGTGTTAGCCGCTCAACCTTATCTTGTAATCTTAGAAGTCTAAGTGTAAAGTCCATTTGAAGCAAATTACAAACAAAATCACAAAGAAAAGATAGACTACGAGAAAGCTACAAAATAAAAAGACAAAAAAAAAAAAAAAAAAAAAAAAACTCACTTGATAGGAATCTAATGAGTAGACCTAATAAAAATCAAATTCAACCTAAACAATAACTATTTCTCGGGCTGCGGCGCCAAAAACTTGATGCGTGGGAATTACACCAGGCTTTACCTCTCGAGGGATGATTGAGCCCAAACCACCTAACTTATATTGACCAGGTAATGGTCAACAAAGTCAAACAGCCTAGAACCAATGCTCCGCGGAAGTATAAGGTTTCCCCGGGTCGTTATGTCCCGACGAGGTGTGAATTGTTAATAAACGGTTTCGTGATCAGGTGAATTTGGATGAGAAAGGGGTTTGTATGTGATTGAGCTATGGAATCTATAGTGAAATAGCTTAAACAAGCTATTTGAATAAGACGGGAAGCTAAGAAAAACCAGAAACGATTTAAACCTAAAAACGCGTACGTTACGTTTTGAATAAAACGTAGACGTACAAAATAAAACGCGAGTTTTGGTAAAATAAAATACTTACAAAAGTGAAAATCACATTTTTACAATCCTAATAATAAAAGAAACTTTTTAGAAAATTAAAATTACTTTTTTACACTATTTAATTATTTAATATTAATTAAAAACTATTTAATACTTATTATTAATACTTAAATAACTAAAATACAATATAATATTATTTAAATACTAAAAAGGTGAAAATAAAATTCCTAAAATTATAAAATAACTAAAAATAAGTTTTAAAATTAAAAATAAGTATTTTTGTCTTTTTGTGGATTTTCTATTAAATAATTACTAATTAATTACTAATTATCTAATTAACTATTTTAAATTAAGAAAATTACTAAATGAACAGTAAAAATTCTAAGAAAATTTCTAAAATTATTTTACAACTTATAAAAGCTATAAAAAATATAAAAACAAGGTTTTGCTTAAGAAAAACTAATTGTGCTATTTTAAACTTAATATTAATTAATAATTAATAAAACTAAAGTTAATTCTAATTAATACTAAATGAGAAAATAAAAATCTGAGAAAATTAATATAAATACTTTAATATAAGATATAATTAATAAAAATATAAAAATGACAAGTACTAAATTAAAATATAAAAATGAAAATTAAAATTAAATAAAATTAAATAGAAACTATCACTTAGAAATAAATTGGTTTTTTGGAATTTTTCTTTTGGAAACTTATTACACTACTGAAAATAAAAATCTTTTACAAAGACAACTTTCTTGGAACTTAAAAATAAGCAAAGCAAGTGCTTATTTGGATGACAGTTGACTTTGGTCAACTGTCAAGACACAATGCTGATGTGGACTACTAGAGGGGCCCACAAAGGTAAAATAAGGTGTGGATAAGTTAAAAAGACCAAATTAAGGTGGAAGGAACAAGATTAAACCTAGAATAAGCCAGATAAGCTGAGTAAGCTAAACCAAAACCAAACTGAAAACACAGACAAGGGACAAGCTTTTGTGACCCTTGCAGCCCTATCAAAAGGGGTTCAAATCCCAAGGCAAGCCCAGAGACTTGAAGAACTGCTTATTGGCTTTTCAAAAAGCCAATAAGCAGCCTGTGGGGTCCACTATGTAGGGTATGAGAGGGCATGAAAGTTGGGTCTGAGCCTGGTGGACTGTGTAGCAGGGCATGGTATTGCTCTGCAAGTGACTTTGAGGCAATGTAGGACTCAGTACAAAAATCAAAAAATTACTAGAACCATGGAATCTCACAGATGAGCAGGTAGGCTATCTAATGAAACAAGTTTCACATTCAGAAAGCAAACACAAAAATCAAAACAATTTCTCAAACTTTTGGAAAAATCTGATAACTTGAAATTTTGACTTTACATAAAACTTGGTACTTTGACTTTTATGGACTTGTGGATGATCCTACATGCTAAATAAGTTATACTAAGCTTTAATTTAACTGAATTAGGTAATCTTAACAACTTATGAGCAGGTTTGATCTAGTTTCATACTAAAAATCCTAACAGTTAAGAATTAGGATGAGTTTGTTTAGTGATTTTGACTTTCTGCATTTAGGACTTGAAATTGAGACTTGTTCTAACCTAACATAACCTAATACAGTGAGTTAAGACCAAATAAACAATAAAGCAACAACAAACTCACCTAGTAAAGGACTAATCCAAACACCCCTTTAACAGTCAATAACTAGATTTTTTAACTAACAAATGCTTGTTACAGCTGAGAAACTAAATCAAATGTTCTAAAACATGCTACATAAACTCCTAAACAACAAGAAGTAACAATAAAAGGTAATCAAACAGAAGCAATTCACAATTATATTCTAAAAACTGAAAATGGAAATTTAACTTAGATGGGATGAGTTTACCTCAAGTCAGTGACTTAAATCTCATTTGAGCTTGTTAACAAGCTAATTACCCAGAAACAACCATTACCACCTTCTGAATCACTTATTCCACAACCATGAATTTCTGTTTGACTTTTATTGACTTTTCTAATGATATGCTTAAAACAGATATTAGGACTACCATAACTCACCACAAGCTATGAATAAGCTTGTGTGAGCTTAGGAACTAGGGTAACAGCTTAAGAAACAGTACATTAATCTAGGGCAAGGTAATTGATTTTAAAATATTGAAGCAAAGTTTAAACAAGGAATTTAAAGAGTAAACTGAACTGATATAGATTTTAAAACTTGATTACAATACTGAAAGAAGATGTTGCAAAGCTTGAATTGAATTATTACATTAGTTTTAACTAAATTCGACCTACAGTTACACTAAGAATAATAAAAACTAACTATCTATTCTAACTATCTTCTTTTTGCTTTTCTTCATCTCTTTTATAGTCCCTGGCATCTCTCTCTTCCTTTCCCACTTCCCTCTTGGCCGTAGGATTTGCTTAATTGATCATGGCCGTTCAAAATTATTTTGGCGGGAACAGGGGATTGGCAGGGTGGGTTGCTTGGAGCATTTTGTGGGCATTAAATGTTTCTTGGACTAAGATGGAGGCTAGGGGGGGCAAGGTGTGGTGTGTTGGTAGAGTTGGTGAAGATTAGGAGGGGGTACACAGTGTTTGCAGGGCAAGTTGGGGAAGAAAGGGTGGTCAACGCGTGGGTTGACTGAGGGATTTAATAAAACGGTTTTTGGTGGGTTTTTTATTTAATATGGGAGGTGGGCTTAGATTGGTGGGCTGGGGTTAGTTACTTGGGTTGGATTAAATGGGTAGTGGGTTATTGTTTGTTGGGTATATAAATGACAAGGGTCCGTTTGTTATGTTAGCAAGAAACCACAAGGACCAATTTTGTAATTTAATGAAACGTAGGGACTGATGTTGACAAGTTTCAAAAGATATCAAAAGGATTTAACTTGTCATGTTAAAACAACCAAAGGACCAAAAAATGTGATTTTCCCATTTTAAATCACCCGGGGACTATTTATGTCGATTTTCAAAATCCGGGGACTAAAGTTGTCATTTTGTAAAATCTTTTATCCAAGGACCAAATTTGAACATTTTTGAACTTCCAAGGACTAAAAATGATTTTTTTATCAAAAAAATATCCCACCAGGGACTGAATCTGCCAAAATCTGAAACTCCAGGGACCAAACGTGTAAATTTCCAAAACTTTCCAATTTTTCACCAAAGGACTAAATATGACATTTTATGATTTCAAAATGACTTTTGGTGATAAATTTCTATAGTTTGAATATCCAGGGACTAGATTTGTAATTTTATGAAAGTTGAGGGACTGAAACTGCCAATTTTGCAAACTTTGTGCGTTTTTCATTTGTTTTTGCTCATTTTGCATCTAAAACATATAAAACACAATTTTGAAATATTTTCAGTATTTTGATGCATTACTGAGTATTTTTGTATGTTTTGGCAGTTCATATAAGACAAAAATGATGAGTATTTGCACACTCATCAAGGGATCTCGAGAAGCTTACAACCCCCACCAGGCAGTGTACCTGATCGTTGTAGTATAGTATAGTGACAAGTACCGGGGGAATTGATCGTTCAACTCAGGAATAGTGTCGTTAGGATTGAAATTGATCTAACTAGGTCTAAAGGTGAAGGATGATTTTTTTTTTTTTTTTTTTTTTTTTTTTTTTTTTTTTTTTTTTTTTTTTGTATTTTTAAATCTTATAAAAAGCAAGTAAAAATCTCGGGTATTGGAAGGAGGGGCTGAATTAGTTGCTAATCAACTAACCCAAAAGCTACTAATTAAACTAATGTACAAGAAAACTAAACTAAGGTTCTACAAGATAAATGAAGCATGTCTACCTATGATATGTTACTCCTTGCTAGCTATCCAATTCTACCTATTGAATTGTCACACCTTGTTTTAATTGACGGGTTGTATTCCTTAATACTATTCATGGGGTGGCGTACTTACTTTCCCAATTCTATAAGCTCCTACTTCACTCCTATGCCGAGCCGGCTAAGAAGCTCCTAACATGGGATCACTAGAATTCGCTCATGCATTAAATACAACCATAAAAACCTAGTACACATCGGTTCATGTTTCCTAAGACGTTCAAGCATGTTACATAATGGAGATTTGCCAGTTTTCTTAAGCCTAACATTGATGAGACATTCAATCAAAACAAGAATCAATAGGAAACAAGAATTATAAACTAAACCAACTAGATCTATTGAAGTTGTCACGCCTTAATTGATGGAGATAGACACACACATCAGCAAGCCCCTCATTGATGGAGATAGACACAAACATCAACAAGAAATCAATGAGATCTAATCAATTATACACAAGTTTCGCACAATCATAAGTAGACACAAGGTGAATTAGCACAACATAATCAAAGAAGGACAATCAACAATAATAATGGAAAACATAATTAAGATAGAATCAACAAACCAATACATGATGTTTATGGAGTGATTGAAACCCTCTAAGTTGCTGGAAAAACACCTACCTAAACCCAGGAATCGACCTTAGGGTTTAGGGCTTACAAAAAGTGAAGTTATGATGTTATATTTATAGGCATGTTTTCTGTCGGCCCATCTTGACGGCGTCAGCTCGTTCTCTTGACGCCGTCACGACCATTTTTTCACCAAATTGTAGATCTCTTCGTCCTCTTCGCGGGGGCTTTTGAATCACCTAAATCCGAGTTCGTATGCAAAAGTTTGACAAGTTAACACGTGACGGCCTTGGGTGATGCCTTCACGTTTCTTCTGGGCCGTCACCACTTTTACTCTTGACGCCGTCATGAAAAGCCTCTTGACGCCGTCAGGTACTGTTCCCAGCAAGGAAAATTAAGACTTTGCCGTTTTCTTCACTTTTATGCTCCAAAAACGTCCAAAATGTTTCTTTTTCCAGAATTCACTCCAAAAGTACCTAAAATCACAAAAGAAACGATTTAGGGCAATATTTGATCAAATAAATTTAATTCCGGGCTTAAATGACCCCCTAAAAGTGGTTCATTTTTCGCCTCATCAGTGTTACTCGAGTTTTTTGATCCTCATCAATCTCATCGGGTCCTTACCGTTCAACACGGGAAACTAAACAATAAAACCATTTCCATCCCATGTCTAAACTGATTTACATACTATAAGTAAACACATTTTTTTTTTATCATTTTCTGTTCTGTGTTTTTCATATAAAAAATGAAAAACATGAGAGGGGGAGGGGGTGTTATTACTAGTGTTTTAGAGGGGTACCAATAACTCATCCGTATTTAGATTTGTGAGATTAATGGAAATGAGATAGGATGGGATGGTCAGTGTATAAATGAAAGAAAAATGATTTGTATGTTTAAAACATGAACCTAAATTTAGACTTAAAGATTCGAATTGGGCGTTTGAAAAAGTTATTGGTGAAAATGCTTAGAGAGAATAAATATATTACATTTGTTATGAAATGAATAGATTATGTATAACTTTATCTCTCCTTTCTAAGTATATACATCAACACTTTGAAACTAAATGAAAATAATGAAGGGTTGATTGTAGATAAAATATTTTCTAGGTTTTGTACTATCATTTTCTAAATTTGAAGATAAATTTAAGGTTGAAGATGAAGATGTGTGAGTAATAAAATTGCCCTCATGTAATATGCATGTGATATAATTTAATGGTAGATGCTAACGACCGTTTGTGGTGAAGACTTGGTGTTGCGAAATGTAAATGTTGAGGATGTTTAAAGTATTTATTTAGAAAAAAAAAGCTCAGCGTGTTATTTTGGTACAAGTTCAAGACGTAATTTACTCTTAATTTTTATGGTAAAAGATAAGTTTATAGAATAAAAAATACTAGTAATATTTATTCCTTGATTGTGAAATGTTTTCGAACAACCTAAATCTATTTTTAGTTAAACTAAACCAAAACAAATCATAAAAAAACCAAAAAATATTCTTTTCAATCTCTTGTGGGACCCACTTTTGAAATATGTGACACATGCGGCAGTTTTCTCTTCTGACTTCCTCTGCTCTGCTACTCGCCTACTCTCTACTTATTATTTAATCATCATTCTTTCAATTTTTTTTATAAACTCACCTCTAGATAATTTTATAAAAAATTTCTCTCTTTTAAGGTGTGTGAATTCAGCAACAAAAAAAGTCTTCAGCTTCACACCTCTTTCTCTCAACACCATTTTTCAAGATTCTTCTTCTGCTACTTCTAGGTCTTGTTTTTATATTTACAACCCTTTAAAATGCCCAAATTTTTATCACATTTGTTCTGCTATTTAGAGTTGATTTTGCACTAATTCCCTTCTGGGTTTTTCTTATTTTACCAAATTATTACTACCCAGAACAAAAAAAGGTAATTTTGGTTCAAACTTTGTCTAAAAAGCTTATCTTTTTGGGTTTATGATGGCTTATGGAATGCTAGTTTCTTGTTCTGTTATGGGTTTTTAAAGTTTTGTTATAAAGTTTAAGTTTCTTGAGTTTTTGAAGTTGGGTTTTCTGTAATTTTTATTTTTAGTGAAAAATGGAGGAGTTTGAAGCTATTTTGGAAAATTAATTTTTCTGGGTACCTTATGACTTATAACATGTTAAATTTTTAGTTCTGTTATGGGTTTTTAGTATTTTATCATAAAGTTTAAGTTTCTTGAATATTTGAAATTGGGTTTTTGTTAATTTTGATTTTTGGTGAAATTTGAAGGAGTTTGAGGCTATTAAAAAAAAAAAAAAAATTGTAATTCTTTTATGGATTTTTAGTGTTTTATTATATAGTTTTAAGTTTTTAGTAATTGTGATTTTGAGATATGGAAGAGGTTGAAGCTGTTAATAGAGCAGCAGTTGAAAGTTGCCACAAAATGTTGAGTCTTTTAAGTCAGCCTCAAGATCAAGTTCAGTACAAGAATTTAATGGTTCAAACAGGAGATGCAGTTGTTAGGTTCAAGAAAGTTGTATCTTTACTTGATAAGGGTGTTGGTCATGCTAGGGTTAGAATGTCTAAAAAAAATCCAACCCCTATTCCTCAAAATTTACTGTTAGATAAGCCTACTACAATCATTAACCATCAACCACCTAAACCACTTCAACTTATGCTAGAATCACATCCAGTTCAAGAGTTTGGGTCAAATGCTGTTAAGAACACTCTTACTTTAGGACACCAGAGCTATCATCAGTCTCCCATTCAAATTCCGCAAAATACGCCTCACCCTAGTAGTAATTACAGTTTCCTTCAACAACAGCAGAAACTGAAACAAGCTGAGATGATGTATCGGCGTAGTAGTAATAGTGGAATGAGTTTGAGTAGTGGAATTAGTTTGAATTTTGATAGCTCTACTTGCACCCCTACAATGTCGTCCAATAGGTCTTTTATGTCTTCATTGAGTATTGAAGGAAGTGTGGCTAATATGGATGGGGGGTCTTTTAGATTGATTGGGTCATCTCGTTCGGCTGATCAAGCTACGTATCAGCATAAAAAGAGGTGTTCGGTTAGAGGAGATGATGGGAGTGTGAAATGTGGGAGTTCTGGTAGATGCCATTGCTCGAAAAAGAGGTTAACGTTAAACATTTTATACTTATGAACTAAATATATTTATGGGGTTATTGATTTTTATACTTTTAATGTGTTAAGGTGCTAATTTGTGTTATTTTGTTTTATTCTTCAGAAAACATAGGATTAAGAGGTCAATCAAAGTGCCTGCTATTAGTAACAAGCTTGCGGATATCCCTCCTGATGAGTATTCTTGGAGAAAGTATGGTCAAAAGCCTATCAAGGGTTCTCCACATCCAAGGTACTTTTGTTTTGCTTCAGAAGATGCAAATTATTGTGAATTAAGAACCGAAATGAAACTTGGGTTAATGAATACTTGTAGTACATAATGTGTGCTGACCGGCATGTTATTTTGTTGTGCATTATGTATTTGGGCCGTAATAAATGATGGAAATTCCATTTTAGGAGAATGAAGTAGAAGCACTAGTACCATTGACCACATTGCAACTAGTTCTTTATGTATGTGATCCAAACATGACTCCTCTTGTTGCCAATTGGTTTTAACTTTTAACATGGAAGATTCACAGGTTCTTTAGTGCAGTAGACTTAGAAACTCTGTGAAGGGGAACCATAAAGATTGATTGTAGATATTTTTGGGCGGCCAAAATACTTTTATGTTTTATTTGACTAATAATTAAACATCTCTATTAAGTATAAATGCGAGCTTGGGAATTATTTGATTATAATTTTCTCAGCCACTTGCTATCATTGGTTCTTTAAATGTTAAGTAGGTCCAAAGATGTGAGACCGTAAGTAGGTCCAAAGATGTGAGAGCGGACCTATGATGTCCGCCGGGTGTGCATTTGAATACCTTAGAAAAGTTTTATTCGCGAATCGCGATTTGCAGTTATAAAAGATATAAAATAAAGAATGTGCGATGTGCCTAGTCCCACATATATCAAAGTTATTCCATAAATGTGTATGATCTAAAAGAGTACTTTCTTTGGTTATTTGTTTTTTAGATGAATGAACTAATTTTTCTTCAAATACTATCAGCCCCTCGACAGCTTAATGTCGGGCTATTTTTGTTTAAAAAACAAAAACAAAATATGTAATCGTAAATATACTGTCATCATGAGCTCGATACCAAAGTCTTTTAAAGCGTACCATACTTGTCCAAAAAATCACTTTTGAGTATCGAACTTTTTTTTTTCCTTATTGGGTTACTAAAATTTCATTTTTGGCCTCTTTTACGCACTTTGGGACGTTTTTGCCCCTCAAATTTTTGGAAATCCAGGGGCAAAAATGTCATAAAAATGTCCCAAAGTGTGTAAAAGAGGCCAAAAATGAAAGTTTAGTACCACAATAACAAAAATAAAAATTACGTTACTCAAAAGTAATTTTTTTGACAAGTATGGTATGTTTTGAAAGAATTTTCCCTTTTATGCTGCTATGTTTCAAATGGGATTTTGCCTTGTATGACGAGTACTTTTTGTTAAACTAAGTAAATGTGTTTATGCACAGGGGTTATTACAAGTGCAGCAGCATGAGAGGTTGCCCGGCAAGAAAACACGTCGAGAGGTGCTTGGAAGATTCAACAATGCTCATAGTCACCTACGAAGGTGAACATAACCACCCTAGGGTGGCTGTGCAATCCACAATCGCTTAAAAATCCTTAAGAGAAGTTAATCACATGTTACATGTTGTCTGTGGACTCTTTCTTTGATTGGCTAGAGATGTTCCTGTATATATTATTAACGGGGGTTTAGGGGATATATGGAGCTACAACTCTGGCTGTTACAAGCCTACCTCACAAGGCTCATAAAGGCAAAAGATTTGATCAAACCGTTTGGAGGTCTTGTGGGTGCTTTGTTATTTTTTTCTTTCGTTTGTTTTAGTATTTAACTAGACTAGTGGTAAGTTCACTTATGGCAAGTAGGGTCTGTGATTGGCTTTAACAAAGTCGCCATTGTTGGATGTTGGATAATATGAAGATTAAGGAATTTTATGGCGCAATTGTATTTTTTTTCCTTTTCTTTACTGAACCCTTTTCTATCCTTTAAATTATCTGTGGTATTTAAGTTTTGAAGAGCAACATTGGTTTGGAATGTTGCTAGATATAACAAGTTCTGTTGGGGTGCAGTGAGTTATTGAATGATAGCAGAAAAATCTATTAAAAAAACTTGGTTATGGATGACAAGTCAATTGTGGGTGCTGTATTAACTTTAAGTCAAAAAATATGTTCTTTCGTTACAAAAAGAAGTATTAATTTTGACCTTTATACCAAATTATTGGAATCTTGACTTTATGTTACATCACAGGTGATGGGGATGTGGTCATGTGGATGCCATAGATATGAAATGATTCAATGCATTTGCCTGTATCTTGACTCTATATGACTCTATATGTGTTGATGTAAATGTTTAATCTTGTAACATTGAGAAAAATGGTCTTTTTTTTGGTTATTCTACTATCATTTGTCTGTTTGTTGTTTTATTTTTGGTGCAAAACTTGTTGATGTAGCAAAAGTTGAATAAGCTAGACATGTTTGATTTGCATAATGTTTTTGAAGGATTATAATATGTTAAATAAATAGTTATCTGTATTAGCAGGCTAGTTTTAATTTTATAAATGCGTTTGGTACTCATTTCTGGGAATCAACTATCACTATGAAAGTGATAGTTGGTGTTTGTTTAGGGTACCTGGGTCCACAACTATGACTATGAAAGTCCATTATTTTCCATACTCCATATATGGCTAGAGAGTGGGGAATGTAACTTTCATAGTTGAGTACTATCAAACTCATACCCATTGACCATTGTCATTCCTCCCAGCATACCAAACGCACATTGTTTGTTTTTTGGTAAAGAGGTATCAAACGACCCGGTAATTATCTTTATCTATACTACAGTAAAACCTGTATAAATTAATAGTGTTGGGACTGTAATATTTTATTAATTTAGCGAGATATTATTATATCGATAAATTAATAATTTATTAATTTAAAGAGGTTTTACATATGATCTTTAATTTTTCAAGTCTAATATACTAGATACAATGTATACACGTTAGAGATGAAAAATAAATTTGAAAAATAAGTTCCAATTAAAATTTTATGAATTCATTATTCACACTTTATGAAAATAAAATTAACACTTTTTTTTTGCGATACGAGAAGACAACACACCAGCACTTTAATGCAATAACATTTTGAGATAAACTCAATATAGATTTGAAGTTCAACAAAAAATAACAAGTGACAATGAATTCATTTTTCACTAAACAATCTTAGGATTTTGAAGTGTATCTCTGACACACACGCATATATACATAAATATGAAATTTTTAGTAATTATTAATTTATAAATTCGTTGGGACTAATATATATACACTGAGGTTTCAAAAAAATTATTATCTTATTATTTTATCGATTGAGGTCCAAATTTGTACTGGTCTCAAGTTGGGACTGGACAAATTATTAATTTTATCGAGGTTATTAATTTATCGAGTATTAATTTATAGAGATTTTACTGTACTATATAATGCATGGATAAACCAAGCCTAACTCTTAACCAAAAATTAAGATAAGGAGATCCAATCATGAGATGACATGTGTCACTTCTCAACTAACTTCAAACATAACTCCTAACAAAAAATTAAGATAAGTAGCTTTAATAATAAGGTGACATGTGTCACTTCCCAACTTAAAATTCACCTTTATTTTCTCTATACTACTATATAATGCATGGATAAACCAAACCTAACTCCTAACCAAAAATTAAGATAAGGAGATCCAATCATGAGGTGACATGTGTCACTTCTCAACTAACTCCAAGCCTAACTCCTAACCAAAAATTAAAATAAGTAGCTCTAATAATAAGGTGACATGTGTCACTTCCCAACTTAAAATTCACCTTTATTTTCAAATTAAAATATCTTTTTATCTATTTATTTTTTTTTTGTTATCTAAATTCACCATATTTTCTAAAATTTTATGCTCTTTAATTCAACATCCATTTTGATATATTTTTACAAGTTTTTAGTTTTGTAGATTTTTAGTGGGTTTTTTATTCAAAATTTTACAACTTTAATCTTTATTTCAATCAATACAATCTTGATTCGTTAAAATCATATACTTTTGGGTGAGTGTTTGACGAGAAAGAGATTGCGAGGATCTTTCTATATACGGTAATAATAATGTCAAGAGAAAGCTACGGAAACCCAAACAAACACATATACGTTCGGAGTGTTGTGAACCGAATTCACTAAACGGGTAGGGAATTGCGGGGAGAGTTGAGCTAGCAATTCATTTACTAACCATATTATTATATTTTTTGCCACATCTGTGCGCGGGTATCCGACTAGTCTTTATAACATATCAAGAGAAAATGGTCAATTTTAGCCTTGTTAAAAAACTTAAATTAGAAAATTAATTATATTGTTTGACCAAAATACTCTTATTTATAATAGTCAATGAAATCTATTACTTATTTAAATATTTAATTATATTTAAACCACAAAATTTATCCCCTCTCACTTACACTCGTATAAATAAAAACAATAGAATAAATTAGGGGTGTTCACGGTTCGGTTTGGGTCGGTTTTTGGCTAAAACCGAAACCGAACCGAAATGTTTGGTTTTTATAGAACCCAAGACCGAAACCGTTCGGTTTTTTGTGATTCAGTTTTTTCGATTTATTATCGGTTTCGGTTTTGTTTTTCGGTTTTGTAACCGTGTATATTTCGGCATGACAAATTTATACCAACAAACTTGTATTATATATAAACTTTGTAACTTTTTTTTTTGTTAACTTTTTGTCAATATAAGCATAATAATATTTATTGCATAATTCTATAATTACACATATATAGATGAGACACACATACATGCAAGCGAACATACACATAGTATGATCACTGACATATATTTATGATATATTCTCAAGTAAACACATGACACGACAAACACGCAAATAAACATAAACTTTAAGATAAATATATTATAAATCCACCTACAAAATGAATATAAATTTATAATTTTGATTTATTTAGTTATTTATTCATAATATATTAATTACTCCCTCCGTCCCTGATGAGGCGAAAAATGAGCCGTTTTTAGGGGGTCATTTAAGCCCGGAATTGAATTTATTTGATCAAATATTGCTCTAAATCGTTCCTTTTGTGATTTTAGGTACTTTGGGAGTGAATTCTGCAAAAAGAAGCATTTTGGACGTTTTTGGAGCATAAAAGTGAAAAAAACGGCAAAGACTTGATTTTCAATGCTGAGAACAACCTGACGGCGTCAAGAAGAAAATTGTGACGGCGCCAGGAGTAAAATCCATGACGACCCAGTGAAAACCTGAAGGCGTCAAGAAAAGGGCGTCAAGAGTTAAAATGGTGACGGCCTGAAGATGGATTACACGTGACGGCGTCAAACCTAGATCTAGGCAGTCCGAGGAGTTTATTGGCGGCGAGATGACGGCGTCAGAAATTTACTCTTGACGCCGTCACCTCACAAAATCTATATATACTTTTCTATTTTTCATTCATTAAAAGAGGAACTTGTGTGGAGAATACTAGGGTCGAACCTAATAAACCTTAGGTCGTTTGTAACAGTATTTTCAAGGGTTTTTACCCCTTGAAACCTTTCATGTTCAATTAAGATAAGTCTTCTTTCAATTCAATCAATATGTCTATGTGTTGTTTGAATATATCTTATGCTTGTCTTGATTCCAACATGTTAGGCTAGATCTTTCATGTGTTTGCTTAGATGTAATGAAACCTAGATGTTAATTATATGTTGATTGCTTGTTTATAGTTGTATTGGATGAATGATTTCAATGTTAGGCTTAAGAAAACTGGCAGATCTCCATTGTGTAACTTGCTTGAACGTCTTAAGAAACATGAACCGATGTGTACTAGATTTTTATGATTGTATTTAATGCATGAGCGAATTCTAGTGATCTCATGTTAGGAGCTTCTTAGCCGGCTCGACATAGGAGTGAAGTAGGAGCTTATAGGATTGGGGAAGTAAGTACGCCACCCCATGAATGGTATTAAAGAATACAATCCGTCATTCACGCAACTGTAACAAGTAATTAACCTGTAAAAGATATCTAGGGAGTAGTGAAACCTAAGTAAACACAATTCTCTCATATATTGCTCACACGACTAGTATCATTTAGTTTATTTTCATTTTTATTATTTTATTTTGATTGCATCTTAGTTATTGGGTTAGTTGATTAGCAACTAATCCGCCCACTCCTTCAAAAACCGAGATTTTTAATTGGTTTTCATAAAACTTAAAAATACAAAAAGAATCATCCCTCATCTCTAGACCTAGTTTTAGGTTTTCTAATCCTAGCGACACTATTCCTAAGTTGAACGATCAATCCCCCGGTACTTGTCATTATACTATACTACATCGATCAGGTACACTGTCTGGTGGGGGTTGTAAGCTTCTCGAGATCCCTCGAGAGGTAAAGTCTGGTGCAATTCCCACGCATCAGTCCCATATTAAATGTCCACTTCAAATTTTCAGTCTTTTTTTTTTTATAAACTTTGACTTTAAATATTTTTATGTGTGTTATATATAATAATGATGCAAAATATATGAACGAATTGAGTTTTAAATGTACTTTTGTTAGATATAATTTTCATTAAGTATTATATAATACAAACAAAAATATTTAAGGTCAAAGTTGAAGAAAAAAGACTCTAAAGTCAAAAGTGGATATTTTATATAGGACGGAGGTAGTATATAACTATATATTATTATATAATAAAACCGGTTCAGTTTGATTTTTGCGGTTCGGTTTTTGGACAAAAATCGAAACCGAATCTCATTTTTTGGTTTTTGAAAAATGTAAAAACCGAACCATCTGTTTTTAGTTTCGGTCGGTTTTTTTGGTTCGGTTTTTTCAGTTTTCGGTTTTCGGTTTTTTCGATTTCTTTTGCTCACCCTAGAATAAGTACACACAAACAAATTGTCGCTATTATACAATGTCGCCGCTATGCAGGTAATCATCTAGTATAATCTAAATGAATTGTATTTTATAGAAATGTAAGTTTCAAACTCAGATTTTTATTTATAATCATATATATCAGTCACTTTTTGCAAACAAATTAACGGTGTCAGTTATCATGTTTGCTGTAAGGTATTTCCAATACCAGTGAGCCAGTTCGAAATTTTAGGGAGAACAAAGAAAGAAACAAAATAATGTCTCATTTAGTGGTGTAATATTCGCTGTAACGGTAACTTTTATCCTGGCTTGCAACTTGATCTAACGTGTGTGTCGCATTTTATTGTGTTGTTAAGAAGAAACCTAAATTTTAACTTTCAAAAAAAAAAAAAAGAAACCTAAATTAAGTCATTTGACCTTCTTTAATGTTAGGTTTTTTTTTTTTTTTTTACTCAACTTGTGTAAACCCTCATAATAAAAAGAACCTTGATGTTTATGTCATTCTGGTCAGGACAAAATGACAAATGGACAATCAGTATTTACACATTCAGTTAATCGGTTTAATAAACACTATGAGCAAATGGGCTTTGGGCTCAATGTTTATCCACTTCTGGCAAGTAATTGTTTGTCCACTGATGCAAATATTGGGCCTTCTTGGTTAAGCTAATTGGACTATGATTAAGAGCCGGAGGATCCAACCCAGTCCATGGTCTTGCTACCAAGCGACGAGCTAAAGAAATTAAGAAAACGATATTAAAAGAAGTGAGCACAGGGCGTTTTTGGTTAGAACCAAACTCTGAAAGGTATTATTATCCCAAACAAAAACTAAATGTATTTAGGTACGATTTTACATCGAAGACAATAAGACAAGAGAGACGATATATATTACGACGAGATAATGTTAGCTAAAGTGATACTCCGTATTTCTTACATGAATATAACATCTCTCTTGTGGAGTTGTGGCACTTTATGTGATCATTTGTATCAAAACTTGTGTATATTTGTTAAAAATTTAGTTGTCATTAACATGCGGCGATTCTGTTTATTCGGTTCAGTTTTGCATATAAATTTAGAATCTATATTAGCTGGCTAGTTTTAATTTTATAAATTTAGAACCTGAGTGACCAAAAAAATTCAGTGAAGTTTGTCATGACGCGAATTTTGTGCTCGCAACATACTTTATATTTTATGTGGTGATTGTCGCGATGCGGTCATGGTTTTCGTTTCATGAATATGAGAATTATTACTAAAAAATTAATTTTTCAAATTTTGTTTAAATTAAGTTGGTGTGTTCAGTGTAAACCCTCATAATATTATAATTCATCCACTCACGACAACGACATGTTGAAAGGCTTATTGTATATGCTAAATGGAATCGTGATTCTTTCGAAAGTGAGTTTAGTTATTATTTTTATTTTTGTTTATGAATATTTTTGCATGCATTTAGTTTAGTTTTTATTTTTATTTTGGGATTGGGATTATGCGGTTTGGTATTGTGTTTCAGTATGTAGTTATAATCTCTATGTTGAGGATGGAATGTATGGATTGAATGTTTGGACGACAAGTAACTATTATCCACTTTATGATCACTTCATTCATTTTTCGAGCTTGTGTATACCACACATTTACCCGCGAAGTTCGTTTTTGTTTGTATCACACATTTACCCGCGAAGATCATTCATATTTTGTTTGTATCATGAGGACATAATACAACTTAAATGAGTGTGTGGTCACTGTGGTGTGTGGGGTTACTGAAATCAAGCAAATTTTTAAATTTTGTCTAGTTTTTATGTCTTTATGAACTGAACATATATAAAAAGTTTTAGAATTCGTGGGAAGCTTTGCAATAAATCTTAGGGGGTGATTAGTGGGGGTAAAGGGGTGGAGAATGAGTAAGGAATTAAAAATGGCTCACATCCTTTAAATAATGGTGCTTGGTTATGAAGAGGTAAGGTATTGATTACCCCGTAGTGGGTAATCAACCGTAAATTGGGGGGTAAGGTATTGATTACCCACCTCACTCATTTCTTTGTATTCCTTTCCTTTTCCCTTTCCCCATTTTGAACCAAGCGGACCCTTTGAACTAATTGTATAACTTGCGCATTTAGCAGCTAAACCAAGTCCCACTTAAAAAAAGTTAGGATTTGAGCCTGTAGCATACACCTTATATGTTTTATTTCATTTCTGCTATAGAAACAAGATTATGTTTTTTGTTGTTATGAAAACAGAACCAGACATAGATAATATATTATTGACCAACAAAACCGAATTTCTGTTATAACTGCTATGCAGTTATTATAACCACCGAATCAGTTAAATTAACAGGCAAAATATAGGTCCAACCTCCAAAATTACAGGAATTTTATTCTTAAGTGTGTTTTTAACATAACACTTTATACCAAATAAAATTTTTCCAAGCTGACCTAGCAGCTCGACCCCAGCCAGAGGCTCTGCACCTTGGACCCTACCAGGGGCTGCCCCCGGACCCCTGTGATTCGGGGCTTCGTCCCCGAATGATAATCATAATAACGTCATACAAGTGTGCACTCCGCACAACCGCGACTTGTTGAACATTTATCACGATTACACATTGGTAAACTAAATCAATCATTACACTTAAATTATATTGGTGACGTAAAATCACAATGAGTGTGTTGGTGATAGTATTAATTCCAAAACTTGTACTTGTTATCATTTCGAGGTCGTAATGAGATCACATTTGTATATGTAAGTATATTTTAGTGATAAGAGACACCCATATGATTTAACCTAAATAGTTTATTCCTTTTATGTATTGTTTATATTATCTAACTGCATTAGTTAGTTAATCACCACGTGAAACCGTTTTGTATCTGTTAGGAATGCTCCTAACACAAGAACGTGACAACATTACGAAATTACATTAGTTATCATTGTTAGGCTCAAACACATGGACTAGAAACGTCAATAGTGTAAAGTGTAGAGTGTGAGAGCCTATATATACCCCTCAATACTTCTATGGAGGGGTGAGACTTTGTTTTGTATTTTCACCTTTATTATTAATAATAAAGCTTAGTTTTCCCTTTACTCTATACTATCTCTCTCTCACTAACCATGGCTATATTGTATTTCCATCATACCCGACCTCCCGAGTCACATTATTCAACCTTTAACACGATCCATCAGTATCACTCCTTTTTAGTGCTATATACCCCTAGTTAACCATGTTGAACCAATTTTTTCATTTCTTACTCTATTAAATATTTTGTTCACTACGCCTTATACCTTAGCCTAACGTGTAGTTTAATAGGTCGAATGAAACTAGGTAAATTTATATTTTTTGTCTTTGTGTACTAGGTTACATCTATAAAAAGTTCACATGCCGAGCCGAGCTTAGCCATCGACTTGAAAGAATTAAAAATTGAGTTAGTGCTCTTCTTCTTAGTGGGATCTTCATTAATCTGCCACTTAATTTGTTGGCCTAACTGCATGTTTGACACTTGTTTTGAATTATGAGATATTGTGTGTGTTCGCTGCATGTTGTACACCTATGTTCGATTATCAATTTAAAACCCATTTACATAAAGAATCCGGATTCATTTGTATGGTGTTTTAAACAAAAGCTCACACAGCCAAAATGGCGCATGTAAGAAAATTATAGCTAATTTAGGGTTTTTTAATTTAGGTGGTTGGAGCTGAAGTTGTATTACGAGATGTGCTAGAATGATGAATGGATTTTCTGATTATGCTTGCTTTATTGATATAGTATGAATCATAGTTATTGAGTTTGTCTTTTATCTCATATTCTTATGCTGATTATTTTTCGCATTTTTTTAGGTGTGTACATTTTTTAGTTGGTAATTGGAGTCACATTTGTGAGTTTGTAGCGAAGCTATTATCAGGTAATATGAATGTTAGATTGGGTTTTAATGGTGTTGGGTTAAATATAAAGAAGTAGCGGTTGTCTGGCTGTTTCCATGTTTCAGAGATCGAGGTTCAACTATTTATTAGTGGCGGGTTATAAATTAAGGGTATGTTTTTGTTGTTGCTTATTTGTGTAAGTTTGATGATGTTTTGAATGTGTAAGATTTTGGAAAGGATATTTTGCATGTGGTGCCCGAAACTTCTTTTAGATTTTTTACTTGTTTTGGATATTTCGCATGTCTGATTGCAGTTGCATTGATGCCCGTGTTAAAAAGGTATAGTTCCCAGTTTTTATTGTCTATTTTTCTAAATATTAAAAAGTGATGAAGTTTCTTTGGTGGGCTTTGATTAACTTTGGTGTTATGTGCTTGCTTAATTTTAAAAGGATTTATCCAAAGTTAGTTGTTTGAGGGTCTATAAGTTGTTTTCAAGGTTGTTTAATGTGATTCTTGTGTGTTAAATAGGCGTGCACTTATTACATGTTTAACTTGGATGGTTTCATTCTCTGCATTTTTATTTTATATGAGTTATGGAGCCTGAAATTATAGTAATTTGGTGTATTTTATGTTGCTGCTTCATATGTGTTTATAAGTGTTGATTTAGTAGACTTGTGCAAAACAATTTTGGTTGTCTATTTTTTGCTTTTTAGTCATTAGTAGTTATTTTTTGGGCAGTTTTTGTATGTGGTCATGTGAGTTATGGAGGGCGAATTTGTAGATGCTTAGTGTATTTTATGATGTTACTTGATATGTGGTCATACATACTGATTTTGTATGTTTAGGTTTGGATGTGTTCGACCATTTTCTTCTTCTTAGGTCTTACGATCTATTTTCTAGGTGCGCAAAACAAGTGATTCCCAATGTTTGTTGGAATGTGATATGCCGTCATACTTGATGGATCTAAACACACACCTTGTGTTAGAGTGATACTTTGAGTAATACTAACAAGTACGCAGAATATACTTAGTAGTACTTAGAAGATTGGTTATGAATTTGTTTGTGAGTGAGAGCAGTTGTATATGATGAACACAAAGTATAAACTAAACTTTAAGCTCCAATATTATTAATGATAATAATACGAGTGATCTTGCTTATCACTAAGCTTTAACCTAGGACCTCCTTTTATAGCACAAGGAGTCCTTTACAAGATAAGTATAAAGCTATCTAAATAGAATATACACAAGATCTATTCTATACATAACAGTTATCATATACATGAATACATAACAGTTATCATATAAGCAGTGGTAAGTTTCCACTGCTAGTGCATTCTTCAGTAGTGGTTATCTTCATACTTAGCCGTAGTAACTGTTAGTGTAATTCCCAACAATCCTCCCCTAAACTTATGATTTCTTTGCAAATCAATAAGTTTCTTCAAACAATCAGCATCTGTGAGGATATGGGGAATTCTTCCAAACACTTCATTTTCTTCTTAAAGCTTGCATAGCTCTTGAACACTGATCTTGTATGTTCTGTATCAAAGCCCTAACTTTCTCAGTGTCTTCATGAACTCTTATTCTTGATGTCAACATTGTAGTAAGAGTTCCAGATCTAAGTGGATAGTCCTTTTCTGCAAATATGAATGCATCCACTCCATATTTTGTAGAAACATGATGAACCTCACATGAATCATAGTATGACCATGTAGTATCAAGATCTGTAGCTTCAAACTTCCAGTAATTATCACTAGGATTTGGTTCATAAAGTCTCCTTAAATCAACCCATAGCTGCATTTCCTTCACATCTTTAAAGTTATCAGCTTTGAACCTTTCTTGAACCAACTTCCAAAGCATATCAAGATCACTTCTATCACATGCTTTAATAAGATCTTCAAATTGAATAAAGGATGAAGTTTCACCACCTAATCTTGTAATCTTCCATGTTGGAGCAAAATTCTTGGTTGTGTAAATTTCCCAATCAACAATAGGATGTCTGACTTGTAGTGGATCTGGATAAAAGACTTCTTCTTCTATCACTATCATAGCATTCAACTGATCTTCTATAAGCTTCTCATATTGGAATTCTTGTTCTTGAAAAAATCTTGTCTTCTTAGTGATTTTCTGTTCAGAAGCTGTAGCTTTCCTTTTGGACTTAGGAAATCTTCTTTCTTCTTTTTCAAAATTTATTGGAATAAAATCACTATCTTGTCTTTTAATTATGTAGTAGATCCTTTCAATCTGATCATGTGACATTCCTTTTAACTGAGACATTTTCCAATTTCCAACATGACAGCAATAAGTTTTCATCTCTGCAATGACCTGTGCCTTGGTTGGTTGTCTTGACTTCTTTTGACCTTTTCTGACTTTACCAATTACATCTTGAAGTGCTTGTTGATTCTTTATTAGAATGAAATCAGTTAATTGAGTTGATCTTTGTTCTTTTGTTAAAGTCTTATATGCAATTGGTTCAATTGCCTTCTTCTTGACCACTGGATCATTAGCAATCATGAATTCAATCTCCTCTTCAGTTGGCACATATGTAAACTCTGGAGTTTTCTCTGTGAGGACTGTAGGTGGAACAGTGGAAACTGGATTTACTTCCATTGGTGCAGTGGTTTCCAATTTATTCTACCTTTCAGCCTCCATGAAACTTGCAATCTCTAACTCCTCTTGTCTTTTCTTATTTGCAATTTCATCTTCTGTCATCTTCCTTGCAACATCAGCATCATAGTCTATCTGAGCTTGTTCTCTTTTGGAAATCTTCCTTGGTTGCTCAGTTTCTTTACTAGACACAACTATTTTACCTTTCTCTTTTCTAATTCTTTCAATTTCTTCCTCTGCAGCGGTAATATTTTGACCAGCAGTGGGAACCATATAATCATCAGTGGAAAGGTCTTGAGTAGAAACTGCTTCAGTTTCATTGCTTGCTCCAACTGGTTCATCAAACTTCAAATCTGAAATGCCAAAATCAAAATCAGCATCATCTTCAAAGCCTATTCTCCTCCCCTTAGTCTCAGCATCTGTTTTCCTCCCCTGTTTGGGAGAATTACCCAATTCTTCACTGAAATCCTCTGAGTCACCATCATGAGGTGAGGATAGGGATGAGATCACAATCTTTGCAGATCTTTTCTTCTTGAACCCCTATACTTCTTCCTTCAAGGACTGCATTTCTGCTTTCAAACTGTTAAGATCCTTGGCATGTTGCTCCTTTGTCTGTGTCAAATCCTTCTCCAAATATTTAACCTGTTTTACTAACCTGGTACAAAGTTCTATCAATTCAATAGGTTTCTCACTACCCTCAACACTTCCAACTGTGTTACCTGTTGGGAGAGGTGAATCATAGGGCATTGGTTCAACCTCTTCTCTAGTTGGACTAGGTTGAATCCTGGAACCACCACTGCTTGTTCCTAGACCAAAAGGATCAGAAACATGCAATGTTGTGATGGGAGGAGGTGGCTTTTTTTGCCTCCTCTCATATGTGTGACTAACTTGTGGGGTGTAATGGATAGGTGGAACTGTAATAGTGGGTGTGTGTTGGGGTACAACTGGGATTGTTGCACCTTCACCCTGTACTTGTATAATCTTTGTAAGCATTTCACGAAAAAGTGGTTTAAATTCCCCATTCCATCCATCTGAAGCCTTATTCATATTTTGAAAAACTTTTGGCTTAAGACAGGGGTTTTATAAACTCTTTTGTGGGGGTGCAGTGGAAATTCATTTAGCCCTGCTTGCACAAACCTTGGATATATCAAAAATTTATAAGGATTCTTTACATTGCCTTTCATACTGTTAAAAAATAACTTTGAAAAATTGAAAGTCCTATCTGTGGCTAAACAAACCAAATGATAAGCCATTGTTGAACTGAATTGTTCATAAGAATTTTTCTTAGGACTTAGGCAATGCAAAAGAGTATGAATGAAAAATCTCCAATGGGGGCAAAAACATCCCTTTTTGAAAGTAACCTTTTTGTCAGATGTATCATACCCCATGATTGAGAGATGTTTATGAATATCTGGATTGGGCAATGTGATGATACCATTAAGATCATCCAATTGGAGAATTCTCCTCAAGGATGATTCAGTAACATCAATAGTTACCCCATCCACTGTGGCTCTAAGAGTATCCACAGTTTCATGTGTGTCTCTTTGTTCAATGGTGATGGACTCTACAGAGTTCCAAAACTGTTTGATTTGAGAGACATAGATTGTAGGGTTTAGTGTTAACGCATACCTTATGTGAGTGGTATTGAGAAAATCCACAATTTTATGAAAAACAGGGCCACTCTTTTCATTTGACTTCTGCAAGTAGGCCACTTGGTTGTGCTCATCTGCAAAGTTTAATCTTGCCATAGTTGTTTTGAGAAAAGTAGAATTGTGAGAGTATGAATAGAATGTAGAACACGCCTATTGAGAGAAAAGGATTATACTATTAGGGTTTGAGAATTAAACACAAGAGAGATTATCTTTAGAAAAGATTTATCTTCAAGAAAAGTATAAATTAAAATAAGTAAGTAGATAATTCTCTAAAAATTCACCCTATTAATATGGAAAAACGGTTTACTCTCAACGGCTGGTAAAAATTTGTTACTGACACAACAGTTGTAACGGCTAGTTCAACAGTGGTAAAAATTACACTAGCAGTGGTAACTGTGAACTAGTAGTGGGAACTTTTCACAAAATTTTCCAAGAGCAGTGGTAAAAGTAAAACAAATATAAAGTGAACTGCTCTTTTCATAGTTTTTAGCAAACTATCAGCTATCAACGGATTTGATATGTCTTTACCATGAGCCGTTTGCTATGGACTAGCCAACTCTTCATCACATGGAATATGGTGAGTTGATGACCATATAGTTTTTGGTAAACTATCAACCATAAACGGAATTGTTAAGTCTTTACCAGTAGCCATTTGCTCTAGACTAGTTGATTCATATATGGATTAGACATGGTGAATCAATAACCATTTGTTGTGTGTCTCAGTTACACACCTTTTATGATTAACCTCAATCAAAAATTGGTTATGTACCTGCACATGTTAGTATAAAGCAAATAATATGCATAACAATGTGTTTTAACCAAAGTTACTTTTTGACCAAGCCACTATTCACATAAATGTCTCCTTTTAGTTAACCCGATTGAGTAAATAATACCCATATTTACTTCTCGAACCTACCAAAACAAGTAAGAGTTATTATTCCTCTTAATTATCCCTTAGGATTGACTTTTCCTATAAAAGGGGCTCGAATCACCAATTATCATCACTAAACACTTTCTATAACATCACCAAATCCTTAAATCTCCATGAGCAAACTCCCAAACATTGTTTACATCTCCTCTTATTCATCTTCAGAGGAAGCAGTTTACTTTTCTTCTGATTCATCTTCAGAGGAATCAGGGTGGGCTAGCTACTTTCCACCATGTGCTTCAAGCTCATCTTCCAACAAGCCAAAGAGGAAGATTGAAACACTTGAATCTTCTGATGATTTGCCTACTCCACCATCCTATGTCTTTTACTCCAGTTCCTCTGATGATGATGAGACATACACCCTGTCCAAAGAGTTACGAAGGGCTCTGTCTCAAGCTTTAGAATCTGCACTGTCTAAGATGGAGACTATACCAGCTCCAGAGAAACCTGCAAGACATCCAAAACCTCCCAAGCAAGTGCTATGTCTACCCAGTCCAAGATGGTTGGAGATTCAGACTTCAAAGAAAGTCCACAAGCCCAAGCATGACTACAAGGGAAAGGGGAAGAAACCAATGGAGTAGCTTGTGTGTGGTTGTAGGTTGTTAGGATTTTTTGTTTTGTGTTTTGGTGATTGATGTATTTACTCTCTTTCTGTGTAATGAAACTTTTCCAATGGTTGAAATTATGTTATGAAGTTTCACTATTTTTCTTTTCCACTGTGAAAGCAAAACTTGCCACTGCTTGCAATTTTGTTTTCCATTGTTGTCTTTATCCGCTGCATAAAAGTTAGTGGACAAACATACACAAACATATACAACAATTTTTAGTACCAAAAAACTCCCCTCAACACTAAAAACCATTAGACATCAAAATTTTATGGATTAAGCATTCCAATACCTGTTACCAAGTACTGAAACCTTCCCACATCAAGCCCTTTTATTAATAAATTAGCATAGTTGTCATCAGTATGTATTCTGACAACTTGAATAAGCTTTTTCTCATAACAATCTCTTATAAAGTGATGTCTAATTTCAATATGTTTAGTCTTAGTGTGTTGAACATGATTTTTAATTATGCATATGGTACTACTATTGTCAATATAAATGATGGTATTCATGAAATTGTACCCATAGTCCAAAAGTTGGTTTTGAAGCCATAGAACTTGAGCACAGCAACTAGCAGCAGCCACATACTCTGCCTCAGTTGATGAAGTTGCCACCATTGTTTGTTTCTTGCACTGCCATGATACGAGTCTACATCCCAGAAATTGGCATCCACCTGTTGTAGATTTTCTATCCAAACTTGCTCTAGCATAGTCACTATCTGAATATGTAACCAAATCCATAGGAGATTCTCTAGGGTACCATAATCCCAGATGAGGATATGCTTACAAATATTTGAAAATCTTTTTCACAACAGTCAAGTATGACTCTTTTGGAGTGACCTGAAACCTTGCACAAGCACAGACTGCGAACATAATGTCTGGCCTTGATGATTTAAGATACATCAAAGAGCCAATCATAGACCAATAAGTATGTACATCAACTGCTTCACCACTGTTTTCCTTCAAAAGTAGATGTGTAGTCTTGTCTGCATGTGTGCTAGAGGACTTTGCATCAGTGAACTTGAGCTTCCTAACTATCTCAGCCACATATTTGTCTTGATTTATGAAAATACCATCTGGCCTTTGTTGTACTTGAAGTCCCAAAAAGAATGTGAGTTCACCCATAGAACTCATCTTTCATAAGCTTCTCGAATTCTTTGCACATCTATGGCTTTGTAGAACCAAAAATGATATCATCAACATATACTCGAACCAACATGATATCATTTTTGTCTTTCTTGATGAACAAAGTCTGATCAATTCTTCCTCTATGAAACCCATTATCTAGTAGATAAGTAGCTAAGGTCTCATACCATTTCCTTGGTGCCTGATGTAAGCCATACAATGACTTAACTACCCGGTACACTTTGTTAGGATGATCAGGGTCTTCAAAGCCTGGAGGTTGTGAAACATACACCTCCTCATCAATATGCCCATATAGAAAAGCACTTTTTGCATCCATTTGATAGACTGTGAAGCCCATAGAGGATTCATAGGCTAGAAAAAGCCTAATTGCTTCATTTCTAGCAACAGGGGCAAAAACTTCCTCATAATCAATGCCTTCCTCCTGAGTGTACCCCTGTGCCACTAGCCTTGCCTTGTTTCTAATGACAATCCCTCTTTCATCTTTCTTATTTCTAAAAACCCACTTGGTACCAATCACCTTCATGCCCTGAGGTAAGTCACAAAGCACCCAAACTTTCTAAATTTTAAACTGAAGTAATTCTTCTTGCATTGCTTCTACCCAGCTTTCATCTTCAAGAGCCTTGAATACATTCTTTGGTTCCATTTGAGATAGGAAACACATAAACAGACATTCATTCTTGTCTTCATGGTTCTTTGAGTCATAGATTTCACTGATAAACCCATGAATGTCAGTCTTTTGTGTTTGTCTTCTAGTCTTGACACCAGATTGTACCTCTCATATCACATTTTCAAGTGGATGTGATTTATGAATTTTGGTGTGAGGAGTTTGAGGAACTGCAATTTTAGGAGGCATATTAGTAATTTCAACATCACTGGCTTGAGCTTCCTGTATAACATGAGTTGAATTTTCCACATCTGGTGTGGCAGTGGAAACTTCTGGCCTAGCAGTGGAATGTGCATTCCCACTGCTTTCATAATCTTCAGTGTTCACATTTGTTGCTTTGAACACATTCCCATCACCTTCTTTTCTAGCATCATTAGAAGGTTTATCATCTCCAGTCTTTGGGACAAAATCATCATCTGCATGGTCCCAAATTGGCAGGATAATATGATCTTGATCATCTTCTTGATCCTTGCTAAGTTCACCATCATCAACAAATTCTTCTGAACCTGCAAAATCATTAGTATTTGTACATGTAAAGATAGGCACATAATTCATGGTATGGGTTAGAGTATCAAGATCAAACAACCATTCTGGACCAGTTCCTTCAACATTAGGTTTGTTTTCTAGAAACTCAACATGCAGATTCTCTTCAATCTTTTGGGTTTTTAGATTGTAAACTCTAAAATCTTTGCTAACCATGGAGTACCCAAGAAAGTACCCTTCATCAGATTTTCCATCAAATTTACCCAGATGATCTATGGTATTGAGAATAGTGACATGACATCCAAATGGTCTCATGAAGTCCAAGATAGGTGGTCTACCTCTAAATAGCTCATATGGTGTCTTGTTCTTTGTACTAACCACTAAAACCCTGTTCTGTACATAACAAGCAGTGTTAACTGCTTTATCCCGAAAAGTGATTAGCAATTTTGAATCAGCTAACATGGTTCTGGCAGCTTCTATAAGTGTCCTATTTCTCCTCTCTGCAACACCATTTTGTTGAGGAGTTATAGCTACACTAAACTCTCTCTTAATACCCTTTTCTCTACAAAAATCATCCATAACCTTATTCTTAAACTCTGTCCCATTGTCACACCTAATAACTTTAACTTTCTTGCCATTTTGGTTTTCTATCTCAGTTATAAAGGTCTTAAGGATGCCAGTTGTCTCATCATTGGTTCTTAGAAAGAAAACCCATGTAAACCTAGTAAAATCATCAGTCACAACAAGACAATATTTCTTAAGGTTTATGCTACTCACAAATGTAGGACCAAACAAGTCCATATGCAACATAAAAAGAGGTTGAGCAATAGAGTTAACAACTTTAGATCTGCAAGAAGCTCTGTGTTGTTTACCTTTGAGACAAGCAACACAGGTTTGGTCATTTTCAAATCTTTTATGAGGCAAGCCTCTTACCAAACCATCTTTAACAATCTTATTTATGGTTTTAAAATTAACATGACCAAGCCTTCTGTGCCATAGCATGGATTCATCTACTGTGGCCTTTGCAATCAAGTAGGCAAAATCATCTTTAGCAACAATGTTATTCATATCAAAGCTATATAAGTTGCCTTTTCTAGGAATCTTAGAAAGAACAAAACACATATCTTCAGTAAAAAGAACATTGTTTTTCTTGTCACACATCTGTGACACACTAAAGAGATTGTACTTAAGCCCTTTCACATAGTACACAGGTTCAAAATCCAAGTTACCAGTTTTGATTACACCTTTACCAGTAACTCTTCCACCAACTCCACCTCCAAAGCTGACAAATTGTCCATCATAAGGTTCAAAATTTGATAGATAGGACTTGTTGCCAGTCATGTGCCTTGAACATCCACTGTCTGTATAGCCTTGATCTGATTTCTTTGTTTCTGGATGTTCCTGTACATAAAATAAAGGAGTTAGTTTCTTTTGGAGACCCAAGCCATGATTGACTTGGATCTGGCTCGTGTATCAATATAGTTAAATCTATCAAAGGTCATTGATACACCATTGGGATTGGTTGTTGAGGTATTTCCCTTTGGTTTCCATTCCCAACTTGCTGAGGCCTTCACAGCATTTCCCATGTTACCCCTGTTCTTGTTTACAACTCTAGCAGTGGGAATTTTTGACTAAGCAGTGGAAACTACATATTTAACTTTTGGCACCCACTGTTGGTTATAACAAACCTTTTTATTATAAAAGGTCATTTTTCCTGTTTGTGCAGATTTAACAAAAGTTGTTTTTGGTTTAGCACTTGAAACAGGTGTTTTAGGGTGAGCAGTGTTAAAAGCTCTAGCAGTGGAAAAAGATTTAAGTCCACTTCTCAGTTGAACTGCTCTGGGAATCATGTTGTTGTGTGAATTAGGGTGTGATTTGTTTTGAAACTTGTTTGATTCCACCCTTTTATTCCCAGAAACTTCCCTTCTACCAACATAATAGTCACAATTAGCATGCAAATGATCAAAACTACCACAGATATAACATGCTTTATTGTTCATGACAAACTCACTTCCTAGTTGTTGAGATTTTACATGATTCCAACTCCTCTGGTTGCCCTTAGGAGTTGATGACTTATGCCTATACATCTATGCATACTTTACAGTTGGTCTAGGTTTATTAGCTTGTTTCATAGGTTCCTCTGTATTGGTATTCACAACTTGTGGAACACTTGTTTTAACTTCAACCTTCACACTTTCATCCACAAGAGATGAATCACTAGCACTTTCAAATGCATCAGTCTCAACCTTAACCTTTTCAGCACTAGCTTCTTTCACAATTTGGGGACCATAAGACCTAATTGGGTCTTGGAACACTTCTAACCCTGTATGTGCCAAGTCAATACCAGGAGGTGCTGGAACATCTTTTAAGGGTGGTGGTACAGACTTGTAACCTACACCTGATTTGGCCTTATTGACTACTTGTGCTTCCCAAATTTTATCAATTGACTTAGATTGATAAGCTAGAGTATCAACAGTTATATTAACATTCTCATTTATCTTTCTAAGTTTCTCAAGCTCTTCTTTAAGTGCCTCATTCACAGCAATCTTATGGTCTAGTTCTCTTCTTAAAACTACCATATCATCATTATACTTAGTCTCATTTTCTCTATACTGCTCTAGTTGTTTTTCTAACACAGATATGCCTCTTTTATGATTAGACAAATTAAAGTTAATAGCAAACAACTTTGTTCTTTGGTTTTCTAATAGATCATTCAGCCTTTCACATTCTCTAGACGGCCTACATGTTTTAGAACAACATTCATAGTTTTGTACCTCAGAGTCAGAGAAGGCCATGAGAGCATGTTCTGTTACAAGAAAAGCAGCATCTGAGGATCCTTCCTCTTCACCATCAGCCATGAAACTCCAATCATAGCTAACACCATCAATTGCCAGCATTGCCTTTGGTTCTTCCACAGTTGGTTCTTTCTTTTGCTTGTACCAAGTAGATATGTTATCTTGCTTCCTTAGTCTTCTACATTCTCTAGCAAAATGCCCCAACTTGTGACAGTTGTAACATTCAACTTTCTTTTTATCAAAACCATGCAGTCTCATTACCATTTATGGTAATTGGCTTTCCAGTCTTTTTAAAGAATTTCTTAGCCCTCATGCTAATAAGTGCTATCTGCCACTTTATGTCCATCTCCTCCGAGTCATCATCATCAACTTGATCCAAGTCTTCATGAGTTAATATGGAGCCATTAACTTGAGTTGAGATGAAGGCATTAAAAGTAGGATCTCCAAGACCAGAAACCTTATTTTTGGAACCTGGAGTGGTAACACTTGCATTACCAGTGGAAACTATAGAACCAGCAATGGCAATCTCTTAATCACTGTCATCATCAGAATCATCATCAACAGAGGATGATAATAGTGCCAAGCTCCCAGAGCTTGAACCAAGCTTCCCAACCTTCTTTAATCCTTGTTCAATGAATTTGAAGTTATTGTACAGATCATTGAGTTTCATACTTTCAATCTCTAGTTTGTTTTCCCACACAGTGACATTAGTATGATACTCAGAGGGCAAGCTTCTTAAAAACTTTAAGTTGAGGTCTTCCTGAACTACCTCAATTCCAAACACAGTCAGCTGTCTCACAATCTTCTGAAGTTTAGTAAAGATGTTGTCAAGAGATTCATTGCTTGATGCAGAGAAATTTTCATAACTTTGCTTCAACAATGTCTTTTGAGTTTTCTTGGTAGTATCATTACCACCAAATACTGAGCAGATCTCTTCAAATAGTGCTTTTGCTATTTTGAACTTACTAAAAGCAATGATCTGATCTTTTGGAAATGTCATTAGCAGCAAGCTTCTAACCTTCAAGTCATTCTTCTTCTGAGTTCTTTCATCACTAGTAGAAGGCACAGAAACTGTTACTACATCTTTTCCACCAACTTTCCTAGTCTTTGTTTCAGGCTTGAAGGAATCACCAGTTAAGATGATCTCCACATCTCAAACTCATTGAGTTTAAGCTTGGGAATCTTTGCAACATTGTTGGACTGGTTGTTTTCCATCTCCATAGATTTGAGTGAAGTGGTTAAGCTTTTTCTTCGGGTTTTCTAAATCAAAGTATCAGAACCTGGCTCTGATACCACTTGATGGATCTAAACACACGCCTTGTGTTAGAGTGATACTTTGAGTAATACTAACAAGCACGCGGAATATACTTAGTAGTACTTAGAAGATTGGTTATGAATTTGTTTGTGAGTGAGAACAGTTGTATATGATGAACACAAAGTATAAACCAAACTTTAAGCTCCAATATTATTAATGATAATAATAGGAGTGATCTTGCTTATCACTAAGGTTACACCTTGACGCTTTCTGATTGATACGTACCTAAGCTTTAACCTAGGACCTCCTTTTATAGCACAAGGAGTCCTTTACAAGATAAGTATAAAGCTATCTATATAGAATATACACAAGATCTATTCTATACTTATCTATACACGAATACATAACAGTTATCATATAAGCAGTGGTAATTATGTACTAGCAGTGGTAATGTGTTTCCACTGCTAGTGCATTCTTCAGCAGTGGTTATCTTCATACTTAGACGTGGTAACTGTTAGTGTAATTCCCAACAATACTTATTTAACACATAAGATTGTTCTGTGTTAAATAAGTGTGCCCTAATTACATGTTTTGTATATGTTTTTTGTTATCAGTGCTTGGATGAGTTTGGTTTTGCAGTTTCATACGTGGACAGATGAGTTATGGAGTGCCGAATTGTGGTATCTTGGTATATTTTTTGTTGTCACTTGATATGTGGTCATGCATGTTGGTTTTTGCATGCTTGTGTTTGAATTAGATTGTTCTGTTTTTTATTGGTTGAGTAAAACAATTACGTTTGTCCATTTTTTTTCTTGGGTCTTACTAGCTATATTTTGTTTGTGTAGAACAGGTGTTTCCTAATATTTGTTAGTCGGTGAGGTTCAGCTTAACGCTCTTTCTATTTTAAATTAGTATAACAACGTTGTCCAACTATGGTTATACTAATTGAAAATAGTGTTTTTTACAATCACTTTATTTTGAAATTGTTCTATTGTTTAAACACAGAGGTGATATTTGGAATTGTGCAAAGTGTAAAATATTCAGGGTATATTTTTTGGGTTGTGCAAAATAAGTACTTGCTGATATCATTTTGAGTCTCATACGTGGTTCTGAATGGTTGTTTTATGTGGTATATATGAGTTATGGTCTCAATTGTTAGTTTTATGAGTGTTTTTGATTAAAAAAAATAAAAAATAAAAATAAATAAATAAATAAGGGATAATCCCATATTTACCCAATCTCAATATGAAAATGTCATATATACTCAAAATACAAGTTTTGAATGCATGATGTACTATGCAATTAAAGCATGTTTTGGGTAAATATGGCAATATCATGTTTAAGTTGGATAAATATGGAATTGCCTCAATAAATAAATAATAAACCGTTGGTCCCTAAACTTGCCAAAAAACATCGCCAGGGACCAAAAGTTGGCATTTTCGTTGTCGTGCATCCTTTTTTCAAGTTTTTTAGGCCAATTGCGTCCCTTGGCCCATTTTCCATTGGTCAACACCGTTATTTGACGTATTTTTTGTTTTTAGTTAAGGGCATAACAGTCATTTCATATATTTTGATTATTATACTTTTCTTCCCCTTTTGCTAACACACACATACAATCCACACTGATCAATTTGTTCATTGTTCATCTTCTCTGGTGAAACCTGATAATGCTCTAATTATACGTATTTATTCCATCGATTATATATTATATATCTATTATATTATATAGATTATTATCTTATTTGTGTAGATTTAGCACTAATCTAGTTACAGGATTGATCAAGAGAAGAAAGTAAGAATAATACTTTAAGGACCGTTAAAGACAACAAGGATAGTTAAAGGAAGGACTTGGAATGAAAATACATTATTAAAGACCCAAGTACGCCGGTTTCAAGACCGTGTGCGGCGTACTTGTTTGGCGGGTAAAAGAGTTTGATTCAACACGAAGTACGACGTACATCCTAGGAAGTACGGCGCACTTATCTTAACATTTACAAGAGAAGAGTTATTGTTCGCATTCATTGAGAGGCCGATCATTTGCCTACATTTACCACTCATTGGAGTTAAACTAGGTCAGATGGATCTATAAAAGGAGACCTACAAAGTTAGATGATGGTAGCAACAAGAGGAGAAGGATTACTAGAATTTGTGCAAGTTTACTAAGTGTGATATTGGTGAACTCACACCAAGTTCACCATATCGAGGTTGTACTCAAGTCCAAATACTATGACAGAGGCTAGGAAAGAAGTAGAGTGAAGTTTTCTCTGCGAAAACCATTTGGTCAATCATTGTAATCATTGATGCAATTCTAAGTTTAATAAAATTTGACTTATGAAGTATATGAAATCTATATTGAATGATATGTGCTTTGTTACTAAAATAATGGAGTATTCGACTTATGTTTATTTGGGTGATCTAGTTATATGATTATTTGCATTTACACGATTGCTTGCTATTGATACTATTTATTAGTTCAATTGATGAGATGATGTTTGGATCATTGTTAGTTGTTTGATGTATCTCTGTGATAGAAGTAGGTCGAAAGGATCTATTGCTTTGATACTATTTCAAGTTGTTTGTCTATGACAACTTGGTATTTGCCTTGTAAAAATTGGCCAATAAAACATCTATCAACCCAACCATAATCATGTTTAATGCATGATCTCATGTCTAACGAACTTAATTAGGAAATTGGCTTGTTTATACTTCTGTCATGAACCTATCTTATTGCATTTGATATATTAAGAATTATAGGTCGAAAGGGATTCTTAACATATTGGATAGTTATATGTAGGAGTGATCACCAGTCACCTCTTGCTTATATACCTTGTTCATGATTGCTAGCTAATCTTATATGTGTTTACTTTCATGTTTCTCAGTCTAAATAAACATATCTTTAAATCATATTGTTACACAATCTAATCAATCAAATTACTAGTCTTTTGATACGTGACAATCCTTAGACTATTGCTTTTAAACACTTGTTAACTTGGCTTTTCACCAATCCCTTTGGACGACCTTGCCTTACCTGTTTACTAAGATTACAACGAGGGTTATACTTTACCCATGTGTTAGTCATGATAAACGGATAGAACTAGCGTTATAAATTTAAAGCTTTATTAACACATCAAAGTTTTTGGCGCCGCTGCCAGGGATTGATATTGATAAAATTGAGTTGGATAAGTGTTTTGAAACCATTTTACAAACATAGCCGTACAGTTTTCTGGAAAACTGAATCAAAATTTGTTTACTGAGACTAAGTGTACGCCACACGTACAACATTGTGCGTCGTATTCTCTGGAAAAATTCAAACTACGCCGGTTTTCTTGTCAAAACCACCGTACTTTCTGGAAAATTAAAAAATGTTTGCTGAGAACATGAGAATTGTCTTTTATGTGCTTTTTATGTTTGGATTGATGCATTGGTTTCTATGTTATGATTCATCGAAAATACAAAAGTATTTGCTTATTTGGTTAATTAGATATTTTCTTCTTTTTAAATGTTTATGCATAATAATTGCATGGATTACTTGCTTGAAAGGAATTCTGAGTTATTTTAAAGAAAATAAGAAATATGAAACTGAAAAAAGGGGAAGTACACCGCACTTATTATCAAGTACATCGGTCTTTCCTGGAAACTTTCGAAACAATACTAAGACTAAACAACAAGTACGCTGTACTTGTTGTCAAGTACGTCACACTTTTATGACAATATCTTCACAGAGGACTAATATCTTATTCGTTATGATTAAACCGATTCATCTTTTGATTTCTGAATATTTACTGATGTTATTGGAGTGCAAAATATCATTTAGTTTTATTTGTACTAGCATACTAATGTTTGATTTGATGTTGTGTTGTCATACATTAGAAATGGATCCAAAATCAAGTATTGGACGAATGTGTATTGATATTGGAAATGCTCTATCTGAGAATAACAAAATCCAAGGTGAAAGAACTTGGCCAGGAGCAATTGTTTCTGATGTTAAAGGACTTGGGGAAAGTAGAAGGGTTTACATTTTTAACAGGATGGAGACAGACACTTGTTACATGAAATTCATTACTCCATGTTATGTAGAGAACATCTACACTAATGATGTTGTAGTTGACTTAGATTATAGCAGGAATTTGTTGTCAAAAGAGTTAATGAAACAACTTGTGGTGAGCATTGAAATAAGAATTGATGGAAGCAAGGTGATAACAAAGAAGTTAATAGTACAAATGAATACAGATATATTCCTGGTAGAATTTTATGTCAACCCTTGTGAAAATGAATGGGAGCCTAACATAATCCTAGGGAGACCATTCCTGGAACTAGCAAAAGGATTTGTAGACTTTGCTGGTGGATTGTTAAGTCTTCATCCAAATAATGAGGTGATTGAGAAGAGTTTTTAAAAACTAGATACTCTAGTCTCTGAAATAAGTGAAAAGGATGAGGTTTTCTCATCCATAGGTTTGCTGATGAAGAAGAAATGGGTGAAAAATATATCACACCATGTTATGTAGAGGGATTATATGCCTCTAATGGGATCTTAGATCTTGATATTGAAAAATTTTGATTTCTCAGGATCTCGTGAGTCAATTAAACTTGACATATGAAGTTTAGGAGAATGGCGATAAGAAAATTAGCAAGAAATTGCTCATGAAACTAGTTGGGGAAACTAAAGATGATTCTATTGAGAAAACTAAGGGGTATTATTTAGAATTCTATGTGGAAGATGATGTGAAAACAGGTGTAGTCCTAGGGAGACCATTCATGGAACACACTAGGAGTATTATTAGCTATCATCTCGGAGAAATTACTCTTTGGGCTGAAATATGTGTAGAAGATGAGAAACAAAAACCATTTGTGATTGATGCTCCCAAAGCTGAGAAAGGGTCAACTGAATCACCAGAGAACAAACTGAGTGACATCATGTCACCAGGCTATTTCCAGAACTGCAACATCTTAAGGAGGATAGGAGTTGCAACATGTGCTCCTAAGAACGTATTTATTTCTTTTTTATTTTTATTTCTATGTTATTTTTATTTCTATGTTATTTTTCAAGATTTGAATAAAACGTACCAAAACATTGTAATCCTGAAAAGTTAAGGATTGTTTTGATGAATGAATGACTATATTAAGAAGTTTGATTATATGTGGATTGATCGTTTTTACATTTACGTTTTAGTACAAATTGTTAACTATTGGAAAAATTATAGGAAGTACGCTGCACTTGATATCAAGTACGCCGCACTTCTGAGAGGGGCTATATATATCTGAGAAAAATCTTTCATTATTCACAAGTTTTATAACACACGTATTTGTGAGACCGCCGCACCTCACTTGACCAAAATTCCAAAAATCTTTGAAGATCACAAAAATTCCAATCCACATTGTCATGTCTTCGGTATGCTTGTTCCTTTTCATTATATTTTCTTGTAATTTCAATTTTTTATTCTAGGGTTAGATATTTTGTATAATATTTTAAATTTTTTATTTTGTTAATTTTACTAGTTATTTATATGATTAGGACTATGAACTATCTTGTTACATTAATTAGAATTTCGTTTAAGCTAAAATCATTTTATGGTTAGGGTTTGGCCTTGATCACTATTTTGCGAATTGAAAGAAATTGAGAATGCCTATTTGATTAGGGATAGATTAAGGAGGAAATGATAAGAAAATAATATTATGGAATGAAAAAGATATTTGATATGCTATGACCATTAAGTGGAGAATGATAAGTTAAAACTGCTTATTTAGGGTTTTTGCTTATTCTAACGAGAAGAGAGTAGAGGAAATAAGTTTTAAGAAAAATCTTGAGGGTATGTTGCATTGAAACCAAAATATTTCACGCCTAGAACTAGAAGTACGCTGGTTTTCAGATCTGAACCGTCGTACTTATTTATTTAAACTCAGTAAGTACAACGCACTTCTAGTCAAGTACGACGAACTTTTTGTCTGAAAATCAAACATAGAATATGCAGTTTGGAATTAGAGAGGATTTGGCTATATTTTGTTGCACTAACAACTAATAAACTTGTTTCTATGATCATATGTATAGGAATTAGATACAAATGTGAATGTCCAGGCCTCTGCTTCCACTTCTAAAGGCAAAAGGAATAGGGCAACTGTGAGCATTGATGAATTATTGCTAGAAATAGTGAATCATGAACACCTTCAATGGAGAGGTTGCAATATGGATAACAGAAGGAAGTATAATAGTGTTATGTCTAGGTTGATGACTAAAGATATTTATTCTCAATGTATTGTGGATTGGGCATTTTTGAACAAAATGGGCTATGATGAAGTTATAGAAGATATGATAGAGATTAGGTTGATTGAAGCTGGAGGAGATGAAGAATTGTTAGTGTCTGAGGCATAGAAGAGAGCATTCAATATTCAGGAGGTCATTTACAAAGAGTTGTGTCAGGAATTCTTTTCTACTTATCAGATGGATAAGGATGTGAGTTAGGAAGACATCTGTACTAAGAAGATCATTAAGTTTAGGCTGGGAGGAAGAGCACATAGCATGAGTCTGGTGGAGTTTGTAAGATTCTTGGGTTTGTACAGATGAGGAGTTGAATGAAGAAGGTTTTGAAATATATTTTCAGAAGGTACTGAGATATGAAAGAGATTTTAATGAGGTAGAGTATTGGTGCAGGGTAAGTACTGAGGAAGAGCTGAGATTGTCTAGGAGTGGTTGTAAAAACATCAAGAGCCTTGTTCTGAGGGTATTGCAGAAAATGATTGCTTATAGTGTGTGTCAAAGAACAACTGGTTATGACAAGATTCACAAACAGGAGTTGTGGTGGATGAGTATGTTTGAAGATAGAAACATTGAGTGTTATGCCAATGTGGCTTGGGTGATAGCTAGGTGGATGAAGAGGAAGGGCAATAGAACTCAGGATGGGAGTAAGATTATTTGTGGACAATTTGTAACAAGAATTGCTAAGAGAATGAGATTATTGACTGAAGACAATTTGTTCAGCTACTCCACCTCAACACCTTGCAAGAAGCTTAATAAAACCACCTTGAGAGAGTTGATTGGTGAAGATGGGAAGTTGATTACTGAAGACCCTTCACCTGGTGTGTGTAGATTGGTACCACCAAGACCTCCAAAGCCTACTATGCAGGAAATTTATCAGAGGTTGGATGGTATTGAGAGGAGGCAGGCTGCTTTATAAGAGCTTGGTAAATGGAATGAATACCATTGGAAAAGGTTTTCACCTTTGTTTGATGGTTTGGCAGCTCAGCAGGGCATCTCTCTCAGCACCTATGCACCACCTGGGTCCACTTCCAACCAACCATCCAATTCAGCTCAGCAAGATCAAACCACCACCACCACCACCACCACAGAAGCACAGCAGCAGCAACAAGAAGAAGAAGAAGAACGGCAGCAACAATAGCAGTAACACTGCCGCACATATGGTTTAGTGCGGCGTACTTTGGTGTTGGCAACTAGATGTCTTGTTGTATTTTTAAGACAATTTAAAAACAATTCATTTGATAGTCTGTAACAATGCCTCTGTTGGCATTTAAAAACAAAACAATTATGATGTGGGGGAACTAAGAACTTGGCACTGGGGGGAAACAAAAACAAAAACAATATCTAGTAGTATAATATATATATATATATATATATATATATATATATATATATATATATATATATATATATATATATATATATATATATATATATATATATATATATATATGCAACTAATTTGCATATCTATCACAATAAATAATATATCTCATCTTTTGTTATATATTGTTTGTTTGTTTTGTGGAGATATATGCAGGTTACGAGTTTAGTACGAAGGCTCCATTTTCTTCGTACAATTTTGTTGAATTCGTCATATAGTAAAGTTACTCATTCACATTTCTTTATTTTATTTATATTCTGTCACATTGAAGGCAATGTTCAAAATAAGTATGGGGGTAAGATAAATTGGAATGATAAAAAGAAAAAAAAGAAAAAACAGATTTTAAAAACCAAGTGCGACGATTTTGCAACATAGTACGCCGCACTTACTATAAACTTTTGGAAAAATTAAATTATCTTAAGTCATTTAAGCTGATTCGACTCGGAATTGATAACGTGCTCACATATTCATAACTATTACCACTTAAATGTGAGGAATTTTCAGCCTTATGCCCTATTTGTGCTTGTTTCTTTGTTTATGAGTGTGCTGGTGATTTATTCGATTCGAGAACTTGTGCTTAAAATCTTTACGAGACCGCAGTGAGATCACATTCGTGTGATATAAGTAATTTTAAATGATAAAGAGGCAAAAATATGATTTAAACCAAATAGCCATCCAATGAACGATATGTTAGTTAATTACATTGATTGACTAATCTCCATATAAAACCTTTTGTAGCACTTATCTTTAGTGCTAGATACCCCTAGAATAACACTCTGAGCGGATCTTTCCGTTTCTTAAATCCAGAAAAAGAAAAAATATATATATATATAAACCTTAGCCCAAAAACCTTGAACCTAGTTGGAAGTCCAAAAGAAAAAAAAGGTGAATAAATTGTGAATTATGCTATTTTGAATGAAGTATGAAGGTTGCAAACTTCGTGTTTTAATTGAAGTGGTATGTCTATCGTAAGTATGGGGAAAACCAATTATTCCCCAAGAAAGAAAAGAAAAAAGAAAAATGATGGAAAGAAATAGTATTTGGCGGAATATGTGCCAATGTGGTATTGACATGAAGAAAAGTGGACTTTCAACTTATATTTATCATTTTTAAACAATTTCATTATATATTCCCATGTCTTATCCATACCTATATAAAAACCATAAACCTTACAATATAACTCGAATAAAATACCACTTTTGATAAATTTTCTTGGTGCTTACGCCATGTCGGTGTAGTTTAGTTTTTTGTACAAACCTATGGTAATTTAATGAACACGTCTGAGCAATTGAGTGTGCTTTCCTTATACCCGTTATTTCATTATATGAGTGTGAGTGAATTATACTTTCCACCTTTATAAGAGGCTTAGTCGCATTATCTTAGCTTATGACTCTTTGATATTATGAAAACAAAAACATTTTTAAGGAATTGCTTGAGGGCAAGCAATAGTTAAGTATAAGGGATTTGATAACACTCTAATTATACATATTTATTCTCTTGATTATCTATTATATTATATAGATTATTATGTTATTTGTGTAGATTTGATACTAATCTGGTTGTAGGATTGATCAAGAGAAGAAAGTAAGAATAATACTTAAAGGACCGTTAAAGACAACAAGGATAGTTAAAGGAAGGACTTGGAATGAAAATACATTACTAAAGACCCAAGTACGCTGGTTTCAAGACCGTGTGCGACGTACTTGTTTGGCATGTAAAAGAGTTTGATTCAACATGAAGTACAGCGTACATCCTAGGAAGTACGGCACACTTATCTTAACAGTTACAAGAGAAGAGTTATTGTTTGCATTCATTGGGAGGCAGATCATTTACCTGCATTTACCACTCATTGGATTTAAACTAGGTCAGATGGATCTATAAAAGGAGACCTACGAAGTCAGATGATGGTAGCAATAAGAGGAGAAGGATTACTAGAATTTATGCAAGGTTACTAAGTGTGATATTGGTGAACTCACACCAAGTTCACCATATCGAGGTTGTACTCAAGTCCAAGTACTATGACAGAGGCTAGGAAAGGAGTAGAGTGAAGTTTTCTCTGTGAAAACTATTTGGTCAATCATTGTAATCATTGGTACAATTCTAAGTTTAATACAATTTGACTTATGAAGTATATGAAATCTATATTGAATGATATGTGTTTTGTTATTGAAATAATGGAGTAGTCGACTTATGTTTATTTGGGTGATGTAGTTATATGACTGTTTGCATTTACACGATTGCTTGCTATTGATACTATTTATAAGTTCAATTAATGAGATGATGTTTAGATCATTGTTAGTTGTTCGATGTATCTTTGTGATAGAAGTAGGTCGAAAGGGTCTATTGCTTTGATATTATTTCAAGTTGTTTGTCTATGAAAACTTGGTATTTGCCTTGTAAAAATTGGCCAATAAAACATCTATCAACCCAACCATAATCTTGTTTAATGCCTGATCTCGTGTCTAGCGAACTTGATTAGGAAATTGGCTTGTTTATACTTCTATTATGAATCTATCTTATTGCGTTTGATCTATTAAGAATTATAGGTCGAAAGGGATTCTTAATATATTGGATAGTTATATCTAGGAGTGATGTACCAGTCACCTCTTGCTTATATACCTTGTTCATGATTGCTAGCTAATCTTATATGTGTTTACTTTCATGTTTCTCAGCCTAAATAAACATATCTTTAAATCATATTGTTACACAATCTAATCAATCAAACTACTTGTCTTTTGATACGTGACAATCCTTAGACTATTGCTTTTAAACACTTGTTAATTTGGCTTTTCACCAATCCCTTAGGACGACCTTGTCTTACCTGTTTACTAAGATTACAACGAGGGTTATACTTTACCCATGTGTTAGTCATGATAAACCGATAGAACTAGTATTATAAAATTAAATCTTTATTAACACATCAAAACCCTAACCCCAATTCACACCGATCAATCTCACTTATCATCATCTTCTCCACTTATAAAGACACATTAGAGTCAACAAATTAGTGGATCTGAACCGACCTAAGGGTCAACAAAACCTCACAAAATGGGTGAGCTTCGAATCTGAATATTTAGTTATTTTTTTGTTTTGTTTTTCTTCTTTAATGGGTGAAACAAAAGAATCAAACTGAATCGGAGGGTGAGATACTTAAATGTTTCTATGTCCAAGCATAATCAAAGGCCTAAAACCTATTAAATCGGGTTATTAAAAGAGTTAGATTGTTATTGTAACTTTGTTATGTTTAAACTCAACCTGACACCTTTAGATTTACACTATATGCTTTACCGCTTTACCGTTTTGCCCTTTTTACTTACTAGTGGGTCATGTAAGCTTTACCGTTTTGCCCTTGAAAAGTCCTGCATTAAGGTCAGTGACATCTTTCTTTCTTGATTCGATTCTAAAATGCTCATCAAAAGCACTGTAATTGCATTTGAGTCGAATTACCATGTGAAGAAGTTGGAAGACCTGTTTTGACAAAATTTTCTACTAGTCAGTTACGCCTAATCTTTTAATGTGTTGTGTGTCTAATATGGGAAAATTGTTGTTTTCATTTTTGTATGACTTGAGCTAGTAAGTCACTGAAGTTTCATGCCAAAACTACTGAGTGGAAAAGCTCAGAAGGGATGGTCGTACTTCCAACGGTTGCTGGTAGACTTGTTCCAGTTTATGGAGCCTTTCTTGAGGAATGTTGAACTCGGTGAGCCGGTTTGCATCTTTGACTTATTATAATTTTTAGCTTAGCATGTATCTAAGTTTCTGCATCTTATTTGTGTTCATCTTTTGTTCTCAGGTACACTTTCTGTGCAAAGGCATCCGGAGAGTGCTTTTGGTGTTGCTTCATGATTTTCAAGAGTTCCTTTATGATTATCATTTCAGTTTCTGTGATATCATTCCTCCAACCTGCATTCAGATGCAGAATATAGTACTCAGTGCGTTTCCACGCAACATGAGGCTACCTGATCCTTCTACTTCCTACTTGAAGGTGTAAGTTTTCTCTTAGTTTAGTATGATTAAGGGTGGTAAAGAAACTGCTCAATAAGGGTAGTTTATAAGTGTGTCTCAAGACTGTTTTGTCCAGCTTATCAAAAACACATTTCTTATATGAATAGATCATGTGCTCTTATATAATTACATAAATTATCTTACATTTAAGTAAAATGATTTAGGAGGTTTGTGTGCAATTAAATGCACTTTGGAAACAAGACAGTGTCGCTTCTAAGTTTGAGCGTTGTGCTTGCTGATATTAATTTGTCACTAACTGTAATCTTCTTTTCTCATATTGATCTGCTAGCTGAGATCAGTCAATCACCCCGCATCCTCTCAAAGGTCAACGCAGCATTGAAAGCTAAAAAGATGAAAACTGACATAGATGAGTATATGAAGGTACATAATTTGCCTCCTACTTGTAAATGTTTGTCTATTCTTGTATTAGTGTAAGTTGTATTTAATTATGATCATCCTTCTTCTAGGATTGCACCAGCTAAGTATGGTGCTTCTATATTGTTAGGAATACAAATATTCCTGTAAAAGTCTCGGTCACCTGATTATTGTAATAGCATTAAGTTAGCTCGTAGTTAGTTTATATATTAGTTAATTAGTATTAGTTTAAGTAACACCGTGGAAGAAGGACGGGTCTTCACCCACTGTATGCCTGATCCACAGCCCGGGTGTGGGCGTTTATGTTGTAAGTATAAATACCCCTCTCCACATGTGGAGAGGGTTGGACCTTCACTTAATCTCAATCTAATATTCTCACTTTTCTCTCAAGGTTCCACTCTCCCTCTCTTTCTCTCTTCTAATTCCAACGACACACAACCACAAGGAAATCATGTTTCCAACATAGTTAGTATTCTACAATTGGTATCAAGAGCCAAGCATTCATCTTAGGGCCTTGTAGAATTGAATTTGATGTGGTTTTGTGTAGTTTTGTGAGTTTGGAGTAACCTTCTTGTAAAAACTCTTGGTTTGATCTTTCTAGTGTTGTTAAACATGTTAGTGATGTACTTTTATGTTCATTGGTGTTTATTGAACATTGTGTTTTAGTTGGTTACACCATATCTTTAATCTATTTGAAGTTTGGTTTAGGTTTTAGGTGTATTTCATTGTTGCGGTTAAGTCTACTGTTTCATTGCTTGTTTTCGGTTAGTTTCTGATCTCTGTGGTTAGTTTGACTGCGATTACCATTTTGGGAATACAAACAAATCGCAAGGAAAGTGACAGTTTTGGATTTTTGTCTCTGCGATTAGCTTCTGCGGTTAGTTCATTGTGTTTAGCTCCTGTGGTTAAGTGGTCTGCGGTTAGTTCATTGCGTTTAGCTTCTGCGGTTAAGTGCTCTACGTTTAGCTCAATGTGCTTAGCTTTCTGCGGTTAAGTGGTTTGCGACTAGTTCCTTGCGGTTAGCTTCACTTGCGGTTTGAATACTTTGCGGTTTGGTTAATTTGCGGTTGGATTACTCTGCGGTTTGCTACACTCTGCGGTTAGTGTCTTGCGGTCATCGTTCATTGTGGTTAACCTATCTGCAGTTCATTATTCCTGCGGTTTGGTCTAATTGCGATTAACTATCTCTGCGACTTGTGCACTTTATTGCGAGTATCTCCTATTCTGCGGTTTAGTAGTTTCAATTCTGTGATGTCGACATCCTCTGATGACATTCAAGCTCCTGGGTCCGACACCCGACCTCCGATGTTGGACAAAACTGACTATGAATCATGGGCACAAATGATTCGTCTCTATTGTCTGGGTAAGGAAAATGGAGTCAACATTTTGAAGTCCATCGATGAGGGACCCTTTCAAATGGGTACTACTAGAGACACAGTCGCAGCAACTGATCAACAACCGGCTGTAATTGGTCCAGATAGACCTCGCACTTACAATGAGCTGTCGGACAAAGAAAAGAAACGCTATGACACCGACATCAGAGCATCGAATATTGTCATTCAAGGGCTTCCCAAAGATGTATACAAACTTATCAACTACAACACTGAAGCCAAGGCTGTCTGGGATAATGTGAAAATGCTTCTTGCGGGGTCTGAGTTAACTAAAGAAGATCGGGAGTCTCAGCTATACGATGAATTTGAGCATTTCAAAATGAACCCAGGTGAAAGCATCACTGACTATTACGTCAGATTTCACAAGTTGGTCAATGATATGAGAGCCATCAAGATGACAATGCCCAATATACAGCTTAATTCCAAATTCGTGAATAACATGGCACCAGAATGGGATAGGTTTGTCACAGCCGTCAAGCTCAACAAAGGTCTCAGGCATACTAATCATGAACAACTCTATGCATATCTCCAACAACATGAGAAACATGCTGCTTATGATCGGTCAATGCGAGAAAAGCTCAATCCATCAACATCAAATGAATCTCTTGCCTTTGTCTCTAATGTTCAACAGCTTACCCAAACTTCAAATGATCAATCTCAACCATCTTCCAGGTCTACGCCAACCAATGGTCAATCATCAACTCCCTCACCATCTGCTTTGAACACACAACTGGATTCTGGGTATTCTCACACTGACATGATGATTGATAATCTCTCCAACCAAGTTTCTTTATTGGTCCAACAGTTCAGGGCTACACTTCCATCTACTAATAACCAACTTAGGACCTCGTCTAATCCACGTAATCAGGCAGTCATTGAAGATGGTAGGGTGGTGGTGCAGAATGTGCAGGGAAGACAAAATTTCAATCAAAGAAATGCTGGTAGAGATAATGGGCAGTACAGAGTTGGTAATGCTCTTCAAGTGCAAGCTAAGCAGCCTAAGTGTTATAACTGCGGAGGATTGGGCCATATAGCTAGGAATTGCACTCTTCCAAAACGTCCTCAAAACTCTGAGTACTTCAAGGACAAGATGTTGCTGATGCAGGCGCAAGAGAATGGGACGGTGTTGGATGAAGAAGTTCTGCTCTTTCTGGCTGGTAATGATGGGAACGCCTTTGATGCTGATGTGGATGATCTGCCTGTTCAGGACATGGCTCTAAATGACCCGAATATCTTTCAAGTTGAAGAGTGTGATGCATTTGACTCAGACGTAGATGACGAACCTACTGCTCAAACCATTTTCATGGCTAATCTGTCTGCAGCTGCATCCTCTCCACAGCATCCTGACTCATCCATCACATCTGGTATCTCTGAGGTACCAACGTCTCTTAATCCTGATCTAACCAATTCTACAACTTTGCAGGGGGTGTGTGACTCGGTACAACTCAAGAATATTGTCAACACAAACACCATTGATATGGGAAATACCAATAATATCCCATATGAAATGTATGTGAATGACAATGGACTGCCTGTTGTACCAAGTGACATGCCGTCTATTGACTCTAGTGAACATGAGGTACATGAGCACACAATATACAACCCTGATAATTCCTTGATTACTAGAATTAACACCCTTAATGATCAAGTGAATATTTATGAGCAGCGTGCTAAATTTGAGCTGAATGAACGTGAGCTAAAAATGGAATGGCAAATGCGTACTTACATATCTAAAAACAATTCCAAACAAGAAACATTGAAAAAGGAGTTAGTTTTTTTAAAAAACCAATTGGATCAAACCGTCAAACAAAAACATGAGCTTCAAAAAGGTTTGACTTTAATCAAACACGAATACAAAGATAAAGAAACTAAACTTCTAAATGATTTCTCAAAATTCAAAATGTTGAAAAATAAATTGGAAGATAAGTTGTACACACAGGGCCAAACCATTCAATCTGCTCAAATGATGCAAAACCATAGGAAACTAAGTGATGAATTTAGTGAACATGATGACTCTAAGCCCAAAGCAAGATGCCTTAGAATTGGTTTAGGTGCACAACCTGCATTATATGATGTAAACACTATACTTGAACCTAACCATGCCCCTCCTGATATGAGATCCTGTGACGAAATTGATGAGGCGGAGGATAGAACTAGGGTAAAACTTGCTGAACGATTAAAGGATCCTAAGTGCATAGCTAAGAATATTGTGTTTCACTATGATTATGCGAATGACAATCACTCTGCCATTTTTGTTCCTCAAAAGAGAATTCTTCCTGACAAAGTATTTTGGAATATAGACATTGAGAAAATGCAAGCTGAAAGAATTGTGGGTAATACACGCACTATCTTTAGAATTGCTGACCCAACCATTTATCCCCTGAACACACCCAGGCACCTCGTACCATTTACTCTTCCCACACAGTGTAACACTCTAATTGGGTTGTATGTTCTTGGTCAATTGTTTAATTACTTTGAGAAAACCTGTAAAGTAAGAATTACACGTACAGGGATTACAGAAGGGGAAAGGGGTTTTTAGCAAACAAAACAGTGTTACCTAACTGAAGTTATGCCATTTTTTAAACTTCTCAAAGAACATTTTGAGGGCCTTAAAAACACCATTGATGATGATGTGACTCAAATGAAAAAGTTTTTGATGAAGTGGAAAGTGAGTGTAACCAATTAGCTATTGATCTCAAATACAGTGAAATTGACAGGAAAAACATTCTCATTATGAATGAAAATTTGATTGCAAATTGTATTGCAAAAGATGTGTTTTATACTATTACCGACTCAGCATTATCTGCTCGACAATTTCATGAAATGTCGGTTACTTTGAATGTCTTCCAGAATCGTGTAATTGAGCTTGAGGGGGAGAATTACAAACTTACTGAAAAAATTCAAAATGACGACCATGATAACATTGTTAGGAATTTCTCAAAACTAGAAGTTGATAATCTGAACCTACAATTAAAATATCAACATCTAGAAGAAAGCATAAAAATATCAAATGCCAAGACATCTTCGGATGCTCCTGAGTTTGACACATGTTTTGAATTAGCCAAAAAGGATGAAGTAATTCAAGCTCACTCAAACACGATTCGGAAATTGAAGGTCCAAATTGCACAATTAAAATCGAACAAAAGCGATGTGACCAATACCAATTACCAGAAGTCGATAGATTCTCAAAACTTTCAGAAACAGGGCATTATCAATGAATTATAACATGAAAATGAGTGGCTTCGTGCTGAAATGTCAAACGCTAAACAACGTTACAAAGAATTGTTTGAGTCTATTAAAATAACACGTGACCAAAACAATGAAAGAGTCACTTCTTTGTTAAATGAAATTGAGAATCTAAAGACTATGGTGAAGGGTAAAATGCCCGTCATTTCATGTGATCATGCAATTTCCAATGTACATGCTTGTAAGAAATATGTGTGCGATGCTGTGAATGTCTCTCTTCCCCTTAGGAACAATAAGTTAGTTCATAACAACTATCTTAGAAATCTTAAAGATTGTCTAGCCATACTTAGAGAAACCATTGAAGATGAGAGGATACCTAAACCACATGATGATGTTATTGTTGGTGCTTGCTTCCTCACTAATAGAGCCCAGGAATTATTAGAATATGATATAGGATCATGCCCCAAGAATGATAACAAGTCGGATAGGTCATTTGCGTCGCACTCTAACAGTGGCAACAAACATGTTACATTAGATTATCCCCAAACCATGTCACAAGCCACCATCATGATCACCGGTAAACAAGTAGCAACTAATCATACTAATGTTCCCGTCATTGCTTCTACAGGAGTAAAAGGTGTATCTAATGCTAGCAAGTCACAGCCTAGGTGCAATACAAAGAATGATAGGACTTTGCCGGCTAAGAGTACACTTATGAAGGAAGTAGAAGAATCATCTAGGAACAATAAAGTTATGCTTAATGAAAGGAATCGAGTTGATTCAAACATTTGTGTTAACAATGATGTAATTAATTCGAATTCTGGTGCTATTTGTAAGACTTGTAACAAATGTTTATTTTATGGTAATCATGACGCTTGTGTTGTGTCCTTTCTAAAATCCACTATGAAATCTCCAGTTATGAATGTCTCGAGTGTTAAATGGGTAAAACAAGTATGGAATAAAACAGGAAAAGTGTTCACTAATGTTGGTTATCAATGGAGACCTACTGGAAGGAAATTCACCCTAAGGGAAAAGTGCCCAATGACTAGGATCACTAACTCCAAAGTTGTGCCTATTAAGAAGTGGAGACCCACTGGTAGAATGTTCCCAATAGAAGCACTTAGTACCACTCCTAGTTCTAGTGCATCTAAACATGAATACTCCAGTGAGATATCTGTAACATATGATAATCCAATATTTGTGTGTGCTAACCAAATGGACCCCAACTGTTCGTGGGGCTCTAGCTTTTTCAGTTATCCACCATTATCTAGTTTCAAATGCAGGTCGTACAAATCGTCCTTTGGTATTTGGACTCAGGTTGCTCAAAACATATGACTGGAGATCGCTCGCGGCTCAAGAATTTCGTGGAAAAGTTTATTGGTATGGTTAGATTTGGGAACGACCATTTTGGATCTATAATGGGGTATGGTGATTACGTCTTTGGAGACAGTGTGATATCCAGAGTTTACTACGTGGAAGGACTTGGGCATAATCTATTTTCTGTTGGTCAATTCTGTGATGCTAATCTTGAAGTTGCTATCAGAAAGCACACTTGTTTTGTTAGAGAATTAGATGGTGTTGATCTTCTCATGGGGAGTCGGGGCACTAATCTTTATACCATCTCTATCGAAGACATGCTATGGTCCTCTCTAATTTGCTTGCTCTCTAAAGCCTCCAAGAACAAATCATGGTTGTGGCATCATTGTTTAAACCACTTGAACTTCGGTACCATTAATGAACTTACACGTAAGGATCTTGTTCGAGGCTTGCCCAGAATTAAGTATGAAAAAGACCATTTGTGTTCCGTATGTCAAATGGGCATGAGCAAAAAGCACACCCATAAACCCAAGACTGTCAATTCCATCATGGAAGTTCTACATACTCTTCACATGGATCTCTGTGGACCAATGAGGATTCAAAGTATCAATGAAAAGAAATATGTGCTTGTGATTGTAGATGATTACTCTCGATTCACGTGGGTAAAGTTTCTACGTTCTAAAGACGAAACTCCGGAAACCATCATCAAACTCATCAAGATGTTACAAGTTCGTCTCAACAAAACAATTAGATTCATCCGTACTGATAATGGGACGGAGTTTGTGAACAAACAACTTACTCAATTTTATGAAGGTGTCGGAATTAGTCATCAAAAGAGCATTCCACGTACTCCTCAACAAAATGGAGTCGTTGAAAGACGGAATCGCACCTTATTTGAAGTCGCAAGGACTATGCTCATCTTCTCCAAAGCTCCTATGTTTCTTTGGGCTGAGGCAATTGCTACTGCATGTTACATACAGAACAGATCCTTGATACATCCTCTCCACTGCAAGACTCCATATGAACTTGTTCATGGCAGAAAACCAGACCTTTCGTTTCTTCGAGTATTTGGTGCACTGTGCTATCCAACTAATGACAGTGAAGACCTTGGGAAGCTCAAGGCCAAGGCCAACATTGGTTTCTTCATTGACTATGCTCCAGAGCGAAAGGGGTACCGAATCTACAATAAACGTACCAGAGACATAATGGAAACGATCCACGTTACTTTCGATGAGCTGACTGAGCAACCGGTTCCTGGACAATCAAGTTCTGGACCCGTACCTAACCTTTTGTCTCCTGGACCTATAAGCTCCAGGCTTGTACAGAATCCCACTCCTGCTACTCCTTTTGTACCTCCTACAAGTGAAGATTGGAAGAAACTGTTTGACCCTATGTTTGATGAATACTTTGAACCTCAACAGATGAATGCTCCTGAAGCTACAGTGGTTCAACCACTAGCTGGGGTAGTGAATGTCCCAGTTGATAATGACGGGCCATCTACTTCGTTGTCATGGGATCCTGAAGCCCCCACCATCAGTCGATCAGTTACCACTTCTAATGTCCAACCTTCATTAGTACAACGAGTAGCAACTATAGATAATTCGTCTGAAGTAAATCCTTTTGCTCCACCTGATAATGAGCCATTTGTTAACATCTTTGCCCCTGAATCGTCAAATGATGCCACATCCTCCGACGAATCTAACACGGCTACCTCAGTTCCCTATCCTCAACCCCATGAATACCTTAGAAAATGGACCAATGATCATCTTATTGACAACATTATTGGAAACCCTTCGCGTCCAGTATCTACCCGCAAGCAACTTGCAACCGACGCATTGTGGTGTTTCTTCAATTCTGTCCTCTCTAAAGTTGAACCAAAATACGTCAAGGATGCAATGTCTAAACACTCATGGTTCACTGCAATGGTGGACGAGATTCATGAGTTTGACCGACTGGATGTGTGGGAATTAGTACCACCTCTCGATTGTGCTATGATCATTGCTCTCAAATGGATATTTAAGGTTAAACTTGATGTGCATGGAGATGTATTAGAAAACAAGGCAAGGCTTGTGGCAAAAGGATATCGACAAGAAGAAGGTATAGACTTTGAAGAATCCTTCGCACCTGTTGCTAGAATTGAAGCCATAAGAATATTTCTCGCAAATGCTGCAAGTCAAAACATGGTGGTTTATCAAATGGATGTCAAGACTGCATTCTTAAATGGCGATCTAAAAGAGGTGGTGTATGTAACTCAACCCGAAGGTTTTGTGGATCCAGAACGCCCTAATCATGTGTATCGGTTGAAGAAGGCTCTCTATGGGCTTAAGCAAGCACCTAGGGTGTGGTACGACACCTTGTCTAAATTTCTTCTGGCTAACAAATTCTCCAAAGGCGTTGTTGATCCTACACTCTTTACCAGAAAAACGGGCAAAAACCTTCTTCATGTACAAATCTACGTTGATGACATCATATTTGCCTCCTATGATCCCAAAGAATGTGATCGTTTCTCCCAAGAGATGAGTTTTGAATTCTAGATGTCTATGATGGGTCAAATGTCTTTCTTTCTAGGATTGCAAATTTCTCAAAATCACAATGGCATCTTCATCACTCGATCCAAGTACGCCAATGAAATTTTGAAGAAATTTGGATTCGATTCAAGTGACTTAGTTGATACTCCTATGATTGAAATATCAAAATTAGATGAAGATGATGTTGGAATCCCGGTCGAACAAACCAAGTATCGAAGCATGATTGGTTCCTTAATGTATCTTACTGCCAGCAGACCAGATCTTCTATTTGCTGTTTGCATGTATGCTCGGTATCAATCCAAACCCACCAAGAAACATCTGGAAGCTGTCAAGAGAGTCTTTCGGTATCTTAAGGGTACAATCCATATGGGCCTATGGTACCCCAAGGACACTTCTATGGCTCTGACAGCATACTCTGATGCTGACCATGCGGGATGTCAAGACACTCGTCGGAGTACATCTGGGGGTGCTCAGTTTTTGGGCAATAAGCTAGTCAGTTGGTCGTCAAAGAAACAAATGAGTACCTCTATCTCCTCCACAGAAGCTGAATACATTGCCATGTCCTCATGATTTGCTCAGATCTTGTGGATGAGATCTCAACTTTCAGACTATGGCTTCATATGCAACAAGATTCCCATGTACTGTGACAACAAAAGTGCAATTGCCCTCTGCTGCAACAATGTCCAGCACTCAAGGACTAAGCATATTGACATTCGACATCACTTCATCAGGGAGCAAGTTGAGAAAGTAATTGTGGAACTTTACTTCGTGAGGACTGAGTTCCAGCTAGCTGATATCTTCACCAAAGCACTTTCTAGGGAACGATTTCAATTCATCCTCCCACGACTTGGTATGAAGTGTCTCACGCCAGAGGATCTCGTACGTCTTCAGGAAGACCAGGAAGAGTAAAGGGGTTACTTTACATATCCTTTGTACATAGTATTAAATCAAAAAGAAAATAGAAAAGTATAAAACAACAAAAACCCATAAAAATAAAAATAAAAATACAAAAATATTCTTCTCACGACATGTCTCTTGTGTAATCAATATTATGTACGTTTCTAGAAATGTCATTCAATAATGACACGGAATCATACATATGCTTGAGCAAGAGTTTTTCGGTTTCAAATAAAGCTTTTTCAAAAACATGTCGTTCCTCAAAACATTCTTTAAAAACTATGGCTTGTAGTCATTTCAGGCTACAACCCGGACTTCAAAATTATGGCTTGCTATTACTTCGCAACCCGGTTTTCAAAAATGAGAAAAACACGTCGCCAAAAAGACGGTTGTTCCTAGCAAAGGGTACTGTTCATCCGAGCGTTAATTACTTTATATTCATGCACCCTCGATCTAATGTACGCTTCAGTGCATTATTTCTTGATAAAGAATAGAAATCTTCTTTTTATCGCCAAATATTTTCCCTTCTATGATTTTTCCAGAAAGTATTTGTGCAAAACCTGGTGGTACCATGAAATTTTGAATGAAAATCAAATTGAATCCAAAGTTTGATAAAAAATTTCACTCAATCAATGACGTTAATATTTTATGAAAATATTTCCGTTTTAATATCCGTCATTGATTGAGGGGGAGAGTGATTTCTCAAAATTTTATGTATCATCAAAACTCCCCACACTTTGTACAATACAAAAGCAACAAAACGATTTGTGATGGCTATGTGTCAGAATGAGTATATTTTCAAAGAGTTTTCGTTAAAACTTCGAATCTTTTGCAAACTCTTCAAATCTGACACATAACAACCTCCCTCACAGATTGAGGGGGGGCAAGAAAAAGTTCCTTTTATCAGAAAATATTAAAATTGACCGCATTTCTCTCCCAAAAGCTTTCTAACTTATTTAAATCAATTGAGATCCAAAATCTCAAAAGATTTGAAATTTTTGATCGGGGGAGAGAATGTGATTTAAATATGAAATCTGATATTCAAATGTGATCTTTTGGACTCAATAAATATGCTCCCACATATGTGCTAACCTCTTTCCAATATCGATGCACATATTAAGGGGGAGCAAAAGGCGTTTGTGGAAGTTATACCAAAGACCAACCATTTATCTTTATGCATGGAGTTATAAGGATGATTAAGGTTAGGTATGAGTTCCCATGATCCACTAGAATCGGAAGGATCTTCCCAGGGACAATTCTCTAGATAGATTAGAAGTCCTTAGGAATGATTGAAAAAAGGAGTAAAGTGAGAAAGGGAAGAGTGCGGACTGAGATAGAGCTAGGACTGGAACAAACCCAACAAGGTTCTAGTGGTGAAGTCTCGGTAAGCACTGAAGGGGTTGAAGAATTAAAAAGAAATGAAATGAGAATGGGTGAAAAGAAATAGCCCTCCATATATTCAACCTTAGGGCAGAAACTGGGTTCAATTCATAATCTACTGGCGGTTACTAAGGTAACACCGGTATTGAAGACAAGACGTCATGGACCCAGTGACGCACTGCACCAAACTTCCCAACCACTCAAGTTCTCTTAAAAGAGCTTGTTTCATTCTCACGGGGAACCCTGTGCAATGTATCGACCGCTCATTGTGAGCTATGTTGATACCTAAACAGGAGACGCCTCCCCAGTCTCCAGGAGCGGATCAAAACGCACTATTGAGTCTAGAGCCAAAGAGATCATCCATAGCCATCTCAATAGGACACACTTCCAAATATGCTTATTGTTTCACACAATGTGGAAAATAAGATAAAATATTTAGAGTCCTACGCATTATCCTTGTGGTATTGCCAGAACATCCGAGTGATATGTAAATATTCACAATGAAGATGGAAATCCTTCTAGAGCGAACATCACTCAAGATCTTGGTAGGTGACATGTGAGATCCATCTTGGATCAATGATCTAGTGACAACTGGAAAGCAACAATGGTGCGATTCAACATTGAATCAAACTTGTTCCTGGATATGGATTGATGGATACTTTTGCAAAAACCTTTCAGTGTGCTCACCTACTAATTTACGAGCACATTGATTGTGTATAACTTTTCAACCAAAAGTATTTTTGATGGAAATTTGATTCAAAGCTTAAAACTCTCGTCGTGTCTCAAAAATGGTTATTATATGACACACGAGTGATTTCTATAAATCAATTTCTCATCAATCCGTGAATATCTATTCACCGATTCACTCTATCGTGCTGTCTGCTTTGAGACGTTCCGGTATGAGAACATGCTAAGTATGAAGATTCCGAAGTGGATTCTTTGGAAAATTCATTACTACAAGCTGGAAAGTCCTGTCAAGGAGAGTCTTCTTTAAAAGAGACTCTACCTGATCACAGGTCGGTTTTCACAAAACCGGGGGGTAGTCTGTCCTCGCAGAACGAATGACAAAGCCATATTCGTTCTCTATCTTTATTGCTAACTGTTTTATTTCAGGGACACATATAAAGATGGCATTGATGGCTCCTATTTCCAGCTGAATCGGGTCAATCCATATCTCATGCTCACACATCCTCCACACTTTCAATGATGATGAGAGACTTACTACAACGAATGTTGAGAGACTACCAACAAAGTTTCCGCAACTCTGATGAAAAAGTCTCCTGATCCACAACTCTAAAGTAAAGTCTCCTGATCTAGAAGGGTGTGAGCATGATGGTCCTTTAGTCACTACGTCACATGAAGGCGATACTTCTATGGATGAGCTTGGAGATTTACTATGGCTGATGATCTCAATGGAAGCTCAAAGATCATATATCACAAAGGAATTCAAATCACAATTTCGCTTGCTTGAAGTACAAAGTGTGAAGAAAAGTGAAGAATCAGATCCTACGAGCTACAGAGACTAAAGAATGCATAAAGACCAAAGAGCTTAATTTCAAAGGTGACCTCGCTTAGAGGGAGATTGTTAGGAATACAAATATTCCTGTAAAAGTCTCGGTCACCTGATTATTGTAATAGCATTAAGTTAGCTCGTAGTTAGTTTATATATTAGTTAATTAGTATTAGTTTAAGTAACACCGTGGAAGAAGGACGGGTCTTCACCCACTGTATGCCTGATCCACAACCCGGGTGTGGGCGTTTATGTTGTAAGTATAAATACCCCTCTCTACATGTGGAGAGGGTTGGACCTTCACTTAATCTCAATCTAATATTCTCACTTTTCTCTCAAGGTTCCACTCTCCCTCTCTTTCTCTCTTCTAATTCCAACGACACACAACCACAAGGAAATCATGTTTCCAACATAGTTAGTATTCTACATATATGGTCTGTTCAGGTAAATCCAAGCACAAGTGATGAGCTTAAAGGCGATATTGACAATAAGGACTATGAATATGTTGGTTATGAGGGGTTGGATTAGTTGTGTGAAGAGATGAGCAAGATAAGTGTGAACAATGTTACTGCTAAATTTACTGGGAAACACATAAGGTTTGTGTACAACAGTGATGGGGAACTTGAATGAGAGTTGTCGTCATCGTCAAAGACTCAAGAAGAAAGAGTGGTTTGATGTGTTTGCAATCTATATAATAAGATGTTGATTGCTTTTGGTTGTCCTTCTTGTGACACCAACATTGGTTTTGTATTTTGCTTATTCCTATGGCTTAGAGTCGAATTCTCTCTCTGTGGAATATTAAGGATGTTTGTTTGGTCTCAGTTGATATCTCAATTTAATGAAATGAAGTGTTTATTTGCTATAGATTCCAGCATATTTAGTGAAATGAACCTTAAATGAGCCGTTCCAATCGGATAGAGGTTTAGAAATTATCTATAACACCCCAACATGGTCTACCAAAAAGCTTTAAATGTACCTTTTTGATGTATTATTTTAGGTCTATAAAATTTTACCAAGTTTTAAATTTATATTTTGTCGAACTAACCTATAGACTCTAAACACTAACGAGCAGTGTACCTGATCAATGTAGATAGTTTCTAGGTAAGCAAGGGTCGTTCACTAGGAGGGAAACTAAATTGATCTAAAGGTATTCATACTAATCTAAACTAAACTATCCTAACCTATAAAGCACTAAAAGTTTAGGGGGGTTTAGCCTGAGAGACTAGCACTAGTTTCATGTGTTTAATAATTAACCTAAATGCGAGAAAATAAATAACTAAACTAAATTAACTAATGCGAAACAATTAAGACAAAGATCAGATAGGAAGAACGGGTTAACCAAGTCTAATCCAATTTGTAGTGATACATGCTTATGTCTACTTGTTTTAATTCATTCAATTGTTAAGGCGTAGATCCAATTACTAAACCCTGTCATAATTTAATAACTTGCTATTCGGAGTGGGAAATCGGCCAAGATCATAGTGACCTATCTAGCATCAATACTAATTTATTGCTTTATACCAACTAACCTAGTTTGGCATTACACGCTAATAGTCCTATTAGGTTGTAGACACATTCTGTTTATGTCATACAATGATCCCTAATAAAGATTCGGGTTAATACACATATGCTTCAACCAAGGTAATCACTATTGCAGGAGGTAAATTACATCAATTAAAATCATAAAGATCATAACCTAGTTACATAGACTTCTAATAGTAAGAAGCAATAAACGAGTTTTTATCGATAAGACCCAATTCAATAACAAAGTAAATCAAGAACTAAAACATATAAAAACTAAATAAACTTCATAAACTTGGCTAACACCTAAGGGTGTTAGCCCATAATCTGATCAAAAGATACAGTATACATTGCAAATAAACATAAATAATTCATAGACAAAATACTTATGCTAACCGAATGATACACAACGTTAAATCTTGAGATGTTCTTCATCTATCTTCAAGGACGGAAGGAGGAGGTGTTAGGGACGTTTTTAGGGTGTCCCCGACTGATAAAAGTCATGCCAAAGACGTTCCTAGGGCTTTGGTATATATAGGGGTAAGCAAGAGTAGGCTCCAAGTAATGCTGAAAATAACAGCTGCTGTTCCGACCCAGATATGGCGCATCTAAAAACCCTATGCACCACATCTCCTTCAAAAACAGATAGATATCCTTTTTCTCTTTCCGTGGCCACTTGAACGGGGTAAAACGGAGTCCGGATGAAGATTTTACGGCCAAAATACGAAAGCATCTTCGAGTGTCATCATGTAATCCTTACGTCTTCATTGAGCTTCTATTCTTCACGTGATTTCTTGGTAATGATTGTATATGGCCGATACGGCGCATCGGATTGGTCTGATGCGGCGTATCAAGGTAACTTCGTGTAGGGTCCAAGATTATAATATTCTAGAATATTTGTACACCGTCTTCTGATGGCGTATATATCTTGAATCTCTTATGCGGCACATGTTCTTCAGTATCTTGGATCATCTTTAGTGAAGTCTTGAGATTGATATTCCGTATGTCAGAAATGTAATGCGGCATATCTGGAGTAGAACAAGTTGGTTCTTCTTCGTTGATCAAAGTTTCATATGCGGCGCATGGTATAATTACATGCGGCGCATTCTTCAAAGTCAGGCAATTGTCTTTGAAATCATCTAAGTGTGATGATACGGCGTATCTGTCTAGAATGATATGGCGTATCTCCTTGAGTTCCGTAGACTTTTTCCATCTTGATCATTTATCTCCATATTTCGTCCAAAATCACTAACTTTCACCAAATGCTTATTTTTACCTGAGAATTACTAAAGTAATGATTAAGTATCAATTCTAATATAAAGTAATATAAAACAGGCAATAAACATAGGATAAATGATGCTAATAATATGTCGTTATTTGATGTCATCAAATATCCCCCCACTTGAACTTTACTTGTCCTCGAGTAAACTTTAAATTAAACTTATGAAAATGTATCCTAAACATAGTATAGGAAATTTTTGTAGTTAAGCATTTGTTCGTTCAATCTCAATTACACAACCAAACACCTCACGAAATAGGAAACTGAAATCGCTCAAATCACTCAACAAATCTATGTGGTAACATTTTAGTAGTTCGCTCAATTGCTCAGTCATGACGAGTATTCTATCATAAGCTTGGCAAGGATACACATCCCCACCACTAAAGCTAAGGAGTGATGAGTCTAAAGCGGTAAATTAGGTTGATATGGCTTAGGGTTAAACCTAGCTTCGTTCAAACATCTCATGAATAAACTTAGTAGATCGCTAGCGTGAGTCCTTGACACCTCAAACAACGGATGGTCACTAATGTGCTTCTTGGATCGCTGACGCATTATTTGCATAATGGATGGTCACCAAGTCACACACAAGATCGCTGGCGCGTTATTTTATTAATCTAATACTCGGATGGTCACTACCTTATTACACATTCGACATTCTCACTTAGCCATTATTATATCCGGATGCTCAAAAGCTAACAACGAATACAATAATACGATATAGGGTATGGATAATATTTGGGAAATATATAAATTGGTGTAAAACAAAAAATAAACAAAACAAAATAGACTAAGTGCTATGTATGGTTAATCACTTCCCAACCATCCCATAAATAAGACACTAATCATAGACTAACTCACGCTTTAACATAGAAACTCATGCTTTACAAGATAGACACAAATCAGACTCAATAATATCTTAATCAAAGAACAAACCTTAATTGGCGTTCTGATGAGTGCTCAAACACTCATCATTTTTGGTCAAATCTGAACTGCAAAACATACAAAAACACTCAGTAATGCATCAAAATACTAAAAATATTTCAAAATTGTGTTTTATATGTTTTATATGCAAAATGAGTAAAAACAAATGAAAAACGTACAAAGTTTGCATAATTGGCAGTTTCAGTCCCCCAACTTTCAAAATTTGACAAAAACAGTCCCTAGGCATTTATTTTGTAAGAAAAGTCACCAAAAGTCCTTTTACAATCATAAGTTGTCATATTTTGTCCTTTGGTGAAAAATCTCAAGAGTTTTGGAAATTTACAATTTTGGTCCCTGGAGTTTCAGATTTTGGCAGATTTGGTCCCTGGTGGGATATTTTTGGAAGAAAAATCATTTTTGGACCTTCGGAAATCAAAATTATCAAAATGGGTCCCTGGGTGAAAGTTTTGAAAAGTTAACATGTTTAGTCCCTGAAGTTTGGAAATTGACATAAAAGGTCCCTGGGATTTCTAATTTTGGAAAATTGCAACTTTGGTCCTTGTGTTATTCACATGTGGAAAATTTGGTCCTTATAATAATTTTTGAAAATTGCAATTCTGTCCCTAATATTTTCAGATTTTACAACTTTGGTCCTTGTGGTGTTTCTAAGTTACAAAACATACGGACCCTTGATATTAATACCACCCAACAAAAACCAATCCAAAGCCCACCACCTTATACCTCCAATCCACAACCAACACCCAAGGCCCAATCACCAACCAAGCCCACCATACAAATAAAATACACCCCATCCCTTTTTATATTTAAAATACGGTCAAACCCCACCTTTGACCTCACCTTCTTCCCCTCTACTTGCCCTGCTACACACCTTACACACTCAACCTCCCCCCTCCTCTGCTCCTCTACCCATTCCTTGTCTCCCCTGCCAAACACAAACTTCCAAACCCCAATTAATACCGACAAATCCCTCCAAGAAACCATAAACTGCCAAAACTCACTTTTCCCGCCAATAATTATATGAAGGGCCAGGATCAAAACCACTAATCCAATGGTCAAATTGAGAGATGGGAAAGTCATGGAAACTCACATGGACCCTTATAAGTGAATAAAGAAGCAAAGGATGGCAGCAGTTAGTTAGGACTAGTTAATTTTAATTTAAGCTTATTGTCGAATCAATGTAATTCTAGATTTTAGTTGTAATTTTTAGTGTAAAAGGGATGTAACTTACATTTCAGTGTAATCTAATCTTGTTTTAATCATCAAATTCAGTTTCTAAGGTCCAATTCAGTTATTGCTTTATTTCCTTGCAAAATCTCAAATTAGTTTTAAATTTGTTAAAAGGTGTTGTTTATTGTTAGTTTAAGTTTCTTTCAGTTCATGTTCAAGCTTTCCAAAGTTCTCAAAACATTTGAGGTAGTCTAAGTCCTTAAACTCAAAAATATAAAAAAATTAGAATTAAATAGTCAAAAATAAAAAATCACAAGAAGAAGAAGAAGAAAGGAAAGTTGCTGGTCATTTTGGATTCTAATGGTATTAGTTACCTCATGGGAGGTGTAGGAATGAGTTTATTGGACCTTGTTTCTGTGTTTTCAGATGATAGCATACTGTAAGTCTTTTTTGTTCAAATTTTCATTTCACTGTTTCACTGGTTCTTATCTGCTTATTTATGTTTATCTGAGATTATTGGAGGTAGTTAAGTCAAGTGGTGGTTTAAAATGAAGTGTTAGTTCATTATAACTTATTGCATTCAATAGATAATAGTTAACTGTCTTATTTTAGTAAAATATAGAAAGCTAGGAGTTTGTGATTTTAGGTTATGTTTTTATACTTATTTAGGTCTACTTAACCTTAATTAGTTGTTAGGAACTTGTTTTGTACCATCATTCCACCAATTGCTTCCTAAAATGCCAAAACAGCTCCTTAAAGGGGTGTTTGGATTAGTGATCTGTGGGTGGTATTGTTGTTACTTTGTTGCTGATTTGACATAAGTAGATTGCATGGAGTTAGTTTAGGCCAGGTATTGTCTCAAATCCAAGTTTCAAATAGCAGAAAGTCAAAATCATGCTTAATCTTTTCTTGTCTGCTAACTGTGTGAATTTGTGAGATCATGCCTATGTATAATGATGCATAAGTGTAGGTTCTAGCTTAATTTAGCTTAGATACAACATATAACACCAATCTCAGTCCATTAGAATCATCCAAATCTCATTTTAGTCAAAATATCTAGTTTCATCAAAAAAGTCAATTGTGCATTTTCTCAGATTTTGCCAAAATGGCATGATTTATTTTGAATTTTGTGTTAGGAGCTAGCCCTTGAAACTTGTTTCTACTCAAAGCCCCCCAGCTCATCTTCAAAATCCCATAGCTTCTATATTTTTGAGATTTTTGCTGTGGTCCCCACCTTCACCCAAACACAGCTGCAGGGAAGGTGTTCCCCTGCTGCAGCAGTTACAACAGCTCAATCACCACCTTTGGTGGTGGCTGCTGCCCTCTACAATGGGCCCCATGGTTCAACTTTTGGTTCTTTGAACTCCCTAGGTGGGTGGCTCTCCATTTCAGCCAAGTTTGTGCCCCCAATCCTCCTTGTGGGCCCCCTAAACATGCCCAAAAGCTTGTCCCATTTTCAGTTTTGAATCAAGTCAACCAAGTGCTTAATTTGCTTTATTTGCTTATTCTGTGGTGCCCCTTTGCTTATTCTGGCTTATATAAGTTCACATAACTTATTGGAACAAGATTCAACTATTGTGGGTCCCACTTAAGCCCATTTTAGCTTATTTTCCTTCTTGGTCAACTACAGTCAACTGTTTGGCTTTTTGCTTCATAATCAGCTTATTTTATAGTTACAAAAAAGTTGTTTTTATAAAAGTTGTTTGTTTTTAAGTGTAAAATAGTTTTCTAAAAGAAAAATCCAGAAAAAACAATTTAATTTTAAGTGATAGTTTCTATTTAATATAATTTAAATTTTAGTTTTCATTTTTAGATTTTTATTAAGTACTTGGCATTTTTATTAATTATCTTTTATATTAAAGTAATTTTAGTAATTTTATCAGATTTTTATATTATCATTTGGTATTTATTAGATTTAATATTAGTTTTATTAGTAATTAATTAATATTTAAGTTTTAAATAGCATAATTAGTTTTTATTAAGTAAGAGCTAGTTTTTATATTTTTTCTAGCTTTTATATAATATAATATAAGTTTAGAAATTTTTCTAGAATTTTTACTTTTCATTTTCTATTTTTCATATATTTAAATAGTTTAATTAGGTAATTAATGTTTAATTAGTAATTAATAAATAGAAAAACCATAAAAAGACAAAAATATTTCTTTTTAATTTTTATACTTTCTTCAAGTTCAATTAGAGGTTTAGAAAATATTTTTGTAAGTTTTTAGTTTAATTTGTAGTGTTTATCATTTTTAGTTTATTTAAATTAGGTTTAATTTACTTTTTAAATAGTTTTAATTAATTTAATAGTATTTAAACATTAAAATAATCATTTTAATAATTTCATTTTCATTTTAAATTTTCTTTTTATTTTAAGTTTGTAAAAAAGTCATTTTCACCCCTTGTGGGTTTTCAAATTTTAGTTTTCACTTTTTATTTCGTACGTTCGCGTAAATTTAAATAGAACGTACACGTTTTTAGGTTTAAATTGTTTCTGGTATTTCAAACTTTCCAGTCTTATTCATATAGCTTATTTAAGCTATTTCTTTGTAGATTCCTTAGCTTAATCACTCACAAACCCTTTCCCATCCAGATTCACCCGATCACAGACCCGTTTGTTAACCATCCACACCTCGTCGGGACATAACGACCCAGGGAAACCACTATATTCCACGGAGCATTGACTCTAGATAGTTTGACCTGGTTGACCATTGACTGGTCAATTTAGGTTGACCATTTGGAGCCAATCAAATTTTGGCGCCGCTGCCGGGGAGGTGTGCGCGCTATTCTAAACGGTTTTGCGTATTAGTGAATCGGGATATACATCCATTGTATATTTACCACCCTTGTTCATATTATCTTCTTATTTTCATATAAAAACAAAACGGTTCACGAAAACATTTTAAACTCAGTTTTCAACGAACACAAAAACATTTTCTTTTCTATTTGTACAAAATGTTTATCCAAAAACCCAAAAATATTCACCTTTACCCTCTCACATCTTTGATTCTTCATTCCTACCCCTCTATAAACCTTTGATTCTTCCTATGTCGTATCCACACCATTTTGGTTGCCAATGGTGTGGTGGTCCTCATAATGGTAGGAATTGTCCTGGTTGTAGCATGGTAGAGTCAGGAGATGGGTCTGTCTATAACCAAGCTCCCTATCCTTACCATGACACATCTGATTCATTCTACCAGCCACCACATCATGAGATACAGACATATCTGTATGAGTTTTGTGGAGGTCCTCACCAAGGATTTGAGTGTCAAGCCGAAAACAAGTTTGTCTATGAACAGTTTTTCGGTGATGCTCAAAACTTTGGTTATGACCAATACCCATATGATTCACCAGTCCAGACCCAACAGTTTTACTGTTGTGATTACTGTGGAGGTCCACACTTCAGCTCAGATTGTCAATCGGGGAATCCATATCCTTGTGACAATTTTGACACACCTTATTATGACCAACCTCCACAATACCAAATGAATCAAGCAATTCTTCCAGAAATGCAAAATATGATGAAAATCGTTGATGAGCTTTAGGGTTTAGTTAAAGACTTTGCCCAAAGACATACTCATCAAAAATCCATGGAAGAATTACTAGCTGAAGAGCAGGCTGCTAGAATAAATTCCCAAGATGCCTATGAAAAATCTGTTAGGGAATCAATTGCAAAAGAAAAAGCAGCCAAATCTAGCTCTCAGTTCCGTTTTATTCCTGATGACTGTGATGATGAAGATACACTTGATATCCTTCAATTTTACAATACTTCATCAAGTTCATCAGTTGATATCCCAGCAGTTGAGATTCCATCTCGAACAACTGCTATCACACCCGAGTTCCCACTCACTCTCTGAGCATGGGGGACGAGCATCTTGACACTGTTCCTAAAAGGGAATCAGACGAATTCATAAAGTCTAGTGTTGAGAACCTTGTCCCAATCCCAAGAGAGTCACAGGGAACTCTTGAGCATATGTGTGATATTCATTCCCCTCTTGAGTGTTCAAACGATCATTTTGAGACTTTCTCATATTTTAATGATGATTGTACATCTCATGGAGACATTGAGTATATTGAGGCATCAGTTCCACATTCTGATGTTGATCATCTTCTTGAGGAGTTCGCTGATGAACTTACTCACATCGATCCACTTTCCTTGGAAAGTGATGATGGTCTCCTTGACTTCGAAGCCGATCTGGGAGAAATTGAAAGTCTCCTATATCATGATCCGTCACTCACTTCTGATCCTAACAGTCCAATAGAGAATGTTAATCTATTTGTTCCCGAAACATTCAATACTACTCTCACCAATCCTCTATTTGAATTCGAATCTGAATTCACTTTGATTTCTGATTATCCACTCTTTGATATTCAGAATGAGGATTGTGATGAGTCTACAGTGGAACATGAATTCACAGATTCACATCTTGTGAATGATTCTCTTCATGAGGAGTTCTCCGGTGAACTCACTCATCATATCATGACTCCTTCGGAGTTTGATAGCCTGGGGGAGATGCACTCAATAATGAGGATTTGCAAATTCCCACCCACCCTCCCGGGATGTTTTCGAGCTTAACCCTTGAAATCCAAATTCAGGCTACGGAGCCTGCTCTCGAGGAAGAAGATCTCATCATGATTTTCATCATGGTTTTCTTCCTTTTCTTCACCTACAAGGTGACTTCTCTTGTTCTTCACTCCTTCGGGAATGAGGACACCATCTTTGATCCCGGCATTTTCATGTATCATTATCTTGAGCCGGATACTTATCTCATCGGTGTGGAACTTTCACGTGCTTCAAATGTTTGTCCAAACATCTTGAATGAAAGTCCGATTGAGATTGTTTCTTCCACATCATGCTTCCCCAAGGACAAATGAATTCGGGGTCGATTCAAGCTAGCGACTCGGTAAACAAAAACAGTAGCATGTACTTAGGGTTTTCACCCTAAGTGTGGGGGAGTTACCCCACTGTGGTTACAAATGAAGTGAAAAACAAAATGGTGTTTTCCACGCTTAGCTTGTAATGTTGCCCTTTTACGTTTAAAGAGTCGGCATAATAGCCGGGACTTTAAATATTGAGGAAAATATTCATCCTAAGTGTGTGGGGGGGGGGGGGGGGGGTATTTCGCTATTCTAGTGAATTTTATCACATTTTACTATCTAGTACCCCCGTTTTTTGCCAAAATCTCAAAAAATTTAAAATTTTTTCACTTGTGCGTCAAAATTTTTGTGGTAGTCAGTCCGCCAGGTCTAATCGGCAAAAGGGATTGGCTAATCCAAGAGCAAACGGCTCTTGGTAAAGATATATCAAATCCATTTATGGCTTGCAATTTGCCAAAAATTGTATGGTACATCAACTCGCCATATCCCATAAAGCGATTGAGTTGGCTAGCCCGCAAGATTATGGCTTGTGGTAAAGGCAGTGGAAAATCCATAATTGGTAATCAGCTCACCAAGATGTTGACTATTCCATCAAGAGTTGGCTAGTCCAGAAGCAAACGGCTTTTGGTAAAGACTAATCAAATCCGTTGACAGCTGGTGGTTTGCTCAAAATCACATGGTTATCAGGTGTACCACAGTTCTTACATCTGGCTACTCCAGAAGTGATGGTTTTTGGTAAAGAGTTTAAAATCCATCAAGTTTTCAAAACAGTTATTGCTAGGGACTAGCAATAGTTTAGTGTGGGGGATTGATGAGTGCTCAAACACTCATCATTTTTGGTCAAATCTGAACTGCAAAATATACAAAAACACTCAGTAATGCATCAAAATACTAAAAATATTTCAAAATTGTGTTTTATATGTTTTAGATGCAAAATGAGTAAAAACAAATGAAAAACGTACAAAGTTTGCATAATTGGCAGTTTCAGTCCCCCAACTTTCAAAATTTGACAAAAACAGTCCCTAGGCATTTATTTTGTAAGAAAAGTCACCAAAGGTCTTTTTACAATCATAAGTTGTCATATTTTGTCCTTTGGTGAAAAATCTCAAAAGTTTTGGAAATTTACAATTTTGGTCCCTGGAGTTTCAGATTTTGGTAGATTTGGTCCCTGGTGGGATATTTTTGGAAGAAAAATCATTTTTGGACCTTGGGAAATCAAAAGTTATCAAAATGGGTCCCTGGGTGAAAGTTTTGAAAATTTTACATGTTTAGTCCCTGAAGTTTGGAAATTGACATAAAAGGTCCCTGGGATTTCTAATTTTGGAAAATTGCAACTTTGGTCCTTGTGTTATTCACATGTGGAAAATTTGGTCCTTATAATAATTTTTGAAAGTTGCAATTCTGTCCCTAATATTTTCAGATTTTACAACTTTGGTCCTTGTGGTGTTTCTAAGTTACAAAACATACGGACCCTTGATATTAATACCACCCAACAAAAACCAATCCAAAGCCCACCACCTTATACCTCCAATCCACAACCAACACCCAAGGCCCAATCACCAACCAAGCCCACCATACAAATAAAATACACCCCGTCCCTTTTTATATTTAAAATACGATCAAACCCCACCTTTGACCTCACCTTCTTCCCCTCCACTTGCCCTGCTACACACCTTACACACTCAACCTCCCCCCTCCTCTGCTCCTCTACCCATCCCTTGTCTCCCCTGCCAAACACAAACTTCCAAACCCCAATTAATACCTACAAATCCCTTCAAGAAACCATAAACTGCCAAAACTCACTTTTCCCGCCAATAATTGTATGAAGGGCCAAGATCAAAACCACTAATCCAATGGTCAAATTGAGAGGTGGGAAAGTCATGGAAACTCACATGGACCCTTATAAGTGAATAAAGAAGCAAAGGATGGCAGCAGTTAGTTAGGACTAGTTAATTTTAATTTAAGCTTATTGTCGAATCAATGTAATTCTAGATTTTAGTTGTAATTTTTAGTGTAAAAGGGATGTAACTTACATTTCAGTGTAATCTAATCTTGTTTTAATCATCAAATTCAGTTTCTAAGGTCCAATTCAGTTATTGCTTTATTTCCTTGCAAAATCTCAAATTAGCTTTAAATTTGTTAAAAGGTGTTGTTTATTGTTAGTTTAAGTTTCTTTCAGTTCATGTATAAGCTTTCCAAAGTTCTCAAAACATTTGAGGTAGTCTAAGTCCTTAAACTCAAAAATACAAAAAAAAAATAGAATTAAATAGTCAAAAATAAAAAATCACAAGAAGAAGAAGAAGAAGAAAGGAAAGTTGCTGGTCATTTTGGATTCTAATGGTATTAGTTACCTCATGGTAGGTGTAGGAATGAGTTTATTGGACCTTTTTTCTGTGTTTTCAGATGATAGCATACTGTAAGTCTTTTTTGTTCAAATTTTCATTTCACTGTTTCACTGGCTTATCTGCTTATTTATGTTTATCTGAGATTATTGGAGGTAGTTAAGTCAAGTGGTAGTTTAAAATGAAGTGTTAGTTCATTATAACTTATTGCATTCAATAGATAATAGTTAACTGTCTTATTTTAGTAAAATATAGAAAGCTAGGAGTTTGTGATTTTAGGTTATGTTTTTATACTTATTTAGGTCTACTTAACCTTAATTAGTTGTTAGGAACTTGTTTTGTACCATCATTCCACCAATTGCTTCCTAAAATGCCAAAACAGCTCCTTAAAGGGGTGTTTGGATTAGTGATCTGTGGGTGGTATTGTTGTTACTTTGTTGCTGATTTGACATAAGTAGATTGCATGGAGTTAGTTTAGGCCAGGTATTGTCTCAAATCCAAGTTTCAAATAGCAGAAAGTCAAAATCATGCTTAATCTTTTCTTGTCTGCTAACTGTGTGAATTTGTGAGATCATGCCTATGTATAATGATGCATAAGTGTAGGTTCTAGCTTAATTTAGCTTAGATACAACATATAACACCAATCTCAGTCCATTAGAATCATCCAAATCTCATTTTAGTCAAAATATCTAGTTTCATCAAAAAAGTCAATTGTGCATTTTCTCAGATTTTGCCAAAATGGCATGATTTATTTTGAATTTTGTGTTAGGAGCTAGCCCTTGAAACTTGTTTCTACTCAAAGCCCCCCAGCTCATCTACAAAATCCCATAGCTTCTATATTTTTGAGATTTTTGCTGTGGTCCCCACCTTCACCCAAACACAGCTGCAGGGAAGGTGTTCCCCTGCTGCAGCAGTTACAACAGCTCAACCACCACCTTTGGTGGTGGCTGCTGCCCTCTACAGTGGGCCCCATGGTTCAACTTTTGGTTCTTTGAACTCCCTAGGTGGGTGGCTCTCCATTTCAGCCAAGTTTGTGCCCCCAATCCTCCTTGTGGGCCCCCTAAACATGCCCAAAAGCTTGTCCCATTTTCAGTTTTGAATCAAGTCAACCAAGTGCTTAATTTGCTTTATTTGCTTATTCTGTGGTGCCCCTTTGCTTATTCTGGCATATACAAGTTCACATAACTTATTGGAACGAGATTCAACTATTGTGGGTCCCACTTAAGCCCATTTTAGCTTATTATCCTTCTTGGTCAACTATAGTCAACTGTTTGGCTTTTTGCTTCATAATCGGCTTATTTTCAAGTTACAAAAAAGTTGTTTTTATAAAAGTTGTTTTTTTTTAAGTGTAAAATAGTTTTCTAAAAGAAAAATCCAGAAAAAACAACTTAATTTTAAGTGATAGTTTCTATTTAATGTAATTTAAATTTTAATTTTCATTTTTAGATTTTTATTAAGTACTTGGCAATTTTATATTTTTATTAATTATCTTTTATATTAAAGTAATTTTAGTAATTTTATCAGATTTTTGTATTATCATTTGGTATTTATTAGATTTAATATTAGTTTATTAGTAATTAATTAATATTTAAGTTTTAAATAGCATAATTAGTTTTTATTAAGTAAGACCTAGTTTTTATATTTTTTATAGCTTTTATATAATATAATATAAGTTTAGAAATTTTTCTAGAATTTTTACTTTTAATTTTCTATTTTTCATAATTTAAATAGTTTAATTAGGTAATTAATGTTTAATTAGTAATTAATTAATAGAAAAACCATAAAAAGACAAAAATATTTCTTTTTAATTTTTATACTTTCTTCAAGTTCAATTAGAGGTTTAGAAAATATTTTTGTAAGTTTTTAGTTTAATTTGTAGTGTTTATCATTTTTAGTTTATTTAAATTAGTTTTAATTTACTTTTTAAATAGTTTTAATTAATTAAATAGTATTTAAACATTAAAATAATCATTTTAATAATTTCATTTTCATTTTAAATTTTCTTTTTATTTTAAGTTTGTAAAAAAGTCATTTTCACCCCTTGTGGGTTTTCAGATTTCAGTTTTCACTTTTTATTTCGTACGTTCACGTAAATTTAAATAGAACGTACACGTTTTTAGGTTTAAATCGTTTCTGGTATTTCAAACTTTCCAGTCTTATTCATATAGCTTATTTAAGCTATTTCTTTGTAGATTCCTTAGCTTAATCACTCGCAAACCCTTTCCCATCCAGATTCACCCGATCACAGACCCGTTTGTTAACCATCCACACCTCGTCGGGACATAACGACCCGGGGAAACCACTATATTCCACGGAGCATTGACTCTAGACAGTTTGACCTGGTTGACCATTCACTGGTCAATTTAGGTTGACCGTTTGGAGCCAATCATGTTCCCATTTCCCTTACAATCCATAAATATAGTACAACAAATAGTGGCGATATCTCCACTAATACAAAACATTACATCGTTGCTTTATAACATGTACCGAAGAATAATCGATTAGCTCATAATATAAAATCGGTTAAGTTTATGCGAACCGATTATCACACAATCTCTCGTTTTCTTTTCTCTCACTTTTTTTTTCTTTTCTTTTTTTCTTTTCTTTATTTTTTTTTCTATTTTTTTTTTCTTTTTCATAACATCAAATAACTATATTGGTGTAAAATTTCACCACTTCACTATAATAACAACTTTGGATGATTTTTCCGTATTCTTCAATACTTCATATATAAAAATAATAGTGAAAGTAGTAAACACACGAAAATCAAAAATACGGTATCTACTTTCACTTCCCATTGCATTATGCAATTCCCGACCTAACCAAAGATAATAATTTACGCACACGAACACAGGAAACGCAGAGAATACACACTTTTACCAAAAGCAACTAACCACGGATTTAAATCTACAGGGTAGGCTAAGGTGTAAAGGTGTAACGAAACATTTAAATTGGTGTAAAAAACGAAAGGAATGGCTCTGAGGGTTTTCTAGGGGTATCTTACTCTAATAATGAGAGTGACAAAAGAGTTTATACGGGGGTTAACTAAACAGTGTAGTTAGTTAATAATACATAACATATATAGACTTTTTGGTGTAATCCTAGAAATTTACCAAGTTAGACAAGTCACTCCAATTACATCAATAATACTCATTATGGTGGTCTCGAATAGTATACAAGCCAATTTCTAAAGTTTACAAGTCACCGGCACACTCATATGTTTGTGGAATTTGGGTAAACTATTAGGAAACAGAATAAGTTTAATTCTCACAATTTGGAAATAGGGGTTATGTGTGCGGTCATGCAACTTAGATTTAACTAAAACATGATAGGAAAAAATTAAATTTAGGCATATTAAGTACATATTAATCATATTTTTGAAAAATAAGGACAAATAACGTTCTAATACTCCATCCCCCCACTTAAGATAAACAATGTCACGCCCCCAAAATACCTGAATGGCAGCGGAATGGAATACCTGGGGTGACTGTCATAGCACCATAGTTACAGTTATATTGAACGACCTAAAGTGTCGTTTGGAAAAAAAATACATCGTTTGATCATTAAAACATTCAGACTTTACAAAACATAGGTCCCAAAAAGGTGTTGCAAGTTTATGAAAAACAAGTTCAATCCAGATCAAACGTTTCATAAGTGCAGGAAATATATATATGTGAGAAGCATCGACTCCGCGACTCCATGAAGGTCCAAATGCATACTAGCAGGAGCTACCTTAATAACCTGAAAATACATTGCTAAAACGTCAACACGAATGTTGGCGAATTCCATAGGTTTGTAAGTTAAATCGTATGTACATTAGCCACAAGTATAAAGTAAACCGACAAAATGTCAAAAAATGCTACATTGTCTCTTAAGCTCATGACCCCGAAGCTAGACATAATATTGTATTGGCCCCAAAGGAGTGTTTACCAGGCACTCAAATAGTTTAGACATGAAATGCATCCGTAATTCCATTGGAGCAACCCAAACACGGATGGAGGCGTCACCCTCAATAGATGTATTCACTCACTCTCGCTTGGCATTATAATTAACGGTCCATGATAATAAAGGGGACTTAACTTGGTAGTAAGGCAACTTAAGCAATGTATGGAATTTAATACTTGGGCATGTACAAAAATAATTGATGCAATGTATTCTCCCCCGTGGGATTTGAAATCAAATAAGTAATTGGAAACGGGGCTATGAAAACTCACCTGAAGTGATGGTACAATGTGATGAAATAATCGGGACAACAAGACGCGAACACTAGCCGCAACCTAATATGAGTAATAACGATCAACTTTAGATCATGCCGTGATGTAATGAATGCACATGCACATGATACCTATACCACTCGTAACTTGAAAATACTAGTTATTGTCAAAGTAAAGTATTTTCCATACTTAGAAAAAATAAGTCCAACTAGACTTATAGAAACTTGTCGTAATATATCGTATATAAAATGTTAGTTTTATATTTCTCGTTTTAAAAACCTTGGAATAATGTCTAGTAGTCGTATAAATAAGCCTTGGGTCGTACGTACTTCATTAGTTACGAATATAACTCTTAAATAAGAAATCTAGAAAATATAGCATTTAGTACGTAGTTATATTATTTCTAGTAGTGACTAAATATATATATAGTTTTGGCGATTTTAAAACGTGTATAACTTGGTCGTTTTAAGTTCATTTTCCTCGTTCTTTATATCCACGGATTTGTCTTAGTATGTATTAATATATTTTCGATAGCTCGGATCCTCTAGGTTCCGTCTAACACCTCTATTTGTCCATCGAAAATCGTCCAACAGCATGTGATTTTCAGAAAAATAGTTTTCGTCAATAAACTTGCAAAAATCATAACTTCTTCGTTATAAACTCGTTTTAATCCGTTCTTTCGCCCACGGCTTCGTTTTTGAAAGTATTTTCTAAATATTTGGTCAAAAATTACCCATCACCTACTGAGTTTCCCACGTTTTAAAAATATGGACAGTAGGTATATGTAATGTTTCAAAAACCATTTCTAGGGTTCCAATCTTGTTCCAACTTCAACCAAACCACTTTCAATCACCACAAAACTAGTCTAATCCTACCATACACCTTCTTAGGGTGTCATGGGTTCCTAAACATCATAAATCAAGTTGATCTAACAAGGATCTAACTATAATCTATTTCTATGGCTCAAAAGTTAGATATGTATAAAATGGAGTGGTATAAATAGCATATGCATGTAGATCTAGTATATATATTATATGAATCTTGTAAAAGCTTGGTAAAATCACAAAGATGAGTTTGATATACTTACTTCAAAGATTGGAGAGTTTTGGAGATGAAAACCTAATTAACCTAAAGGTTTTTATTTCAAAACCTTAAAATAGGTAACTAATGGAACTTGAAATATACTTGATCTTGAAATTTTTATGGTTTCTCTTGGTCTTGGGTTCTTGGCTGATCCAAAGCAAGAAAGAAAAGAGAAAGAAAAGTTTGCTTTTAGATCTTGTAAATGAGGTAAAAAGATAAGTTTTTGGTATATATATTATATATATTAGGTAATAATTGAAACATAAATGATATGGTAAGTATTTCAAAATGTGTAAGAAATGGAAAGGGGGGGGGGGGGGGGGGGGGGGGGGGCTGCATTTAATGAAAATAGGAAGAAAAAGTGGAGTAGTGTAAGATAGTTGGTAGTTATTGTATTATTAGGTATATATTAATAGTTTTAGGGAATACCGGGGTACCGAGTTAACTAAAAATAAATTTTATCGGAGTTAACCGGGACATAATAAAGTCGTAATAATTGTAAAAATATGTTGGGTATAAATATTGAGTGTTTGGATAATTATTATTTAGTTTTTATGAAAACCGTCGTAATTAAACTAAACTTACGATATTAATTAAATAAATTTCCAAAATACCGGGTAAATTAATATTATAATTTTTATATCATTAAAATGAATATAAAAATATATTAGGATCATAGTCGGACGTGTTAGTCATATTATTGGTTGCGTGTTAACGTTTATTTAAAAATAAACATACGTAAAAAGTCAAATATATCAAAAGTATTAATTTGAATATCCTACGAGTTGAATAGTATGCAAATGCTATTGTAATGATATGTAAGCCATTTCTAGTCCATATGAAGTGTCCCTACTGATGATGCTTGAATTCGCAGCTTAACCTGACTGGTTACGCGATTTTTGAATACCCGTAAACTAAATTTACGATGAAATGAGTAAAGTACATGAATAGTGTTTTCTCTTCGGAAATGATTAATGTCATGTGAATAGTAAATTTTCTGAACGCTTCTCGAAATCTCAAACTGACACCAAAAATGATGAATAGTAAAATGATGAATAGTGATCGGTGAATAGTAACTAATGAATAGTAACTTTCCGAGATGAATAATGAAATTTCGACATTTGAACAAGGACTTAAAATTACGAATTGTGACAGTCTTCCCCTCTAAAAGGAACTTCGTCCCGAAGTTCAGTTTTGGTTGGTCTCTGAAGTATATTTGGTAAAAAGACGTGGATACTTGAGTTGCATTTGGTCTTCCCGTTCCGAAGTAAATTCGAGACCTCTTCGAGAATTCCAGCGAACTTTCACGATAGGAATTCGACTTTGCTTCAACCGTTCGACCTCACGGTCCATGATTTCTACTGGTTCTCCTACCAGGTTTAGGTTTGTCATTGGGTTGGATTCCTTCCAATTGGAATTATGAGTCACTAATCTGAAAGTCATTTTTCGGGATTTGAAATTGTGAAACATGTTTATGTAATCCTGCTACTTTCCAACAAGGCTCAAGTCTGAGGGTTACTGGCCTACTCTGTCTGAAATATTAATGGTCCAGTGTACATCGAATTTAACTTCCCGGATTTTTCTGAATGGTATCATGCCTTTCCTAGGCAGAACTTTTAACGTAATCTTGTTACCAACTTGAAATTCTAATGGTTTACATCTTATTAAACTTGTAACAAATCCTTGATTTGTAAGAAATTCTTGGTTATTTCATGAAAGCGTATAGGAATAGTGAGTTGGGCTTTTTCCGAGTTTGGTCCGTCAGTCGATAGTCGGCGCTTCTTGAGGTTTACAATGTGATATAGGTAATATATGTTGCTGAACTCTGCCAGAACTTAAATTTTATATGCCAGCTGGTCGATTCTAACATGAATCTTAAATGGTCCAAAATACTAGAGGTTCAATTTCTCGTGTTACCCAAAATTGTCTCATGCCTCTCCAAGGCAAAGCTTTCAACTTAGTTCGTTCTCCCACTTGAATCTAGATGGTTTGCTGTTCAGGGATACTCAATCCGCATGATGTGCGTCATGCACCAACCTAACTTCTACCAGTTTCACGTTGCTTGTAACTGGTTCTTGACTTGTGAAATTTCCTTTGTTGTTCCATAGTTTAGTTCTAGACCAGTGAATTTAACTTTCTGATTTCGGTCTGTAAATGGGTAATTGGTACTTCGACCATAAAGTGCTTCAAATAGTGTAGTCTCTACGCTCGTGCGATAACTATCGTTGCAAACGAATCTGATTTATGATAAATGGTTAGTCCAACCATTTCTAGAGTCAATTGCTCACTCTCTGAGCATATCTTTCCTATGTTTGAATTGTCCTCTCAATCTGACCATTGGTCTGAGGATGATAGGCGGTGTTTACATCTAAATGGGATTCCAAAGGAAATCTTAAAATGATTGCTAGAAGTCTGAGGTGATTCGATCACCTTTATCAGGAATAACTGAAACGGTTACAATGAATCTGGTGACTAATTCTACAATGTTATACTTTTCGAAAAGGGCGTTATACGGAGAAGATAGAATAGGGATAACAATTTTGATTCCTTGTGTTTTGGTCTAATGGGTGCTAAGACATATGTCTTTCTTTGCCTATTGTGCTTGGTCTCCATTAATGACTTTTGTAATCGATCTATGGTGTCCCTCCTAATTTCCTTCATCACATATTCCAATATTCCTTATTGTCAAATCACAAAGCCCTAAATGCATAAGCGAGGTAGTATGGTGATTTGTCTTCAAAATTTATCTCACGATTTTGAGTTTTTGGTCGAAATCTTTTTCTGAATAAACGAATTTAGAAAATGGAACAAATGGTCTACTAAATAATATCTTTCTTGATGATTCAAAATTCAATAGTTATGACATGTGACGCGGTTTTCAAACATGTTGTGAGTAGGATTGTTTACCCAAGTTTGATGTTTAAATATTTCTCATTGTACAATGGTCCTGCTAAATATTGGCTAAAAAGGATCGTATTTGTTCAAAATAGGCAATTCAAAATTATTTTCTACGAGATATGTGATTTGTATAAATAGAATTTTGAAATCAACTTCATTTAAAAGTAAAAATACTAACAAGGATAAAATAGTAGGATAGGTAACGTTCGCATAAATGCATAGATGTCTAACGTTCGGTTCCTGATATTGGAAGATGCCTATTGATGGTTATCTAGCAAAACTACAAGCCTAGGTATTCAACCAACTTAAGTCCTGAAATGCTTTATCGTTGAAATTGTCATCATGTTGGCAAAATGAAAGTGTCAATTGATACTATGTCGATGAATGTCTATTTTATTTCCACATGAAGCTGTGGAGATGTGCTTGGACCTAATGCCTCTCTTGATGTATAGGTGAGGTTATCTAGAATTTATTGAGGACACAACGCTTTAGGGGAATCTATATCGATATCCATAATTCGAATCAATTATTCTTTGCGAAAACTCACTGCAGGGAAGTTTACGTATAGATGAGGCCATGTTTAATTAGAATGCTCTACGGTATTAGTTAAGAGGCTTGGTTTATCTCTATAGTGTTGCTTAGCGTACCTTCATAATGTGTTCGATCCTGTAGCTCAGTCTTGCTAGTACCTTTGAATGATAAAATTTGGCAACTAGGTCAGAAATGGTGATTCGGATGGTATCGTGGTATCCTAGAATGGTTGTTGAGTTTTAAATTGTCTTACTGTATACTCCTAGTCTAGGTTAGTAGTTATGTAATCCTTTCATTGTTTTTCTTGTATCGAGGAATCCTCCTAGTAATTGATATGGGAAGTCTCTCCTAGGGAAATCAATGGAAAAATCCAACTTAATGGCCGAGTAAGTGACAGGTGGGGTAAGTATCCAGGGAGGGTTTGTCAAAAAGAGGTGTTTATGAAAAAGTTTATTTGTTTACAACGCTTTGGAATGAAGATTGTTATTAACATTCCCTAAAAAGTAATTATTTTCTTCATAGCATAATCCTTCCTGAATGATACATAGGTGATCAGGCTATGTATAATTGAGGACTAATGATGCAATGCTTGAGTTAGTTAAAATAGCAATATTTATTTATTTTTCTCTAAAGTTTTAGATGGTGTTCAACGTTTTGTTTTGAAAAAAATGGTATTCTAGTCATTTCCTTTCAAGTAACATGAAAATTGTTTCGCGTAATAATAGTAAATACTTGGTGCAATAACGGAAAAATCAATTTATCGGGTAGCAATAAAATAGCTTATTTTAAAAATTCTGTAAAACAATTTCCCCATATGATAGTAAAATAGTTTGAAGTAAAATTCGTTGAATGGTTTATTGGATACATGGGTGAATCTTATGGTATGGTAATAGTCTACTAATCCGCTTATTTAAAGAATGTAAACATCTTAGTTCATAACAGGGCAGTGGTTTATGATTATGAAGTGGTCGAGAATATGGTAGTGATATTAAGAGCGTGAAAGATGAACGTGTCTTTAAGGCATCTACAATCAACTGAAGGGGATAGTCTGTGTGTGAAAGGATATAGGGCAGAAATTTGGTGCCAATGATTTAAAGTATTCGAGATTTATACTAGGTAAAGTTAGCAGGTTCAAATGCGTAATCCCTCTAGGCATGACTAAAATGTATAAAGAATGGAAATTGTTGTACGGGTGATTTGAGTCAAGTAGGTACCACATCGAATGATGTTTTGATTTGCCATGAATGCAAGCTAAATGTCTTATGGTCAGGTGAAACTTTTCGATATCCTTTCATGAAATGAGGTCTTGTCCCAATGTGGCTAAACTATATCGATCTCCGAAAAAGAATATAAATTTTGTTGAGTAATTGTACCTTGATCTTTTAATCCAACGAGCTTATACTAGCGTGAGGGTCTTATAATATGGAATGAGCGAAAAAGTCGTAATTTGAAGTATTGGTGTTAAGGCATGGTGTATCAATATTGGCAATCTCTGGTAGAGGGGTTTCTTTCGCATCTAAGGTCAAATAGCAAGTAGGTATAGTGGTTGCTTTCGAGATTCGTTCATGAGTTATGCGTGTTCCTTCTTGGAGATATGGTTTCTAAAATTAACAACATTTATTTGAGTGAAACACTGTGAAAATTTGATCATAAATGTATTTTGGAGTGACTTTATTTGAATTTGTAATGGATATCGTTATGTAAAAGATGTGACTACGAAATATTTTGTATTTTGATAAAAACAATATATATATATATATATATATATATATATATATATATATATATATATATATATATATATATATATATATATATATATATATATATATATATGTTTGTGTGTGTGTGTGTCTTTGGAAAAAGGGAGTTCAAGAAGATTGTTGCTCAAACTAAAATAAATTTTAATCCAACCATTGAAAATCAATAATTTGTCGTACTTCGTAAGATTTGCAAGAAATCTTTTTGTTTGTACAAAAATTTAATTAGACTTTGACTTACTTGAATTGTTATTATCTCCGAAACACGAAAACTAGGGTAGTCACTTTTATCTTGGTCAACATAACCATCTAATCGTAAAGACATCTTCGTCTTTATTAATCCTATTGTCTTACTTGCATCTTTCCAAAGTTGTAATTATATGTCAAAACTACTAATGTGACCACATTGGTCGGTGAAATGTTGCTAGAGCGACTAATGATGAAATCATCAGCGTAGAATGTAGTGTAATCAAACTTGATAATAAAGGGAGAGTTGTGATGAGTTCCATTATGATGGTATAATACCGTTCAAAGCATCTTGTTGGTTTATTGTGTTATGGAGGTATGAGTCGATCATATCTAAGATAATATAGAGTCCTTGTGATAGATGCCACCCTTGGGCGATTTGTTGCAATTCTTATTGTGTTTGTGAGGCTTGTGGTATTATTCAGAGTGTATCTTCCAAACACTCGTGGGTAATCTCAAATAATTAGAGATCATCGTCTAACGATGAAGAGTAGTAGGTTGTCAAGCAGTAGAGGCTCTCAAACTCTCACCAACCAAACCTATAAGGTGGTGTAACGTGTGGTAGATGGTAATGGTATGTCAAATAGTGTTTGCTTCTTAAGCAGTATGTCATATATGGGTGTAGGGTCTCTGAGATGTGATGGTGTTAATAGTAAATAGAATACTACCCTCTTTCGCGCTATCTCGCGACATCTAAGAGGTAAAACTGAAGTACGCACTATGGGATGACCAATAGTGAAATAAGTAGCTGACGGTGGTGGTAGTACCTGAGTAGTAAGTGGCCTACTAGTAAAGGAAAGAAAACATATTATCTTCCTTGCAATAAGCATCCTAATAGGTCCATTAATATTAAGTCTGAATACTCTACCAAACGGTATTCTATGTATGGGCTGAATAATAGGAAAACCCTGTTCCTATAACAAATCAATGGTGCTAATGGTAGTGTAAGTGCAACTGGTGGTACAATGGTAGTGGAAGATGACAAGGCATCTCCAATGTCGAAATCCGATAAAAGGATGACATGGTGGGTATCTGAAGACATGTCACTTGTGAACCAGGTCAATATAATTATATATGAGTATGGGTATAAATAACTCGCACAATGTGCGCATGAAACAACATGTATAATGAATATGCACCTATGATGAAATGATGAGATGCTATGATGATGTGGTTATAGTCTAGGGTCCAAGATACATCCTAGTTCGCTATAACCTTAGCTCTGATGCCAATCTGTCACACCCCCAAAATACCTGAATGGCAGCGGAATGGAATACCTGGGGTAACTGTCATAGCACCACAGTTACAGTTATATTGAACGACCTAAAGTGTCATTTGGAAAAAAAATACATCGTTTGATCATTAAAACATTCAGAGTTTACAAAACATAGGTCCCAAAAAGGTGTTGCAAGTTTATGAAAAACAAGTTCAATCTAGATCAAACGTTTCATAAGTGCAGGAAATATATATATGTGAGACGCATCGACTCCGCGACTCCATGAAAGTCCAAATGCATACTAGCAGGAGCTACCTTAATAACCTGAAAATACATTGCTAAAACGTCAACACGAATGTTGGTGAATTCCATAGGTTTGTAAGTTAAATCGTATGTACATTAGCCACAAGTATAAAGTAAACCGACAAAATGTCAAAAAATGCTACATTGTCTCTTAAGCTCATGACCCCGAAGCTAGACATAATATTGTATTGGCCCCAAAGGAGTGTTTACCAGGCACTCAAATAGTTTAGACATGAAATGCATCCGTAATACCGTTGGAGCAACCCAAACACGGATGGAGGCGTCACCCTCAATAGATGTATTCACTCACTCTCGCTTGGCATTATAATTAACGGTCCATGATAATAAAGGGGACTTAACTTGGTAGTAAGGCAACTTAAGCAATGTATGGAATTTAATACTTGGGCATGTACAAAAATAATTGATGCAATGTATTCTCCCCCGTGGGATTTGAAATCAAATAAGTAATTGGAAACGGGGCTATGAAAACTCACCTGAAGTGATAGTACAATGTGATGAAATAATCGGGACAACAAGGCGCGAACACTAGCCGCAACCTAATATGAGTAATAACGATCTACTTTAGATCATGTCGTGATGTAAAGAATGCATATGCACATGATACCTATACCACTCGTAACTTGAAAATACTAGTTATTGTCAAAGTAAAGTATTTTCCATACTTAGGAAAAATAAGTCCAACTAGACTTATAGAAACTTGTCGTACTATATCGTATATAAAATGTTAGTTTTATATTTCTCGTTTTAAAAACCTTGGAATAGCGCCTAGTAGTCGTATAAATAAGCCTTGGGTCGTACGTACTTCGTTAGTTACGAATATAACTCTTAAATAAGAAATCTAGAAAATATAGCATTTAGTACGTAGTTATATTATTTCTAGTAGTGTCTAAATATATATACAGTTTTGACGATTTTAAAACGTGTTTAACTTGGTCGTTTTAAGTTCATTTTCCTCGTTCTTTATATCCACGGATTTGTCTTAGTATGTATTAATATATTTTCGATAGCTCGGATCCTCTAGGTTACGTCTAACGCCTCTATTTGTCCGTCGAAAATCGTCCAACAGCATGTGATTTTCAGAAAAATAGTTTTCGTCAATAAACTTGCAAAAATCATAACTTCTTCATTATAAACTCGTTTTAATCCGTTCTTTCGCCCACGGCTTCGTTTTTGAAAGTATTTTCTAAATCTTTGGTCAAAAATTACCCATCACCTACTGAGTTTCCCACGTTTTAAAAATATGGACAGTATGTATATGTAATGTTTCAAAAACCATTTCTAGGGTTCCAATCTTGTTCCAACTTCAACCAAACCACTTTCAATCACCACAAAACTAGTCTAATCCTACTATACACCTTCTTAGGGTGTCATGGGTTCCTAAACATCATAAATCAAGAGGATCTAACAAGGATCTAACTATAATCTATTTCTATGGCTCAAAAGTTAGATATGTATAAAATGGAGTGGTATAAATAGCATATGCATGTAGATCTAGTATATATATTATATGAATCTTGTAAAAGCTTGGTAAAATCACAAAGATGAGTTTGATATACTTACTTCAAAGATTGGAGAGTTTTGGAGATGAAAACCTAATTAACCTAAAGGTTTTTATTTCAAAACCTTAAAATAGGTAACTAATGGAACTTGAAATATACTTGATCTTGAAATTTTTATGGTTTCTCTTGGTCTTGGGTTCTTGGCTGATCCAAAGCAAGAAAGAAAATAGAAAGAAAAGTTTGCTTTTAGATCTTGTAAATGAGGTAAAAAAGATAAGTTTTTGGTATATATATTATATATATTAGGTAATAATTGAAACAAAAATGATATGGTAAGTATTTCAAAATGTGTAAGAAATGGAAATGGGGGGGGGGGGGGGGGGGGGCTGCATTTAGTGAAAAATAGGAAGAAAAAGTGGAGTAGTGTAAGATAGTTGGTAGTTATTGTATTATTAGGTATATATTAATAGTTTTAGGGAATACCGGGGTACCGAGTTAACTAAAAATAAATTTTAACGGAGTTAACCAGGACATAATAAAGTCGTAAAAATTGTAAAATATGTTGGGTATAAATATTGAGTGTTTGGATAATTATTGTTAGTTTTTATGAAAACCGTCGTAATTAAATTAAACTTACGATATTAATTAAATAAATTTCTAAAATACCGGGTAAATTAATATTATAATTTTTATATCATTAAAATGAATATAAAAATATATTAGGATCATAGTCAGGAGTGTCGAACGTGTTAGTCACATTATTGGTCGCGTGTTAACATTTATTTAAAAATAAACATACGTAAAAAGTCAAATATATCAAAAGTATTAATTTGAATATCCTACGAGTTGAATAGTATGCAAATGCTATTGTAATGATATGTAAGCCATTTCTAGTCCATATGAAGTATCCCTACTGATGATGCTTGAATTCGCAGCTTAACCTGACTGGTTACGCGATTTTTGAATACCCGTAAACTAAATTTACGATGAAATGAGTAAAGTACATGAATAATGTTTTCTCTTCGGAAATGAATAGTGTCATGTGAATAGTAAATTTTCTGAACGCTTCTCGAAATCTCAAACTGGCACCAAAAACGATGAATAGTAAAATGATGAATAGTGATCGGTGAATAGTAACTAATGAATAGTAACTTCCGAGATGAATAATGAAATTTCGACATCTGAACAAGGACTTGAAATTACGAATTGTGACAAACAATGTCCTCGTTGTTTTAAAATTGAAATTAAAAATAGGAAATAGAAAGAATTAGAACGGAAAACTCCCCTAAGATTTGCTCGGTATTATTCTCCATGGTAAGAATGCGAGCATATGTAATGTGGGAGTTCATCAATACCTTCAATTGTCCAGACCTGTAAAAATATAGAGACCACAGAAAAAGAAACTCGAGAACATCTCATTAATCGTTGGTTAGAAAAATAGTTATACGAAAAATTACAGGTCAAAGTGTCGATGCGCCGTATCCATAGAATATTGGATACGCCGTATCAACTGCCTGTAGAAAATACTAAAGTGCACGTCAGGGGTTAATACGCCGCATCCACTAAAAGTGCATACGCCGTATTGACCAACTGACAGAAATACAAAAATTAAAATAAACTAAAAACAAAATAAAAGATAAGCATGGGTTGCATCTCACGAAGCGCTTGTTTTTGTTCGAGTCACATGCCTGACTCCACCCTTATTTACTAGGCAATAAGGTGTACGTCCCCTCACTTGGAATCAAGTGCGGGTGATAGTAGCAATAAGCACCATTAGGGTGTAAATTTGCTACTAGAGATGGATAAAATGTGTAAAGATAATACCTTGGAAATATATGTACTTCTTTCTTTACCTTACCCAGTTTGGTTAATAAATTGGATGGCTTAAACATTACATGTGATAGAGTAGTATGTTGAGGATGAGTTAATGTCCTTTCTTTTTCGTTTATATCATTGGTAGTAAGGCGTCCCTTGACTTCCATAAAAGATGAGAAAGGGTCTTTGGCCAGTCTAAGTTCGAGTTCCTCTACATCCTTCATAGGATTGAAATCATCCTCTTCAATCATGGTCGTGTCTATCAGCTCATCCTTGAATTCTTTCTCGAGCTCAACCAGAAATGGGTTGATAATAGGTGCTTTATATGCTTCATTAAGTGTAATAAATTCCACCTCATAATTCTTTCATTTTGCAACCTGCTTAGGAAAACTAGCAAGATTATTAGTAATAGGATCAATTATATTAAATAAATTAGTACCACTTTGTGTTGTAAGTGACTCCAATTCATCGTGTGAGTCTCCATCTTCAACTAGTGGTCTTGCAATTTCATCATCGTCCCGAATTTCCGCCTTAAATAAGTCTTTCCAGATTTCTTCAAAATCATTCGTTGGGTCAAAATCTGGCTTATCCGTTCCACACATGAATATTTCCTTTTGTTGTGGCAATTGCGGTATGGCATCGTACACAATACAATCAAAACTTTCAATATTAGAATACTCATTATCTTCATCTGAGGTAATATCATCATGGTGTTTTTGATAGGATGAGAATATATCTTCCACCTCGGGTGGAAAATCACAAGTAATAGCATCAAACACTTGTGACTCTTCATCATCTTGTGCAATTTTCGGAGAAATAACACCATCAATAACAATTGTCGGAATTGGTTTTATAGTATACGAATCTTCCTCATCATCATCATTTGATATATACCAAGTATGTTGAAAAGGTAATTCGTTTCTTTCTTTCCTTGAGTTTTCATGTTCCAATAATAAGTATTCTTACATCGTGGGCTCTTTCTTTTCGATGAATTGTGCACCATATCTTGCTCTTTTCCAGTCATACACCCTATTATTGCACAAGGCTCTTTCTTCTTTAAGCTTAATATATTCTTTAATAGTTATGTCCAGATTGTCCATCTCCATGATTACCTGAAAGATAAACAACCAAGAACAGCAGTAGACGAAACAAAAATAAAAACTAGACTAATTAAAATTAAAAAAACATAGAAAATAAAAAATGAAATTCTTTTTGGGTCACAGAAGATTGATGCGCCATATCCAACAGACAATTGATACGCCGTATACGACAAAAGTTAATACGCGATATCCAACAGACAATGGATACGCCATATTAGCTTCTTGCAACAAAATTTCCATAATATTTAAACACTAAAAAAAATTGTCACAGAACGTCAATACGCCGTATTCACATACAAGAATATGCCGTATTGAAAACAGACAGATACGCCGTATTCACAGACAAAAATACGCCGTGTTGCTTTCTGAGACAGAAACACATAATGCAAACAAACAACCAAACACACAAAAACAAATAAAAACTAAAATACCAATAAATCAAATTAAAAAGAATCACTCCCCGGCAGCGGCGCAAAAAACTTGATTTGTTATTTTAGGTCTATAAAATTTTACCAAGTTTTAAATTTATATTTTGCCGAACTAACCTATAGACTATAAACACTAACGAGCAGTGTACCCGATCAATGTAGATAGTTTCTAGGTAAGCAAGGGTCGTTCACTAGGAGTGAAGCTAAATCGATCTAAAGGTATTTATACTAATCTAAACTAAACTATCCTAACCTATAAAGCAATTAAAGTTCAGGGGGTTTAGCCTGAGAGACTAGCACTAGTTTTATGTGTTTAATAATTAACCTAAATGCGAGAAAATAAGTAACTAAACTAAATTAACAAAGGCGAAAGAATTAAGACAAAGATCAGATAGGAAGAAAGATAGGAAGAATGGGTTAGCCAAGCCTAATCCAATTTATAGTGATACATGCTTATGTCTAATTGTTTTAATTCATTCAATTGTTAAGGCGTAGATCCAATTACTAAACCCTGTCACAATTTAATAACTTGCTATTCGGAGCGGGAAATCGGCCAAGATCATAGTGACATAACTAGCATCAATACTAACTTATTGCTTTATACCATCTAACTTAGTTCGTCATTACGCGCTACTAGTCCTATTAGGTTGTAGACACATTACGTTTATGCCATACAATGATTCCTAATAAAGATTCGGGTTAATAGACATATGATTCAACCAAGGTAATCACTATTGTTGGAGGTAAATTTAATCAATTAAAATCATAAAGATCATAACCTAGTTACATAGATTTCTACTAGTAATAAGCAATAAACGAGTTTTTATCGATAAGCACCCGATCCAATAACAAAGTAAATCAACAACAAAAACATATAAAAGCTAAATAAAGTTCATAAACTTGGCTAACACCTAAGGGTGTTAGCCCGTAATCTCAGCAAAATATAGAGTATACATTTCAAATAAACATAAATAATTCATAGACAAAATACTTATGCTAACTGAATGATACACAACGTTAAATCTTGAGATGTTCTTCATCGATCTTCAAGAATAGAAAGAGAAGGTGTTAAGGACGTTTTTGGCGTGTCCCCAACTGATAAAAGTGATGCCAAAGTCGTTCCTAGGGCTTTGGTATATATAGGGGTAAGCAAGAGTAGCCTCTAAGTAATGCTGAAAATAACAGCTGTTGTTCTGACCTAGATACGGTGCATCTAAAAACCCTATGCGCTGCATCTCCTTCAAAAACAGATAGATCTCCTTTTTCTCTTTCTGTGGCTTCTTGAACGGGGTAAAATGGAGTTTCATCATGTAATCTTTACTTCTTCATTGAGCTTTTATTCTTCACTTGATTTCTTGGTAAGGATTGTATATGGCCGATACGGCTCATCGGATTGGTCCGATGCGGCGTATCAAGGTAACTTCTCGTAGGTTCCAAGATTATAATATTCTGGAATATTCGTACACCGTCTTCAAATGCGGCGTATCTTGAATCTCTTATGCGGCGCATGTTCTTCAGTATCTTGGATCATCTTTAGTGAAGTCTTGAGATTGATAGGCCGTATGTCCGAAATGTAATGCGACATATCTGGAGCAGAACAAGTTGGTTCTTCTTTGTTGACCAAAGTTTCATATGCGGCGCATGGTATAATTACATGCGGCGCATTGTTCAAAGTCAGGAAATGGTCTTCGAAATCATCTAAGTATGATGATACGGCGTATCTGTCTAGAATGATATGGCGTATCTCCTTGAGTTCAGTAGACTTTTTCCATCTTGATTATTTATCTCCATATTTCGTCCAAAATCACTAACTTTCACTAAACGCTTGTTTTTACCTGAGAATTACTAAAGTAAACCATTAAGTATCAATTCTCATATAAAGTAATATAAAACAAGCAATAAACACAGGATAAATGATGCTAATAATATGTCGTTATTTGATTTCATCATTTTTTAACTGTATATGGACGACAAAGTTCTTTTTTAGTCTGATACCATAAATTACTTCCTGCTTGTTGATTAAATAACCAGGACAAAGTTATAAACATCAAAAGTTAACCAGGCAGATCAAAGTAGTTAAACTTAGACTTTTGAACTCTGATTCTGCACATCCAAACCATTGCACTAACAATGAGGTTTTATGTTAGTAATAATTGTTTTTGAAACGCCATCACCCGGGTCTTGATAATTTCAGTCACTCCTAACTTTCGGAAGCAATTTCAGTATACCCTTTCATTGATGATGATATGTGTATGTGTTTTTGTGGAGGGTTTGGTAGGCGTAGAAAAGTAGAGGAGAGGATTTATATGGCATAGTCTAAATATATGAAATGACTTTTATGCCCTTAACTAAAAACTAAAAAAGGACATCAAATAACGGTGTTGACCAACGGAAAACGGGTCAAGGAACGCAATTGGACTCAAAAAATTGAAAAAAATGACGCACGGTGACGAAAATGCCAACTTTTGGGCCCCGATGATTTTTTTTTAGAAAGTTTAGACCAACAGTGTATTTTTGTCTAAAAAAATGATAGTTATTTTCCGTTATAGATGTTGGTGTGTGATGTGCTTGTATAGGTCTATATATTTTCTACCAAGTATTAATATTTATAGTTTGCCAAACTAACATTAACGGGCAGTGTACCCGATCAATGTAGCTAGTTGGATGTATGAGTCGTTCGTCAGGAGTAAACTACTAATATACTAATCCTAAAGGTATTATAATTATCTAATTAAATTAAAATAATGAAAGTGGTTTTTAGCCTGAGAGACTAGCATGAGGTTGATTTTTAATTAAACTAATAAAACAATTATATAAACTAAATAAAACAAAATAAACGAAAGTAAAAAGGCACTAAATCAATATTAAGTAGAGCATGCTAGCCAAGTCTATTTCAATTACGTGTTCTTAATATGTTTTACTAGTGCAATGATTCTAGTTAATGACCGTCCCTCGTTGGTGATTTGCTAATGTAAACAAGGTGTCTCTTCTCCATTAATCCTAGGCTCTGACAAGGGTTAATGTTGTCACCATTAACGAAGCCCGCTTAATGTAATTCAATTACTATTTATAATCTATCTATGGTGACATATTTTACCAACTTATTTGCCTTAATCTAATGTCATCTACCTAGTGGTAGTACACGCACTAGTCAAAAGGGGGGGGGGGGGGGGGGGGGCTCATCCAAACTTAGTCTCCATAAGCTAGGACCAAAATTGATTACCTACATTCAATTATCATGATTCGGATCTAATGTTTATAATTTAATTAACCTATTAAAGTTACAAAATTTTAGCTATATTCCAAAGATCTAGTTGCAATATAACAAAGAATAAGCAAACATATGAGTAATATAATAAACATATTATCCAACGAGGTAAAGTAGAAATTGATGTAAAACGAATCAATAACACATAATCCTCGTAAACTTGGCTAACACCTAAGGTGTTAGCCTTTAATCTCAGTAAACATACTCAAAGTATAATCAAACAAGAATAGAAACAAGTTCATAGACAAACAATGTTCAAACCGAATGATAAACGGTGAATGATGAATTAAGATGTTTTTCGTGGATGGAATGGATCTTCAAGGAGGTGTTAGGGACATTTTGGGGCTGTCCCCAACACAGAATAATGGTGGAAAATCGTTCTTAGGGCTTTGGTATTTATAGGATTAAGAAAGAGTAGCCTCCAAGTATTGCTGAAAATAACAGCTTATGTTCAACCCTCAATACGGCTTATTGGCCAGCCCGAATATGCCGTATTCAATTATCAGGTTCTAGAAAATCCTTTTGTCTTCGTGTGGCCGCATGAATTGACTAAAACGGAGTCCCCAAATGAAGATATTATGACCAAAACAGTAAAGAATCCTCTAAAGTTGTTATGTAAACATTATTTCTTCATTTAGCTTCGATTCTTCACTTCATTTCTTGGTTAAGGCTCGTATACGGTGTATCTCGGGGATTGGATACGCCGTATTCAATGCAATCCCATCTTGGATCTTCAAATAACTAGGGCTCTTATATGGCTTATTTATAGAATCTGATACGCCGTATTCTTCAAGTGTCTTATGTTCTTCAAATCGACCAAGTTTCATATACGGCGTATTCCAAAAGATGGATACATTGTATTCTTCAAAGTCAGACAAGGTCTTGAAGTCTTCTAAGTGTATGGATACGGCGTATCTATTTAGCATTGATATGGCGTATTGAATGTTTGATGAGTATTCTTTTTTCAATATCTTAGTTTTAGCTCCAAAACACGTCTATAGATTAGCCTAAGTAAACAACGCCTATCTGATTTGTCAAGCTCACCCAATAACTAACCCACGTGATAAAACTCGCCTCAAATTAATCAACCTAAGACATAAGTTATTAACCAATCACGTTTTAGTGGACGTTCAAGCTAGCATAGTTTTCCCTAGCCAGTTTTCCAACTCTTAACGCACATACCATTAAATAAGAGACGACAACATAACGATCAATAACTAGGTTTCATGCAATCATAAGTAAACACTAATTAATATAGGAGAAAAGTCCAAAATACATCCTTGTGGTATGCCAAATGCCCGTTTTTCATCCTTTTTTTGAACAAAACCATCCATCCGTTAGTAAAGTTGGCACAAATACATCCCTTTGGACTAACGATGCAAATTTTTCTCAGTTAAGTGCCTCACGTGCTAGTCACGTGAGGGGTATTTTGGTCATTTTATTGGTCCATTTATTGTCCCAAATAGTCCCACGCCCCCTTTTAATACCTAACTCTAACCCTAAACTAATATCTCATCTCCTTCACTTGTTACTGCCGCCACAATTGTTCCGGCCACCACCACCACATCACCAACACCTCTAATCACCACAACCAACACTCCTCTACCTAGATCCGGTTAGATCAAAGAAATATAAGATAAATCGGTTATTTTTGTTGCGTCTTACACCACCACCGCCCCCACAGTCACCACCATCAAACACCTCCACTCTCACCTCACCCTCACTATTTTGAGTTATCCTAGAACCACGAGCATGATAACCAGAAACCACGCGCCACCGCCGCCGTCCTCTTTTGTCTTACTTGAGTTGGTAAATTTATAAACAAGAAAATTGTTTATGGGTTAGATAAATAACGATTAACATGGGGTTGGTAACTCGTTTAGGTATAAAAAGGGACTTGTAATTCGCCTACATAATTAAGGTGGCTGTTTTTTAGAGAGAGGATATTGAGGTAAGTTAGCGAGTTGGGTGAGTCAAATCGGCCTTGGAGGTTGAGGTTTTCAAGGACGAGTTTAGTGACTCGGTTGTAAAGACAGGTTATGTATTGGAATGAAGTGCATGTGAGTTCCAGGTGGTTAGTTTGTTTGCCATGTCGGATGTGGATTTGAAGGAGAGTAGAGAGACAGTGGTGGTGGGATTTTGGATATCAAAATGATTTGATTTGTTGAGGATTTTTATTATTTTTTTTTTGGGCAAGATAGATGATAGCAAGTGGGTTCTTAAGTCTCAAGATCTTTTGAAACACAAAAAATGATGTATATTAGTCAATGTTTACACGGTTGGTGTATAAATTCAATGAATGTTTGTCAATGGTGTTTTTAAAGTTAGTTCTTTGTGTTATTAAATCTGGGCTTTATGTTATTAAATCTGGGCTGGGTTTGTTTTTTATGTTCTTGACATTCTTGATTTTAGAAAAAAAATGTAAATCTAAGAGAAAATTGAAATAGGAAAAAAGACGAGGATAATGATTAATTGGGACCAATAAAATGACCAAAATACCCCTCACGTGACTAGCACGTGAGGCACTTAACTGAGAAAAATTTGCATCGTTAGTCCAAAGGGATGTATTTGTGCCAACTTTACTAGCGGAGGGATGGTTTTGTTCCAAAAAAAAAGATGAAAAACGGGTATTTGGCATAGCCTAGCTTGGTAATTAAAAGAGAAACAAATAATTAAATCAAACAATAACACGTAAACATTATTGAATGATTAATTAAATAACTTATCTTTAACAAAAAATGATGTCTTCAATGGCTAAAAGACCTACAAAAACAGTAAAATTCGTCTAGGGTTTGATCCTCCAAAGTTGCACAAACCGTATGGAAAACAATGTGAAAATATATATAGTTTTTGAGTCGTGACGACATTACTTAGAGATTGTGATGCTATCAGTTCGTCGTCTTCTAGAGTTTCGATCTTGGACATACATAGCGGTGACAGCGTCACGTTGAGATTGTGACGTCGTCAGCCTTCATAATTTTGATCTTCACGTCGTCAGTGGTAGCTAGTGGTGTATAAAACCGGGTTGACTGAAAATCGGTTTAGGTTTGAAAAACCAAACCAGTTTTTAGTCAAAGGGTTGAAACCGGTTTTGGTCAAAAATCGGTTCGCATCGGTTTGGTTTGTAACCAGTTCAGGTTGGAAAAACCGGTTTGTAACCTTTTTTTCCTATTTTTTTAATTGAGGATGCAATCATTTATGGTTACGTACAAAAAACCAGAAAGTGAAACCCCCCCCCCCCCCCCCCCAATAAACTACAATTTTTATTTCATAGACTCATTATACATCAAACATAAAGTTGAAACACAAAGCTAATATTTAAACATTTGAAAACATAAACTTAATATACATAAAACTTGATTTTGAGCTTCTTCGAGAGTGATATCTTCTTAAGATGCTTTAGACGACCTAGCCTCGCTTGCAACTTCATCTATTGAGATTTCTTCATCAGAAAGTGAGATTGTATAACCCGCTTCCACCTCAGTTTCGTGTAATTCTTGTTTGATTTGTAGGTCGTCTTCAAGACTTGAAATGTGTTGTATACGTCTGGCCGCATCTAAGTGATCCTTCAAGCAAGTACACATCTCCAAGTATGCCGGTGTGAGTCTTGTTCTTCGTACCGATAATACCCTGCCACTAAGAGAAAAAGCATATTCTGAAGCTACCGTAGATGCTTTTACGGTTAGTAAAATTCAGGCCAAGGTGGTTGGAACGGGAAATTGAGATTCCCTTCCTTTCCGACAACCCAAAATATCAAATTTTGTGAATTCTTAGGGTCCCATAGTGGATAAAAAATTGGTTCCAATATATCTCCCAAATTCGTTAGTCGATGGTTGGTCACCCTTAGCTCGTTTATTGTTTTCTTGTCTTAAACTATTATATAAGCTATCCATCGATGACATGCTACTATTAATAGAAAACGATGAAGGAACCAAACTCGTTGAAGCATTTGTTGAACCATATTTATTAAAATAAACTTCAAATAATTCTTTAAAACACATGTTAAAATTATTTTTTGCATCTCTTGCAAAGAAAACGTCATCCTCATGCAAATCCAAATCAATAGAAATCTTATCGATAAGTAGTTTCACCCCGCTAATGTTCAAGCATGGGTTCAATGCGGCGGCACAAGTAATTACCGGTGGAATTTCTTTGAAATATTTTATAAGTTTTTCTCTCATGGGTTCAACCATTTATTGATATAGTTGACCGGCTAATTCGTATTCACCTAATTTTGCATACATTAAATAAATTTGGTTGAGTACCAAATGACTCGTTGGATAATAAACATCCGATAATTAAGTTGTTGTGTTTTTAAAAAGTAGTTCTTTTATTTTTTTTAATAGTAAACCAATTTTCGGACAAAAATGGTGTAACCAAACCCGAATTGGCAAGTTTATCATGAAAACATTGTAAAGTTTTTTTTTTTGGCATAAACCACATGAAAAAAAACTATAAGTCGAATTCAATCTTGTAGGAATGTTCCAATTAGGGGTTAAAAAAATGGGATCCATCTCCTTACATAATCTTATATAATTTTTATATCTAATTTTACGTGAACAAAATGTATTGTGGTGTTTAGTTGTTTTCGTACGAACGGTCTAAACCGCCATTCCCTAACCAGTATAAATCTTGGTGTTGATCTCTCGCTACTCTTTCTCTATATTGTGGTGTTTGGTAGTCTTCGTCACATACACTTATACGCATTTGGAGACTTAAAGTTTATAAACTTTAATTAAGTAGAAAAGACCGTATTCACCCCTCTATGGTTCCACAATTGGTATCGGGATACTCAAGTTTTCAAGAGTTAAAAACCATTTTGGAGTTAAAAGATGATGAGAAAAAGAAACTTGACAAAAATAATGAAGCTAAGATGACTATTTACAACACCTTGCCGCATAAAGAGTATGAGCGTGTTTGAATATGTAAACCCACCAAGGAGATTTGGCATACACTTATAATTACTCATCAAGGTAAGTCACAAGTCAAGGATTACAAGATCGATCTTTTCATTCAAAAATATGAGAAGTTCATATCTTGAATGAAGAAGCTATTTATAGTGGTTACATAGTTCAATGCCATTGTTACTAGTCTCAAAATTTTAGGTCAAGACTATTCTAACAAGAACCATGTGAGAAAGTTTCTTCGAGCCCTTACTTTGAAATGGAGGCCAAAAGTAATGGTAATCGAAGAAGCTAAGGATTTGGCAAAACTTCCTCTTGATGAGCTAATCATCAACCTTAATGTATATGAAATGGTCTTAGAGAATGATGGCGTAGTCTCTAAGGATAAAAAGGAAAAGGTTAAGTTGTTAGCTCTTCAAGCTAAGGTCACTAGGGATCAAACTAGTGATGATAGTGATAGTCAAGAAGGAAGTGAAGAAGATGATGAAGACAACAAAGAGTGCAATTTGATGGCGAGAAAATTTTGAAAGTTCTTTAGGAAGGGAAATAGGTTTAGACATGGAAATCGCTTTGTAATGGTGGCGATAAGTTTGGAATAGGTCGTCGTAATGGAAACAAGGTGTTGGAAGCTCAAGGCGTAAACATGGTTGTTATAATTGCGGGGACAATAATCACTTCATAAGTGATTGCCCAAAGCCCAAGGACAACAAGGCATTCGTTGGCGGAGCTTGTAGCGATAGTGAAAATGACGATCAACCAGATAAGGACGCAACATGTCTCATGGCCTTAGAATCACAAGAGGTATATCCAAACCCTTATATTTTTGATAAAACATTATATATTCATGAAGTACAAAAAGACAATGAGGAACTATTAAAAGTTAGTAATGATTTTGTTAATACTATTTAAAAACTTACTAATGAATATATAATGTTTTACCATGGACTAGACTATTACTTGGCAATATTAGGCCCATTAGACTTACTATACTATTACATCATATTGCAAAGCCCACACACTATATAATGATCGCCACTTCAAATGCTACTAGTCTCCCCCTAAGGGTTATCATTTAGATCTATCTTTGATGATGATTCCTCGTGGCCTTGTTGTTTGATCTTCATTCTTTTCACTTAAACTCGAACCTTTATGTGTATTAGTCATGCTTGTTCCAATCATGCTTAGTGATCTTTATCTTTAGCTATTTTCATTCATGACTTTATCTTAATCCTTCTTTCTTGCCTTTGTCTTCATTGCTCATATATACATCTTCAATCTTCATTATTTCATCTTGTCCACCATACTCGTACTATCATCACTTAAAAAGTTAACAATCCCCCCTAAGTAGAAATAATAAAGTCTTCATAAGTGCAACAACTCTGAGGATGTTTTCATATCCCTTTGTCTTCATGAATACCCCAACTTCGCTTTTCTACTTGAAACTGTTTGATGCCATACATTGTCTTTGATCTTTGAGTATGAGTATATGGTGTTGAAGATGTTGTAGTTTCTTGTGAATATGACGGTGTCGGATCAGAAGTCGTTGCATTCGTCGGTACCTGTTCCGAACTACCGGAGTTCGTTTTCAACCCTAAACAGGATTGACCTTTCGACAATGGATATTGTGCCTTCAGGATTTCCAATCAATCCTCGTGTACCACCAATAAGAGGTTGTGACACTACAATTGTTTTTTGATGTACCCCTTACAGTTCATCGGTTTTGGTTTCAATAACCCCCTAATCCGTAATGACCGTTATCAATCTACTCGTTATGTTTAGGGATTGACCTGCCGTTTTAGGAACATATTAGAAATGTACGGATGAATCATAGACTCTAGCAATGTTTCAAATCTCCTCAATAGGATTTATGCCACTAAGAGATGAGATTTCTATAATGGATACATCAAAGATGCTAGCAACGCTTTTTAAATATCCACATTGGCATTATACCTTAAGCGGATGTGCCAATGATGCTAACAACACTTTCAGGTGGATCGTTGAAGTCACGTGAAATATTCTCCCAATTATTAGGTCCATAAAATCAATATATATCTCCTGGATCACTTAGATTACCAGTTAACACTTTGTTGAATCTTTTAAAGAGACAACTTAGTGACCTACGTTCAGTGGTCACATAATGTTAACATTGGTAGGATTTCTTGATGATCCTCGTGAAAGATCTTATAGATTATTATCATATAAATTTTATCTCACTACATCAGTTCAAGAAGATTTACTAAAGCTTGCAATTCACAAACACCTGGATCACATTAGATTACCAGTTTGCACTAGATTAATCCATAAAGAATCATCCAAGTTACCTACTTTTAGTATTGTTTGATGTTGGAACTCGTAGGATTTCCATTCAATCATCAAAATACTATGTGAGTATTTCTATGAATGTTCTGGCAAGATCTCAAGGATTTGCATAGGACTTGGTATTGTGTTCTTTGATGTGAATAACAAGTGTATAATTTCATGTGTGTCATATGTAGATTTTATGATAAATCTCGTTGGTTCTAGATGATGAGGCGAAAAGTATACCGCTTTTAAGGGGTCATTTAAACCCGAATTCGAGATTATTTGATCAATTATTGTCCTAAATTGTTCCTTTTGTCATTTTAAGTACTTTTGGAGAGGAATCTGGAAAAGGAAGCATTTTGGACGTTTTTGGAGCAAAAAAGTTAAGAAAACGGCAAAGTCTCAAATTTCCTTGCTGGAACAGTACCTGACGACGTCAAGCTTCTACACGTGACGGTGTCAAAAGTGACAAAAGAGGTGGATGTGGAACTTATAACGTGACGACCCAGAAAGTTTTCAAGCTTATTGGCCTGACGGCGTCACCAAGGCCGTCAGGGTCCAAACACACGTTACGGCCCAGAGTGTTTCTCTACATGACGGCGTCAGAAGTGGATCTAGGCAATACGATTTTTATCATGGCGGCGAGTTGACGGTGTCACAAGCTATAACGTGACGCCGTCAAGATGTAAAATATATATATAGTCTTCTAATTATCATTCATTAGTGTGCAACTTTGAGGGAATAAACCCTATACGAATTTTAACGGCTTTTCAAGGGTTTCAACCCCTTGATTCTTCCATGTTCAATTGAAGATAAGTACTTATTCAAATCATTCAATATGTCTATGTGTTGTGTGATTATATCTTACGCTTGTCTTTTCTTTAACAAGCTAGGGTAGATCTTTATTGTGTTTGTTTAGATGTAGTGAAACCTAGATGTTGATTATGGGTTGATTGTTTGTTTATAATTGTTACGGATGATTGTATTCGATGTTAGGCTTAAGAAAACTGGTAGACTTCCATTGGTAAATTGGTTGAACGTCTTAAGAAACATGATCGGAGGTGTACTATGATTTTTGGTTGCATTTAATGCATAAGTGAATTCTAATGATCCCATATTAGGAGCTTCTAACGGCTCGACATAGGAGTGAAGTAGGATCTTATAGAGTTAGGGAATATTGTACACGGCCCTACGACTAGTATTAAGGAATATAACCTGTCATCCATGCAATTGTAACAAGCTAATCAACCTGTAAAAGATATCTAGGGAGTAATAAAATCTAAGTAAACACAACTTTCCTCATTATTGTTTCCACCACATTAGTATAATAGTTTTATTTTCATTTCTTTTATTTTATTTTGATTGCATCTGTAGTTAATTGGGTTAGTTGGCTAACAACTAATTCCGCCCACTCCTTCAAAACCCGAGATTTTACTTGCTTTCCATAAAATATAAAAATACAAAAAGAATTATCCCTCACCTCTAGACCTAGTTTAATAGGCTTTCTAATCCTAGCGACACTATTCCTGAGTTGAACGATCAATCCCCCGGTACTTGTCACTATACTATACTATAACGATCAGGTACACTGCTTGGTGGGGGTTGTAAGCTTCTCAAGATCCTTTGAGAGGTAAAACCTGTTGCGAGGGCGCAATTCCCACGTATATCACTAGACTCGATAAGTGCGGTTTAATTTTAGTAAGCAGAGGCTGGAGCCGACTGCCACCTGTTTCAATACCGACATTCTCCGAGTGAGAAGTCAATAAATAACATGTGCAATCTCCGTGAGAAATGAAACAAAATCCTTTTAAGAGGAACTTGAGTGGCTGGGAGGGGTGTATGCAATGCATCACTGGCTCCATGATGTCTGTCTTCAATACCATAAATCATCTTTGTGATATCTAATATGTATTGAACCAGTTTCTATCCTAGTGTACGGAGAGTTTTCATTTCTTTTAACCTTCACACAACCTTTTTCTTTTTCATCTTCAACCCCTTCAATGCTAACCAAGTCGTCCTTACCATCATCATGTTGTGATTGTTCTGATGACGTCTCATGACTTAGAAAGTATTTTTCCCTTTCTCATTCATCTTTTCCAATACATACGTACATATATTCTATGTAAAGAACGTCCCTGGGTAGGTTCCTCGGTCTCTTGGCTAGATCATGGGAAAATACCTCACCTTATCTCCTTATGTCTCTACATTTTAATCATCGTGAATGGGTTCATTTTGTTTTGGTATTGATCGAAGCCATCAAAGATTTGAAAAAGCTTTCAAAGTATTTATGAATAATCAAATCGTTTTAACACTTTGAAAGTTTTGATTTTGAGAGATACTCCCCATACACGTGTGCATATTAATTTTCAAATATTTTGTAAATGGAGGGAAGAGTAACGTAGCACGTTTGAGACAAAAACCTTTCAAAAGAGCTCGAAGTGTATAAAAACACTTATCATTTACACATTTTATCCTGCTAAAAATAACACACGTTTGATATTTTTTATATCAATTTGTTAAAAGATATGTTGTTTTGGAAAGTAAATGGGGGAGAAATATTTTTCAATAAAGCATGATATGATGGAACACCGTTTGTCGTTTGTTGCAGCCTGAAAGTTTAGAACAACATGTTTTGAAAATTTCAAATATTTTATAACATATGTAAAACTCTCCCTCAAAACTTACACAATTTTCGAGAAATTTTATAATTTTTGAGTGTTTGAGGGATGAGGGAGTAATGTTCTGAAATCCTTTTAAGTTCGAGTCACAATCTGAAATGATTATAAGTCGTAGTCTTGAGCAAAATTTTGAAAAGTTTTGAAAAACCTTTTGAAAATTTTGGATAAATTTTACTCAAGATCAAGAAGTCGTCTCAGGATTTTTGCACTTAAACGTACAACAAGTTCCTTTCTTTGAAAGTGTATGTCCTGAATTGATTTGTCCAGAAGTCATTGTCTTGATCTCAATATTTTGAATCTTTTGATAAAATTTCTCAAGACCAAGAAAATTTCTCTTCTCGTTTTTAGGATAAGTGAACTGAAACGTACACTCTCCCTTCTTTGAAGTTCGAATTTTGATCCGAAGTAATCAAAAGTAATTTTGACATCAAATTAGATAACAAACTTTGGAATCCATTGTTTTGTGCTCAAAATTTTGAATGTTTTGATAAAATTTCTCAAGGCCAAGAAAATTTATCTTCTCATTTTTAGGATAAGTGAACTGAAACATACACTCTCCCTTCTTTGAAGTCCGAATTTTTATTTGAAGTAATCAAAAGTCATTTTGACATCAAACTAGACAACAACTATTGGAACCCATTTAAGCACAACACTAACGGGTTTACCAAATTTTGGAAAACCATTTGTATGTTGTGTCAGTTTGATGTAGAGGAGTTTAATTCGATTGATGAGTGAAAATCGGTGTTTCATTTTGAAATAAGACTCGTGGAGTCAACGGAGATTTAAAAATATTTTTGTTTTACCATTTGTTTGAGAGACTTGGTGTTTCTTTTGGAGTTTTAAAACTTGTAGAAGAAGATTTTCATCTATTGTTGAAACTTGATGTTTCATTTTGAAATTTTGTTTTAGAAATAAATGGAAATTTTGTATTCTTTGGGATGATCAAAGTTGAGTCATTCTTGTGTTGAAAAAAAGCATTTCCGATTTAGAATACCTGAAAGGTTTTAAACGACTTTCATTTGGTTTTCACACTTGCTTTACCGGAGTAAAACGAGAGAGAGGTGTTTGAAAAACATAATTCTTTTCTTTTGAGTCATTTGAAATTGTAACTTTTTGAGTAGTAGGTGTTTAAGATGTTTGAGTACTTCTTTCATTTTTGCAAATAATAGATTGTAAACTGGGATTTTTTTTAAATGGTTGTACTCCGAAACACTTACTTTAGGTGTTGAAAAGTTTGAAACTTGAGCATTTCCTTGTGTTCGATTAAGATAACCAAACTTTGCTTTTAAGACATTGTATGAAGTTCTCAAATTATTGTATTCTTTTTTAAAAGAAAGATGATCTTGTGATGCTAACTTTGATTCTAAATAAGCAATTTGTTTCAAAAATTGATCATTTCCCACTTTAGAATCATCAATCTTACGAGCCAATTTTCATTTAAAAATAACATTTTCATTTTAAACTTTTTCAAAATAACTTTCGAACTTGGCCGTTTTCTTTGAAAATTCAGTTTTGATATACTCAAAATCTTTTGTTGTTGGACTAAAAGCACTTAGAGCCCAATAATTTTTGTTTAAAGCACACATTTTTCATATAATACCGTTGTCGATTTTGAACAAAACATAATATTTGGGTTGTTAATCATTAGTCACATATACAAAAATTATTGATGAAAAGTTACACACATTTAACGAAAATAATAACATCTATAGTATATAAATCTCAAATTTAACACTTTAGTTTATCACATTAAAATCAATATAAACATACCCATTCTTGCTCGATTTTTCCGATTCATACATTTAGAAACTAATCACTCTTTGTACATCACATCGCATTTCAAAATAAACTAACCAAAACCATAACCATAACCAAATACACAAAACTCAACTTTAGACCACTTCACATTACAACACAAATATCTCCCGACTAATAAAACCCCAATCCTAACCCAAACCCACCCTAAAAACCCAACAAAAAACTCTTCACAACAATCAAAACCTCACAAAAATCCATCAACTAAAACTCAAAATATCCCAAAAACAATCACAAACAAAAACACAAAAAAATCCTCATTCAAAATACCCAATCCCACAATCCCCAATCCCAATCCTCAACCTCCCACTCCTTTCAATCTCATCCATAAAATCCCCAACCATCCAACGGCCATCATTTAAAAGAAAAAACCCCCTCCGATCCGTGTGACACCCCAACCCACCAATCACATTTCGCTATCTAATACTATTTAATACCCCCCAAACACACTCTTCACCTCACATCAAATCAATTCAAATTGCTATCTTATAACCGCCAATAACATTTCACCTCTTTTGAAAACCCTAACCCTAATTCCATGGCTGCTAAAACTGCCCCTTCTGCTAAGCCCGCCGGAGCTACCAAAGCTAAGAAGTCAACTGCCACTGTTAAGAAACCCCCTCCTTCTCATCCCCCCTACATTGAGGTACCTTTTTTATTAATGCCCATTTTGTTAATTTTTATAAATTTTGATGTTTTTATAAAATTTATGTTTTTTTAAGGTGGTATTTGAGGTTTTAATAAATGTTTTTTTGTTTGTTTGTGTAGATGATAACAGATGCGATAAGTTCGTTGAAGGATCGAACCGGGTCGAGTTCGCAAGCGATTGCGAAGTTTATCGATGAGAAGTACAAGGACTTACCAGCGTCTCACAAGAAGCTCTTGTCGACTCAATTGAAGAAAAATGTAGCTGATGGGAAGCTTGTCAAGGTCAAAGCTTCGTACAAGCTCGCTCCGAAAGTTAAGCCAGCTGCAGGGGAGAAGAAACCGGCTGCGAAGAAAGTGAAAGCTGCTGCAAAGCCTAAAGCTGCTGCGAAACCAAAAGCTGCTGCAAAGCCAAAAGCAGCTGCAAAGCCAAAAGCAGCTGCAAAGCCAAAAGCTGAGGCGAAGCCTAAAGCTGCAGCGAAGCCAAAGGTGAAAGCTGCTGTGAAGCCTAAACCCAAACCTGCTGCGAAGCCGGCGGCTAAGTCAGCCAGGACATCGGCTAGATCGACTCCATCAAAGGCAAAGGCTGCTGCACCTAAGAAGGCTGTGGCAAAGAAAGCTGCTGTGAAGAAGATGCCGGTTAAGAAGGCTGCGGCTGCTAAGAAGGGGAAGAAGTGAGTGTGAGAGTGTTTGGTTTAGAGTAGAGGGATTTAGGTTTGAGAGTTTGTTTGGTTGTTTGTTTCTAGGGTTTGTTATTGTAAATTGTGGTTGATTCTTTTATGGGAAAAGAATTGTTACAAAGCTGTATTGATCTCCTTGATCAATTTTAATCTCAGAGTATGAATTAGTGATCTATGTTTTTATTTTATTTTGTGTTTTGCTATTAATTTGTTGCATATTAATTCACTTTCTATAAGTTAATAACTTGTTGAAAACCTTATAGATATTTGTTATACATCCATAGTGCTAATTGTGTATGTTAGGTGTTAGCTAGTTGAGTCCTTCAAAGCTTGTGAGCTTGTTGAATGTTTTGGTTTGTGGTTTTGTAACAAATGGTCTATAGCGTTAACTGATTGAGGAAAAATAATGAAACATTTCAGGTTTCCACAAGTGATTGTCTTTTAGCATAAACAATAATGATGCAAGAATGCTTTTTGGATAACAGGAATGCTTTCATGTGACATAAGTTTCTGAACTGTTTAATGTTACATTATGTACATCCCTGAAGAAACTTTTAACTAGCATCAACAGTTCTTGTTTCAAATATAAGAGTATGAATGCCTTTGTTCATAAAAGATTTGATTGTATCTTCAACCAGTTTTACTTATTGTTATCTTCTCATTGCTGTGATTTATTGGTAGATTATCTTTCTTTGGAAGTTAAAGATTTCACTATTGCATCGAACTTAAGTATCCTGATATAACTTCACCTTTATTGTGAATTTGTGATAGTTGATTCAGAAGAAAGTTGAGACTGGGACGAACTATCGCTTGATCATGGTCCTTATTGTGATGAGGTATTTGGTGAGTGTTGAGATGAGTGTGTCGGGTAAGTGGTTATAGAACCAGGAAAGACTGAGACCGGCTATAAGTTGAGCTTTGAACTGGGTAGCCTTTCTTGAACCGATACTGGTCCCGGAATAGGACTGGTTATAATGTCATTCTTTTGTCCTTTTTTATTCGTCTCAAATTTCTTTGCCCAATTGCCCTGTTCTTTTATCCGGGAATACATAGTTGTTTAAGGAAGCCTAATTGCAGCTTGTAGAGAAATTTTCAAAAAATCCCATATCTTGCTAGCCCTGATTTACGTGTAACTGAAAGTGTCGAGTTATTGCAACCTTGAGTTTGAATCATGATATGTTTGAGATATGTGTTATTGTATTTGAACTAGATTTAGTTATCAAACACACTTGAATGGGCGGATCAATAACAATGGTCTATAGCATTTACCAATTGAAAAAATATAATGAAACATATCTGTTTTCTACAAATGACCGTCTTAGCATAAACAAAAGTAAATCATGTCAACAACTGTTTGATGCAAGAATGCATCAATCTTTCATGAATTCGGCTTTCTGGATAGCATACTTGAGTTCTTTCTGGATAAATACCCTTTCAGGTGACATAACAATGTCTTTCCAGACCTCGCCAATATCATTTTCTGGGTTGGGCTGTTTATAAAGTTCATATATAGAGTCTGCTGCCTCATTTAACCTTTCTATTGTCTTCAATACCTTTATCTCGTCTGGGTCAACCAGTAACGTCTTTTCTTTGTCTTTCCACCCTATCAGCTTTAAACATTATATTTTTCGTTAGCATATCAAGTAGTCATATCATTGGCACATTGCACACATAAAACACATGCTATTTCAAATTCTGTTTTGGAAAACATACTTCCAAACCACTGTATAAGGGCCTATGTCAAACTTATACCCGTAACCACGTCCCCTATTTGATTATAAACCGACAGAGACCTTTCAACATTAATATCTGAAGTAAATTGTCTAAAATGGAAATCGACTGAGGATGACATGTTATATGTAATCTTCATATTCATGTGTGTATATATACCTTGGGTGGTCCTTCTAAAGCATTGGTTAGGTACAGTCTTGCATTATCGACAAGCTGACAGTATGTCATAAACGCGTTTGCAAATCTCTTGTGTGATGTCAATTGTGATCTGACCCTCACAGCTCTTCGGCACATAATAGCTCTCCTGCAAACATAAACATAGCTAATTACAAAACATGATAAAAGGCAATAACTTTAGCCAGTTACCATATTAGAGGATCGACTTAGAAGTTATGTGAAATGGATCAATTATAAAAAACATTAGCCAATAAAGGAAGAAAAAATCCAACGGGTTGCACTCTAAATTCCTAGGTTGTAGTTTATGTACATCTGAATGTACATCTGTTTTAAACTTTTAATAAGTTCAACAAATTACTCATAACTATTTATAAAATCTGATAAAAAAACCAGAAAGTACTGCAGGTCAACCTATCCCGGCCCTGACCGTTTTAGACTGTACTGTAGTAAAATTGACCCATTTCACCCTTGTCCCATCTCAACTTATTTGCCAACCTATCCATTTTGCAACCTTGGTAAAGGGTTCTGAAATTGATGTTTACCGTATGCCTCTTATGACAGCTAAATAAGGATCACAAACAACACCAACTAGCTCTATCCTGTATGGTCTTCTCTTCTGATTACCATCTATTAACTCACTCTCTTCTTCAAGTTGTTCCCAATAATTCTCAATAACACTTCCATCTTTATTCACTTTGTAACCAGGCCCCATACGGTAACGTTTGCGGTGGACATTTCTTGCCATTGTTATTGTTTGCACAACAAAGGGAACCCACGAAAGAGTTCCATCCATGATTACATCTCGACCTTCGTTTAGTGCTGTTACAAGGAGTGATGAGGCTGCATCCGTGGACGATTGATGCACCTGCAAAAATTTTTATTTTCTAAATCTGTATCACATAAAAAATAAAGGCTCTTCTTTTCTTCATCAGGCAAGTTGCATGTAAAAGAACGTTCGTTCAAAACTAACAAGAATCTGACTGATTAGATTCTTGTGCCTGTCAGATTCTTGTGCCTAAGATTCAGATTGATTTATAACAGTTAGGACCCAGATATAAACCTTTACATGATCTCTAACTTAGATTAAACACTTTTAAGTTTTAGTACTAGTCCTTAAACATTGGTTTTAAAAGTGTGTTCCTTTTAGGTGCGAATTACCCCTTTTCTAACATTTATAAGTGTTACTAGGAAAGGGACATGCCAGTTCAGCTGTGTGAAGCATATCATGATGCCCTCGGGAGCTAAGAGCTCGGTAAATGACATCAGATTCTTTGAAAGCATCTGCTTCTATTACAACAGCATTTGCTGATGCTCCTGCCCAAAATGGTCTGCACATTCAAAGTCAACATCAGCAAACTTCTTAAACCTACTAGTTTCTTGTAGCTTGTGTAACAGTAAAAATCAAGTGTATGCATACCAATTCTACAAGAAAACCTTCCATTGTTGTCAGTTTCTACTATTTTGTGTTGGGGATGACTTCATGTTGCTTAGATGTTAAATAATCAAATTTTGATACTATCTAAAACAGAAGTAATTATCAATTGTTCTCATACACTTATTTTACCTTTGCTTATCTATGAAGTATTTGCTTAAATCATGATAAATTTCTAAACACCACTAAAGAAGTGACTATTACAGCCTCAAGCAGCAGATGCACATAACAAACACCATCTCCTACACATTGTGTTTACAATTTGATTATCTGTTTTTGATTTTTCATGACTTATCGATGAAAACTGTATCTATCATTGCTAATGATTCTATTATCTTGAGATGGCTTACTCTTTAAGAAGGTCTTTAAGAACAGTACTCTTTCCAGCTCCCATGCCACCGCCCATGAAAAGAAGAAGTGGACTACGATCTTTGTGGGCCATTGGAACCATAACATCAGTACACTGTGAATCATCCGCAGTCACAATGCCTATCGCCTTCATTTCCTCTAATAATGTTGTGAATACTCTTGCTACTTTCAGGTTCTTTGTCACCCTCTCAAATCTTTGTTCCCTATTTTGTTTCAAACATTTTAAAATTTAGGTTAATATCAAAAATCATATTGATAATTCATGCTCTTAAAAAAAATGGATTTGTTTGCAATGAGAACACAAACTCAGTTTACCTAGTTGCTTGCATGACTATGTTCTTGAGCTTCTTTTTCGGCTCATGTCCATCAGGACCCAATACCTGAAAATTGCAACATGAGATACATTTTGGCAGGTTGGATGTGCATTTTGTCTGGCTAATTATACTCTACTGTCCGTAAATTTTGTCCACTTTCAAAACTTGAAATGTTATAGTTTACCTAGTTTCAATTTTATTCCAAACATACTCGTCGCAAGTCTTAATGTGATGGCATGAAAAAAAAGGAAAAACAGAATTGTGCATCTTAGATTTAGCTAACTGTTAACAGCATAACTTGTACATTTCTAAAACTGACGCGTTTTTCTTTGTGAATTATGGGACGACGAGTATTAGATTCTCATAATCTTGATATAGAACTTGCAATTGCTTTTTGTAGTTTAAAGTTGTAATATTTATTTTTATAAAGTTGAATGGGACAAGTTCTGATATTAATTTACGTTATAATTGACTTGAAGTTGTAATAATAAAATAAGTACTTTCAAACGAGTTACCAACACCCAACATATATATGTTATTTTGCAATAGAGCGGGGGTTGCTAATCGTTTTTGAACCTGACTGATCATGAAAGAAGCATGGCTCCAATGAAAAGCAAAGTAACTAAGAATACATCTCTCAAATTCCTCCACCAATTTGATAAACAACGAGTCGGCTTGTGGATCATCACCAAAGAACGAAAACATATCTTCCTCACACCCTTCTTCCTTTCTTATATAATCAGAAGCTAATTTGCACAAATACGGACATTGTCGTTGATCATGAAACCCCATCTGTCGAGCTGCATTCATCATACATACAACACATAAACACACATTTCTCGTACACATAAATTCTTTTCAAATAATGCCAAGATGATTTTTATACCTACATAATCATGGAATTTCTCAAGCTTCAAAGGTTGTCTTGATTTTGAGACACGAATCCATGGCATGATCTTGTTGGACCCTCCCCTCCTAAACCAAATGTGCATGGCAAAAATAATTATCAAACCTATTGAAGATGCTACAATGATTTGTGCATAGGTTGGTAGATTATCGTTGTCAATATCAAAAGATGAAAAGATTTTTGACGTTAAAAAGTCTTTTATTTCAGATGCGATGTCTTCAAATTTGTCCATGTTTGATGTTTCAACATGTGTTGGAGGAGAAGGTGATGGAGATGGGGAAATGTTTGGATCTGAAAGTTGCAGAAAGATGAAATTGAGAGCCAGAGAGATTGACATTGTTACAGGGAAATTGTTATTAAAATTTGTTGTGTGATTAAATGAGTTTATACTTTAATTTCACATTCTAACAATAAGGATACTCATAAGTCATTACACTAATAATGAGATATAATCATTTTGTTACTAACACGACATATTTCTTAAACTATTTAAGCTTACCAGTTGACGTGTACTTTTACCGTCCTTTTGGTGTACTTTTTTGAGCAATTGATGTACTACCTCCGTCCCATAAAAACTGTTTAGTTTGACTTTTCAGAGTCAAACTGGTTCAACTTTGACCTTATCTATTTTTGTTAGTATTATATAATACTTTATGAAAAATATATGAATGAATTGAGTTTTAAGTGTGTTTTTCATTGATATAATTTTTCATCAAGTATGATATAACACATAAAAAATATTTAAGGTCAAAGTTGAGCCAGTTTGACTCTGAAAAGTCAAACTGGACAGTTTTTATGGGACAGAGGGAGTAGTTAACTTGTATCCAGGATACAAGTTAGAAAAACCCTTTATAAAAATACTATACGTTTTCCGTTAAAAAAGAGTTTATAAAACTTTATTAGAAACAAAACAACAACATAACAACAAAATTACAAAAATATATTTTTTCCTAAGTACAATGGCTTAGAGATCATTAACCTTATTAAAATTTAATCATATTAACTTTTCATGAGAGATCGAGTTTTACGTGCCCAACACTGACCATTTTGATAATTTACGCTTTTTTATACAATTGAGGCAATTACATGTATATCCAATAACACTTGCGTATTTGCATATTTACTCAAAACATGCACAGAAAAATTATATTTTGAGAAAATTTGCAAATATTCAAGTTTTAGAGCGTAGCGTATCCATGCAATTGTCCAATATCTTTTTTGAACTCGTCATAGCCCTAGTAATTTCGTTTCGTTTGTATCAAAAGTTGTAGTTCTTTGAATCATCTTACGTTCCTATGAGACTCCATGAAACATTTTGCTATGACGTACATGTAATTGCTAAGATCTTGTTTGGATTTCACCAAGACAGAATGAGCCTCTTAATCGTATTTCATCATAAGTTTTCATCACTGCACATTGTTAGAAGAAAACCTCTTCTTCTAGCTACTTATGTCTTAATCACGCCATGCCGTGTATGGTCAGGGAGACTTATCAGTCATTCAAGCAAGTAAAGGAAGGATATGATTTGCTTGACACTTTCAGGATGCTCGTTTCTTTCACTTTTCCTCTAAGTTTTTGGCAAACAATATTCCAGATTACCATGCGATGGATGAGCATGAAAAGATGTGAACGTTGTATCATATTAATTCTATTTATTGACAAGAATAGTCTCTCGGAGGCTCTTTGTTAAGGCTTATTGGAATTAAAGTAATCAAGAATCATAAGTCTTGAAAGCCTAAGGGCTGAACATGCAAATTAGATAGTTAGTAATTGTTTTTCGGTTAATTTAGTTGGTAGTTATTTCCTGTATTTAGTGAAAGGGCATGTCGATTGGTAAATAACCCTTAGAATAGACACATCGGTTCATGGCACCGATTGGTAGTCTATATATACTTATGTACATGTATTGTTTTATAGTGTGGTTAATAATAGAAACTTGTGTTTATCAGTGAACAAACCCGCCCTCTGTTTTTTAACGAGTCACTGCACAATCTGATGTGCATACTCATACTTTTCAATATGATGTTTGTCCATGATTGATCCAAGATCTGTAGGACCTCAACATGGTATCAGAGCTGATGGTTAACGTGGATCGATCATTGCAGTCTAGAAAGTTATCGCCTTTGAAGAACAAGAAAACCCCGAAAACAAAGCATGAAGAAGAATCATGGAAGACGACACGTTTTCGGGCAGAAACACAAGAAGAATGAAGAACATAAAGAAGGTCATGTTATTTGCAAGATGATACGTTCCAGAAAGAAGTCTTACGCATATATGGCGGGAATAAGACACGGCAAGAGAAGGAGTACATAGGAATGATGAAAATTTACTATGAGGGAGCACAAAGATCCAAGAAGGAAAGGCCAAGAGATGAAGAGGTGGTTAGCAGTAGGACTGCGCGTAAAGGAAGTCCACCAGGATTTTGAAGGGATAAGTGTTGAAATAGAAGATGAACCGGAAAAGATATGTACAAGGACGATGATCAAGAAGATTATCCATGGAACGATAAAAGGCAACTAAACATGAAAGAAAAGACAAGTAACAAGGCGATCAAATACAGAAGAAGAAAAGAAGGATCGAGACTGCAATTAGGATGAACAAGACAGAGTGAAGATTATGATTTCTTGATTAGGGGAGTGAATATTGGAATTAAAGTAATCAAGAATCATAAGTCTTGAAAGCCTAAGGGCTGAACATGTAAATTAGATAGTTAGTAATTGTTTTTCGGTTAATTTAGTTGGTAGTTATTTCCTGTATTTAGTGAAAGGGCATGTCGATTGGTACATAACCCTTAGAATAGACACATCGGTTCATGGCACCAATTGGTAGTCTATATATACTTATGTACATGTATTGTTTTATAGTGTGGTTAATAATAGAAACTTGTGTTTATCAGTGAACAAACCCGCCCTCTGTTTTTTAACGAGTCATTGCACAATCTGATGTGCATACTCATACTTTTCAATATGATGTTCGTCCATGATTGATCCAAGATCCGTAGGACCTCAACAAGGCTTATTTGTTTTTTTTTGAACAGCAAGAGAATATAGACAAAAAAAATTAGCAAGAAGCTAGAAGAAGTTACAAACAAGGGGATAGAGCGTTACAAGAAGCTAGAAGAAGTTAAGGCTTATATGTTGGTTTACTTATTTGATTTCAGCTTATTTTTCATAAGCCCATATTTCTCTGCATATTTTGAAACAAATTAATGGATTATCTTTGTTCTTGTATACAAGAAGAGTTCAAGGATACTAACAGTTGTAATTCTTAGCCCGGTTTTAGTTTGTTTACTTCCTTAAGAGCTTAGGACTCTCAACACAATAGTTTTAGAAGGCTAGGTTTACGGTGGAATTGTACATATATATATCTCCAAGTTATGATAGAAAAGAGTTACTTGTTTCACCAAATGCAATAAGTTATGATATCTCCTTAAACTGTGTCTGAGATAAAAGATAAGACCTCATTTTATTCATAAACTGGGAGATGGTAAGAATTGTTTCTTTTGTCATGATAAGTGGTGCAGTATAGGACCTCTCAGTGAATTTAACAACTAGCTATGCAGAAATGCTAAAGTATGTGATATGATTGAGAATGGGGATTGGAAGTGGCCTGAGGGATGGGCCAACTCTTATCCAATTCTCCAAACACTATCTGTCCCACAGTTAGATGATAATTCTATAGACAGAACTATGTGGATGCATAATGAAGGTAATATTGTGAAGTTCTCTGTCAATAAAGCTTGGAAAGATATGATGCCAAATGAAGAGAAGATTAATTGGAGTAAGCTTGTTTGGTACTCACATACTAAAGAAAATGGAAGTAATTGTGGAAGTTTCATTATTGGAGGGAAAAATGGTTACAAAATGTTTAATGTGGTTACAACTCTTGAAATGAAAATGAGCTATATCTAGACTATTTATACACATGAAAACCTTCTAGAAACAATTCTAACTAACTGCTATCAAGTGTAAATGGAACTTTGCTGGGATGTTTGACTTTTGCGTTGACTTTTTTATATTGTTGATTTGATGAGTTGTGGATTGTTCTGCTGTTAAGCTCTTGATGTTTTATTTGCCTTGAATGTCATATTTACCTTCTTTACCTCCCGCACAAGTTGGCAGCGTGAAAGGATCACAAATGCCAAACTTGCTAGTGCAATTGTAATGAAGAACTTTAGGAAGACCTTTAGTAAGTACGTCAGCAGATACGCATGAATATGGAATATGGATGAAAACAATGAAGAAATAATCAATGATGTGACACAGAAAAAGATAGTCAGCAAGATGGATAGTATGAAAGGTGTTTGGATGAGCAAAGCAAGGAGTATTTTTGAGGAAGCTGCTAGTATGAAGTTCTTTCTGGATTCCCCATTGGGTATCACATGAATTTCTGACTATGCCTTAATTAACATTAATAATGTATCAACTGCTGTGAAGGGGGCTACAGCCATAGATTATGAGTATGAATATTGGTTAAGGAAATGTAGTCAGACGTGGTGATGCGGTGATGCCTTGTTCTAGATGTCTGGGTCAGGATGTGTGAGCTAGGTATGGGTGTTAACTACACATTCTTGTTTGGGTTTATCTTAAACAAGGGAGGAAATGTTGGCAGGTTTGGTTGTAATCCTATTGGAGGTTGGATGGTTTTGCATAGGAGCGGAGGATGCCTTCCAGTGGTAGTAGTCTTATTCTATGTTTGTGAGGATGATAACTGCAATATGTATCTAGTCTCAATATATCATTGTAGGGAAATGAGTCCATATGAGTGAATTAGTGATTCAGAGCCTCTAGCATTAGATGTATTGAATTTGTAGTCCCGTATGGAAAAAGTTCCCTCTAGCTTGTATGGTTGTAATTTGTTTTAGGAGAAAATTCCCAAATGATGCCAAAAAGTTGAGGCTTTTCCCAAATGATGCCAAAAATAACATGCTTTTCCAAAACAGTCATGTGCGAATGTATGACTCCATTAAATGTGCGACACGTGTCCATTTTTTTATTATTAAAGTACAGTGTAGGTGGGTTCTTGTCTTATTATTGAGTGTATTAAAAAGACTCAAATACCCTTGCCTTTAATACTACAACAAAATACTACAACACTTTCCAACAAAATATTCCATCATCAACACCACCACCACCAAATCCCAGATCCTGGGGATACTCCATCGAAATGATCCTGGGGATACAGCGGTTAGATCATGCGTATTTTAATCAACAACTGGTCCTTACTGATTTACCCATTTATATGAGGATTTTAATTAACCACCCTACAGCCATCAAGATCCGCAAACATCAAGATCCGCAAACACTTCAGTCTCTACAGCCAAAACCCAGATCCGCCATCAAGATCCGCCATCAGTCTCTATAATTTTGGTGGAGATTGCAATGAGGTTTTAAGGTTTGTTTCGGAAGTATATATTTTTTGTGTGATTGGAATATATTTTGGTTTTGTCACTTTGTGTATGTAGTTATCTTATGTGTTCAAGTATGGATCTAAGCATAGATTTGAAATTTGAAGGTGTTTCTGGTAGATAAAAAATAACGGTGGATGATAATTTGAGGCCACTTTTATTTTTATGGTGGTTTTACTGATGTTCCTTGTTTTGTGCTAGATCCATCATTTTTTTTGTATATCTAAAGGTTTTATTCTAAAAACATAGTTTATTTTTTTATACTTAACTTTTGATTTAAAATCTTCCTGCTAGATCTATAATTTTCCAAGATATAAATTATTTTTTGTTAGTATTTTTTTTGTACGATGTAATAATCGCCAGAGTATTGTCGGAATCTGGAAATAAAGTGATGTCGCACATTTAAACGGTAGTACAATCGCACATTTAATTGTTTCATATAAAGATAAAGGTAAATAATAAAAAAGAGGGTATTTTAGTCTTTTTAATACTATTGTAATAAGACAAAAAAAGAATATATAGGAAAACACCCACCTACCATTGTACTTTAATAATAAAAAAGTGGCACGTGTCGCACATTTAATGGAGTTGTACGTTCGCACATTCGCACATGACTGTTTTGGAAAAACATGTTATTTTTGGCATCATTTGAGAAAAGCCTCAACTTTTTTGCATCATTTAGGAATTTTCTCATTGTTTTAGTGCTTCTTTATCATTGCTATAGGAATTTCATGGCTCTATGATGGTAGCATTTGGTTTTAAGTTTAATTTTTTCACTAAAAGAAGGTTATGATATCTTCAAGTTCCATGTATATATATGCATGCATATAGAATTTAAGCATATAAAAAATAAATTAAATAATACAATGCATTCGAAACAAACAAGAAGAAGCATTATGATAGATTGCCACAAACAATAAAACAATACTCAAATACATATAAAAGATGAAAACAACGATCAAATACATCTACTTAGTTTTCTTATCGAGTCTGTGACTGTATTTCTCGATCACTTCATTGTTGTGTTCAATCCTTCTAGTAATTCTCTCATTTTCCTTAGTATTTTTCTCAATTTCCTGGTGAAGAAGAATGTTTGTCGTAATCAAATGACGGATATACTCTTCCTCTTTACTAGCACCATACTGTTTCAAACGTTCAAGCCGAATAATTTCTGGTCGTGTTGGAGGTGGCGGAGGGGCTGGTGGCTGTGACGCTGAATATGCCATTGAATCCATAAACACACGTTTCACATAAACACAAATTTTTTTCAAATAATGCGTAGCGGCAATTACGATTATGCCAATTGATGATGCTACAATGGTTTGTGCATAGGTTGGTATATTTTGGTCGTCAAATAAATCACAAGAACAAAATATTTTTGACGACAAAAACGTTCTTAATATCGATGCAAAATATTCATAATTTTGCATGTTTGATGTTTTAATTTGTGTTGCATGAGAAGGTGACGAAAGCGTTGGATCTGAAAGTTGCAAAAAAATGAAACTGAGAGCAAGAGAGTTGACATTTTCTCATGGAAAATTTTGTAAAATTGTTATTGGTATTTTGTTGTGTGGTTATACCACTTTACACTTTTCTAACAAAGAATGGCACAGTAATATTTATTACACCAAAATAAGACATAAACATTCTTTTACGTCTAATGTTTTAAGAATATATATATATATATATATATATATATATATATATATATATATATATATATATATATAGGGGAAGGTTAATGCGAGAACTTTTTTAAAATTGTAAAAATGAGAACTATTATAAAATATCATTAAAACATTGATACATAACCATTTTAGCAAAGATGGACCAAAATATTATATATTAATACAAGTAAACATTAAATCGACTAATAAACAACTCATACATGAGAAACAGATTACTGATACACAATTAAAATTTTGATACATATACAATAAAATCTCAAAAAACTAATTTCTTATAAATAAATTGATACACCTAATACACAACACCCACTAAAAACTTGATAAATAATACTAAACTTTGATACACATTACACGTTGAATCAAAGTGTATCACTTAGTTTACGCCAATTTTCATAAGAAAACCCATCAAATATTTAATAATTTTAGTTGTAATTAATTATGTTTTTATTTTCTTTTAAGTTGAGTGTCATTTGTGAGATTTTGGTTGATTCTTATTTTTACAACTTTAAGAAAGTTCTCATTTGATCTCAATTATATATATATATATATATATATATATATATATATATATATATATATATATATATATATATACTAAACGAGTACCCGTGCATAGCAACAGGATTTTATAACGACATATTGTTTATTGATAAAAAAGTTTATAGGTTATAAACGAAAAATAAAAAAAGTTTGAAGATTTGGGAATTAAACATAATGTTTTGAAACCCGGCTCGACCCGGGTGGTTCAATTGGTTGAACCGTTCCGGTCGAAAAACGGGTTTGAAGCGTCCCAGGTCGACCCGGTTTATGTTTTAATTTGTTGTATTTAATTTGGTAGATATATTTTTAATTGGTTGTACAATGTGAATAAATCATTGTACTTTTAAGTAATGGATAATGTTTTAAAACCCGGCTCGACCCGGTTGGTTCAACCAGTTGAACCGTTCTGGTCGAAAAATGGGTCGATTTAAACCGGGTCAACTTGCTAGGTTGGGTCGAAAATGGGTCAAATCAAACTTCGTCAACCCGTCAGGTTTGAAGCGTCCCTGGTCAACCCGATTTGTATTTGAATTGATTGTATTTAATTTGGTACATATGCTTTAGTTTGGTTGTTCAATGTGAATAAATAATTGTACTTTTAAGTATTGGGGTGTTTTAATAAGAGTATTAATTACATTTTATTTTCTCTCTCATTTGACCATTGTTGAAAACTCAACATTTCACTTTTGACTATTTTTCCATTATAAGTAGTAATATATATATATATATATATATATAGGGTGAGGATCAGGTACGTTTTTGTCTTTTAGTGCGGATAGTACGGACAAATCTCAACCCTCCATCTGAAAAAGGCGGAGTGGCAATATCGTAAATATCTCGTCTTTTTTTAAGATTGTTATTATCGTATTAGCTTTTTTTCTGAAAAAAATTCAAAAAAATTTGAAAAAATTAAAAAAATAAAGAGAACAACAAATAATTAAGAATCGCTGAAAAAAATTTCAAAAAAAAAAAAATCGTTTTCATCGTTAAAGGTATTGTGATATCAGAATCTGATTTTGACTTTTTTACAAAAGTCAAGATCAGATCTTGACTTTTGTAAAAAAGTCAAAATCAGATTCTGAAAACTTTTTTTTTAATAAAAAATTTAATATCACAATAACTTTTTTAATATCGTAAAAACTTTTTCTTAATAAAAATTGTTAATATCGCCGTAAAGTCAAGATCAGATCTTAACTTTTGTAAAAAAGTCGAAATCAGATTCTGAAAACTTTTTTTTAATAAAAAATTTAACATCACAATAACTTTTTTAATATCGTAAAAATTTTTTCTTAATAAAAATTGTTAATATCGCCGTAACTATCATTCTTTCTTAATATCAAAGTTAATTTTTTTTAATACCACTTTAACTTTTTCTTAATATCGTAATATCACGGTTCATTTTTACATGTAAAAAAGCTTAATATCACGGTACCACTCATAATATCGTTAATATCACATTAGCACTCATAATCAAAAAAGAAAAAAGTGCTCAAAAAAATCTGAAAAAATAAAAAAAATAAAAGAACACAACTAGAGTAAGGATCGCTGAGAAGGAAAAAAATCAAAAAAAAATCATTTTCATGATCAATTGGTACCGTGATATTAGCGTCAGATCTTGACTTTTTTACAAAAAGTCAAGATCAGATCTGGAATGGGCGGTCCAGATCCATCCGCACGTCCGCACTAAAAAATTGTATCCGCACGTGATCCTCACTCTCTCTCTCTCTCTCTCTATATATATATATATATATATATATATATATATATATATATATATATATATATATATATATATATATATATATATATAAAAAGAAGTAAATAAACTAAAGGGATAATTCCTAATATATCTCGATTGCTTAATTGGTTTGCTTTTTTGCCTCAGAATTCAGAGTTTTTGTATTTAAACCGGGCAACATGGCAACTCGACCCATATGACGCCAAGTGTCCGACATGAGGGCTGACAGTTGCCCAAAAGTACACAAGTTGCCCTACTTTGTAATCTGAAAAGTGACATTTGTCACTTGCAGATTCCAGTTGCCCAAAAACTATAGGTTGCCTTGGTCTAAATACAGAAACTCCGAATTCTAGAACAAAAAAGCAAATCAATTGAGCAATCGAGACATATTAGAAATTATCCCTAAACTAAAAGGATCGGAACTATATCATTAAATTCAGAGAACCAGGTTCATTTGTGTCACATAAACATTTTATAGTTCATTTCGGAGGAATTAGGATTTTTAATGAAAATTTATACTAGGCGGCAAACATTCATCGAGTCTCCATTAATCTCCGGAAAACCCCAGATCCGCCTGTGACTTTATATATCATTTAACCCAATGAAAGTATATAAAGCTAAGTCTACATACGAACAATTACGAATACAATCACTTCTGCTCAAGTAAACGATAAAAATGAGCATAAACAACAAGAACTAAACCAAAGTTTTTTTTTTTATTTTTTTTTTATTTTTTTTATTTTTTTTTTAACTCTAAAGCAAACTTACGCCAATTTATGTTCAGGAAGACTTGATCTAACGAAACATATGCAATTTTGTCTAACCTATAATAGTTGGAATTTGGGTCATAGAAAGCTCACACCATTTTTTATATTAATTGTTATGTCAGATATATTACCGTAAGGGTAAATTACATGGATTGTCCCTGAGTTATACCCCGTTTCCGCATTTGGTCCCCTGTTTTGACTTTGTTGCAAACATGGTCCTGTTTTGCCAAACGATTACCCGTTTGGTCCCTCAAGCCCCGTTATACTTAACCCTCGTTAGAATTTCCTGTTAGCTGAGGTGGCATGGTTGGTTTTTTAGTCATTTACTCAGTTTGGCGCATTACACGGTTGGTCTTGTTACTGTTCAGCATTGTAGCAAGTGCCCTTTTGTCCACAAGATGACTCTGGCTCGCTTCCCTAGTGATCCTCGAAGAATTTATATTAACACATTTTGTACGATCATTATTTTCCACATCCAAACTTTCCAAAACAAATACCTTCAAAAAGAAATACAATGCAACAATGGTAATGGTGGTCTGTACTCTGTACATGTGGTCAACAACCGGTGGTCAAGACTTCCTGGACCTTTCCTATGACCGTCCAACATGTGGAAAACTAGAGGGGGGGGGGGGTTGAATAGTTTACCGTTTAAAATCTTTTTAACTTGTTTAATTAGCTTTGAAACTTTCCGTTTGATCAAAGATATATACACAAACACAATATATAACATGCAAGTAAATGAAAGAAATGATCAAACCACAACACGAGTATTTATCGTGGTTCGGCTACAAGGACTATTTTTCCTTGCCTTACGTCCACGCCCCGAGTATCCAACTCGATAGTTTCTTTCACTAGTCAACAAGCTCTTTTCACCGGCGGAGAAAACCTTACACGTCGCTTATACACGTTTACCGACACTAAGCTAGATGTCGAGTTCTTTTACAAGGGTACAACCACTCCCGTTAGTTCTTTTACAAGGGTACAACAACTCCCGTCACACTTTGTATTTTGAGGACTAAAATACTAACCGATCACTACTGAAAATACACAATCAAATGAAGTGTAAACTAAACAAGTCTACACAATGCTAAGCTAACAAGTCTTGCAACGTTGTGTTGAATACTTGTAACTTTTTATGAATTCGTGAATCTCTTTGCTACAAAAAGAAACTTCACATATGAGATATTAAAGGGTTAGATGAAAGAATGAATGAATGTGTGAAAATATGATGTAGAGTGATAAGCCAAAAATCAAACTTGTGGCTTAGTATTTATAGCAAAACCTTCTGCCGGCCTGGCGGATACGGCGGAACCCTCAGATGGGTTCCGCCCATATACCCCCAGGGTTCCGCCGGGCTTGCAGTTGGTTTTGCAATAAATCTTGCAAACCAAACAATGTCACATCTCATTACACCTAGTCAAACACAAAACTTGCAAGCAAGCATATGGTTAGTCAAACACACTTTCTTTCCATAAATGTATATTGACAAAGCTTGCCATAAATGTGATGTGACATTTCTATTTTAAGAAATAAAAAGTGTTGTGTTTTATGAAATGTAAAATGTAGCAAATGTCTAGTTTATGCAAGTCTTTAAAACTAAGATTATGTTTTACTTAGAAACTAAAGTTTATATTTTGTCGTTAACAAAACTTAGCAAAGATCGTAAAATATAAATAACGTTTTTAGGCGATATTTGTATTAACAATCTCCCCCTTTTTGTTGATGACAAAACATAAACTTTGTTTTTAAGTAACTCACAAAATCTTAGTTTTTAAGACTTAAAAATTTTTTATATTAAACTTGTTTTACTTAAGTGATGAAAACCATATTAAGTTTTAAAGGTTTAATATATTTCTCCCCCTTTTTGTCGAAACAAAAAGTAGAGTAGCGAAGCGGAATAATGCACGTGCTCCCCCTTTGTTGTTACTCCCCCTAAAAGGAGTGCCAAGATAGGAAGCATGGATTTTGATCCTACAAAAAATGGTTAGTTTGTGATATATATAGTCAAGTTTGTAGTTACCACACACATTGCAACCACAATGACAACACAAAAATGATCAACCAACAATGCAAGTAAGTAAGTCGAAAGAAATATCATTCCATGTAAAATTTGACTTTTAAAAGTAAAAAAAAAAGAAATGGGAAAGATTCTTCTAATTCTAAAAGAAAAACTAAAAATAACCAAGAAAATAAAAGAAAATCAAATCCTACTTTCCTAAATGGGGCAAAAGGCCTCCAAAGGTTGTCTAGGATTTGTTTGGGTGGGAAAGAGCATCCAAACGTTCTATGACGTGTTGGAATGCAAAACGGGTTTCATCTTGGAATTGGTGAAGCAACATTTTGATGCTTTCACCCATTCGCTCACAATGTGAGCAAACATGGGGGTGAGTGGGTGGAAATGGGTTGGTTTTGGTTTCTTGGTTTGAGGGTGGGTTGGTTTTTGGTTCTTGGGTGGAGGATGGGTTTGGTATAGAGTCAAGTAAGGTGGTTTGAAATTCCATTGCTTGATGGAGGTGATTCTCGACCATGCTTTGGATTTCCTCATAGGAAGGAAAGAAAGACTCAAAGGTTTGGGCTTGAGAATGTGGTGGAGTTGGGTGATCATGGTTTTCAAAATTTGGTTCTCCATAAAGAGGACCATGGATGTCATGGTAGATAGGGTGAAACAACAATGGTTTGGTTTGATGGTACATTTGTTGTGGTGGTTGGGTGTGGTTAAAATGCTCATTTTGGTCAAGAATTGACCTTGGTGTTTCATTTGCAAAAAGGTGGTGGTTGTGTAGGTCTTGGTGGAAGATCATTGAGATCTCGGACAAAAGGGTGTGGTGATGTTGGAGGAGACCCAAATAACTCCATAGGTTCAAGTTTGGGTAATGGTGATGGTGATGGAGTTTTGGATGGTTGGGTTGGAGCACTTGGTGGAGTTGGGTCAATGGGTGATTTAGTTGGTGGTGGAGTGAGCTCATTGGGTGATGGAGATGGAGATGCAAGGTTTAAAAAGTGTTCATTTTTGATAGGTGAGGTGAATTCATCCGAGGATGATGAGCTTAGGTTGATGGATTGGTTAGACCAAAGTGGTTTGACACTTATCTGGGCGGTTTTCCGGATGGGTCATGATGGTTGAGAGGTGATTGTTGACTTAGTCATGGTTAAAATGGTTTAAAGATCAGAAATTGTGATGAAGAAGGTGTGATTTGATAGTGTTTAGGATGGTTTAATTTATAGTGATGAAATAGTGTGGGAAGGAGTGTTTGGATTTGATGTTAGGCCATACAAAAATGGAGGTTCCTAATGATTTGGAAAACTAATTGTGGGTTGTCATATCATGGAAGTCAATCCAATGAAAATGGTGAAGTGAGAAGACAAGATTTGCACTAAATGCTTAGTGGTTTTGGTAAATTTGTTGAAGGATATATCTCAGGGATTTCAAGGAACCTTTGGAAGGGTTCCTTCCTTTATGTGTGAAGGTTCCTTGGGGTGGTTATGGCTATTTTTGAAATTTGGCAGGAAATGGTTTTGTTTGAGTTATAAAGAATGAGAAGTACCCTATTGTGCTAAACAAATGGCAGGAAATTGGTTTCTATTTAAAAGGTTTGTATTTTGTTGATTGGATGTTGAAAACTAAAAAAAAATTCTGCAGGAAATCTGGCGGAACCTTCAGGATACACAGGCGGAACCCGTGTGAGGGTTCCGTCTGGTCCGTTGGGCCATTTCTGGGTTGCCCAAAAAATGCACTGGCGGAACCCATTCTAGGGTGCCGCCAGATCCGCCAGGCCTGAAAAATTTGGCAGTCCGCGATTTTGACCCGCGAGATGATTTTCAAATTTTTCGAAAACTCCTAAAATAAAAAAGATAATGCATTTCTGGTTAGGTAATGCAAAAATTAGACATGTAAACACACATACCATAGGACTTTAACCGGGGGGTCGAGAATTTCACTATACTTAGTGAAAATTTCATAAACATAAAAATTTGACAACTTGCCAAAAGTTGTCTACCTGCATCATTGTTAGTTAATACATGTTCCAAATAGTATCACACATTGTACCAACACACAAATACATCATAAACATTGTTTAAACGACCAAATTGTTCAAATAACACCTAGTGCCAAACACTCCTACACACCCGTACTCATTGACGATCAATCTTGTTCTTGAGCTTTCCAAGGAATCTTCCAAAATTCTTAAACATCCCCTTTATTTGCTTGAACTCCGCCGACTCATTTGGAATATCCGGAAGTTGGGATAGGTATTCGAGAGGTAGTAGCCTAGAGTTGGGCAAAGAGTCATCTTCACTCATTGAGGAAGATGATGAGGAGGTAGGAGGATGAGGACGTTTTCCTTAGGCTTTGTAAACTCTCTTATCACTAAGTCGGACAAAGGTGTGTGGAATGAGAGAGTAGCCAAGACGAAGACCATTTGGAGTTGGTGGAATGGGAGAGATGAACCTAAAGAGACAGGTCAAGAGCATTTCATACGGCATAGCCGTTGTGCCATGCACGGGAATGTCGGCCATTCTCTTAGCCATGTAGTAGGCAAGGTTGAAGGGTTGCCTAACGGACAAAGAGTAGAGCATGTATCAAAGGCAAAGATTGATATGATCTCGGTTTCCTATGGTGCTAATGACATTTGCTCTAAGGACTTCCTCCCATTTCTTGAATTGGGGCTTGAGTTCATTCATTTCCATTCCATATGGGTCCTTTTCGACCTCATTTCCCGAACGGGTTCTCCTAGTGTTGGTTGTCCTAACAAAGAGGTGGTCACGAAGTACATCTTTTGACACAAGAGGGGTTTCATAAGGATGGATGCGGTCATGGAGTGTGTCAAGAGTTGAGAGGGAGTGCAAGTCGGAGTAGATGCAAGTACCACGGTTTGAGACACCTAGGATTTGAGCAAACTCCTCAAGAGTGAAGGAGTATTGATGACCACTAGCCCTAAAGTTGATAGACATGCGACCATACTCATCCGTGGAGAGAGTGACGGATGCATAGAATTCTAGAATGAACCTAGGACAAATAGGCTCGTCGATTTCTAAAAGATACTCAAAGTTGATTGTGGCAAATTCGGTGCAGAGGTTTGTGCCTACTAGGAAGGACGGGTCAATGGTTCTACCCTCATGGACACAATGTTTTTCTAAGGCTTTGAAAACATCGATTTGATTTTGGTTAAGGCCTTTGGTTTTGTGATGTTTGGGTAGGTACTTAATGGTGTCCTTGTGGTCGTAGTCGGTTTGTAATGTGGTTGTTCTAGTGTGTGCCTCTATGAAAACAATGTGGAGGTGCGGTTATCTTGACTCATTTTGATGCTTCAAAAACGTTTTATAATGCAAGTTTCGTTATAAAACAAAATATAACCCAATCGCTCCTAGTTCAATGTAGCTTCGTTTGAATATACCCGAAAATACATATTGGTTATGTATTCCCTTTAGCATTCAAGAGACATTATGCAAGTGATGTTTTAAACATAACGTTTTGATTTTGTATTCTCAATGTGAGACGAAAAAATATTTGTCCTATTTGTGAGAAATTTTTGGAAAAATTTGACATCGGGTGTTTTAGCAAACATGTTTACACTTAGTAAGAATGCAATTTCTAACTATGGGGAACATGATTAGTTTTGTTAAACACCTAATTTCATGCATGATTTTCTCAAATTAATGCATAACCCCAAGTTTTTGTTTTTGTGCTAAAATTAAAATTCCTAGACTCAGATCAGGATTGTAATCAAGTTTAGAATACTTACAATGATGATTGATTTGCAATGTGAGTGGAAAGAAGACCAAGAAATCGTAGATATGGATGGATGGTAAATTGAATAGTAACAGTTTGGAAGTGGTGGTATGAAATAATGGGTGTTTGGTTTAATATAAACAAGAAAATGGTTCTGTAGGTCGGCGGATACGGCGGACCCCTGAATTGGGTTCCGTCCGTTGTGTCTGAGGGTTCCGCCGACCCTGCTGAGAAAAAGAGTTATGGATTTGTTTTTATTTTTGTGATTTTTGTCTAATGTCCAGAACTACAACGTAGGTTCCATGAGTCCTAAGCCTAGCCTAAGAAGGTTAAAAGGTTCACATTTAAGGGGTTTTGTGAGAATGTCGGCTATGTTGTCTTCGGAAGAAACTTTCTCAATTGAGATATTTCCTTTTTGAACGTTGTCACGAAGGAAATGATGACGGATTTCAATATGTTTGGTACGAGCATGTTGAACCGGGTTTTTGCTAAGATCAATGGCACCTTTGTTGTCACAAAGAATTGTGATGTCGTTAAGTTGAATTCCGTAGTCGACAAGAGCTTGCTTCATCCAAATAGCTTGTTGACATGCCTTTCCGGCCGAAACGTACTCGGCTGCCGTTGTTGAGATAGCAAGAGCCGTTTGCTTCTTAGAGAACCATGAGGTGAGACAATGTCCAACAAAAGTACAAATACCACTTGTACGTTTTCTATCGACATAGTCACCGGCATGATCCGAGTCGGCATACACTATGGTGTCTATTCCCGTTCCTTTGGGATATCATAAACCTAAATGTGTAGTGCCTTAATATACCTAAAAATCCTTTTAACGGCTTCGAGATGAGTAGTCTTAGGATCTTCTTGAAAACGAGCACATAGACAAACACTAAACATAATGTCGGGTCTACTAGCCGTTAGGTAAAGTAGACTACCAATCATACCTCTATATTTAGTGCTATCTACAGATTCACTTTCCTCATCCTTGGCGAGTTTAGTTTCCATGGACATGGGTGTTTTGATTGGTTTCGATTATTCTAATCCAAATTTCTTAAGCATGTACTTAATATATTTAGATTGGTTAAAGAAGATACCATCGTCTAGTTGTTCAATTTGGAGTCCTAGGAAAAAGTTGAGTTCTCCCATCATACTCATTTCAAACTCGTCATGCATGATTTTTGAGAAATCCACACATAATTCTTGACAAGTTGATCCGAATATAATGTCATCAACATAGATTTGGACTATGATAATATGTGAATCTTTCTTCTTAGTGAAGAGAGTATTATCAACTAAGCCCATGGTATACTTATGGTCAACTAGGAAGGTTTTAAGTCGATCATACCATGCTTTTGGAGCTTGCTTAAGTCCGTAAAGAGCCTTTTTAAGTTTGTAAACATGATTTGATTTTTCAAAATCGATGAAGTCCGGTGGTTGAGCAACATACACTTCTTCATTTATGACTCCGTTTAGAAATGCACTTTTGACATCCATTTGAAAGAGTTTAAAATTGTGTGCACATGCATATGCAAGTAAGATTCTAATTGACTCGAGCCTAGCAACCGGAGCAAAAGTTTCATCGTAGTCAATGCCTTCTTGTTGGTTATATCCTTGTGCAATAGCCTAGCTTTGTTTCTAGACACAATTCCATTTTCATCCATTTTATTACGAAAGACCCATTTTGTTCCAATTATAGTTTGACTCTTTGGTTGAGGAACTAATGTCCATACATCATTCCTAACAAATTGGTTTAACTCTTCTTGCATTGCAATTACCCAAGACTCGTCTTTAATGGCTTCATTAATGTTTTTCGGTTCAATGGTTGACACGAAACAAAAGTTGTTGCTTTCATTTTGAACTTTTGACCTTAGTGTTCTTTCGTTACTGTTGCTTTCATTTTGAACTTTTGAACTTTTGACCTTAGTGTTCTTTCATTTTGAACTTTTGACTTTTAGATTCTTTGACATTGACAAGTTCTTTGTTTAATAGTTCATCTTCATTGTCATTACCTTCATAAGACTTTGGGTCAAATTTGGTGAGATAATCCTTGGTGTTAAGAATGAAACATTTACTCCCAAACACTCTAAAGTATCATAATGTAGGCTTTTTACCTTTATATAGTTCATAAGGAGTTTTATTCAAAAATGGTCTAATTAAGACTCGATTTAAAATGTACGTTGATGTGTCAACGGTATTACACCAAAACTTTTATGGAATGTTTTGTTAATTAAGCATTGTTCTACTCATCTCTTGCAATGTCCGGTTTTTACGTTCTACTACACCATTAGATTGAGGGGTACGTGGAGCCGAAAAGTTATGAGTAATACCATTAATATCACAAAAGCTTCCAAATTGAAATTCATTATCAAATTCACGACCGTGATCCGTTCTAATAGACACAATATTAGACCCTATTTGATTTTGAATTTTCTTACTTAGAATCTCAAATTTATCAAAAGCTTCATTTTTATTTTTCAAAAATTGTGTCCAAGTATATCTTGAGTAATCATCAACTATGACCAAAGTGTAGAAGTTACCTCCATAACTTTGTATAGCGGATGGACCAAATAAATTCATATGCAAAAGTTCTAGACACTTCAAAACTTACAAGCCAAACCATGCCCACCTGCAAAAACTCACAATGTTTATCTTCCAAAAATTACAAAACTTACAGGCTTGATATTCCAACTTTATCTTCCAAAACTCACAATGTTTATACATGCATGATATTCCAACTTTATCTTTCAAAACTTACAAGCCAAACCATGCCCACCTGCAAAAACTCACAATGTTTGTTTGAAAGTTCTCGCTTGAAAGTTCACAAGCCAAACCACAATGTTTGTTTCAAAGTTCACTGGGAACTTTAACTCACTTCCAAATGTATTTAAATATTGCAAATGTATACATGTTTTTTGTTTTCAAAGTCGGTCGAATAAGCGAACGATTTGTGAAAACCGTTGGCCGGCGATCGATACGGCCTAGTACCCACAATGGGACGATCGATCTTGCAAATTGATCGATCGATCCTCATGATCGATTTCTTCCGGGCCAGTGTGAATAGCTTATATATGTTATGTCCCTGAATGAAACAACTCGTACGGTGTAGTGATTTTTGTAGTAGTGTGTCCTACTCCTACCGCGAGTAATTATGAGCCCAAAGTGTTATCAAAATTAACAATAAGAAGTTGTGTGGAAAATTATTATTATTATTATTATTAGAAAGGCAAAAATTATATAGAACCCAAAAAGAAGGGAAAACGATACAATACACGACATCCTTTTCAATTAAACAAGATAATTAAGAGAAGGGACCCAAAGAAAAAAAAAACAAAAGATTCAACCCAAAGAACTAAAACTAAGGGTGCGTTTGATTCGCAGTATATTTTGAAAGAAATTGTAATCTATCAAAGGAATTATAATTTGAAAGAATTGTAATTCAAAGAGTTGTAATGTGTTGGAATTGTAATTGATATATTCTTTCACTGTGTTTGGTTAGATCTCAACGTAATTTAATTAAAAAAAGATAAAAAAACATAATAATAATAATAATAATAATAATGATAATAATAATAATAATAATAATAATAATAATAATAATAATAATAATAATAATAAATATTATTATTATATAAATATTAATATAATAATAATAATAATAATAATAATAATAATAATAATAATTATTATTATTATACAAATATTATTATTTTAATATATATATATATATATTAAAAATTTATTATTTTATTTTATTATTTATTTATTATTATTATATAAATATTATTAGAATAATTATTATTATTATTATTATTATTATTATTATTATTATATAAAATATTATTATTTTAATATTTATATAATAACAACAACAACAACAACAACAATAATAATAATAATAATAATAATAATAATAATAATAATAATATTAATATTTATTATTTATATTAAATATTTATTATTATTAATATTATTATTATTATTATATAAATATTATTATATTAAATATTTATTATTATTATTATTATTATTATTATTATTATTATTATTATTATTATTATTATTATTATTGTAAAATTCTGAATTACGACGTAATTCAAAACTTTTCATCAAACATCATATGTAATCTAAATTCCCTCATTTGATATAATTGTAATGACTGAATTACAATTACAACGCAAACCAAACAACCTACGTAATGTAATCTGAACTACAATTCATTCCATTCTGCGAACCGAACAACCAATGTAATGTAATATGGATTACAATTACATCCAATTACGCCAGATTACGGTGAACCAAACGCCCCCTAATACTTTCACAAAAGCTAAATAATCAAATGAACTTTTACATTTAAAAGCTATCACACAAACGAAAATCAAGTCTAATTTTTCATATAGAAGCGAAATGACCTCATTTTTTGTTCACCTCTTTATTGCCACATCTATCCAAACTTGTTACATGTATATACCTTAGGGCCTCCAACTATAGGCAGAGCTAAAGGGGGGCACGGTGGGCAAGTTGCCCTCCCCAAATAAATTTTAGCGTAATTTTTTTTTTTTTAAGTATTTGAGATATTATGGTAATTTGCCCATTTAAAATCATCTGCCATATCTAAATTGAAAAAGAAAGAAGCCATGAAAGGAAAAGAAAGCGTATGTTTCTTGCACACTAAATGAAAATGAAGAAGGGTGTGTTTTTTGAAATTAGCAGTAGCAGTTAGTAGTTATAGTTAGCAGTAAGCAATTAGCAGTTTAATTTATAAAAGTGTTTGGTAGAATAGTTGTAGTTGTAATTTTAATGTGTAAAATGACGTAACGTTAAAAGTTAAACGCTAAATGCTTGGTAGAAGAGTTGTAGTTGTAATTTTAATGTGTAAAATGACGTAATGCTAAATGTTAAACGCTAAATGCTTATTCAAAGAGCATTGTGAAACTAGCGTTTTATAAGTTTATAAATGCTATATGCTTTTTTCTAAACGAGCTTTGTAATAATAATGCTAATTGCTAATTGCTTTAAAATGCTCTCAAAAGCTGTCTGCCAAAAACACCCGAAGTGTAAAAAAAAGCTTTTGTTTTGTAGTGCACTTTAATCACGTGGGTTGAGAAGTACAACTCCTTTCTCTATTTAAAAAATAAATAAATAAATAAATAAATAATTATTAGCTTATTTTTATGCCTAGTTAAAAATGATCTCTCAGGTTAACAAAATTTAACAATACTATCATCCTATACTCCCAAACACACCCGAAGTCTAAAAGGCACGCCATGGTATGAGGTGTGGCCTCAAAGTTACAAAATATATCAAAGCGTCGGCTCTAGGCGTGGCGTGACCTGAGGCATGAAAAAACGTAAGGCGTGGCGAGTTTTTTTGAAACGTTTAAGGGATTTACTAATATTTAGGATTTGAGCTTGCATTTACTAGTATTTTGAATTTGGGCTTGAATTTACTAATGTTTACAACTCCTATAATTATGAAATATGATATTAATCTATAAATACTTTTTGTCGCCTTAATTTACACATTAAAAACGCCATGCCCTCATGCTAAGACTTGAGGCTTAGACATGCCGCCACACCACGCCTCACGTTATTCATAATTTTGAAATTACACACTCCGTCCCTGGCCTGCCTCCGAAACCACCGCGACTAACCCCCACAATCACATTCAATCGCTCGATTACAAAATCAACACCAATTTTTCAATATCATAATTTTTCACTATCATTTTTGGATATCATCTTCAAATATCTGAGTTTTCCAAAAGTTGTAATAGCAATATATATTCATTTTACCTATTGTATGTGACTCTTCAACTTTGTTTTGCTTTCTCATTGTAGTTGCACGTAGGCATGCAATCAAAATAAAAAAGATGCAATCATAAAAACATACTTGTAGAAAATCTATACTACATATAATGTATGAAGCACTCTCTCTCCAAAATTTTTAGATTTACAAGAAATAATGCATGGTTTACAACACTTTAATGCACCCAATTTTCAGAATTACAACAAAATACGCATATTGTACAACAAAAAATAGCATGGTGTCATTTTAAGACCAAAATTCTACCAAACAACATTAATGCTATTAAAAACACCCCTTCACCAAAAATTACAACCATTTAAGCACAATGTACAATAGCTTTTAAGTAAATACAAGTCATAAAACACAAATCACAAGTATGTAAAGCACAATGGTTTTAAGGTCAACATTTTATTCAACACATATAATTAATACACTAATTAATTCACCCCTTCACCAAAATATACAATCATTTAACCATAATGTACAAGCTAATGAAGCTACTAAGCCAAGTACCTTAAAAATAAAGCCATTAGGCTGGGTACAGTGGTCGGTCGACCGGACCGGTCGCCCCTGCGCTGACTGAGTCACCGCCACTGCAACCACAAGATCGATGAAGGTCGGACGGCTCCAAAATTCACAAACCAGAGACCCCTCGACCGATTAATGCATTCCAAAAAAGAAGAAAAAAATTGTACCATTACATATCAAAATAAAAACGAAGATGAAATGAAAGAAGAAAAGAACAATCATCAATCAAGCCAAAACAAACATCAAACTTATTCCATCTATGGTCCACGAACAGAAACTATACAGTAACAATAAAACCAAACATCTACATCTACCTCAATTCTAACCCCGTCTCAAAACCACCATCACGGTCAACACAACATAAAACCTTAGAGAGAGTTTCGTTTGATATTCAAGAAAAGGGTCTGATTTTCTTGCAAACATAGATTGTTGGTTATGTTCGGTTATCAAGATAAGAAAGAAAGGAAGAGTACGTGATGTTTGTGTGGCTGCAAATCATGGCTATGTATTTTAGTGAGGGAAATTAGGGCAGAAATGAGGTAACTTACGTTTTGTAAACGTATTTATAAGTCCTAACATTTGAGTTATATATCGGTTTGGTTGTTAATTGGGCTAGCCAAATGATATCACAAATTGTTTAGTAGTTTTATCATGGGCCTAAATAGATATTGATTATTAAAGTTTGTTTAGGTTGAAAATGGTTTTAGACTAATTACTAATTGAGCCGTATATTATTTGTATGGTATATTTGTTTTTGGGCTAATTTTGATATTTAGTTCATGTGAATAGTGTATATTAAAAATGAAAATGTAGGGGATATATATAGTGTAAAAGAGATAGGATTTTTTTGAAATAAAAATATAAATGCTGGTCGCTTTACTATGCCTACCCCTACCTAAGGTAGAGAGGCTGCTTCCAGTTCTATCTAAGATTGGAAAGGACCTCCGGCTTTTGTAGGGAGTGAGGATCGAACCATTGACCTTTAGGTTAAGATGCAAGGGGTTTTTCAACTGATCCAATTATAAAATTATGGCCGCATAACATCACATTACCATAAAATATATTCACAGGGTACCCGCCGCCGCATCCCGCGGGTACCCTGCTAGTAATTTATAAAGAAAGTGTGGAGGGGTAGGTGAAAATGAAAAACCGAATTGTGTGGACGAACAATTTGGATAAGATATTGAAATGACAACTGCGCCATTATGATCACATGCGCCATTTTGTGTTACTTGTTTTTTTTTTACTATTTTCGTCATTTTCTCTACTCTTTATGATGTCCGTGGATCATGGGCGGTTTTGGGCCGGCGCAGCATCAGCAATCGAGCCGGACCCAACCCGCTAAGGGGCACTAAATTTTTTTATACTTATTATATGTACTAGGCCCAACCCATTATAGAGGTACTTTTTATACCTATTATATGTACTAGCCCAACCCTTTATACCCATTATAGGGGCACTTTGTTTTCCTTTTTGTGCCGGGCTTAATTTTTTTTGATGTTCTCAGCACCGCCACTGCCGTGGATCCTAGTACGATGATTATAATGACTTTTTATTTGATCACGTTTCTAAATTACTATAGCCAATAATTGAATCCACACAAATACTAGATTCCAAATCATACGAATAATTATTAACTGCTACAGTCCAGACCCACTCTCAAGTATTTGATTTTAGGGTGTTGATACTTACACCACAAAAAGTGATGCACATATTATAATTTATGCAATATCATGTTGTATCATATGTATTAATAATGTGATATTGTGATGTGTGCATCACTTTTTGTAGTGTAAGTATCACCACCATTGATTTTATGTTTAAAGCTATGTAGCTTTTTGTTATCGTGCGAAATATTGTGACTGACTTTGCTTGTGCAAATGTGCAATTTATTGATTCAATAACCTTACAAAGCAATACTGTGATGCGATTAATGAGTTTTTCACTGCGAAGGAATACTTAAATAGGTTTATCGGTGAACCATCTGCTAACCATGTCAAAGCATTGTTTGGGCTTGTACTCCGGAACTGTGTGACCTCCTCCCTGCAAACATAGTGAATTGCGTACATAATGCATAAGCTTTATATATCCACAAGATCGGGTATGTTGGTGTATGAAAAAGTTGTGAAGGAAGTTTTTCTAAAAGTGGATACTTTATCCGAAAAAAAATTATAAAAAAATACGTTTGCGCATTAAATCGCTTTTTTGTGAATCAAAAATTCGTTTCTGGACCCAACTTCTTTTGACTTTTTTCACCAAAATAACATTGCGCATCTAACTAAAACAAGTTAAAAATTTTGTGCATTAAAATTTTTTTTGCGCATTAAAATTCATTTTTTGTGCATTAAAAAAAACGTATAAAAACTCAAAATTAGAAAAACTTCTTTCACAAAAGTTTTATGCACCAACATACCCGATCTTGTGAAATTTTTTTGGAATTTTTCGAGAACTTTTTTTTTTAAAAATTCTTTTTATTCTTTTTACGGATATTTATCTTTTTATTTTAACTTTACCCTATATATATATATATATATATATATATATATATATATATATATATATATATATATATATATATATATATATATATATATATATATATGTGTGTGTGTGTGTGTGTGTGTGTGTGTACGTAAGAGATCGTGTGCGTTTGTATTGTAATAAGTTGTTCTACCTTTACAGTCGCAAATACTAGAGAATAGTTATCTTGGGCATACGTTGTTTTGTATCCTGCTACTTGGCCATCAGAATACCATACATCCCAATCACTCTCTGTTATTGTCAAATTCAGAGACTGTATCCAATTAAGTGTACCCACATGCGGAACCATCATGTCGTGATCTCCACTGTTTCATGAAAGTTACACATATGTTGATGTAAACACGCAGTCATATTAATCAGGGTAACTAAAATGGGATAAGGAACTTGCAATAATACCTAAATATTAAGGCTCGACAGTTGCGCTTAATTAGCTGTTGGTGATACACAACACTGCTGAGAACATTGAACTCATATAATGGCAATGTAGTGTATCCATAATGGTACTTCATGTCCGAATTACATAGAAAGAGCTCCTCCACCCTTCCCTAGTTAATAAGATCACAGATTTTACCATACGATTATGGAAAATACTAAACATTCCTACATTTTTTAAGCCTAAGATTATTTGTATTGGTTATATTTCTATAGTTATCAAAATGAATTTTTCTCCCAAATGTAGCATGCATTACTAAACAAACCTTGCGTATGTCAAGTGCTTTCATAACCTTTTTATCATGGGCCCAAAGGCTTGCAAAATAATAGTTGGCCTGCAGAGAGAAGATTGTGTTTAAGATTAGATATTCAAAAGGACGGAACTGTAATGAGTGAGAGAACGAAGGAGAGTGGGAGACTAATACATGACATTTGGTGAAGTTATCGGCCTTCGGTGAAGGTTGTTCATGAAGCATCTTAATTGGATTTTCCCATAATGATATATGTTCTCCCCTTATTATCGGATTTACAGCTTTAATCATATTGGTTGGAGAGTCCTCACAATTAGTCTCTAAAATTTGTGACATGTTAATGTTTTTTACTCGCTGACAATAAACATAAATAGCAAATTATTAGTTAGTCGGGCAATAACATCAAAAAAGAAAGAATTATCATAGACGTGCCTAAAAAACAACATAAAAACGCATAATTTAACATTTTCTTTTTCTTTTTCTTAGAAACAAACCACTCATTTCAACATGTGTTTCTAATTATATTGTTAGACACACTATAAGACAAATCAAATTATATACGATTATTCTTACACACCGTATAAAAACGTGTACTTTTATTTATACATTTACAAACTATAAGATGTGCTAAAAATAAACACAATTACAAATGTGTAAAAACATGATTTTATCTACTTTTACTTATACCAATGTGTAGTAACTAACAATCACACTATCTAAAAGGGTCACGCTTCCAAGCGTGTAAAATTTGTTGAAAGGTAAAAGACAAAGAGGCGTGGAGAGTGTCTTAGGTGATTTGACAACATGAACGAATCGCAATATTAATTTTACACACTTATACATGTATACTTTAGATTATTTTTTTCACACTTATTTAATTATTTTGTCCACATATGTAAATGTTGAGATATTATTCATGCAACATTTGTCCAAACACACTAGGGAAGCGTGGACTTTGATAATTTAAACATTTAAAAGATGTATATTTTAGCAAAAAAAAAATTGTAGAATTTGACTATTTCTTATAGTGACATCTACATGAATCATTTCTCAAGCATAAATAACGGCAATAAACTTAAATTAACTGTTATGAATTGAACTATCCGTACCTTGTTCACTTCATCGATACGTGACATGCATAGCAAATTGCTATCATCAGCTTCTGCATACTCTCCGTTGCAGGCTTTTTTTGTTGACTATAATAACATAAGAGTGAATTACTTTTTCCTTTCAAGTGTATTATGAAGAAAAGGCTTGCAACTAGTATGAACTTGAAATTTTATGTTACCTCAAATAATTCTTTGGATATAAGTGCCATTTGATTAGCAAATTCAAACCGAGAGTTAACATCACCGCTTTTATTGGTCAGTGGGTTCCCTGTCATGTATCCCTAAAAAAGTACACTTCAAGTACTAGAGACTTGTTTAGAATCAATTATCTGTTATGCATAATAATAATGTACTTGCCTTAATATTTATGACAGGCTCTAAATCTTGCTCATTGCCTGCATTATGATTTATGGAACGTGTTAGATAATTAGCGTAATATAGAAAATCACGATGTAGCAAAATAAAAATATTAGACCTTCATATATCTTCTCGGTAACCATTGGTATAACAATCCCCGAATAAGAAATTCCAGTGACATAAAAAGGATTTTTTAAAAACCTTGGATGACCCTTAACAAACTGTATAGTAAGTAATCGTTAGTAATTGAAGCCATCGATAAAAAGTGATGCTAATTTTGATTTAATCTTCCAACAACCTTTCTAATGAACTCAGCAGTTTGGGATGCTGATAACGTATCACTGCTGTAAGCAGCTTCATCAGTTGTTGTATACGAGTATCCAGTTAATGTCGGTCCATCCAAATATATGACATTCGCTAGCTTTAAAATGCCGTAATAGATTGGATCGGATTATAAGAAAATGGTTAGCACAAACAATCAACCTCATATATAACTGAGTTTATACGAAAAGCAAATTTTATTACACCTACCTTTGTCCAAGAATTCGGGTCAATTTGTAATGCTGGGACACCGTCTACGAAAATCCCTTTCTTAATTTTGAATGGACCTATCATAAAAACTAAAAATGTAAGAATTTGATCCAAACATTTATAATATATACTCAATCAAAAGCAATAAAGAAACCAACAACACAAGCTTGGTCTTGTTTACTTGTACTTATGAAGTCATGATTGACAGGGACGGAGCCAAGAATGTCCCGCGGGTGCCCGGGACACTTATGAATTTTTTTGATGTAGTGTTAATTTTAAGAAAAAACACCAATTTTTCCTAAATGAATCTTAAATGACCCCGGTCCATCAAAATGTGTTTTTAGTCTTATTTAGTTAGCATCTTAAACTCTATTATATTACGGTTAAAAAATTTTTGTGCACCCAGTCATATTTGTTCCTGGCTTCGTCCCTGATGATTGATTTGATTTTGATGATAAGAATTTGATCCAAAGCTTTGGAGTATTGATCTAGCTAGGTTCTGATGAGAACTAATTACGTACCAATTTCAAAAAAGAAGGCATGGAGATTGCTACAACCAGGTCCTCCAGCAAGCCAAATGATGAGGGGATCGTCCTCCGGGTTCCCTTCAGACTCCACAAAGAAGTAAAATAGCTGCACGGCTTCATTTTCTCCAACTCCAATATACCTGGTATTCACGATTCACATGCCTAAGCATATATAACTTGCAAGAAATAATGTTGCGGTTGTGTTTGAAAGAAGGTGCAGTGAAGCATATATACCCGGTTTCTAGTTTGAAAGGAAGAGGACCTGGATAACCAGGTAACATTTCGACAATGGTCTGGGACGAAATGCGAGTGGAGGAAGCAGCCCATAGGAAGATCAGGAGAAAACCCTTATACATTTGATTTCTTGGGTTATTTGCTTTGGTTAGTTTAACAAATTGTCTAATTTTTATGATAATATATAGAGGTGTACGTAAAAGATCAGATCCAGTTAAACATTTTGGTTTTGCTAAAAAATAAATAAATAAATAAATAAAAATAAAAAAGTTAAGCATTTTGGTACACAACCATGAACCATTCCTTTAGCTTCACTTTTAAAAAGGATACATGAAAAGAGGAAAATCTACAGGTGCAAACTAGATTCATGCAACTTATATAAATCAGAGGGAAATATAGTGATATATCATATATACATCTCTTAGGTTCAGTTCGTTTATTCGTATTATTGTCCATATCCATTAAAAAGTGTCATTCGTATAACAAGCAGAGACGAACTTGAACAATCTTGTTGGGGCCAATTTGAAAAGTATTTATTTTAGGGGGCCGGTATAAACTACACTGAAATTTTTGTATTAGAAATTACAAAAATCATATATAAAAATGTATAAAATGTACATAGGATCAAAAATTTTAGAGAGGCCGCAACCTCCCTCATCCCTTCTAAGTTCCGTCCATGATAACAAGCATGTTAAGGAAATGTTTAATGCCCCATTGTCTTGGAGAAAAGTGAATATGACATTCATTTACTTGATCACTGAATAATCATGCATATATCTGGAATAATACAGGTTTTATGCGATTGTACGTGAAAGAGATTACAATTGTACGATCACTTGAATTAAGAGAAACGTTAGGTCCTTGTACAATTGTACGTGAAAGAGATTACACACACAGAAAAAACGTGGGTTGCCAACACATTATTGTACTATAACCAGAAAAAAAGAGCCCGTACAACCACGGGAATTGTATTATTTTATAATTAGGTTTTACATATGAAACAGTACAAAAACAACGTGGTCACCCCAAAATTCATTCAAACCTTCAAAATTGAATCGCTTCATGCCTTTGACTAATCCTCTCATAAATTAAGAGCGTGAGGTAACCTAACGCAGCACCCTGCGTTATAACATAACGCACCCTCAATTCTAGTGCGTTAAGCCTTACCGGCATTGAAAGGCAAAGCGCAAAGCTGCGTTAACGCGGTGCGTTTTCTCCTTAACGCAGAAGTTAAACTGCGTTTGTATTAAAAAAAAAATTACACTTTTGGCCCTTGTATTCTTTTATACTTTTATGACTTCCAAAATGCAAAAATTACAAAACACCCCCTATGATATAAAAATCAATCCTTAAATATATCCCGCTAGTATTTGAACTTGAAATTTTAATATATGCCGCTCGTTTTTGAATTTGAAATTTAATTATATCCCGCTCCTATTGTTACAAACGGCTATAAATAGCATACCAATTTACAAAATTGTTTCAAACTTCAAACATTTGAAATGAATAATCGTTGGTCAGTAGAAGAAGAAATCTTGCTAGCTCAAGTTTGGGTTGCAGCTCATGAAGATGTTGTCAACCACAATGCAAACTCTTTTTGGAATCGGGTTGTAGCCATGTTTAACAATCTTTCTGACGGTGTCAATCGAAACAACGATATGGTCGCGAGTAAATGGAGCAGAGTCAACTGTGAATGTGTTGTATTCAATGCTATTTACAAACAGTTGCGGCTAACAACCAAGGACGATCACACTGTTTGTCTCATGAATGCAATGAGAATTTTTCAAGAATGCTATGGTGGGAAAAGCTTCAAATATGTTCACGCATAGGAGGTTTTGAGAAAGCACCCCAGATGGGCCGAATAAAATACTTATATGTTATCGTATCGTATTGGTTATTTGCGTTGTATGTTGTTGTTGTTGTTCAACCATAGCAGATTCCACATTTTCTTGAAAACTCCAACGGATCTTGTTGGAGATTTGGGCCTGTATTTGGTTGACACAAACCCACAGCGAATCAACAACAGCAGCATCTTTACGACATTCATCGTACAAGAACGTGTCGATCACATATTTCCTATCATCTGAGATGTCTGTGCATGCTGCGTAGCGTTCTCTAAGTCGTCGTTTCAGTTGTTTCGCAAGCTCAAACTTCTTAATGACTTCCACAATAGCATTTTGGCGATCCGTGTCACCTTTCTCGGTTTCTTTTTTGATAAATAGATGCAATTGTTCGACAGTATATGGGAGTTTACAACCCATAATTGTATGTAAATATGTTAAGTGTGAGAATGCTAAGTGTGAATATATTTGTAAATTGATGTGTTGTATTTATAAGGTTTAAAAAAAGATGAAAAATAGCCGTTATTTTCAAACGGTAAAAGAGGTACACGTTTTTATTTTTATTTTTATTTTTTTATTTTTTTTTTGAAATTCAAATTCAAAATCAGAGCGAGATATATTTAAATTTCAAATTCAAATTGAAACGTGCGGGATACATTTAAAATTCAAATTCAAAATCATACACAATTCACAAACAATTCATACAACAATGTCACGCAACACTTCACCCGTAGTTTATTTGAATCGTACTTTTTATGTTTAATGTAATTCGTGTTTAATGTAGTTATGTTTTAAGTTTAATGTTGAATGTAATTCGTGTTTAAGTATAATAGTTAATGTAATTTGTGTTTTATAAATGTTTATGTTAGTTATTAAAATGAAATATTAGTTTTAGTGTAGGGTTGAAATTGAAAATAATTGAGGTGAATGTGAGTTAAGATGAGTTATAGGTTAGTTATGGTACCATAGTATTTTTTGTTGAGTTAAGGTGAAAAGGTTAAAGCTGATGTAGCGCTGACGTGACAGTGAGTTATGTTATAACTCACAAGTAACTTACCCAATGCTCTAAGAGATGAGATCAACATATATTACGAATTCTTTATAATTTTTTTTAATCAAAACTAAAAAGAAACTCAATTTTATTTATTTATTTATTTTTTATTTTTGTGTGTGTGTAAAAGTAAGTTATTTTACGAATGGTAAATCGTTAAGCGATAAAAATCCACCATCGCGACGAGAATCTTTTTACCTTTTAGCAGACAAACATTTCGATATATTTTCGACCACCTTTTTTTCGAGTTATTTTTTTTGCGCTGAAATTTACGCACTGAAAAATCAAATGTGATTTATTCTTTTAAACATCACGCGTGATTTCACAAATCACATGTGGATTTTCAAATAAAAAATCAACTCTGATTTTTCATGGCATAAATTTCAACACTAAAAAAAAAAAAAAAAAAAAAAAAAAATTGTCGAAAGTATATAGAAGTACTCCTTTATAAAAATATGATTTAATTCTCGTCACGATTGTATAATTCGTTTTATGTAATGATTAACAGTTTGTGAGATATTTAATTTAAAAAAAATAAAGTGAGTCTTTTTAGTTTGATAAAAAAAATGAATGATAAGTATTTGTCCATTGGATCTTTAAACAATTTTATGATATATATTAAACTTTTCTTTATAGATTGAATATTAGCTCTCACATAGATATACATGCTAAAAGACTTTCTTATTTTATAAAGAGTAAATTCCATACATCGTCAATGTGGTTTGACAAAATTGCATGATTTTATTCTTAATTCACATTATGACAAAATCAATTGTCATTCAACACATTTGACCACTTTTTCCAACACAAACAACCAAACATAGATTCTGCAATTTGCTTATGAAATTTTTGCAACAAAACCCAAATGCCATATGAAACAAACGACAACGATATTTAACAAACTTAACATTCAAGTGCCATGTTAATCTAAGGAGATTAGGAGAGGACAACTTTAGATAAAAATATTAGATGCTACAACTAACATTGCTAGATATAAATAAAACTGCGATTATTGACTGTCCAATTAGTATTAGTGTCAAGTGATTGTTAGATATGTTATGTCACTGAATGAAACAACTCGTACGGTGTAGTGATTTTTGTAGTAGTGTGTCCTACTCCTACCGCTCCACTTGAGAGTAATTATGAGCCAAAAGTGTTATCAAAATTAACAATAAGAAGTTGTGTGGGAACTTATTATCATTTTTTAATTAATTTATTTATTAATTTTTTTTGAAAGGTAAAAATTACATAGAACCCAAAAAGAAGGGAAAACGATACAATACACGACATCTTTCTTCAATTAAACAAGTTAATTAAAAGAAGAAGGGACCCAAAGAAAAAAAAAAAAAAACAAAAGATACAACCCAATAACTAAATCTAATACTTTCACAAAAGCTAAATAATCAAATGAACTTGTACATTTAAAAACTATCACACAAATGAAAATCAAGTCTAATTTTTCATATAGAAGCGAAATGATCTCCTTTTTTGTTCACCTCTTTATTAGCACATCTATCCAAACTTGTTACATGTACATACCTTAGGGCACCTCCAACTATAGGCAGAGCTAAAGGGGGGCACGATGGGCAAGTGGCCCTCTCCAAAAAAATATTAGCGGAAATTTCTTAACTATTTGAGATATTATGGTAATTTGCCCATTTAAAATCATCTAGCATATCTAAATTGAAAAAGAAAGAAGCCATGAAAGGAAAAGAAAGCGTATGTTTCTTGCACACTAAACGAAAAAGAAGGGTGTGTTTTTTGAAATTAGAAGTAGCAGTTAGCAGTAGGAGTTTAATTTATAAAAGTGTTTGGTAGAATAGTTGTAGTTGTAATTTTAATGTGTAAAATGACGTAATGCTAAAAGTTAAACGCTAAATGCTTGGTAGAGGAGATGTAGTTGTAATTTTAATGTGTAAAATGACGTAATGCTAAATGTTAAACGTTAAATGCTTATTCAAAGAGTATTGAGAAACTAGCGGTAAATGCTATATGCGTTCTTCCAAACGAGCTTTGTAATAATAATGCGAATTGCTAATTGTTTAAAATGCTCTCGAAAGTTGTCTTCCAAACACACCCGAAGTGTAAAAAAAGGTTTTGTTTTGTTTTGCAATTTAATCACGTGAGTTGAGAAGTACAACTTTTTTTTTTTTTTTAATTTTTTTTTTAATTTTTTTTAGCTTATTTTTATGCCTAGTTAAGAAGGATCTCTCAGGTTAACAAAGTTGAACAATACTATCATCTTATACTCCCAAACACACCTGAAGTCTAAAAGGTGCGCCATGGTATGAGGTGTGGCCTCAAAGTTACAAAATATACCAAAGCGTCGGCTCTAGGCGTGTCATGAGTTAAGGCGTGAAAAGACGTTAAGCGTGGCGAGATTTTTGAAACGTTTAAGGATTTACTAGTATTTAAGATTTGAGCTTGCATTTACTAGTATTTTGAATTTAGGCTTGAATTTACTAATGTTTACGCCAACCACGCCTCACATTATTTATAATTTTAAAATTACACACTCCGTCCCTGGCATGCATAGCTGCCTCCGAAACCACCGCGACCAACCCCCACAATCACATTCAATCGCTCAATTACAAAATCAACATCAATTTTTCAATATCATCATTTTTCACTATCATTTTTGGATATCATATTCAAATATCCGAGTTTTCCAAAAGTTGTAATAGCAATATATATTCATTTTACCTATTGTATATGACTCCTCAACTTTGTTTTGCTTTCTCATTGTAGTTGCATGTAGGCATGCAATCAAAATAAAAAAGATGCAATCATAAAAACATAGAAAATAACTTATGATCAGGGGCGGAGCTTAGTGAGGACCGGGAAGGGTCCCGGCCCCTCTAGGCCTAAGCCTGTTAGTGTAATTTTTCGCGATTTCATATGTTAAAATTTTTTTGTTTCACCTCGGTCCTCCCATCTAATGTATTTTCGAAAAAAATTTGTTTCGGCTCTCCACAAATTTTTTTCTAGCTCCGCCACTGCTTATGATGATGTAGTAATAATTGATGGTAGGTTAGCTGATAAAGAAAGTGTGGAGGGGGTCGACAGGGTAGGTGAAAATGAAAAACCGAATTGTGTGATCTACGAACAATTTGGATAAGATATTGAAATGACAACCACGCCATTATGACCCCATGCGCCCTTTTGTGTTACACCTAGTACGATGATTATAATGACTTTTTATTTGATCACGTTTCTAAATTACTATAGCCAATAATTGAATCCACACAAATACCAGATTTCAAATCATACGAATAATTATTAACTGCTATAGTCCAGAGTCCAGACCGAGTCTCAAGTACTCCCTCCGTCCTATATTAAGTGTCTACAATAGAATTTTTGGATGTCTCAAATTAAGTGTCCACTTGTACTTTTCAACCAATAAGATGAGAGTTTAGTGGGTAAAAGTAATATTTGATTGGTGGAGAGTTTAGTTAGTGGAATCTCCTAAAACTTTGTGCATTATGAAAGTGGACACTTAATATGGGACGGAGGTAGTATTTGATTTTAGTTTGTTGATACTTACATCACAAAAAGTGATGCACACACTATAATTTATGCAATATCATGTTGTATTATATGTATTAATAATGTGATATTATTATCTGTGCATCACTTTTTGTGGTGTAAGTATCACCACCATTTATTTTATGTGTAAAGCTATGTAGCTTTTGTTATCGTGCGAAATATTGCGACTGACTTTGCTTGTGCAAATGTGCAATTTATTGATTCAATAACCTTACAAAGCAATACTGTGAAGCGATTAATGAATTTTTCACTGCGAAGGAATACTTAAATAGGTTTGTTGGCGAACCACCTGCTAACCATGTCAAAGCATTGTTTGGGCTTGTACTCTGGAACTGTGTGACCTCCTCCCTGCAAACATAGTGAATTGCGTACATAATGCATAAGCTATATATATGTACGTAAGAGTTCGTGTGCGTTTGTATTGTAATAAGTTGTTCTACCTTTACAGTGGCAAATACTAGAGAATAGTTATCTTGGGCATACGTTGTTTTGTATCCTGCTACTTGGCCATCAGAATACCATACATCCCAATCACTCTCTGTGATCGTCAAATTAAGAGACTGTATCCAATTAATTGTACCCACATGTGGAACCGTCATGTCGTGATCTCCACTGTTTCATGAAAGTTACACATATGTTTATGTAAACACGCAAGCATATTAATCAGGGTAACTAAAATGGGATAAGGAACTTGCAATAATACCTAAATATTAAGGCTCGACAGTTGCGCTTAATTAGCTGTTCGTGATACACAACACTGCTGAGAACATTGAACTCATATAATGGCAATGTAGTGTATCCATAATGGTACTTCATGTCCGAATTACATAGAAAGAGCTCCTCCACCCTTCCCTAGTTAATAAGATCACAGATTTTACCATACGATTATGGAAAATACTAAACATTCCTACATTTTTTAAGCCTAAGATTATTTGTATTGGTTATATTTCTATAGTTATCAAAATGAATTTTTCTCCCAAATGTAGCATGCATTACTAAACAAACCTTGCGTATGTCAAGTGCTTTCATAACCTTTTTATCATGGGCCCAAAGGCTTGCAAAATAATAGTTGGCCTGCAGAGAGAAGATTGTGTTTAAGATTAGATATTCAAAAGGACGGAACTGTAATGAGTGAGAGAACGAAGGAGAGTGGGAGACTAATACATGACATTTGGTGAAGTTATCGGCCTTCGGTGAAGGTTGTTCATGAAGCATCTTAATTGGATTTTCCCATAATGATATATGTTCTCCCCTTATTATCGGATATACAGCTTTAATCATATTGGTTGGAGAGTCCTCACAATTAGTCTCTAAAATTTGTGACATGTTAATGTTTTTTACTCGCTGACAATAAACATAAATAGCAAATTATTAGTTAGTCGGGCAATAACATCAAAAAAGAAAGAATTATCATAGACGTGCCTAAAAAACAACATAAAAACGCATAATTTAACATTTTCTTTTTCTTTTTCTTAGAAACAAACCACTGATTTCAACATGTGTTTCTAATTATATTGTTAGACACACTATAAGACAAATCAAATTATATACGATTATTCTTACACACCGTATAAAAACGTGTACTTTTATTTATACATTTACAAACTATAAGATGTGCTAAAAATAAACACAATTACAAATGTGTAAAAACATGATTTTATCTACTTTTACTTATACCAATGTGTAGTAACTAACAATCACACTATCTAAAAGGGTCACGCTTCCAAGCGTGTAAAATTTGTTGAAAGGTAAAAGACAAAGAGGCGTGGAGAGTGTCTTAGGTGATTTGACAACATGAACGAATCGCAATATTAATTTTACACACTTATACATGTATACTTTAGATTATTTTTTTCACACTTATTTAATTATTTTGTCCACATATGTAAATGTTGAGATATTATTCATGCAACATTTGTCCAAACACACTAGGGAAGCGTGGACTTTGATAATTTAAACATTTAAAAGATGTATATTTTAGCAAAAAAAAAAATTGTAGAATTTGACTATTTCTTATAGTGACATCTACATGAATCATTTCTCAAGCGTAAATAACGGCAATAAACTTAAATTAACTGTTATGAATTGAACTATCCGTACCTTGTTCACTTCATCGATACGTGACATGCATAGCAAATTGCTATCATCAGCTTCTGCATACTCTCCGTTGCAGGCTTTTTTTGTTGACTATAATAACATAAGAGTGAATTACTTTTTCCTTTCAAGTGTATTATGAAGAAAAGGCTTGCAACTAGTATGAACTTGAAATTTTATGTTACCTCAAATAATTCTTTGGATATAAGTGCCATTTGATTAGCAAATTCAAACCGAGAGTTAACATCACCGCTTTTATTGGTCAGTGGGTTCCCTGCCATGTATCCCTAAAAAAGTACACTTCAAGTACTAGAGACTTGTTTAGAATCAATTATCTGTTATGCATAATAATAATGTACTTGCCTTAATATTTATGACAGGCTCTAAATCTTGCTCATTGCCTGCATTATGATTTATGGAACGTGTTAGATAATTAGCGTAATATAGAAAATCACGATGTAGCAAAATAAAAATATTAGACCTTCATATATCTTCTCGGTAACCATTGGTATAACAATCCCCGAATAAGAAATTCCAGTGACATAAAAAGGATTTTTTAAAAACCTTGGATGACCCTTAACAAACTGTATAGTAAGTAATCGTTAGTAATTGAAGCCATCGATAAAAAGTGATGCTAATTTTGATTTAATCTTCCAACAACCTTTCTAATGAACTCAGCAGTTTGGGATGCTGATAACGTATCACTGCTGTAAGCAGCTTCATCAGTTGTTGTATACGAGTATCCAGTTAATGTCGGTCCATCCAAATATATGACATTCGCTAGCTTTAAAATGCCGTAATAGATTGGATCGGATTATAAGAAAATGGTTAGCACAAACAATCAACCTCATATATAACTGAGTTTATACGAAAAGCAAATTTTATTACACCTACCTTTGTCCAAGAATTCGGGTCAATTTGTAATGCTGGGACACCGTCTACGAAAATCCCTTTCTTAATTTTGAATGGACCTATCATAAAAACTAAAAATGTAAGAATTTGATCCAAACATTTATAATATATACTCAATCAAAAGCAATAAAGAAACCAACAACACAAGCTTGGTCTTGTTTACTTGTACTTATGAAGTCATGATTGACAGGGACGGAGCCAAGAATGTCCCGCGGGTGCCCGGGACACTTATGAATTTTTTTGATGTAGTGTTAATTTTAAGAAAAAACACCAATTTTTCCTAAATGAATCTTAAATGACCCCGGTCCATCAAAATGTGTTTTTAGTCTTATTTAGTTAGCATCTTAAACTCTATTATATTACGGTTAAAAAATTTTTGTGCACCCAGTCATATTTGTTCCTGGCTTCGTCCCTGATGATTGATTTGATTTTGATGATAAGAATTTGATCCAAAGCTTTGGAGTATTGATCTAGCTAGGTTCTGATGAGAACTAATTACGTACCAATTTCAAAAAAGAAGGCATGGAGATTGCTACAACCAGGTCCTCCAGCAAGCCAAATGATGAGGGGATCGTCCTCCGGGTTCCCTTCAGACTCCACAAAGAAGTAAAATAGCTGCACGGCTTCATTTTCTCCAACTCCAATATACCTGGTATTCACGATTCACATGCCTAAGCATATATAACTTGCAAGAAATAATGTTGCGGTTGTGTTTGAAAGAAGGTGCAGTGAAGCATATATACCCGGTTTCTAGTTTGAAAGGAAGAGGACCTGGATAACCAGGTAACATTTCGACAATGGTCTGGGACGAAATGCGAGTGGAGGAAGCAGCCCATAGGAAGATCAGGAGAAAACCCTTATACATTTGATTTCTTGGGTTATTTGCTTTGGTTAGTTTAACAAATTGTCTAATTTTTATGATAATATATAGAGGTGTACGTAAAAGATCAGATCCAGTTAAACATTTTGGTTTTGCTAAAAAATAAATAAATAAATAAATAAAAATAAAAAAGTTAAGCATTTTGGTACACAACCATGAACCATTCCTTTAGCTTCACTTTTAAAAAGGATACATGAAAAGAGGAAAATCTACAGGTGCAAACTAGATTCATGCAACTTATATAAATCAGAGGGAAATATAGTGATATATCATATATACATCTCTTAGGTTCAGTTCGTTTATTCGTATTATTGTCCATATCCATTAAAAAGTGTCATTCGTATAACAAGCAGAGACGAACTTGAACAATCTTGTTGGGGCCAATTTGAAAAGTATTTATTTTAGGGGGCCGGTATAAACTACACTGAAATTTTTGTATTAGAAATTACAAAAATCATATATAAAAATGTATAAAATGTACATAGGATCAAAAATTTTAGAGAGGCCGCAACCTCCCTCATCCCTTCTAAGTTCCGTCCATGATAACAAGCATGTTAAGGAAATGTTTAATGCCCCATTGTCTTGGAGAAAAGTGAATATGACATTCATTTACTTGATCACTGAATAATCATGCATATATCTGGAATAATACAGGTTTTATGCGATTGTACGTGAAAGAGATTACAATTGTACGATCACTTGAATTAAGAGAAACGTTAGGTCCTTGTACAATTGTACGTGAAAGAGATTACACACACAGAAAAAACGTGGGTTGCCAACACATTATTGTACTATAACCAGAAAAAAAGAGCCCGTACAACCACGGGAATTGTATTATTTTATAATTAGGTTTTACATATGAAACAGTACAAAAACAACGTGGTCACCCCAAAATTCATTCAAACCTTCAAAATTGAATCGCTTCATGCCTTTGACTAATCCTCTCATAAATTAAGAGCGTGAGGTAACCTAACGCAGCACCCTGCGTTATAACATAACGCACCCTCAATTCTAGTGCGTTAAGCCTTACCGGCATTGAAAGGCAAAGCACAAAGCTGCGTTAACGCGGTGCGTTTTCTCCTTAATGCAGAAGTTAAACTGCGTTTGTATTAAAAAAAAATTACACTTTTGGCCCTTGTATTCTTTTATACTTTTATGACTTCCAAAATGCAAAAATTACAAAACACCCCCTATGATATAAAAATCAATCCTTAAATATATCCCACTAGTATTTGAACTTGAAATTTTAATATATGCCGCTCGTTTTTGAATTTGAAATTTAATTATATCCCGCTCCTATTGTTACAAACGGCTATAAATAGCATACCAATTTACAAAATTGTTTCAAACTTCAAACATTTGAAATGAATAATCGTTGGTCAGTAGAAGAAGAAATCTTGCTAGCTCAAGTTTGGGTTGCAGTTCATGAAGATGTTGTCAACCACAATGCAAACTCTTTTTGGAATCGGGTTGTAGCCATGTTTAACAATCTTTCTGACGGTGTCAATCGAAACAACGATATGGTCGCGAGTAAATGGAGCAGAGTCAACTGTGAATGTGTTGTATTCAATGCTATTTACAAACAGTTGCGGCTAACAACCAAGGACGATCACACTGTTTGTCTCATGAATGCAATGAGAATTTTTCAAGAATGCTATGGTGGGAAAAGCTTCAAATATGTTCACGCATAGGAGGTTTTGAGAAAGCACCCCAGATGGGCCGAATAAAATACTTATATGTTATCGTATCGTATTGGTTATTTGCGTTGTATGTTGTTGTTGTTGTTCAACCATAGCAGATTCCACATTTTCTTGAAAACTCCAACGGATCTTGTTGGAGATTTGGGCCTGTATTTGGTTGACACAAACCCACAGCGAATCAACAACAGCAGCATCTTTACGACATTCATCGTACAAGAACGTGTCGATCACATATTTCCTATCATCTGAGATGTCTGTGCATGCTGCGTAGCGTTCTCTAAGTCGTCGTTTCAGTTGTTTCGCAAGCTCAAACTTCTTAATGACTTCCACAATAGCATTTTGGCGATCCGTGTCACCTTTCTCGGTTTCTTTTTTGATAAATAGATGCAATTGTTCGACAATATATGGGAGTTTACAACCCATAATTGTATGTAAATATGTTAAGTGTGAGAATGCTAAGTGTGAATATATTTGTAAATTGATGTGTTGTATTTATAAGGTTTAAAAAAAGATGAAAAATAGCCGTTATTTTCAAACGGTAAAAGAGGTACACGTTTTTATTTTTATTTTTATTTTTTTATTTTTTTTTTGAAATTCAAATTCAAAATCAGAGCGAGATATATTTAAATTTCAAATTCAAATTGAAACGTGCGGGATACATTTAAAATTCAAATTCAAAATCATACACAATTCACAAACAATTCATACAACAATGTCGCGCAACACTTCACCTGTAGTTTATTTGAATCGTACTTTTTATGTTTAATGTAATTCGTGTTTAATGTAGTTATGTTTTAAGTTTAATGTTGAATATAATTCGTGTTTAAGTATAATAGTTAATGTAATTTGTGTTTTATAAATGTTTATGTTAGTTATTAAAATGAAATATTAGTTTTAGTGTAGGGTTGAAATTGAAAATAATTGAGGTGAATGTGAGTTAAGATGAGTTATAGGTTAGTTATGGTACCATAGTATTTTTTGTTGAGTTAAGGTGAAAAGGTTAAAGCTGATGTAGCGCTGACGTGACAGTGAGTTATGTTATAACTCACAAGTAACTTACCCAATGCTCTAAGAGATGAGATCAACATATATTACGAATTCTTTATAATTTTTTTTAATCAAAACTAAAAAGAAACTCAATTTTATTTATTTATTTATTTTTTATTTTTGTGTGTGTGTAAAAGTAAGTTATTTTACGAATGGTAAATCGTTAAGCGATAAAAATCCACCATCGCGACGAGAATCTTTTTACCTTTTAGCAGACAAACATTTCGATATATTTTCGACCACCTTTTTTTCGAGTTATTTTTTTTGCGCTGAAATTTACGCACTGAAAAATCAAATGTGATTTATTCTTTTAAACATCACGCGTGATTTCACAAATCACATGTGGATTTTCAAATAAAAAATCAACTCTGATTTTTCATGGCATAAATTTCAACACTAAAAAAAAAAAAAAAAAAAAAAAAAAAATTGTCGAAAGTATATAGAAGTACTCCTTTATAAAAATATGATTTAATTCTCGTCACGATTGTATAATTCGTTTTATGTAATGATTAACAGTTTGTGAGATATTTAATTTAAAAAAAATAAAGTGAGTCTTTTTAGTTTGATAAAAAAAATGAATGATAAGTATTTGTCCATTGGATCTTTAAACAATTTTATGATATATATTAAACTTTTCTTTATAGATTGAATATTAGCTCTCACATAGATATACATGCTAAAAGACTTTCTTATTTTATAAAGAGTAAATTCCATACATCGTCAATGTGGTTTGACAAAATTGCATGATTTTATTCTTAATTCACATTATGACAAAATCAATTGTCATTCAACACATTTGACCACTTTTTCCAACACAAACAACCAAACATAGATTCTGCAATTTGCTTATGAAATTTTTGCAACAAAACCCAAATGCCATATGAAACAAACGACAACGATATTTAACAAACTTAACATTCAAGTGCCATGTTAATCTAAGGAGATTAGGAGAGGACAACTTTAGATAAAAATATTAGATGCTACAACTAACATTGCTAGATATAAATAAAACTGCGATTATTGACTGTCCAATTAGTATTAGTGTCAAGTGATTGTTAGATATGTTATGTCACTGAATGAAACAACTCGTACGGTGTAGTGATTTTTGTAGTAGTGTGTCCTACTCCTACCGCTCCACTTGAGAGTAATTATGAGCCAAAAGTGTTATCAAAATTAACAATAAGAAGTTGTGTGGGAACTTATTATCATTTTTTAATTAATTTATTTATTAATTTTTTTTGAAAGGTAAAAATTACATAGAACCCAAAAAGAAGGGAAAACGATACAATACACGACATCTTTCTTCAATTAAACAAGTTAATTAAAAGAAGAAGGGACCCAAAGAAAAAAAAAAAAAAAACAAAAGATACAACCCAATAACTAAATCTAATACTTTCACAAAAGCTAAATAATCAAATGAACTTGTACATTTAAAAACTATCACACAAATGAAAATCAAGTCTAATTTTTCATATAGAAGCGAAATGATCTCCTTTTTTGTTCACCTCTTTATTAGCACATCTATCCAAACTTGTTACATGTACATACCTTAGGGCACCTCCAACTATAGGCAGAGCTAAAGGGGGGCACGATGGGCAAGTGGCCCTCTCCAAAAAAATATTAGCGGAAATTTCTTAACTATTTGAGATATTATGGTAATTTGCCCATTTAAAATCATCTAGCATATCTAAATTGAAAAAGAAAGAAGCCATGAAAGGAAAAGAAAGCGTATGTTTCTTGCACACTAAACGAAAAAGAAGGGTGTGTTTTTTGAAATTAGAAGTAGCAGTTAGCAGTAGGAGTTTAATTTATAAAAGTGTTTGGTAGAATAGTTGTAGTTGTAATTTTAATGTGTAAAATGACGTAATGCTAAAAGTTAAACGCTAAATGCTTGGTAGAGGAGATGTAGTTGTAATTTTAATGTGTAAAATGACGTAATGCTAAATGTTAAACGTTAAATGCTTATTCAAAGAGTATTGAGAAACTAGCGGTAAATGCTATATGCGTTCTTCCAAACGAGCTTTGTAATAATAATGCGAATTGCTAATTGTTTAAAATGCTCTCGAAAGTTGTCTTCCAAACACACCCGAAGTGTAAAAAAAGGTTTTGTTTTGTTTTGCAATTTAATCACGTGAGTTGAGAAGTACAACTTTTTTTTTTTTTTTTTTTTTTTTTAATTTTTTTTTTAATTTTTTTTAGCTTATTTTTATGCCTAGTTAAGAAGGATCTCTCAGGTTAACAAAGTTGAACAATACTATCATCTTATACTCCCAAACACACCTGAAGTCTAAAAGGTGCGCCATGGTATGAGGTGTGGCCTCAAAGTTACAAAATATACCAAAGCGTCGGCTCTAGGCGTGTCATGAGTTAAGGCGTGAAAAGACGTTAAGCGTGGCGAGATTTTTGAAACGTTTAAGGATTTACTAGTATTTAAGATTTGAGCTTGCATTTACTAGTATTTTGAATTTAGGCTTGAATTTACTAATGTTTACGCCAACCACGCCTCACATTATTTATAATTTTAAAATTACATACTCCGTCCCTGGCATGCACAGCTGCCTCCGAAACCACCGCGACCAACCCCCACAATCACATTCAATCGCTCAATTACAAAATCAACATCAATTTTTCAATATCATCATTTTTCACTATCATTTTTGGATATCATATTCAAATATCCGAGTTTTCCAAAAGTTGTAATAGCAATATATATTCATTTTACCTATTGTATATGACTCCTCAACTTTGTTTTGCTTTCTCATTGTAGTTGCATGTAGGCATGCAATCAAAATAAAAAAGATGCAATCATAAAAACATAGAAAATAACTTATGATCAGGGGCGGAGCTTAGTGAGGACCGGGAAGGGTCCCGGCCCCTCTAGGCCTAAGCCTGTTAGTGTAATTTTTCGCGATTTCATATGTTAAAATTTTTTTGTTTCACCTCGGTCCTCCCATCTAATGTATTTTCGAAAAAAATTTGTTTCGGCTCTCCACAAATTTTTTTCTAGCTCCGCCACTGCTTATGATGATGTAGTAATAATTGATGGTAGGTTAGCTGATAAAGAAAGTGTGGAGGGGGTCGACAGGGTAGGTGAAAATGAAAAACCGAATTGTGTGATCTACGAACAATTTGGATAAGATATTGAAATGACAACCACGCCATTATGACCCCATGCGCCCTTTTGTGTTACACCTAGTACGATGATTATAATGACTTTTTATTTGATCACGTTTCTAAATTACTATAGCCAATAATTGAATCCACACAAATACCAGATTTCAAATCATACGAATAATTATTAACTGCTATAGTCCAGAGTCCAGACCGAGTCTCAAGTACTCCCTCCGTCCTATATTAAGTGTCTACAATAGAATTTTTGGATGTCTCAAATTAAGTGTCCACTTGTACTTTTCAACCAATAAGATGAGAGTTTAGTGGGTAAAAGTAATATTTGATTGGTGGAGAGTTTAGTTAGTGGAATCTCCTAAAACTTTGTGCATTATGAAAGTGGACACTTAATATGGGACGGAGGTAGTATTTGATTTTAGTTTGTTGATACTTACATCACAAAAAGTGATGCACACACTATAATTTATGCAATATCATGTTGTATTATATGTATTAATAATGTGATATTATTATCTGTGCATCACTTTTTGTGGTGTAAGTATCACCACCATTTATTTTATGTGTAAAGCTATGTAGCTTTTGTTATCGTGCGAAATATTGCGACTGACTTTGCTTGTGCAAATGTGCAATTTATTGATTCAATAACCTTACAAAGCAATACTGTGAAGCGATTAATGAATTTTTCACTGCGAAGGAATACTTAAATAGGTTTGTTGGCGAACCACCTGCTAACCATGTCAAAGCATTGTTTGGGCTTGTACTCTGGAACTGTGTGACCTCCTCCCTGCAAACATAGTGAATTGCGTACATAATGCATAAGCTATATATATGTACGTAAGAGTTCGTGTGCGTTTGTATTGTAATAAGTTGTTCTACCTTTACAGTGGCAAATACTAGAGAATAGTTATCTTGGGCATACGTTGTTTTGTATCCTGCTACTTGGCCATCAGAATACCATACATCCCAATCACTCTCTGTGATCGTCAAATTAAGAGACTGTATCCAATTAATTGTACCCACATGTGGAACCGTCATGTCGTGATCTCCACTGTTTCATGAAAGTTACACATATGTTTATGTAAACACGCAAGCATATTAATCAGGGTAACTAAAATGGGATAAGGAACTTGCAATAATACCTAAATATTAAGGCTCGACAGTTGCGCTTAATTAGCTGTTCGTGATACACAACACTGCTGAGAACATTGAACTCATATAATGGCAATGTAGTGTATCCATAATGGTACTTCATGTCCGAATTACATAGAAAGAGCTCCTCCACCCTTCCCTAGTTAATAAGATCACAGATTTTACCATACGATTATGGAAAATACTAAACATTCCTACATTTTTTAAGCCTAAGATTATTTGTATTGGTTATATTTCTATAGTTATCAAAATGAATTTTTCTCCCAAATGTAGCATGCATTACTAAACAAACCTTGCGTATGTCAAGTGCTTTCATAACCTTTTTATCATGGGCCCAAAGGCTTGCAAAATAATAGTTGGCCTGCAGAGAGAAGATTGTGTTTAAGATTAGATATTCAAAAGGACGGAACTGTAATGAGTGAGAGAACGAAGGAGAGTGGGAGACTAATACATGACATTTGGTGAAGTTATCGGCCTTCGGTGAAGGTTGTTCATGAAGCATCTTAATTGGATTTTCCCATAATGATATATGTTCTCCCCTTATTATCGGATATACAGCTTTAATCATATTGGTTGGAGAGTCCTCACAATTAGTCTCTAAAATTTGTGACATGTTAATGTTTTTTACTCGCTGACAATAAACATAAATAGCAAATTATTAGTTAGTCGGGCAATAACATCAAAAAAGAAAGAATTATCATAGACGTGCCTAAAAAACAACATAAAAACGCATAATTTAACATTTTCTTTTTCTTTTTCTTAGAAACAAACCACTGATTTCAACATGTGTTTCTAATTATATTGTTAGACACACTATAAGACAAATCAAATTATATACGATTATTCTTACACACCGTATAAAAACGTGTACTTTTATTTATACATTTACAAACTATAAGATGTGCTAAAAATAAACACAATTACAAATGTGTAAAAACATGATTTTATCTACTTTTACTTATACCAATGTGTAGTAACTAACAATCACACTATCTAAAAGGGTCACGCTTCCAAGCGTGTAAAATTTGTTGAAAGGTAAAAGACAAAGAGGCGTGGAGAGTGTCTTAGGTGATTTGACAACATGAACGAATCGCAATATTAATTTTACACACTTATACATGTATACTTTAGATTATTTTTTTCACACTTATTTAATTATTTTGTCCACATATGTAAATGTTGAGATATTATTCATGCAACATTTGTCCAAACACACTAGGGAAGCGTGGACTTTGATAATTTAAACATTTAAAAGATGTATATTTTAGCAAAAAAAAAAATTGTAGAATTTGACTATTTCTTATAGTGACATCTACATGAATCATTTCTCAAGCGTAAATAACGGCAATAAACTTAAATTAACTGTTATGAATTGAACTATCCGTACCTTGTTCACTTCATCGATACGTGACATGCATAGCAAATTGCTATCATCAGCTTCTGCATACTCTCCGTTGCAGGCTTTTTTTGTTGACTATAATAACATAAGAGTGAATTACTTTTTCCTTTCAAGTGTATTATGAAGAAAAGGCTTGCAACTAGTATGAACTTGAAATTTTATGTTACCTCAAATAATTCTTTGGATATAAGTGCCATTTGATTAGCAAATTCAAACCGAGAGTTAACATCACCGCTTTTATTGGTCAGTGGGTTCCCTGCCATGTATCCCTAAAAAAGTACACTTCAAGTACTAGAGACTTGTTTAGAATCAATTATCTGTTATGCATAATAATAATGTACTTGCCTTAATATTTATGACAGGCTCTAAATCTTGCTCATTGCCTGCATTATGATTTATGGAACGTGTTAGATAATTAGCGTAATATAGAAAATCACGATGTAGCAAAATAAAAATATTAGACCTTCATATATCTTCTCGGTAACCATTGGTATAACAATCCCCGAATAAGAAATTCCAGTGACATAAAAAGGATTTTTTAAAAACCTTGGATGACCCTTAACAAACTGTATAGTAAGTAATCGTTAGTAATTGAAGCCATCGATAAAAAGTGATGCTAATTTTGATTTAATCTTCCAACAACCTTTCTAATGAACTCAGCAGTTTGGGATGCTGATAACGTATCACTGCTGTAAGCAGCTTCATCAGTTGTTGTATACGAGTATCCAGTTAATGTCGGTCCATCCAAATATATGACATTCGCTAGCTTTAAAATGCCGTAATAGATTGGATCGGATTATAAGAAAATGGTTAGCACAAACAATCAACCTCATATATAACTGAGTTTATACGAAAAGCAAATTTTATTACACCTACCTTTGTCCAAGAATTCGGGTCAATTTGTAATGCTGGGACACCGTCTACGAAAATCCCTTTCTTAATTTTGAATGGACCTATCATAAAAACTAAAAATGTAAGAATTTGATCCAAACATTTATAATATATACTCAATCAAAAGCAATAAAGAAACCAACAACACAAGCTTGGTCTTGTTTACTTGTACTTATGAAGTCATGATTGACAGGGACGGAGCCAAGAATGTCCCGCGGGTGCCCGGGACACTTATGAATTTTTTTGATGTAGTGTTAATTTTAAGAAAAAACACCAATTTTTCCTAAATGAATCTTAAATGACCCCGGTCCATCAAAATGTGTTTTTAGTCTTATTTAGTTAGCATCTTAAACTCTATTATATTACGGTTAAAAAATTTTTGTGCACCCAGTCATATTTGTTCCTGGCTTCGTCCCTGATGATTGATTTGATTTTGATGATAAGAATTTGATCCAAAGCTTTGGAGTATTGATCTAGCTAGGTTCTGATGAGAACTAATTACGTACCAATTTCAAAAAAGAAGGCATGGAGATTGCTACAACCAGGTCCTCCAGCAAGCCAAATGATGAGGGGATCGTCCTCCGGGTTCCCTTCAGACTCCACAAAGAAGTAAAATAGCTGCACGGCTTCATTTTCTCCAACTCCAATATACCTGGTATTCACGATTCACATGCCTAAGCATATATAACTTGCAAGAAATAATGTTGCGGTTGTGTTTGAAAGAAGGTGCAGTGAAGCATATATACCCGGTTTCTAGTTTGAAAGGAAGAGGACCTGGATAACCAGGTAACATTTCGACAATGGTCTGGGACGAAATGCGAGTGGAGGAAGCAGCCCATAGGAAGATCAGGAGAAAACCCTTATACATTTGATTTCTTGGGTTATTTGCTTTGGTTAGTTTAACAAATTGTCTAATTTTTATGATAATATATAGAGGTGTACGTAAAAGATCAGATCCAGTTAAACATTTTGGTTTTGCTAAAAAATAAATAAATAAATAAATAAAAATAAAAAAGTTAAGCATTTTGGTACACAACCATGAACCATTCCTTTAGCTTCACTTTTAAAAAGGATACATGAAAAGAGGAAAATCTACAGGTGCAAACTAGATTCATGCAACTTATATAAATCAGAGGGAAATATAGTGATATATCATATATACATCTCTTAGGTTCAGTTCGTTTATTCGTATTATTGTCCATATCCATTAAAAAGTGTCATTCGTATAACAAGCAGAGACGAACTTGAACAATCTTGTTGGGGCCAATTTGAAAAGTATTTATTTTAGGGGGCCGGTATAAACTACACTGAAATTTTTGTATTAGAAATTACAAAAATCATATATAAAAATGTATAAAATGTACATAGGATCAAAAATTTTAGAGAGGCCGCAACCTCCCTCATCCCTTCTAAGTTCCGTCCATGATAACAAGCATGTTAAGGAAATGTTTAATGCCCCATTGTCTTGGAGAAAAGTGAATATGACATTCATTTACTTGATCACTGAATAATCATGCATATATCTGGAATAATACAGGTTTTATGCGATTGTACGTGAAAGAGATTACAATTGTACGATCACTTGAATTAAGAGAAACGTTAGGTCCTTGTACAATTGTACGTGAAAGAGATTACACACACAGAAAAAACGTGGGTTGCCAACACATTATTGTACTATAACCAGAAAAAAAGAGCCCGTACAACCACGGGAATTGTATTATTTTATAATTAGGTTTTACATATGAAACAGTACAAAAACAACGTGGTCACCCCAAAATTCATTCAAACCTTCAAAATTGAATCGCTTCATGCCTTTGACTAATCCTCTCATAAATTAAGAGCGTGAGGTAACCTAACGCAGCACCCTGCGTTATAACATAACGCACCCTCAATTCTAGTGCGTTAAGCCTTACCGGCATTGAAAGGCAAAGCACAAAGCTGCGTTAACGCGGTGCGTTTTCTCCTTAATGCAGAAGTTAAACTGCGTTTGTATTAAAAAAAAATTACACTTTTGGCCCTTGTATTCTTTTATACTTTTATGACTTCCAAAATGCAAAAATTACAAAACACCCCCTATGATATAAAAATCAATCCTTAAATATATCCCACTAGTATTTGAACTTGAAATTTTAATATATGCCGCTCGTTTTTGAATTTGAAATTTAATTATATCCCGCTCCTATTGTTACAAACGGCTATAAATAGCATACCAATTTACAAAATTGTTTCAAACTTCAAACATTTGAAATGAATAATCGTTGGTCAGTAGAAGAAGAAATCTTGCTAGCTCAAGTTTGGGTTGCAGTTCATGAAGATGTTGTCAACCACAATGCAAACTCTTTTTGGAATCGGGTTGTAGCCATGTTTAACAATCTTTCTGACGGTGTCAATCGAAACAACGATATGGTCGCGAGTAAATGGAGCAGAGTCAACTGTGAATGTGTTGTATTCAATGCTATTTACAAACAGTTGCGGCTAACAACCAAGGACGATCACACTGTTTGTCTCATGAATGCAATGAGAATTTTTCAAGAATGCTATGGTGGGAAAAGCTTCAAATATGTTCACGCATAGGAGGTTTTGAGAAAGCACCCCAGATGGGCCGAATAAAATACTTATATGTTATCGTATCGTATTGGTTATTTGCGTTGTATGTTGTTGTTGTTGTTCAACCATAGCAGATTCCACATTTTCTTGAAAACTCCAACGGATCTTGTTGGAGATTTGGGCCTGTATTTGGTTGACACAAACCCACAGCGAATCAACAACAGCAGCATCTTTACGACATTCATCGTACAAGAACGTGTCGATCACATATTTCCTATCATCTGAGATGTCTGTGCATGCTGCGTAGCGTTCTCTAAGTCGTCGTTTCAGTTGTTTCGCAAGCTCAAACTTCTTAATGACTTCCACAATAGCATTTTGGCGATCCGTGTCACCTTTCTCGGTTTCTTTTTTGATAAATAGATGCAATTGTTCGACAATATATGGGAGTTTACAACCCATAATTGTATGTAAATATGTTAAGTGTGAGAATGCTAAGTGTGAATATATTTGTAAATTGATGTGTTGTATTTATAAGGTTTAAAAAAAGATGAAAAATAGCCGTTATTTTCAAACGGTAAAAGAGGTACACGTTTTTATTTTTATTTTTATTTTTTTATTTTTTTTTTGAAATTCAAATTCAAAATCAGAGCGAGATATATTTAAATTTCAAATTCAAATTGAAACGTGCGGGATACATTTAAAATTCAAATTCAAAATCATACACAATTCACAAACAATTCATACAACAATGTCGCGCAACACTTCACCTGTAGTTTATTTGAATCGTACTTTTTATGTTTAATGTAATTCGTGTTTAATGTAGTTATGTTTTAAGTTTAATGTTGAATATAATTCGTGTTTAAGTATAATAGTTAATGTAATTTGTGTTTTATAAATGTTTATGTTAGTTATTAAAATGAAATATTAGTTTTAGTGTAGGGTTGAAATTGAAAATAATTGAGGTGAATGTGAGTTAAGATGAGTTATAGGTTAGTTATGGTACCATAGTATTTTTTGTTGAGTTAAGGTGAAAAGGTTAAAGCTGATGTAGCGCTGACGTGACAGTGAGTTATGTTATAACTCACAAGTAACTTACCCAATGCTCTAAGAGATGAGATCAACATATATTACGAATTCTTTATAATTTTTTTAATCAAAACAAAAAAGAAACTCAATTTTATTTATTTATTTATTTTTTATTTTTGTGTGTGTGTAAAAGTAAGTTATTTTACGAATGGTAAATCGTTAAGCGATAAAAATCCACCATCGCGACGAGAATCTTTTTACCTTTTAGCAGACAAACATTTCGATATATTTTCGACCACCTTTTTTTCGAGTTATTTTTTTTGCGCTGAAATTTACGCACTGAAAAATCAAATGTGATTTATTCTTTTAAACATCACGCGTGATTTCACAAATCACATGTGGATTTTCAAATAAAAAATCAACTCTGATTTTTCATGGCATAAATTTCAACACTAAAAAAAAAAAAAAAAAAAAAAAAAAATTGTCGAAAGTATATAGAAGTACTCCTTTATAAAAATATGATTTAATTCTCGTCACGATTGTATAATTCGTTTTATGTAATGATTAACAGTTTGTGAGATATTTAATTTAAAAAAAATAAAGTGAGTCTTTTTAGTTTGATAAAAAAAATGAATGATAAGTATTTGTCCATTGGATCTTTAAACAATTTTATGATATATATTAAACTTTTCTTTATAGATATGATATATATTAAACTTTTCTTTATAGATTGAATATTAGCTCTCACATAGATAGACTTTCTTATTTTATAAAGAGTAAATTCCATACATCGTCAATGTGGTTTGACAAAATTGCATGATTTGTTCTTATCTTTTCGACATTGCAAATACTGTCCTTGTATGAAACCTTTAGGGCATGTTTGTCCCTGCTTAAAAGTTAAATGACTATAATACTCTCGGTCTCACTTGCTACTAAAAACGCATCAACAAACAATCATTTATCATCCTTATCACTGCATAACACATCAGATGCATACATCCTTATCACTTCACTACAAATTAAACTAAAGTAACCACAACACACAACCTGCTTAAACACGTACGAATCATAACCCAAAATGCTACGAACCACACTCGTTTTCTTTGATAAATCAAGACGAAGCAACCCCACCCTTGAATTGCTATTTTCTTTCAGCTAAAAAAATAACCAAACACCATCAAACACGAATCAGTTTTTAGGCTTCAAAATCTTTATAACAAAGGATTATTATTATTATTATTATTATTATTATTATTATTATTATTATTATTATTATTATTATTATTATTATTATTATTAAATATAAACAAATGGCTGCATTTTGTTTTGAAATAGACACACGACCGAGGTTGAGTTGACAACCGAATTCCATACTCGACCCACACCACCGACTTAAAGGTGAGCAGTGGCGGCCACCCACTTCGACCCCCAATGATATGAGGGCCGACCGACCCGTTGGGGGTAGTCTTATAAACTCACATGCATGCATTCTAAGTTTTGTTGGATAGTCCTAACTAGGAAACCACAAACTGGCCCATCAACCAAGAGTTTGTGGGTGATAGAGATATTTGTGAGATATTATGTGTGATTGAGATAACTAGATAAGTGGATGGTATAGCCTAAGTTGCACGGGGACGGAATCGGGGAATGGTACTGGTACTGGGAAACGGCAAAATCCTAAAATTTAAGAAACGGGTACGGCGAGGAAACGTCTATTTGTTCTACAATATTTTAGTATATGACAAATTATCTTCCAAAAAAAATTGCACAACATTCAAAAATCCAAAAAAATCTTACTACCTAATAAAGCATATTCTCATATGCTGTGAATATATTTTGGTGGTACAAGAACCAAATCCTATTATTGTTATAGGCTATGAATTTTTGCTACATATAACACTAATATTAGGGGGTGGCATCCTTGCGGTGAAAGGGAATCGGCAAAGGCTGCCGATCGGCATTGAGGGTTGCCAGTGGATCGGCAAGCATGAATCGGTGCCTCAAGCGGTGCAATCTACCGTTTCGGTGGGGGAGAGTTTCAAGGAGTATATGACCGTTTGGCATTAATGGTGTGGAGCGTGTACCACTTTCAAAAAAAAAAAAAAAAAAAAAAAAAAAAAAAAAAAAAAAAAAAAAAAAAAACCCTATAAATATTCCCTATAAATCTACCGTTTCGGTGGGGGAGAGTTTCAGGTTGTTATTTTAATTAAATTATTTCGTTATTAATTTTTTATATATTTCGTTATTATTATTTTTTTTAATTAAAAGTTGTCATTTTATTTTAGGAGAATGCCTTGATAAATTTTGCGATGCGATTATAAAGTTATATGGTCGAAAGTTCTTACGTAGGCCTACAAGCCATGACGTAGCATGCTTATTCAATGTACATGAAGAAAAACATCATATTCCGGGAATGCTTGGTAGCATTGATTGTATGCATTTTGTTTGGCGAAATTGTCCTAGACACTTAAGAGGCCAATATAAGAGAGGTGATCACAAATACCCGACTATTATGCTTGAAGCGACTGCTTCATATGATTTGTGGATTTGGCATTTGTTTTTTGGTCCTCCCGGTTCAAACAACGATATCAATGTTTTGAATCAGTCTCCATTGTATGTTAATGAACGAAATGGAACGACACAAAACAGTTCATTTTTATTGGGTGGAAGGCTTTACAAACGTGGATACTATCTTACCGATGAAATCTATCATAAGTATTCAACATTTGTTAAAGCATATCCGTATCCAACTGACCCAATGGAAAAGAGATTCAAGAAACTACAAGAGTCTGCAAGAAAGGATATCGAACGAGCTTTTGGTCGTCTAAAAGCAAAATGGATGATTCTCAGTCGTCCTCTCCGAGCAATGTCGTTTCAAAAGATTCGCCAACTGATTTATACGTGCATTATATTGTGCAATATGATTTTGAAAAACGATGGTATGGCAATATCACCGGTTCATATAATGGATCCGCCGGTAACGCCAGTTTATGATGATAGTGTGTTACATGAGTTACTCGACGAAGATATCCATAATCGTCTTCGATATGATATTACGGAGCACGTAGCGGCTCAAGACTTATCATACCTCGATGACTAGTGATTTCCTATTTTTTGTTGAATTCATTTTTTTTTTTTTTTTTTAATAAGTGTTATGTAATTTCCCTTTGAATTATTAATAAAATGTATTGTTTTTTTTAATTAAAATAGTTGTTTTTTATTAAGTGTTTAATTATGTTTTTTTTAATTTAAATTATATAATTATGTAACATTTAATCCTTGCCATTAGGCAAGATTGCCACTTAAAATTGAAGTTTAAGCAACTTTAAGCAAAAAATGTATTGAAAGGCCATGATTATTTGTTTGATTTAAAATATGAGGCAACCTTGCTACCTAACAAAAATATGCCACCCCCTTACTCCCTAACAAAAATCCAAACAACATTGATAAATTGGTGGTACAAGTTTGCTAAAAAAAATTGGTGGTACAAGAATAATAAATAAAGAAATAACAGGGGTTGGTTTTTAAAAAATCCGCACGTGACAAATTGAAAGAAGTGCAAAAGCAAAAGTCTCTATCCACTTTTACACAAATCAAATTCAATAATCACTTCATCTTCCTTTTTCAACATCTCGCCGGAAAAAAATACAGGAGCATATAAACTTAACACCAGTTTTCTTTATAATCGTCTCCGCATACGTTTCCCAGGCGTTTCTCGGCGTTTCCCATTTTCGGGACATTTCGGGTACGTGATACGGCATCCTGGCGGCTCGTTTCCGTGTATCGTAAGTATAGGTGTGTTAGTGTGTAATAAATTGTCGTTAAAAAAAGTAATATGTTGCAATAAATTGATAATTTAAACATTCGAAAACACCATCACGTGCCCATAACATTGGAGTTTTGTCATATGGCATTCGAGCTTTCTTGCAATTACATAAAATCTTGTTATATCTTTCGACCACACTTCAGTCAATTCCAACAACATCAGCTTGTGATGGAAACTTAATCACATTGAGAGTTATCTCATGGTCCTCCAAAGTTTTCTTCACTAAGGCAGTAAGGCAGTGAGTTTAGGTTCAAACGTACAGTGTCGTACACATCGCGCTACCATTATAACAAGCGACTTTTTTTTCCACATATTGATCAAGTTGTGACACAGGCCTATAACAGAAATGTATGAAAATCATGTCACGGATCCAAAAATTAACAAACTGACCGTCCATGTTGTTTACCTGTAGATCTCCTCGCATGAGCAAAAGATACTTCGAAGATCAAGGTGTTGTATTTGTTAACAAAGTTGTCCACTTCATAAAAGTCTTGATCTTGATCACGAACACTTCAATGGATCTCGTATCGATTAAACCATCAATACCACGAGTACGCAGCGGATGGATCTATATTATTGTTATGAATTAAAACACATAATTAAATAAACACATAAAATATATACTAACCTCGAATCTATTGAAAAATAGATTAATACCAAGTCTTGATCTTGATCACTAACACTTCAATGGATCTCGTATCACCACGAAACCCTAATCAACTATAGTGTGTTGATCTCTATCGAAAACTCACGCTACACGTCTAACGAGAGCGTTAGGATGCTAGTGCTTAAGCCACGAGCTTACGAACAAAACACAAATGCTAGTCGTAGATGAGAAACGAAATCAACTCCCTTCTAGGGGTGTTGCGCGATCGTAGAAAGCAAGAGAAGAGATCAAAGGATGCTTTGATTTTAAGTGTGAACAAATGAAGAACCAAAGCCCTCCTTTTATACTAACAGGGTAGTTTAGGGAAAAAAGCTAACCCTTCCCTTGCACTAGCCCATCTATGGCCGGCTATATGGAGTGCCATGGGCCTCCATGTTTGCCATTGGTCCTTGTAAAACTAACTTGTACGATACTAGCCAATTTAGGACTCTAACGACCATTTACACTAACGGACTAACGACCGTTATGCATATTTCGTGGATTATATTAATTACAATTAATAGCATCCATTAAACATATTAATTATATTTAATAGATGCTCTCTAAATGTATACGTGTGTGTCCCGGTGTGTGTCCCGATAGGCTCACATAATTTCTAGCCGTATAACTATTGATTTACGAGCGCACAACCAACAACTCCCACTGAGGACCGTAACAATCAATAATGTATACTAACAATGCTAAGTGTCTAGCAACACCGCATTGCTCCTAGAAATACCTGAGTGTGGTTTCATAAAACAACTAGGTAAATGGTTTACAATTTTAAATTATCCTTTTGTTTCAGATACTTGCTGAACTATTGATATGGATCAAAGTCATTCTATATTGTTTAACTATTCTGTTTCTCGTTTTAGAAATTAATCAAGATTTCCAAACGTAAAACAAGTATCATCTTGATTTACACTTTGGGCACGACCATGAAACATCTGATTAATTCAGCGAGGGGCCCAGTAGTATCATACTCCATAAGACAAGTGGAAGAACAAATTCTATTTTGACTACACGTGTCATTCACATGCTTCAACCAACTTTTGAGAATAGCTTTTATAACCACTTTGTTCAGGATAACGTTTGACTATAGTCAAGAAGAAAGATCCACACATGCAAGACCTGCTTGCATGTTAAGTCAGAGGACAAATAAAATAACCATTAGCGAGATATCACTTAGTGACGCCAATCCATAAAGTGATGACTCGAAGGTTCGGGGAAGTCCAATATCCATAGCACGTGGATAACATGTGAGTTTGGTGAACACATCCTGAGTATTCAAAGAATATAACCAATCTCTCACATTTGTCTTAATTCAACGATATTCCCATATCATTCATAGACAATGGACAATTTAAAGTAATAAAATTACTTATTGATTAAACATACAAATATATGGCACAATTAATATATGAATGAATAAATCAAGTACCACGTATATTAATCATCAAAATAATAAATGTTTTACATATCCCATTATCCAAATACTAAAATCAAAACAGATTTACATGAGACTACTAACTGAACGAAGACCAATACCACTAGCATGCTCAACATGCTTGTTCAAAGGTTACACCTTAGTAAACGGATCAACTAAGTTGTCATATGTGTGAACTTTGTTAAGTACTACTTCATTATCTGCGATAACCTCACGGAGATAGTGAACCTTCCTTTTGTAATGTTTGGCGCCTCTCTAAGCTCCAGGCTCGTTAGCGATAGTTAATGCTCCAGTGTTGTCACATACGATTTCCATAGGTTCTTTATTGGTGGGAACTACTCCAAGCTCATCAATAAAATTCCTTATTCAAATAGCTTCCATTGCAGCTTCTGAAGCAGCAGTGTATTCAGATTATGTAGAAGACATCGCTATAATGCTTTGCTTAGCACTCTTCCAGACTACAGCGCCTCCGTTTAGAACGAAAACGTATCCGGTTTGCGACTTGGTGTCATCCTTGTCGGTCTGCCACCCAGCATCAGTATAACAGGTAACTCTGAGCTCTCTGTCTTGGTCTCCACCGTAAACAAGAAACATATATTTAGTATATCGGAGATACTTCAGTATGTTCTTCACAGCAGTCCAGTGACTCTCACCTGGATCTACTTGAAATCATCTCATTAAGTTCTGTGCGAACGCAACGTCAGGTCTGGTGCACCTCACCGCATACATGATGGATCCTACAGCCGAGGCATAAGGAATCCTCATCATGCGTTCCACCTCCGCAGTTGTTGAGGGTCCTTGAGATTTTTTCAACTCAAGTTTTTCTCGCATTGGGGTAGTTCCACGTTTGGAATTCACCATATTAAATCTTTTCAAGATTTTCTCAATGTATGCACTTTGACAAAGTCCAATCAACCGCTTAGATCTATCCCTGTAGATCTTGATTCCTAGAATATATGCAGCTTCACCTAAATCCTTCATAGAAAAACAATTTCCAAGATAGGCTTTAACAGCTTGTAACATTAGAATGTTGTTTCCCATGATCAATATGTCGTCAACATACAAGATTAGGAACACTACATTACTCCCACTAGCTTTACGATATACACATGGCTCATCAAGGTTTTGAGTGAAACCAAACTTCTTGATTTCCTGATCAAACCCTTTATTCCATTGCCTAGATGCTTGCTTTAATCCATAAATGGATCGTTGTAGCTTGCATACACGGTTATGATATTGTGGATTGACGAATCCTTCAGGTTGGTCTATGTAAACCTCTTCGGTTAAGCGACCATTCAAGAAGGCAGTTTTGACATCCATCTTCCAAATCTCATAGTCATAGTACGCTGTTATGGCTAAAAGAATCCTAATAGCTTTTATGTCTGTGACAGGAGATAAGGTTTCCTCATAATCTACACCGTAGGTTCAAGTATAACCTTTTTCCACAAGACGAGCTTTATAGGTGTGCACCTTTCCATCCATGTTAGTCTTCTTCTTGAAGAGCCACTTGCTACTGACAATTTTAGCGTTAGGAGGGAGGTCAACTTCAATCCAAACTTCATTGTCTCTTATGGATATCATTTCCTCGTTCATAGCATTACGCCATTTTTCAGATTCAGAATCTGCTAATGCAGCTTTATAGTTAGTGGGCTCATTGAGATCCCCTAACTCATGCTCTTCTGAATCGATGTACAAACACGTACGTTCAGGTACACATATTGTCCTTGAAGGCCCACGAACAGGAATAACTTCACTTTCTGATTAAACACTTTCATGTTCAACCATCTCAGGAAGTTGGCTAGTATTTTCAGAAGGGTGAGTATCTTCTTGAATTTCATCAAGTTCTACTATCCTCCCACTTGTTTCTTGTGAGATGAGACGATTATCAAAAAACTCACCATACCTAGCAACAAATACCTTGTGCTCGGATGGGTAGTAGAAGTAGTAACCCATTGTTTCCTTTAGGTATCCTACAAAGATACACTTAATAGATCTTGGTTCAAGTTTTTCAGGCGTGTCACGTTTCACGTTTCACGTTTCACGAAAGCCTCACAACCCCAGACCTTTAAGTAAGACAAATTAGGGATTTTCCCATGCCATAGTTCATATGGTGTCTTTTCAACCTTCTTTGATGGAACCATATTGAGAATGCGCGTAGTAGACTCAAGAGCATAATCCCAAAAGGACATTGGTAGAGTTGTTTGTTAAATCATAGATCATACCATGTCAAGCAGGGTTCGATTTCTTCCTCAGATACACCATTATGTTGTGGTGTAGGTGGAGAATAGAGTTGTGAGACAATCCCATACATCTTAAGATGATCTATAAAATCTTGACTCATATATTCGCCTCCACGGTCAGACCGTAAAGCCTTTATGGTCTTACCAAGTTGATTCTCAAGTTCACTTTGAAATACTTTGAAAGTTTCAAAGACTTCATACTTATGTTTAAGCATGTAAACATAACCATACCGACTAAAGTCGTCAGTGAAAGTTAAGAAATAGCTTATCCTTGTTTTGACACAGTTCTAAAAGGGCCACATACATCAGAATGTATGAGTCCTAGTAGATCTGCAGCATTCTCCGTTTTATGTGGAAAATGCTTTCTCGCCATCTTCCCAGACACACAAGATTCACACTTATCAAAATACTCAAGGTCAGTTGATTTAAGAAGCCCATCACGTTGCAACTTCTCAATGCGTTTCTTGTTAATGTGCCCAAGTTGGTAATGCCACAAGAGTGTAGAGTCCAAGTTACGCTTGGATGTTTTACTATTAACAGAATACATAGAACAATCATTCGAAACAGAATCATGCATATCAATTTCAAAAATACCATTTCTAGGAACAACATTAAAAAAACACATTATTCATAAAAACAGAAATACCAGTATATGTAAAAGAATGACTAAAACCCTTGTCTTTCAAAATTGAAACTGAAACAATACCCCTAGTAATACTAGGAGCATAATGACAATTGTCCAAACAAATTATTAAACCACTAGGAAGCGACAAATCAAAAGTTCCTATAGCTTCAACGTCTACACGGTGACCATTCCCCACGTATAGGCTTAAAGCCCCCGGGCTTCAGTTTCTTACTTCTCCTAAGTCCCTGAGTAGTATTACAGATGTGAGTACCACAACCAGTGTCATATACCCAAGATTTATGAGGAAAAGTATAAAGTTCTATGACAAAGATACATGATGTGCTAGCATTGCTACCCACATTGCAGTTCTTCTGCATCAACTCGGCTAAATAGGAAGGAGAGTTCCTCCTCTAATGTCCAATCTGATGACAATGATGACATTCAGTGTCCTTAGCAGGATGCCCCTTTTTAGGTGGAGGGGGAATCTTGGCCTTAGGGGCATAAGCAAGCTTAGCCTTGCCGTTACCACGATTCTTACCCTTAGCACCATTCAGTGGCTTCTTGTTCTTATTATTCTTCTAGATCCTTCGTGCTCTTATAGCAAGTACAGCAGGAGCAACAACATCTTTCTTAGGAAGCCCTTGTTCGTGCAACTTAAGCATTGCATGCACTTCATTCACTGTCTTCCCCATGCATTGCATATTATAATTCTGTATGAATCCATCAAAGTCCTTGTTCAGAGAGGTAAGAATCATGCTCACTGCAAGGCTAGATGACATGGGGTGACCAAGGCGTTCCAGTCTATCTAGATAGCCCTTCATTTTCAAAACATAGGTGCTAACAGATTGACCCTCCTCATGCTTACATGCTAAAAGGCCTACACAGTCTCAAGGAGTTCCTGTTCTGCTTTTTGAGCAAACATGGTCTTCAATTCCTTAAGCATGTTTATGAGCATAAGACATCCTATGTCCTTGGATGCTTTAACCCATTGGGCGTGCGCAACAAGGACATCAGTAGGAACCTGCTGATCAGGAGTTGGAGGAACAAGAGTAGCAGGTATGGGATGCTCCACATAGGTTAACTTATCCTCGGCTGTGAGGACGATCCTCAAATTCTGATACTAGTCGAGGAAGTTTGATCGAGTAAGTTTTTCCTTTTCAAGGAAAGACCTGAAGATCGAATTGTTGACGGATTGATTCGCTGCCATCCACAATAAAACAAAGTTCAAAATTTTAGTATCTTTGATAATTAATTCTTTTACAAATTAACTACCCATGTTTTAATCAATAAAACAATTAATTTACTAAAAGACTAAGACCCTCTTAAACTCCCACTCATCACGGTAGTGCTTACTACTCTGGTAAGTCTTGTGGGTACAAGAGGTAGGCGGCGTGAGACAATTGCATTACAAGTGCAACTCTTAGATTTATGAGACTTATGGCACTAGCGTACAAGCTACTAGTGTCATGCATGTTTTGTCTCATCATATCCTATGCCTTGGGTTCAAGGATCTTATCGCTTGACTCAATTAAGTCATCCAATTAGAGAACATGTGTAAATAACTCTAGGTCTCGCGCCAGAGAATAAACACCTTGGGTTGCAATTCACTCACATCTAACGAAGAGCAAAAGGAAAGTGCAAGTGTTCTCAAACTTGGATGGCATAAACTTAAATTTCAAATAGGGTATCACATAATTTTTGATAAAAAGGTGTATCAAAAAGTGTACGAAGAAGCATGCATACATATTCGTATCACAAGTTTGCATAAAGAAAATTTTTCAAATTTTAGGTGTACTTTTATCACGGGAAAAAAAATTAAAGAGTGATCAAACCCTATATTGTACTCTGCATGAGTCAAAAGACCCAAGTTCTTCCAATAATTCCCACATATGCCGAAACATGTAGTGGGGCGGGAAAAGATTAAAGGCCACTCAAACCCTAGATCTTGATATGATCAAAGATCATTAATAAAAGCACAAAACTATTGGTATCTTATAGTTAAAGTTTATTAAATCACACGATATCCAGCAAGCTATATCATGGTAGCTTCGAGTAATGATCCACACCCTCAATAGCTTGATGGAACCCGCGATTTATGTTAAATTAGATTTCAATAGTTTATAGTTCGTTTAAGTGTAAAAAAACAAGTTTTACACATAACACATAACTAGTCACTAGGAATTAAGTGTGTATATTAACAGACAATAATTAAATCTCACGATATCCTAGTAGCTTCGATTAATGATCCACACCCTCAATAGCTTGATGGAACCCATGATTTAATTAAAAAACAAGTTTCTAAGTAATTAGTCTGTTTTTATTTTCAAAATCATTAGCAAATATGTAAAACAAGTCACAAGGAATAAAACATATAAGCAATTAAAAAAACAGACAGAAGAAAGGGTAGAAGTGAAGACACACTCTAATGGAAAGCAGTAAAACAAGTAATGCTCCAAAACTCAAGAATGAGTCTTCTCCAATTGGAGAATCTAAGGCTCTCACAAGGTTTTCGAGCTAGGTACCAAGTGGATCACAGACGTCATAACAATGACCACGCAAGCCTTAAGATTGGAAAAGAAAAAGAAAAAGCACATGTTACAATAATCTTTTAATTTTCTTAACCCCTTTTAAGTCTTATTAACCATTAATAATTAAACAAGATCAAGATCAAGATTTAATTTAAATGACAATAATGCATGTCATTGTCATAACAATTAATATATGTGTTTAATTAGCGTAGCAAGCGACTCTATGTGTAACCCATAACACCAAACGAGATGGCTCGTAATGCCACTGTAGGGATTTCATATTGATTAAACCATCAATACCACGAGTACGCAGCGGATGGATATATTTAATGTTATGAATTAAAACACATAATTAAATAAATACATAAAATACTAACCTCGAATCTATTGAAAAATAGATTAATACCAAGTTGTGATCTTGATCACAAACACTTCAATGGATCTCGTACCACCACGAAACCCTAATCAACTATAGCGAGTTGATCTCTATCGAAAACTCACAATACACGTCTAACGAGAGCGTTAGGATGCTAGTGCTTAACCCACGAGCTTATGAACTAAACACAAATGCTAGTCGTAGATGAGAAACGAAATCAACTCCCTTTTAGGGGTGTTGGGCGATTGTAGAGAGCAAGAGAAGAGATCAAAGGATGCTTTGATTTTAGGTGTGAACAAATGAAGAACCAAAGCTCTCCTTTTATACTAATAAGTTAGCTTAGGGAAAAGGCTAACCCTCCCCTTGCCCTAGCCCATCTATGGCTGGTCATATGGAGTGCCATGGGCCTCCATGTTTGCCTTTGGTCCTTGTAAAACTAACTTGTACAATACTAGCCTTTTTTAAGACTCTAATGATCATTTACACTAACGGACTAACGACCGTTATGCATATTTCGTGGATTATATTAAGTATAATTAATAATTAATAGCATACATTAAACATATTAATTATATTTAATAAATGATCTCTAAATGTATACGTGTGTGCCCCGATAGGCTCACATAATTTCTAGCCGTATAACTATTGATTTACGAGCGCACAACCAACAGTTTACCTGTAGATCTCCTCGCATGAGCAAAAGATACTTCAAAGACCAAGGTGTTGTATTCATCAACAAAGTTGTCCAGTTTATAAAAGTCACATACTTGTTTCCTGCCAATTTGGGCAGCATGCACCATTGCAAATTGTCACCAAAATTATTGTCTTGAAGCTGGTTCATCATTCATATATTTATCTACACAAACTTATAAATTAAACAACTTATACGTACCAAAACATTTACATGTTTTTATCCGTGTAATGGTAGAAAAAACAAAACAAAAAAAAACATCATCAAATTATCTACACTACCACGTATATATGTAAATGGAAGCTTTATATTTTACTGGGTGAAATACCCTTTACCCAAAAAAAAAAAAAAAAAAATGGAAGCAAGCCAGGTTCATAACAACCCCATGATTTGATGCATACCTATTTTGCTTATTGTAAGCGAACACAATGTAAATGACCGAGTAGAAAACTGAATAACAAGAACGAAATAAGTTAAAGCATCTATTTTGTGTAGTTTGTGTGTGTAATTCTTTGCACTAGAGTTGCTAAACACCCTATTTATAGTGAAATTTACTATGGCATCAATTAAATATGTAACTTACCACCCATGATCACACTATTATTACGTAGTAGTTGCTAACGGAAGCTAGTGACGGTTTTAACTTCCATGTTGCCCATGCACCCCAACTATGTTGTTGACCAATTCAATTAATTTGTTAAATAAATAAAAAATAATAATTTAAAAAAACAGAAGTTTGCTTTATTTGCTTTTATAATGAACAATTAATTGAATACATCATATAAGCAGTTGTCGCATTGTCTACCAAAGCTTGAACATCTCACGTTCCTGAAAAAATTAAAAAGTTACTTTAAAGTTTTGGAGTAAGATTATTATTTTTATTTATTATTTTTATTATTTTTATTTTTTAATAAAAATAAAGAAAGGAATACAAAGAGGCGTCCTTGGAAAACAAACAGGCACTGGAATGTAAATCGGGGGAAAATGATTAGCTTTTCCTGTAAAAAGTAAAACCAATGTTAATTTCTGTGCAAAGTTAATAGATTTAAAAGTGCATAAGCATAGTATAAATATAGAGTTGAGTTATTTCAAAAACCATACTTTACTCACATACCAAGGGACAAATATGGATCATTGATTTACTTTTAATCAATGGTTGAGATCAAAACAGATACTACTACTAAAAAACACGGAGGGGCAATTAAGTAAAATCACAAATCCAACAAACACCACTTACGCATTTCATTTCCTCACAAAATCGCTCACCAAACACACACTAAAAACACACACTACTCACGCATATTCAAACCAATCAAAATCAAACCCTAGAAAACACCAGATCTACCAAAATCTCACCGGAAAAAATGGCGGAAAGCGGCGGAGATGATATAGCACAGAAAATGACGGTGAAAAAGAAGAACAAAAATACGGTTAAAAAACCGATTAAAGGTATACTTATACATTTCAAACAACAAATTTACTATCTCTTACTATCATATATGTTTTAAATATTGATGCGTACTATGCATAGAGAGTATACTGAAGATGTTATGAATTTACATTGATTATTGAATGTTTATGCAAGTTATTGTGATTCTGTGAAGAAATAAGTAACTAGAAATTAGGTTTTCAAAGTTAACATACTAAATAAGTGGATATTGAATTAAAAAAAACAGATTAGAAGAATTTACTCAAGGCGTCTTATGCGGCTAAGCCTTCGGCTTAGCCGCAGAAGACGCCTTCGGCATGGCCGAAGGCGTCAGATGCGGCTAAGCCGCAGAAGAAGGAAAAGCCGAAGGCATCTTCTGCGGCTAAGCCACAGAAGACGCCTTCGGCTATGCCAAAGGCGTTTGTTGTGGCTAAGCCGCAGAAGAAGGCATTGGCTGCGGCTAAACCGTAGAAGAAGGAAATGCCGAAGGCATCTTCTGCAGCTAAGCCGCAAAAGACGCCTTCGGCTATGCCAAAGGTGTTGGTTGCGGCTAAGTGCAAGTGTTCTCAAACTTGGATGGCATAAACTTAAATTTCAAATAGGGTATCACATAATTTTTGATAAAAAGGTGTATCAAAAAGTGTACGAAGAAGCATGCATACATATTCGTATCACAAGTTTGCATAAAGACAATTTTTCAAATTTTAGGTGTACTTTTATCACGGGAAAAAAAATTAAAGATTGATCAAACCCTATATTGTACTATGCATGAGTCAAAAGACCCAAGTTCCTCCAATAATTCCCACATATGCCGAAACATGTAGTGGGGCGGGAAAAGATTAAAGGCCACTCAAACCCTAGATCTTGATATGATCAAAGATCATTAATAAAAGCACAAAACTATTGGTATCTTATAGTTAAAGTTTATTAAATCACACGATATCCAGCAAGCTATATCATGGTAGCTTCGAGTAATGATCCACACCCTCAATAGCTTGATGGAACCCGCGATTTAGTTAAATTAGATTTCAATAGTTTATAGTTCGTTTAAGTGTAAAAAAACAAGTTTTACACATAACACATAACTAGTCACTAGGAATTAAGTGTGTATATTAACACACAATAATTAAATCTCACGATATCCTAGTAGCTTCGATTAATGATCCACACCCTCAATAGCTTGATGGAACCCACGGTTTAATTAAAAAACAAGTTTCGATATAAGTAATTAGTCTGTTTTTATTTACAAAATCATTAGCAAATATGTAAAACAAGTCACAAGGAATAAAACATATAAGCAATTAAAAAAAAAAACAGAGAGAAGAAGGGGTAGAAGTGAAGACACACTCTAATGGAAAGCAGTAAAACAAGTAATGCTCCAAAACTCAAGAATGAGTCTTCTCTAATTGGAGAATCTAAGGCTCTCACAAGGTTTTCGAGCTAGGTACCAAGTGGATCACAGACGTCATAACAATGACCACGCAAGCCTTAAGATTGGAAAAGAAAAAGAAAAAGCACATGTTACAATAATCTTTTAATTTTCGTAACCCCTTTTAAGTCTTATTAACCATTAATAATTAAACAAGATCAAGATTTAATTTAAATGACAATAATGCATGTCATTGTCATAACAATTAATATATGTGTTTAATTAGCGTAGCAAGCGACTCTATGTGTAACCCATAACACCAAACAAGATGGCTCGTAATGCCACTGTAGGGATTTCATATTGATTAAACCATCAATACCACGAGTACGCAGCGGATAGATATATTTAATGTTATGAATTAAAACACATAATTAAATAAATACATAAAATACTAACCTCGAATCTATTAAAAAATAGATTAATACCAAGTTGTGATCTTGATCACAAACACTTCAATGGATCTCGTACCACCATGAAACCCTAATCAACTATAGCGAGTTGATCTTTATCGAAAACTCACACTACACGTCTAACGAGAGCGTTAGGATGCTAGTGCTTAACCCACGAGCTTATGAACTAAACACAAATGCTAGTCGTAGATGAGAAACGAAATCAACTCCCTTTTAGGGGTGTTGGGCGATCGTAGAGAACAAGAGAAGAGATCAAAGGATGCTTTGATTTTAGGTGTGAACAAATGAAGAACCAAAGCTCTCCTTTTATACTAATAAGTTAGCTTAGGGAAAAAGCTAACCCTCCCCTTGCCCTAGCCCATCTATGGCTGGTCATATGGAGTGCCATGGGCCTCCATGTTTGCCTTTGGTCCTTGTAAAACTAACTTGTACAATACTAGCCTTTTTTAAGACTCTAATGATCATTTACACTAACGGACTAACGACCGTTATGCATACTTCGTGGATTATATTAATTATAATTAATAATTAATAGCATACATTAAACATATTAATTATATTTAATAATCGATCTCTAAATGTATACGTGTGTGCCCCGATAGGCTCACATAATTTCTAGCCATATAACTATTGATTTACGAGCGCACAACCAACAGTTTACCTGTAGATCTCCTCACATGAGCAAAAGATACTTCAAAGACCAAGGTGTTGTATTCGTCAACAAAGTTGTCCAGTTCATAAAAGTCACATATTTGTTTCCTGCCAATTTGGGTGGCATGCACCATTGCAAATTGTCACCAAAATTATTGTCTTGAAGCTGGTTCATCATTCATATATTTATCTACACAAACTTATAAATTAAACAAATTATACGTACCAAAACATTTACATGTTTTTATCCGTGTTATGGTAGAAAAAACAAAAACAAAAAAAAAGCATCATCAAATTATCTACACTACCACGTATATATGTAAATGGAAGCTTTATATTTTACTGGGTGAAATACCCTTTACCCAAAAAAAAAAAAAAAAAAAAAAAAAAAAAAAAAATTGAAGCAAGCCAGGTTCATAACAACCCCATGATTTGATGCATACCTATTTTGCTTATTGTAAGCGAACACAATGTAAATGACCAAGTAGAAAACTGAATAACAAGAACGAAATAAGTTAAAGCATCTATTTTGTGTAGTTTGTGTGTGTATTTCTTTGCACTAGAGTTGCTAAACACCCTATTTATAGTGAAATTTACTATGGCATCAATTAAATATGTAACTTACCACCCATGATCACACTATTATTACGTAGTAGTTGCTAACGGAAGCTAGTGACGGTTTTAACTTCCATGTTGCCCATGCACCCCAACTATGTTGTTGACCAATTCAATTAATTTGTTAAATAAAAAAAAAATAAATTAAAAAAATAGAAGTTTGCTTTATTTGCTTTTATAATGAACAATTAATTGAATACATCATATAAGCAGTTGTCGCATTGTCTACCAAAGCTTGAACATCTCACGTTCCTGAAAAAATTAAAAAGTTACTTTAAAGTTTTGGAGTAAGATTATTATTTTTATTTATTATTTTTATTATTTTTATTTTTTAATAAAAATAAAGAAAGGAATACAAAGAGGCGTCCTTGGAAAACAAACAGGCACTGGAATGTAAATCGGGGGAAAATGATTAGCTTTTCCTGTAAAAAGTAAAACCAATGTTAATTTCTGTGCAAAGTTAATAGATTTAAAAGTGCATAAGCATAGTATAAATATAAGCTTCCTATATGCAGCCAATGTGTGAATGCACTGCATTATTACCATTTAGTATCCAAAAGTACTTTGTGATTAGGTTTGTTATTCATTCATTTTGGTTGTATAATCACACTTCATGGCTTTCCCATTTTTTTTGAACAGATTAAATGTAGTCTCACTTTTATTTTATTTTATGTAGATAAAGATGGATTTGAATCAGCACGATTTTAAGCACCCCATAAAAATCGAGTCAGGAAGCTGCAAGCGCAGTCTAGAGGCACCGGTCAAAATTGAATCAGGAAGCCGCAAACGCAATCTAGAGACACCGGTCAAAATTGAGTCAGGAAGCTGCAAGCGCAGTCAGGGGACACCACTTAACGCTGCCAATTTAGAGTTTCCTCGCATTCCTAAGAATGAAACAAAACAACAATGTTATTTTTTTGAACCTGACAACTTTGATGGCGATGCTAACACTGTTACCTTTGAAGTATCTTTTGCATTTGCTAGGTCTTCATTAGATGAAAAGCAGATTGCTTGTTACTTCGCAAGTGCATTGTGTGCTTATCAAGTTGGTCTCATGACTGCTGTCAAGAATGCGTTGGAAGAACATGACATAACTTTAAATGTGATTAAGTTACCATCTGGGGCAAAATCTGCTGGGATCAACTTGAATGTTTGTCCTTACCAATTTAACGAACCTGAAGTCCACATGTTTGTTGGAACATGGTTGATATTGCTTTTTAAGAATCTGTCACACGCGAATTACTACAATTTTATTAGCAAAAGGGTTTGTGCACTTGGAGGGAAACTTGGGTTGGCCAAAAAAAGAATTGAGGCTTTTAAGTTTTTGATTCAGTTTAATCAAGCAAAGGCTATTCGTGATGTGCTGGGCACTAGTAAGGTGTTAATGTAAGAATGTGACATGTTATTAGTGTCTCATTAACATCCCATATTGAATTGTAGGTTACATATACTTAAATGTGTAATCAAATAATTCAATATAGTAATGATTGCTCCTAATGGTACTTTAAATCTTGACCGTTTTATTTGTTAGTATTGATGGACATACTAACTCTTAAGCCTATATATATGCCTAGTCCTCTATCTACCCAAAACACACCATGTAGACTTATTAGCTATCCATCAAGCTCTCTACACTTAAGTGGGTCAAGGGAGAGATACTAGTCGTGTTCAAGTATTTCTATATCATGTCGACATGCGCTTCCGCTTCAGGTATGTTTTACTCGTTTATGTTATTATGTGGTTATTATCATATTCTAAGATCTTTGTGGCATAATAGATTAATGTGGTCATCATGAATATTTGATACTAATGTCTACACATATGAATGCTTACATGTGGTATCAGAGCCAGGTTAACGGAGTGAACTCTTTACTTCTTTAGTCTTGCTTCCTCTTGAATAAGCTTAATGGTCAGTTCATCAATATTCTACTTATCCTTTAATGTGTTATAATTGATGTGAAACGGTCCATATTCAGAAGGAAGTGAATTCATTATGAATTGCACCAAGAAAGAGTCATACACATTCATACCCAACGTCTTAAGTCTTGCTGCGGTATTGGTCATGTCAAGGACATGTTGCTGCATACTTTTGAACCATCAAATTTCATGGTGGTGAGTTCAGCCATAAGTGTCCCTGATAATGCTTTATCAACAAAAACGAAACTTCTCTTCCACAAGCTTACGGAAATCTTTAGCATTCTGATTCTCAATGCCATGAAGAGAAGACTTAATGTTGTTGGCAATTGTCATCCGCATAAAGTTCAAGCATAGTCTATTAGACCTTGTCCATGCGTTATGGTGTGATTTTGGAGCCTTTGTACTAGCATCAGTAAGATTAGTAGGCCTATCCTCCAATAGCACCAAGTCAATATCCAAAGCACCTAAATGAAAATTGACTTGTTCGCTTCATTCGGAGAAATTCACACCGATAAGCAAGGTATCGGAAGAAGCTTAAGAGTGAAGGTTAATTGCGAAAAATGTAAATGCTTAATGAAATATATATTATTGGTTTCCTTTGGGTAAACACAACAATATACCCTCATCATTATTAGAATGCAATGAGGCTTTACAAGAAAATAAATAGACTTCGTCAAATATATAAGCATCTTTGGATAACCATATACATATGACAAAAGTATACTATTTTTCATCTTTAAATTTATTAGTTATAGAAGAATAATTTTTCCTTTGAGCAAAATTCATAATTTCTATAAACTAATAAAAGATCCATAATAGCATTCTTTAAGAAAACATAAATTATATGACTACAAATTTGAAATTAACTTGGTCACTTTGGTGACTAACAAATTAATCTCATTTAATGTCATATATAAATAGCTTTAGATTATCATAGAATGCAATAAAACTTTGCAAGAAAATAAAATAGACTTCGTCAAATATATACACATATTTGGATAACTATACAAATGACAAAGTATATTAATTTTCATCTTTAAATTTGTTAGTTATATAAGAACGAATTTTCCTTTGGGTAAAATTCATAATTTTTATCAACTAATAAAAGATCAATTATAGCATTCTTTAAGACAATATAAATTATATGACTACAAATTTGAAATTAACTTGATCACTTTGGTGACTAGCAAATTAATTTCACTTAATGTCATATAATAAATTAATAAATAGCTTTAAATTGTTATTAGAATGCAATAAACTTTACAAGAAAATAAAATAGACTTCGTCAAATATATACATATCTTTGGATAACTATATACATATGACAAAGTATACTAATTTTCATCTTTAACTTTATTAGTTATAGAAGAATAATTTTTCCTTTAGGAAAAATTCATAATTTCTATCAACTAATAATAAATCCGTAATAGCATTCTATAAAACAACATAAATTATATGACTACAAATTTCAAATCACCTAATGTCATATAATAATAATTTTGAAATCACTTTGGTGATTAACAAATTAATCTCACTTAATATCATTATAATAAATAAATGGCTTTAAAGGTAATCAATGAAGATTTAAAACATATGAGAGTTACAAAAAGTCATCAATTACTTTAATATGACAACCAATTTAGTTATTAAGCATAATGAAAAACAATCAATTTATTAAAAACAAAATAACAAATGATTGTTAATCCGTTATAATAATAATAACCATTACCGTAGCATTTATTAATAAACACATTACTATAATAATTATCATGAATCATGAACATAAAATATACGTAAACTCTAATAACACTACTAGTCATATATCAAGGATAGTGGAAACAATTACTGCATCAATTTTATACGGTAGCAAATACATGTCTTTTATTAAGTCACAATAACTAGCTAAGTAACAATATATATCAAATGGTTTAAGTTACTCAACCAAACTTCATTATGTCTAAAGAATCTAACATTATTATATTGTTCTTAAACAACAAGGTAATTGGTCAAATGTTTAGAAAAACATTTACGCAAAGATAATTAGGGAGATGCATGTTGACACCTTTTAACAAATCTGTTATTATTATTATACACCGAAATATATATTATGCGGAAGCGGCAACATGCTACAACCTCAAAGGTTGCTAATGGTGAAAAGAAGGAAAAAAATGCAATTTTTGCATGAAAAAGAGGGACATTTCCAAAAGGATTGTCCTAAGCGTGAGGCTTGGTTCGAAAAGAAAGGTATACATTACATTTATGTATGCTTTGAATCAAACTTGTCTGATGTTCCTTCTGATACTTGGTGGTTTGATTCTAGTGCTACTACTCGTGTTTCCAATATTATGCATGGATTCCTTACAATCCAAACCACAAGCCCAACTAATAACTTTCTCATTATGAGGGACCGAATGAAGGCCCCGATTGAAGGTGTAGGGACTTATAGACTAAAGTTAGATACCGGGTTTCACTTGGATCTACTAATACTCTCTATGTACCTTCAATTTCTAGAAATTTAATTATGTTCCGAGACTTGATTTTAGTGGGCACACCTTTGGTGTTGGAAATGGTTGTTTTAATTTATATAAGAATAAATCATTTATTGGTTATGGTATTCTTATCGATAATTTATATAAATTGAAACTTGATGATGTTTGTTCTGAATCTCTATTTATTATTGATCATAATTTTGGAATGAAACGTAGCATGGTAAATGAAAATTCCGCCTTCTTGTGGCATAAAAGTTTGGGTCATATATCCAAAGAAAGATTACAAAGATTTTTGGTGAAGAACGAGATTCTACTAAATCTAGACTTCACTAATTTTGGCTTATGTGTGGAATGCATTAAGGGTAAGCAAACCAAACATAGCAAGAAAGGTGCCACAAGAAGCAGTAATCTCCTTGAAATTATACACACCGATATTTGTGGACCATTTGATACTCCATCCTCACTGGAGAAATATATTTTATCACCTTTATAGATGATTTTTTCCCGTTATGGATATGTTTTTTGCTGCATGAGAAATCTCAATCTATAAATGCCCTTGAGGTGTTTGTAAACGAGGTTAAAAGGAAACTTGACAGAAAAGTAAAAAAAAAAAAAAAAAAAAAATCGTAAGATCTGATAGAGGTGGTGAATATTATGTAAAGTATGATGAATCTGGACAGTGTCCTGGTCCCTTTGCAAAGTTCCTCGAAAGTCACGGCATTTGTGCTCAATATGTCGGGCACGCCACAACAAAATGGTGTGGCAAAGGCAAAACAGAACATTAAGGGAGATGGTTAGAAGCATGATAAGTAAATCCTCTTTACCCAAAAGTTTGTGGATGTATTCACTTAGAACCGCAGTGTATTTTTTAAATAAGGTTCCTAGTAAGTCAGTTCCAAAAACTCCTTTTGAGTTATGGACTGGGAGGAAACCTAGTCTGCGATACCTACATGTTTGGGGTTGTCCAGCAGAAGCACGAGTTTATAATCCACAAGAAAAGAAATTGGATTCTCGAACCGTTAGCGGTTACTTTATTGGCTACCTAGAGAAGTCCAAAGGGTATAGGTTTTATTATCCAAACCACAGTTCTAGAATTGTTGAAACAGGCAATACCAAATTTCTGGAAAATGGTGAAGTTAGTGGGAGTGTTGAAAATCAAGTTGTGGATATTAACGAAATAAGGGATGATGATCCATCACCCATGAATGTTCATAAATCCACAACTGCACTAAATGTTGTTCCTGTATTTCAAAATCAAGAACAACATTTGAATAATGAACAAATAGCCCATGAAGAAACTAACTTACTAACTCAAACAAGTGAACCCGTTGGAATAGCATTAAACAAACCTGCAAGGTTTAGAAAGTTAGCTATTCCTGATGATTATATAGTTTACATGAGACAGATTTTGATATTGGCATTGATAATAACCCTGTAACCTTTTCACAAGACATAGAAAGTGATAAGTCTGAAATGTGGATTAATGATATGAAAGAAGAGTTAAAATCAATGGCTCAAAATAAAGTCTGGGATCTCATAAACTTGCCAGAAGGTTTTAAACTAGTTGGTTGTAAATGGGTCTTTAAGACCAAACGCGATTCTAAAGGCAATATTGAAAGATATAAAGCTAGACTTGTAGCCAAAGGTTATACTCAGAAAGACGGCATTGATTACAATGAGACTTTCTCACCCGTCTCAAAGAAGGACTCGTTGAGAATAGTATTGGCATTAGTAGCTCATTTTGACTTAGAGCTACATCAAATGGATGTAAAAACCGCCTTTCTAAATGGATATCTTGAGGAGGAAGTTTATATGAAACAACCTGAAGGGTTTTTCATTGAGGGTAAAGAAAAGATGGTTTGTAAATTTAAGAAATCAATATATGGACTTAAACAAGCTTCTAGGCAATGGTATATTAAGTTCAATGATACCATTAAATCTTTCGGTTTTGAAGAGATCATCGTTGATCGATGTATATACCGCAAGATCAGTGGGAGCAAGTTTATATATTTGGTTTATTGCAAACACCATGGAAGAAAATTTTGTAGCTTGTTATGAGGCTACTATTCATGTATTATGGCTGCGGAACTTTATTTCAGGGCTTGGGGTTGTCGACACTGTAAGCAAGCCGCTAAAAATTTAATGTAATAATACCGCAGAAGTTTTCTTTTCTTAGAACAATAAGTACTCTAAATGTGCAAAACACATGGACATAAAGTTCCTTATCGTAAAAGAGGAAATTCAGAAACAAAGAGTGTATCTAGAACACATAAGTACAGATCTCATGATTTCAGATCCTCTAACCATGGGTTTATGACTAAAGACATTTACGCACCATGTTCCTAGGATGGGTCGTGGTTGTATTGATAACTAATTATGATGTTCTAAACACTCTTGAGCTCAATAAAATGTTTCTGATTTTATTTCTTATTCATTATGTTATTATGCATGCATTTGTGTTTGAATAAGAAATTTGTATGTATTATCATAACAAGTATGTGGACTGTATGTTGTTTATATATACTTATGAATCTAGCATGATGAGCTCATAGTGCTGTGATATATGGAAGGGAGTATACGAGTATACTGTGTATGACTGCCATAATCCTCACTATGTAGTTTGTTGTGTCAAGATACTTATGATGTTAACGGTTAATAAGATTTAATTCGCTAGCCTTATGTTGTACTATGTAGGAATATCATGTCAAGTGGGAGAATGTAAGAATGTGACATGTTATTAGTGTCTCATTAACATCCCATATTGAATTGTAGGTTACATATACTTAAATGTGTAATCAAATAATTCAATATAATAATGATTGCTCCTAATGGTACTTTAAATCTTGACCGTTTTATTTGTTAGTATTGATGGATATACTAACTCTTAAGCCTATATATATGCCTAGTCCTCTCTCTACCCAAAACACACCATGTAGACTTATTAGCTATCCATCAAGCTCTCTACACTTAAGTGGGTCAAGGGAGAGATACTAGTCGTGTTCAAGTATTTCTATATCATGTCGACATGCGCTTCCGCTTCAGGTATGTTTTACTCGTTTATGTTATTATGTGGTTATTATCATATTCTAAGATCTTTGTGGCATAATAGATTAATGTGGTCATCATGAATATTTGATACTAATGTCTACACATATGAATGCTTACAGTTAAAGCACAAGGTTCGTGACTTTGTGAGATGGTTGTCTGGTAATAATTGTGCAAGAGGTTGCTCAATGGGTCGTTATGTTTGGATGTTTTGTATCCCTCCAGATCCACCTAGTATGGACTATAATCAAGCGCTCGCGTTCTTGAGGAGTCTGAGTGAACCCAGTTTAACTGACTTTATGTATTTATGATGATACATGAAGAGCAAGTATGTTGATTATCTGTGTTAAGGTAAACGTTGTCTTACTAGTGTTATTGATGAATCTTTTGATCGATCGGTGTTTGATATTTAAATTTCTGGTTGCTTGGACCATCAATCAGATTACTATCTACTTTCCATTTCGTTATGTGTCTTTGGAACTTTTATATATCTAGCTAGACTTAGATGCTTAAAAAAATCACAACTATCAGTGCACACACAATGATCGAAATTTGAAAGTTTAGTCTCAAAATAAACACAATAATCGATTATTGCGTGCACACACAATAAACAAAATTCCAACAGTTTTTCCTTGTTTTCTTAGATTCTAAACATTTTGTATGTGCTCATACACATATTTGCATCATCACCTATAAGTGTATCAACAATAAGGACGTTTTTTACATTGTTTTCATCCAACGCACACCAAAAGACTGCCTACAAGCCTACATCACACAATCAACACCATATATTGTTAATGCAGCTAAGCGAACAATACTTCTACGAGGCCAGCTAGTTGATACTTTTTCACATCTTTATCAAAATACTAAACTAACATTTATGGGATAACAGATGTAGAGACCACCCATCCTTTTTTATTTAGGCCAGCAATTAAAACTAACTTGTACACCACCCAAATATGTGTACTGCATTTGCTTTCATTCATACCAATATCGACAAGATTTAGGCTGAAAATTATGAAATAACAAAAAAGGCTACTTAACATATTCAAACAATAAAAAATGAAATTCAAAATGTAAAATACTAGTAATTTTATTCTTCGTTTACTTGCATCCTGATTTAATCAAAACTAAAATATAAAGGATCAGAGTAAGTGAAATTTCACATTCAAAATCATATTGGTATTGTTTTGATACGTTAAAATTAGCTTTATTCTTATTCTTTCACAAAGTTTCGACAAAAATTTTAACCTTAGTTGATAGAAGCGAAAACAAATATCTATTTTGGTGGTCTATAAATTAAACATCTATACGTTTATTGTGCGGAGATATTGTAGGTCTCAACTATCAAGGTTAAAAAAGCTTTACATTGTGCAAATGCTTTTGTAGTCAAAATGATAATAAAGTAAAATGGTTATAATATAAAAAGGAAAACAAACAGTCAGTCCTGGTAAATAAAGAGGCGTTGGTGTGTAATTTGGGGGAAAATGATGGTTTCTTTGACCCCCTAAGACGCGTGTCCGGGGGTAAAGCGTCGTTGTGCAATTTGGGGAGAACTTGGTCAATTACAAGACCGAGTTGTTGAAGGTGTGGATGTGTGTGTAATGTTGTTTTTTGTGCGGATATATTTGTGTATAAATGTGTTATATTTGGGTGATGATGTTGTTTGTATTATTACATTAGGCTACTTGCAGTAACGACCTCGACCGATTCGGTCTCAATCGGTCGAGTCGGTCGTCATTGGTGTGAGCATGAGGTCGCGACCGACTCACAAGGGACAATTAGATGTAATCGGTCTCAAGCTCGACCAAGAAACAAGGCACCTATTTTGTTGTGTTTGATCCAAATCTCCCCCACTTTGTATACTTGTGATCGTTTGTGACTAAATTTTTTTTTTTTACCGTTTGAATTGTAACGTTGGGCAAAAAAAAAAAATTCCCCTATAAATACACAACTAAACAACACTTCAATTCACACAATCCCATTTCAAAATATCTATATATTTTCTCACACCATGAATTCTTACGATATATTTTTTGCCGAATCGAATGATGAAGATGAAGTTAGTAACGAGTTTTTGATGTTTGCGGAAGATTGTTGGGAAGCTTATCAAGCGTCACAACCTAATAAGGCATTACGAAACCGTGTTGATAGGGATCGTGTGGGTGCTCATGACCGTTTAGTGGCTGCTTACTTCTGCGCTAACCCAACATACGGTGATGAACAATTCCATGATCGTTTCCGAATGAGCCGCAGACTATTCACACGAATTGTACGAGAGGTAACCGATCATTCACCTTATTTCCAACAAACTCCTAATTGTGCTGGCGAACTTGGTGTTTCTCCTTTGATAAAAATTACTTCCTCAATTCGTCAATTGGCATACGGAGTCAATCCTGATATGCTTGACGAATATGTGCAAATGGGTTCGTCAACAGTTCGTGCGTGTCTTTATAAATTTTGTGAGGCCATCATGGAGTTATATGGTGCAGAGTATTTGCGAACACCGACGGTTACAGACGTTGACAGACTCTATGAGCATCACCATCGATATCATGGGTTTCCGGGGCAGATAGGAAGCATTGATTGTACAGATTGGCCGTGGGAGAATTGCCCACATGCTTTAAAAGCTCAATTTTGTATGGGTGATCACGGGAAAACTCCTTTCATTTTATTGGAAGCGATCGCCTCTCAAGATTTATGGATTTGGCATGCCTTCTTTGGTGTTGTCGGTATGAATAATGACGTAAATGTTTTACGTGCATCCCCTCTTTTCAATGATCTCAAAATGGGGAGAGCACCAGATGTGGAATTCGTTGCTAACAACGTGCCTTATAAACGGGGATATTATCTTGCTGATGGGATATATCCGGAATACTCTGTTATTGTGAAGTCTATTAGAAATCCAGGGACGCATGATGAAAAGCGTCAATTATATAAGAGGATGCACGAAGCTGCAAGAAAAGATGTGGAACGTGCTTTTGGTGTACTAAAGAGGAAGTTCCTAATGATTAAACATCCGGCTAAGGGATTTAACAAAGAGCGTCTTGGACATATTATGTACACATGCATCATATTACATAATATGATAATTCAAGACGAAGGGCGAGCGATATCTCCCGAATTCTTTCCAGCTGAGCAGCACCGTTCTTATGATCCCTTAAATACGCATGAGGAATCATTGCAAATTACTAGGGAGATATGCAACAAAACAACTCATCTTAGCCTCAAAGCCGATTTGGTGGAACACATTTGGCAGCATCATAATAATCCAAACTAGTTTTGTCGTTTTATCGTAATGTTTTTTAGTGTTATTTGAAATCTATTGTAATGTTTTTATTTTATTTGAATCAATATGTAACGTTTTAATTATTAATGAAATTTTAGTTTGTGTTAAAAATGTAAAAAAAAAAAAAAACTTGGTCGCCCTTACTGTGGCACTGAATCGCCTGTAGGTCGCTAGAAAGAGAAAGCTGACGTGGCAGGGAAAAAGAGAGGGATTGACCCTTATTCTCGGTCCTTACTGCATCCAGCCTTATATGTTGTTGGTGATTTTGGTGGAGGCGAGAGAAACATCGTTGAAGAGAAAGAACATCATTGTCGAGAGAGAAAATGATGTAACGCTGAGTTAACGATGGTCTTTGCAATCATTATCACTACTAGTCTTAAGCACTATATTTGTAAGGAAATATAGTTACTCTGCAACACACTCAAAAACAATTCTTGTTTATTCAGAATAATGTATAAATAGTAAAATTATCTCTTGAAAGTAAAAGCGTAAAAGTTTCCCATAGTTGGGATGAAATTCCAATATTCTAAGAATTTCAAGACGTTAGTTATGATGACATCCGAATTCTTTGAATTCCATAAATTTTCGCGTTTTTTTTCCATCATTTCCCCACATTTGAAAAGAACTTGCGAGATAATTGTCTTGTCTACGTACCTCGAACATGTTCTTACGATTAAGTCGTAAGCTTATCTTCTGTAGCAGCTTTGCCTTCACATCAACTCACGCAAACTTTCGTTAACCACCTCACGTTTTAACATGACTTCCACATTCCTATAAATCAATACACAAACCGGATATTCTGGTCTTAGACTAGCTTGACTTTCTTTTCTTTTCAGCTTTGGTCATTTTACCTACCAAATGTGTTCTTTCATGCAATCATATCAGACCATATATAGTATTGTTTAATAAACACACATTTTACCGTGGTTGTTGGCTCTATCTTTGTTGCAGACAAGATGAACAAGATACAGGATAATGATATAAAGGACGAAGCTGGAAGCAGCAGCCAGCAAGTGGGCTCGAATAGGACCGCCCAGTGTTGCAAACTTGAAGTCACAAACACGCATTTGGTTTTCAGAGTTTCTTTTGCTCATGTCATTGCCTTGTTGGTTGAAAAGCAACTAGTATGCTATTTTGGAAGTGCATTGTGTGCGCCTGTTCCTTGTCTCACACCAGACGTCAAAGATGCGTTGGAAGAGCATGGCATATCACTCAATGTGATCAAGTTGCCATCTGAGGCTAATGCTAATGAAATTGATTTGAGTGTTGTTGAAAAAGACCCTTACTAATTTGAAGTCCATACCCTGCATTGGAGTATGCTTCATATGCATTTCAAGAATGTATCACATGCGAATTATGACAATTTTATCAGCAAAAAGGGTTTCTGCACTTGAAGGGAAGCTTGGATTGTCCAAAAAGCAAATTGCGGATTTCAAGTTGCTATTTGGGTTTGATCAAGGAAAGGCTATTCATAATGTGTTGGGAAGTAGCATGGCTTTAAAGCAAGAGGTTCGTGAGAACATGATATGGTTGTCTGATCATTCTAAATCAGGAATCAGTATGTCAATGGCACGTTATGTGCGCTTGTCAATGTCAATGGCACGTTAAGCCCCCTTCGATGGATTATAATGAAGCTATTAACTTTTTGTTTGCTGACCCAGTGTTTCGCAATATGATAGTGATTGATGATGAGTTTAAGTGGAACAATGGCCTTTTGATGTTTGCTTGTTTTTTGTTAGGAGTTATCTACTACTACTAGTACTACTTTTATGGATGATTTTTTTTGCTTGTGCTGAATGTTAGTGGTTTACCTGTTGGTACTTTCGGCTATGTTTTACCAAGAACAGCTATGGCAACATCACAACATGTATATGGATTTTGTATCCTTTCTGAGCAGTTCCAATACTTGTAACGTTTTCAAAGAATGCTCACTTGATTTACCAGATGGTATACATTTGAGAAAAAAAAAAAAAAAAAAAAATGCTCAGTTTAATTAAAAGATGACTTAGTGCAAACACCCTCAGTTTTATTACTTAATATTTTCAGTCATCTTTTTCTATTAATTCACAAACAAACAGTTTTCATATGACTTAATAATTTTTTTTTTTTTTTTTTTTTTTTTTTTTTTTTTTTTTTTTTTTTATGTCAATTAAGTCGAATTCAAACGCCACCTCAGAGAGCATAAAATACATCACCTTATATAGTATAAACATGTTAATCATCTTACAAAACTGAACCACAAATTTACAAAGCTTTTATAAATTTACTGTAAAGATAGTACTATTTTAATACTCAGAATTAATTTCACAGGATCATTTGAAGTAAATTATCAAATAACGCGTTCTTCAATCCGGACAGGAAAACCACCTTTCATCTTTGCCGTAAAATAGGAAACATAAACCGGCTCAACACCATCATCCATCGCCGGAATCACCCTAAACCGCCGTAAAACACCTGCAACCACCATCTTCATTTGCAAAAACGCCATCTCTTTCCCTAAACAAACCCTCGGCCCTGCTTGAAACACTGGATACTCGTAACAATCCCTCCCTTTAAACACCCATCCATCATCACCCATCTCCAACCACCTCTCGGGCCTAAACTCCATCCAATCACTACCCCACAACTCTTCCGACCTCCCCATCGCAAATATGTGATATGTCACATGACTTCCTTTCTTAACTGATGTCCCATCAGGCAAAACATCGTCGTTTAGCACTTGTTTTCCATCAATCGGGACAGGTGGATATAATCTCATGCTTTCGCAGATTGACGCGTGTGTATACACCATATCTTTCACATCTTCGTAATTTAATTTTTCTTTTTTCATTTTTATTTCTTTTATTATTTCCTTTTCGACGCTCGGGTTTTTGAAAATTAACCAAAAGAACCACGTGAGTGCTGCTGACGTGGTATCTCTTCCAGCAAGTATGAAGCTGATTACAATATTGGAGATGAGATTTTCATCGGAGTGGCCCGAGTTTAAGAACCGTGAAAGTAGATCGACTGAGTTTAGAGTCCGTTTTTGTATAAGTTCGAGTTTTTTTTCTTTTGTGACATTTACGGCGAACTCACGTACGATGGCGATGGCATTGCAGAGACGGTGTTCGGAACCAATGTTAAATAATCGTTTGAGTTTCCAAATTAATGGAAGATTCGAGCGGATTCTGCCAGTGGTTATCATAACAGCTTCTTCAAACGCTGTTGCAAATTTAGCTTCCGGTAACTCCGGTGCTAAGTACACCGGATCATATCCAAACGCGATTTTGCATATGTTATCAAATGCGAACCTTTGAAGTATATCTTGAAAGTCAAACACAGTGGTTTGAGTGGTGGCTCCAGTAGCAAGTATCGGTAGTAAACGGCCATTAAGTTCAGTCTCTACCACCTCTTCAACAAAATGCCTTAACGACTTTGTATTGAACTCGTGACTCGAAACTTGTCTTTGGAACTTCCATGCCTCACCATCGATATTAAAGATACCATCACCAAGTAAATCATGCGCGTTGTCCCTTGCGGGGATGCCTTTTGGGTAATTTTGGAAGTTGGTTTTGAGTATGTGTTTTACAACATCAGGGTTGGCTGTCATAACACGGACTTTGCCTAGAAGATGGTGGATTGTGACGGTCTTAGTAGGGCTGTTGTTGACCAAATCTGACATCCATTGGATGAAGCGATGACGGTTTTGCAGAATAGGGAATAAAGATCCAATCAATGGGTATGCTCTTGGTGCATATTTACCAGAGGATTTGATGAAGAAAGTGGAGCATATAGATTTGAGGAAAAGGAATGTTAACGGAAGGAGTAAAAACAGAATCGAAGAAGAAAGTTCCAGGTTGATCATGGTGGATGTGTGTGAGATATGATGGAATCAAGATGATATGAACTTATAGAAAATATTTACATCAGGATACCAAATAGGTTTCATGAACTTTACATATGATGTTTCAGTAGATAAATTTAGTACTTATAGTTTGGTTTCGTTTGTCTGTTATTTATGTGGGTTTACGCTTTTTCAATATTGTACGTGTACTAAAAAAACTACTCGTATGATACGTGAACTTTCTGTTTTGTTCCAATATGAATGGTTTTTACCGGCTACCTATTAAATTGGCAAAAAAAAAAAAAAAAAAAAAAAAAAAAAAAAAAAAAAAAAAATCTAATTTTTTTGTCTTTTTCGGCCCCATATCACTAGAACTTTACGAAGGCGAAAAGGGAGAATGTTGAGGTGGCTTTTTGCTTGAGTCACCACACCTTGCTATAATCGCACTACAAAGACGATGCAAAGGAATCACCGAAGTTTAAGCTTTAAGCCACTAAGGCGAATAGGACGAATGAAGGCGAGCAAGAAGCTGTTAACTTTACGAAGGGTTCCACGAAGAAGGTGCCAGATACGATAGGCGAAGAAAGTTAAGATTGGAGAGGTTTGGACAATTCTAGGAAAATGGCATCTTTTGATTGGAATATAGTCAGTTTTTTAGTAACTTAAACTCCTTTAGAAAGATTAATTATTAAATAACGTGATAATCTACACTAAATGTCTAAATCGTATGTCATGTATGAAAGGAGCATCGAGGTCACTTACAAATTCTAAGTTTTATAACGATACTTTACAATGATTTTTGACATAAATTAAACCCAACAACCTGAACCTATTGACACCCCTACCCCTACCCCTACTTGTATCACTGAAGAATAAATACCAATGTCCAAGAGGAAGGGTGTGGTGACGGTTTTTCACTCGCCACATCACCACTTTATCACTTTTTCTCTCTTTTAGCACCTTCTCTCTTAAACATTTTTCCCTTTTTTGTTATTAAAAATACCTAACACACATCCTCACACAATATACACTCACACAAAATAAAATAACAATTTTCTCTCTTTAAAAGCATGTTGGACTCAAATAATGCTAGAGAAATTTTTTTAAAGCTTTGCATGTTTTCTCGCAATAAATGGTGAAGGATACCCTACGGGATTGAGTGTTTCTCGCTCTTTTTCTCATAATGCACCCTGCACACTAAGTCAGACGGGGACATCCAATAAAATTATACAGATAAGATTTGCATGGATCGTGCGCAAAGAAGACACCCAAATATCAAGAAATGTGAGGTGAGTTATTTTGCATATTATTATTTTGCTACATACTGAGGGACACATCTCCACAATCTATTTAATTTGATCTAATGGTGGCAATTTAATTGATTAAACCTATTTTCTTGTCTATATATATATATATTTTTGTCTTTCTTGTCTTTCTTATTTATTCACGTATACTAAAATCTTTTTTTTAGAACGGCAAATAAGTATCTCATAATAAAAACATTTTCTTGTTTCTATACGTTTTCATTTGTTTGCGTCCGTTTTTATATGCTTTTGGCCGTTTTCAGACGTTTTCCTCTGCTTTTATACGTTTTCGTCTATTTTTATATGTTTTCATTTGTTTCCATCCGTTTTCGTCTGTTTTCTTAATTTTTTGTCCATTTTCATACGTTTTTGGCCACTTTCTAATGTTTTTATACGTTTTCGTCAGCTCCATACATTTTCGGCCGTTTTCAAACGGTTTCCTACGTTTTCGTCCGCTTTCATACGTTTTTGTGTGTTTTCTTACTTTTTCGTCCGTTTTCATATGTTTTCATCTGTTCTCATACGTATCGTCCGTTTTCTTACTTTTTTGTCCATTTTCAAACGTTTTCGTCCATTCCTATCTGTTATCATACGTTTTCGTCATTTTTCTTACGTTTTCATCTGTTTTCATAGGTTTTCGTTCGTTCTTATACGTTTTCATCCATTTTCATACATTTTCGTCCGTTTTCAAACATTTTTGGCCGCTTTCAAATGTTTTTGTCAGTTTTCAGCTGTTTTCAGAAGTTTTCCTACATTTTTGTCTGTTTACTTATGTTTTCATCTATTTTCGTCCGTTTTCATACATTTTGTAACACCCCACCTCGACAAGGGTAGAAGTATTACATTATGGTGCCATATCAGAACATACAAACGCAAGCGAAAGACTTATAAACATAAAGTTATAAAGGAAATCCTAAAGGATACAAAAGAAATACTAACTCTATACAAAAATGTGAATACAAAGCTAAACAAAAATCTAATCGAATCCAAGTCCAAGTCTAATCCAGGCAATGGGCTTCTAATCACCGACAGCCCACTAATGCTCCTATGCACTCTTCACCCAAACCCAGCTGCCAACCTAAAACCTTCCGCAAGAAAGAAAATGCGGCTGAGCTTAAAAAGCCCAGTGAACAGATATATAACAAAGAAAACGGATAAACGAAACATATGTGTAACACCCCCAAAATTTGGTACAACGGAAGACTAATCAAGCTTTTGAGGTGCTACGGGGATTGGTATCCACCACAAGTTATAAAAGAACGAGATAAAGTAAACATAAGTAAAAACAAAACCAACCAGGGTTTTTAGAGTTTACATTCATCCCAAAATATCCAAAAGTAAGGCCCCCAAAAATAAGTAAAACATAGGTCCACAATAACATATCAGAGTTTGACAATAGATCCTTAAACCAGGTTGCCATGCCAAGCCTTCCAAACCATGCATCCCAAGTCATCACTTAATTACCTGAGAAAACGCGCTAAAAGTCGGCTTTCGCTGGTGAGATCATAGGTTTAAATTCTTAATTCAATCAAGTGGACATATACGCAAAAAGCTTACTAGCTAGACTAGGCCTCGAATCACTAAACCAAACCTATAGATGCACACTATAGTCCAAAACCAGTCAAATCAATATGCATTCGCAAGGATGCGACATGCCCAACATTTGTAAGGATACGACATGTTCTTGCATTCGTAAGGATACGACATGCGTTACAACCTACCTAGTTCTATAAGCATAGCAAGTTTTAAATAAACAACAATAATAGTCCACATAAAACAATTTGCATGTTTCTCACCCCAAGTATTGAAAACAATATTTAAAAGTAAAAGTGGGGCTATGACTCACCTCAAGTCCAGATATCAGCACAAAAACCGGTAGAATCAAGAAGTATCACAACTCAAATGACGGCAACTACGGACTCGGCACTTCCTAACAATATAAACTCTTCTCAGAATCATTTTCTCAAAAATCAGATATTCCCAATCCCGAACGTATTCCTTTTTATTTTCCAAAATCCATTTCTCATATTTGGTTTGGCGTTTGGTATCCATGCGGGTGGAAGGTCGACTCAACACAAGCCAAGAAACACATCGAAAGAAATAATAATAACTATCTACAGGTCTAATATTTGCCCAATATATTATTTAAATAAATCATCGAAGTTTACCAAGTCCGTCAACTCGCTAATCCTCCATAACTTATTTATCTAATATATTATCCCAAGATCATACCAAGTCCTAAATCACATAGCACGTAGACTACTATATGGTAAGTTTTAAAGTCTAATAAGTTTCCTAAATATATCATCAAACTTACCGAATTCGTCAATTCGGTAAACCTCACAAAATATTTAGTAGCTTATTATTCCGCATTCCTACCACAACCTAAAGGCGTCGTAGGATATAATACCCGTTAATAAACCCTTTTTATATAACTAAATAGATTCCATTTAATCCATCGGTTAAATAAGTTATATAGTTATATGAAACGAGTCTATTAACGTCACACATCCGTGACAAGCACAAAAGTCAACAATTAATAAAATGGCCAATTTGGATTTAAGTGCCCTCGAATGTTTTATAACTCGCAACGTTTCATTTTATTTCCAAAAGCTTGCTTCATTTCGTACAAACAATTCGCGTTAAATTTATATTTCCATTTATAACCATTTAATCATAATAATGTTTCCGATAATATTATACTATTTTAATAGTCTAATATATATCGTTAACATTATTATTTTTATTACTCGTGATCTCCTATTTATTATATACGCATTCATATAAATATATATACGTTTTCACATTTATATACTTATATAAATGTTTATATTGATATATAAGTTATTACGAGTATTATTAATTGTGTAATTATTAATTATTTCGAGTTATGAAATATGAGTCACATGTCCGAGTCATCACTTCTCGGCTCATTGTCCAAATCCAAATGTCAAGGCGTTTTGCCGAAGTCAACAGTTGACTAGAAAGTCAACGTGACTCCAACTCGCACAACCATGAGTCCAAAGTAATATAATCAAGCCTCAATCAAAAGTAAATCAACTCCGTCAACAAGTCCCATTTTCACAAACTACAACAATAAGGTCCGACTACGGCACCTTTCTAACCTATCTCCGTCATTCTAAGTAACCGTCTCACAATCGGTTCCCAATACCACTTTTTCGTCAACACAACTCCAAAATATACCACGAGTCCATGTCATCTCGTCATCAATCTCAAATTTATATTAGTAACAATAATGATAATCACTAACAATATTAACCATAAAATTTATAATTCGACCATCATCAAATACCAATTATACGGGTCGACCTACCAAGTCAAACCCGGGTCAAAACTTCACCACAATTTGCGTGGGTCCCAACCTAGACCTCTAGGGTCTCGACTAGCTCTAACGAGCTTGAAACCAAACCAAACGGACCCTCAGGGTGTTGGCCTCACAACAACAACATCCAAATCCAAATTTTCTTAACCAAAATTAATAAAAAAACACAAGAAAGTGAAATCAAACATCCACAATATCATCAACCCATGACCATAAATATCAAGAAAGGTCACTTGAGCCCGGAAAGCACAAGCCGAGAGCAAAAGCTCTCGGTTGAGCCTCGACCTCACATCCACCTAGCAAACCCGGATACCAAACTTGTTAGAAACCATGTTTTATAGCAAAACCAACTTATATATCTCGTTTTTAATCAAAACCCAACCAAAAGAAATGTAACTCGTGACCCTAAGTCACAGTTTTGTCAATACCGAGTCACAAACGAGTGTGACTCGGCCTTAACTTCAATCTTAACGCTATACTAGTCGATTAGATGTTAAAACAAAAAGTAGGTGGTGCGTGTAAAAAGGTACGGGTTCAAAGCAAAAGTATAAGGCGCGTGTGGTAGTGGATCGAGAAGAGGAGGTGATGGGGAGTTGATTGGTGGTGGTCGTGTGGTGAGGAGACCGGCGGTGTGGCGGTGGTGTGGCCGGAATGCTATATTAAACTAAGGTTGTGAGCAATAAGTGGAGAAATGTGTTTACTTAGATTTCACTACTCCCTAGATATCTTTTACACGTTAATTACTTGTTATAGTTGTGTGGATGACGGATTGTATTCCTTAATACCATTCATGGGGTGGCGTACTTAACTCCCCAATCCTATGAGTGCCTACTTCACTCCTATGTCGAGCCGGCTAAGAAGCTCCTAACATGGGATCATTAGAATTTACTCATGCATTAAATACAACCAATAAAACCTAGTACACATCGGTTCATGTTTCCTAAGACGTTCAAGCATGTTACCATTTGGAGATCTGCCAGTTTTCTTAAGCCTAACATTGAAATCATTCATCCAATACAACCATAAACAAGTAATCAACACATAATCAACATCTAGGTTTCATTAGATCTAAGAAAACACAAGATAAATCTAGCCTAGCATGGTGGAATCAAGACAAGCACAAGATATAGACAACCAACACATAGACATATTGATTGAATTAAAAGAATACTTATCTCAATAGCACATGTAAGCATTCAAGGGCTGAAAACCCTTGAAAAAGCTGTAAAATTCGTATATGGTTCGGCCTTAGGGTTTCTCCAAACTTGTTCTTTTTTTTAATGAATGAAAATTAGAAAACTATATATAGAAAATAGAGGCTGACGGCGTCAAGAACAATCTTGTGATGCCGTCATCTCGCCGCCAAAAGAATCCTCGGACTGCCTTGATCTAAATCTGACGCCGTCATGTTATACACTTTTCCAGTCCGTCACGTATTTAACTCTTGACGCTCTTCCTTGTGACGCCTTCATTTCTGTACTGGGTCGTCATGATATTTACTCTTGACGCCGTCAACTTGTTACTCTTGACGCCATCACACACTGTTCCCAGCTTGGAAAATTAAGTCTTTGGCGTTTTCTTCACTTTTATGCTCCAAAAACGTCCGAATTGCTTCCTTTTCCAGATTTCACTCCCAAAGTACCTAAAATCATAAAAGGAACGATTTAGGGCAATATTTGATCAAATAAATTCAATTCTGGGCTTAAATGACCCCCTAAAAGTGGTTCATTTTTCGCCTCATCAATGAGTAAATTCTAATGATCCCATGTTAGGAGCTTCTTAGCCGGCTCGACATAGGAGCGAAGTAGGCGCTCATAGGATTGTGGAAGTAAGTACGCCACCCCATGAATGGTATTAAGGAATACAACCCGTCATTCACGCAACTATAACAAGTAATTAACGTGTAAATGATATCTAGGGAGTAGTGAAATCTAAGTAAACACAATTCTCCCACATATTGCTCACAACTTTAGTATAATTTAGTTTATTTTCATTTCTAGTATTTTATTTTGATTGCATCTTAGTATTGGGTTAGTTGACTAGCAACTAATTCCGCCAAACTCCTTCAACCTCGAGATTTTAATTGCCTTCTAAAAAATATAAAAATACAAAAAGAATCATCCCTCATCTCTAGACCTAGTCTTTAGGTTTTCTAATCCTAGCGACACTATTCCTAGCTAAACGATCAATCCCCCGGTACTTGTCATTATACTGTACTACATCGATCAGGTACACTGCCTGGTGGGGGTTGTAAGCTTCTCGAGATCCCTCGAGAGGTAAAGCCTGGTGCAATCCCTACGCACACCAAGTTTTTGGCGCCGCAGCCCGGGGAATAGTTATTGTCTAGGTTAGAATCTCTTTTTATTAGGTCTACTTACTAGATTCCTTTCTAGTAAGATTTTATTTTTATTTTTAGGTTCTCTTTAGTCTATCTTATTTCTTCGTGTTTTTGTTCGTAACTCTTCACCACCCGACATCATGGACGATGGGAACATCTTTGAACCCGTCATCCCACCACAACAAAACCCACCACTAGAACCTCTTAGGCCCCGAACCTTAGGAGAGTATTCCCGACCTAGCCACCAAGGCTACCCAAACACTATTGAGCTCACCGGAGCCAATGTGACCCCCTTGCGATCCGACACCATCCGGTTGGTGCAAAGCGGATGTGCATTCCATGGACTTCGTTCCGAAGATCCAAACCAACATCTCAAGGACTTCTTTAAAATCGTAGATTCTATAGACCTTGATGTTACAACTAGAGAGTCAACCCGATTACGCCTATTCCAATTCTATCTATGGGATCAAGCTAGTCAATGGCTTGAGCGATTACCCGCGGGATCCATCACCTCATGGGATGATCTCACTACTCGTTTCCTTGCTCAATTTTTCCCACCGGGGAGAACTACCAAGCTTAGAAATGACATCTTGATATTCCAACAACATCAAGGTGAAACCTTTTACGAAGCATGGACTCGATACAAAGACCTACTCCGAAAAGTCCCTCATCATGGCATCAAACCATGGCTCCAGATTCAAATCTTTTACGATAAAGGTAACTATCAAACAAGGAGAGCTATAGATTACGCAGCCAAGGGCAGGCTAAACAGACTTAGCATTGACGAATGCTGGAAAGTTCTTGAGGGGTTGGCACAGTACGAAGAAGAAGGATGGGAGGACCCGATGTTTTCAAACTAGGGGAAACTTGATTACGCACACACCACCCAAGAGCAATTATTAGGAAGTATCGAGAAGCAGGTACAAGAATTAATGAGAGTTGAAAAACCTGCCACTGAAACCGTGTGGAATCCTAATTTACGTAGGAATGCGGTTATCAACCATAATTTTTTTGAACGTTCACGACAAGAGGAGTTCGAAGGGATAATGGTAACCTTCATGAATAATCAGGAAAAACAAATCCAGCACTTAGAAGCACGCATGGAAAGCACTCGCAATGCTTTTATGGATTTTGCAGACAAATTCATATCAAGGATCAAAGAGAAGATTAAGGAAAGATCTGCACCAAGAAAAATCGAAAAAGTCTTCGAGGTTTCAACTCCTTTGGTGTTTGACCAACAGGATAACGAGAAATCCTTTCCAAGTGCTTCACCGTCAATCACCTCCTACTTTTGCGAGCATCCTCAGAAAGAGAAGAATTCGCAATTTCATAACATTTTCGTTGGATGCTTGCGAACCACGCTCCCAAATTTGTGCAAGAGACGTTCTTTTGGTTTTAAACCCGGTGTGAAGAGGTTGCACCTCAAAAACACCACAGTTTTAAGACCCTCTATGGAACAACACCTCTTTGTACCCACCGACCACCGTTGACCAATGCAAAGGTTACAACTTAACTAAAACCTCACCCACCCCTTTCGACAACCACACCTCTTTCCGTGACAGTAATGAAACGTTCGACCCTGGTGGACTTCACTAATGGGATAGCTACTCATAGTCTCTACTTGTGTTTAGCTATTCACACTAAGTGTAGGGACTAAATATGGAATTACCTCTTTCTATACCTGATACGGGCATCTGACGGCGTCAGATGGTAACTCTTGACGCCGTCACCTCGCTATCTCAGCAATAATAACCCAAACTCCATTACTTTCAACTCATACCCCACAAATCTCACCCAAATTGCTGCTCCACCTCCGAGTCTCCATCATCCAATCCGACATCTTCCGTGACTAATCTCCACTTGGTAAGTAGTTTTTCCTCACTCTTTTTCGTTCAATTGTCCTTAGGTTCAACCAATTTTGAAAACTCCTTTCATCCGAAACCCCATTTTTGACCCATCAGTGATAAATTGTAATGCCGTCCCTTTGGTGATTTGTAATCATGGGGTTACCCTTTGATGATGTTGTCCTACTTGAATCATGCGTTAATATTGGAAAAATCTTTCATACCACGGATTTTTTGACCCCCCACCCATGTTTTCTGCTTAAAGGAGTGTTTGGGTAATAGGTTAAGAGTTTGAAAATTGATTTTTCCCTCGTAATTGCATGGCCCGATTTCTGCTAGGTCTGACGGCGTCAGGACCTCCTTCCTGACGGCGTCAGATGTGTCTGACAGCGTGAACCAATAAAAATTCTCATTCTAATAGTTTCCGTCCACTCTATCTTTTTCCAGGAAAATGAGCAAGCGATCTCGACAACACCGTGGCAGCTCCTCTAGGTCCCAACAAGTTAACTATGGGGAGTTGGTCCATAGTTAAGGTGAATTCGACAATGTTGCCGCTACAACTAAGTATGCGGAGCTTTGTAATCACCACATTGATGCTGGTGCTGTGATTGATTGGGCGTTTCTGAGGTCCCAAAGGTTAGAGGCTGCATTTTTGGGGAGGATCCAAACCGATGGGTTCACGGGTCCTCAATGGGAGAGGTTGTTTAGGATGAGGGAGACTGTGTATAGTGAGTTGGTGAGGGAGTTCTTTGCGACCTTCCACTTTGATCAAGCAAAGGCCAGGACGGACATGGGGGTACCACTATTTACTTTAGGTTAGGAAGGGAGGTTCGATCATGTTCGGTTACTGAGTTTGGATGGAGGATAGGTTTGTATACTATGGACGAGGCTGTTGAGGGAGGTTTTATGCAGAGATTGTTACATGGGGAGACTGTGAGGAGCGATATGAGGTGCGCCACTTTTTGGCCGACCATCGGGAACGGGGTGTACACCTCGACTACTGGGGCAACATCAATTAGGGACCCCGTGGTCAGGTTGGTCCACAGATGCATCACATACAGCTTGTCGGGGCGTCATGGCATCACTCACCGTGTCACTGCTTCAGATCTTTTCTACCCATATACCATATTTTCAGCGGATGTTTACTGCAACATCCCATTTTGGGTAGCTAGCTATTTGAAGACCAGTGTGGGGGGAGAGGGATATTGACAAGGTGTATGGGGGGATGTTCGTGACCCGGTTGGCTCGATCTTATGAGCTACTTGTTCCCCCGATCATGGGATACTTGAGCGACTACGGGGCTTGTAGGATAGTGAGGGCTAAATCCCTCAGGCAGATGAGCATCGTGATGCAGTTGGCGGATGGGTCCTATGGCTGGTACGAGGCAGGGGGACCTGATGATGCTGAGGATGATGATGTTGATGAGGGAGCGCCTCAACAGCATCAGTTCGGGGGTTATGAGGTTGGGTCAGCTGATTACTACCGACACATGAGTCGGGGAGACTGGCAGGCACACCAGGGGGCCTGGATGGGTCAGGTGGACGCATGGCGGACCACCACTGACCAATGCTTTGATTGGATGTATGATCATACTATCCGCCAGATGCAGCACCTCTCCACCCGTGATCAGCTCGAGCCCCACCTGCAGATTGACCCATTCCCCGGTCGTGAGACGGACTACCCTCCCTACGGGTACACAGGGCACCTCCCTCCTGGTTATGACTACCGTTATGGTCCTCCTCCCCAGTGATCTTTCTTGATGTCTGTTATGTTTGAACAATTTATTGATGATGATGTAATTCGAAACAATTGGAATTGTAATAGTTTAGGTTGTGGCCTTTGTTGGCCTTGGATAATTTTATTTTTATGCTTACATTAATTTGTAATAATGGAATGTGCTTATGGTGTCGTTATTTGTTTTGTGTGATTTTTATTTTGTTTGTTTGTTATTTGCTTCCGTATGCATGCTTTATTTTTATTGTTGGTAGATCATGTTTCAAAACTAAATAGTGGAAATACTTTACTTTGTTGTTTGGCCTAGTCTTAACTTCACCCAAAGGTATTTTTTGCAACAGATAAGTGTAAGGGGAAACCTCAAATATGTTTTTAAGAAACAAAACCGATCATGATTCTCCACAATATTAAGTGAACATGTATATTCGTATTTGTTAGAGTCAAATGCTTGTATCGAGTCATAATGAAGTTTTGCAGGATTTTCTAGGAAATAGGACCAAGTTTTTTTTCCAGAAATTTTCCGAAAACTTAACATAAGAATTTCTGCAGGTCACTTCTGACGGCGTCACGTGTAAAAATCTGGAAATTTTACCAGTTTTGTTTTTCTAACGGAGTCTTAAAGTTTTTGTTGAATTATTAGTTTTATAATCTCCAGGAAATCTGCAAACATCATTCCACAAGCATTATATCTTATTTTGTTTTCTAGGATTTATTAACATATGTAGATTGCCGCCGATTTTATGCGAGGTTGCCTTGTCTGTTTTCTCATGATTTACAGGTTATGTATGACAAGAAGATGATTTATATTCTGGAAGGGAAGCTTTGATTGTTCATTTTCTTGGAGGAAGATCTAACCTGGCCACCTTATTATCCATACCGACCGAATCAGGGGAGTATTTGATTTCATTCTTTTTACTCATTTCACTTTTACATTCTTTACTTGAACATTGGGGACAATGTTCATCCTAAGTGTAAGGGGAGGGTAAAATGATGATACCTTACAAATACACTTTCGCTTGAGTTTGTTTGTTTAATAGTAGATGTGTAATAAAACTATGAGAAATACTTGTTAGTGCAATTTTAGCGCCAAATTTAAAATTTTTTACAACATTTAGGAGTGAAACTTTAGCCATAGCAAGCGTCTCATGGATAGGAGATTGTATGACTAGCACAAAACCGTATCATTCAGAAAAATTTTCCACCCAAATATGTGAGGTTCGCCTTTAGATTTGATAGGAAAAGCATTTACTATTAGTGCTTATGAGTGTACCGGTAGCATTTAGATTCTAGAACTTGCGTTAGTGATGCATCCCGAGACCGCTAGTGTGACTACATTCGTGTAGTAGGATTTACTACATGATAAGAGGCATTAGGATCACCCTTGTGTTAAACCCGTATCATAATTACTTGACCATTTAAGTCATATTACTTGGCTAGTTAAGTCAACTAATTTTTCCCACACCCTTAGCGTTGTACTCATTTTTAGTACACGAAACCCCTAGTACACCCCTCCGAGCCTATCTTTTCGTTTCTAACTTTAAGCATCTTACTTAAAGGAAGAATTTGCTACACCCCACTTAAATGTACACCCAAATCGCCTTAGCCTTCCGTGTATGCACTCATCTTTAGTGCATTATTGTTATTTGTTAAACCCTAAGTTAACTATCTAATTGATTACATGGTTGCTAAGTCGAGTCATATCCTTGTACATAGTGTTTTGGGACGATTGGGACTCATGGGTAAAATACTTATTTTATGGAGTAATGGGGAAGAACATAATATTATCACCCCCCATATGTGCGTTAATCCTAAAAGTACTCCAAGTGTTTTGATTTTCTTAATTCGAGTCATTAGATTAGTTTAATGTAAAGTATGTAAAGATTCAAGTGTAAGGGGAATTTTCATTCCCTACGATGTATTATTTTGGATGGTAGGGTAAGAGTGTATGCAAAAAAAAAAAAAAAAAAAAAAAAAAAAAAAAAAAATCGAAAAAATCAAGAAAAAGAAAAAAAATAGAAAAAGAAAAGAAAAAAAATATACGGACTACCATCCCGTTTCATTCTATGTTCATTTTATGTTTTTGTTATTTTTCATTTATTAGCTTAAGTCGAGTCTAGTCTTGGCTTAGCAACGCCATATTGTACATGTAATTAACTAAGATTGTTAACTCGCCACCAGTAAAGACTGCCTATATCCAACAAAACCGTGTATTCCATATCCCTACACCTAACGTTACAACCCTTTAAAAGACCTCTTTGATAGTTTATCCTAGGTGCTTACGCCATGTGGTGGAGGTTTGATCCTTTCCCAAGCCTATGGTAATCTATTTTGCTATGACAGGTAGTGAGAGATGTTTTCCATTTCCATATTGTGATATAATACTTTATTACACCCGAGAGATGTGAGTATCTAAACACTATTTGTGAGGTGCTAGTGTATGACCTCCGTGCTTGTCTTTAGTCTTTAGTGGAACGATTATTTGTTGTAATTACTTTTATATTAGTGTTAAATGACCCTAACTTGTATTTTGACTAGAATAAAAGCGCATTTGCTTGAGGACAAGCAAATCTCAAGTGTAAGGATATATGATGAGGTGAAAAATGAACCACTTTTAGGGGGTCATTTAAGCCCGGAATTGAATTTATTTGATCAAATATTACCCTAAATCGTTCCTTTTGTGATTTTAGGTACTTTGGGAGTGAATTCTGGAAAAGGAAGCAATTCGGACGTTTTTGGAGCATAAAAGTGAAGAAAACACCAAAGTCTTAATTTTCCATGCTGAGAACAGTACTTGACGGCGTCAAGAGTAAAACCTTGACGGCGTCAGGAGTAAATCTCATGACGACCCAGTGCAAACCTGACGGCGTCACAACAAGGGCGTCAAGAGTATTTTTGGTGACGACCTGCATAAGGAGACTACATGACGGCGTCAGACCCAGATCTAGGCAGTCCGAGGAACTATTTGGCGGCAAGATGACGGCGTCAGACATTTGTTCTTGACGCCGTCACCTACTAAACTCTAGATATAGTTTTCTATTTTTCATTCATTAGGGAGGAACTTGTGTGGAGAAAACTAGGGCTGAACTTTGTAAACCCTAGGTCATATTTTACAGTACTTTCAAGGGTTTTCACCCCTTGAATCCTTTCATGTTCAATTGAGATAAGTCTTCTCTTTAATTCAGTCAATATGTCTATGTGCTGGTTGATTATATCTTTTACTTGTCTTGATTTCAACATGCTAGGCTAGATTTATCTTGTGTTTGCTTAGATCTAATGAAATCTAGATGTTAATTATGTGTTGATTACTTGTTTATGGTTGTATTGGATGAATGATTTCAATGTTAGGCTTAAGAAAACTGGCAGATCTCCATTGTGTAACATGCTTGAACGTCTTAGAAAACATGAACCGATGTGTACTAGGTTTTATTGGTTGTATTTAATGCATGAGTAAATTCTAATGATCCCATGTTAGGAGCTTCTTAGCCGGCTCGACATAGGAGTGAAGTAGGCACTCATAGGATTGGGGAAGTAAGTACGCCACCCCATGAATGGTATTAAGGAATACAATCCGTCATCCACGCGACTATAACAAGTAATTAACGTGTAAAAGATATCTAGGGAGTAGTGAAATCTAAGTAAACACAATTCTCCCACATATTGCTCACAACTTTAGTATAATTTAGTTTATTTTCATTTCTAGTATTTTATTTTGATTGCATCTTAGTATTGGGTTAGTTGACTAGCAACTAATTCCGCCAAACTCCTTCAACCCCGAGATTTTTAATTGCTTTCTAAAAAATATAAAAATACAAAAAGAATCATCCCTCATCTCTAGACCTAGTCTTTAGGTTTTCTAATCCTAGCGACACTATTCCTAGCTGAACGATCAATCCCCCAGTACTTGTCATTATACTATACTACATCGATCAGGTACACTGCCTGGTGGGGGTTGTAAGCTTCTCGAGATCCCTCGAGAGGTAAAGCCTGGTACAATCCCTACGTATCAGTGAATATATTTGTAAATTGATGTGTTGTATTTATAAGGTTTAAAAAAAGATGAAAAATAGCCGTTATTTTCAAACGCTAAAAGAGGTACACGTTTTTATTTTTATTTTTATTTTTTTTATTTTATTTTTAATTTTTTTTTGAAATTCAAATTCAAAATCAGAGCGGGATATATTTAAATTTCAAATTCAAATTGAAACGGGCGGGATACATTTAAAATTCAAATTCAAAATCATACACAATTCACAAACAATTCATACAACAATGTCACGCAACACTTCACCCGTTGTTTATTTGAATCGTACTTTTTATGTTTAATGTAATTCGTGTTTAATGTAGTTCTGTTTTAAGTTTAATGTTGAATGTAATTCGTGTTTAAGTATAATAGTTAATGTAATTTGTGTTATATAAATGTTTATGTTAGTTATTAAAATGAAATATTAGTTTTAGTGTAGGGTTGAAATTGAAAATAATTGAGGTGAATGTGAGTTAAGATGAGTTATAGGTTAGTTATGGTACCATAGTATTTTTTATTGAGTTAAGGTGAAAAGGTTAAAGCTGATGTAGCGCTGACGTGACAGTGAGTTATGTTATAACTCACAAGTAACTTACCCAATGCTCTAAGAGATGAGATCAACATATATTACGAATTCTTTATTATTTTTTTCATCAAAACAAAAAAGAAACTCAATTTTATTTATTTATTTATTTTTTATTTTTTTTGTGTGTGTAAAAGTAAGTTATTTTACGAATGGTAAATCGTTAAGCGTAAAAATCCACCATCGCGACGAGAATCTTTTTACCTTTTAGTAGACAAACATTTCGATATATTTTCGACCACCTCTTTTTCGAGTTATTTTTTTTTGCGCTGAAATTTACGCACTGAAAAATCAAATGTGATTTATTCTTTTAAACATCACGCGTGATTTCACAAATCACATGTGAATTTTCAAATAAAAAACCAACTCTGATTTTTCATGGCATAAATTTCAACACTAAAAAAAAAAAAAAAAAAAAAAAAAAAAAAAAAAAAAAAGTCGAAAGTATATAGAAGTACTCCTTTATAAAAATAAGATTTAATTCTCGTCACGATTGTATAATTCGTTTTATGTAATGATTAACAGTTTGTGAGATATTTAATTTTAAAAAAAATAAAGTGAGTCTTGTTAGTTTGATATAAAAATGAATGATAAGTATTTGTCCATTGGATCTTTAAACAGTTTTATGATATATATTAAACTTTTCTTTATAGATATGATATATATTAAACTTTTCTTTATAGATTGAATATTAGCTCTCACATAGATATACATGCTAAAAGACTTTCTTATTTTATAAAGAGTAAATTCCATACATCGTCCATGTGGTTTGACAAAATTGCATGATTTGTTGTCCTTGTATGAAACCTTTAGGGCATGTTTGTCCCTGCCTAAAAGTTAAATGACTATAATACTCTCGGTCTCACTTGCTACTAAAAACGCATCAACAAACAATCATTTATCATCCTTATCACTGCATAACACATCAGATGCATACATCCTTATCACTTCACTACAAATTAAACTAAAGTAACCACAACACACAACCTGCTTAAACACGTACGAATCATAACCCCAAATGCTACGAACCACACTCGTTTTCTTTGATCAATCAAGACGAAGCAACCCCACCCTTGAATTGCTATTTTCTTTCAGCTAAAAAAATAACCAAACACCATCAAACATGAATCAGTTTTTAGGCTTCAAAATCTTTATAACAAAGGATTATTATTATTATTATTATTATTATTATTATTATTATTATTATTATTATTATTATTATTATTATTATTATTATTATTATTATTATTATTTATTTTTAAATATAAACAAATGGTTGCATTTTGTTTTGAAATAGACACACGACCGAGGTTGAGTTCACAACCGAATTCCATACTCGACCCACACCACCGACTTAAAGGTGAGTAGTGGCGGCCACCCACTTCGACCCCAAACGATATGAGGGTCGACCAACCCGTTGGGGGTAGTCTTATAAACTCACATGCATGCATTATAAGTTTTGTTGGATAGTCCTAACTAGGAAACCACAAACTGGCCCATCAACCAAGAGTTTGTGGGTGATAGAGATATTTGTGAGATATTATGTGTGATCGAGATAACTAGATAAGTGGATGGTATAGCCTAAGTTGCACGGGGACGGAATCGGGGAAGGGTACGGGTACTGGGAAACGGCAAAATCCTAAAATTTAAGAAACGGGTACGGCGGGGAAACGTCTATGTGTTCTACAATATTTTAGTATATGATAAGTTATCTTCTAAAAAAAAATTGCACAACATTCAAAAATCCAAAAAAATATTACTACCTAATAAAGCATATTCTCATATGCTGTGAATATATTTTGGTGGTACAAGAACCAAATCCTATTATTGTTATAGGCTATGAATTTTTGCTACCTATAACACTAATACGAGGAAATTACCAAAATAGTACAAAAACATTCGGCCATTTCATGTTTTGGTGATGATTTGATCCCTTTTCCCAATTTGGTCATGCTAAACTGCTCGACTGCTCAACTGGCCTATATGATCGACACGTGTCCCACTCTTAATTTTTTATTACTATTTTGGTCTGCGAAAAATCTCTGACAGAATCTTTTTTACTGTGCTTAGTGGGTGTACTTTAATATAAAAAATTGCTTGACTCCGCTGCTCGACTGACGGCGTACTTTTTGTCAAAATCTCTAACAAAATCTCTGACAGAATCTTTTACTGACACCTTTTTGACAAAAAGTACGCCGTCAGTCGAGCAGCGGAGTCGAGCAATATTTTATATTAAAGTACACTCGTTAAGCACAGTAACAAAGATTCTGTCAGAGATTTTGTGACAGACCAAAATAGTAATAAAAAAGTAAAAGTGAGACACGTGTCGATCATAGAGGCTGGTTGAGCAGTCGATCAGTCGAGCATGACCAAATTGAGAAAAAATGTCAAATCATGACCAAAACATAAAATTGAATGTTTTTGTACCTTTTTGATAATTTACTCCACTAATATTACTACCTAACAAAAATCCAAACAACATTGATAAATTGGTGGTACAAGTTTGCTCAAAAAAATTGGTGGTACAAGAATAATAAATAAAGAAATAACAGGGTTGGTTTTTAAAAAATCCGCACGTGACAAATCGAAAGAAGTGCAAAAGCAAAAGTCTCTATCCACTTTTACACAAATCAAATTCAATAATCACTTCATCTTCCTTTTTCAACATCTCGCCGGAAAAAAATACAGGAGCATATAAACTTAACACCAGTTTTCTTTATAATCGTCTCCGCATACGTTTCCCAGGCGTTTCTCGGCGTTTCCCATTTTCGGGACATTTCGGGTACGTGATACGGCATCCTGGCGGCTCGTTTCCGTGTATCGTAAGTATAGGTGTGTTAGTGTGTAATAAATTGTCGTTAAAAAAAGTAATATGTTGCAATAAATTGATAATTTAAACATTCGAAAACACCATCATATCACGTGCCCATAACATTCGAGTTTTGTCATATGGCATTCGAGCTTTCTTGCAAGCACATAAAACCTGTTGGTGACAAACCTCTCGTAATTCACATGCAGCACATTCTTAAAAAGCAAAAACATGCATGAACCCGTGGGGGTGAAGATCTCAATCTTGTTATATCTTTCGACCACACTTCAGTCAATTCCAACAACATCAGCTTGTGATGGAAACTTAATCACATTGAGAGTTATCTCATGGTCCTCCAAAGTTTTCTTCACTAAGGCAGTAAGGCGGTGAGTTTAGGTTCAAACGTACAGTGTCGTACACATCGCGCTACCATTATAACAAGCGACTTTTTTTCCACATATTGATCAAGTTGTGACACAGGCCTATAACAGAAATGTATGAAAATCATGTCACGGATCCAAAAATTAACAAACTGACCATCGTCCATGTTGTTTACCTGTAGATCTCCTCGCATGAGCAAAAGATACTTCGAAGATCAAGGTGTTGTATTCGTTAACAAAGTTGTCCACTTCATAAAAGTCTTGATCTTGATCACGAACACTTCAATGGATCTCGTATCGATTAAACCATCAATACCATGAGTACGCAGCGGATGGATCTATATTATTGTTATGAATTAAAACACATAATTAAATAAACACATAAAATATATACTAACCTCGAATCTATTGAAAAATAGATTAATACCAAGTCTTGATCTTGATCACTAACACTTCAATGGATCTCGTATCACCACGAAACCCTAATCAACTATAGTGAGTTGATCTCTATCGAAAACTCACGCTACACGTCTAACGAGAGCGTTAGGATGCTAGTGCTTAAGCCACGAGCTTACGAACTAAACATAAATGCTAGTCGTAGATGAGAAACGAAATCAACTCCCTTCTAGGGGTGTTGCGCGATCGTAGAAAGCAAGAGAAGAGATCAAAGGATGCTTTGATTTTAAGTGTGAACAAATGAAGAACCAAAGCCCTCCTTTTATACTAACAGGGTAGTTTAGGGAAAAAGCTAACCCTTCCCTTGCACTAGCCCATCTATGGCCGGCCATATGGAGTGCCATGGGCCTCCATGTTTGCCATTGGTCCTTGTAAAACTAACTTGTACGATACTAGCCAATTTAGGACTCTAACGACCATTTACACTAACGAACTAACGACCGATGCATATTTCGTGGATTATATTAATTATAATTAATAGCATCCATTAAACATATTAATTATATTTAATAGATGCTCTCTAAATGTATACGTGTGTGTCCCGGTGTATGTCCCGATAGGCTCACATAATTTCTAGCCATATAACTATTGATTTACGAGCGCACAACCAACAACTCCCACTAAGGACTGTAACAATCAATAATGTATACTAACAATGCTAAGTGTCTAGCAACACCGCATTGCTCCTAGAAATACCTGAGTGTGGTTTCATAAAACAACTAGGTAAATGGTTTACAATTTTAAATTATCCTTTTGTTTCAGATACTTGCTGAACTATTGATATGAACTATTGATATGGATCAAAGTCATTCTATATTGTTTAACTATTCTATTTCTCGTTTTAGAAATTAATCAAGATTTCCAAACGTAAAACAAGTATCATCTTGATTTACACTTTGGGCACGACCATGAAACATCTGATTAATTCAGCGAGGGGCCCAGTAGTATCATACTCCATAAGACAAGTGGAAGAACAAATTCTATTTTGACTACACGTGTCATTCACATGCTTCAACCAACTTTTGAGAATAGCTTTTATAACCACCTTGTTCAAGATAACGTTTGACTATAGTCAAGAAGAAAGATCCACACATGCAAGACCTGCTTGCATGTTAAGTCAGAGGACAAATAAAATAACCATTAGCGAGATATCACTTAGTGACGCCAATCCATAAAGTGATGACTCGAAGGTTCGGGGAAGTCCAATATCCATAGCACGTGGATAACATGTGAGTTTGGTGAACACATCCTTAGTATTTAAAGAATATAACCAATCTCTCACATTTGTCTTAATTCAACGATATTCCCATATCATTCATAGACAATGGACAATTTAAAGTAATAAAATTACTTATGGATTAAACATGCAAATATATGACACAATTAATATATGAATGAATAACTCAAGTACCACGTATATTAATCATCAAAATAATAAATGTTTTACATATCCCATTATCCAAATACTAAAATCAAAACAGATTTACATGAGACTACTAACTGAACGAAGACCAATACCACTAGCATGCTCAACATGCTTGTTCAAAGGCAACGCCTTAGTAAACGAATCAGCTAAGTTGTCATATGTGTGAACTTTGTTAAGTACTACTTCATTATCTGCGATAACCTCACAGAGATAGTGAACCTTCCTTTTGTAATGTTTGGGGCCTCTCTAAGCTCCAGGCTCGTTAGCGATAGTTAATGCTCCAGTGTTGTCACATACCATTTCCATAGGTTCTTTATTGGTGGGGACTACTCCAAGCTCATCAATAAAATTCCTTATTCAAATAGCTTCCATTGCAGCTTCTGAAGCAGCAGTGTATTCAGCTTATGTAGAAGACATCGCTATAATGCTTTGCTTAGCACTCTTCCAGACTACAGCGCCTCCGTTTAGAATGAAAACGTATCCGGTTTGCGACTTGGTGTCATCCTTGTTGGTCTGCCACCCAGCATCAGTATAACAGGTAACTCTGAGCTCTCTGTCTTGGTCTCCACCGTAAACAAGAAACATATCTTTAGTATATCGGAGATACTTCAGTATGTTCTTCACAGCAGTCAAGTGACTCTCACCTGGATCTACTTGAAATCATCTCATTAAGTTCTGTGCGAACGCAACGTCAGGTCTAGTGCACCTCACCGCATACATGATGGATCCTACAGCCGAGGCATAAGGAATCCTCATCATGCGTTCCACTTCCGCAGTTGTTGAGGGTCCTTGAGATTTTTTCAACTCAAGTTTTTCTCGCATTGGGGTAGTTCCACGTTTGGAATTCACCATATTAAATCTTTTCAAGATTTTCTCAATGTATGCACTTTGACAAAGTCCAATCAACCGTTTAGATCTATCCCTGTAGATCTTAATTCCTAGAATATATGCAGCTTCACCTAAATCCTTCATAGAAAAACAATTTCCAAGATAGGCTTTAACAACTTGTAACATTAGAATGTTGTTTCCCATGATCAATATGTCGTCAACATACAAGATTAGGAACACTACATTACTCCTACTTGCTTTACGATATACACATGGCTCATCAAGGTTTTGAGTGAAACCAAACTTCTTGATTTCCTGATCAAACCCTTTATTCCATTACCTAGATGCTTGCTTTAATCCATAAATGGATCGTTGTAGCTTGCATACACGGTTATGATATTGTGGATTGACGAATCCTTCAGGTTGGTCCATGTAAACCTCTTCGGTTAAGCGACCATTCAAGAAGGCAGTTTTGACATCCATCTTACAAATCTCATAGTCATAGTACGCTGTTATGGCTAAAAGAATCCTAATATTTTTTATGTCTGTGACAGGAGAGAAGGTTTCCTCATAATCTACACCGTAGGTTCGAGTATAACCTTTTGCCACAAGACGAGCTTTATAGGTGTGTACCTTTCCATCCATGTCAGTATTCTTCTTGAAGAGCCACTTGCTACCGACGATTTTAGCGTTAGGAGGGAGGTCAACTTCAATCCAGACTTCATTGTCTCTTATGGATATCATTTCCTCGTTCATAGCATTACGCCATTTTTCAGATTCAGAATCTGCTAATGCAGCTTTTTAGTTAGCGGGCTCATTGAGATCCCCTAACTCATGCTCTTCCGAATCGATGTACAAACACGTACGTTCAGGTACACGTATTGTCCTTGAAGACCTACGAACAGGAATAACTTCACTTTCTGATTAAACACTTTCATGTTCAACCATCTCAGGAAGTTGGCTAGTATTTTCAGAAGGGTGAGTATCTTCTTGAATTTCATCAAGTTCTACTATCCTCCCACTTGTTTCTTGTGAGATGAGACGATTATCAAAAAACTCACCATACCTAGCAACAAATACCTTGTGCTCGGATGGGTAGTAGAAGTAGTAACCCATTGTTTTCTTTAGGTATCCTACAAAGATACACTTAATAGATCTTGGTTCAAGTTTGTCAGGCGTGTCACGTTTCACGAAAGCCTCACAACCCCAGACCTTTAAGTAAGACAAATTAGGGACTTTCCCATGCCATAGTTCATATGGTGTCTTTTCAACCTTCTTTGATGGAACCATATTGAGAATGCGTGCAGTAGACTCAAGAGCATAATCCCAAAAGGACATTGGTAGAGTTGTTTGTTAAATCATAGATCTTACCATGTCAAGCAGGGTTCGATTTCTTCCTCAGATACACCATTATGTTGTGGTGTACATGGAGAAGAGAGTTGTGAGACAATCCCATACATCTTAAGATGATCTATAAAATCTTGACTCATATATTCGCCTCCACGGTAAGACCGTAAAGCCTTTATGGTCTTACCAAGTTGATTCTCAACATCACTTTGAAATACTTTGAAAGTTTCAATGACTTCATGCTTATGTTTAAGCAGGTAAACATAACCATATCGACTAAAGTTGTCAGTGAAAGTTAAGAAATAGCTTATCCTTGTTTTGACACAGTTCTAAAAGGGCCACATACATCAGAATGTATGAGTCCTAGTAGATCTGTAGCATTCTCCGTTTTATGTGGAAAATGTTTTCTCGCCATCTTCCCAGACACACAAGATTCACACTTATCAAAAGAATCAAGGTCAGTTGATTTAAGAAGCCCATCACGTTGCAACTTCTCAATGCGTTTCTTGTTAATGTGCCCAAGTTGGTAATGCCACAAGAATGTAGAGTCCAAGTTACGCTTGGATGTTTTACTATTAACAGAATACATAGAACAATCATTCGAAACAGAGTCATGCATATCAATTTCAAAAATACCATTTCTAGGAACAACATTAAAAAAACACATTATTCATTGAAACAGAAATACCAATATCTGTAAAAGAATGACTAAAACCCTTGTCTTTCAAAATTGAAACTGAAACAATACCCCTAGTAATACTAGGAGCATAATGACAATTGTCCAAACAAATTATTAAACCACTAGGAAGCGACAAATCAAAAGTTCCTATAGCTTCAACGTCTACACGGTGACCATTCCCCACGTATAGGCTTAAAGCCCCCGGGCTTCAGTTTCTTACTTCCCCTAAGTCCCTGAGTAGTATTACAGATGTGTGTACCACAGCCAGTGTCATATACCCAAGATTTATGAGGAAAAGTATAAAGTTCTATGACGAAGATACATGATGTGCTAGTATTGCTACCCACATTGCAGTTCTTCTGCATCAACTCGGATAAATAGGAAGGAGAGTTCCTCCTCTAATGTCCAATCTGATGACAATGATGACATTCAGTGTCCTTAGCAAGATACCCCTTTTTAGGTGGAGGGGGAATCTTAGCCTTAGGGGCATAAGCAAGCTTAGCCTTGCCGTTACCACGATTCTTACCCTTAGCACCATTCAGTGGCTTCTTGTTCTTATTATTCTTCTAGATCCTTCGTGCTCTTATAGCAAGTACAGCAGGAGCAACAACATCTTTCTTAGGAGGCCCTTGTTCGTGCAACTTAAGCATTGCATGCACTTCATTCACTGTCTTCCCCATGCATTGCATATTATAATTCTGTCTGAATCCATCAAAGTCCTTGTTTAGAGAGGTAAGAATCATGCTCACTGCAAGGCTAGATGACATGGGGTGACCAAGGCATTCCAGTCTATCAAGATAGCCCTTCATTTTCAGAACATAGGTGCTAACAGATTGACCCTCCTCATGCTTACATGCTAAAAGGCCTACACAGTCTCAAGGAGTTCCTGTTCTGCTTTTTGAGCAAACATGGTCTTTAATTCCTTAAGCATGTTTATGAGCATAAGACATCCTATGTCCTTGGATGCTTTAACCCATTGGGCGTGAGCAACAAGGACATCAGTAGGAACCTGCTGATCAGGAGTTGGAGGAACAAGAGTAGCAGGTATGGGATGCTCCACACAGGTTAACTTATCCTCGGCTGTGAGGACGATCCTCAAATTCTGATACTAGTCGAGGAAGTTTGATCCAGTAAGTTTTTCCTTTTCAAGGAAAGACCTGAAGATCGAATTGTTGACGGATTGATTCGCTGCCATCCACAATAAAACAAAGTTCAAAATTTTAGTATCTTTGATAATTAATTCTTTTACAAATTAACTACCCATGTTTTAATCAATAAAACAATTAATTTACTAAAAGACTAAGACCCTCTTAAACTCCCACTCATCACGGTAGTGCTTACTACTCTGGTAAGTCTTGTGGGTACAAGAGGTAGGCGGCGTGAGACAATTGCATTACAAGTGCAACTCTTAGATTTATGAGACTTATGGCACTAGCGTACAAGCTACTAGTGTCATGCATGTTTTGTCTCATCATATCCTATGCCTTGGGTTCAAGGATCTTATCGCTTGACTCAATTAAGTCATCCAATTAGAGAACATGTGTAAATAACTCTAGGTCTCGCGCCAGAGAATAAACACCTTGGGTTGCAATTCACTCACATCTAACGAAGAGCAAAAGGCAAGTGCAAGTGTTCTCAAACTTGGATGGCATAAACTTAAATTTCAAATAGGGTATCACATAATTTTTGATAAAAAGGTGTATCAAAAAGTGTACGAAGAAGCATGCATACATATTCGTATCACAAGTTTGCATAAAGAAAATTTTTCAAATTTTAGGTGTACTTTTATCACGGGAAAAAAAATTAAAGAGTGATCAAACCCTATATTGTACTCTGCATGAGTCAAAAGACCCAAGTTCTTCCAATAATTCCCACATATGCCGAAACATGTAGTGGGGCGGGAAAAGATTAAAGGCCACTCAAACCCTAGATCTTGATATGATCAAAGATCATTAATAAAAGCACAAAACTATTGGTATCTTATAGTTAAAGTTTATTAAATCACACGATATCCAGCAAGCTATATCATGGTAGCTTCGAGTAATGATCCACACCCTCAATAGCTTGATGGAACCCGCGATTTATGTTAAATTAGATTTCAATAGTTTATAGTTCGTTTAAGTGTAAAAAAACAAGTTTTACACATAACACATAACTAGTCACTAGGAATTAAGTGTGTATATTAACAGACAATAATTAAATCTCACGATATCCTAGTAGCTTCGATTAATGATCCACACCCTCAATAGCTTGATGGAACCCATGATTTAATTAAAAAACAAGTTTCTAAGTAATTAGTCTGTTTTTATTTTCAAAATCATTAGCAAATATGTAAAACAAGTCACAAGGAATAAAACATATAAGCAATTAAAAAAACAGACAGAAGAAAGGGTAGAAGTGAAGACACACTCTAATGGAAAGCAGTAAAACAAGTAATGCTCCAAAACTCAAGAATGAGTCTTCTCCAATTGGAGAATCTAAGGCTCTCACAAGGTTTTCGAGCTAGGTACCAAGTGGATCACAGACGTCATAACAATGACCACGCAAGCCTTAAGATTGGAAAAGAAAAAGAAAAAGCACATGTTACAATAATCTTTTAATTTTCTTAACCCCTTTTAAGTCTTATTAACCATTAATAATTAAACAAGATCAAGATCAAGATTTAATTTAAATGACAATAATGCATGTCATTGTCATAACAATTAATATATGTGTTTAATTAGCGTAGCAAGCGACTCTATGTGTAACCCATAACACCAAACGAGATGGCTCGTAATGCCACTGTAGGGATTTCATATTGATTAAACCATCAATACCACGAGTACGCAGCGGATGGATATATTTAATGTTATGAATTAAAACACATAATTAAATAAATACATAAAATACTAACCTCGAATCTATTGAAAAATAGATTAATACCAAGTTGTGATCTTGATCACAAACACTTCAATGGATCTCGTACCACCATGAAACCCTAATCAACTATAGCGAGTTGATCTCTATCGAAAACTCACAATACACGTCTAACGAGAGCGTTAGGATGCTAGTGCTTAACCCACGAGCTTATGAACTAAACACAAATGCTAGTCGTAGATGAGAAACGAAATCAACTCCCTTTTAGGGGTGTTGGGCGATTGTAGAGAGCAAGAGAAGAGATCAAAGGATGCTTTGATTTTAGGTGTGAACAAATGAAGAACCAAAGCTCTCCTTTTATACTAATAAGTTAGCTTAGGGAAAAGGCTAACCCTCCCCTTGCCCTAGCCCATCTATGGCTGGTCATATGGAGTGCCATGGGCCTCCATGTTTGCCTTTGGTCCTTGTAAAACTAACTTGTACAATACTAGCCTTTTTTAAGACTCTAATGATCATTTACACTAACGGACTAACGACCGTTATGCATATTTCGTGGATTATATTAAGTATAATTAATAATTAATAGCATACATTAAACATATTAATTATATTTAATAAATGATCTCTAAATGTATACGTGTGTGCCCCGATAGGCTCATATAATTTCTAGCCGTATAACTATTGATTTACGAGCGCACAACCAACAGTTTACCTGTAGATCTCCTCGCATGAGCAAAAGATACTTCAAAGACCAAGGTGTTGTATTCATCAACAAAGTTGTCCAGTTTATAAAAGTCACATACTTGTTTCCTGCCAATTTGGGCAGCATGCACCCACTACAAAAAAAATGCCATTTAGTGGCACATAGTTTTAATGGCACATTTTCCATGTGTCACTAAAATACGTTTTTAGTGACACTTCTTATCTGTCACTAAAGAAAGCATATGTTTTTGTGGCACTTTACATCTTGTGTCACAATAACACTTATTTATTGATGGCATAAATTTGGGTCTATTACTATAAACTGTGTTATATTACTTAGGATCAAACGAGAAGAAATCTTAAAATGAGAAGGATGAGAAATAACTATAATCACACATGAGAGATGTATCAATTTTAATTAGATGCATCCTTATTTTTTTAGATTCATTCTAATATATTTTTAAGCTCAAAATTAGATGCATATTACATATATTAGATACATTTCATCAATTTAGAGTAATCCTATATATTTTTCATCCTCGTCATATGCGGGTTAAATGTGATGCTAGTACTACTTTGCATCGGTTTCACTTTAAAATCAATTTCGAAAGCAATTGGGATGCTTCTAAATAAGCATAGATGCATTTAATTAAAGGCGTTGCACCTCAAATATGTAGTTATAATTATTTACTTATTTTCAAGGTTGCAAAAATCGTGAATCGGTAGTCGGGCGGTTGACCCCGTTGTACCTTATAATATTTCTAGGTGGGATTAATCGATGATTAATCAGTTTGGCATTTTCGGCAAGTTTTAGGCATTGCGGCGAGTTCTAAATATTCCTGGCAAGATTTTCCTTAAAAAATTATCTTGGAATATATATAAAAAGTGACTATAATCGTTCTCATTATTTTTTGTTTTGTTCTCTCATGGATCCCTAACTAGTGTCATACAAATATCTTATGTCATTATATGCTTCTTTTTAAGTGTTTTTAGGCTAAATCAAAATTTTCATTGGGCGGGCCTTTTTTACCTCTTTCAATTTTAAAACCCTCATGTGTCCCATTTTTTAGGCATTCAATCCCCAATTTCATAATCATCCACCCTTATTAGTCGTCTCTACCAAATACAACCTTTGAAGGTTTTAATGTCACTGATCTTGTCTATCAATTACAACCATAAAGGTATCACGTTTCTTCTATCTTGTTCAAGTTATTCTATCATTTTTTTAATTGTTTTGCATAAATATTTTGACTATGTTTTGGCTTGATTGTTGGCTAGGTGGTACCCCTTTCGAGAATGTAATATATATTGTTATTTATATGAATTTTGATTAAACTCATGTTTGAATTACATATCATCATATCATATGATTATAGGGTTTTGTGTGTAACCCAAAAAGGTTGTTTCGATTTACTTTTTCAGTAATTTAATTAAGTTTTGGAGGTTGCTTATAATTAATTAAATATTTGTAGGTATAAGTGTCTTTCTGGATTTACTTCTTCAGTATACGAATTTGATTATGGCTGGACATGTAGTTGCATGTCCTTATTACTACAACAAGCTGATGTGTATATCATACGCCATTTTAAAGTCTTTGGTGTTTGTAATTGTGTGTATGCAGGTTATCACATTATTCCCTTTTTGCCATCGATATTGTTAAAATGGAAAAGTGCAATATGGTGTTGGGTTAGAGGTTTGTTCTATTTTTTTACTATTCTTTATTGCAGAGTAATAATTTATAATCATCGTCAAACTAGAGTTGGACCAAAAATGTTGTCAACTCATTCTTGTGTTATTAACTTGGTACGTACCTAGCTGAATACCTAAACATTTTCTTGATAGCAGAACATAGGAGAACAACTGGCAATATTAGTCTATAGTGATGCCCATTTTTTACAAACAAAATTAAGATGATTCAGGAATTAACATATGTGTTGCGTTTATTTTTGTCACTTTTTCAACATGCATTTCTTGATTAATTTAGTACTTCTTTATCTTGTGTCTACTAATAAGTGCATTGTTTTTATTTTTCATTGTTTGCAGATGTGCTTTGAAGATGTATGAGGACATTCATTACCTTTGACAAGATGCGGTTACTTATTTAGTTGTAGGTTTTTTTCATTTGATATCTTATTGGAACACTTAGAGCTTTTTGTTTGTAATTTTAATTCAACATCCCTTTCCTGTCTATCCAAAAACATTGTTGGATGATTTTAATGCAATAAAATTTTTGTATTATTTCCTATGGTTGAAAGTTACTTTGTATTTGCTTAATGATCACATTGTTATAGAATAAAAAATTGTTATGGTGTAACAAAGCTTATTATTGATATCTGTTGTGGTGGCATACAATATTTACCGCTAAAGGACGGTTGGTTGTTTGTAATTACATGCATCTAGTGGCATAGATTATGTGCCATAAATCCTCTATGTTTTCTGTAACAGAAGTTTAAAGTGCCAGTAAAGCTAAAAACGGTTGCAGCAACACATCAGAAAAGTGACACTAAATCCTTTTAGTGGCAGTGCACTTAGTGACACTTATTTTTTCTGCCACAGATTCCCAGATAGACCTTTAGTGGCATTTGTGTCATCTTTAGTGGCACTTTTTGTGTGCCACCAAATGGCGTATTTTTTGTAGTGACCATTGCAAATTGTCACCAAAATTATTGTCTTGAAGCTGGTTCATCATTCATATATTTATCTACACAAACTTATAAATTAAACAACTTATACGTACCAAAACATTTACATGTTTTTATCCGTGTAATGGTAGAAAAAACAAAACAAAAAAAAACATCATCAAATTATCTACACTACCACGTATATATGTAAATGGAAGCTTTATATTTTACTGGGTGAAATACCCTTTACCCAAAAAAAAAAAAAAAAATGGAAGCAAGCCAGGTTCATAACAACCCCATGATTTGATGCATACCTATTTTGCTTATTGTAAGCGAACACAATGTAAATGACCGAGTAGAAAACTGAATAACAAGAACGAAATAAGTTAAAGCATCTATTTTGTGTAGTTTGTGTGTGTATTTCTTTGCACTAGAGTTGCTAAACACCCTATTTATAGTGAAATTTACTATGGCATCAATTAAATATGTAACTTACCACCCATGATCACACTATTATTACGTAGTAGTTGCTAACGGAAGCTAGTGACGGTTTTAACTTCCATGTTGCCCATGCACCCCAACTATGTTGTTGACCAATTCAATTAATTTGTTAAATAAATAAAAAAAATAATTAAAAAAAACAGAAGTTTGCTTTATTTGCTTTTATAATGAACAATTAATTGAATACATCATATAAGCAGTTGTCGCATTGTCTACCAAAGCTTGAACATCTCACGTTCCTGAAAAAATTAAAAAGTTACTTTAAAGTTTTGGAGTAAGATTATTATTTTTATTATTTTTATTTTTTAATAAAAATAAAGAAAGGAATACAAAGAGGCGTCCTTGGAAAACAAACAGGCACTGGAATGTAAATCGGGGGAAAATGATTAGCTTTTCCTGTAAAAAGTAAAACCAATGTTAATTTCTGTGCAAAGTTAATAGATTTAAAAGTGCATAAGCATAGTATAAATATAGAGTTGAGTTATTTCAAAAACCATACTTTACTCACATACCAAGGGACAAATATGGATCATTGATTTACTTTTAATCAATGGTTGAGATCAAAACAGATACTACTACTAAAAAACACGGAGGGGCAATTAAGTAAAATCACAAATCCAACAAACACCACTTACGCATTTCATTTCCTCACAAAAGCGCTCACCAAACACACACTAAAAACACACACTACTCACGCATATTCAAACCGATCAAAATCAAACCCTAGAAAACACCAGATCTACCAAAATCTCACCGGAAAAAATGGCGGAAAGCGGCGGAGATGATATAGCACAGAAAATGACGGAGAAAAAGAAGAACAAAAATACGGTTAAAAAACCGATTAAAGGTATACTTATACATTTCAAACAACAAATTTACTATCTCTTACTATCATATATGTTTTAAATATTGATGCGTACTATGCATAGAGAGTATACTGAAGATGTTATGAATTTACATTGATTATTGAATGTTTATGCAAGTTATTGTGATTCTGTGAAGAAATAAGTAACTAGAAATTAGGTTTTCAAAGTTAACATACTAAATAAGTGGATATTGAATTAAAAAAAACAGATTAGAAGAATTTACTCAAGGCGTCTTCTGCGGCTAAGCCTTCGGCTTAGCCGCAGAAGACGCCTTCGGCATGGCCGAAGGCGTCAGATGCGGCTAAGCCGCAGAAGAAGGAAAAGCCGAAGGCATCTTCTGCGGCTAAGCCACAGAAGACGCCTTCGGCTATGCCAAAGGCGTTTGTTGTGGCTAAGCCGCAGAAGAAGGCATTGGCTGCGGCTAAACCGTAGAAGAAGGAAATGCCGAAGGCATCTTCTGCAGCTAAGCCGCAAAAGACGCCTTCGGCTATGCCAAAGGTGTTGGTTGCGGCTAAGCCGCAGAAGACGCCTTTGGCTTAAATGAAAACACATTTGGCATACACAAAAGGCATAGGATGCGGCATATATGTAAATGCCTTTGGCATACACAAACACTACGACTTTGGAATAGAAAAAGCCATATGATGCCGCTTAGTCTGTATTTTATCACATATGATATATCAAAAATATTCTACTATAAATAGATTAAGTTGATATTGAATGCATTTTATCACATATGATATTGAAAAAAAACACTTGTCTTAACTGCAGTGATAGCCTTCGGCTTTGCCGAAGGCTATCAATGCAGCTAAGCCTTCGGAAAAAAAAACTGATAATGTATCTTAATTGGTCTACTTGAACATAATTACTAAACATGCGTGTTTTAAAAATGTAAATAAAGGTAAAGCAAACGAAACAGATGAGGTGGAAAAAGTAATAACAACATTGCCGTTCTTAAAGTCATTCGCAAAAGAAAGACAAACTGCAAAAGGTATATTTTAAATGCTTTATCATATATGATATTTCATATTTTTTTTCAAATAACATGCTTTATCACATATGATACTTGATTTTATTTGTATTTGTTATGGGTTTATCACATGTGATAAAATTTTAATATTTTTTTGCAGTACATATACAAGATGTAGAAGACATGGAAATAGAAAGGGAGGAAGATGATAACAACAAAAAGAATCCAGCGCCAAAAAAAAAGGAAATAAAAAAAAGAAGTTGTTCAAGAGAAAAAAAGAGATATGTGAAGACCAAGTGTATGACAAGAGGGCATGCACAGAAAACAAAAAAAGAAGCAGCAAAACCTGCTACATCTACTAAGAGTTTGAAAAGGCAAAACACTAAAAAAACAAATGAAGAAGCAGAAAGTAGTCAAGAGCGTGAAGAGGAGGAGGAGGAAGGAAGCGAAAAACAGGAGGAAGAGAAAAAGAGAACAAAAAAGAGAAAAATAGAAATTAAAGAAAAACAAGATGATGCAGACGAAGAGAATGAGGACGAGGAGGAGAATGAAAGCAAGGTTGTCAAGGCCAAAAAGGAAAAACCGAAAAAAGAAAAACAAAGAAAAGCAACCAAAAAGGTGATATACCCAACCTGCATTACAAGGTCATCACCGAAAGCCATGTCTGATGCCATGGCTGGTTTAACAGAACCAAGAAAGAAATGTCTCAGAGATATTGGTTTCGAAAGATACATAAACTTCCCGATAACTGAACTTCCAAGTGCTTTGATATACCACGTGCTTGATAAATTCCATCCACCAAGCATGGAATTGAGATTAGAGAAGGGCTCAATAAAGGTAACAAGACAAAAAATCAATGACATGCTTGGTGTGCCAATGGGAGCAAACAAATTGGAAGAGCTAGAAGAAAGAGATCATGACGATCCTTTCATCAAACAATGGAAAAAACAATACTCTCAAGTGAAAAAAATCACACAAGCTGCAATATCAACGGAGATATCTAGCACATTCAATGCTGATTTCACCTTCACAATAAACTTCTTGACACTCTTTGCTAGCACGATGGGAAAAGTTGATAATGGTGCAAAGGTGTTTAAGACAGTGTTAAAACATGTCAAAGAAAGTGATGAAATTTCAGATATTGACTGGTGTGGATACATAATGGATTGCTTAGAAACAAGTAAGCAGAATTGGGAAAAGGTGAAGATTGGTGACTACTTTTATGGGCAGCAACCTTCCTCTGCATAAGTTGTTCTACATGTTTCTATACATTTATCAAATGTGATTCAATACTATACAAATATTACAATCTAACACAAATTTATTTTTTGTATGAAAAAGCTGTTGTACTTGGACTCAACAAAATTCCCAGCATTTCAAGTTATGCGTCATCGTCCAGCACTGAGAAGTTGGAACACGCAAGCAATGAGGAAGAGGATTGGGATGGAAATGAAGGAAGAATGCCTGGGGAAGCTTGATCATCATGAAGAATTTGATCCAGACGAAGAGCAAACAGGTCTCAATTTATACAAGGGAAATGATGTGTACGATGAACCATTGCCACCAAAGAGACCAGAAACCATAGAGGTTAATTTTACCTTCTATTTTGATTTCTATATAAATTGATTGTGTTATAAATTGCAGCATAGCCTTCGGCTATAGCCGAAGGTTATGCCTGCGGCTTAGCCATAGCCAATGCCTTTGGCTAAAGACGCCTTGAATAAATGATTTGAAAAAAACATGTGAATTATCATATATGATAAACCTATAAAAAATACAAAAGAAAATCAAGTATCATATATGATATAACAAATGATTTGAAAAAACATGTGAATTATCATATATGATAAACCTATAAAAAATACAAAAGAAAATCAAGTATCATATATGATACAACAAATGATTTAAAAAAACATGTGAATTATCATATATGATACTTCAAATGTTTTTGTAAAATAAAAAATATCACATATGATTTTAAATATAGATTAAAAAAATAATACATATTACTAATTTTACAGGAGTTTATTGAAAGAATAGAAGAGAAGTTTGAAATCATAATAGATGAAAGGAAACAGCTAGCTGAGACGATGAGGGAGGGTATGATTAAGTTCAAAGGAGACAAGCAGTTGTTAGGCTTATGTAAAAGATACAAATCAATGTTCAAAGAGATAGACATTTATATTGATGAAGAAAAAGAAGAAAATAGTGAAGAAAGCAACAGTGATGATGGAGACACTGATGATGGAAGTGATCATGGGAGTGATGATGACAATGAGAAGGATAAGGAAGATGAATCTAAAGATAGAAAAGAAGAAAATGTCAGTCATACTACAGATGAAAGCGGGAGTGAAGAAGAGAATGGAAGTGACGAAGAGAATGAAAGTGAAGAAGAGAGTGGGATTGAAAATGAAGAACGTGAGAAGAAAAATAAAATGCAAAAGGAAGAAAAGAGTGAAGAAGAGAGAGGCAGTGAAGAAGAGAGTGAGACTGGAGATGAAAAGAAAATAGGTGTTGAACAAGAAAAAATAGAGGAAGAAGAACATAGGGAAGAAGAGGATAAGATGGAAACAGAATTGGAGACGGAAAAACAAGTTCCGGTTGAGAAGGAAACAGAAGTGGAAAAGGAGATAGAAAAACCAGTTGAGAAGTTAAAGGGAAGCCCAATTCATTCTTTTGAGACACTAAAAAAACAGGGCATCGATGAAGAGAGTCCAGAAAAGATTTCCGAAAAAGAACAACCATCATCTATGACAGGAGGAGATGACCTAGATGCCTATTTCGCTGTGGATGATAATTATGAAACCTTTATGAGTCAAGCACAAGAAAATTTGGAAAAGATTAATCAATCACAACAGAAATCGACAAAAAACCACAGCAAGAAAATCCACCTCACCACAACAAAAAATGACAACAAGAAGAATGAAATCAATTTCACCACCAACTTTCAGTCTTGGTATAAGCCCAGTTAGCAACAAACCTGAAGTTCAAGCTGACACGGTAGCAAAAGAAAAAACACCAATGATTGAAAAAGCGGCTGCAATTGAAACACCAAAGAATCCAAAAAGGACGAGAAATCAAGTTGCTGAAGAAGCTAAAGAGGAAGAAGAGCGACTTGAAAAAAGAGCAAAAAAGCCTTCAAGATATCTGGTTTCACCATATATGAACAAGAAAACTGTCATAAATACACCATCTCAATGAAATGACAGTAAGCAATGCTCTATTCTCCATGCAAGGAAATCCATAGTAAGCATGCTTTATACTATTAAAGAATCAAATGAATAAAAAGTGTGAAATTGTGCTAAAAATATATCTAACTATCCTTTTATCTATTTGTGTAGCGAATTTATATTTGAAACAGAATGGGCATGGGGCGCAGCAACACTCAGAGACAACATGCAAACACTAGCACCACAATTAAAAGTGGACTCTAGTGTAATCGACAGCTTTGCTTGTATTTTAAGCTATGAAGAAACAATCAACAACAGACGAGGAGGAAAGATCAAACAGTATTTTCACACGGGAATACTTGTAAGTTACCTAAAAAATTAGAACTTAATTGCTAAAATCTTAAATTTGTTTCTCTAATATATGTTGATTTATAAAAACATACAACACAAATAGTGCAAGCAAAAAAGGAAGATGAAAAGAAGCAGTATGAAGAGTTTTGTGCAAACTTGACAACCGTGTTTAAAGGCAATCCAAAAGATAAATCAATGGATCATGTGGAATTGGTAAAAAAATAATTTGACTTATTATGAAAAAAGTTTTACTTGTATTAAAATGAATCTAATTGTTCTTAATCTCTTTATACAGGCATTCTTCCCAATAATTGCACATGAACACTTTTATCTGGTTGTTTTCAATCTACTCAAAGGTACTTCTGTCATCCTTGACAACTCCAACTCAGGGGCGACTTATGAATCAAAATACTCGAAAGAATGTGACATTCTGGTAAGTAATTACAGATTATGCTCAAGTAACGACGCGTACTGATTTATTATTGTGTTTTCACTATCACATATATGGGGAAAAAAGTATCACATGTGATACAACAAATGATTTGAAAAAACATGTGAATTATCATATATGATAAACCTATAAAAAAATATAAAAGAAAATCAAGTATCATATATGATACAACAAATGATTTGAAAAAACATGTGAATTATTATATATGATAAACCTATAAAAAATACAAAAGAAAATCAAGTATCATATATGATATAAAAAATAAAAACAATGTGATGTTCTAGTAAGTGATTAGATATTATAAATTTACATTGAAGGGTCTTATTCAGCTAAGCCTTCGGCTTAGCTGTAGCCGAAGGCGTCTTCTACGGCTTGCCGCAGAAAACGCCTTCGGCATATGAGATAATGAATTCTCTTTGTTAAAATGAATTTTCTATTTTGTGTAGAAAAAACTGTTTTCAAGATATCTGGAATCCAACAAGCATAAAAAAGCATCTGACATAGCGAAAAAAAAGACAACAGTGATGAAGCTAAAGTGGGGAACAACACAGAATGTCATTGATTGTGGTATTTTCATAATGATGCATATGGAGCACTATGGTGGAGAAACTTTGAATTTCCAAAAGAAGGAAAAGAACAGCAGTTGGAGATAATAAGAATGAGAATCAAGTATGCAGCCAAGATGTTAACTCATGAACTGAACAATCACCGAGAAATGATAAATGAAGAAGCACTTGAGTTTGCAAAGAAACACACAAACAAGGAAGAGTTGCAGAAGTTGATAAGAGAAGAGATTGGAAACAAAAAGGAAGAGCAGAAAAAGGAGCATGTTGCAAGTGCAAAATGATAGAAAAGGTTAGCAGTTAATGGTGGAAAATTCAGAAGTAGGACTAACAACACAAAGAATAGAAGGACGGGGGCGTACAGAATCTTTTTGGGGCAACAAATGTAGATTAAGATCTAATTTCTTTAGACTTTATTATGTAATATCGTATGCCATATAATATGGCTTAAACATGTTAAAACAATGTCTTATTTCGTATGACGTATGCTAGAATATCACAAGACAGTTTAAATTTCCAGGTAGGATAATGGTTTAACTTTCCAAGTACTACGTTGCCATCATTTGTCAAGAAATGAAAATGGCGAAACAATTCTGGATGTGATTTTGAATGTCTTGTTTAAGTTTTTATTGCACAAATTGATAAATCAATTCTAATGGCTGTTGTTTATCGATAATCGACTCTGTTTTATAGCACACTGCAAAAAAAAGTATCATACATAAATATCATATATGATAATACACTTAAAAAATTTGCTTCAAAATTTTATCATATGTGATAACTGAAACGAAAGAAACAAAAACACTTGAACAAAATCATAATATACTCTTCTTTATAAGTTATCATATATGATAAATCAAAATGGAAAAAACCAAGTGTAAAATCATATATGATATCAGAGAATTATCATATATGATAACACACCTAAAAAATTACTTCTGGATTATCATATGTGATAACTCAAATGAAAGTAACCAAAACTCTAAAAAACAATTAGCAACAATCTGTTTCATATAAAAACTCAGTAATAATCAAACAATCATGTCTAGGTCTGTTAATCAAATTTCTTCAACACAATCCGACAAAACAAATAATAATCAAAGAAATTAAAAAAAAAAATATGAAGACGATTTATGTTGAAATTCATGCTTGATCCAAGACCTCTCCTCTTGTAACTTCTGATTGATCCAAATCATCTTCCCTTGCAACTTCAACTTGATCCAACTCGGCCTCTTCTGCAAACTTTTTTGGGCACGTCCTCCTGTTGTGACCATCTGTCTCTCCACATAACGAACATGCATTCCTGTTCTTCGAATTCTTTTCAAGAGCTTGCTCTTTACCTCCTTTTATGCGCATCTTTTTACGGCCTTTAGGATTACCAAGAGCTGGATTGTTAATGGTTTTTTCAGCTGGCTTCGGGACTCCAACAAGTTCCTCCAAATTGTCAGCCTTGTTCTTAGAAGGAGGATTTGGGCAATCAGCCTCGACATCAATCTTTAGCAACCTCAACTTTTCAACAAAAGAAGACAACCTTGCCTCATCTTTACTCAACATATGGATACAGTGATCAACAATGGAACTTGCCTCATTTGCATAATTCTCAACAATCTCATTCTTCTCACCATATCTGTTCCGTTTGTTCCTCAAAGCAGCAGGTATAAGGTTCTTTGTCCAACGCCTCAGTATGTATTGACTTGGAATCACTTCAATATTGGCGTTCTTAAACACACAAAAAACATGCCTGCATAATATTCCAACTCGAAGAAAAAGCTGACAGGAACATACAACTGATCCATCCTCTTGGTTACGCAACACCTTAATGGGCAAAAAAGAAAGAAGATAGTAAAAAATCATATATGATAAAACAAAAGAAATAAGGTAGTAAAAAATCATATATGAAAAAAAAATAAACAATATTTTTTTAAGTAGCTAACATACCTTATATAATCCATCAACTCTATAAAACATGTTAACTGGCTCTTCTTCTTCAGCTTTATCCTTATCCTTACCTTTATCCTTAACTCTCTTCCTAGCTTTCTCTCTCAACTTAGCTTTCTTCTTCTCCATTAGTGCATCAACAAATTTTGTTTCTCTAATAACAGAGACCTCAGATCCTTCAACCAAGCTTTTGGTTTCTATTTGACAATACCATGTGCCTGCAAAAATCTCTGCTTGAACAAGCTCGAACAGAGGACGAGTAAAAACCTTCGAAGCATGACGTTCAATCTTAAGATAGGTTCTAAACTTCGGAACAGAATCAATAGTCTTATGATCAAGCCTCTCTTGTATATGCCTCTGCTTTTCCATTGCCGTCTCAAAACAATTCATAAAATTCATAAGAGTGGAACCTTGATTCGTAAAATAAGAGAAAAAGGAGTTCTCACTCTCAGATCTAGACGTCGTCCTCATCAAACCACACAAGGGGGATTCAATAAAATAAGCAGGAATCCAACACGAACGTATATTAAACATCTTTGTTAACCACTTATGATTCTGCAAACTAAACTCCTCCAATAACTTTGACCATCTATCCTCAAACTCCTCCGGACCGATATACATATTCCATACAATTTGATTAAACTTCTTTTTAAAGTCGGTATCATCATAGATTTTTGAACATATCTGTAAACAAAACAAATAACATCTGATTTAACAAATGATTTGAAAATAGATATGTGTTATCATATGTGATAAACCAATAATAAATACAAATAAAATCAAGTATCACATATGATTTAACATATTATTTGAAAAAAAAGTTCAAATTATCATATATGATAAATCAATAAGAAATACACATAGAATAAAGTATCACATATGATAAACAAAAAGGCAGAAAAATACCTTTTCAGGGAGCTTTTGAGTAATATGCCACATGCAAAGTCTGTGTTTAGAACCCGCAAACTCAGCTTCAATGGCATTTCTCATAGCCCCATCCTGATCAGTAACAACAATATTTGGAGCCCTACCAAACGCCTTTATGAACGCTTTCAGCAACCAAATATACGAAGCTGAAGTTTCGTTCTTCAACAAGCCTGCTGCGACTGTTACACACCTCCGATGATTATCTATGGCTGTAAAGGGAACAAACACCATTTTGTACCTGAAATACAAAAAACAAAAATACTTAAAATAACAGATTAAATAGAAAATCATATAATCAAAAATATCATACTAAAAATACATATACTTACTTGTTTGTTCTGTAAGTAGCATCAAACGAAACAACATCACAAAACTCTCTATAGTTGAACTTAGAAACTTCATCAGCCCAAAAAATAGCCGCAAGCTCAGCATTTTCGACCAAATAATCAAATGAAAAATCCGGCACGTGCTTCTTCCTATTCTCCATCTTAGATATAAGCATCTGCGCATCACTATCACCTATATAGCAGTTCACACCCCTAAAAAAGTTCTTAAAATCAACAGTCGTTCCATGAACAAGCAAATAAGAACCCTTCAAACCAGTTAAGATGTGATGAGCTTTCGTTGCGCCTATATTTACGCTAGCAGCTTTAACAATGAACAATTGCTCAGCATACGTCAACTGCCTCTCAGTCTTTGACAAATGCTTATACTCTTCACGTTCAAGCTCGTGATTATGAATACTATCAAAGACATTCAACCTGTACTTAGAAGTACCATGAATTAAATCAAAAATGACACGTGCTTTGCACCCTGTGATATGCAGGTTCGAACTTCTAACCTGCTTGTCACTATTCTCTAAGTCTAACGTGTCCACATGAATTCCCTTTGGACAACCTTCCCTATTACACACTAAATACTTTTGCTTCACAGTACCATTCCTCAACCTTTTCTGGCATGACTTCCTAACCACAAACCCTGCTTTAGCAGCATATTTCATATAAGCAGCAATGCACTCATCAATCGACTTATAAACTTTGCCCTTAACAAGTAACACATCCACAGGAACTTTCGGAATATAATAAACACTTCCACCAGGAGTATCAAAATTAGAGTGAGTAGCAAATGATTCAGGAGTTTTCAAAGCATTCAAATCTGGAAAAAAAAAATAATAAAACAAAAAATTAAAAACAGAGGTTTACTAAAAATGAAATCACAGACACATGTTATAATTATATCATATATGATATAACACATGCAAGACAAAAACATTGATATATCACATGTGCTATATCATATATGATATGACAAGCTTAAAACTACTTATTCAAAGCTAAGATTAATATATCACATATGATATATCATTTGATACAAAAACATTGATATATCACATGTCATATATCATATATGATATCCAAACTACAAATATAATCACCTACTCATTCAAAGCTTAAAACTACTTATTGAGAGCTTATAACATCTTAATAACATATTCAGAGCTTATAACATCTAAATAACATAGCTTATTAACACTAACAAACGGATTATAGAAAAAATTAAAATAATCAAAAAACTCACTCTTAATTGCTACGGATTCATCACCGTGTTCATAAGCAACAATCTCCTCAGCATACTTAGCTGAAACATCATCACTAACAACAATTTCTTCAAAAGCAGTAGAAGAATCATTAACAGCGATCTCTTCAGAAGTAGTAGAAACAGAATTTTGAAGCGAATCCATAAAACCTGCATATAATATGAAAAAAATAAGTAACTTAGCTCATAATTCAGCTTATAGAAACAGATAGCTTATAATTCAGCTTTGAATTAAGCTTAAATAAAAATAAACGATAAAAAATTAGGGTTAGGTGATGTACGGGATGAAGAATGAGATCAATTAATGAATTTAGAAGAAAAAATTAGGGTTTCTATGATGATCGCAATGAGGGAGATGGTTAGAGGAGCTCGTTACAAGAGGTAGTTAGATGAGAGAGAAGAAACAAACACACACTTTGTGTGTGTGAAAAAATGACGATTAATTGAGAGATAAGAGTAAAAAAAAAGCATTTAAATAGTACTAAAATGCCCTTGTAGTGTAAATATTAACTCTAATCTAAGCCATTAGATCAAAATGAATGAAAGGTGGGGATTGATCCCTTGGTATGTAAAGAATGTTTAGTCCTCAAATGATCTTTGTTCATAAATATAAGCTTCCTATATGCAGCCAATGTGTGAATGCACTGCATTATTACCATTTAGCATCCAAAAGTACTTTGTGATTAGGTTTGTTATTCATTCATTTTGGTTGTATAATCACACTTCATGGCTTTCCCATTTTTTTTGAACAGATTAAATGTAGTCTCACTTTTATTTTATTTTATGTAGATAAAGATGGATTTGAATCAGCACGATTTTAAGCACCCCATAAAAATCGAGTCAGGAAGCTGCAAGCGCAGTCTAGAGGCACCGGTCAAAATTGAATCAGGAAGCCGCAAACGCAGTCTAGAGACACCGGTCAAAATTGAGTCAGGAAGCTGCAAGCGCAGTCAGGGGACACCACTTAACGCTGCCAATTTAGAGTTTCCTCGCATTCCTAAGAATGAAACAAAACAACAATGTTATTTTTTTGAACCTGACAACTTTGATGGCGACGCTAACACTGTTACCTTTGAAGTATCTTTTGCATTTGCTAGGTCTTCATTAGACGAAAAGCAGATTGCTTGTTACTTCGCAAGTGCATTGTGTGCTTATCAAGTTGGTCTCATGACTGCTGTCAAGAATGCGTTGGAAGAACATGACATAACTTTAAATGTGATTAAGTTACCATCTGGGGCAAAATCTGCTGGGATCAACTTGAATGTTTGTCCTTACCAATTTAACGAACCTGAAGTCCACATGTTTGTTGGAACATGGTTGATATTGCTTTTTAAGAATCTGTCACACGCGAATTACTACAATTTTATTAGCAAAAGGGTTTGTGCACTTGGAGGGAAACTTGGGTTGGCCAAAAAAAGAATTGAGGCTTTTAAGTTTTTGATTCAGTTTAATCAAGCAAAGGCTATTCGTGATGTGCTGGGCACTAGTAAGGTGTTAAAGCACAAGGTTCGTGACTTTGTGAGATGGTTGTCTGGTAATAATTGTGCAAGAAGTTGCTCAATGGGTTGTTATGTTTGGATATTTTGTATCCCTCCAGATCCACCTAGTATGGACTATAATCAAGCGCTCGCGTTCTTGAGGAGTCTGAGTGAACCCAGTTTAACTGACTTTATGTATTTATGATGATACATGAAGAGCAAGTATGTTGATTATCTGTGTTAAGGTAAACGTTGTCTTACTAGTGTTATTGATGAATCTTTTGATCGATCGGTGTTTGATATTTAAATTTCTGGTTGCTTGGACCATCAATCAGATTACTATCTACTTTCCATTTCGTTATGTGTCTTTGGAACTTTTATATATCTAGCTAGACTTAGATGCTTAAAAAAATCACAACTATCAGTGCACACAATAATCGAAATTTGAAAGTTTAGTCTCAAAATAAACACAATAATCGATTATTGCGTGCACACACAATAAACAAAATTCCAACAGTTTTTCCTTGTTTTCTTAGATTCTAAACATTTTGTATGTGCTCATACACATATTTGCATCATCACCTATAAGTGTATCAACAATAAGGACGTTTTTTACATTGTTTTCATCCAACGCACACCAAAAGACTGCCTACAAGCCTACATCACACAATCAACACCATATATTGTTAATGCAGCTAAGCGAACAATACTTCTACGAGGCCCAGCTAGTTGATACTTTTTCACATCTTTGTCAAAATACTAAACTAACATTTATGGGATAACAGATGTAGAGACCACCCATCCTTTTTTATTTAGGCCAGCAATTAAAACTAACTTGTACACCACCCAAATATGTGTACTGCATTTGCTTTCATTCATACCAATATCGACAAGATTTAGGCTGAAAATTATGAAATAACAAAAAAGGCTACTTAACATATTCAAACAATAAAAAATGAAATTCAAAATGTAAAATACTAGTAATTTTATTCTTCGTTTACTTGCATCCTGATTTAATCAAAACTAAAATATAAAGGATCAGAGTAAGTGAAATTTGACATTCAAAATCATATTGGTATTGTTTTGATACGTTAAAATTAGCTTTATTCTTATTCTTTCACAAAGTTTCGACAAAAATTTTAACCTTAGTTGATAGAAGCGAAAACAAATATCTATTTTGGTGGTCTATAAATTAAACATCTATACGTTTATTGTGCGGAGATATTGTAGGTCTCAACTATCAAGGTTAAAAAAGCTTTACATTGTGCAAATGCTTTTGTAGTCAAAATGATAATAAAGTAAAATGGTTATAATATAAAAAGGAAAACAAACAGTCAGTCCTGGTAAATAAAGAGGCGTTGGTGTGTAATTTGGGGGAAAATGATGGTTTCTTTGACCCCCTAAGACGCGTGTCCGGGGGTAAAGCGTCGTTGTGCTATTTGGGGAGAACTTGGTCAATTACAAGACCGAGTTGTTGAAGGTGTGGATGTGTGTGTAATGCTGTTTTTTGTGCGGATATATTTGTGTATAAATGTGTTATATTTGGGTGATGATGTTGTTTGTATTATTACATTAGGCTACTTGCAGTAACGACCTCGACCGATTCGGTCGAGTCGGTCGTCATTGGTGTGAGCATGAGGTCGCGACCGACTCACAAGGCACAATTAGATGTAATCGGTCTCAAGCTCGACCAAGAAACAAGGCACCTATTTTGTTGTGTTTGATCCAAATCTCCCCCACTTTGTATACTTGTGATCGTTTGTGACTAAAAAAAAAAAAAAATTTACCGTTTGAATTGTAACGTTGGGCAAAAAAAATAAATAAATAAATAAAAAATAAAAAAATAATAAAAAAATAAAAAATTCCCCTATAAATACACAACTAAACAACACTTCAATTCACACAATCCTATTTCAAAATATCTATATATTTTCTCACACCATGAATTCTTACGATATATTTTTTGCCGAATCGAATGATGAAGATGAAGTTAGTAACGAGTTTTTGATGTTTGCGGAAGATTGTTGGGAGGCTTATCAAGCGTCACAACCTAATAAGGCATTACGAAACCGTGTTGATAGGGATCGTGTGGGTGCTCATGACCGTTTAGTGGCTGCTTACTTCTGCGCTAACCCAACATACGGCGATGAACAATTCCATGATCGTTTTCGAATGAGCCGCAGAATATTCACACGAATTGTACGAGAGGTAATCGATCATTCACCTTATTTCCAACAAACTCCTAATTGTGCTGGCGAACTTGGTATTTCTCCTTTGATAAAAATTACTTCCTCAATTCGTCAATTGGCATACGGAGTCAATCCTGATATGCTTGACGAATATGTGCAAATGGGTTCGTCAACAATTCGTGCGTGTCTTTATAAATTTTGTGAGACCATCATGGAGTTATATGGTGCAGAGTATTTGCGAACGCCGACGGTTACTGACGTTGACAGACTCTATGAGCATCACCATCGATATCATGGGTTTCCGGGGCAGATAGGAAGCATTGATTGTACAGATTGGCCGTGGGAGAATTGCCCACATGCTTTAAAAGCTCAATTTTGTATGGGTGATCACGGGAAAACTCCTTTCATTTTATTGGAAGCGATCGCCTCTCAAGATTTATGGATTTGGCATGCCTTCTTTGGTGTTGTCGGTATGAATAATGACGTAAATGTTTTACGTGCATCCCCTCTTTTCAATGATCTCAAAATGGGGAGAGCACCAGATGTGGAATTCGTTGCTAACAACGTGCCTTATAAACGGGGATATTATCTTGCTATTGGGATATATCCGGAATACTCTGTTATTGTGAAGTCTATTAGAAATCCAGGGACGCATGATGAAAAGCGTCAATTATATAAGAGGATGCACGAAGCTGCAAGAAAAGATGTGGAACGTGCTTTTGGTGTACTAAAGAGGAAGTTCCTAATGATTAAACATCCGGCTAAGGGATTTAACAAAGAGCGTCTTGGACATATTATGTACACATGCATCATATTACATAATATGATAATTCAAGACGAAGGGCAGGCGATATCTCCCGAATTCTTTCCAGCTGAGCAGCACCGTTCTTATGATCCCTTAAATACGCATGAGGAATCATTGCAAATTACTAGGGAGATATGCAACAAAACAACTCATCTTAGCCTCAAAGCCGATTTGGTGGAACACATTTGGCAGCATCATAATAATCCAAAATAGTTTTGTCGTTTTATCGTAATGTTTTTTAATGTTATTTGAAATCTATTGTAATGTTTTTATTTTATTTGAATTAATATGTAACGTTTTAATTATTAATAAAATTTTAGTTTGTGTTAAATAAAAAAATAAAAAATAAAAAATAAATAAATAAATAAATAAATAAAAACTTTGTCGCCCTTACTGTGGCACTGAATCGCCTGTAGGTCGCTGGAAAGAGAAAGCTGACGTGACAGGGAAAAAGAGGGGGATTGACCTCGGTCCTTACTGCATCCAGCCTTATATGTTGTTGGTGATTTTGGTGGAGGAGAGATAAACATCGTTGAAGAGAAAGAACATCATTGTCGAGAGAGAAAATGATGTAACGCTGAGTTAACGATGGTCTTTGCAATCATTATCACTACTAGTCTTAAGCACTATATTTGTAAGGAAATATAGTTACTCTGCAACACACTCAAAAACAATTCTTGTTTATTCAGAATAATGTATAAATAGTAAAATTATCTCTTGAAAGTAAAAGCGGTAAAAGTTTCCCATAGTTGGGATGAAATTCCAATATTCTAAGAATTTCAAGACGTTAGTTATGATGACATCCGAATTCTTTGAATTCCATAAATTTTCGCGTTTTTTTCCCATCATTTCCCCACATTTGAAAAGAACTTGCGAGATAATTGTCTTGTCTACGTACCTCGAACATGTTCTTACGATTAAGTCGTAAGCTTATCTTCTGTAGCAGCTTTGCCTTCACATCGACTCACGCAAACTTTCTTTAACCACCTCACGTTTTAACATGACTTCCACATTCCTATAAATCAATACACAAACCGGATATTCTGGTCTTAGACTAGCTTGACTTTCTTTTCTTTTCAGCTTTGGTCATTTTACCTACCAAATGTGTTCTTTCATGCAATCATATCAGACCGTATATAGTATTGTTTAATAAACACACATTTTACCGTGGTTGTTGGCTATATCTTTGTTGCAGACAAGATGAACAAGATACAGGATAATGATATAAAGGACGAAGCTGGAAGCAGCAGCCAGCAAGTGGGCTCGAATAGGACCGCCCAGTGTTGCAAACTTGAAGTCACAAACACGCATTTGGTTTTCAGAGTTTCTTTTGCTCATGTCATTGCCTTGTTGGTTGAAAAGCAACTAGTATGCTATTTTGGAAGTGCATTGTGTGCGCCTGTTCCTTGTCTCACACCAGACGTCAAAGATGCGTTGGAAGAGCATGGCATATCACTCAATGTGATCAAGTTGCCATCTGAGGCTAATGCTAATGAAATTGATTTGAGTGTTGTTGAAAAAGACCCTTACTAATTTGAAGTCCATACCCTCATTGGAGTATGCTTCATATGCATTTCAAGAATGTATCACATGCGAATTATGACAATTTTATCAGCAAAAAGGGTTTCTGCACTTGAAGGGAAGCTTGGATTGTCCAAAAAGCAAATTGCGGATTTCAAGTTGCTATTTGGGTTTGATCAAGGAAAGGCTATTCATAATGTGTTGGGAAGTAGCATGGCTTTAAAGCAAGAGGTTCGTGAGAACATGATATGGTTGTCTGATCATTCTAAATCAGGAATCAGTATGTCTATGGCACGTTATGTGCGCTTGTCAATGTCAATGGCACGTTAAGCCCCCTTCGATGGATTATAATGAAGCTATTAACTTTTTGTTTGCTGACCCAGTGTTTCGCAATATGATAGTGATTGATGATGAGTTTAAGTGGAACAATGGCCTTTTGATGTTTGCTTGTTTTTTGTTAGGAGTTATCTACTACTACTAGTACTACTTTTATGGATGATTTTTTTTGCTTGTGCTGAATGTTAGTGGTTTACCTGTTGGTACTTTCGGCTATGTTTTACCAAGAACAGCTATGGCAACATCACAACATGTATATGGATTTTGTATCCTTTCTGAGCAGTTCCAATACTTGTAACGTTTTCAAAGAATGCTCACTTGATTTACCAGATGGTATACATTTGAGAAAAAAAAAAAAAAAAAAATGCTCAGTTTAATTAAAAGATGACTTAGTGCAAACACCCTCAGTTTTATTACTTAATATTTTCAGTCATCTTTTTCTATTAATTCACAAATAAACAGTTTTCAAATGACTTAATAATTTTATTTTATTTTATTTTTTTTTATGTCAATTAAGTCGAATTCAAACGCCACCTCAGAGAGCATAAAATACATCACCTTATATAGTATAAACATGTTAATCATCTTACAAAACTGAACCACAAATTTACAAAGCTTTTATAAATTTACTGTAAAGATAGTACTATTTTAATACTCAGAATTAATTTCACAGGATCATTTGAAGTAAATTATCAAATAACGCGTTCTTCAATCCGGACAGGAAAACCACCTTTCATCTTTGCCGTAAAATAGGAAACATAAACCGGCTCAACACCATCATCCATCGCCGGAATCACCCTAAACCGCCGTAAAACACCTGCAACCACCATCTTCATTTGCAAAAACGCCATCTCTTTCCCTAAACAAACCCTCGGCCCTGCTTGAAACACTGGATACTCGTAACAATCCCTCCCTTTAAACACCCATCCATCATCACCCATCTCCAACCACCTCTCGGGCCTAAACTCCATCCAATCACTCCCCCACAACTCTTCCGACCTCCCCATCGCAAATATGTGATATGTCACATGACTTCCTTTCTTAACTGATGTCCCATCAGGCAAAACATCGTCGTTTAGCACTTGTTTTCCATCAATCGGGACAGGTGGATATAATCTCATGCTTTCACAGAGTGACGCGTGTGTATACACCATATCTTTCACATCTTCGTAATTTAACTTTTCTTTTTTCATTTTTATTTCTTTTATTATTTCCTTTTCGACGCTCGGGTTTTTGTAAATTAACCAAAAGAACCACGTGAGTACTGCTGACGTGGTATCTCTTCCGGCAAGTATGAAGCTGATTACAATATCGGAGATGAATTTTTCATCGGAGTGACCAGAGTTTAAGAACCGGGAAAGTAGATCGACTGACTTTAGAGTCTGTTTTTGTTCAAGTTCGAGTTTTTTCTCTTTTGTGACATTTACGGCGAACTCACGTACGATGGCGATGGCATTGCAGAGACGGTGTTCAGAACCAATGTTAAGTAATCGTTTGAGTTTCCAAATTAATGGAAGATTCGAGCGGATTCTGCCAGTGGTTATCATAACAGCTTCTTCAAACGCTGTTGCAAATTTAGCTTCCGGTGCTAAGTACACCGGATCATATCCAAACGCGATTTTGCATATGTTATCAAATGCGAACCTTTGAAGTATATCTTGAAAGTCAAACACAGTGGTTTGAGTGGTGGCTCCAGTAGCAAGTATCGGTAGCAAACGGCCATTAAGTTCAGTCTCTACCACCTCTTCAACAAAATGCCTTAACGACTTTGTATTGAACTCGTGACTCGAAACTTGTCTTTGGAACTTCCATGCCTCACCATCGATATTAAAGATACCATCACCAAGTAAATCATGCGCGTTGTCCCTTGCGGGGATGCCTTTTGGGTAATTTTGGAAGTTGGTTTTGAGTATGTGATTTACAACATCAGGGTTGGCTGTCATAACACGGACTTTGCCTAGAAGATGGTGGATTGTGAAGGTCTTAGTAGGGCTGTTGTTGACCAAATCTGACGTCCATTGGATGAAGCGATGCCGGTTTTGCAGAATAGGGAATAAAGATCCAATCAATGGGTATGCTCTTGGTGCATATTTACCAGAGGATTTGATGAAGAAAGTGGAGCATATAGATTTGAGGAAAAGGAATGTTAACGGAAGGAGTAAAAACAGAATCGAAGAAGAAAGTTCCAGGTTGATCATGGTGGATGTGTGTGAGATTATATCAAGATATGATTTTATAGAAAATATTTACATCAGGATACCAAATAGGATTCAAGAACCTTAGATATGATGTTTGAGTAGATAAATTTAGTACTTATAGTTTGGTTTCGTTTGTCTGTTATATTTGTGGCTTTACGCTTCTTCAATTATCATGATACGTGTACTAAAAAACAACTCGTCTGATACCTGAAAGAACTTTCTGTTTTGTTCCAATATGACTGGTTTTTACCGGCTACCTGTTAAAGTTAAACTAGCAAAACTAAAAAAAACTCATTTTTTTTGTCTTTTTCGGCCACATGTCACTAAAACTTTACGAAGGCCAAAGGGAAGCGAAAAGGGAGAATGTTGAGGTGGCTTTTTGGCTTAAGTCACCACACCTTGCTTTAATCGCACTACGAAGACGATGCAAAGGAATCACCGAAGTTTAAGCTTTAAGCCACTAAGGCGAATAGGACGAATGAAGGCGAGCAAGAAGCAGTTAACTTTACGAAGGATTCCTTTGTCTGATAGTGACGAAGAAGGTGGCACTGGCAGATACGATAGGCGAAGAAAGTTAAGATTGGAGAGGTTTTAGGACAAATTCTAGGAAAATGGCTTCTTTTGCTTGGAATATACTCAGTGTTTTAGTAATTTAAACTCTTTTAGAAAGATTAATTATTAAATAACGTGATAATCAATGTCTAAATCGTATGTCATGTATGAAAGGTGCATTGAAGTCACTTACAAATTCCAAGTTTTATAACGATATTTTATAATGATTTTTAACATAAATTAAACCCGACCCTATAAGCCTTATCGGGTCGGGTTAACCCGACCCTATTGACACCCTTACCCCTGCATGTATCATTGAAGAATAAATACCAATCTCTCAGCGGAAGGATGTGGTGAGGGTTTTTCGCTCACCACATCACCACTTTATCACTTTTTCTCTCGGGTAAATTGCAAATTTAGTCACTGACGTTCTGCAAAAGTGCAAAAATGACACCGAGACATAAAGGCATGCAAAAACGCCACTGACGTTCCATATAAATGCAAAAAAGCCACCGAGACCTAACTCTCGTTATTTTCCTCGTTAAGTGTCACGTCATTGAGGGTATTATCGTCATTTCACTGTTCTTTCAATGGCTAAATTTGCAAATGAAAACTTAACATCCTAAACACTATTCATCATCTTCACCATTTGCAATTTATCATTTTCAATTGTTTGGAGTTTGAATTGCTATTATCTTATTCTGTAATACGACTTTTATGAAAGTGCTTCAAAACCATAAGCATTAGTCAGAGCCAAATACTACCAATCATATTTGAAGAGTTATTCATATTGGAAGAAATGATGCATTGTTGTCGACGCACATTATCTGCAGTGCTTGACGGATCAATGTTTTGACTTTTTTTTCATACTCTTGGAAACCTTGGTTTACAATTAACACACATTCTCCAATTGTTTGGATTGCTCGTTCATTTTTAATTATTGACGATTCTTATATAAGGAAATGATAGAAATTGTTGGGAGTACCTATCATCTAAGTTGCCTCACGTACTAGGTTGGCAAATGGTAATGCAGTCTTAAGAAACATTGGGTTAGATTGAGTGTCATGAGTATGGTTGTGGAACCCTCAGGTTCAATCCACTATCAAGCCTCACATTCAGCAAAGATCGATTTTCTTTAACATCTTTAATGATGATTCTCTTTGGTGGCAACCTTTCACTGCATATATGCATGCTGCAAACAGGTTGGGCAAAGTATCACGCCTCAAGAGGTGCAACAAAGTACCGATCTTGAACTTAGAGGATTCATAATAGCATATTTGGATTGAATGGGAAATGCTTATTGATGTGATTATGTTGGCTAAACGTGATGTTGTTGAGAGTGCAAAGTCCTTCAATAATGAAGATGTTGGCTAAACGTGAACTGACCCATGTAAAATGAAGGCCATATATTTGATTTCATCATTCACAGCTTTGTAATATCAGATTCGTTAGAAAGAAAACTGCACTTAGCTTCTTTGACATTCATCCTAGTGATTCTACAAAAGAAAACACCGAGTCATTTGTATTGGTAATTTGTAATTGGTATCTGTTATACCAGGTTGCAGTATTTGTAATTGAGATCCGTTCTTGTATTATCAACCATTGTTTGCTGGTTAGTCAACAAAACCAGGGTTGTATTTGTCACGGTCAATGCTGTTTTCTTGTAACTGATCACGACACCGCGATCTTAATTGTACCTTTGATCCCACCTCCAATATATCTTCGTTTGACCAGAAAAGTAAAGTACGGGCTTTTAATTTTAACCAAATGGCTCTATGTTAACATTCTTGTATATTTTTTGTTACTTAATTTGTGTAGTTCTTGTATTATACTATATTTTCTGTTGTTTGAGTTTTGTAGTTCTTGTATCATATAAGTTCTATATACCTTATCTTTAGTATTGGTATTCTACATTCAGAAACTTGAAGATTCTTAATAAAATGCAAGTTTGGACATCCTATTAGCTGCCACTTTGTACTGCTGTAGTGTGTAGTCTGTACAATGAGCAGAAGCAATGACCTAGGAAGATGAAGTGGACTTTATTGTGAAAGTCAAATATGCGGAAGAACTAAGTCATGGATGAGTTGTCTCATTAAGATGTTACTAAAATAATTATGAATTTATGATGGTGCGAGATGAAATGTTTTGATTGGACATGCTAGAAGGATTCAATAAAATGGGAAATGAATGTGCTTAACAAAAGACATGAAAGAATTCAAGACAAGATGAAGATCACACATTTAGTGGAAATGGAAGGAGGAGTGTGGTAGTGGTGGTGGTAGAGGGTGGTGGTGATGGTAGAGGGTGGTGATAATTGTTTAAAATTAAATAGAAAATTCAATAGGGAAGATAATGGATGTTAAGTTTTCATTTGCAAATTTAGCCATTGAAATAAAGTCGTGTATTGGAACAGTGAAATGACGATAATCTCGTAAGTGACGTGGCATTTAACGAGAGTTAGGTCTCGGTGGCTTTTTTGAATTTATGGAACGTCAGTGGCGTTTTTGCATCCTTTATGTCTCGGTGTTATTTTTGCACTTTCGTAGAACGTCGGTGACTAAGTTTGCAATTTACCCTTTTCTCTCTTTTAGCACCTTCTCACTTAAACACTTTTTTTTTTTTTTTTAAATACCATAACACATATCCTCAGAGAGCATGGAAACGTAACATGTTATAATACCAACACCTCGCCACGTCAGCGCAATATCATTTTAACACCAAATAACATAACAGCAAAAAACATCAGGAAATCATAACACCATTTTTCATTCATTGTACAAATTCTACCCTTAACAATTTTGTTCATTAAATAAACCCTTAACTAATATTTTATTCAACAAATTAATATACAAATAACATTTTTATTAAAAAAAAGTTACAAAACAAAACTAAATAATCAATAAAAAAGAAGTTTCAAACTTATTGTATTTGGGCCATTTAATTCCAGCACAGCCCATGCCAACTATATCAAAATGTCGAGAAAAAAAAAATCCAATCTCATCTTCTTCCTCTATACCGAACGCGCTCACACACACTTAAACACACACACAAACCACAAACGTAAAATCGTCCTTGGCCATTAACACTCCAAAAGGTAACAAAATTAATACAAGGGCATGTTTTGAAAACCATATGTAAATGCCACAATGCGAGTTACTACGTTAACTCAAATGAAAACGCAGCACCCCTGGAATTGGTGTCAACGCCAGAACGTCGTTGGAATACGTCCATGATGCGTGGGAATTGCACCAGACTTTACCTCTCGAGGGATCTCGAGAGGCTTACAACCCCCACCAGGCAGTGTACCTGATCGTTGTAGTATAGTATAGTGACAAGTACCGGGGGATTGATCGTTCAACTCAGGAATAGTGTCGTTAGGATTGAAATTAATCTAACTAGGTCTAAAGGTGAAGGATGATTCTTTTTGTATTTTTATATTTTATGAAAAACAAGTAAAAATCTCGGGCATTGGAAGGAGGGGCGGAATTAGTTGCTAATCAACTAACCCAAAAGCTACTAATTAAACTAATTAACAAGAAAAGTAAACTAGGGTTCTACAAGATAAGTGAAGCATGTCTACCTATGATATGTTACTCCTTGCTAGCTATCCAATTCTACCTATTGAATTGTCACACCTTGCTTTAATTGACGGGTTGTATTCCTTAATACCATTCATGGGGTGGCGTACTTACTTCCCCAATCCTATAAGCTCCTACTTCACTCCTATGTCGAGCCGGCTAAGAAGCTCTTAACATGGGATCACTAGAATTCGCTCATGCATTAAATACAACCATAAAAACCTAGCACACATCGGTTCATGTTTCTTAAGACGTTCAAGCAAGTTACACAATGGAGATCTGCCAGTTTTCTTAAGCCTAACATCGAATACAATCAACCAAACAAGAGACAATAGGAATCAAGAATTATAAGCTAAACCAATTAGATCTATCGAAGTGTCACACCCTAATTGATGAAGATAGACACAAACATCAACAAGGAATCAATAAGATCTAATCAATTATATACAAGTTTCACATAAACATAAGTAGACACAAGGTAAATTAACAAAACATAATCAAAGAAGGACAATCAACAATAATAATGAAAGACATAGTTGAGATAGAATCATCAAACCAATACATGATGTTTATGGAGTGATTGAAACCCTCTAAGTTGCTGGAAAAACACTTACCTAAACCCAGGGCTTACAAAAAGTGAAGTTATGATGTTATATTTATAGGATAATTTTCTGTCAGCCCGATCTGACGGCGTCAGAATAATCATGACGGCGTCACGACAACTTTTTTTCACCAAATTGTATATCTCTTCTTCCTCTTCGCGTGGGCTTTTGAATCACCTAAATCCGAGTTCGTATGCAAAAGTTATGACCAAAACAATATCAGCTACTCTGCGCGCAAGTTTTGACCAGTTAACACGTGACGGCCTTGGGTGACGCCGTCACGTTCTCTCTGGGCCGTCACCACTTTTACTCTTGACGCTGTCAAGATTTTCTTCTTGAAGCCGTCATCCACTGTTCCCAGCAAGGAAAATTAAGTCTTTGCCGTTTTCTTCACTTTTATGCTCCAAAAACGTCCAAAATGCCTTCTTTTCCAGAATTCACTCCCAAAGTACCTAAAATCACAAAAGGAACGATTTAGGGTAATATTTGATCAAATAAATTCCAATTCCGGCTTAAATGACCCCCTAAAAACGGTTCATTTTTCGCCTCATCATATACCCTTACACTTGAGATTTGCTTGTCCTCAAGCAAATGCGCTTTTATTCTAATCAAAATACAAGTTAGTGGTCATTTAACACTAATATAAAAGTAATTAGTTAATTACAACAAATAATCGTTCCACTAAAGACCAAAGACAAGCACGGAGGTCATACACTAGCACCTCACAAATAGTGTTTTTGGATACTCACATCTCTCGGGTGTAATAAAGTATATATCACAATATGGAAATGGAAAACATCTCTCACTACCTGTCATAGCAAAATATATTACCATAGGCTTAGGAAAGGATCAAACCTCCACCACATGGTATAAGCACCTAGGATAAACTATCAAAGAGGTCTTTTAAAAGGTTGTAATATTAGGTGTAGGGATATAGAATACACGGTTTTGTTAGATATAGGCAGTCTTTACAGGTGGCGAGTTAATAATCTTGGTTAATTACATGTACAATATGGCGTTGCTAAGCCAAGACTAGACTCGACTTAAGCTAATAAATGAAAATTAACAAAAGCATAAAATAAACATAGAATGAAACGGGATGGTAGTCCGTATGTTTTTTTCTCTTTTCTCTTTTTCTATTTTTTTTTTTTCTTTTTCTTGATTTTTCGATTTTTTTTTTTTCATACACTCTTACCCTACCATCCAAAAAAATATATCATAGGGAATGAACATTCCCCTTACACTTGAATTTTTACATACTTTACAATAAACTAATCTAATGACTCAAATCAAGATAATTAAAACACTTGGAGTACTTTTAAGATTAATGCACATATGGGGGTAATAAATGGAGTTCTTCCCCATTACTCCATAAAATAAGTACTTTACCGATGAGTCCCAATCGTCCCAAAACAATATGTACAAGGATATGACTCGACTTAGCAACCATGTAATCAATTAGATAATTAACTAAGGGTTTAAACAAATAACAATAATGCACTAAAGATGAGTGCATACACGGAAGGCTAAGGCGATTTGGTTGTACATTTAAGTGGGGTGTAACAAATTCTTCCTTTAAGTAAGATGCTTAAAGTTAGAAACGAAAAGATAGGCTCGGAGGGATGTACTAGGGGTTTCGTGTACTAAAAATGAGTACAACGCTAAGGTGTGGGAAAAATTAGTTGACTTTACTAGCCAAGTAATATGACTTAAACGGTCAAGTAATTATGATACGGGTTTAACACAAGGGTGATCCTAATGCCTCTTATCATGTAGTAAATCCTACTACACGAATGTAGTCTCACTAGCGGTCTCGGGATGCATCACTAACGCAAGTTCTAGAATCTAAATGCTACCGGTACACTCATAAGCACTAATAATGAATGTTTTTCCTATCAAATCTAAAGGCGAACCTCACATATTTGGGTGGAAATTTTTTTTGAATAGTACGGTTTTGTGCTAGTCATACGACTCCTATCCATGAGACGCTTGCTAAGGCTAAAGTTTCACTCCTAAATGTTGTAAAAAATTTTAAATTTGGCGCTAAAATTACACTAACAAGTGTTTCTCATAGTTTTATTACACACCTACCATTAAACAAACAAACTCAAGTGAAAGTGTATCCTATAAGGTATCATCATTTACCCTCCCCTTACACTTAGGATGAACATTGTCCCCAATGTTCAAGTAAAGAATGTAAAAGTAAAATTGGTAAAAGAATGAAATCAAATACTCCCCTGATTCGCTCGGTATGGATAATAAGGTAATAAGGTTAGATCTTCCTCCAAGAAAATGAACAATCAATGCTTCCCTTCCAGAATATAAATCATCTTCTTGTCAAACATAACTTGTTAAACCTGAGAAAACAATCACAAAAACCCAAAGCATCAATCCGAACAAAGAAACTCACAACTAGATGTAATTCCAGACTTAGGAATAAAAACAAAACAATTAAAGATATAATGCTTGTGGAATGAATGTTTGCAGATTTACTGGAGTTTATAAAACTAAAGAATCAACAAAAACTTTAAGACTCCGGCATAAACAAAACTAACAAAATTTCCAGAATTTTACACATGACGCCGTCAGGAATTTTTTCCTGACGCCATCAAAAGTGACCTGCAGAAATCTTTATGTTAAGTTTCTGGAAAATTTCTGGAAAAACTTATGTCCTACTTCCTGGAAAATCTGCAAAACATCATTATGACTCGATACAAGCATTTGACTCTAACGAATACTAATACACATGTTCATTTAATATTGTTGTGGTTCATGCTCAATTTCATTTTTATAAACAAATTTGGATCTCCCTTACACTTATCTTTTGCAAAATACCTTTATATGCAATTAAGACGAAGTTAAAAACAAAATAAAGCATTTTCACAATTTACTTTGAAACATGAGCCACAAACAATAAAAATAAAGCATGCATACGGAAATAAAAAAAAAATCAAACAAACAAACAAACAAACAAATAAATAAAGCTTGGGTTGCCTCCCAATAAGCGCTTGTTTTTGTTCGAGTCACGAGCCTGACTCTACCCTTATTTAACGGAAATAGGGGAGGTTTTCCCTACACTTAGGATTAAGTGCGGGTGGAAGTAGCGATACACACCCTTAGGGTGGAAATATGCCACGTGAGGTGAAAGGGGTGAGTGAATGGCTTCCTTCATCCTAAAACTACCCGGATAATATTGGTTGATGGGTGGGTCGGTTCCTATTTTGTCTCCTAGAAATATATCTAAGGATGGAAAGGTGTGTAAAGATTGAGGTTCCGGTTCATCAACACTAGGAAATTCCCTAGAACTAGGAGTAAGGTTATCACTACAAGTATTCAAACCTATATCCTCAAGTGGTGCCTGGTCCAAGGGTTCTACCTCCATCGGAATTCCTAAAGTTTCTTCTACTTCTTCCGGGTAAGTCACGGGTGGTGTGTGTGCCTCAAATGATGGTTGAGTATTTTGTGGGCTTATGTTATTTACCTCATCATTCCATGTGTCAAGATCACCTATATCCTCAACATGTGTTTTATTATAATCTAACCCTAACATTTTCCCAAGTATCTCAAGTGCTTCTCTAGGCATCTCAACTTCTATATCCGAATCATAAGGATCATCCTCAATATTCTGACTGCTATATACAAATTGCCCAAAAGATTCATCATCTGTTTCTTGAGATTCATCATCATCGATCATAAAACCTAGGTCTTTTTGATCAATGTGATCATGTTCGGCTAAATCCTCCTCAATTGTTTTCTTAGGTAGTGATAAAAGCAAACCTAGTGCTTCATCCAACTTATGTTTTGTTGCAACGGCTCTCTCCATAATTCCTTGGCAAACTAGGTCGCATTTCCTATTGGCCTCACTAAAACTAGATCTTAAACATGGAGGTTGTTCATAAGAATCTATCCTAGGTGAAGGCTCACATGATTCATAGGTGTCTCTAAATGAGGTATTTCGAACTCTTTGGTGTTCTAGCCACTCAACCTTATCTTGCAATCTTAGAAGTCTAAGTGTAAAGTCCATTTGAAGCAAATTACAAACAAAGTCACAAAGAAAAGATAGATTACGAGAAAGCTACAAAATAAAAAGAAAAAAAAATCTCACTAAAAAGGAATCTAATGAGTAGACCTAATCAAAATAAATTTCAACCTAAACAATAACTATTCCCCGGGCTGCGGCGCTAAAAACTTGATGCGTGGGAATTGCACCAGGCTTTACCTCTTGAGGGATCTCGAGAGGCTTACAACCCCCACCAGGCAGTGTACCTGATCGTTGTAGTATAGTATAGTGACAAGTACCGGGGGATTGATCGTTCAACTCAGGAATAGTGTCATTAGGATTGAAATTAATCTAACTAGGTCTAAAGGTGAAGGATGATTCTTTTTGTATTTTTATATTTTATGAAAAGCAAGTAAAAATCTCGGGTATTGGAAGGAGGGGCGGAATTAGTTGCTAATCAACTAACCCAAAAGCTACTAATTAAACTAATTAACAAGAAAAGTAAACTAGGGTTCTACAAGATAAGTGAAGCATGTCTACCTATGATATGTTACTCCTTGCTAGCTATCCAATTCTACCTATTGAATTGTCACACCTTGCTTTAATTGACGGGTTGTATTCCTTAATACCATTCATGGGGTGGCGTACTTACTTCCCCAATCCTATAAGCTCCTACTTCACTCCTATGTCGAGCCGGCTAAGAAGCTCCTAACATGGGATCACTAGAATTCGCTCATGCATTAAATACAACCATAAAAACCTAGTACACATCGGTTCATGTTTCTTAAGACGTTCAAGCAAGTTACACAATGGAGATCTGCCAGTTTTCTTAAGCCTAACATCGAATACAATCAACCAAACAAGAGACAATAGGAATCAAGAATTATAAGCTAAACCAATTAGATCTATCGAAGTGTCACACCCTAATTGATGAAGATAGACACAAACATCAACAAGAAATCAATAAGATCTAATCAATTATATACAAGTTTCACATAAACATAAGTAGACACAAGGTAAATTAACAAAACATGATCAAAGAAGGACAATCAACAATAATAATGAAAGACATAGTTGAGATAGAATCATCAAACCAATACATGATGTTTATGGAGTGATTGAAACCCTCTAAGTTGCTGGAAAAACACCTACCTAAACCCAGGAATCGACCTTAGGGTTTAGGGCTTACAAAAAGTGAAGTTATGATGTTATATTTATAGGCTAATTTTCTGTCGGTCCGATCTGATGGCGTCAGAATAATCATGACGGTGTCACGACAACTTTTTTTCACCAAACTGTAGATCTCTTCTTCCTCTTCGCGTGGGCTTTTGAATCACCTAAATCCGAGTTCGTATTCAAAAGTTATGACCAAAACAATATCAGCTACTCCGCGCGCAAGTTTTGACCAGTTAACACGTGACGGCCTTGGGTGACGCCGTCACGTTCTCTCTGGGCCATCACCACTTTTACTCTTGACATCGTCAAGATTTTCTTCTTGACGCCGTCATCCACTGTTCCCAGCAAGGAAAATTAAGTCTTTGCCGTTTTCTTCACTTTTATGCTCCAAAAACGTCCAAAATGCCTTCTTTTCCAGAATTCACTCCCAAAGTACCTAAAATCACAAAAGGAACGATTTAGGGTAATATTTGATCAAATAAATTCCAATTCCGGCTTAAATAACCCCCTAAAAACGGTTCATTTTTCGCCTCATCAGTCCACATCACCCAAAACGCCGTTGATGCGTTACGATTCCCTTTGCTCTCACACAAAATAAAATAACAATTTTCTTTCTTTAAGAACATGTTGGACTCAAATACCGCTAGGGAAGATTTTTTAAAGCTTGCATTTTTTAAAGTTAGTGTTTCTTGCTCTTTTTCTCATAATGCACCCTACACACTAAGTCAAACGGGGACATCCAATAAAATTATACAGATAAGATTTGCATGGATCGTGCGCAAAGGAGACACCCAAATATCAAGTAATGTGAGTTGAGTTATTTTGCATACTCTTATTTTTCTACACACTGAGGGACACATCCCCACAATCAATTTAATTTGATCTAATAGTGGGGATTTAATCTAAAATTTAATTGGTTAAACCTAATTTCTTGTCTTTGTTCTTTTCTTGTCTTTCTTGTCTTTCTTATTTATTCACGTATACTAAAAACTTTTTTTTAGAACGGCAAATAACTATCTCATAATAAAAACATTTTCTTGTTTCTATACGTTTTCATTTGTTTTCATACATTTGCGTCCGTTTTTATACGCTTTTGGCCGTTTTCAGACGTTTTAGTCCGTTTTCATATGTTTTCGTCTGTTTTCATCCGTTTTCATACTCTTTCATCCATTTTTATATGTTTTCGTCCTTTTTGATACATTATCATACGTTTTCGGCTGCTTTCAGATGTTTTTATACGTTTTCGCCAGCTTTGATACATTTTCAGTGGTTTTCAAACGGTTTTCTACGTTTTCGTCTGCTTTCATACGTTTTCATGCATTTTCTTACTTTTTCGTCTATTTTCATATGTTTTCGTCCGTTTTCATACGCTTTCGTCCTTTTTCTTACGTTTTTGTCCGTTTTCATACGTTTTCGTCCGTTCCAATATGTTTTCATACGTTTTCGTCCTTTTTCTTACGTTTTCATCTGTATTCATACGTTTTCGTTCGTTCTTATACGTTCTCATCCATTTTCATACGTTTTCGTTCGTTTTCATACATTTTTTTCCGTTTTCATACGCTTTCGGCCGCTTTCAAACCTCCTCGTCAGTTTTCATTCATTTTCGGCCGTGTTCAGAAGTTTTCCTACATTTTTGTCTGTTTTCTTAGGTTTTTGTTCGTTTTTGTCTATTATCTTATGTTTTCATCCGTTTTCATACATTTTCGTCCATTTTCATATGTTTTCATCCATTTTCATCGTTTCATCCATTTTCACATGTTTTGTCTGTTCTTATACATTTTTGTCCATTTTCATACGTTTTCATACATTTTCGTCCATTTTCATACGTTTTCGGCTGTTTTCATACGTTTTTGTCCATTTTCATACGTTCTCGTCTGTTTTCATACGTTCTAGACCGTTTTCAGACGATTTCCTATATCTTCGTCCGTTATTATACGCGTTCATCCGTTTTCATATGTTTCTGTCCATTTTCATACCAATTTTATATGTTTTTGTCCATTTTCATACGTTCTATACGTTTTCATCCGTTTTCATACATTTTTATCCATTTTCACACGTTTTCGTATATTTTCATATGTTTTCGTATGTTTTCATCAATTTTCATTGGTTTTCATACGTTTTTGTAATATTTTCATATTTTTATATGTCCGGTTTCATATATGGTTTTTTAATATTTTTATACTTTTCAGGTATAAGATTGTTTTGTTTATGAAATATCACAAGTGATATTAGATATTAACCATGTTTATAAAATATGACAAGTGATATTAGGTTGATTTAATATATTCTGTTTCTCAATTGGTCCATTTTTATAGTGGGTCGGTTGTGATACAAATTCATTATATTGATCAAAAGAGTTTGGTGTAGGCTATCTTATTTTATTACAAATCGTGGGTCAGTGGCAAGATTTAACATTGTTGATGGCAAAACATTGATCTATTCTTTCAGCGCATCATTAATTTATTTATCTTGTTTTGTCGTTAGTGCATGGTTCTTTCATTCTACATCTAACTCATTATTAGTATGATTTGGGACATCATTCTTATCATGGGTTAATTATTGCGCTCTTATGGCTTCAAAACCCTAGTTGATTAACTAGGGTTTAATCGTTTGCTTTCTGTTAAGCGTGTTCTCTTAGTTCTGGTTATACGATATGTTTGTTAAAGGGTTTTAGGGTTTGTTTTGATGTCAAAATTGGGAGAGGAGCAAAATACTTTGTCACGCTCTATGGCTAAAGATAACATTGCTACTGTTGATTTGTCGAATGTGACTGTGAGGAAACATAAGAAGTCTCGACCTAAGGATGATACAGGTGTGGCATCGCAGCCTATACTTGACTTGTTAGCTGAAAATTCTTGTGATACATCTCCTCCTGTTCAGGTTGATGATAACATTCGTGAAGGGTATGTAGAGCCGGTTCCACATGCTGCTAATGCTCGTATTGGTGTTCCTACATGTGGTCTTGCTAATCCTAACGAGGTCACTGATGCAGCGTCTTCAATCAAGATGAAGCATGATTATATTGTTGCTCTATTTGGTGTCTCGCTTAGTACACTAGAGGACATCAATGAGTTCACTTTGAGTTGTGAGGCTAGTAAATATCCGGTATGGGCTGAATTGGATATTAATGCTCGCATAATGGTTACGGATGCTCTTGTTGATATGTGGAATGCTTTTGCGGCTGAATTTAAAGCTAAATCTACGACTCATAAACCTACTAATGAGTCTCCTATTGTCCAAGTTGTAGACATCAATACTAATGCTACATCTTACGTTGGAGCGGCAGGTTTGAGTGATGCTCAACCTATTATTGATACTTCGTTTCGTCCACTAGTTGTTGAACCCGTTTTTGAAGGTGTTAACATATCTATCCCTCGCAAAGTGGTTGAAAAGGTTAGTACACGGTTGGAACACACATTGTATGGTTATTTTATTAGAAATAGGATGGCGTTTCCGGTTGTTGAATATTATGCTAGGAATAACTGGGGGAAACATGGGTTGAAAAGGATTATGATGAATTCCAAAGGTTTCTTTTTCTTTAAATTTATACATTAGCTAGGTTAGAAGCTGTGTTGGAAGGTTTTCCTTGGATGATTCGCAAATCTCCAATAATCCTTAAGAAATGGTCTATGGATACTAGTCTGCAGAAGGAAGAATTGACTCGTATTCCGGTATGGGTTAAACTGCATGATGTTCCTCTTCAAGTTTTTGAAGAGGATGGTATTAGTTTGATTGCTACGTTTATTGGAAAACATATTATGCTTGATTCTTATACGAGCTCTATGTGTAAGGATTCGTGGAGAAGAAGTAGCTTTGCTAAGTGTCTTATTGAGATCTGTTGGGAACGCTTGAAGTGACGATCATTATCGAGTCAATGAGTCTTGTAATAGGTTGCAATATTATATTAGTACGTTAAAGTTTCAATATGTTTAGAATACATGTTTTGTTAAAGTCTAAGGGCCATTAGTGATATTATGTGAAACATGTAAGATGCCCTAGACAATGAGTATAAATACTCTTGTAAACCCTCCAAGGAGGGTGTTGGTTCATTATGAAATAAGAAACTTTCTCTTATTTTCCTCTCTTGTACTCTCTCTCTCTATAATACTTCTTCATCTCTCTAAACCATCTCATATCAAGAGCTAGAAGATGATATAGAAGTTATTTGTGTTTTTTAAAGTTTTCGTTTTGCTTATTTCGAGCTTATTTTCTGCTTATTAAGTCTTATCAAAAGCTTTTCAAACTGATTTTCGTATCCTATTTTTAAGCTTATTTCTTATAGTTTAATACTTTTGGTTGAGCTTATTAAGGTCCAAACAGTCCTTTTGTCCCTAAACAGATTGCTTTAAGCTTAATTGGTCTTTTGAATTATTTACATTTTGCCTCTTTTTAGCTTATATGGAAAGACAATTAATATTCTGTCTAAACAGTTTCGAGGTCAAAACAGTTTTATTTAAGCAGTCATTTTGTCCATAAAGTCCATTCTAACGCTTATCTGTCCAAACAGTACCTTACTTGTAGCTTTTTCAAAGCTATTTTTTGTCCAACAAGATCTGTCCTAATTTTTCAAGCTTATTTTGTGGTAAAAAAGGTAGTCAGAATATCATCAGAAAAATCATCGGAAAAGTACATCGGAAAAGTGGTCAAACAGTCAAAACCCCATTCCTACGCTTAACTTCAAATCTTATGCAAAATACCCTCAAGCTACGCATAAGGAGCAATTTCTTACGCAAAACCTCTTCAAATCAGAATACGCATAACTTGGAAAGTTATGCGTAAGGTATTTTAGGCGTAAACGTACTTTACGCACAAGATGGTCTACGCAAAAGACTATCTTTACGCTTAAAGATTACGCTTAATAGTTTTTTACGCAAAAGATAATTTCTACGCAAAAGATTTTTTCTACGCAAAAGATCTTACGCAAAAGATTCAAGTAAAGTATCACAAAACTAAATAATAAATCTCGTCAGACAACATTAACCAAAACAAACCACAAGCTTCCTCTAATACTAACCCAACAACAATTGACATCACCTTCATCCCATCTCCAAATATCAAAACTACTTCGAATTATAAAAGAAGGAAAAGAAGAGATCTCAGTTTGTCCAAGATTCGACATAAATCTTCAAAGTTTTATACGATTGAACATAAACCATCATAGATCCGTGAGAAGAATAAACTTCTTTTTTATATTCGAAACTTATAAAGAAGAAAAAAGAACAAACGTATTCCTCTCCTTCTTTCGCTTTGTTTACTAGAAAAAGATCAAGTAAAATACCTACCTAGGTTCGAAACCCACTTCATCAAGTCATTATCCTTGTGGTTTCTTGTGCTTCTTTGATTTGTGCATGTTTGATTCGAGTAACTTGTCTGATAAAAGAACAGGCTTGACGTATTTGTGTTCTGGATTTACTCAAGCAGAAAACAGGAAAAGAGATGGACGAATTTTTTAGATCTGCGTTTAGTTTGAATTGGTGAAGTGAGAGAAAAGTGGTATTTTGACTGCGTATTATTTGTGTTTAGGGTTAGGATAAGTATGTGTTTAGGTAATGTTTTATACCGAAAATTTAGGGTTAGGATTTAGTATTATTGGACCTGAGATGGACAATTTTGGTGTTGGGCTTCAGGTTTTTATTTTCGAATTGGACTATTGTTGGGCTTGAACCAGATATATTTAGGCTGTGTAGGTTGTTAGTTCTACAAGGGACGATTTTTTGTGTGTGCTGAAAATATGATGGTGAAGTGTTTGGTTAATTGAAGTTGTAGCATTTTTGTCCACGGTTTTCGTTGAGCTTCAATATTCCGAGATTGAGTATTATTTTGGGTTGAGATTATTCGGGTTCGTGTGGACATAACTACCGTGCTAGTTATTGAGAAATCGTGAACAACGGACAAAAGATTCGTTTGAGAAACACAACTACTTCTTTATCATCTACAAGATCCATTGTCATTTCACACAAAATTCAATGGAATCAAGTTTAAAAGAGATGGAGATATCCACTAAAAGAGAAAGAGATATCCGTTTTAGTTTTCTTTTTAATCTAAGAGATATGCTGGAAAAGAAGAGAGAGTCAAATGAAAAAGAATTGCAAGAACGAGAGTTAAAAGGAAAAGAACGAGAAAGAATTGAAATAGGGATGCTGATACAAGCGGGAACAGTCAACAATGAAGGGACATCGGATGATAATTTGATCTTCACGGGTAATAGTGCATTATCAGAACAACAGAATGAAAGTAGCACTCCAGGGAATGATTCGGATGCTGACGGGAAACTCAACTGTAAGGATGATTTAAAGAATACAATTGATGATGTCAGACCTTCAGAAAGTTCGGACACATTCATCAAGGTAGATCATTCAAATGGTGTTATAAATGATGCTGATCTATTCGATAATGTGTTTTCTTACGAGACGCAAAGTCATGAACAGCCTGAGTACATTAACGACACATGTGTGGTGAATCAGGTTGATAGTGATATCACCCCCGAGACTCCATATATGGATCCTAATGGAGGTATGGTTGAACATGACAACGTGAATCATAATCAAGAATGTGCTTCAAATGTTGATTTAGAAGCTAAATTGAAAATCTTTGATAAAACTCCATATGATATATCTTTGATTGTTGAATCTCAAAACTTAAAAGTGGAAAATGAGATGTTGAGACACAAAAATGAGAAAATTTTAAAAGAGTCAAGTGACATCCAAGAGAAACTTAAACGTCAAATATTTTCTCTTGAACAAAATTTTCAAAGATGTCAAGCACAAAGCATTAACTTTGAGCTAGCTTTACAACACAATCTTGAAAAGCAGTCTTTTGAAAACCCCTGGATGTCAAAGCTTGAACAAGTTAAAGATGAAAACGTGTCAATAAAATGTCAAATTTCAAAATATGAAAAAGAGATTGAGCGTTTGAAACAGATTTACAAAAACCTGTTTGATTCAATCAAAAGTTCACGAGTTCAGAAACAAAACTCAAACTTGAAACAAAAAGAGACTGAAGATTTGAAGTCTCAATTGAATGAATTTCCAGATAAAAAGTTTGAAAATGTTTTGCAAAAGATTGAATCAATGAAAAAGAAAAATGTTGATGTTCAAATCACAAAAGTTTCCTTCCCAAAACCCCTGTTCGATTCTAATACTCCAGATTTTGAAAAGGAAACGGGGGAGAAAATGTATCTTTTTGAAAATGAAAATCATGTGCTTCAAACGAAAGTGGTTGAGCTTGAAACGGTTTTAGCTCAACAAATAAACGATTTTGAGGATGCCAAAACCGACTTTTTCAACAAAGTAACCAAATTTGAAAATTATTTTGAAAGACTTGAAAAAGAAAATGTTGAGTTCGAACGGAAATTGGCTCGTAAAACGGATGATTCTAAAGTCGAAAAGGATCAACTTTTGAAACAAATTGCTTCTTTAGAATCAAAATTGGCCTCCCAAGATCATCTTTCTCTTAAAAAAGAATACAATAATTTGAGAATTTCATACAATGCTTTAAAAGTGAAGTTTGATACTCTTAACCGATCAAAGGGTAAAGCTCCAATTTCAAATGTTTCAACACCAGAAGTGAGGGTTTCGAAGAAGGTTTACACGGGTGAATCATCAAAACCATTTTTGAAAAGGGTTTCTCAGTTTACAACCTATTCTTTGCAAAAAAAAAAAGGAAGTTTTCAAAGAGACCAAGTTTTTTCGAAACATTTACTTCCAAAAGGTTTTCAAATCCAAATGCTTCAAGTAAAATGAAACATGTTCTTCAAACTCCACACTCTCATTTTACACCAGTAAAGCAAGTGTGGAGACCAAAACAAAGTTTTTCAAAACCCCCAAATGCTTCAAAAGAAAAGTATCATGTTTTTCAAACTCCACACTCTCGTTTTACACCGGTAAAGCAAGTGTGGAGACCAAAGCAAAGTCGTTCAAAACCTTTCAAATATTCAATATCAGAATTGCTTTCGCTGCAACATGAAAATGACTCTGCTTTGAACATTACTAATACCGGAAGGTTTCCATTTATCACAGAAACAAATCTTAAAAAAGAACCCATGAGGTTCAAATCTAGATGGAAATCTTCTTCTTCATATTTTAAAACTCCAAGAGAAACGCCGGGTTTCTCAAACAATTTTCAACAGAAAAAGAGTTTTAAATCTCTATTGATTCCGCGAGTGTTATTTCAAAATGAAACACCGTTTTTCAGTCCTCGTTGGAATGCAACATCTTTAAATCAGATTGACACAACCTACAAATGGATTTCAAAATTTGGTAAACCCGTTGGCGCCGTGCTTAAATAGGTTCCCAAGGTTGTTTCCTAATCTTAAATTTTTTAATGGCTTGTAAGTATTTCAGCTTACAACCCGGGCTTAATCATTACGACTTGTGCACACATTTCAGTGTACAACTCGGGTTTCAAAGAAAGGAAAGTGCCTTGCTAAACCATTCTTTAAAACCAAACGTGCACTTATCCTTAAAAACAAGAAGAAGTTCTCATGCAAAGCTTATCTAAAACTTCTTAATCTTGAGCAAAATTTATTCAAAAATTTTCAAAAGGTTTTTCAAAACTTTTCAAAATTTTGCTCAAGATTTTTTTTAAATCTTTACTCCCCAATTTGCTCCAAAGTTTAAAAATGTCAAAACATATGCTAGTTTTGAGGGGGAGTATTTCAGCGTATAAAGTTTTAGTTACCTTGAAGCAAAATTTATTCAAGAATTTTTCAAACTGAAATTTCTAAATTTTTCAGAATTTTGCTTCAAGAAGACTCCTTCCCCCAAACTCCAAAAAAGTTTAAAATTCTCAAAACATATGCGAGTTTTGAGGGGGAGTATTTCGATTACAAAATGTTCCGTCAAAATCATGCTTAATAGCTTGTGCACTTATAGCAGTGTACAACCCGTTCTTTGAAATTAAAGGACCCTGAGGTACGCTTCAGTGCCTCAATCCTAACATAAGGAGCAAAAGCTTCTTACTTTTGAGTAGAATTAATCAAATTTTCAAAGTTTTTTCTAAATTCTACTCAAAAGGACAAGTATTCCCTCTCGTAATCAAAACCTCAAAAAGTTATTTCACTTATTGAGGGGGAGTATTTGAAATGATCTTTGTTCAAAATGATAAGTTCTTGGTAAATCTCCCCATAAGACTCAAAAAAGCATATTTTAATCAAAAGTTAATCAAAAACAACATCTTATATGCTATTTTTGAGGGGGAGAAAAGTAAAAGTGATTAAAATATGGATGACAATGGATGCTTTAAGATTGAATCTCGTGCGAGCTCGACTCAGAATTGACCCTGGAATTGACGAAACAACAAAAGTTAGTAATCGAAAAGACTTATCCTCGACGGGTAATGACATCAAGTTAGTTATTAGAGCTAGTTGTCACCTAAAAGCTGACAATGGAACTCTCTAACTAGCCACGTAAGCGTGTCTCGAAAAGGATTTGTCTTAGTAGAAATGTACCATTTCGAGAAACTTTCTGTGGACTTGACCAGGCCGGGTAATAATTTCAAGCTAGTCTGATTAGTGATGTAAGCGTGTCTCGAATCGGTCTTGTTCACTGAAAGTGGATCAATTCAAAAAGTGCTTGCTCCTCCCGCATGTGCAAATTTATTTAAATACACATGAGCACATGTGAAGGGGGAGCCCTTCATAAGTAACACAAAACTCTCAAAGTGTTAAACAAAATGTTTGAAAATCACAAACACTTTGAGAGATTTTCAATCAAAGGTTTCATGGCAATTATAGGATAGTCATGGAGTTATAAGGTGACTAAGGTTAGGGAAAACCGTCCTATGATCCGCCAGAGCCGGAGGGATCTACCCAAGGACATCTCCAATAGGTAGAATTAGAAGTCCTTAGGTATGATACGAAAAAAAGAGAAAAGAATGAAAAGGGAAAGAAGGAGTTGAAGAATTAAAAAGAAAAGTAAAGAAAAGGGTGAAAAGAAATAGCCCTCCATATGTTCAACCTTAGGGCAGACACCGGGTTCAATTCGTATGCTACTGGTTGTTGCTAAGGCAACACCGGTATTGAAGATAAAGTTGTCATGGACCCAGTGACGCAATGCACTAAACCTTCTTTACCACTCAATTTCTCTTAAAAGAGCTTGTTTCATTCTCACGAGGAACCGGTGTAATCTATCGACTTATCTCTTAGAGATGGTTGATATTGAAGCAGGAGACCCCTCCCTAGTCTCCGCATAGGAAACCTAGGTGTGCACTTATCGAGTCTAGAGCCATGAGATACATCAAAGATCTCTTAGGAACACTTAGCATTTCTACAACTGAGGTTCTACATCAATGGACACCAGCTGTAAATTATCGAGTCCTTCGCAGATCTTAGCAATCTGCCGAGAACGTTTATGAGAGAATTTACAAATGTATTTCTCAATGATTGAACGGAAATTCCTGCCAATGTCAACATCAAACATCCCTGACAGCAGGTCACTTCGGTAACCCCACACGGGTTACGCTTAGTGTTCACGGTGGTTCTTTAAGTGGTCTACAGTCGTGGAGTGATCCCCAGTGACTCACCCAGTCATTGAGCTACTTAGTAGGTCTCGTAAGCTCCTTCGGGAGTATCTGATATGGGAACGGCCTTGATAAGGATTAGAAGGAGTCTTCACACTATGCTGTTGACGATCTCTAATTACTTATCTGTAAGTACCGGTTGTTTATTGCTAACTGTTTACCTGCAGCTACACATCATCTCCATGGCGATAGATTCCGCATGCTCATACATACATATTGAAGTCAATGATAGCTCCCTCAATGATCTATGCAACGCAAAGTTCACCAAAAGATTCTACGCCAAAAAGGAAGAATCTACAAAGTAAAGAGACTAAAGATCAAAGTGAAAGAAAGGGAACTACGTGCATGTGAAAGTCAAAGTCCAAAGATGTATGAGCATGTTGGAATGGCAAACAACCACCACAGACGCAGAAGTGACGAAAGGCAGATTACCCCATCATTTGATCACAACAACCAGAACGAAGAACAAAGATCACAAAGCATGATTGGAACAAAGAAACTAGCAAAGCTATTACACAAAGACTCAAAGTTCAAAACAACAAGCATTAAAGAAGTCAAAAGATCTGTCATTTCTATTGGTGGACCCATAACCCACAGGTCGCAAAAGAGATCTCAAATGATCACCCCTTTAGGGGGAGATTGTTGGAAACGCAAAAGTGATGATCATAAATGCAATCAAAGAGAGATCTCAATGATCGTCCCTTAGGGGGAGATTGTTGGGAACGCTTGAAGTGACGATCATTATCGAGTCAATGAGTCTTGTAATAGGTTGCAATATTATATTAGTACGTTAAAGTTTCAATATGTTTAGAATACATGTTTTGTTAAAGTCTAAGGGCCATTAGTGATATTATGTGAAACATGTAAGATGCCCTAGACAATGAGTATAAATACTCTTGTAAACCCTCCAAAGATGGTGTTGGTTCATTATGAAATAAGAAACTTTCTCTTATTTTCCTCTCTTGTACTCTCTCTCTATAATACTTCTTCATCTCTCCAAACCATCTCATATGTGTGGAATGATATAAAACTTGGGTCCTAACAAGATCAACTTTGAAGCTGATCTTGTGGATGTTGTTACTATTGGTTTTCCTTCACTTTCTGGGGAGGGTTTTACTAAAGCTACTATCCGTGTTGAGTATGAATGGAGACCTCCCAGGTATAATGTATGCATGATTTTTGGTCACACTCACGATCAATGTTCTAAAAAGGTTGTGAGTCCTCCTGTTGTTTCTAGTCCACAAGTTGTTAATCCAAGTGTGGTGTTGGATAAAGACGGTTTCCAAATGGCGGGTAAGAATAAGAAGAAGGGTAAAGCCAAGTCTACTAATGGTAATCGGTTTGTTGGTCCATCTGTTAAACAAAATGTCAAATATGTCCCAAAGGCGGCAACTAGTGAACCTAAGAAGAGTACTACTTCTATGGGCAAAGCTTTTAATTCGTCGTCTATGTTGAAGTCTACTGGCACTACCTCAAAGGAAGGAAACATTACTACATCTAATCCGTATGCTGCATTGGTGATGGATGAAGAAGATGATGAAGAACATGTTGAAAATGTGTGATGAATCGGCTAACTTATTTAATAATCCATGATGAGTGCTTAATCACTCATCCTTTTTAGACCCAAAATCAGACCAAATACACCAAATACTAACCAAAAATGCCAAGAGATTGTATGTTTTTGTATTTGTGTATGTGTAGGTACGGATATATGAAAAATGAACAAAAACAAAGCAAAACCGACAAAAACGAGCACGAGATTGGAAAAAGGTAAAAAGCCGAAGCCGAGGAAGAAATCTATCCAAGAAAAGCCCAAAACGACAATTCAAATTCTTAAATATTCAAAGAATGACAAAAGAGACCCTTAGTGGAAGCGTGAAGATATTGAGAAGAAAAATACTCCAAGTATTCACAAGTTGTCGATTTTGATCCTTTGAAGAACTTAGGAAGAAAAGTCAACTCAAATCCTCCAAGTCACAAGAAATGCATTTGGACCGTTCTCAGTCGTTACGTTTAATATTAAGTTGTATTAGTTACATTTTATAATGTTTTAAGCTTGAATTTCATGATTTGTAAAGGTCTAGGGGCTAATTATGCAACAATGTAAAAGATTAGAGAAGCCCTAGCCCCTAGCCTATAAATAGAGATGTAAGCCGCATTTGAGAGGTTGGTTAATTTTTAGTTTTGGTTAGTTCTAAGGTTAATTTTAGATTTAATTTTTGTCTAATCTTATTTTTATGTGTTTTATTTTACTTTCTCTCTCTAAAAAAGCTTTATCTTTCTTAAAAATCTTTAATTTTTAGTTGTTAAATTCGTGTTTTTATTGGTGGGATTTAAAGTTTATGGTTAAACTAGTTAGTTTGGTAATAAATTTGGTGAAAAACATTAGTTTTTAGGCATTATTTTGGATCAAAATGGTGTTTTGTTATGGTTTTTATCGAGTTATATTCTATTTTATCGAGTTTTATTTTTTACTAAAACTATCGAGTTTGAAATAGTGTATATCGAGTTCGGTATTAAAAGTTTACGAGTTTGGTATCTGGTTTTATCGAGTTAGGGTCCAAAGAATATTTTTATCGAGTTAGGCATTTAGTGACTATCGAGTTAGAAAAAAAAAAAAAAAAAAAAAAAAAAAAAAAAAAAAAAAAAAAAAAAAAAAAACCATCGAGTTAGGATTTTCACAAAGTTTCGAGTTAGAGTCAAATAAAAAAAATTTTATCGAGTTTCGTCTTTTTTTTTATAATTGTTATCTAGTTGGAATTTTAGTCAAGGGACCTATTTGCAATATTTTTATTTTTCTTGATTATCTTGTTATCGAGTTAGAGTTTTTATGTTTTATCAAGTATTGTTTACCAAGTTTTATTTCTTTTGGCGAGTTAGCCAAGATTATCAATTTAGATAATCATTACCTCATCGTTTATCGAGTGAGGTTCTCTTATACTTTATGCTAAGGCGAAACTCTGCCGAATTTTTCTAAAATTTATCAAGTTAGGATTTATTATACAACAAGTTAGTATCTTTTATCTAGTAACGTCATCTAGTAAACTTTCCTAGTTTAATAATAATTAGTTTTCTATTTCAATTACTTATTTCCTTTTTAATTAGTCTTTACATCATTTTCATTTATTAAAAATTAAAAAGCCAAAAATATAATTTTCCTTTTACGTTATTTTTCTTTTATATCTTATTATTTAGAAAAACTCAATTTGCAATCGTAGGGCTAGTTTCGCTTTTATTTTTCTTTTTAAATTAGTCGTGTTAAGTTTTCTTTACGTTTTTATTTCTATTTCATTTTTGAGAATGTTTGTTTTATTTGCTAATTTGTTTTGCATTATTTGCTTGTTCTCTTTACTTTAATTGCAATTTTATTCTCATTTGTAGTATAATCAAAAACCAAAATATTTCTTCTATCCTCATTCACTTCACAAGATTCACAAACCGAACCGACAAGATCGAATTCAACCCTCGTTGGGAGAACGACCCGGGGAATTACTTTCACGAGCGATCCTTCGGTAAACTCTTTACTTTCACGGACTTGGCTGGAAAAGGAACCGCCTAACTCAATTCACACTTGGAATAACCTTGCTTCCAAGTTTGTGAATCATTTCTATCCTCCCTCTAAAACTTCTAGTCTACGTTCCCAAATCTTTCGGTTCCAACAAGCTTTTGATGAGTCGTTTAGTGAAGCTTGGGACCGATTCAAAGATTTGATGGAAAAATGTCCGAACCATGGGTTCACACCCCTTCAGCAGATTGACACTTTCTATAATGGGTTGAGTCATGTTGACCAAGACTCACTCAACTCTGCTGCGGGTGGGAACTTGTTGGCGAGAAACACGAATGATGCCTTCATGATAATCGAGAACAAGGCTCGTGTGAGAATGTCTAGGAACAAACATCAAGTGTCTAATAATGAGAAAAATAATGATGAAATGAAAAATATGATATTGGCTTTAACAAAGAAAGTCGATGCTATGTCTATTGAGAAACCGAACCATCAAGTCAAAATGGTGAGTCATGGCTGTGAGACTTGTGGTGGTCCACATCCGTATTATGAGTGTCCGTCGACCGGCTCTTATGCTCAAGAGAACGTGTATGCTGCAAACATGGGTGGCACCGGCTACCCACCTCTTCAAGGAGATCGAAATCTTCTCAGCTACCGTTCGAGCTATTTTCATGGACCACCCGGGTTTAATCAACCAAATCAAGTGAATCAAAACAATAATGTGCAAAACCGTAATCATCAGTTCAATCAAAATCAAAACCGAGGACATAATGGTTTTCAAGGACAAAATCAAAATTTTCATCAAAATCAAAACCGGGGAAATTACAACCAAGGCCCGCCTCAAGGGAATAATTTTCAAAATAATGGGAATTTTCAGAATAATAATCATGGATACTTCAATCAAGGGAATCAGAATAATCAGAGTTTTCAAAACCGTGGGCAGAATTTCAGTAATCAAAATCAAAATGTGGTTCAAAATCCGTCGCCCACGGATGAGTTGATTAAACAATTGATTCAAAGTCAACAAGCGTTAATTGCTAAAAATGAGGAAACAACGAGGTTATTTGCAACACAAATCGATGATCTTAACAAGCGTTTAAATGATCGACCCTCGGGCTCTGGAACGTTGCCGAGCAACACGATCGCTAACCCGAGGGGTGATGCTAAAGCGATCATCACAAGGAGTGGTGTTACTTATGATGGACCGACGGCTCCGACTACCTCTTCTTCTCTACCTCCCAAGATAGTCGCCCGCGAACCCGAGGCGACAACGGATACGGAAATTCCTATTAATAATGGAAGGACCAAAGACATCCAACCTCGGGTGGTCCCGACGTCTAAAGGAAAGGAAAAGGTTGTTTATGATAATGAAAATGAAACACCCGTTAAAACAAAGTTGCCATATCCGTCACGTCAAAACGAACAAAAGCACCGCGAGAAAGATAAAAACCAAATGGAAAAGTTTTATCAGATTTTTCAAGAATTACACTTTGATATAACTCTCACGGATGCTATACTTTTGATGCCCAAATTTGCCTCAATGCTTAAAGGACTTTTGAATAATAAGGAAAAGCTTTTTGAAATATCGAGAACCCAAATGAACGAGAATTGCTCAGCGGTTCTTCTTAAGAAGCCTCCCGAAAAGCTTGAAGACCCTGGCAAGTTTCTTATACCGTGCAATTTTCCGGGTATGGTTCAATGCTTCGCCTTGGCCGATCTTGGTGCTAGCATTAACCTAATGCCATTGTCGATTTGGAAAAAGTTGTCTCTTCCTAACTTGACACCAACGCTTATGACCCTCGAGCTTGCCGACCGATCTACATCTCGTCCAATTGGCATAGCCGAGGATATTTTTGTCAATGTTGGGAAATTCCATTTCCCTGCGGATTTTGTGGTTGTTGATTTCGATGCCGATCCACGGGTTCCTCTCATTCTCGGGAGAGGATTCCTACGGACCGGTCGTGCCTTAATTGATGTTTACGACGAGGAGATTACTTTACGTGTTGGAAACGAAGCCGTCACTTTTAACCTCGATCAAACCGCGAGATACTCCTCCGACTACGATGTTTCTTCCGTCAATCGAATCGATGTTATTGACGAAGCTACGGAGGAGTACTCTCAAGAACTTCTTGGTTTTACCGCCGATGCTTCGAGTGGTAATCCCACTCCTTCTTTTGAACCGATCGTCTCCGATTCTTCCCCTTCCCTCACTCCGTTTGAGGGAAGTGATCTCGCTTGGGAAGAAATCAATGCTTGTCTTTCAAATGAATCATTTTCACCGGAAATTGATAAAAATAACTTTGATCCGGAGGGGGATATTTTATTAATTGAAAAGTTGTTAAATGAAAAACCAATTGTTTCTTCCCCTCCGGTAGACTTAAAAATGGCAGACGTAAAAGAAGTTAAGCCGTCTATTGAGAATCCTCCGGAGCTCGAGCTCAAGGATTTACCTCCTCATCTCGAATACGCATACTTGGAAATTAATAATAAATTGCCCGTAATAATTTCAAAAGATTTAAAAGATGAGGAGAAGACCCGACTCTTAGATGTGCTTCGAAAGCATAAAGGTGCGATTGCTTGGCAAATATCCGACATTAAGGGAATCGACCCTCAATTTTGCACTCATAAGATTCTACTTGAAGATAATCACAAAGTGTCCGTCCAACAACAACGACGGGTTAACCCACAAATCCACGAAGTGATCAAAAAGGAAGTTATAAAACTCCTTGACGCTGGAATGATTTATCCAATCTCGGATAGTTCATGGGTTAGCCCGATTCATTGTGTTCCAAAGAAGGGCGGAATCACTGTTGTGAAGAATGATGATAATGAGCTTATACCGACTAGACTTGTGGCCGGATGGAGAGTTTGTATCGACTACCGCAAGTTAAATGATGCAACCCGTAAAGACCATTTCCCGCTTCCTTTTATGGACCAAATGCTTGAACGGTTAGCGGGAAATGAGTTCTATTGTTTCTTGGATGGCTTTTCTGGGTACTTTCAAATTCCCATTGATCCCCAGGATCAAGAAAAGACCACTTTTACTTGCCCGTATGGAACGTTTGCCTATCGTAAAATGCCCTTTGGCCTTTGTAATGCTCCAGGCACGTTTCAGCGGTGCATGATGGCCATTTTCTCCGATATGATTGGAAAAACCATGGAAGTATTCATGGACGATTTCTCCGTCTATGGAAGTTCCTTCGACTCTTGCCTCTCCCTTTTAGAGAATATGCTGAAACGGTGTGAAAACACCAACTTGGTTCTAAATTGGGAGAAGAGCCACTTCATGGTTAAAGAGGGCATAGTCCTCGGCCATAAGATCTCAAAATCTGGGATTGAGGTAGATCGTGCAAAAGTTGATGTTATTGCTAAGCTACCTCATCCTAAGACCGTCAAAGGAATTCGAAGTTTCCTTGGTCATGCTGGCTTTTACAGACGTTTTATACAAGACTTCTCGAAAATTGCCCGGCCTCTGACCCACCTTTTAGAAAAGGATGCTCCGTTTAACTTCACAAATGAATGCGTCGATGCATTTAATGTTTTAAAACTGAAGTTAACGGAGGCACCAATCTTAGTTGCCCCCGATTGGGACTTACCTTTTGAGCTAATGTGCGATGCTAGCGATTATGCCATTGGTGCAGTTCTGGGGCAACGTAAGAATAAGTACTTTCAACCTATACACTATACAAGTAAGACCATGAATGACGCCCAACATCACTACACAACTACCGAAAAAGAGATGTTAGCGGTTGTCTATGCTTTTGAGAAATTCAGAACTTATTTGCTCCTTAAGAAATGCATAGTGTATACGGACCATTCAGCCTTGAAATACCTAATGGCAAAGCAAGATGCTAAGCCACGCTTAATGCGGTGGGTTCTTTTGCTCCAAGAATTTAATGTCAAAATACGAGACAAAAAAGGAGCTGAGAACCTTGCTGCAGATCACCTTTCACGACTTGAGAACCCCCATCAAAGTGTTCTCGAGAACAAGGAAATTAACGATGCTTTTCCTCTCGAGACACTTGGGAGTGTGACTAAACTTGACCAAAGTACCCCATGGTTCGCCGATTTTGCGAATTACCATGCGGGGAACTTCATTAAACAAGGGATGTCGTCCCAACAAAAGAAGAAATTCTTTAAAGATGTCCAACATTATTTTTGGGACGACCCCTATTTGTTCAAAGTCTGTGCAGATCAAGTGATCCGGCGGTGTGTTCACGGTACGGAAGCCGTTGAAATTCTTAAGGCATGCCATAATGGACCCACGGGGGGACATCATGGTGCCAACTTCACCGCAAAGAAAGTGTTAGATTCCGGCTTCTATTGGCCGACGATTTATCGGGATGCTCATGAATTGGTGAAATCATGCGATTCTTGCCAACGTCAAGGAAAAATTTCTCAAAAAGATGAAATGCCACAAAATGCTATTCAAGTTTGTGAAATTTTTGACGTTTAGGGCATCGATTTCATGGGTCATTTCCCGTCATCAAGAGGAAATAAATATATTCTCGTGGCCGTCGATTATTTGTCCAAATGGGTTGAAGCGAAGGCGCTCCCCACCAATGACGCCCGAGTAGTTGTGAAATTCTTAAAAAGTCTCTTTGCCCGATTTAGTGCACCTCGAGCCATCATAAGCGATCGTGGGACCCATTTTTGCAATGACCAATTCGCTAAAGTTATGCTTAAATATGGTGTCACACATCGTCTTTCCACGGCTTATCATCCACGAACGAGTGGTCAAGTGGAGGTGTCCAAACGTGGCTTAAAAAGGATATTAGAAAGGACCGTAGGTGAACACCGTGCCTCATGGGCCGATAAGCTAGACGATGCTTTATGGGCTTTCCGGACCGCTTACAAAACTCCCATTGGGTGTACTCCATATAAGCTGGTTTACGGGAAAGCTTGTCATTTGCCCATCGAACTTGAGCACAAGGCCTACTGGGCCTTAAAACATGCAAATTTTGACTTAAAAACCGCGGGTGATCACCGAAAAGTTCAATTAAATGAATTAGTCGAACTTCGTGATCAAGCTTACGAGAATTCTTTAATTTATAAAGAGAAAACAAAAAGACTTCATGATGCCAAGATCAAAGACCGCGTGTTCAACGTTGGTGATCAAGTGCTTCTTTTTAACTCTCGTTTGAAGATTTTCTCGGGTAAGCTTAAAACCCGTTGGTCTGGACCATTCACCATAACACAAGTATTCCCTTATGGTACTATTGAGTTGGCTCAACTTGATGGTCCCAACTTTAAGGTGAATGGTCACCGTTTGAAACACTATTTCGGAGGCGACGTACCAACCATGGTAGTCCCGGATCTCCAGACTTTCCCCAAGGACGATTGAATTCGGGGATCGAGTCAAGCTACGTGACTCGGTGAAAAAAAACAAGCGCTTCGTGGGAGGCACCCCATGCTTATCCATTTTCATTTTCTTTATTTCTAATTTCTTAAATAACGTGACGTGAGGGGGGCGACCTTTTCCAAACTCGTGTTTTCGTGGTTGTTTATGAATGTTCAGGAATTTCCCCGAAGTTTGAGGACTCTCGTGCTCGTGGTTTGTCGTTCTCTCCACTCGAGTCTCATCCTTCGCTGCTCTTTCGGAAATTCACCATATCCAAAATCTTATCGACTAACGTTTATCTCTTGGCATACTTAATAAATGGCCTTAGATTTTACGTAGGATTACCCGTACCCTTAAAACATTGAGGACAATGTTTCACTTTAGTCTGGGGGGGGGGGGGGGTGAATCTTCGATTCGATTTGACCAGTACCATCGTCTGAGCTGTTAACTTGCGCAACTCCGTTTTCCACCAAAAAAAATTAATTTTTTGTCACCGCTTTATAATTCAAAAAAAAATAAAAAAATAATAAAAAATAAAAAAATATGAAAAATAAAAAAATATATGATATGAATAATAAGTTTTGACACCTTGTTTTGACTTTCCTACCGGCGAGAGTAGAAATAAATATTTCGACTTGACCGGGCGTGTTGAGCCCTAGCTCGTCTCCCTTAACCAAAATAATCAAAAGATTATGGCTAAGCATCCGCGGATCTCATTATTTGGGATTTTAAATTTGCGGAGATCGAGAAATGATAGAGTTTATTTAGAAGTTCCGTGCTATACACGGATCGCATTACTGGGATTTAAAAAACCCACGAGAGGTACTTGTGGCCTCCTTGTTCCCATCAGAAATGTCACCCATATATAATAGATGTTCTAGGTTAATTAGTGGTATTTTGGTTTGAATAATATTTAGTTCTTTGTTTTCTTAAGAGAATTTTTGCTTTAGAAGTTGGGTACATATCAAGGAACATCAAAAATAAGAGCAAAAAGTGAAAAAATCAAAAGTCAAAAGTTGATTATCTATGTGGTTTTGGAGCTACCCGATAAGCTTCCATTGATGTTAAAAAAAAAAAAGTCAAGAAAGAAAAAAGTATCAAAAGTATGAAAAAAGTGAAAGTTGTAGTATTGTTGAATAAGAGCTATGTATGTATCAATAAGTTGTTGGCGCGTGAGGTGCATGTGATAAGTGATTAGTAATCAGTCACATGAGGTGCACGTGATCGTACTCCGCAACTTATATCTTTGATATTATATGTACCCCAAATTCCTTGATGTGGACCGAATTTCTATTGCAGTGGTTCTTAAGAGAAAATGAATAACTACCTATCGTTTTAACTTAGGTATCACTATCGGACTAACAAATATCGAAACGAGAAAATATGAAGCAATTCATTTCTCACAAATTAAAATCTTTAGATAAAAAAACTTAGGACCTGGGGACAAGAGGTAATACACAAGCAACTTTTGTGGGCAGTGTTAGCATCTAACTTCTGATAAACAATGATCTCGATTTTACGCTCAGTTTGGGAGCTTGTGAAAAATCAAGGATGACGATTTTTATCCGTACGGTCTCTTCTCTGTGAGAAGTGTTTCTACTCGTTGACCCTGAAAATTATCAACAGATATGAATTGATAATGAAAGTCAAGGCAAACCGTCACTTATATAAAAATGAAAAAGTACAAAAATAGTAGTTGTAGTTGTTATTCATGAAAATCGGAAAACGGAGCGTTTTTGAGAATAAATGATTTTACTATCTCTTTTGAACATCATTGCTACTTTACAACGTCAGTAAAGAGAGGTTTTGAAATTATTTATCTCTTAAGCGTGAGGTGATGACATTGCGTGAGGGCACGGCAATACCTTAGTCTGGGGGATTTTGATGAGTGCTTAATCACTCATCCTTTTTAGACCCAAAATCAGACCAAATACACCAAATACTAACCAAAAATGCCAAGAGATTGTATGTTTTTGTATTTGTGTATGTGCAGGTACGGATATGTGAAAAATGAACAAAAACAAAGCAAAACCGACAAAAACGAGCACGAGATTGGAAAAAGGTAAAAAGCCGAAGCCGAGGAAGAAATCTATCCAAGAAAAGCCCAAAACGACAATTCAAATTCTTAAAGATTCAAAGAATGACAAAAGAGACCCTTAGTGGAAGCGTGAAGATATTGAGAAGAAAAATACTCCAAGTATTCACAAGTTGTCGATTTTGATCCTTTGAAGAACTTAGGAAGAAAAGTCAACTCAAATCCTCCAAGTCACAAGAAATGCATTTGGACCGTTCTCAGTCGTTACGTTTAATATTAAGTTGTATTAGTTACATTTTATAATGTTTTAAGCTTAAATTTCATGATTTGTAAAGGTCTAGGGGCTAATTATGCAACAATGTAAAAGATTAGAGAAGCCCTAGCCCCTAGCCTATAAATAGAGATATAAGCCGCATTTGAGAGGTTGGTTAGTGAGAGGATCACTTTATCTGATCACACACTATGGGTGTTGGACCTTTTAATGTGTAAATATGATACTTTGAGTGAATATGATTAAGTATGCGGAATCTACTTAACCACACTTAGAATGTTTATTGGAAATGGAACTGTGACACTTGTGTTTGTTGAACAAAGAACAATGAAAGTATTTCATCAAACGATTCAATATTATTCAGAATAATACGAGTGATCTTCACTATCACTAGGGTTACAAAGACCTTGAATCTTATGTTTTGTTCTATTGTTTTTCTCTATGTATATGTCTATGTCTATCACATTTTTATCACGCACACTTATACACATATCTAAGATCTTCCTTTTATAGTCCAAGGAAAAGATCTTTTACAATCTATATGACTCATCTAATTTATTAGCTTATGACTAAGCTTCATTCTAGCTAGTTGATGACTTATCATGTTAGTCATTAAGATATAACACGTATCTATGTTTACAACCCACTTAGAGTGTTCAATTTGATGACTGATGAAAGATATTATCTTAAAGATATACTTGACTTTTATGCGCATAATATCTTCTTTCATCCTTATCCATTCAGTAGAATGACTCACTGATCAGCAGCAATGTTAATCAGCAGAATCTTTTAGTAGAATCTTTGCTCTTCAGCAGAATCCATCAGTGGAACTATTTTGCTCTTCAGCAGAATCTTTGCTCTTCAACAGGCTCTTGTTCTGCCCTAGCAGGCTCTTTTTCTGCACCAGCAGGCTCATCAGCAGAAATGCATCATCAGCAGTATCTTTTGCTTATCATTTCAGTATTCTTCATGTTTCATTCTTCTTGTTTCAGATCATCAAATCTATCAAATCTATGGAATATTTAATTCCTTACAATCTTCCCCTATTTGATGATTACAAAACAAAAACATTCTTGTACGAATTTCCCTAGACGAAGTAGAGAAATTGAGATAACTAAATCTCACCATGAATGAAACTATACTGTCTTCCCCTTAATTTATGCTATCCACCACATCTCTTCCCCTTTTTGTTATCAACAAATAGAGAATATTACAAATATGATCTTTACAGCTACGAACTAATACTATACATCCAATCTATCCTTCTATTATCTCAAATTACCCTTAATTAAGTTTTCCGCACTAAAAATGAACTTGAGACAGTAAAAATCTAAACCATCAGTAGCAATACTAATCAACAGTAGTAAGAATCAATAACTTTCCCTGTGGTGTTGCACATACATAATAAATGGTTGAACACTTGAACATTTAAGCTTCCCCTGAAACCCATATGTTTAACCATTTGAATCTTCATATCAGTAGGCTTTTTTTTTTTTTTTTTTTTTTAACTGATGAAGAAAGACCAATCATTTCTGACTTGATGCAGAAGCAGAATAAACCAACCTTATGTCTTATATCTTGTACTAAATCTGACTTCAAACGTATACCCAATCTTTTGGTATAGGGAGAACGCAATCTCTTGACAATAAACTCATCTTCTATGAGACACTGAGCACTACAAAGTTACTCCTTTAAGTGTTTGTCAATTCGTAGTCATATAAAATTGCAGCACAAACAAGTTACCTTCTCAACAAAAGGTATGATAAAACACAACTTTGAAAAATTCAACCTCAACTTCAAATTAGCAACAAATGACCTTTTTCACCAATAATAAATTGATAAACAAGCCATTAATCCTTTTAAGAACCAACTCTCTTCTGTGTGTGATTCTTCGCCTACTTGTGTGTAAAAGCAGAAACTTCCATATGAACGTCATCAAACCTTAATGAGCAAACAACCAGTTCGTCATTTTTTTTTTTTTTTTTTTTTTTTTTTTTTTAAAAAAAGTATAAAGACGACACTTTTTAGTCTTTAGTGACACTTTTTAGAGTCACTAACCTGTTTTATGCTCTATGATCAACAAATTATCAATTTTGATCAATATAAGGTTTATCAAATAAACTATATTCAACTTTCATATCGAACCCTAGAAAAATTCGAACTTCAGAAACACCTATGCAGCAGTTTTCAAAAATTTATACCTGACAATATAGAGCTCAGATTGAAGATCCCTTCGGTGAGAATATACCTTGATATATGTAGAATCTCCATAAAAAATTTCAGCCCGATCCAACGGTTAACGAACGATTTATTGTCCTTTGAAAACAGCCTTGCAGTGAGTTACTAAAATATGAACCAGTTTCGAATTTTTCTTGTTTTTCTGCATTCTTTGACAAACCAAAACCTTTTAATATCCTATATCGAGAGCCCCTTGCTCTGATACCAATTGTGAAAAGCTTATTTTAGCGTCCTTCTATTAATAATAAGCTTTTGTGTGGTCGTTTATGAGCTCTAGGATGTTAAGCCTTTGATCTAGGAATTTGGCTATTATGAGCACAATGATAATATTGGCGGAATATTCTAATGAAAGAAACAATACTATCACAATAAGGTTTTGCCAACTTTTCACCGTTTGTTATTTCAACTAGCCCCAATGCTATGTGATCAAGTATAGCACGGTTACAATCTAACAGGGATCAAAGATCCTTGAGGCTAAACAAACCTAACAACATTAGACCCCATGTCTAATGTTCATCATACCCCTCGTATGATGTTCCCACACACACTCATTTTGGTGCTTTACATTTTAACACACTTGGTGTTGTTGTAATATGTAAGTATGAAGCACCATGGAGGTGATGTTCACTTTGTTTCACTGTGAATCATGCACTCACCACTCTATTATCTAAAGGGGTGTGATTTCCTTTTTATAGAATAAAGGAGATCATTACAAAATTGATAAGCTTAGTCATCTACTATCTAGCTTATGACTAGGATGTCAAGTCATCTAAGATATAACACGTATCTATGTTTACAACCCACTTAGAGTGTTCAATTTGATGACTGATGAAAGATATTATCTTAAAGATATACTTGACTTTTATGCACATAATATCTTCTTTCATCCTTATCCATTCAGTAGAATGACTCACTGATCAGCAGCAGTGTTAATCAGCAGAATCTTTTAGCAGAATCTTTGCTCTTCAGCAGAATCCATCAGTGGAACTATTTTGCTCTTCAGCAGAATCTTTGCTCTTCAGCAGGCTCTTGTTCTGCCCTAGCAGGCTCTTTTTCTGCACCAGCAGGCTCATCAGCAGAAACGCATCATCAGCAGAATCCTTCAGCAGAATCTTGTTCTGCTTCAGCAGTATCTTATGCTTATCATTTCAGTATTCTTCATGTTTCATTCTTCTTGTTTCAGATCATCAAATCTATCAAATCTATGGAATATTTAATTCCTTACAGTTAGTTTTTAGTTTTGGTTAGTTCTAAGGTTAATTTTAGATTTAATTTTTGTCTAGTCTTATTTTTATGTGTTTTATTTTACTTTCTCTCTCTAAAAAAGCTTTATCTTTCTTAAAAATCTTTAATTTTTAGTTGTTAAATTCGTGTTTTTATTGGTGGGATTTAAAGTTTATGGTTAAACTAGTTAGTTTGGTAATAAATTTGGTGAAAAACATTAGTTTTTAGGCATTATTTTGGATCAAAATGGTGTTTTGTTATGGTTTTTATCGAGTTATATTCTATTTTATCGAGTTTTATTTTTTACTAAAACTATCGAGTTTGAAATAGTGTATATCGAGTTCGATATTAAAAGTTTACGAGTTTGGTATCTGGTTTTATCGAGTTAGGGTCCAAAGAATATTTTTATCGAGTTAGGCATTTAGTGACTATCGAGTTAGAGAAAAAAAAAAAAAAAAAAAAAAAAAAAAAAAAAAAAACATCAAGTTAGGATTTTCACAAAGTTTCGAGTTAGAGTCAAATAAAAAAATTTTTATCGAGTTTCGTCTTTTTTTTTTTTATAATTGTTATCTAGTTGGAATTTTAGTCAAGGGGCCTATTTGCAATATTTTTATTTTTCTTGATTATCTTGTTATCGAGTTAGAGTTTTTATGTTTTATCAAGTATTGTTTACCAAGTTTCATTTCTTTTGGCGAGTTAGCCAAGATTATCAATTTAGATAATCATTACCTTATCGTTTATCGAGTGAGGTTCTCTTATGCTTTATGCTAAGGCGAAACTCTGCCGAATTTTTCTAAAATTTATCAAGTTAGTATCTTTTATCTAGTAACATCATCTAGTAAACTTTCCTGGTTTAATAATAATTAGTTTTCTATTTCAATTACTTATTTCCTTTTTAATTAGTCTTTACATCATTTTCATTTATTAAAAATTAAAAAGCCAAAAATATAATTTTCCTTTTACGTTATTTTTCTTTTATATCTTATTATTTAGAAAAACTCAATTTGCAATCGTAGGGCTAGTTTCGCTTTTATTTTTCTTTTTAAATTAGTTGTGTTAAGTTTTCTTTACGTTTTTATTTCTATTTCATTTTTGAGAATGTTTGTTTTATTTGCTAATTTGTTTTGCATTATTTGCTTGTTCTCTTTACTTTAATTGCAATTTTATTCTCATTTGTAGTATAATCAAAAACCAAAATATTTCTTCTATCCTCATTCACTTCACAAGATTCACAAACCGAACCGACAAGATCGAATTCAACCCTCGTTGGGAGAACGACCCGGAGAATTACTTTCACGAGCGATCCTTCGGTAAACTCTTTATTCACTATACACCACAAAAACATCATATCATCAATCCACATACCGATGAAACTTCATCTTTCACGGTAGCTGCTGGTTAGCTTGTTTCAGTTGATTGTTTGGTTTAGGTGCATCTTTTGTTCCTGGAGTTGTAAGTGCTTGTGGCATGTCATAAGCACTAGTATTAGATGTTTATCAAGCTGTTTAGCTTGAGGTAAATATGGTATCTCAGCCATATTCCATTTGTACTTAATTTTTTCGGTTTTAATATTATTTACCGGGGTAACCCTTTACCCAAAAAATATTAGATATTTACTGTTGTCCACAATGATGCAGATTTAGATGCTTTTGAGTTGTTTGAATATATATAACCATACATGAATGATTTCTACTTTTTGGTCATTTTATTGCTTTTATCACCTGTGATATTAGTCATATTTAGAATAATAGAATTAGTGTCACATTATATTGCTTTATCACATGAGATATTACTAATAAGTTAGAATAGCAGAACTAGTGTCACATTATATTACTTTATCACATGAGTTATTACTCTTAAGTAACTAAGAACGATAATTTAAATACTCTTCATCTTCCTTACAGTGTTATATCACAAGAGATAAATAAGTGACACTTACAAATATCAAAATGAATAAAAAGCATAGTTAATGTTCATTAACAAAGTTAATGTCTAATATCACTTGTGATATTTCATAAACAAAAAATAATCTTTTACCTGAAAAATATAAAAATATTAGAAAACACATATGTGATAATATACAAAAAATATACATAGCAATGAAATGTCTTGGATGATATTAAAAGCTAAAAAGCATACTTGTTTATTTATTAAATACAGTATCACAAGTGATATGAGACATTAACTATTTATATAAAATATCACAAGTGATATTAGACATGTCATATAATACTAGAACGGTACCCGCCGCCGCGCAATGCGGCGGCGGGTACCCTGTGATTATATTTTGCGTTATTGGGTTACACGTTTAGTTGTCTTCATGCTTTATAAGTAGAGATATTAGAGATGGTTAAGCCAAATAATTTTAGTTTGAACAACCAACCGCTTCCTAACAAACTTCCTAACCAACCTGCTTCCTAACAAATTAATTTTGAAATCTTTTCATAATAAGCAAGAAAAAAGTCTGAATTTTAAGCCTTTCTAATTATAAAATAGTCCCAAATGCATTATAATGTAGTATAGATAGTTTACCTAATAAGCATTGTAAATTATCATCAACTTAAAATATTACAACTGTTACAGCTTTAATATGAAGCAATCACGTAAACAAAACACATCAATCTAATGCAGTTCAAAGCAAAATTAAACTAAACAGCTTAACTAGTAACAAAATTACACTATGGATGATTTTTTTTGCTTGTGCTGAATGTTAGACTAAAAGGCAAGGGAGGGATTCCTTCACTAAACGGGCCCACTTTCACCAATTATCCCATTGCCCTCTACCCCAATTCACGCGCCATGCACAAATTTTAAGATCACAATTGGTGGTCTGACAACCGAAGGGTAAACAAGGAAATCGGGCCCCATTTATTATTTTTTATTTTGTGTGTGAATGTGTGTGGGGTATTTAGTGGGGTATATTTTTATAAAGTGGGTATTTAATGAAAGGTGAAGTGAGAGGTCCCCTTGCCCACTAAAAGGTGAAGAGTGGTGAAGGGGAGTGAGAGGAGAGAGAAAGCTGATGTGATACTGATGTGTATGGTGAAAAAAAACATTATCTTGCCTACTAGCCTTAGTGGTTTACCTGTTGGTACTTTCGGCTGTGTTTTACCAAGAATAGCTATGGCAACATCACAACATATATATGGATTTTGTGTCATTTCTGAATGCTCACCTGATTTACCAGATGGTATACATTTGAGGAAAAATGCTGTTTTTGAAGTACACTCATACCAGAGTATAAAAAACATTACCTTATATAGTATAAACATATTAATCATCTTACAAAACTGAAACACAAATCTACAAAGCTTTTATAAATTTACTGTAAAGATAGTAGTATTTTAATACTAAGAATTAATTTCACAGGATCATTTGAAGTATAGTCTCAAATAACGCGTTCTTCAATCCGGACAGGAAAACCACCTTTCATCTTTGCTGTAAAATAGGAAACATAAACCGGCTCAACACCATCATCCATCGCTGGAACCATCCTAAACCGCCGTAAAACACCTGCAGCCACCATCTTCATTTGCAAAAACGCCATCTCTTTCCCTAAACAAACCCTCGGCCCTGCTTGAAACACTGGATACTCATAACAATCCCTCCCTTTAAACACCCATCCATCATCACCCATCTCCAACCACCTCTCGGGCCTAAACTCCATCCAATCACTCCCCCACAACTCTTCCGACCTCCCCATCGCATATATGTGATACGTCACATGACTCCCTTTCTTAACTAATGTCCCATCAGGCAAAACGTCGTCTTTTAGCACTTGTTTTCCATCAATCGGGACAGGTGGATATAATCTCATGCTTTCGCAGAGTGACGCATGTGTATACACCATATCTTTCACATCTTCGTAATTTATTTTTTCTTTTTTCATTTTTATTTCTTTTATTATTTCCTTTTCGACGCTCGGGTTTTTGTAAATTAACCAAAAGAACCACGTGAGTGCTGCTGAGGTTGTATCTCTTCCGGCAAGTATGAAGCTGATTACAATATCGGAGATGAATTTTTCATCGGAGTGACCAGAGTTTAAGAACCGGGAAAGTAGATCGACATTATCTTGCCTACTAGCCTTAGTGGTTTACCTGTTGGTACTTTCGGCTGTGTTTTACCAAGAATAGCTATGGCAACATCACAACATATATATGGATTTTGTGTCATTTCTGAATGCTCACCTGATTTACCAGATGGTATACATTTGAGGAAAAATGCTGTTTTTGAAGTACACTCATACCAGAGTATAAAAAACATTACCTTATATAGTATAAACATATTAATCATCTTACAAAACTGAAACACAAATCTACAAAGCTTTTATAAATTTACTGTAAAGATAGTAGTATTTTAATACTAAGAATTAATTTCACAGGATCATTTGAAGTATAGTCTCAAATAACGCGTTCTTCAATCCGGACAGGAAAACCACCTTTCATCTTTGCTGTAAAATAGGAAACATAAACCGGCTCAACACCATCATCCATCGCTGGAACCATCCTAAACCGCCGTAAAACACCTGCAGCCACCATCTTCATTTGCAAAAACGCCATCTCTTTCCCTAAACAAACCCTCGGCCCTGCTTGAAACACTGGATACTCATAACAATCCCTCCCTTTAAACACCCATCCATCATCACCCATCTCCAACCACCTCTCGGGCCTAAACTCCATCCAATCACTCCCCCACAACTCTTCCGACCTCCCCATCGCATATATGTGATACGTCACATGACTTCCTTTCTTAACTGATGTCCCATCAGGCAAAACGTCGTCTTTTAGCACTTGTTTTCCATCAATCGGGACAGGTGGATATAATCTCATGCTTTCGCAGAGTGACGCATGTGTATACACCATATCTTTCACATCTTCGTAATATATTTTTTCTTTTTTCATTTTTATTTCTTTTATTATTTCCTTTTCGACGCTCGGGTTTTTGTAAATTAACCAAAAGAACCACGTGAGTGCTGCTGAGGTTGTATCTCTTCCGGCAAGTATGAAGCTGATTACAATATCGGAGATGAATTTTTCATCGGAGTGACCAGAGTTTAAGAACCGGGAAAGTAGATCGACTGAGTTTAAAGTCCGCTTTTGTTCAAGTTCGAGTTTCTTTTCTTTTGTGACATTTACGGCGAACTCACGTACGATGGCGATGGCATTGCAGAGACGGTGTTCGGAACCAATGTTAAGTAATCGTTTAAGTTTCCAAATTAATGTAAGATTCGAGCGGATTCTGCCAGTGGTAATCATAACGGCTTCTTCAAATGCTGTTGCGAATTTAGCTTCCGGTAACTCCGGCGCTAAGTACGCAGGATCATATCCAAACGCGATCTTGCATATGTTATCAAATGCGAACCTTTGAAGTATATCTTGAAAGTCAAACACAATGGTTTGAGTGGTGGCTCCAGAAGCAAGTATTGGTAGTAAACGGTCATTAAGTTCAGTCTCCACCACCTCTTCAACAAAATGCCTTAACGACTTTGTATTGAACTCGTGACTCGAAACTTGTCTTTGGAACTTCCATGCCTCACCATCGATATTAAAGATACCATCACCAAGTAAATCATACGCGTTGTTCCTCGTGGGCACACCTTTTGGGTAATTTTGGAAGTTGGTTTTGAGTATATGTTTTACAACATCAGGGTTGGCGGTCATAACACGGACATTGCCTAGAGGACGGTGGATCTTGACGCACTTAGTAGGGCTGTTGTTGACCAAGTCTGAGGTCCATTGGATGAAGCGATGCCGGTTTTGTAGAATAGGGAATAAAGATCCAATCAATGGGTATGCTCTTGGTGCATACTTACCAGTGGATTTGATGAAGAAAGTGGTGCATATAGATTTGAGGAAAAGCAATGTTAATGGAAGGAGTAAAAACAGAATCGAAGAAGAAAGTTCCAGGTTGATCATGGCGGATGTTTGTGAGATATGATGGAATCATGATGATATGAATTTATAGAAAATATTTACATCAGGATACCAAATAGGATTCATGAACCTTACGTATGATGTTTCAGTAAATATATTTTAGTACTTATCGTTTGGTTTCGTTTGTCTGTTATTTATGTCCATATATTTGTATGTCAGATAGAGGTCTAACTCGATGGCGATTTTGTTGGCTGTATGTAGTTTTGTTTGTTTAGTTAGCAATGATCTTTCATCAGCTCTTTGTTTTTGTTTAGGTACATGTGCGTGGCCGTTAATTCATATCCTAAGATTCAGGAGGACTTAGGACAAAGTTTTATGAAAATGGCATCTAGTGCTTGGAAGGTACTCACAGATTTTTAGTAATTTAAACTTTTCTAGAAAGATTAATTATTAAATAACGTGATAATCTACACTAAATTTCCAAATCATATGTCATGTATGAAAGGTGCATTCAGGTCACTTAGAAATTCTAAGTTTTATAATGATATTTGACGTAATTAGGGGGTAAAGGATGAGTTACTAGAGTTAGGAAACTGAGTTGAAATGATTTCTTTACTAATCATATTGATTAACCTCTTGGCCCAGCGGTATGTGAGTGGTTCATCAACCTAAAGGTTGTGGGTTCAAGTCTCATTTGAGACATGTGAGATAGGTGGTGTAGGTTGTAAAAAATTGTCGTTCAAAAAAAAATGTTGATTAACCTAATCTTCACTAATACCGAAAGAAAAACCCACTTTAATTGTAATCAAATTAGATATGTATGGTATTGTATAGATCTACATAATAGAATACATGTATCATTGAAGAATAAATACCAATGTCTAAGCCAGTCGGGGACATCCGATAAAATTATACAGATAAGATTTGCATGGTCCTCCGCAAGAATGACACACAAATATCGAGTAATGGTCCACAAAAATAAATAAATAACTCCGGAAACAACTACATGTGACTAGGGGTATGGTGTAATCAAAACCAAACAAAAATAACCTGGCATTCACACCCACTTCTAACATATAGCAAGAGTAAGAAACAATGATTCAAATAGAAGCATACAATTCAGATCAACAACTTTATAGGAGTATAGGACCACCAGCATATAGGACAAAAGAATGCATAAAAACAGAAAGAAAACATACAAGAGAACTTTGTAAACAAATAAATAGATGACGAAATGATACAAAATCAATATGTTTATATATATTCTATATGTGTCAATTATAATAACAAGGGATACAGTACTTGATCTAAGACTGTTACCCCGAATTTAGTAGTCATACAAATTTTAAGTATTCAAGTAGGTGAGTGGAAGGTTGGTCAAACTAAAATAAGAGGATACGACAACACACGCGTCAATCCGGATGAAACCTAGAGCCGAATGGTGCACATAACTGCAGTTTTAAAATTTAAAGGTTGCTGAAATGGCGGTTTTGTGATCAGAGATCTCCATATCATCTTTTGTGGGTGATATATTTGTAGAAACAAAGATGCTGACCTCTTATGCTGTCTCGACTTGCGGTTTTCTGTTGAATCGCTACCATGGACAGAGCTCATCACGTGCAGCTCCCCATTCAGTGCAACAAACCCGACTGATGACTCGTCTGTTAGTTTTTGTGGGATGCTGGTTTCCTTTTTCCAACGGTTAGAACCCATGTCATACCTGTGGCCATGACCATGTGGTGTCATAAGACTTGAAGATAGTATAAAAAAATTCATGGCATGATACAAGTGAACTTCTTAATAAGGAAAAGAACAAATTGATCATGATGAGTTCTCTGAGCATGATTTTTCTATATACCTCCTTATTGTGGTATAAGATAAAAGATTTCAAATAATTATTTTGGTTTTTCATAAAAGAGTACTCTATGTTCTTCTTGGAGCATAAAGAGTATACAACCCTTGAAAGCATACAAGGTTGCTGAATAACAGCAAAAAACATTCGAACAGCTGCAGGGTCATTGTGCATATACATGTAACAGTAAGAACAGCTTGTACTAAATGTGTAAGATATAGATTTTTGGAACACAGATCCTCACAACAGATACTAACATGTACATCTACAGAGTAAGTGATTTGAAAATGAACCACATGCCGCAGTGAGATTGTTTAGAAAATTGGTAAACACAATGCAAAACTGTGCGAACAGAAACAGTTCTTAGGTAACAACTGTCACCATGGAGACATGAAATTTTCACGTTAACCAAGAACCAAAGCTAAACTATCAGGTGATTGGGTCAGTTCCTCAGCCAAAGATCTGTAGCGTTCACTGTGACTACTCTTTTAGTTCTGTCTAATTTGGAAAAATGATAGTAGTTCATGTCCCATGCAATATCAGTTATTTTTGACAATATCATGGCAGGCTGTTTATAAACAAACCAGAAGACCTTTGGTCTAAGAATAGCAATCGCAAACGGATGCTGCAAAATTACTAACTTGGCACACGTCACAGCACACGTCACAACACACGTAAATGACAATGTATGAATATATCAGCATCACCAAATTCTAAAAACAGGCATTAATCAAACCAAAGTCATCTGAAAAGAACACCACGCGCTATTGCTTAAAATCCGAATTGTCTAAAGTTGAGGATACTAATCAATGGCTAATGGATATAGTCTCAGATGCCGACCAAAATTCATTCAAGTCTACTTTTTACAAAAATGCGACCAGATTATTAACTTGGCCTATGTCACCACTCACATAAATGACAATATATAAAATATATCAGCACAAATGCACACATCAGCAAAATCCATATTCACGAGCCACTAAATATAGAAGCCATTGATTAGTGATCTAAATTTAACGTAACACAATTAAATCATCAAGCACCCCAACTTTCTAATACCATGATCATGATTAACATATATAAATTAATAAGGTTAACGACAAAAAAAAATTAATAAGCAAAATGCACAACACAACACTAGGAGAACACTGCAAACGTACCTAAAAATGTCGCTCTTATCAAGCATAAAAACACTCGGAACACCACCCTTCACATCATCAATCACCGCAACTCGCCCTAACCTCCTCCGCTCCCCTTCTTCCCACATATCACCAACTTTTCTCCACTTCCCAACCCCACCATCCTTCTTCATCTCCAACACCACCGCATCTCTATAACACTCATCCACCGGAAACACCCCCAAAACCGTCCTCGACTCCCCATACCCACCCATCACCCAAAACTCATCCTCCCCTACCATAAACCCCACACTCCCCGCTCTACACCTCGGCAACCCCTCCATCGCCACCCACTCATCCTTTTCACTATCATACATCTCCACGGCACTCATCCTACTCCCCGCCGCCCCAAACATCGTATGCCTCGACCCCCCTCCCGCCACAACTATCCCACCAGAATTCGTGGCACAAGCGAAGCTCCCACGCGGCGATAACATAGGCGAAACACTCTCCCACTTAAATGTGCCAAAATCAAACCTAAAAACAGCCGAGGAAGGACTCGGCCGATCCAACGGAAAAGACCGGGTATCAAAACCCGCCCCACCGACAACATAAAGACAAGAACCAACAGAAACAGAGACAAAATTACACAAACTATAAACATGGGGATTACATGGCATAGGGGGAATAGAACACCAACCTAAACTAACAGGATCAAATAAAACAGGGGAAACAAGAGTAGGATCATCAGGAAATAAACATAACAAATGAGATAAAGTACTAAGATTATAACGAAATGAAATGATGGATGTAGTAGAATTAAAAAATGATTTCCATGGTTTAGATATTGATTTGAGACGAGTGTGATGGGGATAAGGGATGTATGAAAGGATTATTGATGAGATATCATCTGGTAAGCCAGGGATTAACATTTTAATATTTTATTTTATAAAAATATGTTCAAAGTTTTTTATAAAAGATTGTATTTTATAGATTGGTGTAAAAGGAATTGGTGATGAAGGTTCAGTTGAGGGCGGCGTGTTTGGATTTGGATGTAATAAGATTAGTTTTCACATGATGATTCGGACATGTTTCCTTGTTTGGTGAAGGTTCAATTTATTGACTTGTTGTTGTTTCTGGATTCAGATTTTTTTTTTTTTTTTTTTTTTTTTTTTTTTTTTTTTTGAAGAAATTATTTGAGTGAAAATATAATGATAAAATATTTGGTTAATTTCAAACGTTCTATTTAATCCACTTTACTTTGTTTTTACTCTTTTTTATATTGGAGGATTTATATTTCTGGTTGTTTGTTTCTTTTGTGACAAAAATGTGTCGGTAAAAAGTATGTCTTTTGAAAATGATTGTTTGAGTAAAATGGAAGAAAAAAATAATGCTAAAACTGAAAAAAAGAATTCCGCATTTTCTCTAGTAACTTTTGTTTATTCACATTAACATATGATTAGTGTTTATATATAATTTGTCATTTAAAACGTTGTCATTCATCCGAAACGACGTCGCTCCACTGTGGGCTACACGCAAAAGAAAATTGGCCTGCTAAGCCCCGATCCAATGTTGTCTTTGGCTCAAGAGCTTTCCACCGCCTTTAAAATGTATAACACACACAGATAACTCCCAAATATTCAGGAGTACTCTTTCTTTTATCACCGAGTTCTACACAATTTCAAGAATCATCAATCGGCCACAGAAATTGTAAATCACTCGGAATCTCCCCGACATAACAAAATTAATTTTAATAATTAGTTACACACTCCACAGAAGTTGTTGGTTGATGCTCCGGCGAAAACTCATCAAAAAGGTGTGTACATGCTTTGGGTTATAAGTGATTCTTCATATTACTTATTTTTTTTGCTTTGTGTTTTGTTATGATCTTGCATCCTAGATTAAGTAAATATTTCTTTGACTTTATATGGCAGTAGGGAGCGAAGGAGAGACATGGCAGTAGAGAGCGAATGAGGAAGGGCAAAAGACGAAAGGCGAAATTTAGTAACAGTACGGCGAGAAGAAGGACGAAAGGGAGTGATGAAGAGGTTATGCCTTCGGACTTTCGGGTTTGAGGGCTCCCCACATTGATCACACAAGAGGTAATTTGTTTATTTAATTAAAGGTGATTTGTTTATTAATCGTTTAATGTTCCAATTTTTTTTTTGTGTGTCAAATTATGTCAAGCTTGAGCTGTAGTAGTAGCTTTTTTTTTTTTTTTTTTTTGAAAATAAGTGAATCTTTTGGTAATACATATGTCGACTGTTAATGTCCAACAAAGTTCATATATTTTGTGTTATTTGGTAGTCAAAGTAATTACGAGATTTGGTTTTCTAGGTCATGTGGTTGGAAAAGTTGTGCTTATCAATGATAAAAACACTACGGTCTATTCAATATATAGAGATCTTGTTCGTATTGGTTGGTTATTATGTGAACAAACTGTTAACTGCCCGATGAAGGTTTGTTTCTTTCACCAATTATTGAGTGAGTTGCTTATTATTTATCTGTCAATTTAGCAAAGCGAACATTGTTATTTTCAAAAAGAAAATGGTTTTTGGATTTGTGATTAATTTGTGGTTAATGTCGAAAAAAAATTTTAAAGAACAGGTTGACCGAGGCAGTATTAAAAATGAGATTCATGTTAAACATTCGATTTAATAAGATTAGTTTTCACATGAGATTCGGACATGTTTCCTTGTTTGGTAAAGGTTCAATTTATTGACTTGTTGTTTATGTTGTTGTTGGGTTGCTTTTTGGATTCAGATTTTTTTTTTTTTTTTTTTTTTTTTTTTTTTTTTTTTTTTTTTAGTGTAATTATTTGAGTGAGAATATAATGATAAAATATTTGGTTAATTTCAAACGTTCTCTATTTAATCCACTTAACTTTGTTTTTTCTCTTTTTTATATTTGGAGGATTTATATTTCGGGTTGTTTGTCTATTTTGTGACAAAAATGTGTCGGTAAAAAGTAGTCTGTGTTTAGAAAATGATTGTTTGAGTAAAATGGAAGAAAAAAATAATGCTAAAACTGAAAAAAAGAATTCCGCATTTTCTCTAGTAACTTTTGTTTATTCACATTAACATATGATTACTGTATATATATAATTTGTTATTTAAAACGTTTTCATCCATCCGAAACGACGTCGCTCCACTGTGGGCTACACGCAAAAAAAATTGGCCTGCTAAGCACGATCCAATGTTGTCTTTGGCCCAAGAACTTTCCACCGCCTTTAAAATCTATAACACACACAGATAACTCCCGAATATTCAGGAGTACTCTTTCTTGCATCACCGAGTTCTACACAATTTCTAGAATCATCAATCGGCCACAGAAATTGTAAATCACTCGGAATCTCCCCGACATAACAAAATTAATTTTAATAATCAGTAACACAACTACACGGAAGTTGTTGGTTGCTCCCCCGGCGAAAACTCATCAAAAAGGTGTGTGCATGCTTTGGGTTATAAGTAATTCTTCATATTGCTTATTTTTTTTGCTTTGTGTTTTGTTATGATCTTGCATCCTAGATTAAGTAAATATTTCTTTCACTTTATATGGCAGTAGGGAGCGAAGGAGAGACGTGACAGTAGAGAGCGAAGGAGGAAGGGCAAAAGATGAAAGGCGAAATTTAGTAACAGTACGGCGAGAAGAAAGATGAAAGGGAGCGATGAAGAGGTTATGCCTTCGGACTTTCGGGTTTGAGGGCTGCCCACATTGATCACAAGAGGTAATTTGTTTATTTAATTAAAGGTGATTTGTTTATTAATCGTTTAATGTTCCAATTTTTTTGTGAGTGTCAAATTATGTCAAGCTTGAGCTGTAGTAGATCTTTTATATATATATATATATATATATATATATATATATATATATATATATATATATATATATATATATATATATATATATATAAGTGAATCTTTTGGTAATACATATGTCCACTGTTAATGTCCAACAAAGTTCATGTATTTTGTGTTATTTGGTAGTCAAAGTAATTACGAGATTTGGTTTTCTAGGTCATGTGGTTGGAAAGTTGTGCTTATCAATGATGAAAATGCTACGGTCTATTCAATGTATAGAGATCCTGTTGGTATTGGTTAGTTATTATGTGAACAAATTGTTGACTGTCCGATGAAGGTTTGTTTTTTTCACCAATTATTGAGTGAGTTGCTTATTATTTATCTGTCAATTTAGCAAAGCGAACACTGTTATTTTCAAAAAGAAAATGGTTTTTGGATTTGTGAAGAATTTGTGGTTAATGTCGAAAAAAATTTTAAAGGACAGGTTGACCGAGGCCGTATCAAAAATGAGATTCATGGTAAACATTCGATTTAATAAGATTAGTTTTCACATGAGATTCGGACATGTTTCCTTGTTTGGTGAAGGTTGAATTTATTGACTTGTTGTTTATGTTGTTGTTGGGTTGCTTTTTTTTCTTTTTCTTTTTTTTTTAGTAATTATTTGAGTGAAAATATAATCATAAAATATTTGGTTAATTTTAAACGTTCTATTTAATCCACTTAACTTTGCTTTTACTCTTTTTTATATTTGGAGGATTTATATTTCAGGTTTTTTGTCTATTTTGTGACAAAAATGTGTCGGTAAAAAAGTAGTCTGTCTTTTGAAAATGATTGTTTGTGTAAAATGGAAGAAAAAATCATGCTAAAACTGAAAAAAAGAATTCCGCATTTTCTCTAGTAACTTTGTTTATTCTCATTGGGTAAGGATCCAAAGAGAAGAAACCTTAAAATAAGAAGAATGAGAAATAATCATAACTGCTTATTTGAAATGCATCGACTTGAATTAGATGCATGTCTATTCATTTAGATGCATCACAATTAGTTTCGAAAGTGATTTTGAAGTTAAAACGATGCAAAGTAGTACTAGTAACAAATTTGACCCGCAGAGGACGAAAAATACATAGGATTCGTCTAACTTGACGAAATGCATCTAATATATGTATATGCATCTAATTTTTAGCTAGAAAATATATTATGATGCATCTAAAAGATTAGGGATGCATCTAATTCAAATTGATGCATCTCTAATGTGTAGTTATAGTTATTTCTCATCCTTCTTATTTTAAGGATTCTTCTCATTTGATCCTTAGTCTATTCTCATTTACATATTACTGTAACTTAAAGACTCAAAGGTTTTACAACTTTGTTTCAGTCGAAGAATTTGGTTTTAGTTTTTTGTTCTTTTTCGATTTAGAGAGTGAGAATTACTTACACTTGATCTACTTTATTTATCATCAAAATTACTTACAGCCGGAACAAGGATTACTAAACATTGTTGTTCATCACTTACGTGTACATTACCTTGTTGATCATTAGAATTACTTATAGTTAGAATACATCGTTGATCATGACTTAAATCTGCATTACCTTGTTGATCACCCAAAACTAAAGTCAATAATTGAAAAAAGTAATTTGTGTCTGAAAAAATTTTAGACTGAATAAATGCTAGAAAAGCGTCACATCTTTTGAAGTATGTGGGGTGAACCTTTCTAATTTATTATTATTATTTTTTTAACACGTGAAAGTTTCCAATTATATACTGTACGTATTGGCTAAACTGCTAAAGTCTCCATCCTAGAAAAGTAAAAACTGCAACGACAATGGATGGTTGTTTGTTTATTAAAAATTATTGACTTCGTGTTAACTTTATAGAATATCATCACTGTAAAGCTAAAGTAAAGTTACAAAATAGTTAAAGACCATCTGATGGCTTAGAGCATTAGGTGCCTTTTCGTAGAGCATTAGATACATAGTGTCATGAGAGAAGTTCTTTAATTTTAGTAATTTTTTTTTTTTTTTTCATAATATCATAATATATCACACTACACAAAGTACCAATTCTTTCTATTTATTTATGTGTTATGAAAAACTTTCTGACTCACAAATACTACGTAACTCACTAAAAAAAATAAACAAAAAACAAAAACCTACTTGGCTGGTGGTAACGGAGCGAGGCATGAAAACACCAACTTCGGTGACAGTTGGTGTCCTTCTGGCGCCATTGTGTTGGCGTTGTTGGACGACACCAGTTGAAAACGTTAGTTACCGTTTGCCCTTTGTAATTTTGTTGGTCAATTATTCAGTTTTATCAGTTTTAATAATATTATGGATAAAATTTGGTTTGTGAATTATGGATAAGTAATCTATAAACTATCTATAATTCATTTGGGACTTTTATAAATAGAAGGTTTAATATTTTAAGCTTATACTGTCATATAAATTTTAATATTAAAATAGATGTTACAAGCCTACAATAATATAAATTTAAAGTTCTAAATTTTATTATATACATTCAATATTTACTAAGTTCAGATGAATATATTTATGAAAATCTATATTTGTATTAATAATTTAATATATTTTACGAAAATTTAAACACTCATTTATTTTTTTTAGAACCATCAAACCGGTAAACTGTCATATACCAACTATCATTGCGTACTACAAAAGGATCAAGATACGACAAAAACCGCATATTTGATATCTCGTTGCTTTGCGCGGGTACAATGCTAGTAGCTAGTAATTAGTAAAGCTTTAACAATAGTTATTTGCTTTTGTCTTCCAAAAATTATATATTCAAAATATTGTATCAAAATCTTTTTTTTTTTTAAAGACAACTAACAACCTCATAATATACACATGAGAAATCGATCCCACATGTAGTAACCATGACATGAATCCACAAACGTTCAATTATGAACCATTCTCACACAATATGATATACCAATCAACTATAGAACCTTTAGTATCAAAATTCATTTTTAACTTTGATTGACTTAAAACTAATTGTCAAGTACACAACCCTGTAACCAGGAAATCTACAAAAGTTGAAACGGGAAAAGGAAAAGCATATGCAACATTACAACGAGTTGGGCTGCTCCATTGTCCACAGGACATCAGATTGGAAAATTGATGGTCAAACATTGCTTTTTATACTGGAATTAGGTTATTCCATTTGACAAGTTGAACATGTTTATTCGGTTAGTAAGAATGCAACAAGATACTGTAATACTGGTAATTCGATTTGTTCATGTACATAAGCTAATGTTGTATGTTTAGTGTAGATATATACCTAAAACCAATTATCTACGATGTGGCCCCCAATATGTCTAGTGCAAATAGGTAGCAAATGTGTATGGTTAGGGCGTTAGGCGTAGGCCCAATATGTCTAGTGCAAATAGGTAGCAAATACATATCGTTAGGCGTGAGGCATGCGAGTTGCAAAATGACTGGTCATAATTTTTTTATGGCAACCGACTATCTCATAATATACAACCACAAGGGACAAAGTCAGGGGGTCTTATAGGTGTCCGAGACACTTATGGATTTTTTCGATACAGTGTTAATTTTAAGAAAAAATATCGATTTTTCTCAAATGTGTCTTAAATGACCCCGATTAATCGAAATGTGTTTTAGTATTATTTAGTTAGCATTTTAAACTCTATTATATTACAGTTAAAAAAATTATGCATCCAGTTATATTTGTTCTTAGCTCCATCCCTAATAACCACAAACAATCTCATATTTCCTAAGTAAGACTTAAACCAACAAATATTTAGTTAAAAAACTTCGCATACAACAAGAGGTACTATTAAAACACAATTCCTTCGGTATGACAGGACATAAATTCAAATCAGGCACGACAAGTCGACAAGATATTATACTTCATTGAACATCTTTTTTGTCGATATATGAAAAAGCAATATTGTGTTTAATGCATATGAGTATAATCACGTGAGTGGTAAGTGAGTTGCAAAGTGGACAGGAGGTCATAAGTTCAAATCTAGGCATGACACGTGATACTTGCTTTGCATTTGTAAAATACAGTATGAGAAATTTGATATCATTGCAAATCTAAAGGGGGCAAAAAATACTTTTTACTATCTTTATTTTTTAAGTTGCAAACTAATATGAAATTTTAAAATATTTAATCTAATAGTAAGAAAAACTAAAATAAAAAAAAAATAAAAAGGATTTATAACCACATATTTTAAATAAGAATGAGAATTTTAAGAGGAAATGCATTTATTTTTTATGTACATTTGAAATGTAAGGTTGTGATTTTTTTCTTATCATTTTTATTTTAATTTCTCTTTCTCATTTGATCCTAACTCTAGTCTAATAAGACTTTTGGATGTTGTTGAATATTTGGAGCAGTTTCTTTAGTAAACAAGAGGACTTTATTTTTGAATACGTCAAAAATATGTCTTTACCACATATAAAACAAAAATATTTTTGTTTAAACTTAAAAATTAGAGGTGAGCAAAAAAAACCGAAAAAACTGAAACCAAACCGAAAATCAAAAAAATCGAACTGAAATAACCAATCGAAACTAAAAACCGATAGTTCGGTTTTTACTTTTTCAAAAACCGAAAAATTCGGTTCGGTTCGGTTTTTATCCAAAAACCGAACCGTAAAAACCGAACCGAATCGCTTCTATTATATAATATTATATAACTAATATAATGTAAATAAATAACTAAACAAATCTAATTCATAAATTCATATTAATTTTGTAGGTGGATTTATAATATATTTATCTTAATGTTTACATGTTTGTTTTTCGTGTGCGTGTGTATACTTTACAATATATCAATATTTATGTGACAATGATCATAGTATGTGTAAATTCACTTGCATGTGTGTACCTCATCTATAGATGTGTAATTGTAGAATTATGAGATAAACCTTATTAGGCTTATCTTGACAAAAAAAGTAAAGAAAAATACCCAATTCTTTACGAAAATCAAGTTTGTTGGTATAAATTGGCTACACACAAATATAAGCTGTTAAAAACCGAAAAAACCAGAAAACCGAACCACCAAAAACCGAACTGCCAAAAAACCTAACCGCAAAAAACCGAATAGTTTCGGTTTTGGATTTTATAAAAACCGAATGTTTCGATTCGGAAAACTGACCCAAACCCAACCGTGCACACCACTATTAAAAATGAGTGATATTTAGTTTCCAAAAGACTATCTTGAAACTAATAAACAATGTTGCCTTAATAAATTAGTTGATCTAACAATGTTATCACCCAAAATTTAAACAAAAATACATGACAACTTTTACAATTATTTCTTAATTTAGTTTCTAAAAAAAATATAATAATAAGAAAAATATAAGACTTTTTTAGTTTTATTATTTTTAAATTTAATCTCAACATTAATAATTTCTAAAAGTTCATCCACAAACTCTACTATATAAGACACCATATTACATTTTTTTTTTTTTTTTTTTGTATTATTGTATTAGTTCATAATTGATGAAATGAATAACCACAATATCCCAACTATAACAGTCTCTCGTTATAAAATCTCGTTATTATGCACGGATACTTGTTTAGTATCTCATGAGGTGTGAATTATGGTTGGTGGGTCTTGATGAAAATCTTATGTGTTTAACTTAAAGGATTTGTAATAACTCATCACTACATCAGCTTTTCATCGCCACCATCATCACTACCAATATAGTGTAATAAGACAATAAACATAATCAAAAAATATACCCAACTTAAATGCAAATATACCTCAAAATATACTCAAAATAAATAAATAAATAAAGGCGATCTTGGGGTCGACCGAGTTCTCCCTAATACACACCCAAGATGCTACACCTCAGGAAGTCTCTTTTAAAAAATACATATCTTTGGTATCGAACGACACGTCTTCAGATGCTTATTACCACTGATTTATTCATTTTTTATAGTATATTAGATTTTAACCAAAGAAATGCTCGTGAAAGTATGTTCCCCGGGTCGTTATGTCCTAACGAAGGTAAGACGACGATTGAGTCGGCTTGTGTCGCGTGATTGTGAAGTGAATGGGAAAAAATAATTGAGAATTTTTAAAGTTTTTATTCTAAAGGAAATGAAATAGCAATTAAAAAACAATAAAACAATAAGAGATTTAAAACAAGAAAGAAAAATAAGACGGGAAAAAGACTTTAAAAATAATATGTTTGCTAAGCGACGTGAATAAGTTCATCAAGTGTGGGTTAAGGATTGACGATGAATTATTTTCCTTAAACAAGACTATTTTCTCACAACGTTGGTTTATTTTGAAAATAATCCTTTAAAAAAAATAATTACTAGATTTGTAATTTGATTATTCTCCGGCTTTTGCCCTTCAAATAATAAAATTACAAGTCTAAATAATCATAACGATTATTAATCACGACCCCTTTTAAGTAATCCACACTTACAAACTCGTGCCACCAAACAAACATATTATTTTTAAAGTCTTTTTCCCGTCTTATTTTTCTTTCTTGTTTTAAATCTCTTATTGTTTTATTGTTTTTTAATTGCTATTTCATTTCCTTTAGAATAAAAACTTTAAAAATTCTCAATTATTTTTTCCCATTCACTTCACAATCACGCGACACAAGCAGACTCAATCGCCGTCTTACCTTCGTTGGGACATAACGACCCGGGGAACATACTTTCACGAGCATTTCTTCGGTTAAAATCTAATATACTATAAAAAATGAATAAATCAAAATGGCTAAAATTCGGCAGAGTTTCGCCTAAGCATTGCATAAGAGAACCTCACTCGATAAACGATGAGGTAATGATTATCTAACTCGATAATCTTGGCTAACTCGCCAAAAGAAATGAAACTTGGAAAAATCAATACTAGAAAAATTAAAATTAAAAAAAAAAAAAAAAAAACTCGGTAATGTATTAAAAAATCCAAACTCGGTAAGACGAAATTCTCAAACTCGATAAACATTGTTTTGCAATTAGGTCCCTACATCGAAATTCAAACTCGGTAACTTGAAAAAAATTCCAAACTCGGTAACTTTGCAAATAAAAACCGTAACTCGAAAACGAAACTCGATAAATTGCAAAAAGGTCCCTAGCTATTACTCAAACTCGATACTATTTTATTAAATCAAACTCGGTATATTTTTTTTGTTTTCAAACTCGAAAGTTTTTTTGTTTGCATTTTAGTCCCTAAGTAGAATTACTCAAACTCGATACTGTTGCAAAAATTCAAACTCGAGAAAATTTAAATTCTAACTCGATAAAAACATAACAAAACACCATTTTGATCCAAAATAAAGCCTAAAACTAATATTTTTCTACCAAATTTATTACTAAACAACCTAGTTTAACCGTAAACTTTAATTCCCAACAATAAAAACACGAATTTAACAACTAAAAATTAAAGATTGTTAGAAAGATAAAGCTTTTTAAAGAGAGAAAGTAAAACACATACTTTATAAAAATAAAACTACACTACTCCTACTACTATGAGGACCAACCCTCAACAACTAACCTTTCAAAGTTGGTGTTTAAGGGGTATTTATAGGCTAGGGGCTAGGGCTTCTCTAATCTTTTACATTGTTGCATAATTAGCCCCTAGACCTTTACAAAACATGAAATTCAAGCTTAAAACATTATAAAATGTTACTAATACAACTTAATATTAAACGTAACGACCGAGAACGATCCTAATGCATTTCTTGTAACTTGGAGGATGTGAGTTGACTTTTCTTCCTAAGTTCTTCAAAGGATCAAAATCGACAACTTGTGAATACTTGGAGTATTTTTCTTGTTAATATCTTCACGCTTCCACTAAGGGTCTCTTTTGTCATTCTTTGAATCTTTAAGGATTTGAATTGTCGTTTTGGGCTTTTTCTTAGACAGATTGCTTTCCTGGTTTCGGCTTTTGACACTTTCCCAAGTCTCGTGCTCATTTTTGTCGGTTTTGCTTTGTTTTTGTTCATGTTTCACATATCCGTACCTGCACATACACAAATAAAAAAACATACATTCTCTTGGCATATTTGGTTAGTATTTGGTCATTTTGGTCTCTAAACTAAGGTCAAAAGTATGTGTAAAATAACACATACCACCACCAACCTCAATCATAAGTTGTTAGTTACACACATTTAGCATGACATAAGATGATTTTAGAGATCGATATTAGATCTTAAGCTGAAATTCAACAATATTAAGCTATATTGTTGCTTCTTTTTTGGTTTCATCACAAGAAAACTATCAATGTTTGCAAGAATGTAGTACCCATTATGTAAAAACAAGTTTCACTTGAATAATCCAGAATGAGACGATTTTAATAATCTTTTTCTAAGCAATCTGCCATTATATATAGAAAAATTACATATATATCCCTCAAAAGTGAATAATTGCTTATATATACACTACTAATTTTATTTAAAAGTAATTTAAGGTATGTCTGATAAAACTAAAAGTAATTGTTAGCGGTAATAGCATGTAACTAGTTGTACTTGTGTGTGTTAATAAAAATGTTTAATAACATAGTTGTATAGATAATCTTACGGTTTAAAATTGACGAATACTTAATATATGTTTGGTATACACCTATTGGAATGAATGAATGAAAATGACAATCATTGTATATGTTTGGTATACACCTATAGGAATGAGATAGCAAATAAGGGTTCGTTTGGTTTGTAGACGGGTTTAGGATTAGGATTAAAATTTGGATTTAGATTTGTGAGGAACGAAAATTAAAAAAGATAAAATACATTTTAGTTGAAATAATAATAAAATTGCATTTAAATATAATACTTTAATAAATAAATAAAAGTGAGAGAGGTATAATGGGTCTCACGAGTTTTGTATAGGTGGAATAAAAAAACAGTAGGCATCACATGTTTGAAAGTATTACTTTATCAACCAAACATCATTTATTATCTTCCATACCCAAATCCAAACCATACCCCCAACCAAGCGGCCCTAATTGTGTTTTTGTCATACCAGTCTCACCAGGTAGGAATGCAAAATTCATTCCCTCGTGGTCCATTTGTTGACCTCACTTAATTAATAATTCTATCTACTTTGTGGTATTTAAAACATTTATTTATTTATTTATTTATTTTTTTTAAATCTTGAGATAAATCTCACATCACCTATGTCAAATTTCACTCTTGACATTAAAGAACAAAAGAGAGAACATAATTATTTATTTTATTTATTACTCTCTCCGTCCTAAATTATAAGTCCATTTTCTTGTTTTTTGTTGTCCCAAAACACTTGTCCATTTCTTATTTCAACCAATCAAATGACACTTTAGTGGATGAGAAGAAATTTGACTGGTGAATAAATTAGTTAGTGAAAATTTATTAAACTTTGTGCAAAGTCAAAATAGACTTATAATTTTAGACGGAGGGAGTATTAATTTAAATATTATTAAAACCCAACTTTATTAACCAAACAACACTTTTGATCTATCGTATTTATATCGATTCCATCATCTTATTAATCCTACACCTATAATGATTCCAACTAGCAATTCAAACAGCACCTTACACTTTTTAAAGATATCAAGGCTCATTATTAACCAAGCTCTCAATTCAAAACGATAAATGCTAACCGCTAAACAAGAAGCTTCTCGCTAAACGAACCTTTACACTATTAATAATGAATGTGAATTGTCTCAAGTTGGAAAACAAACTTGACTCAAGTTGAAAAAGTGTGAGCCATTGGATGGTGTTCTCTCATTAATAATTCTTATTTTAAAAAGCAATTAACCCAAGTTTGTAGGATCAGAGTAAACGTGTTCTCTCCCCGCCAAAATACAACCACAAGAAAGTCCCAAAAAATAAGCAGCTCATTTCTACAACAATTCAAAAAACACTCCCGATTTCTTAGGGTTTCCTTACAACAAACAAACAATGTCTCACACATCACATCACACCAATCATTCACCATATTTTACTCATCATCATCCTCTTAGCCGGTGCCGGAACTATTTCGCCGGAGACTCTAGTTTCCACATTTCCGTTTATTACCTTTCAGTCGCAACGCGCGCGTAATTTTGAATCGCAACGTGTGGTTATTGTGTGAAGAGATGAAGTGATTTGAAGTAACCGAGCTCTGATATAACCTTTAGCGATGGTATGAATATGCATGATTATAAATTAAAATGTATATTAGGTTTTATATTTATTTATATCAGTATTTATCATGGTCGTATCTGTGATCCGGTACGTTTGTTGTGATTTATCATGTGCTGCATGATTATATGATTTTGAATTTTTGATATTAGATGGTCTAAATATGCCGAATAGGTGAATATCAATATGTAAGTCGCTGCTGAGTAGTTATAGCATTAGTTTAACTGGAAACCATGTTTTACGATAACATGTAGTGGTGGCCGCAAGTTGAGACATAGGTTTTGGGGGTAGAGATGATGTTACAATCATAGCGAATTTGATTAATATTGAAGATGAAATATTTATCCAGTAAAAAAAAAAATTTGTGGTTATAAAGAGAAATCACTCATTTCAGACGCATACTGTTTGCTGCCAATATGCAGGCACACACAGAACGTAAAAAAGCATATTACATCTAGATCATGGCATGTTCTAATGTTATTCAGTATACCCCGGAGTATATATTATTACCACTCCCTTTTCTATGAGTCATACGAATAATAAGTCATGAATTTCTTTTCTGGTCTGAGGCAGTTAAGAGTCCAGCTCTAAAGAATTGAATAATGTATTCACTAGTAAAGTAATAAGACAACAGTATATGTAAATTAAGGTTCGGTACATGAGTAGTGAGAAGTAGACCCTATGCAAGTATCTGAAAGTAATGGACGTACTTTATACACGATAGCCTGCAATCATGCTGCAACTCGGCAATTTTTTGTGTTTTCAACCGAATTTTCATTTACTCGCACACCATCATTAGATCTGCATAGAAGTGTTTAAATGCTCCATATTTCCAATGAGAGCTACAGGTGTACATATATGCTTTCCTAACATCTGTCATCTAACGGGTTGTATTAATACGCAGGCTGCTCCAGTTAATATTATGCTAGGTACTCAAGTATGGGTTGAAGACCCAAATGTATGCTGGATTGAGGGAGTAGTTACAAAGATAACTGGACAGGAAGTTGAAGTTGAAACAACTGATGGGAAGAAAGTAAGATGATCTTATACTCTGTCACTTGAGCGTCAGTTTGCTTCTAACCTATTAAATTTACTGTTTTAAAGTCCGAAACCTCGACCCTAGAAATACTAAGTGAAGCATAAACTTAACGTTAGTGCTTCCTGGGCTCGTTAAGAGAAATTAGTTGAAATGTAGCAAGTCATTTTAACTATAAACCTCTCTTGTAAGCATACATGTAAAATAATGACGTTCAGTGTTCCTGTCACTAAAATAAGGACAGACCCATTACTTTTTATAGGTTTTCATTCCCATTACGAGTTATTTATTTATATTTTTACACAAAAGAAAAACTACAAATAGGCATACATTCTCTTTCCAGTGCGGATCAGCCCTGGAACATAATATAAGGGAAATTAAAGTCGAAAATAAATAAATATTTTCTAGTCACTTTGGATAATTAATCTCAACCTTTGGCAGGTTGTTACAAACTTATCAAAAACATATCCCAAAGACGTGGATGCTCCTGCTGGTGGAGTTGATGACATGACCAAGCTTTCTTATCTGCACGAACCTGGAGTTCTGCAAAATTTATCTACAAGATTTCAGCTCAATGAAATCTATGTAAGGATATCTCTTTCAAATATTAATTGTTGTTGACTCCCACAAGAGAACTCGTTATAGGTTATCTCATATATACCTGATACTATGGCAGACTTATACTGGAAATATCCTAATCGCCATTAACCCATTTCAAAGACTGACACACTTGTATCAAACTCATATGATGGAACAATATAAAGGAGCACCATTAGGGGAACTAAGTCCTCATGTTTTCGCAATTGCAGATGTTGCTTTTAGGTAATTTTCCATTCTTTTTGCTTTGTGAAAACTTAACATATTAATGGTTATGCAAACAATTTTACTTGAGATGAATCAGGGCAATGATTCGTGAAGGAAAAAGCAACTCGATCTTGGTCAGTGGTGAAAGTGGGGCTGGTAAGACTGAGACTACTAAAATGCTTATGCGCTATCTTGCCTATTTGGGTGGTCGTAAAGGCACTGAAGGACGAACAGTTGAACAGCAAGTTCTAGAAGTAAGATGGCAAAGTCTCCTATATTTCTTGTCGTTCTACTTAAAATATCTTTCTTAAAGTAACTAGTGAACTAATCCTCTAAGGCTTAGTTTTTGTTACTCCTGTTACACCCCTTCAACGTTTATGGTTTCTGTGGTCTAAATTTATACAAATTAGACTGTATAAAGTTGTATAAATGTGTGGTTATAGTTTAACGATTATATAAATGGCCTAGCACAAATCCACAGAGGCAACTAAGAAATCAGTAAGTTAACTTCAGCTAATGCACAGACCATTACTTGCTGACCAACACCTACCTTCTTCGCTTTCATAATCTTTACAAGCAAGAGTAAGTTCACAGTTGATTCCCAATACAGTATTAACGAAAGTTCTGATGTAAAGATTGCATGAAAAGCAGGGTACAGCATTAATATGCAACAGCTATCACTAAGACATATACTTTAAAGTAGCTATAAGGAGTAGATCAGTAGACGATGCAATGTGCCTTCTCGTATTTGTTCCACCAAAAACACTTTTAGTGAATTCATGTTTTGTTTTATATAGTTTCTTTCCGATGCTAAATATTTATCCAACTCTCTTGATTAAATGTTGTAAATGCAGTCAAATCCAGTTCTGGAAGCCTTTGGAAATGCAAAAACAGTTAGAAACAATAATTCAAGGTGCAGTATCAAATTTATATTGCAAACTAAACATAGCTTCTTTAACTGTATTCAGTGTGATATTTATTTATTTATTTATTTATTTTATGTATTTGATTCATCATGCTGCAGTCGTTTTGGAAAATTTGTTGAGATCCAGTTTGATAAACATGGAAGAATATCTGGAGCTGCCATCAGAACATACCTCCTTGAGAGATCTCGTGTTTGCCAGATTTCAGATCCCGAACGCAACTATCACTGTTTCTATCTTCTATGTGCAGCACCTCCAGAGGTAAATGTACACTCGATTCACATTTCACAACTAAGTATCTAGCTGCTTATGGGATGCTAAACCATTTCAGGAAATTGAGAAATATAAACTAGGAGACCCTAAATCATTTCACTATCTCAATCAATCAAATTGCTACCAACTTGTTGGTATAAATGAAGCTCAAGATTATCTTGCGACTAGAAGAGCGATGGATGTTGTTGGAATAAGTGACCAGGAACAGGTAATACGATCATCATATTATATTATATTTTTGATGCACTTCTGATTAAACTACTATAACTTGTTCTGCTATCTTTCAGGAAGCAATTTTCAGACTTGTAGCTGCAATTCTTCACCTTGGTAATGTTGAATTTATTAAAGGAAAAGAGGTTGATTCATCGCTCTTGAAAGATGAAAAATCAAAATTTCATCTGAAGATGACAGCAGAACTGCTTGTGTGCGTTTGATACTTATCTTTCTGTTTTATGAATATATGTATTTGTGTGCATATATATCTACGCGTTTGTATCTATTCCTTCTAAAATGATGTTATGCTATTTTCAGGTGTGATCGTGCTGCATTGGAGGATGCATTATTAAAACGTGTGATGGTTACACCAGAAGAAGTTATTAAAAGAAGTCTTAATCCTGAAGCAGCAACTACTAGCAGGGATGGTCTAGCTAAGACATTATATTCCCGCTTATTTGACTGGTACTCAAGCCTTTTTTCATAGTATCTTTATCAGTGGAAATTTATTATTGCAGCTTCAATCACTACTGTGGTCCTGAATGTGCATGAATATTTTATATCTGCAGGCTAGTAAATAAAATTAATATGTCTATCGGGCAAGATCCGAATTCAAAATCTCTGATTGGTGTTCTAGACATTTATGGGTTCGAGAGCTTTAAGCTGAATAGGTAAAATCTGATATAATAAAACAGTTATTATTCTTATAGTTTCTTCAGTCACTTGATTGTAATGATCAACAAGAGTTGTCTATGCAGTTTTGAACAATTTTGTATTAATTTCACTAACGAGAAGCTGCAACAACATTTCAATCAGGTGCGACTTCAGGAGTTTATGACATAAATGGTCATTATTCATTTTATCAACCTATCACTGATTTTTCTTTTTTTTAATATCATACAGCATGTGTTCAAGATGGAGCAAGAGGAATATACCAAAGAGCAAATTGACTGGAGCTACATAGAATTTGTAGATAATAAAGATGTCCTAGAACTTATTGAAAAGGTTCATACAAGTTCCTCATCTTTTTGATATGGTTAATTTTTTTTGCTAAGCATCTAATAGTAGTGTTAGTTTATAACATATACATTTGGCTGCAAGTACATAATTTATAGTGGTTTCAAGATGAGACATTATAATTTGGAAATTGACCAATTTTCCCTTAGTTTACGTGTAACAAAACAGTAAACTCATTCTCCATTTAGTACTAATATATGTAGGATAAAAGTTATATATATCTATAGAACGTATATAACTATGTATGTAGTAAATGCTATCTTACTTTTCATTGAAAGCATAGTTTTAATGTGATCATTGCTGCATGTGGATATATTGACATACTGCATAAGCTGCAATACATCTATAAGTATATAAAGCATGCTTTATTGTACCATATTTGCAGAAACCTGGTGGAATTATTGCTCTGCTTGATGAAGCCTGGTAAGTTGTGTTTTACTGTCCAAACACACACTTTTGTTGATTTACTTTCTTATGCATTTATAATATATACTAAAATCAGAATTTTGCTAACTAATGATGACTTATTGTGTTTCCAGTATGTTTCCCAAGTCAACTCATGAAACATTTTCACAGAAGCTGTATCAGACTTTTAAAAGTCACGCACGATTTGTCAAACCCAAATTGGCTCGCAGTGATTTTATCATTTCTCATTATGCTGGGGAGGTAATTTGAATTTAGAATATCTAACAGCACAAAGATGCTAATGTTTGTCCAGACATGAAGCATTTGCCTATATGTATATTCAGGTTCAATATCAATCTGAACTATTTCTAGACAAAAACAAAGATTATGTTGTTCCTGAACATCAAGATCTGTTGATGGCTTCCAAGTGCTCTTTTGTAGCAGGACTTTTCCCTCCAATTCCTGAAGAGACAAACAAGTCTTCAAGCAAATCTGCTAAGTTCTCATCAATAGGTTCTCGCTTCAAGGTAAATTTTCGACTAAAGTATTAGACAAAGGGAGAATACTCATTAATTAAGACACTTGTGAATGCAGCTACAAAAAGAATGGAAGAAATGGAATATATATATTTTGTCAATGAGTTGGAAATATATACCGAGAAAACATATCTGATAATTTTCTTGATGAATGCAGCTACAACTTCAATCATTAATGGAAACTCTGAATTCCACAGAACCCCATTATATTAGATGCGTGAAGCCAAATAATCTTCTTAAACCTTCCATCTTTGAGAACGCCAACATCATGCAACAGTTACGTTGTGGGGTGAGTGACTTTAAAGTAGAAGTATCTGACCTTATTTTAGTAATATGTAATCTTATATAAATGATTTTACTTATCGTGAAGGGTGTTCTAGAAGCAATCCGTATAAGCATGGCTGGGTACCCGACGCGGAAAAGTTTTTTTGATTTCCTTAACCGATTTAGTCTTCTTGCTCCTGAGGTTTTGGGAGGGAAGTAAGTAGATTTCCTTTTGATATTAATATGGCAATGCTGAATAGATTGGTTCTTACATTGAAGTTTGTTACTTATACACAGTCTTGATGCAAAGGATGCATGCAAAAAGATTATTGACAAGATGGGGCTTCAAGGGTCTCAGGTAATATAGGTTTTAATTATCATCTATTAGAATTATAGTCACGAGTCACAACTTCTATTATCTATTGCACTTTCAGTTCACATAACTGCACTTGATTGTTCTTGCATATGTTTTCACATCATGCTCTTAAACTGGTGTATCAATGGTTTGGCAGATAGGAAAAACAAAAGTTTTTCTTAGGGCTGGCCAGATGGCAGAACTAGACGCACGAAGAGCACAAAAACTTAATACAGCAGCCAAGAAAATTCAAAGAAAGATAAGTACTCATATCACTAGGAACCGTTTCCTTGCTTTGAGGAAAGCTTCTATATCAATGCAATCATTATGCAGAGGTTTCTCTTTCCAGATAACTTCATCACCTTAAATGTTTTATTCTGCATAAATCCTGTGATCTTATTTGTTAAACATGGGCCAGTTATATTTTTAAATACCTCTTTAATAAAAGGTACAAAGATAGTTCTTATTTAAGGTAAGTGATTTTTTTTTTCCCGCTATTTAAGCATGAATCATCTTCCGGTTGTTAGTATAAGGCAGTCAATTTACAATTATTTTGTTTGGCTAAGTGGCTATTCCAGAAAATGGTCATTTCTGTCTCGGTGTTTCGTTTACTACTGACCTACGTCAAGCTTTCCATTTACCCAGTATATAATATTTCTTTTTCGAATTTTGCACATTTCTAGGAGAGAAACTATAAGAATCCTAAATAGAAATTTAATGAAAATCTTGTTATCTTAGGCAATCAGCCCTTTAAGAATTTAAAATCACATTTTCTTTTTGTGCAGTCATTACCTGTTTTTGCATATCGTTTCTTCATCTATCTTGTAAAGAATATCACTCACATTCCCTTTGTGTTGTTTTTACTAGGCAAGCTTGGTACTAAATTATTTGAACACATGAAAAGGCAGGCTGCTTCACTTAAAATACAGAAAAATTATCGGCGACACTCATTTTGGATGTGGTACAAAAAACTTAAGCTCTCAGTCATTGTCCTCCAGACCGGTATGCGAGCCATGGCTGCTCATAGTGCATTCAGACACAAAAAGACAACTAAAGCAGCACTTCTTGTGCAAGTCAGTATCTGGTATTTACATGTTACACATAAATCCTAAATATTTTCTTTTGCACTAATGAGTCAATGTTTTCAGGCCAACTGGCATCGTCATAGAGACTTTAAATACTATAAGAATCTGATGAGGTCAGCACTTGTTACCCAAAAACGATGGAGGGGAAGAGCTGCTAGAAAAGAGCTTCGCAAACTAAAGATGGTTGGCATTTCTTAGTTTATGCATTGCATAAGTAGCTCAAATTTTCAGATTTTACTTTCTGGATATTAATTGGGAATCTTTTATGCTACGTTTGCTTATAGTGAAATCAAACTCCATGTTTTAGGCGATGGAAACTAAATTTTTTTCGCACAAAGTTTGTTATTAGAAACTTTCTTAACTTGGATGCTGTACTTAAATGTCAGCGTGAAGACACTGCATTGTTACAACTTTAATATATGATATTTCTTGTATAAATGCATGTAATTGGTGAATATCAAATAATATAGGACATGACACCACATCTTTATGTCTAATTCAGTGTATTTTGGACTATTGAGCTATTATTTTTGTTTTCTTGTGCCATGTACTCTACATTTATTGAACTTGTAACAGAATAATCAATAGGAGTGTAATATGAAAGGTTATCTGATGGAATAATGTGATCTACTGTCAATAGAGATTTATTTATTTTTCCTCCCCCTATGAAACTTCTATTATTTTCTTTGATTTAGTGAATGGATCAACCTCTTAAATAACCTTTGGTTTTTCTTAGGTTTCATGCTCATATATAGTACACCAAAGTCTGCTGCATGAATTCTTATGTTATTGGTTGCTCATCTTTTGACATACACAGGCGGCAAAGGAAACAGGTGCACTCCAAGAAGCAAAGGATAAGCTTCAGAAGCAAGTAGAAGACCTCACTTGGCGTTTACAGTTGGAAAAACGCTTGAAGGTAATGTTAGTCTAATGTAAAGATATTCGTGTTTTTCTTCTAACTCGGATACTTGCAATGTGTTTTTCATACATGGCTACAACATATGTAGCGTAATGATAGTCTGATGTTAGAGCTTGATAATTCATTACTGTACATGATAAGCATGGGAGGAGGAGGGTTGTCACAATGAACTAATCTCATGATATCTGGAAGCATATATAATTCATTCTTTTCAATATATCAGTGCTCTTAAAATGCTTCCATTGATGTGAACTTCACCATAGCATGAACTAGGTCATTCAAGAAACTGATTTTTGCTATTACAAATGGACGTGTTCACCACATGCTGATAGGGACGAGCTGACTATAGTTTTTAATTTTTATTTATTACCATTAACCTGGATGGTATTTATTATTGATCTATCAATTATGAGAAAACATCAAGTTTGGATTCTAACAATGAGAATGCTCCATCTCACAGACTGACTTGGAAGAAGCTAAAGGACATGAAATTCAGAAATTGCAGAACTCCCTGCAAGCGATGCAGACTAAAGTTGATGAAACAACTGAATTGCTTACCAAGGAACGTGAATCTGCACAGAAAGCTATTCAAGAAGCATCGGCTATTGTGGAAGAAACTGCCCCAATTCATGTAGAAGACACTGAAAAAATAGACAAATTAAGTGCAGAAGTGGAACAGTTGAAGGTAATGTTGGTTTCCTAAAATCCACTCTCTCCCTTTGCAGAAAAATCTGTTACTTCTTGACTTCTTGTTGTTATAAACTATGTTTTAAATGCAAACTTTGCAGAAAAATCTGTTACTTCTTGTTATAAAATCTTTTCTATTGCAAACCATACTAGAGTAAAATACTTCTCTCCCTATTATTCGTTTACCTCGCACTCTCACTCTCACAGTCTCACTCTTAATGTCTCAATAACACTCAATTTATATGATCGTTGAAATGCAGAATTTGTTAGAATCAGAGAAAAAACAAGCTGTTGAATGGGAAAAGAAGTGCAGAGAAGCTCTTGAATCAAGTGAAAGTAAGCAGCTGAAGTTAGATGAAACTGTGAACAGGGCTAATCAACTTCAGGAATCTATGAATAGGTATTGTTTTAGCTAAATTTATAGGGTAAACATTGAGTTGAATCAACTACTATAAAAGTCAACCAAGAACTTTAGGTATGTTATAATTCGAGATAACAATATAACCAGAGCATATGACAAAAATCATACGGAACAGACTAATTTTACATTAATCCAAGGAAGATATGGTCTTGACTTACAAAGTCAAATTACTCTTCTATTGATTTAACCTTAAGACTTCTGGCTCTGATAAGTTCTCGAGATTTTCCAGCACTATAATTGATGTGCCTGCTATAATAAGTCATACGAGCTTATTTCACAGTGTCTGTTAGAAGATTATGCAACGATATTATATTAATAGTTTGGTAACTTTTTGAATAAGATATTTGGAGATATTTTTTAGCATGCTTATTTTTCATATCGGAAAGATTTTTTATTGAATAAGAGTTGGTCCACTCTCAAAATGTAATTTCACCTTTTTACCAACTTTTTGAGATGATCCGAGCTCAATCAAATTCTTGGTGATGGAAGAATTATTTCTATGATAAATAACAACAACAACAACAATACCCAATCCCGGCTAAGCGGGATATGGGGGAGGTAAAATGTAGACAGACATACCCCTACCCTAGGGAAAACCCGAGAGTAGGGAGACTGCTTCCATGCATGACCCTAACGGCACCATACTTCAGCTGGGGGCTGGTATTTTGTTTCTTTATCTCACTAGTACTGTTTGTTTAGCCAGTTCTGAGGTAAAATTATCCTTAGCTGTCTTCTGGATATTATTCCGTATTATTATCAAGTGACTCTGACATTGTACATGTCATGATTACTAGGCTGGAGGAGAAGCTTTCCAACACAGAGTCAGAAAACAAGGTTCTTCGTCAAAAGGCCTTAGATATGGCACAAAGTACCAAGCAACTGCCAACACGAACAAAATCAATAAGGGTACTCATTAGTTTTATTTTATTTATTTTTTTATTTTTTTCATTCATTTTCATCTTTAAGATAAACTTTAATCCTTACATAGTTACATCTGTCTCTTTCTATATATCCCCTTGAACAGTTACAGAGGTCGGAAAGTCAAAAAATTCAGTCAGTTGTAAGTCCAAGTTTCTCAAAATGGATTATGGTTTATATGTAGTTTCAATAGTATAATGTGCACATATGTTTGAACTCATTTCCGTGTATCTTTTCAAAATTTTGTAGGATCTTCATAGTCCATCAATGCAGATGAGGGATGCTGATGTGGAGGAGAGACCACAGAAGTCACTTAATGAGAAGCAGCAGGAATATCAGGATTTGCTTATTCGTTGTATTGCACAAAACCTTGGATTCTCAAAAGGTCGGCCTGTTGCTGCTTGCATTATATACAAATGCCTCAGGCAGTGGCGGTCATTTGAAGCTGAAAAAACCAGCATTTTTGATCGTATAATTCAAACCATAGGTCAAGCAATTGAGGTATGAACTGTAATGATTTATCTTCATGTTGTACAGTCATATCTCACTTGTGAATGTATTCTTAACATAATCCACCTTTCGAATGAAGACGCAAGATAACAATGAAACTTTAGCCTATTGGTTATCCAATGCATCAACGTTACTGCTGCTATTGCAACGCACATTAAAAGCTAGTGGTGCTGCTGGGGCTCCACAGCACCGAAGGCCAACATCAGCCTCCCTATTTGGAAGGATGACCCAGGTAAACGAAAGTGCATTTTTTGGTCTTGAATTTTTCTAATAACCTTTCTATATGGGCTTTTCTCATTTCAACATTCAAAAAAAAAAAAAAAAAGAAGAAGTTAAAATTCGTAAAAATAGAAAGATGGTCCTATGATTTATTAGATGATAATACATTTAGGGATAATGTATTAATGTTTATGGTTGCACATAAAGTCTATTTGCTTGCACACACACTTGCCGGAGGTCTTTCTCTCCACCATACCTCGCTCTGGCGGTGTTGGGTATTGTTGTTGTTGTATTAATGTTTATGGTTAGTAAATATCTTAGATTATTCTGGTTAGCTTGATTTAGTATCATAATTGGATCCGGTTGTTTGTTCACCAATATTATCTTAGCCTATACAAATAGGTTCTTGTAATATATTTTCATCTACAATAATAATATTCCTGTGTTGTTTAACATAATAAGGTACTCCGTATCTAATTTAATATGTACTGGCATTTGATGGGTTTGTAGAGCTTTCGTGGAACTCCCCAGGATGTAAACATATCTTTAATAGATGGGGGGACAACAGGTGCCTCTGACACATTGCAGCAAGTTGAAGCCAAATACCCTGCTTTGCTTTTCAAGCAACAATTAACAGCATATGTTGAAAAAATATATGGGATGATACGTGACAACTTAAAGAAAGATATATCACCATTGCTTGGATTGTGCATTCAGGTACTTATCACTAATATAACCTCAGTCCCTTAGCGAATTATTGGTTTTTTACATTAATTTATAATCCATTTGAAGCTTATTCCATATTATATGTGATAATCTAGGCACCAAGAATTTCCAGAGCAAACTTGCTAAAGGGAACAGCTGTTGCACTAGCAAGTGCTGCTTCTCAGGATATTCTGATTGCTCACTGGCAAGGGATCGTCAATAACATTGGATGCTCCCTAAACATGTTGAAATCTAACAATGTCAGTGCACTATTTCTCTCATGTTTGTTTCTCCTTTACCATACGGTCTTTCTGTATGAGGCTGACCACGTGCTTCTTCCTTTCACATGATTGTATGATTTTGTAAACTTATTTAATGAGTCAAGAACTTGCATAACAATAATACTAGGAAATAAAAGTATTTAGTTTCATACTCTATCTGTGAACTATCATGAGTCATTTTAGTCACATGACTTGGTTTATGAACGTGAAAACGAACAGTGTGTATTACATCAATTAACTTACACTTCATTATTGATAATTTTACTGAGAAATCTCATTCGTAAAGTGTTTATGCCTTATTTATGAGTGACATTATATGTTTCATAAAGATTATGTTCTTATCATATGATGCTTAATTTCAATGCATAAACTTTACGTGCCTCCATCACATGCATGTCCTTGTAGGTACCACCATTTTTGGTTCGCAAAATCTTCACGCAGATTTTTTCTTTCATCAATGTACAATTATTCAACAGGTACTGAGCCAATTAGCTTCCAGTACATGCCTATTTACTTACATGAGTGCAAGGTTGTTCACTTGATTAATTAGTTTGTTATTTACATATATAATATTCGCTTGCAGCCTTTTGTTGAGACGAGAGTGCTGCTCTTTCAGTAATGGAGAATATGTTAAGGCAGGGTTGTCTGAATTGGAACATTGGTGCTACAAAGCAACTGAAGAGGCAAGTTTTCTTAGTGATCCTTACGTGATATATATGTTATCTTTTTCTTGTACCTGTTTCTGCTTCTTTATCTGACTTTCGGGAAATCAAATTCCAGTATGCTGGATCAGCTTGGGACGAGCTTAAGCACATACGACAAGCTATTGGTTTCCTGGTATTACTTCTATTTTTAAAATTTTCTTTTTCAAATCCGATATTAGATATATTTCAGTATGTCTAAAGCAATACGATGGTTTTCATTTGCTGGTTTTAGGTTATTCATCAAAAGCCAAAGAAGACACTAGATGAAATAAGTCATGATCTGTGTCCGGTAAGTCTTTACTTCAAATGTTTTATTAGAGAAAGATATAATGCCATTATTGATACATATTAAACTGATGGCAAAACTTTGGAACATGCAGGTTCTTAGCATACAGCAGCTATACAGAATCAGTACTATGTATTGGGATGACAAATACGGCACATATAGCCTTTCTCCTGATGTATGTATCAAACCATTGTGTATACTAATCAATAATGATTTTTTTTGCATATATTTATGAAAGCACAACCAAGTATTAAGCTCATTTCTGGTATCATATCATTAAGATATGGAACTGAGCCTTAAAGAACCCCTGAAAGATTTTAACGTCGCACTTTATTTACTGTTGACAGGTAATTTCCAACATGAGGGTGCTGATGACTGAAGATTCAAATAATGCTGTCAGCAGTTCGTTTTTGCTAGATGATGATTCAAGGTTAAACCTATTATCAGAATATATTTTATATTGTCTTGGCAATATTTCTCTTGATATCATAGGTTTAATCATACAAACGTAATAGAAATCTAATGACACATTTCCTGTCTCATGATGCAGCATACCATTCTCTGTTGATGATCTCTCCAAATCAAAGGATCAGATCAATATAGCAGATATCGAGCCCCCGCCACTTATTCGTGATAATTCTGGTTTCAGTTTCTTATTGCTACGTGCTGAAACATGATCATTCGGATTTTAACGTCTCCTCATGCATGGTGCCTTTTATCTGGAAGTTGACCTTATTGGTAGGTTTGAGTTTAGCGGAAATTCTAGTGAAATAGTCCATTTTATCACAAATGCTATGTGAATCTTATTCTGTTGATTCAGTATGCCATAGATATTGATTTGTTAGAAATATAGTTGATCTTCAAAATGAGCAGTTGTTTTGGGCAGAAAATACTACAATTGACTTGTATTAAACATCCTTGAGGCTAATATAAGTTTCTAGGAGTTTTAGTCTCATTTTCTCCAGTTTAATGACAATTAAAGTGATATGTGGTATCTGAGGTTCAAATTTGTTGTATGAGGTACTGAAATCTTTGTTTCCCAAATATTTTATTAAACTAAAATGTCGGACCCCTTTTTTTGTATCCTAGAATGTAATACAAGAGAGATTTAATTTGTCTCGTTCAAATGTGTGCCGGTGTACTTAATCCCATTAAGCTAGTTAGGTACCACGGTTCAAATTTGTCTGGTTCAAAGAATATGCTATAACTTATAAATCTTAATATCTTCAATTTGTTTTAGTTTATTATTATCATAAAACCGTTGTAACAAGTAAATTTAGGGGCACCGTCCCGGCGTTCCATCCACGCACTCTGCTGAGACAAAACCACGACCGTGAGTATTACACAGACATAGAAGGATATATGAATATGTAAAATACACTTTTTGATTTCACAAAAAGAACTTAAAATGTTGTTCGGTGGTTGTTATTTTTAATAAATAAGCAAATTTGAAAAATGATAGGAAGGACACCCACAAGGCTAATTGGTAACTCAATGATTTAGCAATGATCCTAACATATAACAACGTTGTAACACCAACTGAATAAAGCAAATCACTTTTCAAAAGTTATAACCTAAAAAAATCCGCATGGGCCAAGGCCCGTGTATGGCCCAAATTGCACTACATGGTTGATTTGTGTTTTCTTTCTTTCATTTCACCTGATTCATCATCTTTAATTTGTTGGATGTGAAAATGATCTTCTTAGCACTTTTCATTATTGGATGTTTACCAGTTATCATCTCATATTCCATATCATTTTATCTATTATCAAGTGATTCTGATATACAAAATCTGATAATTGCTACGCTTGAGGAATAGCTTGCAAACATAAAACCAAAATCCGTTAGGGTACTTTTAAGGTTTTCTATTTTGATCTTAGAGCTTAATTCTTTAATCTTTAGATCTATCTCTTCCTCCTCTTCCCCCCTTAAACAACAACAACAAAAAATACTAAAAAGGCTACAAGAAGAAAAAGAACAAGAACAATTAGAGCAACAACTACGGCGACAAGGTGAACTAGTACAACTACAAATACAACAGAAATACGAAGAACAGAAAAAACAACAATGGCGACAACAACAACAGCAACAAGAAGAAAAACAACGGCGACAGGAAGAACTACGTCAACGTCCGAGGATTGAAAATAAAAAAGTCATATATTACATACTTTCAAATTTGTGTTTTTTAATCATAGTATATTTATCCTGTATATGTTATATACTTAATATATAATGCATACATAACAGGAACATGAGGATTTGTTCATTCAGTGTATTGCCCAACGCCTTGGATTCTCAAAAAACAGACCAGTTGCTGCTTGCATCATGTACAAATGTCTCAGGCAGTGGCGAGCCTTTCAAAAGGAGGAAACCAACATCTTTGATCGTATAATTGCAACCATTGGCCAAAATATGGGGGTAAGACATTGCAAGGATCTATATTCATGCATGGCATACTAGCCTTGAGTGTTGTGAGCACACTGCTACCTCAAAAAATTTTGGGCCTCACAATTTGGAGGTTTACGTTCACCCCTTATAGCAAAATAGATGCATTAATTTACTGTTAAATATTTCAATGACGATAAAAATTTGCCTGAAAATATTTACTGGAGGTTGAAGGATGACACTTTTATAAGTATCAAGTTGCATTGTCTCATTTTAAGTAGTTAGAGAATCCTCTCATATACATGAGGTACTCTTACATCTTATTCGTGCATTCTTAATTAACATAAACCGCGTTTTGAATGTAGATACAAGATAACAACGATGAGATAGCCTATTGGTTATCCAATATATCAACGCTGTTATTCCTGTTGCAACGCATATTTAAAGATAACGGGGCTTCACGATACAGGCGATCAAGAATATCAACTACGTTTACTGCTACTCGAATGGTTCAGGTAAAGGAAAAACATGTTTGGGAATCACAATTATTAAAGAAAGTCTGTCTGCCCTATGCAAAAAAATCCAATAAAATCAGACGCGCGATATAATCTCTAGCTTCTGCTAAAAATGAGTTTGGACTGATATGTAATTATTATTACAGTAAGCTAAGGTCTTTATAGAAGCTGCATGTTATTAGACTTTGAGCTCCAACAAAAGCACATTAACCACAACAGAAACAAAGACACTAAGAGAAGCCAAACCTTGTATATCGGTATCTTATGTGTGCCATCAACTGATTGTTTTGTAGAGCTTTCGTGGAACTCGATCCCAATATGGGGAAACAGTTGAAGCCAAATACGCTGCTTTGCTTTTCGAGGAGCAACTAACAATATATTTTGAAAAATTATATTGGATAATACGTGGCAACTTCAAGAAAGAAATTTCTAAATTCCTTGGATTGTGCATTCAGGTAGGTACTTGCTGCTGCTAATATACGGTCACCACGTCCTTTTGCAAATTATTGTTATTTTCTTTTTTCTTTAAGTTTTGAAGCTTTTAACAACTTTTATGTGAATAATCTAGGCACCAAGAATATCCAGATTGAACTTGCTGGGGAAGATAGCTACTGCACTACCAAGTGCTCAGGATTTTCCAATGGCTCCTTGGCTAGCGATTGTTGAAAAAATTCAATATTTCCAACACTTGTTAGTATCTAACAATGTCAGTGCACTATTTCTCTCATTTTTGTTTCTCCTTTACCATGCGGTCTATCAGTTGAGGCTGACAATTTGCTTCTTCCTTTCACAAGATTGTATAATTACGGAAACTTTGTTCAGGAGTCAAGAACTCGCATAACAATTGCCCTAGGAAATAAAAGAATTTACTTTCAAATTGTGACTAGCTACCTGTGAATTACATTATAACTGTTAGTTTTTTTGTTATAATATATATATGCCAATGGAACAAGATTATCATGAGTTGTTTTAGTCGTTCAAACTTGTGTGAATTTATTTATATACATGAAAACGAAAGATGTATAACATTTATCAAATTACATTTCTTCAATGATAAGTTTACTGCAAGTAAGAAAATTCCCGTAGTTAGTGTACCTGTTCGTTGTCAGAAATCTCCTGCTTAAATATTTATCACTTAATTGTGAGCTATATCTTTTGTTTCATAAATATTACTGTACTATGTTCTTATGATATGGTTAATTTCGATGGAAAAAAATTTACACATTTCAATCACATGTACATCTTTGTAGGTACCACCCTTTTTGGTTCCCAAAATCTTCATGCATATTTTTTGGTTCATCAATGTACACTTATTCAACAGGTTCAATATATGCTTCAAGGATATGCCTATTTACTTACATAAGCGCAAGCTTAGTAATTATAATATATAATATATGCTTGCAGCCTTTTGTTGAGACGAGAGTGTTGCAGTTTCAGTAATGGAGAATATGTTAAGGCAGGGTTATTTGAATTGGAACATTGGTGCTACAAAGCAACTAAAGATGTAATATTTCTTTGTCCTTTTTATTTTATTTTATTTTATTTATTTAGAACTCCAGTTTTAACTATCTCACAACATTTATACCACAAATTCATCTCACATGTCCTAATCAGGACTTGAACCCACAACCGTTTGGTTGGGGAGTTTCTCACACAAAATGGGGTACCATTGGATACAAGCCCTTTGGTTATGTCATTTAATATTATTTCTTTTTCATGTGGTGTGTACTTCTTTCTTTGACTTTGATGAAATCAAATATCAGTATGCAGATTCAGCTTGGGGTGAGCTGAAACAAATAAGAAAAGCTATTGGGTTCCTGGTATTACATGTATTTATTGATTGGTTTTACATATGTGATATCAAATTTGTTCTCTTCCAATTTTTAGTCACAAATCAGTATGGCAGTTTTCATTTGTTGGTTTTAGGTTATGCATCAAAAGGAAAAGAAGACACTTGATGAAATAACTCATGATATGTGCCCAGTAAGTCTCAACTTGTAATTTTTTAACAGAGAAAAATAATGAACTTATAAAATATTAAACTGACGGTAAAACTTTGGTACCTGCAGGTTCTTAGCTTACAGCAGCTATACCGAATCAACACTATGTATTGGGATGAAAAATATGGCACTTATAGCCTTTCTACAGATGTATGTATTAAAATAATCATGTATAAATATTAGAGGTGGCAAAAACCGCAGGTTGGCTCACGCGTCGGGTTGACTTGAAACACTTTTTGCCTAAAACCTTTAACCTTTTTTTGATAAAATTATTGTGGTAGTTATGATTACAAAAATTAAATATTTCAATAATTATAATATTTTTGATTAAACTGATTTACGTGGTTTTTTGGCATTCGAAATATACTTTTTTGAACTTTCACTCAATATGACCTGTTTCCAGTTATGCTAATTATCTTGATTTTTCTCTAGTTTGGCCATTTTGAGATAAATGTCAAAGAGTATTGCCCTGATAAACATATAATGATATCAATAAGTAAACAGGTAAAAATTGCCACGTTTGATCAACAGTTGAAAATTCTTATAAGGCACACCCAAATGTACAGCTCAGTTCTAATATCAAATCATCAAAATATGGAAATTAGCTGTGGAGAATACCTTACAGATGTCAACGGTGTTTACAGGTAATTCTTCAGATAAGGTTGTTGGTGACTGAAGATCAAAATGCAGCTGTCAACAGTTCTTTCTTGCTAGATGATGATGAGGATAAAAGGTTGAAGATATTCTGAAAATTATTTTGATTATGTTTTTTGGGCAATATATCTCTTGGTATCATAGGTTTTATCAAACAAACTTGCATACATATAATGAAACATGCCCTGTCTCATTGTGCAGCATGGGATTCTCAGTTGACGATCTCTACGAATCAATGAGTAAGATAAATATAGAAGATGTCGAGCCCCCACCAGTTCTGCGTGATAATTCTGGTTTCAGTTTCTTATTATGAATCATGATCATTTGGATTCCAGTTTCTCATTATGGTTCCCTTTATTCGGAAGTTGGCCCTTATTGGTAGCTTTGATTTTAGTTTTGTTTAGTTACACTTGCAAGATATCAAATTATATGTGGGATCTGAGCACTAAATTTTCCAACAATCCTCCCCAAGAGCACTAAATTTTCCAACAATCCTCCCCAAATTTAGTTCTCTTCCTTTGCATGAAAATCAAATACAAACCAAAACAAGTGCATAAATGAAAATATCCTGAGGATTGAATTTCCACATTAGTACATATACTTTCAAATATTCGAGAATCAGGGTGTTCTAAGAATTGAACCCTTCAACCCATTTGAATACCTGATGATAAATACACACAAGTTTTCAAACACTAAAATACTCCTGACACTATATAAGCCATGTGTCCATATCCAATTCATAAATGTTGTAAAAGCTAAAAGTCCAAAGCTTCCTGAAGCGGCAAAACTTCAACATTCACATAGGTGGTTCATCTTTAATTCATGCTTCTGCTTAGCACTTTTTCAAAGAAAATTAACCATTAAGAAGTGAAGACTTCATCATCCTTTCAGCAGGTAACAAGCACAACCTTGGGATGTTTGTGATACATGTGCTTCAGTCCACTAAATGATCAGCTTTCCACATTGAACTCAGCTTCCAAGTTTCCTTAGAAGGGAGTTGAGTATCCTTGCATTCAGTGACTAAGTTGGACTTAAACTCATCCCTTTAGCAGACTTCAAAACCAAGTCTCTAGCCAAACCCTTCGTAAAGTGATCAGCTAAGGGTTGTTGAGATTTAACAAACACTATAGATACCACCCCATTCATGATAAGCTCACGAATCATGCTATGCCTAACACCTAAGTGTCTAGACTTCCCATTGTACATCTGGCTATAAGCCTTTGCCAATGTAGCAGCACTATCACAACGGATAGAAATAGGTGCTATAGGTTTAGGCCACAATGGAATCTCAAGAAGCAAGTTTTTCAACCATTCAACTTCTTTGCCAGCAGCAGCTAAAGCCACAAATTCAGATTCCATGGTTGAACTGGTAATGCAAGTTTGTTTCTTGGATGCCCAAGAAATTGCACCTCCACCAAGTAGGAATACCCAGCCACTAGTAGACGAATTGTCTTCAGTGTTACTGATCCAACTTGCATCAGTGTATCCTTCTAATACTGAAGGATAACCAGTATATGAGAGACTATAATTCATAGTTCTCTTCAAATACTTAAAGACCCTCTGAATTGCTTGCCAATGATGAGCACTAGGATTACTAGTATACCTGCTCAGTTTACCCACAGCAAAAGCAATATCAGGTCTTGTACAAGTCATGGCATACATCAAGCAGCCAATCACCCTAGAATACTCAAGTTGAGATACAGCTTTGCCAGTATTAGGCATTAGCTTCTCACTTGTATCCATAGGAGTACTCACTGGAGTACAATCAAAGTAATTAAATTTCCTTAACACCTTCTCAATGTAATGAGACTGAGAGATAGAAATTTTGTTACTTTCATGTTTAATCCTAATACCAAGGATAACATCAGCCTCCCCCATATCCTTCATGGAGAACTTTGATGACAAAAATTCTTTTGTAAGATCAACTTGATTTTGGTCAGTGCCAAAGATCAACATGTCATCAACATATAGACAAATGATGACTCCTTTACCAGATTCATCAAATTTGCTATATACACATTTGTCAGCTTGATTAACTAAATAACCACTAGACAAAACCACTTCATCAAACTTTTGATGCCATTGCTTAGGTGCCTGTTTTAGTCCATAAAGAGACTTAATCAGTTTACACACCTTGTTTTCATTTCCAGGCATGATGAAGCCCTGAGGTTGGTTCATGTAAACCTCCTCATCTAAATCACCATTCAAGAAAGCTGTCTTCACATCCATCTGATGAATAATCAGATTATGAATTGATGTCATAGCAATTAGCAATCTTATGATACTGATACGTGCCACTGGAGCATAAGTATCAAAGTAGTCTATTCCTGACTTTTGTTTAAAGCCTTGAATAACTAATCTTGCCTTGAACTTTTCAACAGTTCCATCTACCTTCATTTTCTTTTTGAAAATCCATTTGCTACCTAAAGGTTTGCAACCAGGTGGTAGATCAGTCAACACATAAGTGTTATTGCCCATGATAGAGTCCATCTCATCATTAATTGCTTCTTTCCAGAAAGCAACATCCTGGGACTTCATTGCTTCTTCAAATGTTTTGGGATCATCCTCCACAATGAAGCAATAGGAGTATTGGTCAGAGACCTCACTCCTTGTACCTTCAATTAAGTATAATTGAAACTCAGGTCCAAATGACTTTGGAGTCCTCACCCTATTGCTCCTTCTGAGCTCAGGTTCAGGTTGTTGTTCCACAACCTCAGCAAGAACCTCATCAGCAGGAACCTCATCAGTAGGAACCTCATCAGTAGGAACCTCTGAAACACCATTGTCATTGGTTCCATTTGGAATCCTTTGACTTGGTCTAGGGATAGATGAGAATCTGTTCTCATCAAAGATTGCATCTCTTGATTCAATTATTGAGTTAATTGAAACAGAATCATTAGGTTCTATAACATAAAACCTATATGCCTTGGAATGCTCAGCATATCCAACAAAGATGCATTCAATGCCTCTTTCACCCAAAGTTTTCTGCTTTGGATCAGGGAGTCTTACAACAGCCCTACAACCCCATATCCTAAGATAATTAAGGTTAGGTTTCTTTTTAGTCCAAAGTTCATAAGGGGTAACTTTGTTCCTTTTGTTGGGAACCCTATTTAATAAATAGCAAGCTGTTAACATAGCTTCACCCCAGAATCCTTGACTCAGCCCTGAATAGGACAACATGGAATTAACCATCTCCTTCAGCACCCTGTTATTTCTTTCAGAAATACCATTTTGCTGAGGAGTATAAGGGGCAGTCGTTTCATGGATTATACCAACAGACTGAAAATACAAAGTATTCATGTACTCACCTCCCCTATCAGTCCTTAATCTTTTGATCAGGGAACTTTGTTGCAATTCAACTTCAGTTTTAAATACTTTAAATTTATCTAATGCTTCATCTTTAGAATGTAATAAATAAACATGACAAAACCTAGAAGCATCATCAATAAAAGTCACAAAGTATTTCTTATTCCCCAAAGAGGGAGTAGCATGTAAATCACAAAGGTCACTGTGAATTAACTCCAGAACTTTAGTTTCACGTTTTACTCCTTGAAAAGGTTTCTTAGTTATCTTGTTCAACATACAAGTTTTACACTTTTCAGTGTTCACATCAAAGGCTGGAATTAACCCATCCTTGGACATATCTTGCATTCTTTTAAAATGTACATGGCCAAGTCTTGCATGCCATAGGTTTGAATCATAAAGTTTAGATGTAGATATAAAAGCAGAATCAATATTATCATGAACAATATTAAGTTTGAACATTTGATTACATAAATAACCAAAACCAATAAACACACCATTTTTAGATAAAACAAACTTATCAGATTCAATAACCTGTTTATAACCACAATTATTCAAAACACTACTAGAAACCAAATTCTTTCTAATATCAGGAACATGTAAAACATTAAATAAAGAAACAATCTTTCCAGAACTAAACTTCAACTCAACACATCCTTTTCCATGCACCAGGGCAGTTGACTCGTTTCCCATGTGAAGAATAGAACCATCATTCATTGACTTGTAGGTCTTGAACCAGCTTCTATCTTTACACACATGAATTGTTGCTCCAGAGTCAACCCACCACGCAACATCATCATCCTGCACAAAGTAAATATCAGATATATATGTAACATAATAAATCTTAAAAGACTTATTAAACACATTCTGACCTTTCAGAGAATTGGTGTTACCATTCCCTCCACTTGTGCCTGATCCATTGGATTTGTTTCCAACTTTACCACCCTTGCAATCTTTCCTGAAGTGTCCAGGTTTCCCACACTTCCAACAAGTCACCTTAGGTTTCTTGTTAAGATCAGATTTGGTGTTATCTTGATGCTTACACTTGCCCTTGTTGTCATTGTACTTGGTGGTGTTGTTATGCTCCACCATATTGACAACTGATGGACCAGTAGCAGTGCTACTCTTTGGCTTGTCAATGTCTTGAGCTTTGAGTGAGTCCTCAATGCGCAAGTGACTGCCCAACTGATGAGGCGAAAAATGATCCGTTTTTAGGGGGTCATTTAAGCCCGAATCCGAATTTATTTGATCAAATATTGCCCTAAATCGTTCCTTTTGTGATTTTAGGTACTTGGAGAGTGAATTCTGGAAAAGAAGCCATTTTGGACGTTTTTGGAGCATAAAAGTGAAGAAAACGGCAAAGTCTCAATTTTCCATGCTGGGAACAGTAGGTGACGGCGTCAAGAGTAATGTCCTGACGGTGTCAAACCTCAATAATAAAATCCGAGAGTTCATGAAGGCGTCAAGAGTTTTTCCTGACGGCGTCAAAACCCCAAGAATTAAAATCCGTAGTTGATGACGGCGTCACACACAGGGCGTCAAGAGTAATTTGTGTGACGGCCTAGGCCTTGACGGCGTCAGAAGTAGATCAAGGCCATCCGAGGAAGTATTTGGCGGCGAGATGACGGCGTCACACCTTTGTTCTTGACGCCGTCATCCCTATTTTCCTATATATAGTTTTCTAGTTTTTCACATTTAAAGAGAGAAGTTTTGGGAGAAACCCTAAAGACGATTTTGATGTAACTTTACAGGTTTTTCAAGGGTTCCAACCCCTTGATACCTTGCATGATTAATTAAGATAAGTGTTCTTCTAATTCAATCAATATGTCTATGTGTTGGTTGTCTATATCTTGTTCTTGTCTTAATTCTATCATGCTAGGCTAGATCTCCTTTGTGTTTGCTTAGATCTAATGAAACCTAGATATTGATTATGTGTTGATTACTTGTTTATTCTTGTCTTGGATGAATGATTTATATGTTAGGCTTAAGAAAACTGGCAGATCTCCAAATGGTAACATGCTTGAACGTCTTAAGAAACATGAACCGAGGCGTACTAGGTCTTTATTGGTTGTATTTAATGCATGAGCCACTGTTTACAATCCCTATAGTTGTGCTGGGCATGGTGTAGGAGGAGATAACAGCTCATAGAATTGGGGAGTTATGTATGCCACCCCATGAATGGTATTAAGGAATACGATCCGTCATCCATGCAATTATAACAAGTAATTAACGTGTAAAAGATATCTAGGGAGTAGTGAAATCTAAGTAAACACATTTTCTCCAATTACTGCTCACAACCTTAGTATAATTAGTTTATTTACATTTTTAGTATTTTATTTTGATTGCATCTTAGTTTTGGGTTAGTTGAATAGCAACTAATTCCGCCCACTCTTTCAAAACCCGAGATTTTAACTTGCTTTCCATAAAATATAAAAACACAAAAATAATCATCCCTCACCTTTAGAACTAGTATTTAGGCTTTCTAATCCTAGCGACACTATTCCTAAGCTGAACGATCAATCCCCCGGTACTTGTCACTATACTATACTACAACGATCAGGTACACTGCCTGGTGGGGGTTGTAAGCTTCTCGAGATCCCTCGAGAGGTAAAGCCTGTTGCGATTCCCACGCATCACCAACTCAACAAGAGTTAACTCCTCCTTCTTATGCTTAAGCATATGCTTGAACTCTTTCCAAGAAGGAGGTAGTTTATCGATGATACAAGAGACTGAAATAGCCTCATCCATGTTCATCTTGTGTTGTGCGAATCGACCAAGTATACTAAGAAGTTCATTGTATTGTTCCATGACAGGTCTAGAATCAACCATTTTGTAATTGTTAAAATTACTTACAAGGAACTTCTTACTTGATGCATCCTCAACCATATACTTGGCTTCCAAGGAATCCCATAGTTCTTGAGAAGTTTCAACATTCTGATAAATATCAAATAGAGAATCAGACATACCATTGAGAATTAAACCTCTGCATATGTAGTCATCATTCTCCCACTTGCTCCTTGCCCTCATCTGATCCATAGTAGCATCATCTCCATGATCTTCTGGAATCTCAGTCGTGAGAACATACACCACATTCATACTTGACAATAAGAAGTGCATCTTCTTTTGCCACCTTCTGAAATCAACACCTTCAAACTTTTCCAACTTGGAAATGTTAGCAGCCATTTGTCTCATAGCAGCAGCCATTGATTATCACTAATAGTTTCTATTGATTCTTGGTTGTTATTTGTAAACTGATTCCCAGATTATGGTTAAGATAATCAATAAGGTACCGGATATTCACTTGAAATCGTGGTATCACTTTCCAATAGAAACTATTCGACCCTATGCCTGGGTTACACGAATATCTCTATGGGATAAGACCAAGTGATGTTCTTGCTTTAGGCACAAACCAAGAACCAGATGCGTATAGAAGTGTTTAGGGTTTCGTATTATCTCTCTCCATGCAGAATGATGTGACCTCTATTTATAATAGAGAATACTCAAACCCTAGCCCATGGTATTATGTATAATTAACGGCCCATTAATTATATCATAATAATTTCCATAATAATAGGGATCAGTGGTTATCAGTGGAAACATTATCACTAGCAGTGGTAATGTTAACACATCAGTGGAAACACTAGCAGCAGAATCACACTATCAGCAGAATGCTATCAGCAGCAGAATCAACTAGCAGCAGAATCAGCTGGCAGCAGAATCAGCTGTCAGCAGAATCCTAGCAGCAGATTCACAACACTAGCAGCAGAGTCTACTAGCAGTACCTTGATCAAGCAGTACCTTGATCAATACATAACCACTATTGAGTCAGGGGATTCAGTGACCAAATGGGTGTATACTCCATACCTCCAAACCCATTACCAGGTGTGAATTGATCCCTCAAAAGCACTAAATTTTCCAACATCATTTGGGTACGCTTGTTGGCTTCTAAACATTATGCATGTAGCAGGTTCTCAGTTTTATTTTTCTGATTTAGGAACCACAGTGGGTTGCATGAGTTACTATAATATTTCCTCAAATATAGCTTCTTTTTTTTAACGGAAATTTCTATTAACACAACTAGCAAGATGCTAGAGGGATGAAAAGAAGTTACAATGTGGTTTTACAAGCTGAATATTGGATTAGTGATCCATTCGAACCATAAAGGATTCAATTTTTTATATTCTATGCCGAAACCAAGAAAAAAATAAAACTTTTTCTTCTTCACCAAGAGAGTCCTTCCTCGGGGGCTGAAAATCGAAGCAAATAAGATTTCTATATCTCCATGAGATCGACAAGGTAGTTTGAATAACGATTTCTATAGTTGATAAAATCAAAAACTTAACCAAAACTTTAGTTAATATTAGTATTGGGCGGTCCGTTTTTTTTTTTTTTTTTTTTTTTTTTTTTTTTTTTTATTATTATTATTATTATTATTATTATTATTATTTTATTTATTTATTATTTTTTTTTTGTATTTTTGTATCTTTGTTGTATTGGGTTATGTGTGTGGACTCATCACATCATTTTTACACTATGTTCCCAAGTTTTTGAAAAAAAAAATAGAAAAAAAAAATTAAAAATGAGCATAAAAGGCATAAAAGAAGAGGAGATGAATAAAATTAAATTTTTTATATCATGTTCTCGAGTTAAGAGAGAAAAGAAGATATAACAGATAATTTTACAATTATACCCTTGATTATATATGCATGTTATGTTTTATATTAGATCATTTAAGTAATTTTATTTATTTAAAGCTTCTTAATATAACTTCTCTCCAAATCATCTTACTTTTTGGAAGAAAGTTTTGGAGAGAAGTTTAGCTAAAATTACTCTTCTCTTCATTTCTCTTCTTTCAAAAAAAAAACTCAGGAACACGAATTTAAGTCTTTTACCCATAACACCACTTTTATATGAGGGAGAAGTGTTTTGTATTAAGTGATAAATTATGATGTTATAGGAAAAACTGTGAGATGACAACACTTTTGTCACGGTACCAGATTGTACCTTGTGCTCTAACAAATACAATTTTTGGACATTTATACAAAATTAAAAAAGAAATTTAATCAAATCTAACATACATATTCTATCTCTTGCAATTTGCTTTTCATGTATGATACACTCACAATATGTAGATAAAGTTTCTTTAAAAAGAAGTGAGGAATAGTTAATATTTCTTTTTATATGTGAGAATTGAAGGGTATTGATGCACATTTTTATTTCTTAGACTGATTCACATTTGAATCAAATTTCTATACTTATTAACCTGATTGAATGCACGTGTAAATCAGTTTGTAACTCTTTGTGCATGAGTCTAATACATTGGCCGGCTTTCTTGGGTTATTAATAGAACACAATTATTTTTACGAGTTTCTAAAACCCGAGATGATCATATCAAAGCAGCTGTCTGTATTTCCTTCATGCACTAGATCATGTCTTTGATGTGAAAATGATCCTCCTAACGCTAATCGTTGGATCTCTACCAATTATTATCTCCTATTCAATAACATTCTATATATTATCAAGTGATTCTGATATTCAAAATGTCATAATTGCTAGGCTTGAGGAGAAGCTTGCAAACATAGAATCGAAATCGATTAGGGTACTTGTAAGGCTTTCTATTTTAGTCTTAGAGATAAATTCTTTAATCTTTACATCTATCTCTTCCTCTTTCCCCCTTAAACAACCACAACAAGAACAACAAATACGACAACGGAGACAAGAAGAAAAAGAACTACAAGAAGAACAAATACGAAAACGGCGACAAGAAGAAAAAGAACTACAAGAACAACTACACAGACAAGAAGAACTAATAATACAACAACAACAACAACAACAACGGCGGCAACAAGAACAACAACAGGAACAACAATGGAGACAAGAAGAACTACAACAACGTCAGATGATCGATAAAACGAAAGTCACTATTGTAAGCCACAGATACATATATATTTCATACTTTCACTTTTGTGTTTTTTAATCATAGTATATTTATACTGTACCTACTTAATATAATGCACATCTAACAGGAACATGAGGATTTGCTCATCCAATGTATCGCCCAACGTCTTGGATTCTCAAAAGACAGACCAGTTGCTGCTTGCATCATATTCAAATGTCTCAGGCAGTGGCGATCGTTTGAAAATGAACAAACCAACATTTTTGATCGTATAGTTCGAACTATAGACCAAAAGATTGAGGTACTAATTATACGGATCTAGATTCATGCATGGCAAATGGGCCTTGTGGTGTTGTGAGCACCGCCAGCCTCAAATTTTATGGGGCCTTAAAATTTGGAGGTTTACGTTTACCCCTCCAAGCAAAATAATAGATACATTAATTTACTGTTAAATACTTCAATCAGAACTAAAATTTGCATGAAAAAAATTTACTGGAGGTTGAAGGATGACACTTTTTAAGTATCAATTAGGTTGCATTTTATAGTCTTATCATAATAAGTAGTTAAAGAATTATTTCATATCCATGAGGTACTCTTACATCTCATTGGTGCATTCTTAACATAATTAACCCGCCTTTTGAATGTAGAAACAAGATAACAACGATGACATAGCCTATTGGTTATCCAATACATCAATGCTGCTACTCCTGTTGCAACGCACGTTAAAAGATAGTGGCTCTGTATTTACTGCTCGATTGATTCAGGTAAAGCAAACGCATGTTTGGGAATCACAATTGCTTGAGCAAGGCTGTCGTTCATATGCAAAAGAATCCAATAAAATCCTATGCGTTATAATCTCAAGCTTCGGCTGAAAGACGAGTTTGGACTGATATATATTTATTATTACAGTAAGATCTTTATAGATGCTGCATGTTATTAAACTAGCTTTGAGCTCGAACAAAAGCACATTAACCAGAACAGAAATAAAGACACTAAGAGAAGCCAAACCTTGTATATCGGTATCTAACATGTACTATCAACTGATGGTTTTGTAGAGCTTTCGTAAGAATCGATCCAGCGATGTAAACACGTCTTTCATAGATGAGGAGATAGTTGAAGCCAAACGCCCTGCTTTGCAGTTCGAGCAGCAACTAACAAAATACATTGAAAAATTATATGGGATGATACGTGACAACTTCAAGAAAGATATTCGGAAATTACTTGAGTTTTGCATTCAGGTAGGTACTTGCTGGCTTGCTGCTAATATAACCTCTCTACGTCCCTTTTGAAAATTATTGTTCTTATCAAATTTCTTAAAATTTTGAAACTTTTAAAATCTTATATGTGAATAATAAAGGCACCAAGAATATCCGGCCGGAGCTTGTTTGGTAGGACAGCTGGTACATTCGCAAGTGGTGATTCTCAGGATATTATGTTGGCTCATTGGCAAGAGATTGTTAAAAACATTCAATGCTTCCTACACTTGTTAATATCTAACAATGTCAGTACACTATTTCTCTCATGTTTTTTGTTTTTGTTTCCTTTCACATAAATGTATGATTTTGGAAAGTTTGTCCACGTTTTTGAAGAACTCGCATAGCAATAACGATTTTAAAATCATATGATGGCTAAATATTATTGCAAAACTATTTTACACATCTCCATCACATGTATGTATTTGTAGGTACCACCATTTTTAGTTCGCGAAATCTTCACACAGATTTTTTCTTTCATCAATGTACAACTATTCAACAGGTTTTGAGACAAGTAGCTTCCAGTACATTCCCATTTGCTTACATGAGCGCAAGCTTGTTCACTTGATTGATAAGTTTGTTATTTACATATATATACGCTTGCAGCCTTTTGTTGAGACGAGAGTGCTGCACTTTCAGTAATGGTGAATATGTCAAGGCGGGGTTATCTGAATTGGAAAATTGGTGCTACGAAGCAACTGAAGAGGTAAGAGTTCTTTGTCCTCTTTTATTATTTCTTTTAAGTGTTGTTTCTACTTGTTTATCTGACTTTCGCAAAATCAATTTCAGTATGCAGGTTCAGCTTGGGATGAGCTCAAACACATAAGACAAGCTGCTGGGTTCCTGGTATTAAATCTACTGTAATTTTTAGTGGTTTATAAATTTGGGATATCTAATTTGTTTTCCTCCTGTTTTTTGTCCCAAATCAATTTTCATTTGTTGCTTTTAGGCCATGCATCAAAAGCCAAAGAAGACGCTGGGTGAAATAACTCATGATGTGTGCCCAGTAAGTCTCAACTTGAAATATTTCACTAGAGAGAAATGATAAAACTGATACATATTAAACTGAATGTAAACTTTGACACCTGCAGGTGCTTAGCATACAGCAGCTATACAAGATCAGTAGTATGTATACCGATGACACACACGGCACATTTTACCTTTCTCCTGATGTATGTATCAAAATAATCATGTATAACTACTAGAGGTGGCAAAAGGGCAGGTTCAGTAACGGGTCGAGCTGAACTTAAAACACTTTTTGCCTAAAACTTTTAACCGTTTTTGGAAGAAAAAAAATTATAATTACAAAATGACCTATATTACTTCAACAATAATATAAGTTTTGAATAAATTGATTTAGGTGGTTGTTATGCCTTAGAAACACTTTGGGGAACCTCCTAACCCAATATGACCCGTTACCTATTATGCTAATTATCTTGATTTTTCTGGTTTGGCCAGTTAGAGAAAAGCCATAGAACATTATCAGAATAAATATAATATGATATTTATAAGTGAATTGGTCGCCACGTTTAGTTAACAACTGAATTAGTTTTAAAAGGCACACCAAAGTGTTTAACTTATTTCTAATATCAAATCATCAAAATTTGGATTGAGCTGTGGAGAATCCCCTTACAGATGCCAATGGTGTTGACAGGTTATTTCTGAGCTGAGGTTGCGGGCGACTGAAGATTCATTTAAGGCCGTCGACAGTTCTTTCTTGCTAGATGATGATAGAAGGTTAAAGATATTTTGAGAATTACTTAGATTATGTTTTTGGAAAAATTTCTCTTGGTATCATAGGTTGCCTCGTACAAACTTACATACATCTAATGCAACACTTCCTGTCACATTCTGTAGCATACCATTCTCAGTTGACGATCTTTCCAAATCAATGGATCAGATTAATGTTGAAGATATCGAGCCCCCACCACTTATGCGTGATAATTCGGGTTTCAGTTTCTTATTGCTGCATGATGAATCATGATCATTTGGATTTCAGTTTTTCATTATGGTTTGTCCTTACCTGGAAGTTGACCCTTATTGGAAGGTTTACTTTTAGCATACGTTTTTTAGTAAATCAGCCGAATTAGACTTATATTAAACATTCTATGTGGGATCTTCAAGCAGTCGCCTGCCCGATATTGTAAGCTTCAAAATCAGGGTAACAATATAAAGTCGTTACAATTTTCATTAGTTGTTGGTGGTTATTAGCCCAGAACAGGGTGAAGATAATCAATAGCCTAACTATGTACCAATTAAGGTTACCGGATATCACTTGGAATCGTGTTATCACTTTCCAAAGTAAACTATTCGACCCTAATGCCTGGGTATCACGAATATCTACTTGGGATAAGACCAAATGTTTGTTATTGAATTAGGCACAAATCAATAACCCTTTGCGTTTTAGTGTTATATGTTTTCTGTCTCTCTTCATGCATGATTTGATCTTCCTATTTATAGGTAAGATAACTCAACCCTAGTCAATGGAATTAAGAGTGATTAACGGCCCATTAATCCCACTTAATTAGCCTCAATAATAATAGGTATTAATGGTTACATGACCAATTAAACGTGGTCATTAATGCAGTTATAACTGCCACTTGAATAGGTCAAAGCAGTTACAACCCAAGTTTGAATTCAGTCAAGTGAGTTAGTTATACTCTCTGATGAGCTAGTCCCTAAGGACATGAATTTTCTAAAGAGACAACTCCCTGATGAGATCCTTCAGCCTGAGCTGAACTCATCATCCTGATGAATACCATTCAGTCCAGAGTATAACTCCCTGAAAGAGTGAACTCACTGAACTTCATCATACACTGAATACCACTTAACCACTATATGAGTCAGGGTGTTCAGGGACCTGATGGGTGTACACTCCGTACCTCCAAGCCCATTACCAGGTGTGAACTAATCCCACAAGTGCACTAAATTTTCCAACATTAGTTACATTTCCCTGATATGTTATAAGTCATATGTTTGCTGAGTCATATGGTTACACTTGCTAGCTTATAGCCATTAGGCAGATTTTGAGTGTTGAAACTTTGTCACATGTTTTGTTTGAAGCCAGTTGGTTTCAATCAAGTGCTTGTGTGATTGTGTTTGATTGTGAGATAAAATATAACATACAATGTAGAAGTAAAAGTAAATAATAGGACTTATATTAAACTGATTCGACCCTAAACTATGTATACTTGGTGAAACGACACAATGTTACAAACTCAACCATTGTGATGTTTCACACATAACTACCAACGAAAATAAATGTCAAATCCTAACTGTCATTTCTATAACTAACTAATAAGACTTGTTTGGGTTAACGAATTAACCAAACATTACATGTGCCTTTTGACCCAGTTTGACCCATACTTAACAAACATAAATAAAACATAAGTAAATTGTCTTATAAGCATTACAAACATTAATATAGGATCACATTCTCCCTCCTAATGTTTTAATGCCAACCTTCATATCCTTCTTGGTTCCATCTTCAAGTGATGATGACAAAATCATCACTGTTGCTTGTGCTTTCCTCTTTTTCTCCAATTGTTGCTTCAAAGTTGCTTCCACTGTTGACATCTTCCATGTTTACATCATCCTTCTCAGTCTTGCTCCTTTTCCTTGGAGTTTCATCCGGCATTTCTTGTACTTCAGCATCCATCTTTGCAATAACCTGTGGTCCTTCAATGTCTGCAGTTCCTCTGCCATTCTCTACCACACTTCCTGGTTCCCCATGCATTGATCTCTTTGCTTCCTCGTAGTACACTTTTACCATGCTAATGTATTCCTTATACACTTCCTTGACTGCCTCATAATGTTCATATGCCAATCCTAGTAAACTTGCAACTTGGTACCATTTGTCATTGAATGTTACATTCATGTAACCACCCAATGCATCCACAAATTTTTACAAAGCCAACAAATCAATCCTAATTATCCCTATGACTAGTGGTAATTCCCCTAGCACTTCTTGTTTTAAATAAACCACATAGAACCATTCAAGCATTTCCATGAATTTACCTTTCAATACTTCCCAATTCCCATAAACTAGTTTATCTATCTTTATCAAATCTAAGAATGCAATAAACCTTTGGAAAGTATTTACCTTCATGAAATACAAAGTCCCATTCATGCTTAAATACTCACTGTCTACATAATCATGAACATCCTCCTTGTTCATTTTCAATTCTTCCATTCCCTTGATCAAAGTGTACATGTCTTTAACAAGAAGACATAACAAATTAACGTCTTTACTTTACGTTATAAGTCTTTCAACAATTAACGGAATTGATGTTTATGTCTTTACAAGAGACCTAAACATATTCAACTAAAGTAATTATGAGTGCCGATAATTGGCCTCAATAGTAATTTCAAGTTAATTACATACTTCATGATTATGAATTTACAAGAAGACATAATCATATTTACTAAACAATTCAGAAAATATGTTGAAGTAGCTTTTCATGTTATCTTGACATTTTTTCTAGTTAGGGCAACATACATTTTATGTGTATAAGTCCTAGTAGAACCTTATTTTTCTTACCTTGCAGTCAAGAAAAACCATTAGTCATATTGTTATATGTTGTACCTTGCACACAATTAAGATTTCTCCCACTTGTGCATGGCACAACATTATGCAAGCAAATATGACAATGTCACAAATAACATATGATTTTAGTCAAAATCAAAATATAGATATGTAGAACTTTATCGCTTTTATAATGAATCATGCATAACAATTTTATTGATAACATTTCAGGAAGAAACATCAGGAACGCGACAAGTTATCTAATAAAATTCATGAAATGGTTCTCATAAAAACTATGATGCTTCATATGTGGAAAGTAATGTATTATTTCAAGACAATCTAGAAATAAGATGGGCAACTTGTAAGTTAATAGAGCTTACAACTCCCACTGGATTATAGAACATTACATGTGTTTCGTCACCAGTAATACAATCATTTAGCTCCCACTGGATTAGACAACATTAAAAGTGTTACATCACCAGTGGAGAGTGAGTGATGATTGGATACTTTCCTGCTTTCTTTGAATATCTACACATTATTGCTAATGTGAGTCACTATGACTAGTAACATGTACTTAGGTATTCAAGGAAGTGCATCAAGTTCTAATATATAGATGATGGGCTAGCCATCATTTTAAACTTGAAAATTAGGCATGCAGTTCCTCCATGTTTATCGGGTTAAGACACATTGCTAGGTAATCATGCTAGTAATTGCCTTTACCACTTTTCGGTTTATTGATATTTCGGTTTTCTAATTATCTTAACTCATATTAGTTTGGTAGCTATAGAAAACATGTTCTCTAGTTATCCAAATATCTTATATTTCTTGAAGGTTTCAAAACCGGAACTAGGGTTATAAAACGAACTTGAAAGAATAAGATGTGCAAACATACTTAACCGTTTTGACTTTACAAGACATCATGATTTCTAGAGTATGTGTGCTTGGAGTTTGATTAGAATTAGGACAATTCAAATATTCCTATTATGGTTTTTCCTTATAAAGAAAAAGGATAGGAATAAGTCTCTTTCTACAAGGAAAGAAAGACTTAGTTTGATCCTTTTAACAAGAAAAGAACAAACTTTTGTTTACGTTTTGTGTTGCATTAATACATTAATTGAATACACAAAGTTCATATTTAGTATTTCCGATAATCATCCTTTTATAAATTAATTACCCCATGTTTACAATTTAAAACAATTAATTTACGTAAAAGGCTAAGATCCACATTGTGCTTCTACTATCACATCAGTTGATCTGCTAGCAATAGTAGATTCAATTGGTAGGCGACAATCATCAATTGCATTACAAGTGCAACTCTTAGATCCTTATGGGACTCATGGCATCTAGTGTCAAACAACTAGTGTCATGTAGGCATGTTTAGTCCCATCTTTGCCTCGGGTCAAGGTCTCACCGCTTAACTCGATTAAGTCATCCAATTTGAGAACGTGCGATAATATATCTAGGTCTCACGCATAGAGAATAGTCACCTTGGGTTACAATTCAACCTAGGTCCCACGCATAGGCAAAAGGTAATTGCAAGTGTTCTCAATATTGGACGGCATGACTTAAATTTTGACGGGTAAAAGTTTTAATGTGAATCAAAAGGTGTACGAAAGAAGCATGCATTCATCCTTCGTAGCACAAGTTAAAAATATTTCTTAACTTAAGTCTAATCATTGTTTTAATTTATGTGTGTCAAGTTGTCCATTTTCATGACTAATATAAATCCTACGTGGATAATAAGGTTTGGACAATAAATAAATAAAATAGCATACATAACAAGTTAAGGTGTTATTATAAAACAATGATTTCAAGTTTCAAAAACTTCATAAAACTAAATCAAAAGACTTAGTTTTGAAAATGGTTTGTGTTTCATTTTAAGTTTATAGAAAACTATTTTCAATTTTACATATGAAACAAGATATATAAAAAGCAAAAACAACACAACCACAATATGCAAAGCCTCAACCGATGAAAAAACCTATGCTTGGTCTCGTGAGCCATCATGACAACCAAGAGTCAACTAGGGACAAACCACACAACCACACGGAGGACTCCCACTTGCTCCAAGACAATCAAGAGCAAGTTGGAAGCCCATAATGCACATGAAGAGTAGTTAATGCCCTTCCAGAATTTCTGTGTTCGGGGGCCCATAAGTCCATGAAGGAGGCTTCCCCAGGCTTATCTCAAAACTAGAAACTTGTAGGCCCATGTCTTGGGTACCAGTAAAAAATATTTCAGCAAAAAAGACCTTACCAATCACCGGGAAACTCCGTTTTACTAATTGGTGTTTCAGCAGTCATTTTTCAGCAAAAACGTGTTTAACTCTTTCGCCTTTCACCACCAAGCCACGATTACATTATATTGAAAGTAAAATACAACTAATCTATTTTTAATCTACTGTAAAAGTGCCCAAACAATTGCTACAACCAAAAGAATATTGTTAAATAAATGCCAAAACAATGGCAAAAACCCCAAAACACGAAATTAAACAACATTCACAACCATTCAATGCACAAGTGGTCTAGGTTTTCATCGGCTTTGCATATAAACATAATAATACCATAATATTATGAATGAAACATGGTGTTGGCTAACTCCATGGACAAACATGCATGTATTTGCCATGGAAAACAAAATAATAACAAGAATTAAATTGTTAGCCAACGAAAACGAAGAAATTAATTGACAAGAATTAAAACCCCGTTAGGTACGTGTTTCCTATGACTTAAGGATCAAAACCCACTGATATTAGTACCTTCCAAATACCATTTAACCACAGAAAATATGGCCTTAGGGGCTGAATTAAAACCGTTTCAAAAACCGATCAAAAACTTTTAGGCCATTTTTCATGTACCCGACAAGTAACCAATTAGCGTATGCATAACAAATGGCCATGGAAACAAAAAGTGCAGATCATAAGAACCCTAAAGGGTCGTCCTATGAGGAAAAAATTGGAGCCCTAGGGCTGTTTTAACCATGACTTCAAAAATCATAAAAAAAAAACACCCGTTTTAGCCATTTTTATGCATACCCGATAATCATATGACACATATGATGGCTCGTGATACCACTATAGGTAATGTATGAATATAAAATATATAAGAATCAAATAAACGCAGCGGAACAACATCACCCACACTGATCCATATAGCCATATGATCAATCAAATAATAAACAACAACATGTTTTACCTTTGTAGCGTGATCGGTAGAATCGTATGGAGACCATCACCAACACCACGAACCACCTATGAAACCAAGTGACCAAAATAGATCACCTCTATGATGGAAACACACTACACGTCATAGAACACCACCCGATGCTAGTCTTGACTTTGTAACACCAATTCTTGAATCAACCTACAATAGATAAAGTCAAGAGAGATCTAAAAAAACACAAACCCTAGACGGGTTTTGTTTTTTCCGTCACATCAAGGAGGAGAGAAAAGGGGAGAGCCTTTTGGTAAGTTAAAATCTGTATTTTCAATTTAGGAAGACTAAATCAATTTAGTCTTATCATAATCCAAGTTACACAAAGCCCCTCAAAAGCTCATATATGCCCCTGTAGTCCCTCCCTAGGCCGGCCATGATAAGGGCCCACAATGGGCTTGCTCATTGTTGGCCCGGTGCTAAAACACTAAGTCTAACTTCGTGTTTAACGGCATGTTATTGATCTCGAGTTACGTAGTCTTTTATATATTGTAAATACGATAAATACAATCTATAAAATGGTGTCTTTGTGTATAAGTGTGTGACCCCATAGGCTCACATATGTCTAGCCATATAATTATTTATTATGACACGAGCATACTCCAACACGTGCCCCCCCACCCCGAAAAATTGCAGTATAGTTTTCTTGAATTTTTGACATATTTTATTAATTTGCCCCCCCCCCCCCCCCCCCAAAATAGTGTCTGACTTGCCTGACTCAAAAGTCAAAATCAATATTAGGTGGTTTTTATAATGAAAAGCGGGGTTTATTTTTTAGAAAGATGAAGAAACCATCGGAGAAGAAAGAGTGGAAAATAAAAGCAGCTTTTCGTCTTGTTGTTTTATTTTCTAGTGGTATCACGTGGGGTGATTTGGTGACAAACACAAAAGTCAAAAAGGGGAGTGTACTTTTCTAAAATTTTGTTTTACTGTCATACTTATTTTCAAAAAATTTATATTGGTTACTCAAAACAAAAGGGTAATGTATCGAAACTCAAGTAAGGTTCAATTTTTGATTCGGCGTAAAAAAAAAATTTGCCCCCCGTTAAAATTTTTTCTAGCTCTGCCCCTGCCTAGCTTACATGAAATAACTAAAATACCATTGTCTTTTTTCCCTTTAGCCAAAGGGTATTTAGTCATTTAACTTCAACCAGGACTGAGTATTCAACCCACAGTTCCCTACAGGGACGACCGCTGCACTTTCAAAAGGCAAGGACCACGGCATCAATTTGGCCAAACCGTAGCGACGATTTTTGAAATTTATGTTGAGGCAACATGATCAAGATCTCTTTATGTTTTAATTATGACAAACAAACCATCGAAACACATAAAATAACAAACGTTAGCTCAAAATCGCTGGAGCCAATGTCTGCTCCTGGCGCGCTGCCCGCGCGTCAACGCGTGGGTGACGCGCCACGAGTCTGTATGGTTCCGGGAAAATTTTGAAATTCGGCTTTCCCCTTACCCGACAAATGTGGATCTTTCAATACAAGTATGAATATGTTATGTGCTTAATTGAGAACACTCAAAACGAGTTTTGAGACTTGAGAGATTCCACTTTGAGAATACCCATTTACGGGAAAATGCCAACTCATGTTTTCTAACTATCGCCTCTAGCCAAGGCTTTTCTAAACTTAGGGAGTTTATATATTTCACGTAACATTGTGTTGAAGCATCCGTATGCTCATATCCCGTGCTTACGTCTTCTCTAATTACGTAACGGGTTTACTCCCTTATTGGTCAAACTAAGTCAAAGGTCACTTTGCGTAAACGCATCCCTTCCCACCTGGGTTATGCTTTACATCAAGGCAAAGCACTTAACTTGTTTGAACCAAGGTATTATTTGAGAACGTCGAGTCGTGGAAAGTCACGAGATATGAAACTATGGGTTCTTGACGTTGTGTTACTTGAACTTATAAGTAACCTATGATTTTCTTAACTTATAATCTTAATTGTCTAAACCTTTTCTTTTTAATGACAACTAGATTATGTCTTAATCCTCTCTTAATCCCATTTATACAAAAGACAAAACCAATCATAGCTAAATCATATATTCTCTTACACAGTCTCTTACACAATCTCCTACACCCTTACATATTCCCTTACACACTACATCCTAACCATCCATTCCCTTACAACACATCCCAACCCTTCATATTAAACACATGCCAATTGTTGGAAACCCTAATATGGCTCCTCTCATCCAAGGCATTGATTTCAAATTACAACACATCACAACCATCCATCCAACCCCTCATCTCTATATCATCACATGGGTTTGATCTCAACCATTGAATTCAAACTAAACTCATCTCAACCATCCATCCAATCTCTCCTATCTATGCCACCACATGTGATTGATCTTAGCCATTGAATTCAAACCAAAACAATCCCAACCATTAATCCAACCTTTCCGCCCAAGCAAAGGAGGCTCCCTTTGATCTCATCCATCCATTTCAAACAAACTCATCTCAACCCTCCATTCACCCTTTCCCCCCAAGCAAAGCATATTCCTTGGAATATCCTCCTCAACCCTAACCTAAGCATGCTTGATCTTAACCATTCATTTCAAGTGAACTCATCTCAACCATCCACATTCCACACATGCCAAATTGTTTGAAAACCAAGGGAGGCTCCCTTTGATCCTAGCCATCCAATTCAAACCATTTCATCTCAACCCTCCATCTCATTCTTCCCCCCAAGCATTGGAATATTCCTAGGCATATTCTTTCTCTCTTTTCTATGCGATGTAAGGAGACACACTTCTACCCCTTCCAAATTACCCTATCTACACTTTAAACCCTTGGTAATTTGGTTTTTCTTTAAACACTTCACAAATGATTTCCAAATTGGCTATTTGAGTTGGTAAACCTTAGAATGATAAATGTTAAGGTTTAGTGTGAAGTACAATTGGGGGTTTAGCAAGGATAGGTATTTATAAGATCCAAACACCCAACACTTGGGAAACATTTACAGACGCCTGGCGCGCTGCCCGCGCGTTGACGCGCTGGTGACGCGCTGGTGACGCGCCGGCCTCGGTAAAATTTCCCAAGTTTGGGTTCTTGGCCTATAAATATCACCCTTGCCTCTTGTATTCCTCACCCCTTGCCATTATTCTTTCTCTCTAGATTCTTTCTCTCAATTTCTCTCAAACCTCTCTATCTAATCTTGTGTTCTTGTTTATCACACTAACATCATTGGAAGAACACATCTATTTGCAAGGGAAGAATCACAAGAACCTAATCCACTCTTGTAATTGTGTCGAGGGTCTTCTTTTCTTATACCCTTTCTATTACAATTGAGTCTCTAGGTTAGGTTAGGACTTGGTTGAACAAACATATATTCTTTCATTCAATTGTTTGTAAGGGAAGTCTTGTGTCTTGGTGACCAAGCCTAGATCATTGGAGATATAATTGGGGTTTGATACTTCCGGGTGGAAGTCTAGGTAGTGATCTTTGTGATCTTTAGGTGAAGTCGAATCGTGAGATTCTTTTGGGTGGTTTCCGAGGGCGGAATACCGTTGGTGAGTAACTCCTTCTTTGTGAGCATCGATATTGGTGAATATTGGTTGAGTGAATTGTAACGGTTTGTAGTCCACCGAAAGGATTATACTAGTGAATAGTATCAGAGTTGCGGATTCGCAACTGGACGTACGGATGGTCTAAACCCCCCATCCCGAACCAGTATATATCGTTGTGTTCTTACTTGCTTTATATACTTTGGTTGTGTTAGTGGTTGTTGGATTATTGTACAACCACTTGGGGTTCTCTTTGGCTTAAAGTTTTTAAACATCTAAAAAGCCGAAGAAACCGTATTCACCCCCCCCCCCCTCTACGGTTCTACAATTGGTATCAGAGTGGTATACTCAAGTTTTTGAGCATTAAAGCCTTCCCGAGAAGTCGTTTTAAGTCAAAAACTTCTTTCCCAAAAATCTGAAATCCTAACTTAGATTTTTGGTAAAGTAGAGTATAGATCCATGGCTCAAGAGAACTATAAAGAGGGGCGTTCTATGGGAAGACCACATTTGTTTGAATATGAAGGATTTCGTTTTTAGAAAATCCTATTTGAGACCTATGTTAGGTCTAAGGATTATGACTTATGGTATATCTTCCAAAATGGTGATTTTAATGATAAGTAAAAGAAGATGGCTGACAAGAATGTTCAAGCCAAAATGATGATATATGATGCCCTACCTCAGGAGGAGCTTGAGAGGTGTGCATGTGCAAGACCGCAAAGGAGATTTGGGATTTACTTCTTTTTGTTCATCATGATACTACAAAAGACAAGGCCAACAAGATAGACTCTTTCACTCAACAATATGAAGAGTTCTCTATCACAAATGATGAAACTATTGTTAGTAGTTTAATGAGATTTAATGCTATCACTACAAGCTTGAACTCGTTAAATCCAAGCTATCATAGCAAAAATCATATTGAAAAATTTGTTCATGCTATTTCCAAAAATTGACAACTTGAAGAAGCAAAGGTTGAAGAAACAAGAAGTTTGGGACAATTATCATTAGATAAGATAATTGATGATCTTAACGCACATGAAGTGTTTTTAGACATTAGAGTCATCACCATGGAAGAGGCCGATTCACTTGAGTTTGAAGATGAAGTTACTACAAACCAAACTTGTGATCAAGATGCTTCTCTTGATGATGACAAAGGTGTAGATGATGAAGTCATTATGACAACAAGGGAACTCAATAACCACAATGAATAAAGAAGATGCAATGATCAAGAGATTGCTTTCGTCGGAGTGGTTTGGAGCAATAGTGAAGATGTGAATCACTCGCATGGAGAAGTCACTTCCCTCACGACACTTGAAGCTCTTGAGGTATCATCTAATCCTTTCTCGTCTAATAATAATTTAGATATTCATAAATTGCAAAAGGAATATGAAGAATTAATTAAACTTGATGAAAACAATTTGAGAAACGTAGAAGAACACAAAATGAATAAACTTAAACTCAAGAAAGAAATTAGTGAACTTGAAAATAAATTGATACTACTTAAATTTAAGAAAAGTAGTTTTGATTTAAACAAAATATTAAGTGAACAAAAACCTTTTCATGATAAAGGAGGTCTTGGTTTTTCTGATAATGATAAAAATACATCTACAAGTCAAGACAAACCTATTGTTTTTATAAAAGAAGGTTGCAAACCAAAAGTTACTGACTCTGACGCGCTGACTGGCGCGTCAACGCGCAATCAACGCGCCAGAAGTCTGTGTAACTATGGTTCATCATTAAATGCTTTTGCTAAACCATACTTTCCTCAAACTTCTTGTGTAGTGATGCGTAGGGATTGCACCAGGCTTTACCTCTCGAGGGATCTCGAGAAGCTTACAACCCCCACCAGGCAGTGTACCTGATCGATGTAGTATAGTATAATGACAAGTACCGGGGGATTGATCGTTCAGCTAGGAATAGTGTCGCTAGGATTAGAAAACCTAAAGACTAGGTCTAGAGATGAGGGATGATTCTTTTTGTATTTTTATATTTTATGAAAAGCAATTAAAATCTCGGTTTTGAAGGAGTTGGGCGGAATTAGTTGCTAGTCAACTAACCCAATTACTAAGATGCATTCAAAATAAAATACTAAAAATGAAAATAAACTAAATTAAACTAGTGGTGTGAGCAATATATGGGAGAATTGTGTTTACTTAGGTTTCACTACTCCCTAGATATCTTTTACAGGTTAATTACTTGTTACAGTTGTGTGGATGATGGATTGTATTCCTTAATACCATTCATGGGGTGGCGTACTTACTTCCCCAATCCTATAAGCGCCAACTTCACTCCTATGTCGAGCCGGCTAAGAAGCTCCTAACATGGGATCATTAGAATTTGCTCATGCATTAAATACAACCAATAAAACCTAGTACACATCGGTTCATGTTTCTTAAGACGTTTGATGTGTGGGGTTTGCACCAGGCTTTACCTCTCGAGGGATCTCGAGAAGCTTACAACCCCCACCAGGCAGTGTACCTGATCGTTGTAGTATAGTATAGTGACAAGTACCGGGGGATTGATCGTTCAACTAGGAATAGTGTCGCTAGGATTAGAAAACCTAAAGACTAGGTCTAGAGATGAGGGATGATTCTTTTTGTATTTTTATATTTTTAGGAAAGCAAGTAAAAATCTCGGGTTTGAAGGATTTGGGCGGAATTAGTTGCTAATCAACTAACCCAATACTAAGATGCAATCAAAATAAAATACTAGAAATGAAAATAAACTAATTTAAACTAAGGTTGTGAGCAATAAGTGGGAGAAATGTGTTTACTTAGATTTCACTACTCCCTAGATATCTTTTACACGTTAATTACTTGTTATAGTTGCGTAGATGACGGATTGTATTCCTTAATACCATTCATGGGGTGGCGTACTTACTTCCCCAATCCTATGAGTGCCTACTTCACTCCTATGTCGAGCCGGCTAAGAAGCTCCTAACATGGGATCATTAGAATTTACTCATGCATTAAATACAACCAATAAAACCTAGTACACATCGGTTCATGTTTCCTAAGACGTTCAAGCATGTTACACAATGGAGATCTGCCAGTTTTCTTAAGCCTAACATTGAAATCATTCATCCAATTCAACCATAAACAAGTAATCAACACATAATTAACATCTAGGTTTCATTAGATCTAAGCAAACACAAGATAAATCTAGCCTAACATGTTGAAATCAAGACAAGCACAAGATATAGACAACCAACACATAGACATATTGATTGAATTAAAGAGAATACTTATCTTAATAGCACATGAAAGGATTCAAGGGGTAAAAACCCTTGAATTTACTGTAAAATACGAGCTAGGGTTCACAAAGTTCGGCCCTAGGGTTTCTCCACACACGTTCCTCCTTTAATGAATGAAAATTAGAAAACTATATATAGATTTTAGAAGGTGACGGCGTCAAGAACAAATGTCTGACGCCGTCATCTCGCCGCCAAATAGTTCCCCGGACTACCTAGATCTGGATCTGACGCCGTCATGTGTACACCTTATGCAGGCCGTCATGATTTTAACTCTTGACGCTCTAGTTGTGACGCCGTCAGGTTTCTTCCGGGTCGTCACCAAATTAACTCTTGACGCCGTCATGAATTTCCTCTTGACGCCGTCATACACTATTCTCAGCATGGAAAATTAAATCTTTGGCGTTTTCTTCACTTTTATGCTCCAAAAACGTCCGAATTGCTTCCTTTTCCAGATTTCACTCCCAAAGTACCTAAAATCACAAAAGGAACGATTTAGGGTAATATTTGATCAAATAAATTCAATTCCGGGCTTAAATGACCCCCTAAAAGTGGTTCATTTTTCGCCTCATCATATACCCTTACACTTGAGATTTGCTTGTCCTCAAGCAAATGCGCTTTTATTCTAGTCAAAATACAAGTTAGGGGTCATTTAACACTAATATAAAAGTAATTACAACAAATAATCGTTCCACTAAAGAACAAAGACAAGCACGGAGGTTATACACTAGCACCTCACAAATAATGTTTAGATACTCACATCTCTCGGGTGTAATAAAGTATAAATTACAATATGGAAACGGAAGATATCTCTCACTACCTGTCATAGCAAAATAGATTACCATAGGCTTGGGAAAGGATCAAACCTCCACCACATGGCGTAAGCACCTAGGATAAACTATCAAAGAGGTCTTTTAAAGGGTTGTAACGTTAGGTGTAGGGATATGAAATACACGGTTTTGTTGGATATAGGCAGTCTTTACTGGTGGCGAGTTAACAATCTTGGTTAATTACATGTACAATATGGCGTTGCTAAGCCAAGACTAGACTCGACTTAAGCTAATAAATAAAAAATAACAAAAACATAAAACAAACATAGAATGAAACGGGATGGTAGTCTGTATGTTTTTTCTCTTTTTCTTTTTCTATTTTTTTTTTCTTGATTTTTCGATTTTTCGATTTTTTTTTTTTTTTTTTTTTTTTTTTTTTTTTTTTTTTTTTTTTTTTTTGCATACACTCTTACCCTACCATCCAAAATAATACATCATAGGGAATGGAAATTCCCCTTACACTTGAATTTTTACATACTTGACAATAAACTAATCTAATGACTCGAATTAAGAAAATCAAAACATTTGGAGTACTTTTAAGATTAACGTACATATGGGGGTAATAATATGATGTTCTTCCCCATTACTCCATAACATAAGTACTTTACCCATGAGTCCCAATCGTCCCAAAACAATATGTACAAGGATATGACTCGACTTAGCAACCATGTAATCAATTAGATAATTAACTAAGGGTTTAAACAAATAACAATAATGCACTAAAGATGAGTGCATACACGGAAAGCTAAGGCGATTTGGTTGTATATTTAAGTGGGGTGTAACAAATTCTTCCTTTAAGTAAGATGCTTAAAGTTAGAAACGAAAAGATAGGCTCGGAGGGGTGTACTAGGGGTTTCGTGTACTAAAAATGAGTACAACGCTAAGGTGTGGGAAAATTAATTGACTTAACTAGCCAAGTAATATGACTTAAATGGTCAAGTAATTATGATACGGGTTTAACACAAGGGTGATCCTAATGTCTCTTATCATGTAGTAAATCCTACTACACGAATGTAGTCTCACTAGCGGTCTCGGGAGGCATCACTAACGCAAGTTCTAGAATCTAAATGCTACCGGTACACTCATAAGCACTAATAGTAAATGCTTTTCCTATCAAATCTAAAGGCGAACCTCACATATTTGGGTAGAAAATTTTTCTGAATGGTACGGTTTTGTGCTAGTCATACAATCTCCTATCCATGAGACGCTTGCTATGGCTAAAGTTTCACTCCTAAATGTTGTAAAAAAATTTAAATTTGGCGCTAAAATTACACTAACAAGTATTTCTCATAGTTTTATTACACATCTACTATCAAACAAATAAACTCAAGCAAAAGTGTTTCCTATGAGGTATCATCATTTACCCTCCCCTTACACTTAGGATGAACATTTTCCCCAATGTTCAAGTAAAGAATGTAAAAGTAAAATAGGTAAAAGAATGAAATCAAATACTCCCCTGATTCGCTCGGTATGGATAATAAGGTAATAAGGTTACATCTTCCTCCAAGAAAATGAACAATCAAAGCTTCCCTTCCAGAATATAAATCATCTTCTTGTCAAATATAACCTGTTAAACCTGAGAAAACGATCACAAAAACCCAAAGCATCAATCCGAACAAAGAAAACTCACAACTAGATGTAATTCCAGACTTAAGAATAAAAACAAAACAATTAAAGATATAATGCTTGTGGAATGAATGTTTGCAGATTTCCTGGAGTTTATAAAACTAAAGAATCAACCAAAAACTTTAAGACTCCGGTATAAACAAAACTAGCAAAATTTCCAGAATTTTACACATGACGCCGTTAGGAATTAATTCCTGACGCCGTCAGAAGTGACCTGCAAAAATCTTTATGTTAAGTTTCCGGAAAATTTCTGGAAAAACTTATGTCCTACTTCCTGGAAAATCCTGCAAAACATCATTATGACTCGATACAAGCATTTGACTCTAACGAATACTAATACACATGTTCATTTAATATTGTTGTGGTTCATGCTCAATTTTGTTTTTATAAACAAATTTGGATCTCCCTTACACTTATCTTTTGCAAAATACCTTTATATGCAATTAAGACGAAGTTAAAAACAAAATAAAGCATTTTCACAATTTACTTTGAAACATGAACCACAAACAATAAAAATAAAGCATGCATACGGAAACAAATAAAATCAAATAAACAAACAAGCAAACAAATAAATAAATAAAGCTTGGGTTGCCTCCCAATAAGCGCTTTTCTTTATTTACGAGTCTTGTAGCTAGACTCAAGGTCATGGGTTACTACGTGACCTCATCATCAAACGTTACATCTTCCTCACCAATCATTTCATTATTATTTTCTTGATAATGTTTTACACGTTGTATGTTAACAGCAAATTCTCTACCTTCATCGTCTAATAACACAACGGCTCCAGTTTTAGAGGAACTTTTCACCGTAAATGGTCCATACCATCTAGACTTGAGTTTCCCTGGAAATAATCTTAACCGAGAATTGTACAATAGGACTTTGTCCCCTTCGGAAAATTCCTTGGGTTTCTTAATTCTTTGGTCATGCCATCTTTTTGCCCTTTCTTTATATATAATGGAAGACTCATAGGCTTCTAATCTAAGCTCATCGAGCTCGTGTAATTGCAAGAACCTATTGGTTCCGGCAATTGTATAATCTAAGTTACATGCCTTAAGCACCCAATAAGCCTTATGTTCTAATTCTACCAGCAAGTGACATGCCTTAGCATACACCATGCGAAACGGGGTCGTTCCAATAGGTGTCTTGTAGGCAGTTCGGAATGCCCATAAGGCTTCGTCGAGTTTAAATGACCAGTCTTTTATATTATGACTAACCGTTTTTTCAAGTATTCTTTTAATAGCCCTGTTTGTGTTTTCGACCTGGCCATTGGTTTGTGAATGATAGGCGGTGGAAAACCAATGGGACACCCCATACCTTCTCATGACCTTTTCCATTTGCAAATTGCAAAAGTGGGTCCCCCTATCACTGATGAGGGCTTTAGGAATCCTGAATCTAGCGAAAAGCTTTTTCAAAAAATGAATAACTACCCTGGCATCGTTGGTCATAAGGGCTTGTGCCTCTACCCATTTTGAAACATAATCTATGGCAACTAAAATGTATTCGTTCCCCCCTGAAGATGGAAAGGGTCCCATGAAGTCAATTCCCCAGACATCGAAGACCTTACATACTTGTATAAAATTCTGAGGCGCTTCATCCCTATGTGGTATGTTCCCGGCCCGTTGACATGCATCGCATGCCTGTACCATTTCTTTGACATCACGAAAAATCATGGGCCAATAGAATCCCGCGTCAAAAATCTTTCGGGCGGTGGTGCTTATTCCATGGTGCCCTCCAGAGGGACCAGAGTGACATTCCCTCATAATCTTTACTGCCTCACTTTCCGAAACACAACGTCTTATTATTTGATCAGGACACCTTCGGAATAAAAATGGTTCATCCCAGAAGTAGTATTTTAACTGAGAAAAGAACCTTTTTCTTTCGTACCTAGTCAGGTGTTCTAGAACGAGTCTGCTTGCAAGATAGTTGGCAAAATCGGCGTACCAAGGCTCCGAATCAATCGTTGACATGAGTTGTTCGTCAGGAAATGAATCCCTAATCTCACTTCTATCGTGCTCATCCAAGGGATTTTCAAGACGAGATAGATGATCTGCGGCCAGATTTTCTGCCCCCCTCTTATCACGAATCTCAACATCGAATTCTTGTAACAAAAAGATCCACCGAATTAGTCGTGGCTTAGCATCCTGCTTAGCAAAAAGATATCGAAGAGCCGAGTGATCAGTGAAAACGACTGTCTTTGAAAGGACAAGATATTGCCGGAATTTGTCGAATGCAAACACTACGGCTAACAATTCCTTTTCGGTGGTGGAGTAATTCTCTTGAGCGGGATTCATGGTTTTGCTAGCGTAGTAAATAGGTTGGAATAGCTTGTCACGCCGTTGGCCCAATACAGCCCCGACAGCGAAATCGCTAGCGTCACACATGATTTCAAACGGTAACTCCCAGTTGGGTGTAATCATGATTGGAGCTTGTGTGAGCTCCTTTTTTAAGAGATCGAATGCATCCTTGCATTCTTGGGAGAAGTCAAATGGAGCATCCTTCATGAGCAATTGAGTCATTGGTCGAGCTATTTCGGAGAAGTCTTTGATGAATCTCCGATAAAACCCGGCGTGTCCCAAGAAGCTGCGTATTGCTTTAACAGTCGTGGGGTATGGTAACTTAGATATAGCTTCAACTTTAGCTTGGTCCACCTCTATTCCATTCCCTGAGATCTTATGCCCTAACACAATCCCTTCTTTCACCATGAAATGACACTTTTCCCAGTTTAACACCAAGTTTGTTTCCTCACAGCGTTTAAGCATTTTTTCTAGATTAGCAAGACAGCGGTCGAAGGAGTTCCCGAAGACAGAAAAGTCATCCATGAACACTTCCATTCTGTCTTCCATGAGTTCGTGAAAGATTGCAGTCATGCGTCGTTGAAAAGTGGCAGGGGCATTACATAGCCCAAACGGCATTCTTTTGTAGGCGAACGTTCCATAAGGGCAAGTAAACGTGGTCTTTTCTTGGTCCTCAGGTGCTATGGGAATTTGAAAATACCCTGAGAATCCATCCAAGAAGCAATAGTACTCGTCATTGAGCTTCCTATAATCAATGCATACCCTCCATCCAGTAACTGTTCTCTGGGGTACCATCTCACCCTTGTCATTCTTAACTACAGTCATTCCACCCTTCTTAGGTACAACCTGTACAGGACTAACCCATGGGCTGTCCGAGATTGGGTAGATCAATCCTGCATCCAGAAGTTTGATGACTTCTTTCTTTACCACTTCCTTAATGTTGGGGTTCACCCGCCTCTGGGGTTGCACGGTAGGTTTATAATCTTCTTCCATGAGAATCTTATGTGTGCAAAAAGTTGAGTCAATCCCCTTAATGTCGGCTACACTCCATGCAAGCACTCCCTTATATTTCTTTAGGACCTCTAAGAGTTTACCTTTTTGTTCATGTTCGAGGGAAGAGTTTATGATTATCGGCAGTTGGTCCTCTCCCTAAAGGAAGGCATACTCTAAATGGTTAGGAAGTTCCTTAAGATCTAACTCAGGAGGTTCGATAATAGAAGGCTTAAGCTTGTTTTCGGGCTTTCGGAGCTCGAGATGCTCTGTGGCCTCTTGTCTAGGGTAGAAGGAGACTGCACCAACATCCTCCATCTTTACCACCTCTAGCAAAGGTAGAAAACTCTCATCCCGTAACCAGCCTTCCTCGATTTGTTCATCAACACAGCTATCAATGACATCCGTGAGTTCATCGACCTCCCCAATGAAATAGAGCCGGTTAGCTACTTCGAGAGAAAGATCCATAGAGTCCTTAATGTCGAAGGTTGTGCTATCGGTTCCCACTCGTAAGGTTAACTTGCCGTCATAAACATCAATGACTGCATGAGCAGTAGCAAGAAATGGTCTCCCTAAGATGATGGGTACCAAGTCATCCTCGTCCATCTCTAAGATTACGAAGTCGACCGGGAATTTGAATTTCCCAACTTTGACTAGCACATTCTCGCATATCCCTACGGGGTACTTGACTGATCTATCGGCTAGTTGGATGTTCATACGGGTAGGCTTTAATCCAGAGTATCCTAATTTAAGGAACATAGAGTGAGGCATGAGGTTGATACTCGCCCCCAAATCGGCAAGAGCATTCTTTATTGATAGAGATCCTATGGAGCAGGGCAAGGTGAAGTTGCCTGGATCGTCTACCTTTTTTGGTAGCCCTCGATGGGTCACCACCGAACATTCTTCCCCCAGGGTCACAAGACCCTCGAGTTTCTTTCGGTTAGCGAGTAGTTTTTTAAAGTACGCGCTATACTTCAGCATGTGATAACACGCATCAAGGAGGGGTATGGTGACTACTGAGTCTTTTAGATATGACAAGAATCTTTTATTATCATTCTCAGTTTTCTGGTTTTTTAATCGGGATAGGAATGGGATTCTCACAGGTTGGTTAGACGGGGCTGATGGGGAAGGGGTCGTCAAGGGAGGTTGGTTGGGAGTCTCGCTGCCCACATCCTCCTCCTCTTCGCGAGGCTTGTTTGGATCGGGAGTGATGGGGGACGAGCTCGGGTAAGGGGGTCCTTGGTTGTTGTTCCAGCTCGAGTGGTTATCGCGAGCATGGGGTCTTTTTGGCTTACTGACGGCATTTCAAGGTTATCGAGGGCTGAGTTAAGCTTGTTGAACCATTCTCCAATGTCATTTTGCTGCTCGTCAACAAGTTCATTAAGACCTTTTAATTGTAAGCCTTTTTCTTGAGTGAAGTGACCAAGGTCATCTTCAAAAGTGCTTCTGATTTCGAATTCAGGACCCTCCTCTCCTTCCTTTCTTTTTACCAAATTCCCCCAGAGGGTGTAATCGTCATTTTGGTAAAAAGGCAAAAGGGAGGGATCAGCATAGATGTCACCTCCTGACAAGCATGCATGTTCAGTCGTGGTTTCTCCTCCGCATTCCTCTACCTCATGCGGGCCCCCACAGTAGTCGCAGATTAAGTAAGGATTTGAAAGTTGTTTAGGTAACTGCGACCCAGCTAGGTACTCCATTCTTTTGTGAATTTTTCTTAACCGATCTGAAGTGATTTCAGAAATGCTGACAGTCGACTCAGGTTCATCCCAAGTGTCATCCTGGTCTTGAGCATATTCTTCAATCCTATCCCATCCTTCTTCGGCACTAAGATTGGCTAATCTCCCTTTTCTAGAATTGTTGATCCCGTTCCGATCATTAGAGGAGACATTGTCGTAGAAGATTTGGACCAAAAGCCAAAGTTCGATGCCATGATGGGGAACTTGTCTTATTAAATCCTTGAATCTAATCCACGATTTATGGAAGGGTTGGTCCTTCCCTTTTCGGAAACGGAGGATCCTATCTCTAAACACTGAGGTTTTTCCAGGTGGAAAGAACTTCTCATAGAACTTAAATATGAGTTGCTCCCATGTGAAAACAGATTCAGAAGGGAGTTTATCATACCACTCTTGGGCTTTTTCATAGAGGGTGAAAGGAAAGAATCGTAATCGGGATGTGTCTCTAGTAGCCCCATCCGTATGGAGGGTGTCTACTATTTTCAAGAAGTCTTTAATGTGTTGAATTGGATCTTCCTCATCTAATCCACAAAACTTACACACACTTTGGACAAACCAAACATCGGTCGCATGCAAGACCTCATTGGTGTGTTCGTTTGGGTAGACAATGGCATTTGAGTAGCCACGAGGGTTCGGGGAGGAGTAGTCCCTAAGGCGCTTAGGAATAGGAGTTGCGGGGGTACTCATCTCGTTGTTGGGTTGGGAGCTAGGGGTTGTAAGGTGATTTTCTGAATTTTCTTCAGAAAGGGGTGCATCAAAATCGATGGCTATGCTAGATGGTTCAGGTGTTGAGTGAGATCGTCTTAACCTACGCATTTCTCTATCGGGTTCTGCGTATGGCAAGACAAGGTTTCTAGCGGAACTACGACTCCTAGTGATCCTAAGGTTAGCGAATTCGTCAGTTGCCATAATGACGGATGGTAAGAGTCACAAACAAAAACACGAAGAAATAAGATAGACTAAAGAGAACCTAAAAAAAAAAAAAAATAAAAAAAAAAAAAAAATAAAAAAATAAAAAAATCTTACTAGAAATAAATCTAGCAAGTAGACCTAATAAAAAAAATCTTACTAAAAAATCTTACTAGAAAGAAATAAGATAGATCGTCTTAACCTACGCATTTCTCTATCGGGTTCTGCGTAAGGCAAGACAAGGTTTCTAGCGGAACTACGACTCCTAGTGATCCTAAGGTTAGAGAATTCGTCAGTTGCCATAATGACGAATGGTAAGAGTCACAAACAAAAACACGAAGAAATAAGATAGACTAAAGAGAACCTAAAAAAAAAAAAAAAAAAAAAAAAAAAAAAAAAAAAAAAAAAACAAAAAACTTACTAGAAATGAATCTAGCAAGTAGACCTAATAAAAAGAGATTCTAACCTAGACAATAACTATTCCCCGGCAACGGCGCCAAAAACTTGATGTGTGGGGTTTGCACCAGGCTTTACCTCTCGAGGGATCTCTAGAAGCTTACAACCCCCACCAGGCAGTGTACCTGATCGTTGTAGTATAGTATAGTGACAAGTACCGGGGGATTGATCGTTCAGCTAGGAATAGTGTCGCTAGGATTAGAAAACCTAAAGACTAGGTCTAGAGATGAGGGATGATTCTTTTTGTATTTTTATATTTTTAGGAAAGCAAGTAAAAATCTCGGGTTTGAAGGATTTGGGCGGAATTAGTTGCTAATCAACTAACCCAATACTAAGATGCAATCAAAATAAAATACTATAAATGAAAATAAACTAATTTAAACTAAGGTTGTGAGCAATAAGTGGGAGAAATGTGTTTACTTAGATTTCACTACTCCCTAGATATCTTTTACACGTTAATTACTTGTTATAGTTGCGTGGATGACGGATTTTATTCCTTAATACCATTCATGGGGTGGCGTACTTACTTCCCCAATCCTATGAGTGCCTACTTCACTCCTATCTCGAGCCGGCTAAGAAGCTCCTAACATGGGATCATTAGAATTTACTCATGCATTAAATACAACCAATAAAACCTAGTACACATCGGTTCATGTTTCCTAAGACGTTCAAGCATGTTACACAATGGAGATCTGCCAGTTTTCTTAAGCCTAACATTGAAATCATTCATCCAATACAACCATAAACAAGTAATCAACACATAATTAATATCTAGGTTTCATTAGATCTAAGCAAACACAAGATAAATCTAGCCTAACATGTTGAAATCAAGACAAGCACAAGATATAAACAACCAACACATAGACATATTGATTGAATTAAAGAGAAGACTTATCTTAATAGCACATGAAAGGATTCAAGGGGTAAAAACCCTTGAATTTACTGTAAAATACGAGCTAGGGTTCACAAAGTTCGGCCCTAGGGTTTCTCCACACACGTTCCTCCTTTAATGAATGAAAATCAGAAAACTATATATAGATTTTAGAAGGTGACGGCGTCAAGAACAAATGTCTAACGCCGTCATCTCGCCGCCAAATAGTTCCTCGGACTACCTAGATCTGGATCTGACGCCGTCATGTGTACACCTTATGCAGGCCGTCATGATTTTAACTCTTGACGCTCTAGTTGTGACGCCGTCAGGTTTCTTCTTGGTCGTCACCAAATTAACTCTTGACGCCGTCATGAATTTCCTCTTGACGTCGTCATACACTGTTCTCAGCATGGAAAATTAAGTCTCTGGCGTTTTCTTCACTTTTATGCTCCAAAAACGTCCGAATTGCTTCCTTTTCCAGATTTCACTCCCAAAGTACCTAAAATCACAAAAGGAACGATTTAGGGTAATATTTGATCAAATAAATTCAATTCCGGGCTTAAATGACCCCCTAAAAGTGGTTCATTTTTCGCCTCATCAACGTTCAAGCATGTGACACAATGGAGATCTGCCAGTATTCTTAAGCCTAACATTGAAATCATTCATCCATTACAACTATAAACAAGCAATCAACCTATAATTAACATCTAGGTTTCATTACATCTAAGCAAACACATGAAAGATCTAGCCTAGCATGTTGAAATCAAGAGAAGCATAAGATATATTCAAACAACACATAGACATATTGAATGAATTGAAAGAGGACTTATCTTAATTGAACATGAAAGGTTTCAAGGGGTAAAAACCCTTGAAAATACTGTTAAAAACGACCTAGGGTTTATTAGGTTCGACCCTAGTATTCTCCACACAAGTTCCTCTCCTAATGAATGAAAAATAGAAAAGTATATATAGATTTTGTGAGGTGACGGCGTCAAGAACAAATGTCTGATGCCGTCATCTCGCCGCCAAATAATTTCTCGGACTGCCTAGATCTGGGTTTGACGCCGTCACGTGTACTCCTTTTGCAGGCCGTCACAAAAATTACTCTTGATGCCTTCAGGTTTTCTCTGGGTCGTCATGGATTTTACTCCTGACGCCGTCACAATTTTCCTCTTGACGCCGTCAGGTACTGTTCTCAGCATGGAAAATTAAGTCTTTGCCGTTTTCTTCACTTTTATGCTCCAAAAACGTCCAAAATGCTTCCTTTTCCAGAATTCACTCCCAAAGTACCTAAAATCACAAAAGGAACGATTTAGGGCAATATTTGATCAAATAAATTCAATTCCGGGCTTAAATGACCCCCTAAAAACGGTTCATTTTTAGCCTCATCATATACCCTTACACTTGAGATTTTCTTGTCCACAAGCAAATGCGCTATTATTCTAATCAAAATACAAGTTAGGGGTCATTTAACACTAATATAAAAGTAATTACAACAAATAATCGTTCCAATAAAGACCAAAGACAAGCACGGAGGTCATACACTAGCACCTCACAAATAGTGTTTAGATACTCACATCTCTCGGGTGTAATAAAGTAATATCTCATTATGGAAATGGAAAACATCTCTCACTACCTGTCATAGCAAAATAGATTACCATAGGCTTGGGAAAGGATCAAACCTCCACCACATGGCGTAAGCACCTAGGATAAACTATCAAAGAGGTCTTTTAAAGGGTTGTAACGTTAGGTGTAGGGATATGGACTACACGGTTTTGTTGGATATAGGCAGTCTTTACTGGTGGCGAGTTAACAATCTTGGTTAATTATATGTACAATATGGCGTTGCTAAGCCAAGACTAGACTCGACTTAAGCTAATAAATGAAAATAACAAAAACATAAAACAAACATAGAATGAAACGGGATGGTAGTCCGTATGTTTTTTCTCTTCTCTCTTTTTTTTTTTTTCTTTTTCTTGTTTTTTCGTTTTTTTTTTTTTTTTTTTTTTTTTTTTTTTGCATACACTATTACCCTACCATCCAAAATAATACATCATAGGGAATGAAAATTCCTCTTGCACTTGAATTTTTACATACTTTACAATAAACTAATCTAATGACTCGAATTAAGAAACTCAAAACACTTGGAGCACTTTTAAGATTAACGTACATATGGGGGTAATAAATGATGTTCTTCCCCATTACTCCATAAAATAAGTACTTTACCCATGAGTCCCAATCGTCCCAAAACAATATGTACAAGGATATGACTCGACTTAGCAACCATGTAATCAATTAGATAATTAACTAAGGGTTTAACAAATAACAATAATGCACTAAAGATGAGTGCATACACGGAAGGCTAAGGTGATTTGGGTGTACATTTAAGTGGGGTGTAACAAATTCTTCCTTTAAGTAAGATGCTTAAAGTTAGAAATGAAAAGATAGGCTCGGAGGGGTGTACTAGGGGTTTCGTGTACTAAAAATGAGTACAACGCTAATGTGTGGGAAAAATTAGTTGACTTAACTAGCCAAGTAATATGACTTAAATGGTCAAGTAATTATGATACGGGTTTAACACAAGGGTGATCCTAATGCCTCTTATCATGTAGTAAATCCTACTACACGAATGTAGTCTCACTAGCGGTCTCGGGATGCATCACTAACGCAAGTTCTAGAATCTAAATGCTACCGGTACACTCATAAGCACTAATAGTAAATGCTTTTCCTATCAAATCTAAAGGCGAACCTCACATATTTGGGTGGAAAATTTTTCTGAATAGTACGGTTTTGTGCTAGTCATACAATCTCCTATCCATGAGACGCTTGCTATGGCTAAAGTTTCACTCCTAAATGTTGTAAAAAAATTTAAATTTGGCGCTAAAATTGCACTAACAAGTATTTCTCATAGTTTTATTACACATCTACTATCAAACAAACAAACTCAAGCGAAAGTGTATCTGTAAGGTATCATCATTTTACCATCCCCTTACACTTAGGATGAACATTGTCCCCAATGTTCAAGTAAAGAATGTAAAAGTGAAATAAGTAAAAAGAATGAAATCAAATACTCCCCTGATTCGCTCGGTATGGATAATAACGTGGCCAGGTTAGATATTCCACCAAGAAAATGAACAATCAAAGCTTCCCTTCCAGAATATAAATCATCTTCTTGTCATACATAACCTGTAAAACCTGAGAAAACAGACAAGGCAACCTCGCATAAAATCGGCGGCAATCTATATATGCTAACAAATCCTAGAAAACAAAATAAGATATAATGCTTGTGGAATGATGTTTGCAGATTTCCTGGATATTATAAAACTAAAGTTTCAACAAAAACTTTAAGACTCCGTTAGAAAAACAAAACTGGTAAAATTTCTAGAATTTTACACGTGACGCCGTCAGAAGTGACCTGCAGAAATTCTTATGTTAAGTTTCCAGAAAATTTCTGGAAAAACTTCGTCCTACTTCCTGGAAAATCCTGCAAAACATCGTTATGACTCGATACAAGCATTTGACTCTAACAAATACGAATATACATGTTCACTTAATATTGTGGAGAATCATGATCGGTTTTGTTTCTTAAAAACATATTTGGGGTTTCCCCTTACACTTATCTTTTGCGAAATACCTTTATATGTAATTAAGGTGAAGTTAAAAAAACAAAATAGAGTATTTTCACAAGTTGTTTTGAAACATGATCTGCCAACAATAAAAATAAAACATGCATACGGAAACAAATAAAATCAAACAAATCAAAATCTAACAAATAAAAACACACAAAACATGGGTTGCCTCCCAAGAAGCGCTTGTTTTTGTTCGAGTCACGAGCCTGACTCTACCCTTATTTAACGGAAATAGGGGAGGTTTTCCCTACACTTAGGATTAAGTGCGGGTGGAAGTAGCGATACACACCCTTAGGGTGGAAATATGCCATGTGAGGAAAGAGTGGTGGATGAATTATATGCTCAAAGGGTTGTGCTCCTATCATCATTACCTTACCTAATTCATTTGGGTTAGTGGGCGGATTAAGATTTTCTCTTAGAAACGGATCATCTTCTATCAACTTCGAGAGACTCCTAGTTGGGAATCCATCTTGACCTAATAAACCTGGTTTAAACCCATAATGTTTCTTGTGATCAATCATAAATGGGTGATGTAAGCATGTAAGGTCATTTTCCACTCCTATATTGGCTTCCTCTCTACAAGGCTTAGAGTCCACTACCTTTGTCCTAAGACTACCTGGACTATATGGTTTGATGGGTGTATCGGAACCTATTTCAATTCCTAAATTTTCATCCAAGGATGGAAGATTAGGTAACGGTTTTGGTTGAGGCTCCGGTTCATCAAAACTAGGAACTTCCCTAGAACTAAGAGTAAGGTTATCATTATAAGTATTCAAACCTATATCCTCTAGTTGTGTTTGGTTCAAAGTTTCTACCTCAATTGGGATTTCTAAAGTCTTTTCTACTTCATCCGAATAAGTCACGGGCGGTGTGTATGCCTCAAATAATGGTAGGACTTGTGGGGTACTTGGTGGGCTTAGATTTTCAACTCTATCCTCCATCTTATCAAGATTACCAATGTGTTCAGCTTGTATTGTGGTGAAATCAAACCACTTCGTGCACCCAGTTATCTCATCTATACGCTTATCCCCAAACAATCTTCTTGCTTGTTCCCTTAAACTTGCTATCAATTGATCTGTAACAACGTTTGTTGGGTTGTCCATTTTTTTGGCAAGTATGGCACAATTCTCTATGGTTTCCCATGCTTCATCAGCACTTAATCCCCAAAGGTCCCCATCTGCGGCATGGTCAATGTCCATTTTGGTATAGTGGTCGACACGATGGTAAAATATTTCAATTTGGGACCACAGATCGAAATTATGATGAGGGATTTTTCGGAGTAAATATTTAAAACGAGCCCATGCATCATAGATAGGTTCATCTTCATGTTGTTTAAACATTAAGATATCATTTGGAGTGGGTGAATTTTGTTGTTGGTAGTATGGTGGATTCGCGTTCTCCATAATGGCTAACGGAATAGTCAATGGAAAGGTTTTTACAAACAAAGAAACAAAGAAAAGATAGACTAAAGAAAATCCTAAAAATAAAAATAAAGTCTTACTAGAAAGGAATCTAGCAAGTAGACCTAATAAAAAGAAATTATAACCTAGACAATAACTATTCCCCGGGCTGCGGCGCCAAAAACTTGATGCGTAGGGATTGCACCAGGCTTTACCTCTCGAGGGATCTCGAGAAGCTTACAACCCCCACCAGGCAGTGTACCTGATCGATGTAGTATAGTATAATGACAAGTACCGGGGGATTGATCGTTCAGCTAGGAATAGTGTCGCTAGGATTAGAAAACCTAAAGACTAGGTCTAGAGATGAGGGATGATTCTTTTTGTATTTTTATATTTTATGAAAAGCAATTAAAATCTCGGTTTTGAAGGAGTTGGGCGGAATTAGTTGCTAGTCAACTAACCCAATTACTAAGATGCAATCAAAATAAAATACTAAAAATGAAAATAAACTAAATTAAACTAGTGGTGTGAGCAATATACGGGAGAATTGTGTTTACTTAGGTTTCACTACTCCCTAGATATCTTTTACAGGTTAATTACTTGTTACAGTTGCGTGGATGACGGATTGTATTCCTTAATACCATTCATGGGGTGGCGTACTTACTTCCCCAATCCTATAAGCGCCTACTTCACTCCTATGTCGAGCCGGCTAAGAAGCTCCTAACATGGGATCATTAGAATTTGCTCATGCATTAAATACAACCAATAAAACCTAGTACACATCGGTTCATGTTTCTTAAGACGTTTAAGCATGTTACACAATGGAGATCTGCCAGTTTTCTTAAGCCTAACATTGAAATCATTCATCCATTACAACTATAAACAAGCAATCAACCTATAATTAACATCTATGTTTCATTACATCTAAGCAAACACATGAAAGATCTAGCCTAGCATGTTGAAATCAAGAGAAGCATAAGATATATTCAAACAACACATAGACATATTGAATGAATTGAAAGAGGACTTATCTTAATTGAACATGAAAGGTTTCAAGGGGTAAAAACCCTTGAAAATACTGTTAAAAACGACCTAGGGTTTATTAGATTCGACCCTAGTATTCTCCACACAAGTTCCTCTCCTAATGAATGAAAAATAGAAAAGTATATATAGATTTTGTGAGGTGACGGCGTCAAGAACAAATGTCTGACGCCGTCATCTCGCCGCCAAATAATTTCTCGGACTACCTAGATCTGGGTTTGACGCCGTCACGTGTACTCCTTTTGTAGGCCGTCACAAAAATTACTCTTGACGCCTTCAGGTTTTCTTAGGGTCGTCATGGATTTTACTCCTGACGCCGTCACAATTTTCCTCTTGACGCCGTCAGGTACTGTTCTTAGCATGGAAAATTAAGTCTTTGCCGTTTTCTTCACTTTTATGCTCCAAAAACGTCCAAAATGCTTCCTTTTCCAGAATTCACTCCCAAAGTACCTAAAATCACAAAAGGAACGATTTAGGGCAATATTTGATCAAATAAATTCAATTCCGGGCTTAAATGACCCCCTAAAAGCGGTTCATTTTTCGCCTCATCATGTAGTCTCCCGAAACAACATTCTTTATGACTTTGTAGAAGTCACCAATGATGAGCATGGTAGCAATCTAAACTCTAAGTTTTGTAGTACAAGTAATCTTAATGATGATGACTTTTGTATTATGTTTACCATTGTTGATTGCACCATTATTAAAAACGGTAACATACTAGCTAAAGGTCATAGGCAAAACAACTTGTATACTTGTTAATCTTAGATTATGTATAACATGATATGCATTTCAAACATGGTAAATAACCCAACGCCTCGGCTTAGGATAATAGGTCTTGTCGACAAGCTAGTAAGCAATTTACCATATGGTAAATAACCCAACGCCTCGGCTTAGGAAGTTAGGTCTCGCCGTTTAGCTAGTAAGCAATTTACCATTGTTAAGTTTTGAAAAGCATTATTGTGTCACATGTCTAGGGAGTCAAGGTCAAACCAATAATAATAATAAAAGGGAAGTGTCAACTTGTAAGGTTTTTAGAATTGATTCATGTGGAATTGTATGGTCCATCTCCGATCCAAAGTTATGGAGGAAACTTCTACACTTTAATGATCATTGATGATTATTCAAATTACACTTGGATATTGTTCTTAATAAACAAGGATGGTGTATTGAATAAATTCAACATTTTGAGAATGAAACTTGAAAACCTACTTGATTGTTCACTTGTTTCTATTAAAACAAATCATAGTAGCAAATTTGATAAAATGCAATTTGGAACCTTTTGTGAACAACATGGAATATCTTATAACTTATTGGGCCCGTTTACTTCTCAATCGCTTGAGATTGTTGAAAGAACACATCGTAAATTAAGAAAGATGAGTCGTGCAATGCTTGACAAGCAATCCATTCCACAAAAGTTTTGGTGTCATGCCCTAGATACCGCTTGTCACATCTTTAATAGAGTCTACATAAGAAAGGTAATTAATAAAACACCTTATGAAATACTTAGGAATAGAAAACCATCCCTAGAGTATTTTTAGAGTATTTGGTTGCAAAGTATTTATACTTAACACCAAAGAATATCTCACCAAATTCCACCCAAAGTCGTATGAAGGTGTGTTCCTAGGATACTCTCAAACTAGTAAAGCATACATAGTGCTTAACAAGGAAACAATGAGGATTGAGGAATCTATAAATGTGACCTTTGATGAGAGCATGCCCGAGCCTAAATCATCTCCTTCGGTAGAAGATGATGTGATCAATGAACCTTTAGTTCAAGGTCAAGAAAGGTCACCAACATTACAAGTTAATGTTTCGGATGAAGGCAATCCTAAGGAAGTGAGAGAAGCGAGGAGTCATCCTATACAACAAGTCATTGGTGACTTGAATAAAAGGACACTTAGGTCTCAAAACAAACAAGTCTAAGTTTTGGCATGACATTTTTTCAAAAGTCCAAATTGCTTTGGGATAGGTTTTGATGCTTGAACATACATCTTAGAAGAACAATCGTTAGGTGCTATTAGAGCTTATGTGATTAGGGTCTATGTGGAGGCATGGATGGAGGATCAAACTAAAGTCTTTCAAGAGGAAAGATATGTATCAACTCATTACTAAAACAATGATTAATAATATCCAAGAATCTACATGTCTATACTATGTGCAATGAACAAGATAATTTAAACACAAAGAATATCTTGATAAGATTGAAAGTCATTTGTGTCAAAATCCCAAGATTAGATAAAACTTCAAATTACGACTCACAATCGTGTTAAAGGATGCACATCTATATCTACTTGTTCAACCTATGTGAATATGGCAAGCTTTGTGTTTAGGAAAGAAGTGAAATAAAGATGATTTTGTGCAAACATACAAACTATTTACTTAGTTGAAGAGAATTTCTATGTATCAAATTCGGTATGGTATTGCATAACAAACTAAAATGTTCAATGAATAGACTAAATAAACCAAGTTTCTCATCCGAGAGCTTAGGAACTTATGGTGTTAATGCAAGTAACACATAAGGATTATTTATGTCGACACACTACACAACGAACTATGAACCGAAAATATCATGTATTGTGTATTGACTTTCTATATAATGCATGACGGTTCATAGGATCTAGTTTGTGTACCTAAAATGAAGATGTACTTAATTATCATACACATATAACTACACTCATTGTATATCCTTCATGAAATACTTGCACTTGATTCATGTTTTGGGTTGTTGTAGGTTCAAAATAGTGTTTGATAAAGTCACTCTCCAAAGATTTGGGGTCACTTGGTCATCACTTATCAACTATGATAATTTCATGCATATCTCGTGTAAAGAATGCATGCAACTACCATAGGATTTAGCATGAGCACTCAAATCCAACCAAACTCATAACTAACTCAACCTTAATCACTCATGTCATACAAGAATAATTATCTTCCCCATACACCACTTTCTTTCAACTCATCTTGTACTAGGAATCTTAGTACTAAGAATGATTATCCTTTGGACTTAAGATCTTCCTTAAACATACCAAACTCATACTAATTGGCTATAAAATGAGTAACTTTGTCTCACATATTTTCATTACAATTTTTTTTCTTAAATAAACCTATCTTCTCTTCAAAAATGGCAACTAAGTTTTTCATGAAACATGTTGATGTGTCTAACGAAACTAATGTGTATGAACCATTTGAGTACCGTGAATTTCATGAAGGTCGCGAATGCGACAAAAATTTCATGTGTGCCACCGATATGAGAAAACCATTCGTCAAAGCTAATGCCTTCTCCTTAGTTCGTGACCTACCCATCGAAATTTATCCTAGGCACCTTCAAGAATTTTATGCTAGGTTGTATCTAGATCAACCTTCTCTTACCCTCAATTTTCGTATGTATGGTAATGGGTATGCATGGAGCTTAAAGAAGTTGGGAAAGGTTTTGAATGTGTGTTCTAAAGGGAATTTGTTCTATACAAGGTCCACTAAGACGGAGAACTTATGCTCTCGTGGCCCCAATTCATGCCGTCATCATTCAAAATACCATTCTACAACCCGACTACCATTGTGAGAAGGCTCCATTCGATCAAATTTCAACTTCATGTCAAATTGATGCCTTGGGCGGAGGTGTTGTTGAAGAATGTGTTTATGGAGGTGGAACCTCAAGAGAAGTTACCCATCATTGTCGGGTACATGCTCTATTGTATTATGACCGAGACTCCATTCAACTTTGCTTACTTTATAGCAAAACGAATGGAAGCTTTGGACTACAATAAGGAGCCACTTCCATATGCTAGACTCTTGTCACACATCTTTGATCACATTAAGTGCAAGTACTCAAATGATCATTCTAGAATGATTGAAGTTGATGATGTGACCCTAATGGAGGAATCTTTCACAATGGACTCTCTTGAGTTTTAAGCTCTATCCATAAGTTATGGTAGTTTATCCTAGGAGTTCTAGGATGTTTTATGTGTTATTGTTGCTTTGTTGGTTGTATGCCCCATGGTATTTCTATGAAATAAAATGTTTGTGTTATGTTAAATAATAATCATATGAATGTATACATGTATAGTATTGCTCTTGCTCATCATTCGGTATATAAAAGTCATAAAGAGATAATCTTTATAAAATCTAATTAAAGTAGACAAACACATACACATATATATGTATTATCATTGTGGACTAACCCATGTTGCAAGTCTCCAAATGGTAATCTAACCCATCTTGGAACTTTCACATGTGAGGATTTCTTGTTGGTTGCATGTTGTGATTCTTATGTGTAACTAGGCCACCGAAAAGGTGAGGCTCTTGACCCATGGATCCCCGCCTTGTCACAAGGGGGAGCAATGATCTAGGGGGAGCTATGTTCAAGGGGGAGCACATTCGGTCCCGCCTTTTTGATTTGACAAAAGGGGGAGAAAGAAAGCAAGAGGCGTGAAGACCATTCAAGTTTTGATTAAGGTTTCACCAAATTACAAGACAAAGGTCAAGACGCAAGCTACACCAAAGGCGCACTTTGTCTTCGCTAAGTTTGGTAATTTTACTTGCTTTCGGTTTTTATTTGTCATCATCAAAAAGGGGAGATTGTTGAGGCAACATGATCAAGATCTCTTTATATTTTAATGATGACAAACAAACCATCGAAACACATAAAATAACAAACGTTAGCTCAAAATCGCCGGAACCAATGTCTGCTCCTGGCGCGCTGCCCGTGCGTCAATGCGCGGGTGACGCGCTAGGAGTCTGTATTGTTCCGGGCGAATTTTGAAAGTCGGCTTTCCCCTTACCCGACAAATGTGGATCTTTCAATACAGGTATGAATATGTTATGTGCTTAATTTCGAACACTCGAAACGAGTTTTGAGACTTGAGAGATTCCACTTTTAGAATACCCATTTACGGGAAAACACCAACTCATGTTTTCTAACTATCGCCTCTAGCCAAGGCTTTTCAAAACTTAGGGAGTTTATATATTTCACGTAACATCGTGTTGAAGCATACGTATGCTCATATCCCGTGCTTACGTCTTCTCTAATTACGTAACGGGTTTACTCCCTTATTGGTCAAACTAAGTCAAAGGTCACTTTGCGTAAATGCATCCCTTCCCACTTGGGTTATGCTTTACATCAAGGCAAAGCACTTAACTTGTTTGAACCAAGGTATTAGTTGAGAATGTCGAGTCGTGGAAAGTCACGAGATATGAAACTATGGGTTCTCGACGTTGTGTTACTTGAACTTATAAGTAACCTATGATTTTCTCAACTTATAATCTTAATTGTCTAAACCTTTTCTTCTTAATGATATTTATATTATGTCTAAATCCTCTCTTAATCCCATTTATACAAAAGACAAAACCAATCATATCCAATCATATCTAAATCATATATTCTCTTACACAATCTCTTACACAATCTCCTACACCCTTACATATTCCCTTACACACTACATCCTAACCATCCATTCCCTTACAACACATCCCAACCCTTCATATTAAACACATGCCAATTGTTGGAAACCCTAATATGGCTCATCTCATCCAAGCCATTGATTTCAAATTACAACACATCACAACCATCCATCCAACCCCTCATCTCTATATCATCACATGGGTTTGATCTCAACCACTGAATTCAAACTAAAGTCATCTCAACCATCCATCCAATCTCTCCTATCTATGTCACCACATGTGATTGATCTTAGCCATTGAATTCAAACCAAAACAATCCCAACCATTAATCCAATCTTTCCCCCCAAGCAAAGGAGGCTCCCTTTGATCTCATCCATCCATTTCAAACAAACTCATCTCAACCCTCCATTCACCCTTTCCCCCCAAGCAAAGCATATTCCTTGGAATATCCTCCTCAACCCTAACCTAAGCATGCTTGATCTTAACCATTCATTTCAAGTGAACTCATCTCAACCATCCACATTCCACACATGCCAAATTGTTTGAAAACCAAGGGAGGCTCGCTTTGATCCTAGCCATCCAATTCAAACCATTTCATCTCAACCCTCCATCTCATTCTTCCCCCCCAATCATTGGAATATTCCTAGGCATATTCTTTCTCTCTTTTCTATGCCATGTGAGGAGATACACTTCTACCCCTTCCAAATTACCCTATCTACACTTTAAACCTTTGGTAATTTGGTTTTTCTTTAAACACTTTACAAATGATTTCCAAATTGGCTATTTGAGTTAGTAAACCTTAGAATGATAAATATTAAGGTTTAGTGTGCAGTACAATTGGGGGTTTAGCAAGGATAGGTATTTATAAGATCCAAACACCCAACACTTGGGAAACATTTACAGACGCCTGGCGCGCTGCCCGCGCGTTGACGCGCGGGTGACGCGCCGGCCTCGGTAAAATTTACCAAGTTTGGGTTCTTGGCCTATAAATACCACCCTTGCCTCTTGTATTCCTCACCCCTTGTGTCACACCCCCAGAATCGGGTCCAGCGGAAGCATACATGTAGCTGGGGTGTAACTCAATTGGTATTACAACACAAGTACAAAAATGTTTTCACTTGAATCATTTAGAATAAAACCGTTTAACCAAAAGTATTAAATTTACATCGTTGAAAGTAGTGTGAAAGTAGACCCTAAAATAGTTTAAAACGGTCCCCATCTGAATAATCAGAGTCTTCTATGACCATGCCATGCCCTGCCAAAACCTCCAGTAGCGTGCCATTGATTAAAACCTGAAAATACATGCTAAAGTGTCAACACGAGGTTGGTGAGTTCATAGAGTCTTGTGAAAAAGAATGTAATGCATATGTATGAAGGTTTCCCAGCAAAAGCATCGTAAATCCACTCAGTTACAAGTCCCGCCATAAGAGCCTTGTAACCTGTGTGTCTACGACCCACTGCCAAATGTAATATGTTTACGTGAACAAAGGTAATACTTGCATCTAGATTCAAAGATAAATGTAGCAATACTGCTATATAAAGGTAAGAGTGATAATGTAGCCATGGCGATGTCGCCATAAAAATGAATCTGACCATAAGCAAAACGCATAAAATGAATATTGATTGCACTAAGTTCAAGGCACCAAAAAAGTTTTTCAGCTAAATGTAGGAGATTACACTGCCAAGTAATGTAGGTAAATCCATACCCAATGCAGGTAAATCCATACCCGTTGAAATTGTAGGTAATCAAACATACCCAATGCAGGTAAATCTATACCCGTTGAAATTGTAGGTAATCAAACATACCCAATGCAGGTAAATCTATACCCGTTGAAATTGTAGCTACAGGTCCTTAACTTAGGCAATCTTAGGCAATCGGTAAATAGTTTAAATTTATGCACTCATGTCTATGAGTAAATAGCAAGTAGTTAGCAAGTGAATAATATTGTACTCGGATAATCAACAAGTATTTAGATAAAGCTGAAAATATTTAAGAAATCAACCATGTAAGCGAGTAATGCGTTTTAGTAAAACGAGCATGTATTCTCCCCCATAGAGTTTGCAAAACGATTAAAAGAGTAGGGGCTATGACTCACCTGATATGATGGTACCATGAACATGTAATGAGCTGAAAAACAAGGCACGCACACTAGCCGCAACCTAATATGAATGATGAACGATCTACTTTAGATCATGAAATGATGTTATGAATGTCCATGCACATGTTTCCTATACCACTCGATAATTTGGAAAATAACGTATATCGTCCAAAAAATACGTTTTTGACGTCTCGTTAAGTTAATAACCACTTTCCATGTACATATGTTGAAATGGTAATCCACAATCCTCGTTTGATGTTCTATCGGCAAATATAGTGTTTTCGACGAAAAATGACACTTTTCATAACTTGGAAATATGACCAAAATGGTCTCGCAAAACTAGTCGCGAATTAGTGAATATTGAGTGTTAGGAAAGAAACTCAGTAGTTTTAGGAAGCTTGTCACCATATCTAAAAAGTAATAGAACTGAAGTTTGTCCATACGGGTCTCGATCATAAAGATAAATAGCCATGAAGTGAGGTATTTGGGCTGTTTCGGCAGATTCTGGGCAGTTTTCGGGAAAGTTTGGTAGGCCATAAGTTATTCGTTATAAATCATTTCGACAAACAGTTGGATGTTTTGAAAACTAGGCTGGGTGAACTAAGATTTTGTCAATGATGTAAATTTTCCAGAACTGATTGTATCACTAAGATAAATGGCTCTCAACATGGTGTATCACAAAAACTGTTTTTCTATACTTTAGTAATATTTTGCTAAAAAGCTGATGGAAATAAATAGAGTTTCGTCGATTTTGAAACGTGTATATCTTGGTCGTTATAAGCTTGTTTTCTACGTTCTTTATATCCCCGAAATCGTATTAACCTATACTAATATATTTTTGAAAGCTCGGATCCTCTAGGTTACGTCTAATGCCTCTTTTTGTCCATTGAAAATCGTGGGACAGCAAGCTTAATTTTCAGAAAATAGTTTTCGTCGTTAAACTTGTAAAAATCATAACTCCTTCGTTATAAACTCGTTTTAATCCGTTCTTTCGACCAAAGCTTCGTTTTTGAAAGTATTTTCTAAATCTTTAGCCCAAAATTACCCGGAAACCCCTGAGTTTTCTGTATTTTGCAAAATGGGACAGCATGTATATATACTTGTTAGAAATCCATTTCTAAGGTTCAAAACTAGTTCCAACCTCAATCAAAACTCTTGCAAACTTCACAAAACTATACTAATCCTACCATACACCTTCTTAGGGTGCCATGGGTTCCTAATCACTAGTAATCAAGTTAATTTTACAAAGGAACACCTAAATCACAATTTAGGGTTTGTATGTTTCAAAAGTCTACAAAAATAAAGTGGTATAACTAGTTTGTGCATGAAATTAAGCATGAATACTATAAGATACATGTGTTAATTGAAAGAAAACATGAAAATAAATTTGAATACTCACTTTGAAATTATAGGTGATTAAAGGATGAGAAATCTTGTGTTTCTTGTGTTTTTGTTGTAAGATTCTTGATTAGGAAGATAAAATGAACAACTTTGATGCTTTAGCTTTTGGAAAATCATGGATGGATCATGGTGATGGTGTTGGGTCGTGGGTTTCATGATGGGGAAGATGAGAAATGAGTTTTTGATTCCAAGAAAATATATGTGTTATGTTTTCAAGGTTTTTAGATATTTAGTTACTAGGATGGCATTTTTGTAATTAAAGGGACAAGTTCAAGTATCCTTGGATAAGGGGGGGGGGCTGCACATGGTGAGTTTTGGGATGAGTATGTAAGAAGCTTGGTGTTATCTGGGTCACGGGGTCGGTTTTGGTTCCGTTAATCGCAAACCGTAAAGTTTTAAATCGCGAAACATAAATCCGGGCATCGTAAAAATACGAAACTTGAAAGAATGACTAAACTTGTCAAAATACTCCATAAGAAAATATAAAATGAATGGTAAGCTCCATCGGGTTGCATAAACGTTGTTAAAACTGGAAACGCGGGTCAAAAACGCGTAATTCGCGTAAAACGCTGAACTGAAAAACGTAAAATTCCAAAACTTTTAGAATTGTCGTAAAATGAAAGAAAATCATATTTTTATTGTTTATAGTGTTTTATGGACATATCGGGATGCCGGAAGGACGTTTAAACCTGAATGTAAATCTCGGACACGGCTTCGTGATTTTAGCAGAAATGATCCGACGAGCGTCAAACTCTCGGATTATCGTTAAAATAGTTTAACTTACGAGAATATGAAATAAAAATTTTTGGACATGAATAGTGTTTTGTGAATAGTAAAAGTGAATAGTAACTTTCCGAGAAAAAAAAAATTGGAATTTCGACGTTTGAAACAGGACATGAAATTACGAGTTGTGACATTCTTCCCCTCTAAAAGGAACTTCGTCCCGAAGTTCAGTTTATGTTGGTCTCTGAAGTGGTATTGGTGAAAAGTGATGATATTCAAGAATTCCAGCGAACTCTCACGATAGGAATTCGACTTTGCTTCAACTGTTCGACCTTACATTCCATGATTTCTATTGGTTCTCCTACAAGGTTTATATTTGACTTTGGGTTGGATTCCTTTCCAAATGGGATTATGAGTGACTAATCTGAAAAGATGATAGTACATGGTTGTGTAATCCTGTTGTTCTCTAACAAGGCTCAAGTCTGACGGCCACTAGGCCTACTCTGTCTAAAATATTACATGGTCCAGTGTATATCGGGTTTAACTTCCCAAGTTTTCTGAATGGTATCATGCCTTTCCTAGGCAGAACTTTCAACATAACTCTACCACAAACTTGAAATCCTAAGGGTTTACACCTTATCGAACTTGTAACTGATTCTTGATTTTGTAGGAAGTTCCTGGTTATTTCATGAATACTTACTGGACAAATGAGCTGGGCTTTTCTAAATTTCAAGCCATCATTGGAGGTTGGCACTTCGACCATAGAGTGCATCAAATGCTATAGTCTCCATTACTACGATTTTCTCCAAGTTATATGTCATCAAATCACAAACTCCTAAAGGTATGAGTGATGTAATATAGTGATTGATTTACCAAAGATCGATGTTTAAAATTTCTTAGCATCCAGTAGTTTGTAAAAGATTAACCAAAAGGAATTGGATTATCAAAATAAGTGCCTCAGAAAAGTATTTCTTACAAGATATATGTTTTGCATAACTGTAGTTTGGAGAAAAAAAAATCCATGTAAAAGTGAAAGTATGAAGAGGATAAAATAGCCACGTAGGTATGTCTGCACAAATGTATAAATGTCTAATATGTTTGGATAAAGTCTATTGGTGAGGACATGTTCAATCTATAGTCTCGGTTAAGAGGTTGGATTTATCTCTATGGTGTGGCTTAGTGAGCACTCGTATCAAACTAATCCGGTAATTCAGTCAAGCCAATACTTTCTAGATAGTGGAATTGTGGCAATCAGGCCAGTGATAGTGGTTCGAATTGTTTTGTGATACCTTGATATTTCTGTTGAGTCTTGGATGGTCTTACTATACCGAGAGATTCTCCTTATAGATGGTATGGAAAGTCTTTCCTAGGGAGGTCATTGATAATATCCACTTATCAATATTGGGAGTAGTGTGCGATGAGTGGCATATGAATCCATAAAGTGTCAGCTAATTCTATATATATATGGGGATGGGGAAAGGAAATAATAATGATGGTGAGAAGGGAAGAGACTGTGACAACTGCGACAAAATGATATTGTAATAAAAGAAAATACTGTGATGTAAGTGTATCATGCATAGACGTGAATGTTCATGAGATGAAATGATCAATTGACGTGCTTCTAAGCGGCGGTTCACGAGGTGATGAAAATACAACGTTCTGACAACAAGGGTATGCACATACGTAAATGAAACCTTTGGAAAATGAGTATAGGATTCAATCCAGACAAAATTTTATTATAACCATTCTCAGTGTTGCAAAATTCATTTCTGAGTCAGACATAGGTGGTCAGCCTATATCCCACTATCCCGGGTTGAATATAAATGACCAGTCTATATTCCACCGAGGTTCCATGAATTTTGAAATACTCAGCTCAGTTATACTAATACCATGTCCTTCACAAATACTCAAAATGTTCTGAAAGACTAATGCAGGTGACCAAACTCGAGGTCAAATGATGAAACTATGCAAGGAAAACATAACGTGGTGACATAAATGATACGTGAACATGCTTATATGAAAGACAATTATAGTAAACAACTATAATAAATGAATATAATATATCAGATAATGAGATACAAATCTCATCACCTATGTCAGCAACTAACCACAAATGAGGCTTCAGCTTGGCAGGCAGGCACGTGACGGTCATAGGGTTAAGTTTTCTTGAAAGTAGCTATAGTCTAGGTTTTAAAAACACTTAGTTCGCTATAGCCATAGCTCTGATGCCAATCTGTCACACCCCCAGAATCGGGTCCAGCGGAAGCATACATGTAGCTGGGGTGTAACTCAATTGGTATTACAACACAAGTACAAAAATGTTTTCACTTGAATCATTTAGAATAAAACCGTTTAACCAAAAGTATTAAATTTACATCGTTGAAAGTAGTGTGAAAGTAGACCCTAAAATAGTTTAAAACGGTCCCCATCTGAATAATCAGAGTCTTCTATGACCATGCCATGCCCTGCCAAAACCTCCAGTAGCGTGCCATTGATTAAAACCTGAAAATACATGCTAAAGTGTCAACACGAGGTTGGTGAGTTTATAGAGTCTTGTGAAAAAGAATGTAATGCATATGTATGAAGGTTTCCCAGCAAAGGCATCGTAAATCCACTCAGTTACAAGTCCCGCCATAAGAGCCTTGTAACCTGTGTGTCTACGACCCACTGCCAAATGTAATATGTTTACGTGAACAAAGGTAATACTTGCATCTAGATTCAAAGATAAATGTAGCAATACTGCTATATAAAGGTAAGAGTGATAATGTAGCCATGGCGATGTCGCCATAAAAATGAATCTGACCATAAGCAAAACGCATAAAATGAATATTGATTGCACTAAGTTCAAGGCACCAAAAAGGTTTTTCAGCTAAATGTAGGAGATTACACTGTCAAGTAATGTAGGTAAATCCATACCCAATGCAGGTAAATCCATACCCGTTGAAATTGTAGGTAATCAAACATACCCAATGCAGGTAAATCTATACCCGTTGAAATTGTAGGTAATCAAACATACCCAATGCAGGTAAATCTATACCCGTTGAAATTGTAGGTAATCAAACATACCCAATGCAGGTAAATCTATACCCGTTGAAATTGTAGGTAATCAAACATACCCAATGCAGGTAAATCTATACCCGTTGAAATTGTAGCTACAGGTCCTTAACTTAGGCAATCTTAGGCAATCGGTAAATAGTTTAAATTTATGCACTCATGTCTATGAGTAAATAGCAAGTAGTTAGCAAGTGAATAATATTGTACTCGGATAATCAACAAGTATTTAGATAAAGCTGAAAATATTTAAGAAATCAACCATGTAAGCGAGTAATGCGTTTTAGTAAAACGAGCATGTATTCTCCCCCATAGAGTTTGCAAAACGATTAAAAGAGTAGGGGCTATGACTCACCTGATATGATGGTACCATGAACATGTAATGAGCTGAAAAACAAGGCACGCACACTAGCCGCAACCTAATATGAATGATGAACGATCTACTTTAGATCATGAAATGATGTTATGAATGTCCATGCACATGTTTCCTATACCACTCGATAATTTGGAAAATAACGTATATCGTCCAAAAAATACGTTTTTGACGTCTCGTTAAGTTAATAACCACTTTCCATGTACATATGTTGAAATGGTAATCCACAATCCTCGTTTGATGTTCTATCGGCAAATATAGTGTTTTCGACGAAAAATGACACTTTTCATAACTTGGAAATATGACCAAAATGGTCTCGCAAAACTAGTCGCGAATTAGTGAATATTGAGTGTTAGGAAAGAAACTCAGTAGTTTTAGGAAGCTTGTCACCATATCTAAAAAGTAATAGAACTGAAGTTTGTCCATACGGGTCTCGATCATAAAGATAAATAGCCATGAAGTGAGGTATTTGGGCTGTTTCGGCAGATTCTGGGCAGTTTTCGGGAAAGTTTGGTAGGCCATAAGTTATTCGTTATAAATCATTTCGACAAACAGTTGGATGTTTTGAAAACTAGGCTGGGTGAACTAAGATTTTGTCAATGATGTAAATTTTCCAGAACTGATTGTATCACTAAGATAAATGGCTCTCAACATGGTGTATCACAAAAACTGTTTTTCTATACTTTAGTAATATTTTGCTAAAAAGCTGATGGAAATAAATAGAGTTTCGTCGATTTTGAAACGTGTATATCTTGGTCGTTATAAGCTTGTTTTCTACGTTCTTTATATCCCCGAAATCGTATTAACCTATACTAATATATTTTTGAAAGCTCGGATCCTCTAGGTTACGTCTAATGCCTCTTTTTGTCCATTGAAAATCGTGGGACAGCAAGCTTAATTTTCAGAAAATAGTTTTCGTCGTTAAACTTGTAAAAATCATAACTCCTTCGTTATAAACTCGTTTTAATCCGTTCTTTCGACCAAAGCTTCGTTTTTGAAAGTATTTTCTAAATCTTTAGCCCAAAATTACCCGGAAACCCCTGAGTTTTCTGTATTTTGCAAAATGGGACAGCATGTATATATACTTGTTAGAAATCCATTTCTAAGGTTCAAAACTAGTTCCAACCTCAATCAAAACTCTTGCAAACTTCACAAAACTATACTAATCCTACCATACACCTTCTTAGGGTGCCATGGGTTCCTAATCACTAGTAATCAAGTTAATTTTACAAAGGAACACCTAAATCACAATTTAGGGTTTGTATGTTTCAAAAGTCTACAAAAATAAAGTGGTATAACTAGTTTGTGCATGAAATTAAGCATGAATACTATAAGATACATGTGTTAATTGAAAGAAAACATGAAAATAAATTTGAATACTCACTTTGAAATTATAGGTGATTAAAGGATGAGAAATCTTGTGTTTCTTGTGTTTTTGTTGTAAGATTCTTGATTAGGAAGATAAAATGAACAACTTTGATGCTTTAGCTTTTGGAAAATCATGGATGGATCATGGTGATGGTGTTGGGTCGTGGGTTTCATGATGGGGAAGATGAGAAATGAGTTTTTGATTCCAAGAAAATATATGTGTTATGTTTTCAAGGTTTTTAGATATTTAGTTACTAGGATGGCATTTTTGTAATTAAAGGGACAAGTTCAAGTATCCTTGGATAAGGGGGGGCTGCACATGGTGAGTTTTGGGATGAGTATGTAAGAAGCTTGGTGTTATCTGGGTCACGGAGTCGGTTTTGGTTCCGTTAATCGCAAACCGTAAAGTTTTAAATCGCGAAACATAAATCCGGGCATCGTAAAAATACGAAACTTGAAAGAATGACTAAACTTGTCAAAATACTCCATAAGAAAATATAAAATGAATGGTAAGCTCCATCGGGTTGCATAAACGTTGTTAAAACTGGAAACGCGGGTCAAAAACGCGTAATTCGCGTAAAACGCTGAACTGAAAAACGTAAAATTCCAAAACTTTTAGAATTGTCGTAAAATGAAAGAAAATCATATTTTTATTGTTTATAGTGTTTTATGGACATATCGGGATGCCGGAAGGACGTTTAAACCTGAATGTAAATCTCGGACACGGCTTCGTGATTTTAGCAGAAATGATCCGACGAGCGTCAAACTCTCGGATTATCGTTAAAATAGTTTAACTTACGAGAATATGAAATAAAAATTTTTGGACATGAATAGTGTTTTGTGAATAGTAAAAGTGAATAGTAACTTTCCGAGAAAAAAAAATTGGAATTTCGACGTTTGAAACAGGACATGAAATTACGAGTTGTGACATTTTGCCATTATTCTTTCTCTCTCGATTCTTTCTCTCAATTTCTCTCAAACCTCTTTATCTCATCTTGTGTTCTTGTTTATCACACTAACATCTTTGGAAGAACACATTTATTTGCAAGGGAAGAATCACAAGAACCTAATCCACTCTTGTGATTGTGTCGAGGGTCTTCTTTTCTTATACCCTTTCTATTACAATCGAGTCTCTAGGTTAGGTTAGGACTTGGTTGAACAAACATATATTCTTTCATTCAATTGTTTGTAAGGGAAGTCTTGTGTCTTGGTGACCAAGCCTAGATCATTGGGGATCTAGTTGGGGTTTAATACTTCCGGGTGAAAGTCTTGGGGATCTTTGAATGAAATTTCACAAGGTGTTTTAATAACATGCCATTTTAGGCACAATCACATGTGTTATTTAGCTAGCTAGATTATCTCAAGTTTTAGTCGTTTCAAATAAAACTTCACCCCCAAACCATTGGTATATATACTTTTAATGTGCCATTACTATTAATATATCATTGTAACAAATGCATTTTCTTTGACATATATTCAAATTTTAAAGAAATGAAAAAAAAATAAAATAAATAAAAAAATAAAATAAAATAAAATAAAATCATCTAGAATACATGTCTTATGTCTTGCAATTTGCTTTTAATATATGCCACCAAAGAGTCTTTAACAAGAACTCGATCAAAATTTGATTATTATCATGTAGTTATTGATATAATAAGGTTGTCATCTTCCACAAGATCGAGTGAGATATAATAATTTTATAAAAAGTGAAAACGGTATCGATGCACATATTTTTAAACTGATTCTTACTTGCATCAGAAAACTCAACCAGATTTTTTTAAACGAAATTTTTTAACCAGACTGAAATGCACGTTTATATTAGTTTGTTACTTATTTTGCACGAGTTTAGTAAAATAATCTTCCGTCCCAAATTATAAGTCAATTTTCATATTACACACAATTTAAGAAAAATGAAGACCATTACATTTTACACCAATTACATGTCATTTTAACCTTTAAAAACAAATTTGATTGGTTGAGACATATATGAAAGTGAATACTTATTTTGATACAAAACATAATAAAAAAGTAATGGACTGGACACATGGAGTAGCATCCTTACTATATGCACTTGAAATAAAAAAGGTAAAAAGGAGAAATTACAAGGTTCTAACCCTATAGATCATCTTTTTGATGTGAAAATGATCCTCTTAACACTGATCATTGGATCTCTACCAATTATTGTCTCATATTCAATAACATTTTATATAATATCGAGTGATTCTGATATACAAAATGTCATAATTGCTAGGCTTGAGGAGAAGCTTACAATCATAGAATCAAAATGGTACAAGGTAATCTTGAGATTTTCCATTTTAATCTTAGAGATAAATTCTTTGATATTTACATCTATCTGTTCCTCTATCCCCTTTATACAACAACAACAACAACAACAACAAATAAAGAGGATCCAAAATACGAAAGCTGCCATGGTGAGTCGATGTTTCTACATAATTTCAGAATTATATAACATGCACACTTATTTGTTTTTGTTGATCTATCGTATTTTTTAAAACTTATGTTCTTGTAACAGGAATGTGAGAATTTGCTAATTAGATGTATTGCTCAACGCCTAGAACCCTCAAATGGCCGACCGGTTGCTGCTTGCTTCATATACAAATGTCTCAGGCAGTGGAAGTCATTTGAAGCTGAAAAAACCAACATTTTTTATCAGATAAGTCAAACCATAGACCGTGATATTGAGGTATGAATTTTACGTAAAGGATCCGTTTTCATGGCATGAGTTTTGACTCTTATAAGTAACAAGTGGCATTGTATTTTCTATTTCGCTTGAAGTAATTCAGCTAATATAAGTTCACTACAAGGTTTTGTTTGGCTTTAAATTTTTAGGTATCATTTTAAGTAAGGAGAGTATTCCTTTTATCTTTTTAAAAGCAAGTAACCTGAGAATTGTTGCATATTTAAGCAGTACTTTAACATCTCATCTCAGTGGTGCATTTTTTACATTATTTTCCTTTTGATTGAAGACAAACAATAACAAAGATGTCTTAGCTTATTGGCTATCCAATACATCAACGCTTCTGGTCCTATTGCAACGCACGTTTGAAGCTAGTGAAACTACCGTTGGGGAGAGAATTGAAGCCAAAAACCCTGCTTTGCTTTTCAAGAATCAGTTAACAACGTATGTTGAAAAAATATACGGGATGATACGTGAAAACTTAAAAGAAGAGCTAGTTCCATTCGTTAACTCATGCATCCAGGTACTTGTTGCAGATTAATTAAGTTCATTTCTTCTTTCAATTTCCTTTGAATCTTTTAACACCTTATTTGTGAATGGTTTAGGCAGCAAGAGGGGTGTCGAATAATATTCCCATAGAATATTTTTGGCAACAAATTGTTGAAAACATTCTGGACTTCCTAAAGATATTGGACTCTAACAATGTCAGTAACCATATTTTCACATGTTTAATTAATTTTCCCTTAATTGCCACGCGGTCTTAATTTATGTTTAAGGCTAACCATATTTTTCTTCCTTTCACATGATTATCCTTAGTGCTTGCAGTTCTTTTTGCCTTGTCCCATCTTTTGCATTCTATTCAAATTTCAATGGTTCAGTTCTCTTTAGTTCCATCATAACCAGCTAGTACTGATCTAGCTTTTTTGAGGGCCTCATTTTTCCGGGAAATTAACACTCCAGAATAAGAACTACAAACTATGTAGAGGCATATATCAATAAGAAGTCTGAAAGTAATGGTTATTTACATCTATTTATACTTTCTTTTTTATGTTTAAGAAGCCTACTTTCTGATTATCGCACAAGGCCACTGAAACATGACATGTGGGATGTCCTAGACGTGGACAGCCAAAAATTGGCATGTCATACGAGAACAAAACCCAAACACCTTAACTTATTTATGTGATATGCCAATTTTCTAGTACATAAAGTTTTACTTACACGAGCACAATTAAGCGTGCGATTTTGACATTAAGTTTTATGACTTGTACCTGCATAAAACTTTACACATCTCCATCACATGTAATCATGTATGTCTTTGTAGGTACCACCATTTTTGGTTCGCAAAATTTTCACGCAGATTTTTTCTTTCATCAATGTACGAATATTCAACAGGTTCTGAGACAAATAGCTTCCAGTACATGGCTATTTACTTACATGAGTACAGCTTGCTCATTATAACTTAGAGTATATGCTTTTCAGCTTAGTGGTGAGACGGGAGTGTTGCTCTTATGATCATGGAGAATATCTTAAGAAAGGGTTGTCTGAACTGGAAAGTTGGTGCCACCAAGCAACTGAAAAGGTACACTTTTATTTCGTCCAATATTTCTATTTTTACTTCTAAATCTATCTTTTGAGAAATCTAATTTCAGTATGCAGGATCAGCATGGGATGAACTAAAGCACACAAGACAAGCTACTGAGTTCATCGTACATATTGCATCTCTTTTTCCAATTACTTTTACAGCTGTGATATCTAATTGTTTTGCTTCATATTTGCGAGCTTTCTCTCATTAGTTTTTATATGTTGCTTTAATTAGGTTAATAAACGAAAGACGAATATGACATTAGATTATATAAGTCATGATCTGTGCCCAGTAAGTATTTAGACTCTTTATTTTCATACAGATGGAATGGGATTGATACTTATAAACTGATGGTAAATCTGTTGCTCATGCAGGCTCTTAATATACAACAGCTATACAAAATCAGTTCAATGTATCGGGATAACATTTACAACACACCAACCGTTTCTCCTGATGTACGTACCAGTACAGTAGTTATAAAATTTCAATAACATTCTCATTATCTGGACAAAATGATTTAATAGATCATATGCATTTAACATACAGTTCGGACAACTTTTAAACCGGTTGGCCCAATTGAACAATTTCCCTGAAAACTAGTTTTTTATTTGTCATATTTGACCCGTTAGAGATGAAACATACAGAGTAATCGTAAAATCTATTTATAATTATTATTTACTATAAATGCACAACCAAGTATTAAGCTCATTTTTGGTATCAAGTCACTAAGACATAGAGGTAAGCCCTGAAGAACGCCTAATTAAGTGAATGACATATGTCAATATAAGGTTAAATTTCTTTTTGTGAGACAGGTAATTTCCAAGATGAAGGTGCTGGCTTTAAATGTAGATGACAACGAATCTTTCTTGTTGGAGGAAAATTTGAGGTTGGACATATATCTACCATCAAATAAAATATTTGTTTTCGGAAATAATTTTCTGATTTCACTGGTTTTATCTATATAAAACATTTCATGTCCCGTGTGCAGCATACCATTCTCTGTTGATGATCTCTCAAAATCAATGGATCAGATTAGTATTGTGGATATCGATCCCCCACCGCTTATTCGTGATCATTCTGGATTCAGTTTCTTATCGCAGAGTCTTTGAATCATGATCACTCGTGTTTCAGTTTATCATTATGGCTCACTTATCTAGTGAATTAGTCCATCCATCTCTTACAAATCTTATTTGAGCCTAGCTCGTGTTATTCATTCAGTAGAAAATATATTGTTTTGGGAAATGCAGTATATGGTTCTATGATATATAATGATATGTAGGATCTGATTTCAGTTTAATTAACGACTCGCCCATACATTATAAAACTTCAAATAGTACGTGTAGCTGTGGTTGATTTTTAGTGAATTATCAGGAGTTGTAGTGCTCAATAGGATTTAGTCATTTAGACTCATTGTTATATTCATGGTAATTCATTATTAGGCTTATCATGTTGAAATGTATTAACATGCATGATTAATTTATATGTTTTAATGTTTATGAGGCGTTTTATTTTCAATACCCAAAAACTCTCACATACCAATGGACCAATCAGAAGCCTCTATTTAAAAAAATAGTTTTTAATAATAAAAAACACGGAGGGACCAAAATTGCCAATTCCCCAAACTTATCCCCATCTACCTACCCCTGACCCGTCACTTTCCACACAATTCAAAACACACATTTCCATTTTCTCTCTCTAACCGCAATTACTAACTGCCACAAAAACTCAAAATTAACCGTTAAAATCATCGATAAAACACAAAAATAGAAGAATCATCGAGTGAACAAGCAGATACAGGAAAAAAACCAGTTCAAAATGAACCTAATGAGTCTCGAGATGAAGGTACGATGTTTCCGACTGATTATTTACTAGTTTTATTAGTATCTCTAGTGATTTTGTACTTATTTATGAATATTATTGATACTTATGAATATTTTTGTGAATTTTATGTTGATTTTTGATGTGGTAGTGTGATGCATGTGATGAATATGAACTTATTTGACTTTTATAAGATACAATTTAATTAGATCTTACAGTTTTTTCTGAATTTGTAGAGAGATTGTTAAAATAATGTGATGAATATAGTGATTTTCTTCAGTTTTTTGTTGAATATCACTTGTGATACAACATATGTGATGATGATGTAGTGGCTTACTTCAAAATATAGTAATATATCACCAGTGATAAAACAGTTGTAGTTGCTTTGTTCAATTTTTGGTTGTATATCAGAAGTGATAAAAAAGTTGTAGTGGCTTTATTCATATTTTAGCAGCAGAAAATATGTCCTGATGATGAATAGATGTAGATACTTACATAAGTTTATGATAGTATATCACCAGTGATAAAACAGTTGTAATGGTTTACATAAGTTTTTGGTAGAATAAAATCTGTGATGAAAAATATTTGAATGTAGTTTTATTCAGAATTTGTAGTATATCACCTGTGATAATCATAACTTGTACTGATAACTAGTATATATGATGAGAAACTAAATTTGTGCTTTTTGAAAAAAATGTAGAGAATGAAATCTTTGGAGAACTGTCCGCGATACAAGTTTTAAACGGTTAGTTTATCTTAATAAAGCTTTACAAAAAAAATGCATACATTGTATTAAATATCTAAAAAAAAATGCAGTTCTGAAGACAAGTGACTTTTTGCAATTATCACCAGAGATTGAAAAAAGTAAAGGTATATTGTAAGATATAAGTTTGCATACTTTTAGAAGAATCAACTGTGATAAAAACCTGAATGTATGTGTTGTACTTTATTTTGACATTTATCTCTGTATATCACCTGTGATACATACACATTTGGCAAAATGTGTGTATAATTGCAGTAGTATGTCATAAATAATATGATGCAGACACATTCAGAGTTTATATATCACATTTATCGTATTCAAAAAACTTATTTGGAATTTGTTTTATGCAGGTATAACAAAGAAACAAACCCCTAAAAAGAAATTTCGAATCACTATAAAAAAAAAAAAAAAAAGAAAGACACGGAAACAACAACAACATCACAACAATTAGCACCAACCACATCAACAACCACGTCATCACCAATGACAAGGTCAACGGCAAGAAAATCAACAAGCACACCAACAAAAACAAAACCAAAGCCAGCAATACTCGTTACACCAATAAGTCAAAGGTCACCTGCAAAAACACAAACACCTGAAACAACACCAACACAAACACCACCAACCAATAAAGGTTCAACTCATTTATCACCAATGATATCACCAGTGATGTCACCAACACCTGAAGGAACACCTAACATATCACCAGTGATACAACAAATAACAACAGCAATTGTTGTTGCAAATATGGGAGATGAGGAAGAAGAGACAGAGACTTCAAAAAACAAGAAAAAAGGGTCAGTGCACAAGGTTGAAAAGACAACGAAAACAATTGCCAAGAAAAAATCAATAGCAAAAAGGAAAACAACATAAACAGAATCCCCAATTGCAACAACAAGAAGCAAAACAAAGAAACAACGATTAGAAGAAGAAGACCGAAAGAAAAAAGTGGCCGGAAAAAGAAAAAGGGCAGAAAAATATGAGAAAAAGAAGGGTAAGGGTAAAGGAAAGAAAGAATTGCAAAAGCAAGATACAGATGATGAAGATTTTTTGGTCGAGATGAAAAAGGATAAGAAAAAGGGTAAACAAAAAATGGAAGAGGAAGAAGATGATAAAGCAATATGGTTCAAGTCGTTAAGAGCAAAGACGACTGTAAAACCCTTTTATGAAGCTACACATAAATTGAGCCCAGAGAGAAAACAACGGGTGAGAGAAATGGGCTTTGGCTCATTACTTGGGTTCCCATATAACAAGTTTCCAGCAAAACTACCATACTTCCTATTAAAAAACTTGGATGAGGATAAAATGCAGATAAACTTGCCAAAAGGTGGGGTTATCAAAATAACTCCAAAGAAGATTAGAGAAGTATTGGGAATCCCAATGGGACCAATACCATTCTATGCTGAGACAAAAAGGTTGCCAAAGGACTCAATCTACTGCCAATTCATGGCACAGCTACCAAGCGACACAAGGCAAAGAAAACCAACACTTTTATCAAACATAATTCAAAAATAAGAAGGAACAGACTTCATTTTTTATTTGAATTACTTGATGCTCTTTGCAAACTGCCTTGTGTCTTGCAAAAATTTAGCAATGTTGCAGTATGATGTGCTGGAAAACATAAAATCATCAGAAGACATACATAAGATAGATTGGTGCACATATATATGGAATTGCATGAAAAATAGCAAGAAAAAGTATGATAAAACGTTTGAAAATTGGTACTACGGACCCCATGTGACATTCACAGTAAGTAAAAGTTATCTTTAAAAAATAAGCTTTATATGAAATCTGTTGTATAGTATCACCAGTGATAATTTCAAAGTTTTGTCTTTTTATAAAGTAGATTTAATTTAGAATTGATTTTATTAACTAATTGTATTTTAATGAAAGTTTTGTTTCATTGAAAAACAGCTTATTTACTTGCATTACACGAAATTCAAAGAAATGGATGTTCCACGGAAATGGCCAGCCATTAAGAATTGGAGACAAGATTTTATAGAGGAAAGGCATGAGAAGGAGATGGATGCACAACAGTTCGGCTTAGTGATGGTCATTGAAGAAGATGAAAACAATCAAGAAAATGAAAATCAAAAGCTGAGACAGGTAAGATATCACTAGTGATAAATTAGCTTATTAAAAGATATAACTAGTAATGAATACTTATGTTTATTTATTTACAAACAGGACATATACGACACAATAAAAGAAAACTTTGAAAGAGTTTTAAAAGAGAAAAAAGAATTAGAAAATTCCATCAAAGTAAGCATGGAAATGTACCAAGGGGATGAAACGATAGGGAGGTTTTCAGAAAGGTTCAATGCAGAATTCAAAATAGGAATAAGAACTGATGAAGTTGGAAGATTGATAGAAGATGAGGCAGGCCCTAGCAAAAGAGAAGATGAAGATACTGGAGAAGAAGATGGGAGTAGTGATAATGATGAAGATGGAAATGATAATAATGGAGGAGGTGATGAAGGAGAAAATTTGGATGAAAATTTAAACAATGCTGCCATAGAAGATTTAGCGAAGGAAAAGGACGACGCAGAAAAGGTAAGACATATTCAGTAGTTATGTAAATGCAGTATCACAAGTGATACTTATGTGTATATTGATAATATGCAACCTGTTTCATATGAATTTATTAACAAATAAAAGTAATGTATAGTATCACCTGTGATATATTGAATAGTTTTGTTTATGCAGTATCACAAGTGATAAAATACCTATATATACTTAAGGGAGAATTGCATATATACCCACTAAAACTCAAAAACTTGCATATTTCCCCAAGATACAAGTTTTCAATGCATGATGTACAATGCAAATTAAGCATGTTTTGGGTATATATGCAAATATGCAAGTTTTAGTGGGTATATATGCAATTGCCCCTATACTTAATTTTTTGTTTCAAATTAACATACAGGCAGAAAAAAAGCTGCAGAGAAAGAAGCTGCAGAAAAAGAACATTAGAAAAACCAGGAAGAAGAAAAGGTTAGATTAATTCAATACTTATGTGTAAATTGTTAATATGCAACCTGTTTCATATGAGGTATCAAATGTCATACCTAATATGGTCTTTATTAACAAATGAAAGTAATGGATAGTATCTCCTGTGATATATTAAATTGTTTTGTTTATGCAGTATCACAAGTGATAAAATACCTATATATACTTAAATTTTTTGTTTTAAATTGACATACAGGCCTTAAAAGAAGCTGCAGAGAAAGAAGCTGCAGAGAAAGAACATGCCAAAAAACAGGAAGAAGAAAAGATTAGGTTAATTCAATACTTATGTGAACATTGTAAATATGCAACCTAATATGGTCTTTATTAACAAATGAAAGTAATGGATAGTATCTCCTGTGATATATTAAATTGTTTTGTTTATGCAGTATCACAAGTGATAAAATACCTATATATACTTAAATTTTTTGTTTTAAATTGACATACAGGCCTTAAAAGAAGCTGCAGAGAAAGAAGCTGCAGAGAAAGAACATGCCAAAAAACAAGAAGAAGAAAAGGTTAGGTTAATTCAATACTTATGTGAACATTTTAAATGAAAAAAATGGATAGTATCTCCTGTGATATATTAAATAGTTTTGTTTATGCAGTATCACAAGTGATAAAAAAACATATATATACTTAAATTTTTGTTTTAAATTGACAAACAGGCCTTAAAAGAAGCTGCAGAGAAAGAACATGCCAAGAAACAAGAAGAACAAAAGGTTTGATTAATTGTATAGATTTGTTTATGAAGTATCACAAATTATAAGATACAAATATATACTTAATTTTTTGTTTTAATTTTAAAAACAGACCAAAAAAGAAGCTGCAACAAAAGAAGCAGAAGCTAAAAAAGAGAGAGAAGAAAAACTTAAAAGATCAAAAGAAAAAATGCTTCAAAAACAAAAAGAAGCCACTGAGAAAAAAAGACAACAAGAAATACAAAAGGTAAATAAAATAAAAAACGGTATAATAAAAAAAATATCTCAAGTGATACAATATAATAGTCTTTTAATTTTTAATAAAACAGACTGCAAAAGAAGAAGCAAACAAAAAGCAAGAAGAAATAAAAGCTGAAAAAGAAAAAGCTCGGGTAGAGGCTGAAAAGGAAGCAGTTGAGAAAAGGAAAGCAGCCGCAAAGAAGCTTAACGAAAAAAGAGCAAATGAAAAGGTTAGATACTTTTAAGTTTAAATAGTTATCTTTAAGCAACAAAAAAATCATAAGGATATAATTCGTGAGTGGTATGTTTTTGTTTCTCTTTACGTTGTCGACATATAGTTTGGTTTAGCTTATTTTAAAAATGGAAACATTGAACAGGCTGAAAGAGAAACTGCAATTCAAGAACATGAAAGCCCATCAATTCAAGTAAAACCATTCGAAACTGGAAAGGACATTGTTGAAGCAAGCATCAAAGAAAATGAGATAAAAGAAGGAAAAAGGAAAGTAAAACCGTCAATGTACTTAAAGTCACCGTATAATAACAAAATGGCTAATGTGATGGAGCCATTGACAGAAGATGAAACACTGTTAGCATACAGCGTGTTTTCAATGAAAGGATACATCCTGTAAGATTCTTATATTTTGCTATTTATATTTTAATTTATGTTTTTTTATCACCAGAGATATTATATATGTAACAAAGAAACTAACATATATCACATGTGATACAAAAATACAGAGACGAGTTGTTTGATGATGGAAAGGGAACAATAGTACCAAGAATAACATTACAGACACTTTCGCCAGGGATACTAATTGAAAGCCTTGTAATTGACGCATTCATTGCGGTGATGAATGAAGAAGAGAGAAGGAAACTAAAGAAAGAAAAGAGAAGATACTACTTACCATTGGCTGCAACGGTAAATATATTTAAAATAACAAAAATAAATGTATATCTAAAATTTATATGATCTTAATAAAAAAATCATTTTTAATAAACTTTTCGTATGTTGTGATAAAACAGCATCCGGAGATTGAAAAGAAGGATAAAGACCTGGACAAACAGATTGAGCAGTTTATGGATATACTAAACAAGGATGAAACAAGTAACAAATTGAGAGATGTAAACTTGGTATTCTTCCCCATCATAGCTCATGAACATTACTATGTCATAGTATTCGACCTTGAGAAAGGTCAAGCAATAATACTGGACAACAGTATATCTGATGCAGATTACGACGGAAAATACAAAGCAATTTTTGTTTTTGTGGTAAGTTACATCTGGACTGATCTATAATTGTTTTTTGTTTTATTTGAATTAATATCACTAGAGATAGATTTTATTTTGTTTTTGTTCTATTTGGATAAATATCACTAGAGATACATTTTATTTTAATAGAAGAATTTAAATTTTATTTGCAGAAAGAGATGCTTGTTCATTACATGATGAGAACTAAACACCCAGCATTGGACAAGTTAGTTAAAGAAACGAAACCGAAGATACCAAGTATGAAATGGAAAACAAAAGAAAACAAGATAGATTGTGGCCTGTATATGATGATGCATATGGAGATGTTTCATGGTGAACTTGGACTAAAATGGAAGACAAACATCTTGGACGAAAGAAACCGACAATATGCTGAACAGATTAAAAAGATGAGGATGAGGTATGCTGCCAAGATTCTCTTGCACGATGTGAACAAGAATAGCAAGATGACGTCAGATTTCGCTATCAAGTTTGCTGAAGAACACAGTGATAAAGAAAAGATGAAGATGATGGTTGAAGAAGCTATGAAGAAAAAGGCAGCAGAAGAAAAGCATTAGTTGAATTTAATGCTTTTCCAAAGACAATTTATTTCCAAAAACAATTTATGATTCTGTTTTATGTATTTTAGATTTCTAAACTAGGATTAAGTATTCGATAAGCAAAAATCCATTGAAGCACTACCGAGCCACGGAATGTGACGGACAACTGTCCAAGTTTGGGGTTACCTAAGAATGACGGGGGTGCTCTATTAGGTCCTGAACCACATTCTCTGGTGGTGGAGATTGTGTTATATTCTGTTATGGAAATTGCAAAATCTGAATGCATCTAGGATTAGATGATAGCTATGCTAAAAAAAACTATGGAATCTTTGTATTTTCTTTGTTCTGCATTTTGGGAAATGAAGACAGTTGAAGTATTATATTTGAGGTTTTAAATGCCTTTGAATTATATGACCAATGTATGATTCTAAATGTATCACTGATGATATCTCTTACTTTGTATATATGTATCACAGGTGATACCTCATATTTTGTATATAGAAAATCTAAAAATTCTTTGGGCAAGTCTCTAAGCACAAACTATTTAGCCCAGTTAGTAAGCCCAAACTATATTTAATTATTGGACTATTAAAGAAATTCTTAATAATATTTTCAAAACAAAAACTAAAGAACAAAAAATTTTAAAACATTTATATAACTATTAAAAAAATAATCATATCTCCAGTGATAAAAAAATATTATAAATAAATTAGAAAAAATAAAAATACAAGGACCAAAAGTGTAAAATTGCAAAAAAAAAAACCCAAATACCCAAATAAAAAATTAATGAATCGACAGCTTTGACCTAGATCTGCAACATAAACCATCAGACAAAACACACACAAACACACACACCATACCATACGTCTAAAAATCAAATTGAGTAAAAGATGAATGAATTGGGAGCTGAGAAATAAGATAAGGGGAAAGACATTGAACAAAATGTAGATAACGGTATGACAATCATTTCAATCAAATTTAAATATGTTTTGTTGTAGTTTCTGTTTAAACTTGATTTTTTGTTCTTTAATATCTTTGTTAAACTTATGTCAATCAAAATCCTAGCTTATTATTAACTATTTTAGCTTAAAAAACAAAATAGTCTACTTTAAGGGGTGTTTGGTACAAGTTAATTATAAATCTTATAGATGGTTTATTGGCTTATTGTTAACTTATCTATCTGTGTTAACAGTCTTAGGTTTTTAATTTAGATTTTGAGTAGCTTCTGATTAGCTTAAATTTGGTTCATAAGATTTGGTGATAAAAATGCAGACAATAAAACAGAGAAAAAAAAAACAAAAAAGAAGAAAACAGTTGCCAAGATTAGACTGTAAAAAAAAACGTTATGGAAGAGGATTAGAAGAACAACAAAAAAAATTAGAAGAAAAAAATAAGAAGAAAATGCTGATGAAGGAAGAAAGGACACAGGAAGCAAATTTTGAAAGAAAGGATGAAAAGGAAGAAGCAGAAAAGAAAGAATGAGAAGAACAATCTAATAAAAAGGTTAGTATCACTGGAGATACTTTGAATATCACTGGTATTAAACAAAATACTAATTTAATAAAACATACTTTACATTATGCCACAGGTTGAAAATGAAGAAGATGAAGAAACAAAAGAAACTAATAAAGAAGATGCAGCAAAAAAAGAAGAAAAAGCAAATGGGAAAAGAAAAATAGATGAAACTGAGGTGGATGATGATGGAAATGCAAAAAAGAAACGAAAGTGGTATACATTGTTGAGGGCAAGGGCAACAATTAAGCCCCTATTTGAAGCAAAGCATGGACTAAGCGTTGAAAGAAAAAGATTAATTAGACATATGGGGTTTGGAGACTTGATTGATTTTTCCAATTGAAGAATTACCAACAAGGCTAGCATTTTTTATAGTAGACAGCCTCGATGTAGAAACAATGAATCTTAGGCATCCAACGGGAAACTTACAAATTTCTCCACAAACAGTGAAGGTAGCTCTTGGGTTACCAAAGGGAACAAGGAGGTTGGAAAGAAATGAAGGACAAAAAGAAAAGAATGATAAATTTGAGGAAGAATGGAAGGAACAATACAAAGATGAAAACAAGTTGACAATAAATGCAATATCAAAGCAGATAAGAAAGACAAGAAACACAGATTTCATCTTCAGAATGAACTTTTTGATGCTAGTTGCAAATACATTGGGAGAATGTGATAACAACTATGTCGTAAAAACAACAGTATTGGAAAACGTACTTGAAGAAGATGACGTGACAGATATAGACTGGTGCACATACGTGTATGAATGTGCACGATTATCAAAAAAAGATTGGGTAACAAGAAAGAAGGATAGGACAGAAGTCGTCTATTATGGACCAGTAACATTCTTGACGGTAACTCCTAAATATTTTTTTGATTTTTCTTTTAAGATACTAATACATTAATTTTATTTGTTAAAAATTAATATGAGATATCACCTGTGATACCTCATAAAAAATGTTTTTTTATTTATGTTTCATCTGTTAAATGGTTGATGAAACAGTTTGCATATTTACAATATACAAAGTTTGATGCAATGAATGTACCAAGAAGATTACCGGCTTTCAAAAGCTGGAATGCAAACCTGCTGAAAAGCAGGGAGACTCTAGAAATGGATGTAACAAAATACTTTGGAATGGTCGAGATAATAGGAGATCTGGGAGGTCTAAATAAAAAAGAAAGAAGTGCTCAAAAAGAGGTAAGTGTATGATATCTCTTGTGATACTAGATTATAATATGCAGAATAATATTCTATGACTTTATACTAGATTATAATATCTCTTGTGATATTATTTTATGATATCTCTTGTGATACTAGATAATAATAAGCAGAATATTATTTTATATTATCTCTTGTGATATTATTATTTTAAATTGATTTACAGGAAATTTATCAGATGTTAGAAGATAAAATAGAAAGCATTTTGAATGAGAGAATTGTTTGAAGAAACAATAATAGATATTATATTCAAGTTTGGGAATAACAGAAGGCTTAATTAATATAGAGAGAGATTCAATCAAATTTTCAGAAGCATAAATTGTAAATCATCATCGACAGAATCAAGTGGTATCAAATTTGAAACAAGTGATGATGAAGATGACAACAATGGAGATCAAAACGCAGAATGTGCAGATGATAATGGAGAATCTATGATAGTTGATAATAATGAAGGTGACCCAAATGTCGAAAAATCAGAATCAAACTTTGAAAAAGATGAAGGGATTGGAAATGATAAAGATGACGGGAGTAATAATATAAGGGATGAAGCTGCAGGAAACAAAGAACAAAACAGAAGAAAAAAGGATGTAGCTTCAGAAAACAATGAAGCCAGCAGTATAAACAAGGATGAAGCTCCAGGAAACAATGAAGGAAAAAAAGATGAAACAAACAAGGTAACAAGTCAAAAAAATGAGAATGGCGAAAAAATTCAAGATGAAAATTTTTTTTGGGATGATGCATCAATTTTTGACGAATTGCTGAATAAAAGTGATGAACAAATTAAAAATGAATTCAGAGAAATGAAAGAGAAAGAAGCCAAATTGGCTTCAAAGAAGCTTGAAGACTTAACTGATGAAGAATTCTTTGAAGCTTTCAAAGATAGTGAATGTCAGACATTTGGAAATGAGAAAAACGTCAAAGAAAAACAAACGGAAGAAGCGGGTGAATCTTCACAAAAATTAAAAGAAAAGGAACAAGAAGGCCCATCTAGTTGTCAAAGTAGGGAGCACATTTTTGTGTTCACACCAGGAGGATCTCAGCCATCATTTAATCTAGGATTTGATACCCCAGAAGAACAGTTGAAACCATTCAAGAAAACAGAATCAAATGATGAAGAAACCCAATATCGGTGCTTGCAATCACCCTATATAAATGAAAAGGTCAGCACGACAGAAGAGCCAACAGAGGATGAACTACTATTGGCAAGAAGCATCTTCTCTATGCAAGGAAATGAAGCGTAAGATTAACTTTAAATATTTATGAACTTGAAATTATCACAGGTGATACATAGTATCACCTGTGATACATAGTATCACCTGTGATACATGAAAAATGAGTAACATATGTAGATTCTTATATTTATCACCTGTCATATTGTCAAAATAGAGAACAAGTTTTCAAGGACCAAGGAGTAGAATTAATGAGAATGAATGTACAATCACTAGCACCAGGATTGAAAATTGAAACTCCTGTGATCGACACATTTACTTCAATCCTAAATTACGAGGAATGGCTATCAGATAAAGAGATAAAAAGGCATTACTTTTATACATCAATGATGGTAAGATAAAATATTATTTAAAAATAATTTATTATACTTGAATGTATCTTATCTATAAACTTAATTAAATTTGTTTTTAATTTTCAAGCAGCTCCCGGGAATAATACAGGATGATCCAGAATGCTTGCTTAGAAAGATAGATAAACAATACGATGAGTTTGCAAAGATGATTGCAATTCAGATGGAAGACGATATAAGAAAGCTACAATTTGAAGACGTTGACCTGGTATATAATATGAATTTATAAACTAATCAATGTACTTATTCTATTATTTTTAAAACTTACATCATTTTATATAAATTAAAACAGGTTTTCTTTCCAATCATATCACATGAGCATTACTACCTAATAGTTTTCAACATCATCAAAGGGACATCCGTGATAATAGATAACAGTGATTCAGATGGAACATACGAAGGAAAATACAAAGAAAACTATGAGTTTGTTGTAAGAAAACACTATAATGAATGCTTCATATATAATTTCTTTGTGCAAAATAAATTAAACATATCACTTGTGATACTAGTTTATAAATAACATTTTGTATCTTAATTTTCAGAGGGGTGTTTTTGCAAAACATTTGTCGACATATCAACATCCAAAAGGAGATGAATTAATGAATCAAAAAAGAAAACCAACAATCTTAAACATGAGTTGGAGGACAAAGAAAGAAAAGATAGATTGCGGTTTGTACATGATGCTGCATATGGAACATTATCAGGGAAAGAGTGCAACAAAATGGGAAACAGGCATGCTAAAAGAAAAAGACAAAAATCACAGAATGCAGATAAACAACTTGAGAGCAAAATATGCAGCAAAGATAATGCTTCATGAAGTAAATGATAACCAAAAAATGATGTCAGACTACGCTTTAAAGTTTGCAGCTGAAATCTCAGACGAAGAAGAAGCAAAAAAATTGGTCGAGGAGGCAATAAAGAGAAAGATTGCTCAAGAAAATGAACAGAGACAAAGAGAAAATGAAAAGAAGTAGTTAACAATTTGAGATTTAGTTTTGGAATAGAATCTTGTAATTGGCAATCAAAAGATGTAAAACATTAGTTTTGGGTAACTTGAAGTTGTAAGACAATAGTCCCTTTATTATGGTTTATCACAAGTGATTTATCACATGTTCATAATGTTTATATTATGCTTTTCATAATTCTATATCACGGGTGATAAAATTAAAAATAACACTTGACATGATATAAACTAATAAAATATTAAAAAAAAAGTATCACAAGAGATACACAGAAATTCAATCATTCTAAAAAAAACAAAAATAAATGTCACAAAAAATTAAACACTTTAATCTGTTTATGTTATGCTTTTCATCATTTAAATTCTTTATCACAGGTGATAAAAATAAAATAACACTTGAGATCAAATAAACAAAATAAATCTGAAAAAAAGTATCACAAGAGATAAACAGAAATTCAATTATTCTAAAAAATAACAAAAACAAAAAATGTCACAAATATTTAAACACTTTAATGCTTTATCATAAGTGATAAATGTCACAAATATTTCATAAAGTCACAAAAATAAAAAAAATAAACCAATCACTAAAAATCAAACTTCAATTGCTCAATCACCTCCGCTTCCACCTGCTCCATCACCACCACTTCCACCTGCTCCATCACCTCCATTAACACTTGCTCCACTCCTCTTTGGACAAGTACGCCTGTTGTGATCAGTCAACCCACAAATACCACATCCCTTCTTCTTATTATTATTTTCCTCAAGTGCTATCTCACGCCCACTCTTAATACGATCCTTCATATATCCCTTATTACTAGCTCTTGAAGGATTTCTAACATTATTTTTAGTAGGCTTCTTAACACCCATAAACTGATGAACCATTTGAGCAACTGTGCGAGGCGGAACTTTTGGCAACTCAGACTCAAAATCTGACTTTAACTTTCTGAGCTTGCCTATAAAAGAAGTCAGCTTTGGTTGATTCTCAATCATCAAACTCACACATGCCTCAACTAAACTAGACGCCTCAATAGCAAGCTTTTCTATCTCTTCATTCTGTTGACCATAACGTGCCTTTTGCCTCCTCAAATCAGGTGGAATCAAATCCCTTGTCCAACGCTTGAGTATATACTGACTTGGGACCTTAAGCACATTACAATTCTTGAATACACAGAAAATATGACGACATAAAATCCCGCAGCGGATAAAAAGCTCACAACAGCAAGCAACTGAACCATCTAATTTGTTATAGACCACCTTCATAAAAAATAAAAAAATAAAAATAAAAAAATGATACACATAATAAAACAGGTGATGCCTAATATCACCAGTGATACATCATATCACATGTGATACTTAAAACAAAAAATACATGTAAAAACACAAAAATAAAATGTACCTTGTACCGTCCAGCGTCTTTCTGATACAAGATAATCTCTTCTTCAACATTCTCTGAAGTACTTTCTTCTTCATCAACAACTTCTGGAATAGTACCAGGAACCAATTTTTGCTCAGAAATAACAGACACATCAGATACCTCATCACAAGTTTTCGACTCAATAGAACATAACCATGACCCAGCAATTATCTCCTTTTGCACAAGCACAAACAACTTGCGAGTGTAAACCCTTGCTGCATGAACTTCAATTTCCAATGGCGTCAACAAAGCAGGGAATGAGTCAAATGAGTTATGATCTAGTCTTTCTTGTACATATCTCTGTTTCTCCATTGCAGACTCATATAAAACCATAAACTTAACAAGTGTAGAAGTAGGATTCGTGAAATGCGAAAAGAAAGAATTCTCACTCTCCGACCTCGATGTAGTCCTCATCAATCCACAAAGTGGAGAATCAACAAAGAATGCGGGAATCCATGAAGATCTAATCATATACATCTTGTTCAACCACTTGTGATTTAGAAGATTAAACTCTACCATCAACTCATTCCATCTGAACTCAAACTCCTCAGGACCAATGTACATATTCCAAACAATCTTGCTAAATTTAGTCTTGAAATCAGTATCATCATATATTCTGGAAACAATCTGAAAAACAACAAAGTATCACAAGTGATACAAAAAAAGAATCACTATACAGAAAAATGCAAAAAGACAATAAAGTATCACCAGTGATACAAAACAGAATCATTAAACAGAACTGTGGATAAAAAAAAATAATCAAAAGGAGATAAACAACTTCTAAAAATTTATAAGAATAATTAAAAATGAAAATATCAAAGGAGATACCTTAGCTGGAAGCTTTTGCATGATATGCCACATGCAAAGCCTGTGCTTGGAATCAGGAAGCACCTCAGCAATCGCATTCCGCATTGCACCATCTTGATCAGTGACAATGATATTTGGAGAACGAACAAATGCTTTCTTGAACGCTTGCAATAACCATATGTACGATTCAGTAGTCTCATTCTTAAGAAGACCAGAACCAACAGTAACACACTTCCGGTGATTGTCAATAGCAGTAAAAGGCACAAAAACCATACGATATCTGAGAAAAAAAAATATCTCAGGTGATTGTCATCATTATTAAATGAAAATATAACATGTTTAAAAAAACAAAACATACTTATTAGTCTTGTAAGTGGCATCAAATGAGACAATATCACCAAACTCTCTGTAGTTACACTTAGCAACCTCATCAGCCCAAAACAATCCACGAAGTTCAGCATCTTCAACAAAATAATCAAAAGAGAAGTTCGACGTAAACTTCATCCGATCTTCCATACGGTTAATAAGCATCTGAGCATCACTATCACCAATGAAACAATTTATACCACGAGTAAAATTACAAAACTCGGTCTGCGTACCATGAACAAACGTTGTAGATCCTTTCAACCCAGAATACAAACTATGAGCTTTAGTCGCACCAAGATTATGATTAGTTGCTTTCATAATGAACAGCTGTTCATGGTATGGTAGCTTCCTCTCACTTTTTGACAAATGTTTGTACTCTATACGATCTAGTGCGTGATTATGCTCAACAACAAAGCTAGTAAGCTAATATTGAGATGTTCCGGGAATCATATGGAAAACTGCACGCGCTTTGCAACCAGTTACCCTAAAATTTGAAGTCCTAACTTGCTTATCACCTTTCTTACGAGCTAAAGTATTCAAATGAATTCTCTTTGGGCAACCTTCCCTATTGCAAACTAGATACTTCTCTTTTACAAAACCATCCCTTAACCTTTTCTGACTAGACTTTCTAATACCAAATCCAGCCTCAGAAGCATATTTCGCATACATACTAATGCATTCATCAACAGAATTATAAACACTCAAAAGCTTTGGTAAAACACTGGCAGAAACTCTGGGAACCCAAAAAACCGATCCACCAGGAGTATCGATAAAATCATGATGAGCAAAAGATTGAGGAGTTTTAAGAACACCAGAAGCTGAAAAAGAAGGTGGTAAAACAAAAAATCAAAAGCATAAAACAAAAACAGCTTATAAAAACATATCACTGTTGATACTAAACATATATCAACAACAGGCTAAAAAAAAGCAAATGTATCACTGGTGATATGTTTGATAAGCAGTTCAACAAATAATTAAAAACAGCTAAACAAACAAAGTATCATCAACAAACTAACATACAACAAGCAAACATATCACTGGTGATATGTTTCATAACATGTTTGACAAATCACTGGTGATACTGCACAATTATCATTATATCTAAGTTGTTAAGACTAACGGAACAAAAGCATAAAGACAAAAAATAGCTAATAAAAACATATCACTAGTGATACTAAAACATATATAATCAACAGGCTAATTTAAATAAGCAAACATATCACTGGTGATATGTTTCATAAGTTGTTTAACAAAAATAATTATGAACAGCTAAACATATCACTGGTGATACTACACAATCATCATCATGTTTAAGATAATAAGCATAATAACACTATAATCAAAAAAACTAACGGATCAAAAGCATAAAACAAAAAACAGCTAATAAAAACAAATCACTTGTGATACTACACATATATCAACAACGGGCTAACCTAAATAAGCAAACATATCACTGGTGATATGTTTCATAAGTTGTTTAACAAATAATAATGAAAAATCTAAACATATCACTGGTGATACTGAACAATTATCATCATGTTTAAGATAATAAGCATAACAACACTATAATCAACAGCTTATCATCAATAAAAAAAACAGAAAAATAAGCTTAAAAATCAAAATTAAACTCACATGATGCATTATCATCCTCAGAATGCTTAGAAGAAGAATCACTGTAACTGCTACCAGAATTATCACAAACCGCACCAGATACATTACCAGAATCATCGTAAACAGCAACAGCTAAATGATCGGTTGAATTAATAGAAGATTCTGAAACCGAAACAGCAAGTTGATTAAGATCAAAAATCGCCATGCGCAAATCAATTGGGATAATGAGCAATCAATTCGAGCTGGAGAGCAGTGGTGTTGTGGTGGAACCAACGGAAGAGTTGCGGTGGTGTAGCGGTGGTGTTGCGGTGGTAAATGATTATGGAGGGAAAATGTAACTGATTATCGAGGGAAGTCGGTTAAGAGAAAACACACAGTTGGTGTGTGTGAAAAAAAAAAACGAATGAGAAAAAAATAAATAAAATAAAACTTTATATAGGTGGGATAAAATTAGGTTTAATTGATTAAATCTTAGATTAATCTAGGCCATTAGATCAAAAAGGATGAAGGGTGAGGATTTGTTCATTGGTATGCACCAAAATAAGGGTATGCAATTGAATTTTCCTCTAATGTTTATAATAGTAGGAGTTTAGTTTCAATTAATTGGACTAGAGGTATACAAAGTCCAGCGTTGGCCCAAACAGCCCAATTCTAAAAGTCTTAAAAAAACAGCCTTCAGAAGCATCATGCTTTGAGATAGTACAAAACTTTGTCAAGAAAATGGACCCTCAGCTCTAAATCATTGGATTTTGTAGATTTGTAGTCTTAAGAAATAAACTGAAGTTTTCCATGGAAATTGGTTATGCCCATGTAATTCTTAAATTAAATATGCACAAATTAAAGTGAAAACATAAAATAAAAATCCAATTATGAGACTGTCATAAATTATCATAACTACAACGTACTTTTACTTGTGTGTATCCTTACCTTGTTTATAAAACCTCCACAATCATTCACAACATTTTCTTACTTGCATGCTTTACTTCTCTTTCTCACAACTTTTGGAGGAAGTGAAGTGTGAAATAATGGATCAGAAGGTTACAAGCAAAGGGGAAAGTAACAATCTCATACTTGAAAGTGGTAAAAAGGATAATTATGGCTATCAAGGTATTTCATGGCCTCAAAGAAACTTTATGTGCAACTTTTGCAACAAAGAATACAAATCTCCACAAGCTCTTGGTGGTCACATGAATGTTCACAGAAGAGATAGAGCTAGGCTATACTCTTCGCCTCAGTCTCTTGATGATCCAAACCCTAAACCTAACCCTAACCCTAACCCTATTAATGTTGTATCACAACCATCATCAGTTCGTTACCTACCTTACAAGACCTACTATCCGTCTCTTTTCCCTTGCGTTTCAACTACTAACAACAAATATGGAGAAAAGAAGGTCCCATCATTTGTTTGCATGACAAGGAGCAGTATGGGAATGGAAGATAGAGAAGAAGAAAATGAGATTAGGGTTTGGAAGAAAAATGGAATATTTAGCATTGATATGGGGATGGGTTTGCTTAAAGATGAGAAGATTGAGCTGGACTTGGATTTGGAACTCCGACTTGGACGAGCTTAACTGATTCGAATATTCGATGTTATATGTTCTTGTTTAGGATTATTTTAGGTTCACAAATACATGCATTATATGATCACTTGAGTCTCATTGTTGTTGCTGTTCTTGTTTATGAGATCTGATATGGTCCATTTGTTTGGAAGTCATGGTGATCAATGGAAAGATGCTAGGTTATTTACTTCTTTAAGTTAGTTTCTTACATTCCTCTCTCTCTCTCTTTAAGCCATGGAGATCTTTATTATATGTATACTAAATTAACCACTTGTATTTACTTTTCGGTATAAACTCATTTGTAGGGGGATGCTAACTACAACAAATTGGTCATTTGTACACACTTTTTTGTTCGCACTTAATGAAAAGTGAACTTTATTTTTAGATGTATACATGCAAAATGTGACTAAAATGATTATTTTTGGAAAATGGAAACTACATGGTTATGGCAATTCTATCAAAATTATGGGACCAATAGCAAAATCAAGACAAGAAATTAAATGATCAGAGATAGCTAGTGGTTATATTTCACATGTTAACATTAATGAACTGATCGAGCACAAGCTTATAAACATTCTAATTGCATTTACTTTTTTTCTGATAAACATTTTCGTAATGAGTATTCTTTGACTTGAAAAGACGAACGTACGTATATTAGTGCTGACCATAGTAAGCTTTATGTCAGCATATTGAATTGCATGGTATGATGATTACCACAAAAAGGTAGAATAATCTTTTAACGATAAGACTATCTATTTCTATGTTTGCTCTACTCTCAGGTCTCATCTCTTTACACTCATACTATAAGTTCAAACCTCTCTCTTCATTTGATAGTAGATTAATTCATGGTATTTAAACATGTTTTTTTTTTTTTTTTTTCATTTTTATAAACAAAAATAAGTAATATATAAAAATCACATAACTTTAGTTTGGCATGTAACTTGTGAATTTTTTCCATTCGCATCGTTAGTTTCAGCGTATATGACAGTTAAAGTTACGATATAATTAAACATCAAACATAGAACTAATTATTACAACAAGAAAATTAATGTTTCGATTTTACTCTTAGTTTGAGGCTATAAATGTTGATATGCTCAATCAAATGTTACAGCTTTTATGTTTTTTAGCATGAAATTCACTTTATTCCTTTTGTAAAATATGTTGTATGCAGGGGTGGACCTAGTATATTGGCGGGTGTAGCCCGATATTAGTCCTTGAAGTGTGAAATTATAAGGAAAATTTTGATTTTTAGTTTGTGCAACACCCGTTTATATGTTCTGCGCTACTTTAGCTTTGATTTGTATCCTATAACAGTAGTCAAGTTTAAACATTTACTCAAGTTTAAAAACTAAGCTAAAATTTTAACTTGAATGAGAAAATATTAAATAAAAGTCCAATTATGCATCGCCGAAAATGAATCATTTGCTGTGATTGATGAAAATGTGATGAAGCGCTTTCAAACCTTATAACGTCGAAGGAAAAACTTGTTGTAGAAGCGTTGATCTACCCTTTTGTAAACTTTTATTACTATTTCATATAAATATTAACATTTTATTTGACATTTGTTAGCACCTAGGGAAAAAAAATTGTGCAGCACCGTTTAAAAATTTCTGGATCCGGTATGCTTTTGTGTGATCACATTATACATGCATCTCTATTATTAACGCGGATTCCCAACAAATGGCTTATATGTGCATGTGGGTTTAGAAATGGATGTTTTTGCTTGTTCCCAACAAATGTGTTTAAGACATTTGTCAGTCAGTTTCATGATGCCCCTTTCCGTATTTGGAAACCAGACATTTTGTATCAGTTTCATCATACATATTTTGACACATACAAATATACTCATATACTATACAGCAAACTAAGTGTACTAGGGTACATAGCTAGGTCCCTACAACAGGTGAAATTAAAGTGCAAAAAAGATGGGTACTTGGGAAGTAGAGAACATCTTATTTTCTTCTTTATTTTTTACAGTATTATTTTTTATTTGTTGAAACAGCAGTTAAGAAGCATGGGACAAAGTGGTTCATTGGGTAACTGTAATTGAAATGCATGTCAGCTCGATTTTTGCTACAGATATATTTTTGATGATAAAAAGAATGGTTACGATAAAATAATCAGAAATAAAATATATCAACAGTGGTTAAAATGAAAGCTTTGAGGATGAAAGTCTAACAATGGATCAGAGTTAATATGAATAAGATATCGTGTCTCAAATTAATGTGATGCACTTCAAACCGTGTTAATTACGTGGGAATGCATCTAACTTACCATTTTTTCTAGTTCTATGTATGTGTGTGTGTATATATATATATATATATATATATATATATAGTGAGATTTTCTTGCGAAAACATCTTATCTGCGAGAACTGAGAGAATCACCAAAAACATACATGCAAGACTTCAATAATTATATTTTTGTACATATGTTCTAAAAAACAACTTACATGTTTTAAGAAAAACATAGTTGTTCTAAAGAATTTGATAAGAAATTGGAAATACAAAATTTTTCTTCGAAGGTGTGCATGTATGTTCTTATAAGGCGTGCAACGACAATATTGCGGCTGTGTGTAAGGTTTTTGTGAAAAAAGAGGATGAGTTCATGATGATATTGAAGAACATTGGTGGATACTTACGATTATTGATGATTTGCATGTATTTTTATTTTAATTTAAAATGCGTGCATGTATGTTTTTTGTGGTTCTCTCAGTTCTCGCAGATAAAATGGTTCTCGCAAGAAAGTCCCCATATATATATATATATATATATATATATATATATATATATATATATATATATATATATATATATATATATATATATATATATATATATATTGTTATTATTATTATTTTTTCTATTATATAGCCAAACTTTTGAATTTCGCCTTTTATGTATAATTTGCTCATGTAAAATGACCATTTTACTATATGCTCGTTGTCAATAGAGTTGTTACCTAATATAAAAGGTAAAATACTCACGGGATACAAAAAAAGCATGATTTCAAAAGTTGGGTTATTATTATTTTCTTTAATTTTTTATTTATAAAAAAAAAAAAAAAAAAAAAAAAAAAGCCTACATGGAGATTGAAAAAATTGTAAGTCGGATGCATTATGAGGTAAATAAAAAATAAAATAAAAATCTAGAATTAGGATTGTATCCCACATCGCCCAAATTAGGAACTGAGTCAAAATGGGTTCCAAGCTTGTGAACTCCTGCGAGTTCACATGACCTGCGAACACGAATGCAGCTCTAAAAATTCGTCTATTCCCAGATGTTGTACCAATTTATTTTAGTGGCATATTAAGGAAGAAGTCACATATATGGAACAAATTTGAAAATCAATTTTATATTGCAACGATTATGTCTTTGTCACCAAGCTACTATAAATTTAAGTGCTTGCTCATTCGTTTTACACAATCAAAAATGTAACTTCATTCCAGACGAATTTCCAGCAAGCTTCGATCAAGAACACACCATTGTTTTCATGATTGTTCAAGCAAGTTTGTCTCGTCCGACAATACATCTACTTCTTTTATTGTTTTATTTACTAATCTTTATTTAGAGTTTGTCTTACTTACTTGCCTCTATTTTGTCTATATTTAATTTTATATTATTTATTTACTGTTAATTTTATTTAGAGTAAATTGCATAAATCGTCTTTAAAGTTTGGCCAAATTGCATGTTTCGTCCCAAATATTACAAAAGTGCAAGGATCGTCCATGTGGGGAAACCTTTGGTGCAAGTATCGTCCTCACAAGGACGATACTTGCACCAAAAGTTTCTCCAAAAATACCATATTTGCACCAAAGGTTTTCCCACAGGGACGATCCTTGCACTTTCGTAACACTGAGATGAAACATGCAATTTGGCCGAACTTTAAAGACGATTTATGCAATTTACTCTTTTATTTATTGTAATCTAATTTTCTGTTATTTATTTGTTGTTAATTTTAATAGGTGGTGGTAGAATATGTTCTTCTATCATGCACCTTTGAACCTTGTGCGTTTCTATAAAGAGACCACACCTCAATTGAAACCTCATAAAGAAGGTGAACCATCTAATTCACATGTTGTTCAAATTATGAAAGCATGGAAACATTAAGATTTCTTGTGTCAGAACTATATTTTGAATGGTTTGATGGATTATTTATACAACGTGTAGTGCAAGACCAATACTGCCAAAGAATTATGAGAGTTATTGGAATACAAGTACAAAACTGAGGATGCTTGTACGAAGAAATTCGCTGTAGCACGTTTTTCTTATTACAAGATGGTTGATTCAAAGAATGTGATTAGTCAGGTTCAAGATCTACATGTTTTGCTACACGACATTCATACCGAGGGAATGATTTTGAGTGAAACTTTTCAAGTAGTTGCTTATTGAAAAGTTACCTTCAAGCTGGGCGGAATTTAAAAACTACCTGAAGCATAAAAGTGAGGAGATAAGAGTTGAAGACTTGTGTAACACCCCCAAAATTTGATACAGCGGAAGACTCAACAAGCTTTCGGGGTGCTACGGGGATTGGTATCCAACACAAGACAATATAGAACGAGATAAAGTAAACATAATAAAAACACAACCAAAACGGGGTTTTAACGTTTACATTTATCCCAACATCATTCAGAGTCAGGCCCAAAATAACATAACAGTAGGTCCAAAATTAGTTATCAGAGTTTAGAAAAATAGATCCATAAACCATGAGCCACAGCCAAGCCTTCCATTCCAAGCATCCATATCATCACTTAATTACCTGAGAAAACGTGCTAAAAGTCAGCTTTCGCTGGTGAGATCATAGGTTTAAATTCATCTAACAATATAGTGGACATATACGCAAAACGCTTGCTAGCTAGACTAAGGATTCGCTAAAAGCCTGCGGATACCCTCCGCTCCAACCTAACACACGGATACCCTCCGTTCTAACATAGATATTCGGGTAACCCCCGCAATACCAATAAATACTCGGATAACCTCCGAAGTATTAATAACCTATAGGTGCACGCTACAGTATCTAAATAAGCCAACCTTGAATAGTACACACGATCCGTGTGACTAAAGCTGACAATAACCAAATAAGTCAACCTTGAATAGTACACATAAATTATGTGACTAAAGCTGACAAAACATCCTAGTCTATACGCATAGCAAGTTTTATAAAGCATATAAAAGCGATAATAGTCCACATAAAACAATTTGCACGTTTCTCACCCCAAGTATTGAAAACATAGTTCAAGAGTAAAAGTGGGGCTATGACTCACCTCAAGTCCAGAAAATAGCAAGAAGAAGTCGGTAGAAATAAGATGTATAGTAACTCACGAAACAGCAACTACGGACTCGGCACGACCTAACAATATTAACTCGTTCAGAAATCATTTCCTCAATTTCAAAATATTCCCAAACCCGGACGAGAATCCGTTTTATTTCCGAAAATCCATTTCGTATTAGTTTGGTGTATTTGTGTTTGGTATCCATACGGGTGGTGGGTCGACTCAAAATAAACCAAAAGGTCACACAAAGAATAATAAAATAAACTATGGATCTAATATTAGCCCAATATATCATTTAAATAAATCGCCGAAGTTTATCGAATCCGTCGATTTGATAATCCTCATATTTATTTACGTAACATACCGTTCCAAGATTACACCCCGTCCTAAGGCACATAGCACATAAATACTATATGGTAGATATCATAGTCTAATAAATTCCTCATATATATCGTCAAATTGGCCAGATTTCCCGATATATACACTCGCAATTTATTACACTTTACATTTACCACAACCTATGGGCGTCGTAGGATACGATGCCCATTAATATATTCATTTTCATATAGCCAAATAACCCGATTCAACCCTTCGGTTAAGTGGTTATTTAGTTATAGAAAACGTTTATATTAATCGTCATATATCCGTGACAACACGAAAGTCACAAATAATAACTTACCTGGACTCGAGTGACAACGACTCCGCATAACTCGATAAGTTTACCCGTTATATATATACAAAATGACATTTTTATTAAATGTTTAATAATTGTCGAGAGTTTCTCGTTTTATAACACATTTTTATAATAATAATACGTTCAATAATATTACGCCACTTTCGTAGCCTAATATATATCTAGTCGTATTATTTATAATATGACTCGTGATTATTATTATTATTAATATACGCGCTTATATAATTATATATCCGTTATTCACGTCTATATATTCATATAAACGTTTATATTATCAATAACTATTATTACGAGTTTTATTATTTATGTTTTATTTGTAATAGTTATCGAGTCATACGAAATGGTCACATGTCCGAGTCATGACTCTCGGCTCATTGTCCAAGTCCAAAATAATAAGCAAATGTCATAACAATCAATACATCTCCGTCCAATCAATCCCAATCCACGTGCTACAACAATAGGGTCCGACTACGGCACCCGACTAACCTATCTCCGTCAATCTAAGTGACCGTCTCACAATCGGTCCCCACTTTACCATTCGACAACAACTCCACAATCAATACCATAATTCCATTGTCAAGACTACAAAGGTCTCGACCCAACCTAAGCGTTCGGCCAAAAATCCAAATACAACAACAACAACAACAACAACAACAACAACATGAAAAATAACAACAAGAAGTTCATCATATTACATATAATTTAGGTCGGTTTACCAAGCCAAACCCGAGCCAAGTGACCCACTTGGGTCTCGGCTACAATTATGAGTCAAGGAGGACTCGACCAAGGACCATCTTGGTCTCGGCAAAAGCTCAATCGAGCACCACAAAGCTGCCAAATGAGGACCCTTTGGGTCGCGGCACCTAACCAACAACAACGAGAGCTAGGCTCGATCAAAATGAGCCACCAACCAAAACCAATATAACAAGCTCTCACAAAAATATACTAGGTCAAAACCCAACAAGAAAATCAAGCCATAGGGCTCGAACCATGATGAGCCGTGAGCCACGGCTCGTGGTCAACAAGTCGACAACAACCAATCATCCACAACCCGGATACCAAACCTTTATTTTAGCCTCAAAAACCTTATTTCATAACATAATAATTCGATTCCCACAAAAAAATCATCCGTGTAGCCACGGATTAGTCACCAAGTCGAGGCACCCAAAAGCCAAAATCGAACATGCCCACCTTCTTGAACCTCCAATCGGATAGATCTAGTAAAAACAACAAGTTTGGGTCGGATTTGAATGAATCACGAGGTGTTAGGGTGCGTTATACGGCGCGTATAATACACCAAAAGAAAGAGGAAGGGAAAAGGAACAAGATGGTGGTGTTTGTTTTGTTGTGAGGGCGGCGAGATGGTGGTGGTGGCCGGATTTGTGGTTCGGCGGCTAGGGTAAGAAAAGGGGAAGAGAGAGAGATTAGTTGGTGATGAGTGTTTGTGTTTGTGTGTTGTTTGTGTACACCGAAACCACCAGGACCAATTTTGTAGTTATTATTTTTTTTACAAATAATAATAATGATAATAAAAGTAATAATAATGTTATTAGTGGTAAGGGTGGGTAAATGTAAAACATGTGGCCCGAACCCGAACTCATTTCAAACGTTTAATATCTCACGAAATATCTCGTAAATAAATAAAATATAGTCGGACTCGTAAAACGAATCATAAAATTTTCGTTAGGTAACCTAGTGCCATAGTCAACGTAGTACCAGTGAGAATTTAAGAATACATCACCGAGCATAATATCAAAATGAATTATGAAAATAATTCTCGAATTCCTTAACATCATAAACACATAATTACCCACAAAATAGGTCTTACAAGTTCGTTGTGAAATAAAATTTCAAATAAAAATTATAAATGAACTTTAACGTAATGCGGGTTTTCAAAATAACTCCCTAAATTGCCGGTTGTCACATCCTCCCAGTCTCAGAAGAAACCCGTCCCGGGTTTCACTCGGAAAAATTTATCAACGAAGTGAAAAGCTTCGGATATCTCTTCCGGAACTCGTCCTCACGTTCCCACGTAAATTCTGGTCCATGTCGGGAATTCCAACGAACCTTGACGAGCGGAATGCAACTTCTCTTGAGTCGTTTAACTTCACGATCTAAAATCTCAGTTGGCTCTTCCACGAAGTTCAATTTCTCATCAACACGAATATCCTTCATTGGAATGATAGACATCTCATCGGAAAGACATTTCTTCAAATTACTAACGTGAAACACGTCGTGAACTTTACTCAATTCATGTGGTAATTCCAACCTATAAGCCACGGGCCCAATTCTTTCTAAAATAAGAAATGGTCCAATGTAGCGTGGGTTGAGTTTACCACGTTTCCCGTAACATATCACACCCTTCCAAGGCGAGACTTTCAGCATCACTTTGTCTCCAACCTGGAACTCTAAGGGTTTACGTCTCTGATCGGCGTAACTTTTCTGCCTATCTCTGGCTGCTTGCAACCGATCACGAATCTGAGCTACTTTCTCTGTAGTTTCCAAAATAAGTTCAGGGCCTGTAAGTTGGCTATCTCCAACTTTTGCCCAACCAATAGGCGAACGACACTTCCTGCCATACAAAGTTTCGAATGGTGCAGCCTTAAGACTTGTGTGGTAACTATTATTATAGGAGAATTCCGCAAGGGGTAAATATTTCTCCCAGCCCTTACCAAAGTCTATGATGCATGCACGAAGCATATCCTCTAACGTCTGAATGGTCCTCTCACTTTGACCATCGGTTTGGGGATGATATGCAGTACTCATATCAAGTCTCATCCCCAAAGTCGTTTGAAGTGATCGCCACAAAGCTGACGTAAAACGACTATCGCGATCCGAAATAATAGATATCGGGACTCCATGACGTGAAATAATCTCCTTCACATACAACCTCGCAAGTTTATCCACACTATCATCTTCACTTATTGCTAGGAAATGAGCAGACTTTGTCAGACGATCCACAATTACCCAGATAGCGTCACAACCGCTAGCTGTCCTCGGTAATTTGGTAATGAAGTCCATAGTAATCCGCTCCCATTTCCAGACTGGAAGTTCTGGTTGCGTTAGTAATCCTGACGGCCTCTGGTGTTCGGCTTTAACCTTAGAACATGTCAAGCACTTACTAACGTATGATGCTATATTTGCCTTCATATTTGGCCACCAGTAGAACTTCTTAAGATCCTGGTACATCTTGTCAGAACCAGGATGAATAGAGTACCTTGACTTATGCGACTCATGCATAATCAACTCCCGAATTCCTCCATACAAAGGTACCCAAATCCGATCTCCAAAACATAACAATCCATCAGGTCGCTTAACAAATCCTTTCTCATTCTCAGCCATCCCAAATATATTCTCGGCAGATCTGTTTTCTGCTTTCAACGCTTCCGTTTGAGCTTCAAGTATTTGAGATGATAACGGCGATACGATAGTCATTCCCAATGACCTCACTCGTAACGGTGGTATTCTCTCCTTTCGACTAAGAGCATCAGCGACAACGTTTGCTTTACCAGGATGGTAGCGAATTTCACAATCATAATCGCTTAGCAACTCAATCTAACGTCGCTGTCTCATATTGAGCTCTTTTTGATTCAAGATGTGTTGTAGACTTTTATGGTCAGTAAATACAACACACTTGGTTCCGTACAAGTAGTGTCTCCATATTCTTAAGGCGAAAACCACAGCACCCAACTCCAAATCATGGGTAGTGTAGTTTTTCTCATGCTTCTTGAGCTGTCGGGAAGCATAAGCTATCACCTTCTCTCGTTGCATTAATACGGCTCCCAATCCTTTATGTGAAGCGTCACAATAGACGACGAAATCCTCGTTACCTTCTGGTAACGCTAAGATAGGAGCACTACACAACATCTTCTTAAGCAATTGAAATGCTTCCTCTTCTTTATCTCCCCATTCATACGTGACACTCTTTTGAGTCAATTTGGTTAATGGTTTAGCTATCTTCGAAAATCCCTCAATGAATCTTCGGTAATAACCAGCTAAACCCAAAAATTGACGAACTTCGGTTGGGGTTGTAGGTGCAGCCCAATCTTTTATCGCCTTAATCTTAGCAGGATCCACATGGACTCCTTGTCTATCAATCACATGACCCAAAAATTGTACCGTCGGAATCCAGAATTCGCATTTCGAAAACTTGGCATAGAGTTTCTCCTTCCTGAGCAATTCTAAGATGAGTCTTAGATGCTCCTCATGCTCCTTCTCACTCTTTGAATAAATCAGAATGTCATCGATGAATACAATCACGAACTTATCTAAGTAAGGCTTACACACTCGATTCATGAGATCCATGAATATTGCCGGTGCGTTAGTCAACCCAAACGGCATCACCTGAAACTCGTAATGCCCGTAACGGGTTCTAAAAGCCGTTTTCGGAATATCTTCTTCGCGAACTCGAAGTTGATGATATCCCGATCTCAAATCGATCTTCGAGTACACACTCGATCCTTGGAGTTGATCGAACAAGTCGTCGATCCTAGGTAACGGGTATCTATTCTTCACCGTTAACTTATTCAACTCTCGGTAATCAATGCACATACGGAACGATCCATCCTTCTTCTACACAAATAAGACTGGGGCTCCCCAAGGTGAAGAACTTGGTCTTATGAATCCTTTTTCGGCTAACTCCTCCAATTGTTTTGACAACTCTTCTAGCTCGGTAGGTGCAAGACGATAAGGCGCTCGTGCAACAGGTGCAGCTCCAGGTATCAACTCAATCTGAAACTCCACTTGCCTAGTCGGCGGGATTCCCGGAAAATCAACGGGAAACACATCAGGAAAATCACGAACTATAGGCACATCTCCAATGCACCTTTCCTTCTTCTTCGTCTCTCCTTTCTCAGAAATTTGAGCTAAGAAAAGGTAACATCCCTTCTCCATTAGCTTTGGTAACTTCGTGCAAGAAATAACTGCTAATCGGGATGGGCTCCTAGAATCTTTTCGATCTCCTAATATATTTAGGATCTCCTTTCCGTAAGGTACACGCACAATCTTCTCGTCGCAGAGTATGTGAGCACGATACTTAGACAACCAATCCATACCAATGATGACATCAAAACTTCCTAACGTGACGGGTAGAAGATCTATGTTGAAAGGGTGGTTCAAGAAATTCAGCGTGCAACCGCGAATGATGGTATTAATCCTTTCTATATTCCCGTTAGGTAACTCAATATCATATCCAATTCCTAAGGCCATCGGGGGTTTCTCTAGTAAGGGTGCAAATGTAGTGGACACAAAACTCCTATCGGCACCAGTATCAAATAGTATGGAAGCATAACGATTATTGAGAAGGAACGTACCAGTAACGACGTTCGGATCTTCTCCTCTCTCGTTCCCGAGTGCATACACTCTTCCCTGAGTAGCTCCAGCTTCCACACGTTGGTCCCCATTATCTTGTCGTCCACGGTTTCCTCCAGCTCCACGGTTTCCATGATTGTACCCATTAACACCCGAGCCTTGATTTCCACGGTTCCACGATTCTCTACACTCATTCCTATAGTGTCCCTTCTTTCCACACCCATAACAAGTAACATCTGCCTTATTTCTCATCTCAAGAGCAGCCTGAACCATAGCAAGAGGTCGGGCTCTACAGTCCCTAGCTGTGTGTCCTTTCTTTGAGCAATTCTGGCATTTCACACTACACCATCCAGTATGATGCTGGTGGCAACGATCGCACTTGGGTGCATCACCGTTCTGGTTCTTCTTATCTCCGTTCCCAATAGCATAAGCCTTAGCTTGTCTCTTGCTTCGGTGATCATTACCCTTAGAGTGACAGTCTCTCTTTCTCTTTCCATTCTTCTCCTTATCAGCTCCTTCCAATTCCAACGAGTCCATAAGTTGTTGAGCAATTATGATTGCCTCATGGATGTTTGCAGGCCTAGCAGAAATCACATCATTTCTCGTAGCTACAGGCAACCCATCAGTATACCTCTCGATCTTTTGAGTCTCGGTTTTTACCATATCTGGGCACAACAAGGCCAATTCCTGGTAACGACGATTGTAAGTTGTCATATCATTACCCTTAACTTTGTGGTTCCAAAACTCAATCTCTAGCTTCTTGACCTCATTCCTTGGGCAATAAGTCTGAATCAGCAGAGACTTAAATTGCTCCCAAGTCATGGCATAAGCTACATCACTCCCAACTGAATTTCGGTAATTGTTCCACCAAGTTAAAGCTTCATCCTTGAAAGTAAAAGAAGCAAACTTTATCTTCGCATTCTCCGCACAATTACTAACATTAAACACTGACTCAGTCTTCTCAATCCACCTAACCAAGTAAACCACTCCTTCAGTTCCACCAAACTCAATAGGTCCACAAATCTTGAATTCCTTGTAGTGACATCCATTAGCACGAACAGGTGGAAAAGTTCCAGTAGAATTGTTGGAATGATTTGACTCAGCTAGTAGTTCATCAACTCTTTGCTCCACAAGTTGATTGATCATTGCTTGATCCACAGTAGGTGCATTAAGTGGAACATGATCATTGTCTCCCTGAACATCAACATTTTGATTCCTGTTGTTGCGGTTAGTAGTGTCCAGGTTGTCAGGAGTAGGGGTTTCAACATTTCGAGTAGGTCGGCGTCCTCGACGACCAGGGGTAGTCACTGCAGGACCAGTTCTGGTAGCTCTAACAGAGTTTCATCATGTTGCCATTAATCTGTACACCATACAAGTTCATGAGTCTCCAATAGATCTTATCAATATGCTCAACAAGAGTAATTCAACGAAGCCAAGTCATGGAAAGAATAGCAACAATACACCACGTAACATCAATAAAGCGAATAAGGACTCAATTTCCATAACACCCAAAATCACATAATACCATATACTAATAACCATCAACCATACAATAGCGATCTAACATCGTTCCAACTAACGGATAACACAAAACGTACTAATCGTTCCAAAAGAGACGAATACTGAACAAAATACATCAAAATATGATAACTAGCTTTTCTAACCGAACACTCCTCAGTTAAGAAAGCAACAAGACAACATACACCAATCAACTAGCCACGCTGCTGGCGGAGTCTACTCAACTCCTGCCTCAAGCCATCAAGATCCCTCCATAACGATCCTAGCTCCACGCTATGGGTGTCTCGGTCTCTCTTGAGGTCAGCCACCTCCTTCTCTAGCTCGGCATTCCTTTGCCATAGCTTGCGGTCAGCCTCACGAGCAGTAACAAATCCTCGCTGCAAACTATCAATATGCTCGTGGACCTCCATCAAAACTCTCCTCATCTCAGTAGTCCTGCCTACAACTACAATCATATCAACTCTCAAATCCGCTAAAAACTCTCCAATAACTCTCTCAAGTCGATCAGATACACGTGCAACTCTCTCACTAAGCTCAGTAATCCGAGCCCATAACCTGCCAATCTCACCTAATTCTGCATGCTCAGCAGAAACCTCAGAAGATGCATCCGACTCAACGGGACTACCAGGTGGTAACTCAACCAAAAACGGATGATCAGGTGAGTCAGGCTCAATCGGGTGTACAGGTGAATCAGGCTCCTCAGCCTGAGCTGGTGGTACTAACACATCATCATCATCAGGCATCTCATCCTCCTGAGGGTCATCCTCCTCCTCAGGGTCATCATCATCACCCTGCTCAGCCTCCTGAGGGTCATCCTCCTGCTCAGGGTCATCAGCCTCATCCTCACCCTCGTACTCCTCCTCCTCATCGGAAGAGTACCTCATCAATCGTCGTCTCCTACTAGGTGAACCATGTGGAGATGTAGTAGGTGATCTAGGACAACGACGCAATGATGTGGGTGGCGCCTCAGACAGAAGAGAGTGAGCATCAATCTGTAAAGGTGATGGAGTAGGGCGTACCGACATGCGTGCCGTAGCTCGGTGGGCAAACCGTGGGGCCACACGAGCCAAAGCCTGATGAAGAGTAAGCTGCCTCGATGTACCAGGGAGCCCTAAAGAAGATGAGGGTCCCTGCGTAGATGCAGCAGGTAGTGCTGAAGTAGAAGCTGCCCGCGGTACAGTAGCTGAAAGCATGGTCATCTGGTAAGGATCATCAGATGCCATAGTGAACTGTGCAGGTAAAACCGGTGCAGTAAGAATATCCTCGACAACATTAGGCGTAAGGGAGGCCATAGTCTGTGACAACGGCGTAGGATAGGTGTAAGTGTTTCAAAACAACTAAATCACAACTCAAAATACCATACCAAAAATCCTCATCAAATAATTCAAACATATAATTTCAATAAAGAGTTTAAAACACCGCATTACTAAAATGTTTATAAAACATATAGACCATATAATTCCTCGAAACGCCATCTTGTTACTAAAATCCATAAACCTCAAATCATCTCAATAAATCCCAAATCTAACAATCATCTCAAATATCTCATAATACCTCAAATAATAGAAGATGCTTCGGCTTAGCGGGCTGGCGGGCGGTGGTCAAGGATCATTTTTCTATAAAAATACGGTTATAGTTTAGGCGTTTATTTACCTAGTTCTCTATAACCTTGGCTCTGATACCAATCTGTAACACCCCCAAAATTTGATACAGCGGAAGACTCAACAAGCTTTCGGGGTGCTACGGGGATTGGTATCCAACACATGACAATATAGAACGAGATAAAGTAAACATAATAAAAACACAACCAAAACGGGGTTTTAACGTTTACATTTATCCCAACATCATTCAGAGTCAGGCCCAAAATAACATAACAGTAGGTCCAAAATTAGTTATCAGAGTTTAGAAAAATAGATCCATAAACCATGAGCCACAGCCAAGCCTTCCATTCCAAGCATCCATATCATCACTTAATTACCTGAGAAAACGTGCTAAAAGTCAGCTTTCGCTGGTGAGATCATAGGTTTAAATTCATCTAACAATATAGTGGACATATACGCAAAACGCTTGCTAGCTAGACTAAGGATTCGCTAAAAGCCTGCGGATACCCTCCGCTCCAACCTAACACACGGATACCCTCCGTTCTAACATAGATATTCGGGTAACCCCCGCAATACCAATAAATACTCGGATAACCTCCGAAGTATTAATAACCTATAGGTGCACGCTACAGTATCTAAATAAGCCAACCTTGAATAGTACACACGATCCGTGTGACTAAAGCTGACAATAACCAAATAAGTCAACCTTGAATAGTACACATAAATTATGTGACTAAAGCTGACAAAACATCCTAGTCTATACGCATAGCAAGTTTTATAAAGCATATAAAAGCGATAATAGTCCACATAAAACAATTTGCACGTTTCTCACCCCAAGTATTGAAAACATAGTTCAAGAGTAAAAGTGGGGCTATGACTCACCTCAAGTCCAGAAAATAGCAAGAAGAAGTCGGTAGAAATAAGATGTATAGTAACTCACGAAACAGCAACTACGGACTCGGCACGACCTAACAATATTAACTCGTTCAGAAATCATTTCCTCAATTTCAAAATATTCCCAAACCCGGACGAGAATCCGTTTTATTTCCGAAAATCCATTTCGTATTAGTTTGGTATCCATACGGGTGGTGGGTCGACTCAAAATAAACCAAAAGGTCACACAAAGAATAATAAAATAAACTATGGATCTAATATTAGCCCAATATATCATTTAAATAAATCGCCGAAGTTTATCGAATCCGTCGATTTGATAATCCTCATATTTATTTACGTAACATACCGTTCCAAGATTACACCCCGTCCTAAGGCACATAGCACATAAATACTATATGGTAGATATCATAGTCTAATAAATTCCTCATATATATCGTCAAATTGGCCAGATTTCCCGATATATACACTCGCAATTTATTACACTTTACATTTACCACAACCTATGGGCGTCGTAGGATACGATGCCCATTAATATATTCATTTTCATATAGCCAAATAACCCGATTCAACCCTTCGGTTAAGTGGTTATTTAGTTATAGAAAACGTTTATATTAATCGTCATATATCCGTGACAACACGAAAGTCACAAATAATAACTTACCTGGACTCGAGTGACAACGACTCCGCATAACTCGATAAGTTTACCCGTTATATATATACAAAATGACATTTTTATTAAATGTTTAATAATTGTCGAGAGTTTCTCGTTTTATAACACATTTTTATAATAATAATACGTTCAATAATATTACGCCACTTTCGTAGCCTAATATATATCTAGTCGTATTATTTATAATATGACTCGTGATTATTATTATTATTAATATACGCGCTTATATAATTATATATCCGTTATTCACGTCTATATATTCATATAAACGTTTATATTATCAATAACTATTATTACGAGTTTTATTATTTATGTTTTATTTGTAATAGTTATCGAGTCATACGAAATGGTCACATGTCCGAGTCATGACTCTCGGCTCATTGTCCAAGTCCAAAATAATAAGCAAATGTCATAACAATCAATACATCTCCGTCCAATCAATCCCAATCCACGTGCTACAACAATAGGGTCCGACTACGGCACCCGACTAACCTATCTCCGTCAATCTAAGTGACCGTCTCACAATCGGTCCCCACTTTACCATTCGACAACAACTCCACAATCAATACCATAATTCCATTGTCGAGACTACAAAGGTCTCGACCCAACCTAAGCGTTCGGCCAAAAATCCAAATACAACAACAACAACAACAACAACATGAAAAATAACAACAAGAAGTTCATCATATTACATATAATTTGGGTCGGTTTACCAAGCCAAACCCGAGCCAAGTGACCCACTTGGGTCTCGGCTACAATTATGAGTCAAGGAGGACTCGACCAAGGACCATCTTGGTCTCGGCAAAAGCTCAATCGAGCACCACAAAGCTGCCAAATGAGGACCCTTTGGGTCGCGGCACCTAACCAACAACAACGAGAGCTAGGCTCGATCAAAATGAGCCACCAACCAAAACCAATATAACAAGCTCTCACAAAAATATACTAGGTCAAAACCCAACAAGAAAATCAAGCCATAGGGCTCGAACCATGATGAGCCGTGAGCCACGGCTCGTGGTCAACAAGTCGACAACAACCAATCATCCACAACCCGGATACCAAACCTTTATTTTAGCCTCAAAAACCTTATTTCATAACATAATAATTCGATTCCCACAAAAAAATCATCCGTGTAGCCACGGATTAGTCACCAAGTCGAGGCACCCAAAAGCCAAAATCGAACATGCTCACCTTCTTGAACCTCCAATCGGATAGATCTAGTAAAAACAACAAGTTTGGGTCGGATTTGAATGAATCACGAGGTGTTAGGGTGCGTTATACGGCGCGTATAATACACCAAAAGAAAGAGGAAGGGAAAAGGAACAAGATGGTGGTGTTTGTTTTGTTGTGAGGGCGGCGAGATGGTGGTGGTGGTGGCCGGATTTGTGGTTCGATGGCCAGGGTAAGAAAAGGGGAAGAGAGAGAGAGTAGTTGGTGATGAGTGTTTATGTTTGTGTGTTGTTTGTGTACACCGAAACCACCAGGACCAATTTTGTAGTTATTATTTTTTTTACAAATAATAATAATGATAATAAAAGTAATAATAATGTTATTAGTGGTAAGGGTGGGTAAATGTAAAACATGTGGCCCGAACGCGAACTCATTTCAAACGTTTAATATCTCACGAAATATCTCGTAAATAAATAAAATATAGTCGGACTCGTAAAACGAATCATAAAATTTTCGTTAGGTAACCTAGTGCCAGAGTCAACGTAGTACCAGTGAGAATTTAAGAATATATCACCGAGCATAATATCAAAATGAATTATGAAAATAATTCACGAATTCCATAACATCATAAACACATAATTATCCACAAAATAGGTCTTACAAGTTCGTTGTGAAATAAAATTTCAAATAAAAATTATAAACGAACTTTAACGTAATGTGGGTTTTCAAAATAACTCCCTAAATTGCCGGTTGTCACAACTTGCTTGTTCGTCTTCGTAATGAAGAGGATAACAAGTTGGCTAAAAAAACACTTATATGCCTGATTATGCCTGAGGCAAATATGGCTGAGTATGCTCTGTCATATTCAAGTCCAATTCCAAAAGAAAAGGCAAAGGTAAAGTGAATAACGACAAGAAGGGCACAGGGTAGGTTGAGTACCTTGCTTCTAAAGATGGAATTGTGAAACATGAGTTCCAAGGGTTGTGTTACAACTGTCACCAACCTGGTCACCGTTCTGCTAACTACAAGATGCCAAAGCGGGGAGACTCCACACCTACATGCGTGCAGGGGGGAGCAGAAAATCATATTCCTAGGCCAATATGAGTTCCAAACTTGTAAACTGATGTAAGCCCGCGCGACATGCATACACGAATGCAACTTCGAAAATTTGCATGTGTGCCAATCTTTTTGCTGCAGATTTCGTTTCCTTTTTAATTTTCAGATTTTGTATCAGTTTATTTTAGTTACATATTGAGGCTTCTTGAACAAGAAATCACATATATGGAACAAATTTGAAAACCAATTTTATATGGTAGCAATTCTCTCTTGGTCACCAAGCTAGGTTTACACTATAAATTAAACCCCTTGCTAATTCGTTTTAAACAACCAAAAACATAACTTCATTCCAGACGATTTTCCAGCAAGCTTCGATCAGGAACACACCATTGTTTCCGTGATCGTTCAGGCAAGTTTGTCACGTGCGACAGTACATCAGTTTTGGCCGTTGTACTTTAAGAAACAGATGGCGACCAAAGGCCTCTTGGCCCAACGGTATGTGAGTGGCCCATCAACCTAGAGGTTGTAGGTTCAAGTCTCGTCGGAGACATGTGAGATAGAATTTGTAAGATAGGTGATGTAGGTTGTAAAATTTGACGTTCTAAAAAAAATGACAAATTTGTTTTCAAGAAATTGTGTTGAATACGAGCCTCATGTCTTGACCTTTTATTGTTTTGTTTAATTATCGTTATTTTTTTTTCTCTGCCCCTATTTTGTTTGTACTTAATTTTATGTTACATATGCACTGTTAATTTTATTTATTGTAATCTTACTTTTAATAATAAATTTTAACCGTTTCCCTATACAATTACATAATATATAATATATACATCATAAACATGTCTCACACATGTTTTAGATGAAGCTTGAATCCACGAGTACTTGCTCCTATGATGTGTAACACAACTTATTATCATTATGCCGTTGTAATCTTAAGAGTACATGGTAAGAACAACTAACCAACTTATTCTATGTAAAACCCGTATATCTCATTAACCTCATAAAACAATACATAAATAGGATTAGAGGTTGTTGGAAAATACCTCGACAACAATCCGAAATTCGATCGCGAGTTGTATCGAGCACACGAATAGTAGACACTAGAGACTACAAAGAACCGACAAGAATATGCACACGATATACCCTCAACGAACCCTTTATTAAAACCAATAAAGCTTTTACAATTGAGGAAGAAGAATGAATAACTAGCATAATAGAGATGAGGAGGTGGAAACCTAGCTTGCCTTGCACTCCAAGCTGTCTAATCCTAGTTATTGTCTAATACCTAATCTAATTACAAAGTACACTTAAGCCTCTAAACTACGTTTAAGTTTACTACTAATATTCTAACAATTTCCACCTTAGGAGTAACACTTAAACATAACCGATACTCAACATCTTTTCCTCGTGCTGGAACCTCGGACCGGGGACCACCTTGTCGACCAGGCATTGTACTTCAGTAATTTCCGAAGATTAGCTTCCTTAGACTCATTCACTTTCTTCTTTTCAGCAACATTACCCTCTGCACCTTCTTGACCAGGTACTCCGGTTACCGTAATGTCTGCCCCCACCTATATACCAAGGTGTACTTTTTCCTGCTCATTTACCAAGCAACCCGTGTTTGTATTTTCTTCAAGTTGCTTGTCCTCTAACTTTCTTTGAGCCACTCCAGCATCATCGTTACTAACCTGAACATCCTCAGCTTCACGATTCCCTTAAGCTCCCTGCAGTTCCACCTCAAACCAAACACGTTCATCAACCTGTACTCCATGGACTCCTGTTTTAACACCAGGACCAAGTTGTTTGAACCCAACTTGTTTATGACCAAGTTGTTTGAACCCAATTTGTTTAGAATCTCCATGTTTTTGTACACCAAAAGTCATCACTTTTGCTTCAAGAGTATACACACAGTTCTCTTTCCTGATCCCAGTCATCATAACCCGACAACCTTTGATCACCTTGACTCTACCCATCTGCATCTTCACAGTATAACCCTCTTTTTCAAGAGTACCCAATGAAATCAAGCTTCTTCTTAACCCTGGAACATACCTGACATCTTCCAGTATAAAGCTTGAACCATCATGCAACTGTCTCTTCACTTTTCCTGTCCCTCTGATAGTGCATGTCCTGTTATCACCTAACTGAACTGAACCACCATAAAAAACCTTGAAGTCATACAAAAAATCCCTCCTAGGTGTCATATGATAAGACCCACCTGAATCCATTACCAATTCAGTCATCTCCTAATTCCCGACTACCACCAATGCTTCTCCAAAATAGGCGTTACTGTCGTCATTAGAAGAATCAGAATTCTGATAATGTTTACCCTTCCTGACGAACCCACTTGACTTCTTCCTTGGACAGTCTCTCTTCAGATGATCCTCTGAATGACATATGAAGCACTTGAGTTTACCAGTTCTACCCCTTGATTTGAACCGCGAACTTCCACCAGAATGAACTTTCCTTGAATGATCTGACCCTCCCCTTACATATAACCCATCACCAGTTTCTTCCTTTGTGCCTTCAGTTCTTTTCTTCAACTCTCTTGAATTCAGAGTCGCCAAAACATCCTCCATTGTCAAGGATTCCCTCCCATACAACAATGTCTCCACAAAGTTTTCGTAAGACGATGTCAACGACGTAAGTAACATAAGTGCCTGATCCTCATCCTCAATCTCGATATCAATATTCGCCAAATCAAGTATCAACTTATTAAACTCATCTATATGATCATCCAGTTTCATACCTGGACTTATATAGAATGTGTACAGCTTCTTCTTCAGATACAGTCTATTTGCTAAGGACTTAGTCATATATAGACTAGTTAACTTCGTCCAAATTCATGCAACAGTTGTTTCCTTGGTAACTTCCCGTAAAACCCGGTCTCCCAAGCATAGAATCAAGGTACTGTATGCCTTCTTCATCAAAGCAACCTTTTCACCTGCTTCCATGTCCACGGGTAATGTCTCTAATGCAGCATCACATCCCAGCTGTACCATTAAAGCACGCATCTTTATTTGCCATAACCCGAAGTCATTCTTCCCATCAAATTTTTCGATGTCAAACCTAGTTATTGAACTAGCCATTCTTCTTTTATCTTGCTAAAAACCTTGTGAAGTTGTTTCTTAACCAACTTTACCGACAAGCCTCACAAGCCGTGTGCAATATTCTCCCTTGTTGCTATAAACCCTTCTTGCAAATCGAATTAATTAGAATAACCCTAAACCCTCGATTTCGAACAAGCAAACCCGATCGTAAACTTGAAACCCAAGCTAACCACGATCGAAACTTGAACCACAAGAAAAAAAACACAACAAGAAAACCCTTCATCTTTTAAAACCAAAAATACGATAACCGAAGTTGAGTTTTAAACAAAACTCGAGTAGTCTTGACAAAAAAAAATCACCGTTGTAGCAGTTTAAGTGATATGTGAATAAGATAATATTTACTCACCTTGGTATTAAACCCCTCACACCACCTTTCTTTTTATTCTTTTAAAAAAATAAAAAACAAAAACGAATATTGATTTCTAGAAGATCCTACAAAGGAAAATATACCTTGCCACCTGTTAATAGTTTTCACGTGGGTTTTAAAATCACAAAAACTCTCGTCGACCGATTGCTACACCAAAACCTATTTCGAAACCGAAACTCGATACCTCGATCTAGCACTCAAACTTCGATGACCACAATAACCGCGGCTCTTGAAACCACTTGTTGGAAAATACCTCGACAACAATCCGAAATTCGATCGCGGAAACTAGATCGCGAGTTGTATCGAGCACACGAGTAGTAGACACTAGAGACTACAAAGAACCGACAAGAATATGCACACGATATACCCTCAACGAACCATTTATTAAAACCAATAAAGCTTTTACAATTGAGGAAGAAGAATGAATAACTAGTATCCCCCTCATCTCTATTTATAGAGATGAGGAGGTGGAAACCTAGCTTGCCTTGCACTCCAAGCTACCTAATCCTAGTTTATGTCTAACACCTAATCTAATTACAAAATACACTTAAGCCCCTAAACTACGTTTAAGTTTACTACTAATATTCTAACAGAGGTGCAAACCGGAAACCGGTTTTTTTTTAACCGGTAACAAAACCGGAACCGGTTTTTTGAAACCGAACCGGTTAGACCGGTTTTTGATTTTTTTCCCCAGACCGGTTTTTTACCGGTTCTATAACCGGTTTTATCCGGTTTATAAAAATAACCGGTTTTATCCGGTTTATAAAAATAACCGGTTTAAACCGGTTTTTTTATTTAATTTTTTTTTATATATATATACACGTGGCCCGCTTTTTTTTTAAAAAAAAAAAAGAAAAAAAATGTTACCTATCCCACCTCGCCAAGGCGGAAACGCGAGGGTGTAACTTCATGGATATCATCACAACACATGGTGTCTATATAGAGAATAACTACATGCAATAAAAATAGCAAAAGTATAGACACAAAGTGTCATAACAATACCCGAAAGAAAAAAACATGATAAACTTCAAACGCATAAATAAACCACTTCCAATGCAACTAAGGTCTCGTCTAATCACTTCCTTCTATCATAGCCTTAGAATGCTCACCTGAAAATGATGCTTAAAATGTCAACATAACGTTGGTGAGATTCATAGGTTTAAGACTCAAACACGCTAGGCAACCAAAATCACAGTGATTATAAAATATAGCTGGACAAATAATTACAGTTATCATATAAGCTACATGTATTCGCAAGGCAACAACACACATAAGGCAACAATCGGGCGGAACATGCCCACCGATCCAAATTCACAACATACCGGGCCGGAACGTGACCCCCGCTCCAAATAATGGGTAAATTAATACCCTCCGATCGGACCACACAGAATAAAAATGAGTAGGGATGCTACTCTCCAATTAGGTCGTATGCACGAGCAACAAGGTAAGCACCCTCCCAATTGGACCACACAGACTAGTAACGAGTAGGAGTATTACTCTCCAACTGGATACTCCCCCCCAATTCGACCACACAGCATTATCATCACATTATCCAATCCACATAATCTGGTACGAGTAGGAGTATTACTCTCCAATTGGATGCTCCCCCCCAATTGTACCACACAATAACATCACATAACATATCATTCACATATAGCATACATACAATAACATTATAAGTCCAAGCTATTTGACACACACACATAATCACAGTAATTTAAAACATTTAAGACAAACATCATTCCCATCCCAAGTTTAAAAAAAAGTAAAAATATGGGACTATGAACTCACCTTAAACTCCGCAGCTTCTACAAAAACAATTCACAATCTATAGCACACAAAAATAATCCACATTACACAAGGTCAAGCTAAAAGCTACAACCCATGTAATACTCATATGATGGATATCTAAGACTCATATGACCCACCATGGATCTCCTAGACACCATACTAACCACCACCATAACCTAACACTCACTAAATCCCTTGCACTTATAAAACCAGAAAACGCAGAATTTTTGGGTACATTCGCCCACATGAAATCACGACAAATAAAACTCAACAACTCACACCAAAAATTTACCATGGTCTCTCATAACCATACAAGCAAATCCCAGAAGGCCATGGACCAATAATACACACAAGTACTCAAAAGAAAATCAAACTTGTCAACTACTCAAATTCGGATCTGAACGCACACAAAAAAGTTTTAATTAACATAAAATACTTCCACAAGTTTTTATCGCGAATCCTTTTCGTGGTAGTCTAATATAACCTAATACTTAACTATTCCAGAAGTCCTAGTCAAAATACCACTTTTACAACCACAAAAAACCCTCAAACTTTTACCCAAAATCTGTCCCGGTTTGACAGCTTTGACACCTTAACAAAGAAAAATCAAAAGACCAACTTCCCGACCTTGAAATCAATCGTGGCTGGAATTTTTGGAAAGATCTTTCATTAATCTTCAATTTAGACCAAAATTTCGTGACTTAACTCCTCACCATCTGTTAATTACACTCACATCTTTACAGCACTACTTTTCTGTCCAAACCCTAACTCAATAACTAGCATGTTTTACGCTAAATCCTCTTAACCAAACATCATACTATTACTAATTATTGATCCCAACATGTTTAATAAAATTAATTTACAGAAGCTAACACAAACCCTAATCCATCATAACTTGTATTACATGAATTTAATCAATAATTAAACAATTAAGGGTTTACTAGGCATACCTTAGGCTTGTTTTCTTCACATAATTGAAACCCTAACATTATTCTTCTTCCTTTGCATCCCTTGAACGACCATAATACTCAAAAAAACGTTCAAGGGTTGTTTGAGTTTGTATATATATTAATTTTGGATAATCCCTGGGCCTAAGAGTCATATTTGGACTCAAATTGGGTTTCCTTTTTCCACTAAAAACCCTCTAGCCGATTTTTTTATATATAAGGGATATATATTTATATTTTTTTTATTAAATTAATTTATTACACTCAAAACCTCATACTTTTAATATTTTATAAGTACCCGTAGCCAATCCTAACGTCTTACGCGATAAACCTTAGTTTTTAAGACAAACCGGAAAAGTATCATTTTCAAAAATAAACTTTTCAAAAATAGATTTTCACACTCTTTTATAAGCATAACACATAAAAACAAACTCCTCGTAACTTGCTAACACTCAAATACTTAAACGAAGACTCGTTACGCAAAAACACAAAAACACCAAAAACTACACAAGTCATTTCTACACCACAAAGGTGATCAAAATGAACTTTCTCAAATTCCAAACTTTCCAAATCACAATAAAACCACTTACGCAAAGGGATTTAGTGCTAAACCTCACCTATATCACACTTATATCACTTCAAACACCTAGGACACACCAAACAAACGTCAACCGAGTCAAGACTATCAGTCAAACTGACCTGCCAAAACCACGGTTGTTACATCATCCCCCACTTAGGGAAATCGCGTCCCGAGATTTCAACTACTATAGTCACCACTCACAACAGCAAAAGGAAATTTATCGATTTTTAAGCGGATAAATACCACACCATAAAATCACAGAGAAAGAATCGCAAAAATGTGAACCGACTAAATACTCGAATTCACACGATAGAAAACATTCCGTCACTCCAACGATACACGCAAATAGATACACTCCCTGATCAATAACACCAATGATCAAAACGACTTCTCACAGGTAGGTACGATACCCTCGAACCAAAAGAAAATCCAAATGGTAACCGCAGGAAACACCACATATAATGGATACACACAAAACAAACATTAATTACATCTGATCCTCACGTTCCCAAGTAAACTCAGGACCACTCTTAGAATCCCACCATATCTTTACCAACGCTATCTCACCAAACTTCAAACCCTTAACATCTCGATCCATAATCTCAATAGGTTTCTTGACAAAACGGAGGGTCTTGTCAACCTTACTTTCATCTATTGGCACATGCGGACTAGCATCCACCAAACACTTCTTTCAATTAGATACGTGAAACATATCATGTACACCACTTAATTCCTCATCTTACTTCAACCGGTATGCCACAAATCAAATCCTTTCCGTAAATCTCAAATGGTCCTACGTATCTCGGTGCTAGCTTGCCTTTCTTACCGAAACGCACAACACCCTTCCAAGGAGATACTTTTATCCTCACAATATCACCAACACCAAACTCTAAGGGCTTACAGCAATAATCCGCATAACTCTTTTGGCGATCTCTTACTGCCTTAAATCTCTCTCTTAAATCTGAAAACCTTATTCGTAGTCTCTCGTTCTAGTTTAGGACCAATTAGTTGACTTGTTCCAACCTTTGCCCACAGAACAGGTGACCTACATTACCTTCCATACAACTTTTCACACGACACATACTCAATACTAGAATTATAATTGTTGACATAGGAGAACTCAGCTAAGGGTAAATGTATACCCCGGCTTCCCCCAAAATCAAACACACCCATGATCTCAGCTCACCATCCAATGCCTGATTTGTACGCTCACTTAGTTCACTCATTAGAGAATGATAAGTCGCACTCATCTACATACGCGTTCTCAAGACTCCATAACACGTTTACCACTATCGCGAATTAAGTATTTCATCATGTTTCTTGCGACACCCCATGGCTCATTACCAACTCACCGAGCGAAAAGTCTCGCCTACTCCTCCATACATCTCTTGCAAAGGTAATGATATGTCTTATCCATTCTTGGATGTATCAAATACCTTGCATGGCTGCTGTCCTTACGCTTCCTCTCAATAGAACCAATAGATGGTCCCCAAAGTACATTCCTCCATCTTCATTCCTTTCCATTTACTGGTCTAAACCAAGTAATCATTCTTCTTACATGTTCTCATCCTTGAACCACTCTCTCTAGGCTGTCAACATCATCCCCGTAACTCCGAACTGAATTATCATAATCATTGCTCACCAACATCTAAGTTTCACTCGTTCACTCCCGCTCAGCGCTCTTACCACGATGTCCGACCTTCCTTGACGGTGGCGAATCAGACAATCGTAGTCACTGAGAAATTCCACACCCAACTTCTCTTCAACATATATTAACCTCTTGTCAAATATATGCTAAAGATTCTTATGATCCGTGTAGATAACACTTCCTGCTCCATTCAAATCTCATCTCCAAGTTCTATTTCCCAACTTTAAACCATGTATCACACAGTTCCTCTTATGGATCTTCCACCTCCGTGATGCCTACGCAATCTATAGAAAGATAGAAATGAATCGCCAATAATACCTGCCATTCCTAAGGACAATCGTCTCTCAGATGGTGTCTTAGGTACTCTTCACCACTTTTATCTTACTAATGTCCACGAACACTCGCTATCGTTGACCACCTTCCTGAAGAACGTACATCTTAAAGCTACACCTCTCACTTGAACAACTTGGCAAACACCCTCTTCTTCTTCAACGAACAAATTGATAATCAAAACGACAATCTATCCTAAGTAAACGACGCGAACCATGAAATCGGTCGAACTAAAACGTATACTAACGAACTCAAAAGGGGTACGAATTACCGACTAACGAAGTAACGAACATCAAAATCAAAGCTAGAAAAATACAATGAGAAAATTTTCCCAATAAAAGTAGACACGGATAAAATGTTCATGAAAACCCATACAAAGAAAATATAAAATACACATACCCATAAAACATCCACAAGCGTACCTCAACGAAAGAAAAACTCAATGAACTAAATACATAACAAGTTTGGTAAATGAGAACCATAGACAGTTCTTATTCCCGTACTCAACCTTCCAAAAACAAATGAACACCGTTTTTTTACAAGACATATCTTAAAATTATACATTTTTATAATATATATATACCATTTTTGAAAGACATCAACATAACTATTTTTTTCCACTCTTCAATTTCACCATAAAAATAATGGTTTCTAACAAATGACCTTGAAATACCCAAAACGAGTTTTAAAATACCATAAGGACTCCAACACAACCCCTTTACTGGATACGAAAAACACAGAAGAATCACATAATCAAAATAATCATCAAATGAATCTCATACAAGTGAACACTCACGCAAATGCATTGCAAACCAAACGATGAACTTACAGACTCATTCGTACAACGATCAAACCAAAATCATAGAAAAACACCGACACTAACAGTTCACAAAACATGTCACGAAATTCAATTGGTGTGTGTAAATGAGGGATTAAATATCCACACCAACTCGTCACGAACCAACAATACTTGAAGAATAGTATAACATTCATTCCGAGGAATGAATGTATGGAATAACCAAAGAAACGAAACAGTATCCAACAAAACGAATTCGATTACCCAACACCTATCACGACGTCAAATAGAAAGAATATGGCATCTGTACCATCATGGTACAAATAGGAATGCCAACCAAAGAATTAGGTATACAAACGGAGCGTCTAGCAAACGAATCAACTTAAATACCACAACATAAGTACCCACCGATAATTGAGGTATCAACATATGATAGGTAGGATGGAATCTTACCACCCACACACCCCAACATATATCGACTGCCCAAAAGGTTAAGCGAATACTTCTCTAACCATACAGCCATCACCAACATGATATCACATACCATCTTCCATAACATTTAACAACAAACATCAATCAATGCAATAATGGTCACAAGTCCACGTGTGTGATACCCTTATAATTATGTTCGCGACCATAGTTATAAGCCTATTCCAAACGCATACTTACTTCCAGAACCACTCATCTCAATGATAACGCACATATACCACATAACACCTAATACACCATGCAATCTATGCTATCATACTTGCAAGTCCACTTGTGTCATGACGCATGCATAATTATGTTGGCCACCATAATTATCTATGCCCCCGTTCATAAGTGTACTCCCTCCTATGATAACACATCATGCAAACAAACATGCAAACAAAAACAAAAGACGTCGCAAACAATCATCTCGCATGGAACAATTCCAACGATCACGTAAACTCTATAATCAAAATTACTTGGATAAGGTCGATCCAATATCCAAGAGTAATCACGCTCCAACATGGCTCCAGACGGTAAAAGACAAATACAAATTCCAAAACATAACACAAAACAAAAGACGTCGCATAATGGCTCAACTCCACTCTCGCACTTATCTCCCCACTCAGATCAATTCAACTTACTACTCGTTGTGGACTCTAGATCCGAATCCACACCATTCCATCCTAACTCCCTTTCATCTTTACTCAACCACCCATTCATGTTTCCTACATGTTGAGGTAGTCGACAACATGCAAAATCATATCTATTCTTTTCTTCCAATTCCACATGATTCATAAGCGCATACAAATCACGAGGTTTAGACTAAACCACATCTCCATCCTATGTGAAGTGAGGACACTACCAAGGATATTTGGTAATGGCTCCATCTCCAGAAGTCACCGTGGTTCCAAACCTCTCCACTTCTTCTCCACCAATGTTTCCCATACACGTCCTCTCCTTGTCCGAACATAGATACATGCTATCGGGAACTCGAATTCTGCAGTTAATCCGTTTCATCCGACCACTTCTCTCGCATCCGATAGCGAAAATGGTAGTTCAACGAAGCATCTTACGCGCGGAAGTCGATATATATAATACTACGTATATGGAATAGAATAGACGTCCGAACTCAATAAAATAACTCATAAGTTAAGAAAATAGACATGTAAAAGTATTATACTTACACATAGGTCCTAAATACAACTATATGAGGGACTCCTAAGCTATAGTCTATGTTCAACCACCTAATTCTCCATAACCAAGGCTTTGATACATAGCTCTGATACCTAAGCGGAAGCGTGGTGGGCCCATAACCCACAGGTCCTAGGATCGAAACCTGGCTCCGATACCAATCTGTCATACTTCGCCAAGGCGGAAACGCGAGGGTGTAACTTCATGGATATCATCACAACACATGGTGTCTATATAGAGAATAACTACATGCAATAAAAATAGCAAAAGTATAGACACAAAGTGTCATAACAATACCCGAAAGAAAACAACATGATAAACTCCAAACGCATAGATAATGTAACACCTAAAATCTGAGAACATGTGAAAAGACCAAATTGCCCTTACAAATTTGAAATTTAATTAAAAGCTTATAAAGTCTCCAAATAAATCCCAAACTTCAAACAATGCACAAGTTATGTATCCAAATAATTTTAACTATTACATTTAACATTTATACAAGTGGTAAAATTACCAAAATACCCCTACAAGAGCCGAATGAGATAAAATGAATTTTAAGGAGATTTAATTTGATTTAAATTATGCAAAATAAGGAAAATAATCACCAAAGATATTTTGTCAACCCATATCACGAAATTTCTGGTCCTTCCCCCCCTTATACCACACGGCATTCCACTTTAAAAAGTCAATCCATATCTTTTCTCCTAAACCATAATTGCCGACCTAAAATAAACACACAAAGAAATTCTCACAGCCTCCATTCGACTCTCCCATCACTCTCAAGCATTTTTCTGTGATTCATCAACATCCTAAGAAGCCAAGAAAAATCCCATTCGAATTGTTGAAGCCTTACACAATCGTAGCATTTGTTTTCCTTTGTCGAGCCCTAGAAAAGAGGTAAAATGTTTCTGCTTCAATCGACCACTATATAATTCATCTATCATTTTTCTGATGTTCCTTACATGTAATAAGACCCACGAAAATTGGTTTCAAGGTTGCTAGGCCTTTGGTGAAGTTGTGAAGCTTTTTGGAGTGTTTTGGCCAATTGAGTATACATCTGATCGAACTGCTGTTTCCACACGTTCCAAAATTGATTTGGTATTTTTCTCAGACCCTTTATATCTTATAAACATCAAATAAATTGTTGGATTCGACCCATGCATGCTCGACATCCCTTTCGTGATTTAAAACCCTAAAAACGAGTGTAATTGTGTAATATACCTTTCGATCCATAACAATTCCTAATAAAATTTATTTACACTTGTTATAATGTAATATGATCTGGAAAATTATTGGAAGAATTATCATGGCTTGAATCATGTGTTTTCGAATTATTTTGGTTTATCGATTTTTAAATAAAACGTGTATAAATAAAAGGGAAAAATCCATACGATTTGATTTTATGAATTAGGGCTTGTTTTTGTAATGATTAATGATCTTTAATGTGCTGGAAATTATTAAAAATGGATTAGGTTTGATTAGGGTTTTAATTCCATGATTTTATGTCATGCGATTTGTGTTAAAAGGTTTTGGGTGAGTTTTGTAAACTTTGAAACTTAAAGGTTAATTCTGGAACTTTATTTGGGCTGTATACTATTCGACAAAAATATAAGATGAGGGTGCTATGTGTAAGTTTTGCATTTAAATGGATTAAAATGTATTTAATGATTAATTAGGGTTTGTTTTGAAAATAATTAAAGTAGAGGGACTAAAAGTGTAATTTCTGGAAACTTGGGACTGATTTGAGTAATAAAATATATTCAGGGGGTTTTGTGCTAATTTGGTAATTTAATGGCTTAATATGTAATTATAGATAATTAAAAGTTGAAATTGTAAATTAAAAGGTTAAATATGTAACTTTGATAACTTGAGGGACTTAATGTGTAAATTATGAATACTTGAGTATCCATTCGTATAATATGATAAAATAAGTGCTCATTGTGTAAAATGGATAAGTTAAGGGTTTAATGTGTAACTTTGAATACCATAAGGTTTAAAGTGTAATTTTGGAAATATAAGAGTGAAAAAGGTAAAGTTATGAAACCCTAAGGACCAAATGTGTAAATATGTTAAAAGATACTTTGATTTCATTAATAATGACTCAACTTTCTAATTATGGAAACTTTCTAAAAGTGGAAACTTACTATTTATGGAAACCTGCTAAAAGTGGAAAGTCACTTTAAATGGAAAGTTACTAAAACTGGAAAGCCGACTAAAATGAGAAATCTGAATTGAATAAGTTATTAATAATAAGCCGATCATTAATTCGTGTAGATTCGTTGAAGAAGGAGTGTTTCCATATGCTTACGTATGTTATGATTTCGATGGCGATTGAGGTACAGATATTCTGACCTTTCTCAAAAGGTTTCTCATGATCTCTTTCATATTCTGATCCGTTAGTTCCCGAATTGATGCCATTGCTATGATCCCCTTTACTTGAACTTTCTCTGTTGATCCCACTTGATATGACCTCCGTTATGAAACCATGCTATGAAAACCTTTTAATTATGCCATGGAAATGTTTTGAGAAGAACCGATTTGAAAAGATGTTTATAAATGATGCTAAATTTTCTTTTTAAAAGAAAGGTTATTTAACTTTCATGAACCCTATATTTTGAAAGACCATTTTTATGAAAACTGTTTTAAAAGATTATTTAAATTGGACTTTTAATAGAAACTTTTGAAACGGACTTTTGAACTGAACCATGAATTTTTTTTTGAATATGAACCTTGGCCTGATAAACTCTGAATGGACCTTGAATACTATTTCTGATATGATTTTGAGATGACTTTGAGATAAACCTTTGCTATATGACCTTTTGCATGACTTTGAGACCTGACTCTTAGTTTGATACCCGAGCCATTTATGTTTCTCCTACCTATGGAGGTACCATAGGCATGTCTGTGATGCACCACTGGCATGACTCATGTGTGGGTGAGTGATTTCTCACGCCGTCCCTTTTTATGATTACTATTATGGCCATTATGACTTTGAGTATATGACTTTGAGATTGACTTTGAGTAAGGGGCGTATGGGTTGCAATCCTAGACATGTATGCTTAGTGGATTTAACTATGACTTTGAGTTGACTTTGAGGTGATTGGTACTGTGTGCTATACATGCCCTTCACAACCCCTGGGAGCTGATCACTCCACCCTTATGATACATGAGGACACCCCTCATATTATCTGGTTGCCTGAGAGGTATCCCCTCTGATTGTGAGATTATGAATTGAAGGCTTATGACTTTGAGATATGACTTTGAGTTTTGGGCTCGTGGTAGATGACTATCCTTTCTTCTTTATATTCTATTACTCTTTTATCTATTCTTTATTCTATTTCCCCAATGCACTATATTTCAGTTCTGTTTCATTATCATTACTTTGTATATGTATCTGTTCACTGGGCTTTTTAAGCTCAGCCGCATTTCCTTTTCTTGCGGCAGGTTTTAGTAGGAAGCTGGGTTATGGGAAGAGAGTGTGACTGGACTTAGCAGACTATGCTTTGGACTAGAGACGATTAGATGAAGTTTCACTTTATTAGACATAGTATTTATTGTTTTGTAACCTTGTAGTTTCAGATTTTCATTTGTAACCCTGAATTTCGTTGTATGTATGAATCATATGCTTGTGTTTGTTCTGATATGTCACTGTAATGTAATACTTCTACCCTTATCGGGTTGGGGTGTTACAATTATGGTATCAGAGCCCAGGCTGTGATTCGTAATACATTTACCCTTGACCTGTGAAGTTTGGACCCCTAAGTTTCCACTGTAGGCGCTCATAAGACAACCTTTGAAACTTTACATTAGGATTCCCCATAGGAACCTAAGTTATTACCAGTGAGGAATGGGTAGACTAAGACACTTATGTAAGTATCATTTGCTTCCGTATCACTCTGATCGTGCCTTTGCTCTTAGATAACCTTATAAGGACCTTTGTTTCAGAAGTTAGAAGTTTTGCAACTTAAGCTTAGTAACCTAGTAAGTTTGGAATACCTCGGAAAGCTACCTGGATACCTTACACATTTAAGTTTCACCTTCAGATTTTGATCTCCGCCTCCAATTTGTTTGATAAGCTGTTTGACACCTTTTCGACCACATCGTAGGTCATTCAACCACAATGTGTTCGACACATTCTGTAAATTCATTACTTATGCTGGGTATGAATGTATCATCCGATACTACTTAACTCTGTATGATCCATTATTACTCCTATGAGAATTTTGGTAATTATGAACCACGAATATGAGAAGTTTTGTTTCCTCTCTTTGAATGATGAACCTTGTTCTGCCAACCGTTTCCTTTGGAAGGGTATAATGTAAATACTATCTCTATATGGATTTGTTAACTAAGCATGATGATGCTGATAACTAAGATTCTGTACCTCTCACGATTGACGATTATACGATATTCGTATTACCAATGATACACATCCTACCTGCTACTTATGCTAAGAAGCTAAACGAAATTCCCACACATTGAACTGTTCGTTTATCCATCCCAACATTTTTGTTGAACCATGTACTTGACTCTGATATATGAACTATCTGTATGATTTGACGACTGTATTCACTCTATGAATCCTTTGACTTTGAGATGTCTGATTGTACGGTCTTTTGGACTAAATGGCTATTCGTGAAGATACCATAGACTACCATATCTGAAATGTGACCTTAAAAATCTGCTTCACCCTATTCCATTATGATGACTCTCTACATCTGCTAAAATTTCTGTCACTACGGAAACACCTACCCCAAACTCATGTGATTACCAAGTTGTCCTGAAACCCATTATTATCAACCCTTGGAAAGTTCTACTATTGGGAAATATTTTGTCATATGAAGATTTTCCGGTATTCTCTGATGAACCTTTTGGTACTCCTTCCTGCTTAAGAAGTAGAGTGGACATTGAACCGATATCAGTGAAGAAACCATGGTGCCATAGAAGTTGAGAGATTGAAGGAGCTGATGGAATATGATTTTTAACCTTGGTGATTCTCTTTAGATGCTCTTGTTTGTTTATGAAGAAGAACGAGAGAAGTATGCGATGACGTATCGACTATCGTGAACTTAAACGTACCACTATCACTAATCATTATCTGTTTCCGCGTATCAATAATTAATTTGGTCTTCCTTTGAAACTCCGCGTCTGATTGCATCATTTTAGATTTGAAGGACTGAAGAAGCAACCACAAAAACTTCTAAGAAGGGGGTTAACTAACCGAGAGTAACCTTTGGGAAGTATTTCAGTTCCTGAAGAAGAAAGAAGGCGTTGTGAAATTCCCTGAGATGATTTCTGAAGTTGCCTTTGCACTCGTTATAACATTTATGAACTTGAATGATGCCAATGGTGTTGGCTAGAATAATCATGTTTTTCGCGTGTTTTGGACAAATTGTCATAGTATGACAATGTGTTGTGTTCTAAAACGAAAGAAGAACATAGAGATTATGGGTGAGACGACCCTTTGTTCTGGAAGAGAAATTTGATTGACGTTCAGAAAGCATAATAGACAACACTACCCTGTATAATGTAAAGACAGAGCTTTCACAAGAAGGACCAAGATCGAAGATCGTTATCGGAGTTAGAAACTTGGTGGAAGAGTCGTAGAAGATGGTTGCGACAAGCATTACCATGGAAGAAGCATACAAGAAGAAGTGAGGAACTAGGATAGTGCTCGATCATGCATCACACAACACGTGAAGATTTCAGTTTGGGCACCAAGACAACCAGACCAAAGAAGACGAACCATTCAACACACAACCTGGAGTCGACAACAACATCATGTACCTTAAAACCTGGAGCTATGTTAGAAGACCTGTCGAAGAAACGCAGCCTTGTTTCTCTATTCATTTTAGTTGTACTAAGATGAATTGAGAGCAGAAGCAGACCTGCGGATGGAGGGATGCACAGTGATCGTGTCAGAGACTGCCGCTACGACGCCACAGTACCAAGAAGAGTTGCTGAAGGCTTGAGGAACCAGACTCGAATTTTAAATTCTCTTAATCATGAGGTAAGACGGACAAGAATAAACAGACTACTCCAACTTGGAAGAAATTTTGAAATTTGTAAATGAGTGGACGGATTTGAAAGCGGACATTGTGTTTAGACGAGATGATGCTGTAAAGAATTGACGTTACTGATGACGTACCTTAATTTTGAATGACATTCTCGGATCTCCGTTACTCTTCGAGTAATTTCGTTCTCTTAGTTATGTCGTTTGATTTTGGTGACCTCTGAGACTATAGGTGAACTAGGTGGATTTAAATAAGTTTGTGTGTTCACGACTTGAGATAAAGTATGACCATCATGAGGGCATATGTATATGATGCCAGTATTATGACGCCTGGCCAACGTGATAATACTTACATCGTATAACGTGCACTTATGGTGGGCATGTGATATTTCGAGGAGTGCCTTAGAAGCTTTAGAATTTTGGCATCTGATCAAGATCATCTGAGTTTAGTGAGACTTTAGGTTCATTCTACCTATACGTTTGGTATGCTGTCCTTGTTATACGATTCGATACGTTTGGACTCTCGACACGTGTTTTGCTGATCCTTGCAACTTCTGATAAGAATCTTAGGTTCCATTATGAAATTTCTGCCGCTGACGATATCTAACGATATGCTTTCTGTCCGTATACGTTTCGCATTCGTTGAAGTTGTTCATTATGATCTGCTATGAGTAAAATATCTGATTATGGACTTTGAGGAAACGAGACCTGTTTGTTTATGAGAATACTTTTGGAAGGTTATCTAAAAGTCGAGACTATCTGAGAAGCTGAAGAGTTAAACCTTAAATCACCCCATATTTGCTAAAATTCAATGTATTCTCATCTGATTCGCCTAATCAATTCGATGAAAATCGTATGTATTTTTATACCTCTTCCTAGAGAATTCGATTATCATCCGTTATGTTTGGTACATTATCCTTTTGATTCAAATTCAATATGATATGCCCTTCTGAGAAATCTGAAACTGTTTTGACAATAACTACGAGTCATGAGAAAATATTTGGTCTGAAGATCTTTTTGGAAGAACCTCCCCGGGCGTGAAAATGTTTGTGACGACTTTTGCGGTTTGCTACGACTTCGTCTAACCTTGCGACTTCAAATTTCGAGGACGAAATTTTTCTTTTTAGAGGGGAAGAAGTTGTAACACCTAAAATCCGAGAACATGTGAAAAGACCAAATTGCCCTTACAAATTTGAAATTTAATTAAAAGCTTATAAAGTCTCCAAATAAATCCCAAACTTCAAACAATGCACAAGTTATGTATCCAAATAATTTTAACTATTACATTTAACATTTATACAAGTGGTAAAATTACCAAAATACCCCTACAAGAGCCGAATGAGATAAAATGAATTTTAAGGAGATTTAATTTGATTTAAATTGTGCAAAATAAGGAAAATAATCACCAAAGATATTTTGTCAACCCATATCACGAAATTTCTGGTCCTTCCCCCCCTTATACCACACGGCATTCCACTTTAAAAAGTCAATCCATATCTTTTCTCCTAAACCCTAATTGCCGACCTAAAATAAACACACAAAGAAATTCTCACAGCCTCCATTCGACTCTCCCATCACTCTCAAGCATTTTTCTGTGATTCATCAACATCCTAAGAAGCCAAGAAAAATCCCATTCGAATTGTTGAAGCCTTACACGATCGTAGCATTTGTTTTCCTTTGTCGAGCCCTAGAAAAGAGGTAAAATGTTTCTGCTTCAATCGACCACTATATAATTCATCTATCATTTTTCTGATGTTCCTTACATGTAATAAGACCCACTAAAATTCGTTTCAAGGTTGCTAGGCCTTTGGTGAAGTTGTGACGATTTTTGGAGTGTTTTGGCCAATCGAGTATACATCTGATCGAACTGCTGTTTCCACACGTTCCAAAATTGATTTGGTATTTTTCTCAGACCCTTTATACCTTATAAACATCAAATAAATTGTTGGATTCGACCCATGCATGCTCGACATCCCTTTCGTGATTTAAAACCCTAAAAACGAGTGTAATTGTGTAATATACCTTCCGATCCATAACAATTCCTAATAAAATTTATTTACACTTGTTATAATGTAATATGATCTGGAAAATTATTGGAAGAATTATCATGGCTTGAATCATGTGTTTTCGAATTATTTTGGTTTATCGATTTTTAAATAAAACGTGTATAAATAAAAGGGAAAAATCCATACGATTTGATTTTATGAATTAGGGCTTGTTTTTGTAATGATTAATGATCTTTAATGTGCTGGAAATGATTAAAAATGGATTAGGTTTGATTAGGGTTTTAATTCCATGATTTTATGTCATGCGATTTGTGTTAAAAGGTTTTGGGTGAGTTTTGTAAACTTTGAAACTTAAAGGTTAATTCTGGAACTTTATTTGGGCTGTATACTATTCGACAAAAATATAATATGAGGGTGCTATGTGTAAGTTTTGCATTTAAATGGATTAAAATGTATTTAATGATTAATTAGGGTTTGTTTTGAAAATAATTAAAGTAGAGGGACTAAAAGTGTAATTTCTGGAAACTTGGGACTGATTTGAGTAATAAAATATATTCAGGGGGTTTTGTGCTAATTTGGTAATTTAATGGCTTAATATGTAATTATAGATAATTAAAAGTTGAAATTGTAAATTAAAAGGTTAAATATGTAACTTTGATAACTTGAGGGACTTAATGTGTAAATTATGAATACTTGAGTATCCATTCGTATAATATGATAAAATAAGTGCTCATTGTGTAAAATGGATAAGTTAAGGGTTTAATGTGTAACTTTGAATACCATAAGGTTTAAAGTGTAATTTTGGAAATATAAGAGTGAAAAAGGTAAAGTTATGAAACCCTAAGGACCAAATGTGTAAATATGTTAAAAGATACTTTGATTTCATTAATAATGACTCAACTTTCTAATTATGGAAACTTTCTAAAAGTGGAAACTTACTATTTATGGAAACCTGCTAAAAGTGGAAAGTCACTTTAAATGGAAAGTTACTAAAACTGGAAAGCCGACTAAAATGAGAAATCTGAATTGAATAAGTTATTAATAATAAGCCGATCATTAATTCATGTAGATTCATTGAAGAAGGAGTGTTTCCATATGCTTACGTATGTTATGATTTCGATGGCGATTGAGGTACAGATATTCTGACCTTTCTCAAAAGGTTTCTCATGATCTCTTTCATATTCTGATCCGTTAGTTCCCGAATTGATGCCATTGCTATGATCCCCTTTACTTGAACTTTCTCTGTTGATCCCACTTGATATGACCTCCGTTATGAAACCATGCTATGAAAACCTTTTAATTATGCCATGGAAATGTTTTGAGAAGAACCGATTTGAAAAGATGTTTATAAATGATGCTAAATTTTCTTTTTAAAAGAAAGGTTATTTAACTTTCATGAACCCTATATTTTGAAAGACCATTTTTATGAAAACTGTTTTAAAAGATTATTTAAATTGGACTTTTAATAGAAACTTTTGAAACGGACTTTTGAACTGAACCATGAATTTTTTTTTGAATATGAACCTTGACCTGATAAACTCTGAATGGACCTTGAATACTATTTCTGATATGATTTTGAGATGACTTTGAGATAAACCTTTGCTATATGACCTTTTGCATGACTTTGAGACCTGACTCTTAGTTTGATACCCGAGCCATTTATGTTTCTCCTACCTATGGAGGTACCATAGGCATGTCTGTGATGCACCACTGGCATGACTCATGTGTGGGTGAGTGATTTCTCACGCCGTCCCTTTTTATGATTACTATTATGGCCATTATGACTTTGAGTATATGACTTTGAGATTGACTTTGAGTAAGGGGCGTATGGGTTGCAATCCTAGACATGTATGCTTAGTGGATTTAACTATGACTTTGAGTTGACTTTGAGGTGATTGGTACTGTGTGCTATACATGCCCTTCACAACCCCTGGGAGCTGATCACTCCACCCTTATGATACATGAGGACACCCCTCATATTATCTGGTTGCCTGAGAGGTATCCCCTCTGATTGTGAGATTATGAATTGAAGGCTTATGACTTTGAGATATGACTTTGAGTTTTGGGCTCGTGGTAGATGACTATCCTTTCTTCTTTATATTCTATTACTCTTTTATCTATTCCTTATTCTATTTCCCCAATGCACTATATTTCAGTTCTGTTTCATTATCATTACTTTGTATATGTATCTGTTCACTGGGCTTTTTAAGCTCAGCCGCATTTCCTTTTCTTGCGGCAGGTTTTAGTAGGAAGCTGGGTTATGGGAAGAGAGTGTGACTGGACTTAGAAGACTATGCTTTGGACTAGAGACGATTAGATGAAGTTTCACTTTATTAGACATAGTATTTATTGTTTTGTAACCTTGTAGTTTCAGATTTTCATTTGTAACCCTGAATTTCGTTGTATGTATGAATCATATGCTTGTGTTTGTTCTGATATGTCACTGTAATGTAATACTTCTACCCTTATCGGGTTGGGGTGTTACAGATAAACCACTTTCAATGCAACTAAGGTCTCGTCTAATCACTTCCTTCTATCATAGCCTTAGAATGCTCACCTGAAAATGATGCTTAAAATGTCAACATAATGTTGGTGAGATTCATAGGTTTAAGACTCAAACACGCTAGGCAACCAAAATCACTGTGATTATAAAATATAGCTAGACAAATAATTACAGTTATCATATAAGCTACATGTATTCGCAAGGCAACAACACACATAAGGCAACCATCGGGCGGAACGTGCCCACCGATCCAAATTCACAACATACCGGGCTGGAACGTGACCCCCGCTCCAAATAATGGGTAAATTAATACCCTCCGATCGGACCACACAGAATAAAAATGAGTAGGGATGCTACTCTCCAATTAGGTCGTATGCACGAGCAACAGGGTAAGCACCCTCCCAATTGGACTACACAGACTAGTAACGAGTAGGAGTATTACTCTCCAATTGGATACTCCCCCCCCCAATTGGACCACACAACATTATCATCACATTATCCAATCCACATAATATGGTACGAGTAGGAGTATTACTCTCCAATTGGATACTCCCCCCCAATTGGACCACACAATAACATCACATAACATATCATTCACATATAGCATACATACAATAACATTATAAGTCCAAGCTATTTGACACACACACATAATCACAGTAATTTAAACCATTTAAGACAAACATCATTCCCATCCCAAGTTTAAAACAAAGTAAAAATATGGGACTATGAACTCACCTTAAACTCCGCAGCTTCCACAAAAACAATTCACAATCTATAGCACACAAAAATAATCCACATTACACAAGGTCAAGCTAAAAGCTACAACCCATGTAATACTCATATGATGGATGTCTAAGACTCATATGACCCACCATGGATCTCCTAGACACCATACTAACCACCACCATAAACTAACACTCACTAAATCCCTTGCACTTATAAAACCAGAAAACGCAGAATTTTTGGGTACATTCGCCCACATGAAATCACGACAAATAAAGCTCAACAACTCACACCAAAAATTTACCATGGTCTAACATAAGCATACAAGCTAATCCCAGAAGACCATGGACCAATAACACACAAAAGTACTCAAAAGAAAATCAAACTTGTCAACTACTCAAATTCGGATCTGAACGCACACCAAAAAGTTTTAATTAACATAAAATACTTCCACAAGTTTTTATCGAGAATCCTTTTCGTGGTAGTCTAATATAACCTAATACTGAACTATTCCAGAAGGCCTAGTAAAAATACAACTTTTACAACCACAAAACACCCTCAAACGTTTACCCAAAATCTGTCCCGGTTTGATAGCTTTGACACCTTAACAAAGAAAAATCAAAAGACCAACTTCCCGACCTTGAAATCAATCGTGGATTGACTTTTTGGAAAGCTCTTTCATTAAACTTCAATTTTGACCAAAATTTCGTGACTTAACTCCTAACCATCTGTTAATTATACTTACATCTTTACAGCACTACTTTTCTGTCCAAACCCTAACTCAATAACTAACATGTTTTACGCTCAATCCTCTTAACCAAACATCATACTATTACTAATTATTGATCTCAACATGTTTAATAATATTAATTTACAGAAGTTAACACAAACACTAATTCATCATAACTTGTATTACATGAATTTAATCAATAATTAAACCTTAGTTTTTAAGACAAACCGGAAAAGAATCATTTTCAAAAATAAACTTTCCAAAAATAGATTTTCACACTCTTTTAGAAGCATAACACATAAAAAAAAACTCCTCGTAACTTGCTAACGCTCAAATACTTAAACGAAGACTCGTTACGCAAAAACACAAAAACACCAAAAACTACACAAGTCATTTCTACACCACAAAGGTGATCAAAATGAACTTTCCCAAATTCCAAACTTTCCAAATCACAATAAAACCACTTACGCAAAGGGATTTAGTACTAAAACTCACCTATATCACACTTATATCACTTCAAACACCTAGGACACACCAAACAAACGTCAACCGAGTCAAGACTATCAGTCAAACTGACCTTCCAAAACCACAGTTGTTACATTACCGTTGTAAAATTTAACCGGTTTTACCCGGGTTTTTTTTTTAAATTATAGCCGTTTAAAAAAAAAGTTACCGTTACCCGGTTTTGACCGGTTTTTTTGGGATTTACCGAGGCAAACGGCTAGTAAGCCATATAGCCTTTTTATTGAGTTTTTTTTGATGATTTTTGAGAGTTTTAAGCAACTATAAATAGAGGTAATGAGTTGGGGTTGAAAACACATAAAAAACAATCTCATTTCTTTCTTTAATCTCTCAAAAATGCTCTAATCTTGCTAATTCGCTATAATGAAAAACTCACAATCACAACAAGCTTCCACTACTCCCTCCGTTTCTAGTAGCAATGCCCGAAAACATTACACAAATGATGATGTTTTTAAAATTAGACCAACTACCCGAAAAGGTGATGTGTGGTCTAATTACGATTTGTGTGTTATGAAAGATACTATCGCAAGGGTGCATTGCAAGAAATGTGGGAATTTTTATAACCCCGGGTCTAATACTTCACTTAGGAATCATTTGGGTAGTTGTAAGGCGGTTCGAAATGATATGTCGCAAGGTACTATTGGTGCGGATGGTCAAGTTTTTATATATGATGCGGATGCGCTTCGACTTGATTTTACGAAGTTTGTCATTCAACAAGGGCTTCCATTCAACCACTTCGACAACGTCAAGCTTACGGAGATCATCAAAAGGAGGCTACAACCACGGTATCAACATGTAAGTAGTACTACTCTTAGAAGTGATGAATTAACTATGTTTTTACAAGTTTTTAGAGAGGCAACAACTATATTATCGGGTGTTTATCACCCAACTAGCCCATTAGTTTTAAACCAAATTTATGCTATGACGGAAAAATTATATGAATATAAAAACTCACCTACTCAAATGTTTAGAAAAATGGTTAAATTTAATTATAAAAAAGAAATTTATAAAATATTTTGCTAGTTTACCTTTGGTTTTTACTTGTTCCGCCGCACTTAATCCATGTTTAAATGTTGGAGGTGTAGAACTTTTAATAACAAAAATAATGGAAAATTTAGACTTATCTTTTGGGTTAGAAGGTGAAGACCCCCAACTATATAACATCTCAAATTTTTAGATTTAATGATAATTTTAAAAAATTATTTGGAATTTATGCAACAAAATATGGTCACCAACAAAACCCAATTGTTGTCAAAATGCGGGCCGGATCATCCCAAATGACAAGAGACATTAATATAAACCTTTATAATTATTTATTTGAAGACGCTACAAAGCGTCAACGAACATCGGCTCCAACAAGCGAATTGGGACAATATATGGCTACGAACTTTTTAAGAACTTTAAGTCCCGATGAGTTTGCAAACTTTGACATTTTGGCTTGGTAGAAAGAAAGGAAAATCCAATTTCCAATTTTATCCGCTATGGCTCGTGACTTATTAGCGGTCCAAGCTTCAACGGTAGCTTCCGAATCGGCCTTTTCTACTAGCGGTCGAATTATATCGGATAGAAGGTCAAGACTAACCCCCGAAGCCGTGGAAGTATGTGTATGTTTGAAAGATTATTTGGATGGAGTAGATAGGATACAATATGAATCATCATTGGAAGGTCCAATATTATATAAAGAAGTTGAAGAAGGTATAGTAAGAGAAGAAGATGAAATGGGGCTATCACCTTTGAATACCGAAGGCGAATTAGATGAAGGTGAGTTTGAAGAATTTGATGTTGAAGATGTAGATGTACAAGATTTTTTGGAAGAAAATGATCTTGAGTAGTTGAGTATAACGGGTGATGGCAATGCCGAAGCTCGATATACTTGATTACACTAATATGTTTTCGGGTGATGGCCATGCCGAAGCTCGAAATGTATTAGTATTTATATGTTTTTATGATTGTATTGTTTCAATAAAAGTAATGATTGTATTGAATAAATAAAATTTATGATTGTATTTTTTTAGTTGTATAATTGTATTGTTTAAATAAAAGTTATGAGTATATTGCTTAATTATATGTTTGATAATTAACAAGGTTATTAAATAAATGTTCGCAGTTTTTAGTAAAATTCCGGGAAAAAAAACGAACCGGTAAATAACCGATAAAAAATCCGAATCCGAACATTTATAACCGAAAAAAATGAACCGGTAAAAACCGATAAAAAAACCAATTCCGAAAATTTATAACCGAAAAAAACCGATTCCGAACATTTATAACCGAAAAAAACCGATACCGAACCAAAACCGGTTTTTCTAAAACCAAAAACCGGTTTTAACCGGTAAATTTGCACCTCTAAATAGGATTACATAGATGATTCTAGATACGGGCCTTGAGCCCAATACAACTACTAACAATATTACGGGCTAACAGTAATAATGAACCTCAAAGTCCATAATACTATCTTTACTACTTATAAAAGAAAAATGGTCAAAGGGGAATTGTGGAATTGTGAAAAGTTGAACTTTCGGTCAATCCCGATTTTGCCCCTTCACATGTGAAACGAAATTTATGGCCTGCTGAATTAATGGTGTTTGACCAATTAAACATTGAAACTGAAACTTAAATGCCTGGTGAATTAATGTCAACCGAAACTGCAACTAATTTAGGAAACACAGCTGGAAACACCTCATATTGCAAGAGAAACTTATATCAAAGCACACAATTTATATAAACACCATCTCTCTCTCATATCAAATTATACAACCACAAAACTCTCGCCACCACCACAGGACCTCAACACCACCGGACCTCACATTCACCGAACGTCAAAACCATCGGAGTCGCCACCACCGGACGTCACCTCCACCAGACGTCACCACCGAGAACCCAACCACCGAAACTAACAGGCACCAAAAGAGTTTTTTAAGTTTCTGAGGTATTTTTTGAGTTTTAATAGATATATGCACTATTAATTAAGTTTTGAGTGTTCTTTTTTATAGATCTGCATTTTTTATGTTTAGATCTGAGTTTTAACAAAAAAAAAAATACGTGTTTTTTGACAGCCGCCACTTTCTGCCGGATCTTCGCCGCTGCCGATCAACTATCTCGCCATGTTTGTGTGGCTTATCTGTTGTGTATGTGGTTTCAACACAAATCGTATACCTAAAGATTTCAAGGTTATTTATTTCTAGATCTAAAAAATTAAAGTTTATTTATGGCCATTTTCGGTTATGTAAGAACTGCAACTATATGTGTGTTGTGTTTTGGTACATAATTTTTTAATGATTGTTAGCTTTCTTATTCTTGAATAAGAGACCTGAGAGTGTGATAATGTTTGATTGTGGTGTCGGTGGATGAACAACGTTGGATCATCTTTTAGCATTGATACTTTTTTGTGTAAGGTTTATTGTTTCTAGGTGGAGGGGTTTATTGTGATTCAGATATTTTTTGACAATGGTGTACATATTTTTTTCGGGTTGTTTAATTTGTGTTTCTATGATTTGTAGTTTTGTAATTGATACGTGGGAATCGCACCAGGTTTTACCTCTCGAGGGATCTCGAGAAGCTTACAACCCCCACCAGGCAATGTACCTGATCGTTGTAGTATAGTATAGTGACAAGTACCGGGGGATTGATCGTTCAACTCAGGAATAGTGTCGCTAGGATTAGAAAGCCTAAAAACTAGGTCTAGAGGTGAGGGATGATTCTTTTTGTATTTTTATATTTTTATGAAAGCAATTAAAATCTCGGTTTTTGGAAGAGTGGGCGGAATTAGTTGCTAACCAACTAACCCAAATTAACTAAGATGCAATCAAAATAAAATAACAAAAATGAAAATAAATCTAATTAAGCTAGTGGTGTAAACAATGATAGGGAAAGTTGTGTTTACTTAGGTTTCATTACTCCTTATATATCTTTTACAGGTTGATAATTTGTTACAATTGCATGGATGACGGGTCGTATTCCTTAATACTAGTCGTAGGGCCGTGTACAATATTCCCTAACTCTATAGGATCCTACTTCACTCCTATGTCGAGCCGTTAGAAGCTCCTAACATGGGATCATTAGAATTCTCCTACGCATTAAATATAACCAAAAATCATAGTACACCTCTGATCATGTTTCTTAAGACGTTCAAGCATGTTACCAATGGAAGTCTGCCAATTTTCTTAAGCCTAACATTGAATACAATCATCCGTAACAACTATAAACAAACAATCAACCCATAATTAACATCTAGGTTACACTACATCTAAGCAAACACACAAGAGATCTAGCCAAGCATGTTAAATTCAAGACAAGTGTAAGATATATTCAAGCAACACATAGACATATTGATTGAATTGAAAGTGTACTTATCTCAATTGAACATGAAAGGTTTCAAAGGGTAAAAACCCTTGAAAAAGCTGTGAAAATCGGACTAGGGTTTATCTCCAAAGTTACACCCTAAAAGTTACACACTAATGAATGAAAATTGAAAAACTATATATAGATTTTACAGGGTGACGGTGTCAAGAAGAAAATTCTGACATCGTCAACTCGCCGCCCATAATGAAATCGGATTGCCTAGTTCCACTTTTGACGCCGTCATGTGTAATTTTACTCTGGGCCGTCACTAACAATTGGACCATGACGGCCTATGGTGACGCCGTCATCTCCATAGTACAAAACTCTTCTGGATCGTCACAGACTTTATCCACTTCCGCCTCTTGTATTACCCTTGACGCCGTCATTAAGAAATTCTTGACGCCGTCAGGTACTGTTCCCAGCAAGGAAAATTAAGACTTTGCCGTTTTCTTCACTTTTATGCTCCAAAAACGTCCAAAACGCTTCCTTTTCAAGAATTCACTCCAAAAGTACCTAAAATGACAAAAGGAACGATTTAGGGCAATATTTGATCAAATAAATTCAAATCCGGGCTAAAATGACCCCCTAAAAATGGATCATTTTTCGCCTCATCAAATACCCTTACACTTGAGATTTGCTTGTCCTCAAGCAATTGCGATTTTATTCTAATCAAAATACAAGTTAAGGGTCATTTAACACTAATATAAAAGTAATTACAACAAATAATCGTTCCACTAAAGACCAAAGACAAGCACGGAGGTCATATACTAGCACCTCACTAATAGTGTTTAGATACTCACATCTCTCGGGTGTAATAAAGTATATATCACAATATGGAAATGGAAAACATCTCTCACTACCTGTCATAGCAAAATAGATTACCATAGGCTTGGGAAAGGATCAAACCTCCACCACTTGGCGTAAGCACCTAGGATAAACTATCAAAGAGGTCTTTAAAAGGGTTATAACGTTAGGTGTAGGGATATGGAATACACGGTTTTGTTGGATAAAGGCAATATTTACTGGTGGCGAGTTAACCATCTTGGTTAATTACATGTACAATATGGCGTTGCTAAGCCAAGACTAGACTCGACTTAAGCTAATAAATGAAAAATAACAAAAACATAAAATAAACATAAAATGAAACGGGATGGTAGTCCGTATGTTTTTTCTCTTTTTCTATTTTTTTTCCTTTTTCTTAATTTTTTCGATTTTTTTTTCATACACTTTTACCCTACCATCCAAAATAATACATCATAGGGAATGAACATTCCCCTTACACTTGAATTTTTACATACTTTATGTTGGGATATAAAGATCAAGGTACTTCTGTATTTCAAAGTACTGCTGTGTCAAAGTGCTGCTTGAAGATCAACGTCAAACATGGTCAAAGTACTGCTACATATTGAAGATTATTCAAAGTACTTCGAAGAGAATAAGGACTTAAGTGCAATATTGATTAAAGGATTATTATGTAATATTGTATGAATATTCTAGAATTAGTTAGGGATAATTACTTGCCGTTCAAGTATTGTAAACCGACTTAAGGATATCCTTGTGTCTATAAAAGGAGCCTTAAGAGGTATTAGTCGTAATGTGTTTTTATATGTTAAAAATATAAGTTAGAGAAGTCGATATTAGTCAAGTTAGGGATTGTTAGTGAATCTGTGTAACAAAGCAGGTTCAAGTTTGGTTTAATATAAAAGTTCTTCTTAAGCTTTGTGTTAGCAGATTCCGCATACTTTACAAGGTCAAAACAGTGTTTCAATATTAATAGTGTTGAGTTTATTCAATATTGTTAAAAACCTTACAAGCTACAAAGTAGTTTGGTCAGAGCATATCGATCCAACAAGTGGTATCAGAGCTTGTGTTGGAAACTCTGATTAAGAAGATAATCTTTTAAACCGATTCTACTACATACCCTTCAAGATGTCGACAGAGGCTGCACCTGCTCCATTCATCAATGCTGTTAGAATTCCTATTGTCAAGAAGGGAGAATATGATTTATAGGCCATGAAGATGAGACAGTACATTGCCATCACGGACCATGCTTTATGGGACGTGATTGTCAATGGCTATATGGTACTTGATGAACCAGTAGGGCTCCCAAGACAACCTAAACCAACCATCCCAGCTGCTACAAAGAGAAATCAAGACAAAGCTCTCAACATATTACTGTCTGCTATTCCTGATGGACACCTATTGAAGTTTCATGATGCTCAGGATGCAAAACAATTATGGGCTGCAATTAAGAAAAAGTTTGGAGGTAATGATGCTTCCAAGAAGATGCACAGTAACTTGTTGAAGCAACAATTTGAAACTTTCACTGTTGGTGAAAGAGAAGGTCTTAATTCTGCTTATGAAAGATTCCAAAATCTTCTGAGTATGCTAGAACTATATGGAGCTGAGGCATCAGTTGAAGATGCTAACTTGAAGTTCTTGAGAAGCTTACCATCCGCATGGCATATAGTTGCTACTATGATCAGAGGACAACCAGGTTTGGACACAATGGACTTTGATGATCTCTACAACAATCTGAAGGTGTATGAGCATGAGATGAATGGTACTACAGGTTCAAGCACACATCAGAAACCCCAAAACATTGCTTTTGTATCTTCTGAAAACAGAAGCAGTACTTCCAATAAAGGTACTGCTTATCCTGTCTAAAGTACTGTGATTGAAACTCAGCTTCCATGTACAACTATGGTTACTACCACTTCATCTCCATCGAACACCCCCACCTCAGATGATGTTCTATGTTCATTCTTTGCTCAACAAGCAACACTACCTGTAACCTATCAAGAAGATGTCTTGCAAATTGATGATGATGCTATGGAAGAGATTGATATCAGATGGCAAGTTGCCATGATCACTGCAAGGATCAAAAAGTTTATGAATAAAACAGCAAGAGGCATTAATTTCACAGCTAAGCAGGGAATAACATTTGATAAGTCCAAAATTGAGTGCTTCAATTGTCAAAGGACTGGTCACTTTGCAGGGGAATGCAAATTTGCAAAGTATCAAGCAAACAAAATGATTGAACAGCCCAAGACTGAAAGAAAAGAGGTTCCTATTACTGAACCATAACCAAAAGCTTTGGTTGCTCAAGAGAATCTATCAGAGATTGATTGGTCCAATGAGTTTGATGATGAACCTGTAACTTAGTCAATGGTTGCATTGGAAGATTGGAGCACAACTTTTGATGAAGAGCCTGGATATGCTACTTCGGAGTCAAGAGATGGTCTAGGAAGCTTTGATTGAAGCATGGAATTTGAAGAAGATCCTGTTCAGCTTGCTATGGTAGCTACTTCACCAAGTTCATCCACTATCTTTGAGGTATGCTCTAAGTGTAATGATATGTATCAAAAGTTACTTAGTGAATATGTAACTGAAAGAGATAAATTTCAAAGGGCTAGGTATGAGATAGCTGGCTACCAATTGACTTTAGAGTCAATGGAAGCCAAAATAATAACTCATGAAAACAATGAAGCAGCATGGGCTGAAAGATATAAGCAACAAGAGTACCAAGTAAAGTTGAGTGAATGGAAACTAGGATGTAAGGTGTCTGAACTAGAGAAAGTTACTAATGAGAGGAATAAGTTGTTAGAAAAACTTGTTGTTTGGAATGAATCATGTCTGTCACATGTTCAATTTGTTGAAAAACAAAGAACATCAAACATTAAAACTGGCCTAGGTTATGATAATGATAGCACAGAAGGTATTCCATTTAAGAGTAAGGAACTAAATCTTACAGTAGATACCTCAACTAGTGATGAAGAATTCATAAGTTTGGATGAAAACACTTCTAGTGATGAGGAATCCCCTAGTCTAACACCTCCTGAATATAAGAATGACGAGGGATACAATGCAGTTCCTAATCCCCCAGGTAGTTTTCAACCACCTAGGAGAGATGTTTCTCATTTTGGTGTAGACAATTTAGAGTTTAGGAAAAAGCTTAAAGGTCTATCTAATTCTGAGTCATCAGGGGATGATGTTAAGAAACCTAGGGTTGATGAGAAAAAGTTTTCAAAACAAGCAGTACCTTCAAACAATTCTCAAAGTACTGTTGATCACTCAGCAGTGTCTCCAAGAAAATATTTTCAAAATACTGCTAATTTTAGAAAACCTTTTGGAAAAGGATTTGGGAATATTGGTCCAAAAGTCTGTTATGTATGTTATAGTCCTCACCATTTGAGTAAGGACTGTTATTATCACTCAGAATACTTAAGCAAATACCCAAAGACCAGATCTGTAAATCAAAGTCACAGAGAGAATAAAACAAGGGATAACAAACCAGTTTGGAATTACACAAATAGGGTTAACCATAGTAATTTCTCAAAAGACTATAGGTACCCTCATCAGAAAAGACCATTCTCCAAACCCACAGTACCTTCTCAAAGTACTGATAGAAAGTCCCCTAACCAAGGTGCTGATAGCAAAAACTCAAGTGTAAGACCTAGGAGATTCAATTACTACAAACCTAGAAGGCCTTACAACACAAGAAAAGATGTTAGAACACAGAACCCAACTCCAAAAGTTACAACTAAATGGGTTAAGAAAGAAAGTACTGCTGGGGAAGAACCAGTGCTTTCAGAGGATAAGGGTGAAGAAGGGAATATTGATAAGAATGAACCAAAAGTTTTGGAAACAAAAACATTAATTCTTGAGCATGTTTTTAAAGAAAGTGGTGATTACATACTCAAAGAATTTGAGTATGTCACTCCACAAGGGGAATACAAGTCAGTAATGGCTTGGGTTCCTAAAAGAAACTAACCTTTTTCATGTGTATGCAGGGCAACCCAGAAAAGGAGCTTAAAGATCATCTTATTGTTGATAGTGGTTGCTCTGGGAGTATGACAGGAGAAAAGGAGCTCTTGTCAGATTTTAAAGCTTATTTTGGAGGAAAAGTTGCATTTGGAAATGATCCTGATGGAGGAAGAATCACTGGCAAAGGAACTATCAAAGCTGGAAACATTGATTTTGAGAATGTTAGATATGTGAAGGAGCTTAAATTCAATCTTTTGTCAGTCTCTCAGATTTGTGATAAGAAGTATCATGTGCTATTCTTTGACACAGAATGTCTTATACTCTCTCCTGAGTTTAAGTTAGAAGATAGAAACATGGTGATGCTGAGAGCACTAAGAACTAATGATGTGTATAGCATAGACTTGAAGAACATCAATTCTGCTGAAAGAGTAACATGCTTGATTGCAAGGGCAACAATGGAGGAAGCACATAAATGGCACAGAAGATTAGGACATGTGAATTTCAAGAACATAAACGAGCTGGTCAAAGGAAATTTAGTTAGAGGTTTACCTTCTAAAACATTCAAGAATGATCACTCATGTCTTTCTTGCAAAAAGGGTAAACAACACAAGGCTTCCTGTAAGAAGATTGAAGAGAAAACCATTAAAGAGCCTTTGGAATTGCTGCATATGGATCTGTTTGGACCTATTTCAGTTGTTAGTTTGAACAAGAAGAAGTACTGTTTGGTTGTGACAGATGACTGTAGCAGATTTGGTTGGGTCTTTTTCTTATGTTTCAAAGATGAAACTTTTGATGCTATTCATGATCTTATAATAGCACTTGAAAATCAGTTAAGACTCAAGGTTAGAGGCATTAGATGTGATAATGGGACTGAGTTCAAGAATCAGCTAATGGATGACTTTTGTGCCAAGAATGGAATTAAAAGAGAATTCAGTATTGCCAGAACTCCTCAGCAAAATGGAGTTGCAGAAAGAAAGAATAGAACTTTGATAGAAGCAGTAAGGACAATGCTTGCATATTCCCAATTACCTGTTCCATTCTGGGCTGAAGCTGTAAGTGCTGCTTGTTATGTGTTGAACAGAGTATCAGTGAATAAACCTCAAATGAAGACACCTTATGAGTTAATCATGGGAAAGAAACCTAGCATCAAGTTTATGAAACCTTTTGGATGTCCCCTGACTATTTTGAACACTGCTGATAATTTGGGAGAATTTGATGGGAAGTCAGATGAAGGATACTTATTGGGATATTGTACCAATAGCAAAGGATTCAGCGTGTACAACATGGCTACAAAGAAGGTTCAAGAATGTCTTCATGTTGAATTTCTAGAAGAGCAAGAAAATCATAAAGGTAAAGGTCCTGATTGGATGTTTGATCTTGATTTAATGGCTTCATCCATGAATTATGTACCTGTTAGGGAAGAAAATCAAGTTGTTCCCACTACAGAAGCAACACAGTACATTGTTCATGATGTTAATTTAAGATCTGAAGATAAGTCTAATGATAAAGTCAATGATGAGAAGCAAAGTACTGCTGAGCCTCAAAGTACTGTTGAACCTCAAAGTACTGTTGATCCTCAAAGTACTGCTCCACCAAAGACCACAGTATCTGATGAAGACCAAGCCATCCAAGATGAACTTAATAGGATGCTTATTCAAGAAACAATGGCTAAGTCCTATGAAGATGATCAAAGGAGAGCTTTTGAAGCAGAAAAGAAGAAGGCTAAAGGCACTGACAGTACCTTGCCCCAAAGTACTGATGATCCATTTGAAAGTACTTTTCAACCTTTAGATACTTCAAATTGGATCTATGCTGATGATTTGAATGATCCAAACATGCCTGCCTTAGAAGATACTGATGATGAATTGGAACAAGAAGGCATTTTCTCAGATTCTAATGAAGATCCTGATTTCACTAATTTGGAAGATAATCTTGAAGTCTCACCAACTCCTACTCTAAGAATTCACAAAGATCATCCTGTCAGCAAGATAATTGGACCCTCAGATTCAGGAGTGCTCACACGAACTAAAGCTAAGAATATGTCTCAACAACATACTTCTTTACTTAGCTTTATTTACAAGCAAAATAGGGTGAATCACCAGGATCAGAAATTATGTTTAGTTGCTTGCTTTCTGTCTCAAGAAGAACCTAAGAATATAAAACAAGCATTAGCCAAGGAGAGTTGGGTTGAAGCTATGCAAGAAGAACTCTTACAGTTTAAACTTCAAGAAGTATGGGTATTATGTGATTTACCTGATGGTAAGAGACTGATTGGAACAAAATGGGTCTTCAGGGTAAAAAGAGATGAAAGAGGGAATGTAATTAAGAATAAAGCAAGGTTAGTAGCTCAAGGATATAGACAGGAAGAAGGAGTAGACTATGATGAAGTCTCTGCTCCTGTGGCAAGGATTGAAGCCATAAGGCTATTTTTGGCTTTTGCATCTTATATGGGATTTCCTGTATATCAAATGGATGTTAAAAGTGCTTTTCTCTATGGCACTATCACAGAAGAAGTTTATGTCAAACAGCCTCCTGGTTTTGAAGATCCTGCACATCCAAACAAAGTCTACAAGGTTATCAAGGCTCTATATGGCCTTCATCAAGCTTTAAGAGCATGGTATGAAAGACTCTCAAATTTTCTATTACAACATGGTTATAGGAGAGGAGCTATTGACAAGACTTTGTTCATCAAAAGAGATAAGAAGGATATCATGCTTGTCCAAGTTTATGTAGATGATATTATTTTTGGTGCTACTAAGCAATCTATGGTGAAGGAATTTAAAGATCTTATGCAAAAAGAATTTTAGATGAGTTCAATGGGAGAATTAACATTCTTCTTGGGCCTTCAAGTGCAACAATCAAGCAATGGACTCTTTATAAGTCAAGATAAGTATGTTGCAGACATTCTTAAGAGATTCAACTTCACAACTGTCAAGCCAGCTTCTACACCTGTTGATACTAATAAGCCTTTGGGAAAAGATGAAGAAGGAGAAGATGTTGATGTCAAATTATATAGGTCTATGATTGGATGTCTAATGTACTTAACTGCATCTAGGCCTGATATTACTTTTGCTGTTTGTTTATGTGCAAGACATCAAGTTCAGCCCAAGGTATCACATTTGAATGCTGTCAAAAGGATTTTTAGGTACCGTAGGCAACAACCTAAGCTATGATTATGGTATCCTAGGGAGTCCCCTTTTCATCTACAAGCCTTTTCAGATAGTGATTATGCTGGAGATAACTATGACAGAAGATCCACAACTGGAGGGTGTCAGTACCTTGGAAGTAGATTAGTCTCATGGCAATGCAAAAAGCAAACAATTGCAGCAACATCTTCCACAAAAGCAGAGTATGTAGCTGCTGCAAGTTGTTGTGCACAAGTACTTTGGTTGTAAAATCAGCTTTTGGATTATGGATTCAACTTCAAGAATACTCCTATCAACATTAATAATGAGAGTACCATTTGTATTGTGAAGAATCCAGTCTATCATTCCAAAACAAAGCACATTCAAATCAGACATCGTTTTATTAGAGACTGCTATGAACATAGGCTTATCAATGTGGTTAAAGTCCATACAGATGATAATGTAGCAGATCTACTCACAAAGGGCTTTGATGTTTCAAGATTTACCTTTTTAGTTGTGAGTACTGGTATGATTAATAATTAAGCTATTATTGAGGGGAGGCATTAGTAGTTAGTCATTAGTTAAGGGGAGGCTACATGTATCATTCAAAAGATAAGATTTTATTCATCATCTTCAGAGAGTTACATTCATACTTCCAACAGACACAGTCAACCATGACACAGACACAAACAAGAGACAAAGATAACTACCACAAGCATTCTCCACCAAACCTACTTATCCTACCCAACACAACCTACTCCATTGGCCTTTTTTCCTTTACCCTGATAACTCTGCTTTCCCTTTTGAGCAGTCTTTCTTTTGTCATCAAAAGAAGCTTGCTTCCTTGGGCAAGCCAGGCCAAGAACTTGTTTGGGAGGTCTCTGATGCGTGGGAATTGCACCAGGCTTTATCTCTCGAGGGATCTCGAGAAGCTTACAACCCCCATCAGGCAGTGTACCTGATCGTTGTAGTATAGTATAGTGACAAGTACCGGGGGATTGATCGTTCAACTCAGGAATAGTGTCGCTAGGATTAGAAAGCCTAAGAACTAGGTCTAGAGGTGAGGTATGATTCTTTTTGTATTTTTATATTTTTATGAAAGCAAGTAAAATCTCGGGTTTTGGAAGAGTGGGTGGAATTAGTTGCTAGTCAACTAACCCAATAACTAAAGATGCAATCAAAATGAAATAATACAAATGAAAATAAACTAAATTAACTAATGGTGTGAGCAATATATGGGAAAATGGTGTTTACTTAGATTTCACTACTCCCTAGATATCTTTTACAGGTTAATTACTTGTTACAGTTGCGTGGATGACGGATTGTATTCCTTAATACCATTCATGGGGTGGCGTACTTACTTCCCCAATTCTATAAGCTCCTACTTCACTCCTATGTCGAGCCGGCTAAGAAGCTCCTAACATGGGATTACTAGAATTCGCTCATGCATTAAATACAACCATAAAAACCTAGTACACATTGCATTGATTGCCGCTTTTACAGTGTGTTTAAATTCCCATAACTCTTGATTATCAGCGGCAAGCTCTTCAATAATTACCCAAGACTCCTCGGCGTTCTTATCACACAACCTACCTCCTGCGGCTCTATCGATGGTACGTTTAGTGTGATAGTCGACATGGTCATAGAAGATCTGAACTAATAACCAAAGATTTATACCATGATGAGGGACTTTTTGGAGTAGATCCTTGAAACGAGCCCACGCTTCGTAGAAGGTTTCATGCTGGTGTTGTTCAAACATCAAGATGTCATTTCTAAGCATCGCAGTCTTCCCTGGTGGGAAGAATTAGGCAAGGAAACGATTTGTGAGATCATCCCATGAGGTGATGGATCCCGCGGGGAAACGTTCAAGCCATTGACTAGCTTGATCACGTAGAGAGAATTGGAATAGGCGTAATCGGGTTGACTCTCTAGTTGTAACATCAAGGTCTATAGAATCTACGATTTTAAGGAAGTCCTTGAGATGTTGATTTGGATCTTCGGAACGAAGTCCATGGAATGCACATCCGCTTTGCACCAACCGGATGGTGTCGGATCGCAAGGGGGACACATTGGCTCCGGTGAGCTCAATAATGTTTCGATAGCCTTGGTGGCTAGGTCGGGAATACTCTCCAAGGGTTCGGGGCCTAAGAGGTTGGTTAGCTAGTGGTGGGTTTTGTGGGTGGTCTTGTTGTGGTGGGTTGATGGGTTCAAAGATGTTACCACCTTCCATGATGTCGGATGGTAAAGATTACGAACAAAGACACAAAGAAATGAGATAGACTAAAGAAAACCTAAAAATAAAAATAAAAATCTTACTAGAAAGGAATCTAGCAAGTAGACCTAATAAAAAGAAATCCTAACCTAGACAATAACTATTCCCCGGGCTGCGGCGCCAAAAACTTGATGCGTGGGAATTGCACCAGGCTTTACCTCTCGAGGGATCTCGAGAAGCTTACAACCCCCACCAGGCAGTGTACCTAATCGTTGTAGCATAGTATAGTGACAAGTACCGGGGGATTGATCGTTCAACTCAGGAATAGTGTCGCTAGGATTAGAAAGCCTAAGAACTAGGTCTAGAGGTGAGGGATGATTCTTTTTGTATTTTTATATTTTTATGAAAGCAAGTAAAATCTCGGGTTTTGGAAGAGTGGGCGGAATTAGTTGCTAGTCAACTAACCCAATAACTAAAGATGCAATCAAAATGAAATAATAGAAATGAAAATAAACTAAATTAACTAGTGGTGTGAGCAATATGTGGGAAAATGGTGTTTACTTAGATTTCACTACTCCCTAGATATCTTTTACAAGTTAATTACTTGTTACAGTTGCGTGGATGACGGATTGTATTCTTTAATACCATTCATGGGGTGGCGTACTTACTTCCCTAATTCTATAAGCTCCTACTTCACTCCTATGTCGAGCCGGCTAAGAAGCTCCTAACATGGGATCACTAGAATTCGCTCATGCATTAAATACAACCATAAAAACCTAGTACACATCGGTTCATGTTTCTTAAGACGTTCAAGCAAGTTACATGATGCGTGGGAATTGCACCAGGCTTTACCTCTCAAGGGATCTTGAGAAGCTTACAACCCTCACCAGGCAGTGTACCTGATCGTTGTAGTATAGTATAGTGACAAGTACCGGGGGATTGATCGTTCAGCTAGGAATAGTGTCGCTAGGATTAGAAAACCTAAATACTAGTTCTAAAGATGAGGGATGATTCTTTTTGTATTTTTATATTTTTTAGAAAGCAAGTAAATATTTCGGGTTTGAAGGATTTGGGCGGAATTAGTTGATAGTCAACTAACCCAATACTAAGATGCAATCAAAATAAAATACTAGAAATGAAAATAAACTAAATTAAACTAAGGTTATGAGCAATAAGTGGAGAAATGTGTTTACTTAGATTTCACTACTCCCTAGATATCTTTTACACGTTAATTACTTGTTATAGTCGCGTGGATGACGGATTGTATTCCTTAATACCATTCATGGGGTGGCGTACTTAACTCCCCAATCCTATGAGTGCCTACTTCACTCCTATTTCGAGCCGGCTAAGAAGCTCCTAACATGGGATCATTAGAATTTACTCATGCATTAAATACAACCAATAAAACCTAGTACACATCGGTTCATGTTTCCTAAGACGTTCAAGCATGTTACCATTTGGAGATCTGCCAGTTTTCTTAAGCCTAACATCGAAATCATTCATCCAATACAACCATAAACAAGTAATCAACACATAATCAACATCTAGGTTTCATTAGATCTAAGCAAACACAAGATAAATCTAGCCTAGCATGGTGGAATCAAGACAAGCACAAGATATAGACAACCAACACATAGACATATTGATTGAATTAAAAGAACACTTATCTCAATTACACATGTAAGGGTTCAAGGGCTGAAAACCCTTGAAAAACCTGTAAAATTCGTATATGGTTCGGCCTTAGGGTTTCTCCAAACTTGTTCCTCTTAATGAATGAAAATTAGAAAACTATATATAGAAAATTGAGGCTGACGGCGTCAAGAACAACCCTGTGACGCCGTCATCTCGCCGCCAAAAGAATCCTCGGACTGCCTTGATCTACATCTGACGCCGTCATGTATTGCACTTTTCCAGGCCGTCACATATTTAACTCTTGACGCTCTTCCTTGTGACGCCGTCATTTTTGTACTGGGTCGTCATGAAATTTACTCTTGACGCCGTCAACTTGTTACTCTTGACTCCGTCACACACTGTTCCCAGTTTGGAAAATTAAGTCTTTGGCGTTTTCTTCACTTTTATGCTCCAAAAACGTCCGAATTGCTTCCTTTTCCAGATTTCACTCCCAAAGTACCTAAAATCACAAAAGGAACGATTTAGGGCAATATTTGATCAAATAAATTCAATTCCGGGCTTAAATGACCCCCTAAAAGTGGTTCATTTTTCGCCTCATCATATACCCTTACACTTGAGATTTGCTTGTCCTCAAGCAAATGCGCTTTTATTTTACTCAAAATACAAGTTAGGGGTCATTTAACACTAATATAAAAGTAATTACAACAAATAATCGTTCCACTAAAGACCAATAGACAAGCACGGAGGTCATACGCTAGCACCTCACAAATAGTGTTTAGATACTCACATATCTCGGGTGTAATAAAGTATAAATTACAATATGGAAACGGAAGATATCTCTCACTACCTGTCATAGCAAAATAGATTACCATAGGCTTGGGAAAGGATCAAACCTCCACCACATGGCGTAAGCACCTAGGATAAACTATCAAAGAGGTCTTTTAAAGGGTTGTAACGTTAGGTGTAGGGATATGAAATACACGGTTTTGTTAGATATAGGCAGTCTTAACTGGTGGCGAGTTAACAATCTTGGTCAATTACATGTATAATATGGCGTTGCTAAGCCAAGACTAGACTCGACTTAAGCTAATAAATGAAAAATAACAAAAACATAAAATAAACATAGAATAAAACGGGATGGTAGTCCGTATGTTTTTTTCTCTTTTTCTTTTTCTATTTTTTTTTCCTTTTTCTTGATTTTTCGATTTTTTTTTCATACACTCTTACCCTACCATCCAAAATAATACATCATAGGGATTGGAAATTCCCTTACACTTGAATTTTTACATACTTTACAATAAACTAATCTAGTGACTCGAATTAAGATAATCAAAACACTTGGAGTACTTTTAAGATTAACGTACATATGGGGGTAATATATGATGTTCTTCCCCATTACTTCATAAAATAAGTACTCTACCTATGAGTCACAATCGTCCCAAAACAATATGTACAAGGATATGACTCGACTTAGCAACCATGTAATCAATTAGATAGTTAACTTAGGGTTTAAGAAATAACAATAATGCACTAAAAATGAGCGCATACACGGAAGGCTAAGGCGATTTGGTTGTACATTTAAGTGGGGTGTAACAAATTATTCCTTTAAGTAAAATGCTTAAAGTTAGAAACGAAAAGATAGGCTCGGAGGGGTGTACTAGGGGTTTCGTGTACTAAAAATGAGTACAACGCTAAAGTGTGGAAAAAATTAGTTGACTTAACTAGTCAAGTAATATGACTTAAATGGTCAAGTAATTATGATACGGGTTTAACACAAGGGTGATCCTAATGCCTCTTATCATGTAGTAAATCCTACTACACGAATGTAGTCTCACTAGCGGTCTTGGGATGCATCACTAACGCAAGTTCTAGAATCTAAATGCTACCGGTACACTCATAAGCACTAATAGTAAATGCTTTTCCTATCAAATCTAAAGGCGAACCTCACATATTTGGGTGGAAATTTTTTTTGAATGATACGGTTATGTGTTAGTCATACAATCTCCTATCCATGAGACGCTTGCTATGGCTAAAGTTTCACTCCTAAATGTTGTAAAAAATTTTAAATTTGGCGCTAAAATTGCACTAACAAGTGTTTCTCATAGTTTTATTACACATCTTCTATCAAACAAACAAACTCAAGCGAAAGTGTATCTGTAAGGTATCATCATTTTACCCTCCCCTTACACTTAAGATGAACATTGTCCCCAATGTTCAAGTAAAGAATGTAAAAGTGAAATAAGTAAAACAAGTGAAATCAAATACTCCCCTGATTCGCTCGGTATGGATAATAAGGTGGCCAGGTTACATCTTCCTCCAAGAAAATGAACAATCAAAGCTTCCCTTCCAGAATATAAATCATCTTCTTGTCATACATAACCTGTAAATCCTGAGAAAACAAACAAAGCAACCTCGCATAAAATCGGCGGCAATCTACATAAGTCACTAAATCCTAAGATATAATGCTTGTGGAATGAAGTTTGCAGATTTCCTGGAGATTATAAAACTTAATAATTCAACAAAAACTTTAAAACTCCGTTAGAAAAATAAAACTGGTAAAATTTCCAGGTTTTTACACGTGACGCCATCAAGAGTAATCTCGTGACGCCGTCAGAAGTGACCTGCAGAATTTCTTATGTTAAGTTTCCGAAAAATTTCTGGAAAAACTTGGTCCTACTTCCTGGAAAATCCTGCAAAACTTCATTATGACTCGATACAAGCATTTGACTCTAACAAATACGAATATACATGTTCTCTTAATATTGTGGAGAATCATGATCGGTTTGTTTCTTAAAAAAAAACATATTTGGGGTTTCCCCTTACACTTATATTTTGCAAAAATACCTTTAGGTGGAGTTAAGACTAGGCCAAACAACAAAGCAAAGTATTTCAACTTTTTAATTAAGAAACATGATCTACCAACAATAAAAATAAAGCATGCATACGGAAGCAAATAACAAACAAACAAAATAAAATCACACAAAGCATGGGTTGCCTCCCAAGAAGCGCTTTTCTTTATTTACGAGTCTTGTAGCTAGACTCAAGGTCATGGGTTACTACGTGACCTCATCCCTTGAGATGATGTACCCCATGTAGTTGTGATCATCACTATTGTGGTGGTAGTACCTCAACCTATCGATACTTGCAATCACCTCTCCACCTACTTTACTTCTCAGGTTAGCCATCCCATCTTGGTTCATGCTCTCAATTGTGAAAGGCCCATACCACCAAGGACTTGGTTTATCGGGTGGTATTGTTGTTTCCAAGTGTCTTAAGAGTACAAAGTTCCCTTCCTCGAATGGGATATGACTTTCTGCTGGTCGATTATGTTCGAATTCGACATGAACCTTATTGCTTTTGTTATTTTCATATTTAGCCTCATTGTAGCTTTTGATTCTTGCCTCCCATGCAAGAATTTTATTCTGAACACGAATGGGTGTCGTGTCAATGTTGTTTTTGAGCTTTCTCCAACTCAAATTCTCATGCCCACTTCGCGGAGTCATGGGGAAGCTAATCTTTCTTTTTCCAGATTTAAGCTCAATTTTCCTGCCTTCATACTTAATGACAGCCCTAGCGGTGGCGAGGAATGGTGCCCCAAGGATTATTGGCATGCATCCATCTCCCTTATCATCGATGATCATAAAATCAACGGGGTACATGAATCCTGCGACATTAACTAATACATCTTCTGCGATTCCTAGGGGGTATACGTACGAGTGTCCAGCGAGGGACAACCTAACATGAGTAGGGGCCGGCATTTTTGACGTTAGTTGGATGTAAATAGTTAGGGGCATAAGATTTACTTCCGATCATTGGTCGGCGAAAGCACTAAGATATTTCAAATCCCCGATGCTGGTTGGTATCTCAAAGTTCCCACACGCTATCTGCTTAGTAGCCACTTTTTGTACTAGTAGCCTCTCGAATATTGACCCCCCAGGTAACGTATCATACTCATTTTTTCCCTTTTCCTTTTTCTCAGAACCCTGTTTGGAAGGTTGGTTACGCCCGTCACCCTTAATCCAATTTGTTATGGTGTTTTCGTTTATATCATGTTTCAGGTAGTGACTCAAGGGTTGGGACTTTGGTGGCTTATCTAAAGTCTGTTTAGTAGAGGCTTCTACCTTCTCGTCATCCTTGTGGACAATTGTGATGGAATTAACAAATTGGGTAGTGGGGTGACGCTTTCTTTCCTTAGTAGCATTCTTTCGGGGGTTCTCTGGTTGGCATACTCCTCCAATAGACTCATCATCTCATTCATTTTCTCTTGCATCTCCTCTTTTTGCTTATAAACTGCTTCCTCAAATCTAGCAAGCCGATCTGAATGAGTTGCCATATATTCTCTCATCCTAGCTTCAAACTCCGAGCTAAGCTCCTCGGGAGGAGAATAAGGTGGGGCATAGTTTTGAAAAGTCTCGATATTTTCTCTAGAGGGTGACTCTGATAATGGTGTTGAAGTCGGTTTCGAGACAGAATTGACAGTAGCCCGTCTAGGACTTAAAGGTCTCCTTTGCCTTTCCTCAAAATAGTCAACTTTTGACTCGAGTTTGCATAGGAGTTCATCGGGGATTTCTGTGGTTCCTCCAGATGTTGAAACTGCATTGATGGCCGCTTTTATTGTATGATTAAACTCCCACATCTCTTGATTATCGGCGGCGAGCTCCTCAATAATTACCCAGGACTCCTCGGCGTTCTTATCACGTAGTTTACCTCCCGCGGCCCTATCGATTGTGCGTTTAGTGTGATAGTCAACATGGTCGTAGAAAATCTGAACTAATAACCAAAGGTTTATACCATGATGAGGGACCTTATGGAGGAGATCCTTAAAACGGGCCCATGCTTCGTAGAAGGTTTAACCCTGATGTTGTTCAAACATCAAAATGTCATTTCTCAGCATTGCAGTTTTCCCAGGTGGGAAGAATTGAGTGATGAAGCGATTGGTGAGATTATCCCATGTGGTGATGGATCCTGCGGGTAAACGCTCAAGCCATTGACTAGCTTGATCCCGTAGAGAGAATTGGAATAGGCGTAATCGGGTTGTCTCTCTAGTTTCAACATCTAGGTCTATGGAGTCTACGATTTTTAGGAAGTCCTTAAGATGTTGATTTGGATCTTCGGAACGAAGTCCATGGAATGCACATCCGCTTTGCACCAACCGGATGGTGTCGGATCGCAAGGGAGTCACATTGGCTCCGGTGAGCTCAATGGTGTTTCGGTAGCCTTGGTGGCTAGGTCGGGAATACTCTCCTAAGGTTTGGGGCCTAAGAGGTTCTAGTGGTGGGTTTTGTTGTGGTGGGATGACGGGTTCAAAGATGTTCCCATCGTCCATGATGTCGGGTGGTGAAAAGTTACGAACAAAAACACAAAGAAATAAGATAGACTAAAGAAAACCTAAAAATAAAAATAAAATCTTACTAGAAAGGAATCTAGCAAGTACACCTAATAAAAATAAATTCTAACCTAGACAATAACTATTCCCCGGGCTGCGGTGCCAAAACTTGATGCGTGGGAATTGCACCAGGCTTTACCTCTCAAGGGATCTTGAGAAGCTTACAACCCCCACCAGGCAGTGTACCTGATCGTTGTAGTATAGTATAGTGACAAGTACCGGGGGATTGATCGTTCAGCTAGGAATAGTGTCGCTAGGATTAGAAAACCTAAATACTAGTTCTAAAGATGAGGGATGATTCTTTTTGTATTTTTATATTTTTTAGAAAGCAAGTAAATATCTCGGGTTTGAAGGATTTGGGCGAAATTAGTTGCTAGTCAACTAACCCAATACTAAGATGCAATCAAAATAAAATACTAGAAATGAAAATAAACTAAATTAAATTAAGGTTGTGAGCAATAAGTGGAGAAATGTGTTTACTTAGATTTCACTACTCCCTAGATATCTTTTACACGTTAATTACTTGTTATAGTCGCGTGGATGACGGATTGTATTCCTTAATACCATTCATGGGGTGGCGTACTTAACTCCCCAATCCTATGAGTGCCTACTTCACTCCTATGTCGAGCCGGCTAAGAAGTTCCTAACATGGGATCATTAGAATTTACTCATGCGTTAAATACAACCAATAAAACCTAGTACACATCGGTTCATGTTTCATAAGACGTTCAAGCAGGTTACCATTTGGAGATCTGCCAGTTTTCTTAAGCCTAACATCGAAATCATTCATCCAATACAACCATAAACAAGTAATCAACACATAATCAACATCTAGGTTTCATTAGATCTAAGCAAACACAAGATAAATCTAGCCTAGCATGGTGGAATCAAGACAAGCACAAGATATAGACAACCAACACATAGACATATTGATTGAATTAAAATAACACTTATCTCAATTACACATGTAAGGGTTCAAGGGCTGAAAACCCTTGAAAAACCTGTAAAATTCGTATATGGTTCGGCCTTAGGGTTTCTCCAAACTTGTTCCTCTTAATGAATGAAAATTAGAAAACTATATATAGAAAATTGAGGCTGACGGCATCAAGAACAACCTTGTGACGCCGTCATCTCGCCGCCAAAAGAATCCTCGGACTGCCTTGATCTACATCTGACGCCGTCATGTATTGCACTTTTCCAGACCGGCACGTATTTAACTCTTGACGCTCTTCCTTGTGACGCCGTCATTTTTGTACTGGGTCGTCATGAAATTTACTCTTGACGCCGTCAACTTGTTACTCTTGACGTCGTCACACACTGTTCCCAGCTTGGAAAATTAAGTCTTTGGCGTTTTCTTCACTTTTATGCTCCAAAAACGTCCGAATTGCTTCCTTTTCCAGATTTCACTCCCAAAGTACCTAAAATCACAAAAGGAACGATTTAGGGCAATATTTGATCAAATAAATTCAATTCCGGGCTTAAATGACCCCCTAAAAGTGGTTCATTTTTCGCCTCATCATTACACAATGGAGATCTGCCAGTTTTCTTAAGCCTAACATTGAAATCATTCATCCATTAAAACTATAAACAAGAAATAAACCTATAATCAACATCTAGGTTTCATTACATCTAAGCAAACACACAGAAGATCTAGCCTTGCATGTTATAATCAAGACAAGCATAAGATATATTCAAACAACACATAGACATATTGATTGAATTGAAAGAGGACTTATCTTAATTGAACATGAAAGGTTTCAAGGGGTGAAAACCCTTGAAAATACTGTTACAAACGACCTGGGGTTTATTAGGTTCGACCCTAGTATTCTCCACACAAGTTCCTCCTCTAATGAATGAAAAATAGAAAAATATATATAGATTTTGTGAGGTGACGGCGTCAAGATTAAATTTTTGAAGCCGTCATCTCGCCGCCAATAAAGTTCTCGGACTGCCTAGATCTGGGTTTGATGCCGTCACGTGTAATCTATCTTCAGGCCGTCACCAAAATAACTCTTGACGCCCTTCTTCTGACGCCTTCAGGTTTTCTCTGGGTCGTCATGGATTTTACTCCTGACGCCGTCATAATTTCCTTCTTGACGCCGTCAGGTACTGTTCCCAGCATGGAAAATTAAGTCTTTGCCGTTTTCTTCACTTTTATGCTCCAAAAACGTCCAAAATGCTTCCTTTTCTAGAATTCACTCCCAAAGTACCTAAAATCACAAAAGGAACGATTTAGAGCAATATTTGATCAAATAAATTCCAATTCCGGCTTAAATGACCCCCTAAAAATGGTTCATTTTTTGCCTCATCAGTCTCTCTTTTCTTGGAGCAGGCCACTTCATATTCTTTATGGCTGATTCAAGGGCTTGGGTCAAAGCATGTGGAAGTTCATTAGCCAGAGATGAACCAGGAGCAGGGACAGACTTTTTCTTCTTTGGCTTTGGATTAGTAGTGCTTGCTGCATAAGTAATGGTAGAGGTTGCTACACTCATTGATGAGGTTGATACATTAGGAGGAAAGTACCCACTCCATCCTGCATCATCCTCAAAGTCAGAGTCAGAATAGTAGCTGATCTCTGAATCTATGGAGCCATCTGAATCAGAAGAGATGTACACCAATGGGAAATGACTCATGTTTATCACTAGGGTTTTTGTGGCTATATTGCAAGTGTTGATGAAAGAAGTATGATGGTGGAAAGTTACTTTTATAGGCAAGGAAATGTATAAGGGTAATTAATGAAGTTCATTGAATTCTACTTGCCTTGGTAGCTTTGGGAATTAATTTGGGAAGGTATTAATTACCTCGGGTTGACTTTCAAAGATATTTTGGTCAAACAGTCAACTAAAGATATTTTGATTGGAAAGTACTTTGTTCAGCGTACTGCTTGGTTTTACAACTGCAAGTACCGCTCCATATTCTATGGAAAGTACTGCTTGGTGATATGAAGGCTACGCTGACGTGTCAGGATACTGCTCCAACGGTCAAAAATGCGGGGTAACAGACTTTCGAAAGATATGGGGAAGATAACTTCCAAAAATAACGGTAAAATAAATTAACCATGATTTTTTGTATATTATCCCTTTTTACTTATATCTTTTTCTTATTTATCCACTCGTATTCATTCGCCATTCTCATTCATCAAACCCACCAATATCATCAACGATTACTTCTCTTCTTTCAACTTATTATCACAATGGCACACCGACCAACCATCAACAAACACAACATGATTGCAAATCTTGAGAAAACGCAGAGGAATATTGACTTTCATGGAATTATTGATTTTCTCACCGGCACTACCATCAATTACTCACTCTTAGTCAACCCAGAGATTATTGGACCTTGGATACAGGCGTTTTGGGCCACGGCTAGGGCTGAGATTGAAGATGGAGAGGATGTTATTCATGCTACAGTTGCTGGAAGAGCTATTCGTGTTACTGAAGCAATAATCAGGGAGGTTTTGTTATTTGACGATGAATGAGGCTCTGTTTTGATTGCTAAACAAGCTATTTGGGATGCATTGAGAGATATTGGGTATGAAGGACCTTTGAACAAGATTACTTTTCAGAAAGCAATGGTAAGTCCTCATTGGAAGTATCTTATTCATGTTTTACTTCATTGCTTAAGTCCAAAAAGTACTGCTTGGGATCAATTTGGACATGCCATAGCTTCTGCATTAGTTGGCCTAATTACCAATCAATCCTTCAACTTTTCCTACATGATCCTTGATGGTATGATCACACATATTAAGGCTGGATCACCTTTTCTGATGTATCCTAGATTTGTTCAACTTATCTTAGAGAATCCACTTGATGGGATACAAAAACCTCAGGATTATGTACCTACTATTAGGATGCCACCTAAGGTGTTTACCTTTATGTCTCACAGGGGAGTTAATTTTTCTGGTAACAATACACCTCTCAATACTTACATGTTAGAGGTAGCACAGGCTGTTAGGGATAATGTTGATAATGCTAGTGGTTCTGCTAATTCTGATTATGCTGATCAATCTGTTCATTCTGAGCATTCTGCATCAGTCATACACCTACACCACCTATTGTTTCACCTCAGCCTGATGACTTAAATGAAAGAACTCCCTCAGTTTCTGTTTCTATGGAAAAACCTATTTCTGCTGAAGGTACTTCTCCACAAAGTACTTCTTTACAAGGTATTGCTTCAGAGCATACTCCAGTACCTTCTCCCAATGATTATACTCCCACAGGTGGGTTTCAAACACCTAGAGGAGATGAGGGATTTGAAGGTCCTTTGAATAATTATGCTTTGACTAGAGAGTTAGAGAGGATGAAGAAAGCTATGGCTGATCAGACTGCAGAAATCAAGAGTTTAAGAATGAAGTTCAGAAGGTTAAAGAAGTTTGTGTGGCCACTTGTGAAGAATTTTCGGCTTTATGTGAAAGAGAAGAAACAATCCCAAACGAAAAAGTCTAAATCAGCAAAGAAAACTTCTAAATCCAAGAGGAGTCACAAGAGGTCATCATCTTTCAAATTGGGGAGGAATCAAGATGATAATTTGAATGAAGATGATACTAGGGTTCAATATTCAGAAGATGCTCATCTTTGGAATTATCTTGAAGAAATATTTGTGCCAGAGAAAAAGACTGATGAAGGTGAGAACATTGCTCAACAACAAAATGATTTTGAACACATTACTGAAAGAAAAAGTGATGAGACAGAGCAAATTAATCTTGTAGATGAGAATGTTGTTGTTAAAAGTGGAGACACAGAAGAATTTGATTTAGAAGATACTGCAGATGTTCAAAGTACTGTTGCACAAAGTACTGGTTTGCAAGATACAGATGTGCAAGGTACTGCTGCTATGGATATTGATGGAATTGGAACTTCTACAGCTGGACCTTCTACAAAGATTTTTGAAGATGATGCTGGTTCTTCAAATCCCATTCAGCAAGAAGAAGTCAAGGAGCATACTGCAAGTGATAATGAGACTATAGCTCAGATAATGCTCAATTTGGATAGACCTTCAAAAGGTATTCATATTTCTGAGCCTGCACAACAAGTATCTGAATCTTCTTCTGAATTTGAAGAGTTAGATCCAAAAGATAAAGGAAAATGGATTATGAAGCAGAAGATTAAAAAGAAAAAGAATAAATTTACTCTTGCACAGCTTAGAGAAATAAAGATAGCAGAGGATGCAGAGATTGCTAGAAAGCAACAAGCTGAGTATGATGCAGAGTATTTGAAAGAGATAAGTAAGCCAATTACAAGAAAGCCATTGACAATTGCTCAAGAAAGAAACTGGATGATTAGTTTCTTGAAAGGAAGAGGATACAAGAATTTACAAACATTGAGATATCCAGAAGTGAAAGCTCTATAGGATGAAGTACAAGAGTCTATCAAGAAAGAGTTAGAAAGTTTGGTACCCATGGATGCTGATGAGGAGAAGAAATTAGAAGATATAAGGAAAGAACAAGTTAAGAAAAGAAAAATGAAGAGGAAGAAAGTAGTTCAAGATGATCAATTGTCAAAGAGACTTAAAATGATACATGAAGATACAATTGATGAACTGATGAATTATTTCAGAGTGATTGATTTTGAGAATAAGAAAACAGAAGACTCTGGAAAGAAATCAAAGATTATCTCATTCTCTGTGGTTGAATCAAAAGAAGGGAATTATCTTATGTTCAACAGAGAAGATGGAAGCTTCACAGTATTTAATATGTTATGGGATGTTATGCATTTAATTACGAGAGAAGATCTATATGATTTATACTTGCAAGTGCAGACATACTATAAGGATATTGAAGCAACAGGAGTGGGATTAATCTTACTTGGAGATTTGATAACCATCTGGGAAATAGAAGAAACAAGTGTTGATACTCTGTGGAATGATAGAAAATTGGGAAATTACAAGATGGAGATTCTTTGAGTCATCAGGAGTTCATTCACTTGAGATGGAAGATGGTACTATGATTCACATGCTTGCTGAGAGAAGATATCCATTGATAAGAGAAATTATGCTCAGGATGTTGGATCATGGAATGGAGCTTGAAGAAGAAACTAATGTAGCTTTTAATGTGATTAAGCTATTTATCAGGTGGACTAAATCTGAAGAATAATATTGCAAAGTACTGGTATGATTTGTTTTGTATAATAAGTATTTTTCTTAAAAGCACTGCAAGACAAACAGTACTTTATCAAAGTACTGCTTGCTGCATAAAACCAGTATAAGTCCTTTGTAAAATAAAATAAAAAGTTTTTGATGTTTAAAGTGAAGTAAATAAAAGAATTTGAAGAAAAAACATGGTGTTAGTATTTGTACTACACAACAAATGGTAATCAACTCACCATGTTTAACAGACAAGACAGAGTTTGACTCATCATGAGGGTACGGATCTGATGTGATAATCAAATCCATTTTTAGTTGACAATTTACTAAAAATTGTATGGTTTTCAACTCACCATATCTGTAAAAGTGAAGAGTTGGCTAGCCCACAAGAAAAATGGCTTGTGGTAAAGGTTGTGGAAAATCCATTTATGGTAATTAGTTCACCATGGTTGAGATCAAATAACTAACTAGTCCAAAAGCAAACGGCTCTTGGTAAAGACTATTCAAATCTGTTGATAGCTGATGATTTGCTAAAAATCATATGGTTATCAATGTACCATGGTTGTTCTAACGTAAACATTGGCTACTCCAGAGTTAATGGCTTTGGTAAAGAGACATCAAAATCAATTAATTTTCAATGATTCACCTCTCATAGGAGTTTACACACCTGGAAGTGATGAGAATAGTATGAAACTTTAAAAGATTTAATGAACATTTTGCCAAAATGTTGCTCAGTAGCTGTGAAGGTTTATTGCTGAGAAGATATCAACTGATGCTGATAAAGGGTACTTTGACACACAAGACAGATAAAAGATAAAGAGATAAAGAACCAATCTTTCTGAATGATTAAGATATTGAAGATCAAAGATAACAAAGAAACTTGAAATCAAGCAAGTGGAGTTCAAGTTAGGGGAGGATTGTTGGGATATAAAGATCAAGGTACTTCTGTATTTCAAAGTACTGCTGTGTCAAAGTGCTGCTTGAAGATCAAAGTCAAACATGGTCAAAGTACTGCTACATATTGAAGATTATTCAAAGTACTTCGAAGAGAATAAGGACTTAAGTGCAATATTTATTAAAGGATTATTATGTAATATTGTATGAATATTCTAGAATTAGTTAGGGATAATTACTTGTCGTTCAAGTATTGTAAACCGACTTAAGGATATCCTTGTGTCTATAAAAGGAGCCTTAAGAGGTATTAGTCGTAATGTGTTTTTATTTGTTAAAAATATAAGTTAGAGAAGTCGATATTAGTCAAGTTAGGGATTGTTAGTGAATTTGTGTAACAAAGCAGGTTCAAGTTTGGTTTAATATAAAAGTTCTTCTTAAGCTTTGTGTTAGTAGATTCCGCATAATTTACAAGGTCAAAACAGTGTTTCAATATTAATAGTGTTGAGTTTATTCAATATTGTTAAAAACCTTACAAGCTACAAAGTAGTTTGGTCAGAGCATATCGATCCAACACTTTACAATAAACTAGTCTAACGACTCGAATCAAGATAATCAAAACACTTGGAGTACTTTTAAGATTAATGCACATATGGGGGGTGATAAATTATGTTCTTCCCCATTACCCCATAACATAAGTACTTTACCCATGAGTCTCGATCGTCCCAAAACAATATGTACAAGATATGACTCGACTTAGCAACCATGTAATCAATTAGATAATTAACTAAGGGTTTAAACAAATAACAATAATGCACTAAAGATGAGTGCATACACGGAAGGCTAAGGCGATTTGGGTGTACATTTAAGTGGGTTGTAACAAATTCTTCCTTTAAGTAAGATGCTTAAAGTTAGAAACAAAAAGATAGGATCGGAGGGGTGTACTAGGGGTTTCGTGTACTAAAAATGAGTACAATGCTAAGATGTGGGAAAAATTAGTTGACTTTACTAGCCAAGTAATATGACTTAAATGGTCAAGTAATTATGATATGGGTTTAACACAAGGGTGATCCTAATGCCTCTTATCATGTAGTAAATCCTACTACACGAATGTAGTCTCACTAGCGGTCTCGGGATGCATCACTAACGCAAGTTCTAGAATCTAAATGCTACCGGTACACTCATAAGCACTAATAGTGTCACAACTCGTAATTTCTGGTCATTTTCCAAGCCTCGACAATTTACTATTCACAAGTTACTATTCATCATTTACTATTCATCGATCACTATTCATCGTTTTCGAGGTCAATTCGACATTCTGAGAAGCGTTCATAAATTTTACTATTCACTTGACACTATTCATTTCCGGAAGAAATTTCACTATTCACGTGCATTACTCATTTCAACGTAAATTTAGTTTACGAGTATTCGAATTCGCGTAACCGTATTGGTTCAGGAGCGAATCCATGCATTATCATTTGGGACATCTCATACAGACTATAAGTAGTCTACGTATCATCATTATGACACTTGCATACTATGCCACTCGTAGGATATTTAAATTAGTACTTTTCGTATAACTAACTTTTACGTTTAATTATTTCTAAATAAATGTTAACACGCGATCAATGATGTGGCTAACACGTCCGACACTCCCGACTATTATCCCAATATATTTTTATACTCATTTTTATAATATCAAAATTATAATATTAATTTACCCGGTATTTTGGAAATTTATTTATTTCGTATCGTACGTCTAATTTAATAACGACGGTTTTCATAAAAATTAAACAATAATCACCTGAACTCTCCGTATTTGTACCCGACATATTTTTACAATTTTTATAACTTTATTATGTCCCGGTTAACTTTGTTAAAATTTATTTCTAGCAAACCCGGTACCCGATTATAACTAAAACTAGCTACAACTACACTAATATCCTAATTAAATCCAAGACATGTCCCCCCCCCCCCCTTTTCCCTCCTTTGTGAACCGCCCCCCCCCCCCCCCCCCCCCCCCTCCTAAGCCATTTCATGTGCTTAACCACACCAACCCCATTTAATGCCCAACTAACAATTGTCCCTAACTATATATATTAACCATTTCATCCCATTTTTCACAATAATTATCCAAGATCAAGAAAACTTTCCTCTCATCTTTTCTCTCTAGTATGTTTCGGCCTAGGGGTGTTTGAAGAAGCAAGAACATCAATTTTTCCAAGATCATAGTGTAAACTTATTCACTTAGTCATCCTTGTTGGAGTTTTGAAATAGAAACTCAAGGATTAGTAGGTTTTTCATCATCTAAACTCCCTAAACCTTCAAGTAAGTTAACAAACTTATTTTTATAATTTTTACAAGTTATTACCATGATTATATACTTTTCTTACAAGAACTCATGCATATAATGGCTTATACCACTTTATTTTATAAACTTTTAACTTTTGAACCTTAGTAAGTGATTATTGTTAGATCTTTGTTAGATCTACTTGGTTATGATGTTTAGGAACCCATGACACCCTAAGAAGGTGTATGGTAGATTAGACTAGTTTTGTGGTGATTGAAAGTGGTTTGGTTGAAGTTGGAACAAGTTTGAAACTAGGAAAATGGTTTTTGAAACTACATATTGACCTACTGTCCCTATTTTTATTTCGTGGGAAAATCAGTAGATGGTGGTTAAATTTTGACCAAATATTTAGAAAATACTTTCAAAAATGAAACTTTAGGCGAAAGAACGGATTAAAACGAGCTTATAACGAAGGAGATATGATTTTTGTAAATTTAACGACGAAAACTATTTTTATAAAAACTGCATGCTGTTTGGCAGTTTTCGACGGGTAAATAGAGGCATTAAACGTAATCTAGAAGAACCGAGCTATCGAAAATATATTACTACATACTAAAACGAATCCGTGAATATAAAGAACGGGGAAAATGAACCTAAAACGACCAAGTTATGCGCGTTTTAAGATCACCAAAACTATATATATATATATATATATATATATATATATATATATATATATATATATATATATATATATATATATATATATATATAGTCACTACTAGAAAATAATAACTTACGCACTAAATGGTATATTTTCTAGAAACGTTACTAAGGACTATATTCTTAACAAATGAATACGTATGACCCAAAGGAATATTTATACGACTTAACGACGTTATTTTAAGGTTTTCGATACGAGGAATACAACGCTAACATTTTTGTACGATATATATTACGACAAGTTTTATAACTCCGATTGGACTTATTTTTCCTAAGTATAGAAACTATTTTACTAAGACAATAATTAGTACTTCCAAATTACGAGTGGTATGGGTATCATGTGCATGTGCATTCATTTCATTACGGCTTGATCTTAATTAGATCACGATTATTCATTTAGGTTGCGGCTAGTGTTCGCGCCTCATTGTCCCGATTACTTTACCATCTTTGTACTATCACTCCAGGTGAGTTCTCATAGCCCCGTTTTTAGTACTTATTTGATTTTAAATCCCACGGGGGAGAATACATTGCACAATTATTTTTGTACATGCCCAAGTATTAAATTCCATACATTGCTTAAGTTGTTAGTACTATCACTTCAAGTCCCCTTTATTATCATGGACCGTTAATTATATTGCCAAGCGAGAGTGAGTGGATAGATCTATCGAGGGTGACTCCTCCATTCGTGTTTGGGTTGCTCCATAAGGAAAACGAATGCATTTCATGTCTGGATATTTAGAGTGCCTGATAAACACTCCTTTGGGGCCAATTTTAGTACGTCGAGCTTCGGTGCCATGAGCTTAAGAGACAATGTAGCACTTTTGACATTTTAGTACTTTACTTTATACTTGTGGCTATTGTACATATGATTTAACTTATAAACCTATGATTATTCACCAACTTTATGTTGACCGTTTTTCGCAATGTATTTCTCAGGTTACTAAGGTAGCTCATGTGCATACATTTGGACCTTCATGGAGTCGCGGAGTCGACACGTCTCACCATATTTTCTGCACTTATGAAACGTTTGATCTTGTTGAACTTATTTTAACTATATTGGCAAACTCTTTTGGGACCTAAGCTTTGTAAACTCTGAATGTTTTAATGATCAAACGCTGTATTTTCTAAACGACACTTTAGGTCGTTCAATATAACTGTAACTATGGTGCTATGACAGTCACCCCCAGGTATTCCATTCAGCTGCTAAAAACAGGTATTTTGGGGGTGTGACAGATTGACATCAGAGCTAAGGTTATAGCGAACTAGGATGTATCTTGGACCCTAGACTATAACCACATCATCATAGCATCTCATCATTTCATCATAGGTGCATATTCACTATACATGTTGTTTTACGCACACACTGTACGAGTTATTCATACCCATACTCATATATATATATATATATATGATTATATTGACCTGGTTTACAAGTGACATGTCTTCAGATACCCACGCCGTTATCCTTTCGTCGGATTCCGACATTGAAGATGCCTTGTCATCTTCCACTACCATTATACCACCAGCTGTACTCACACCACCATTAGCACTATTGAATTGTCATAAGAGCAAGGTTCTCATTCAGCCTATACATAGAATGCCGTTTGGTAGAGTATTCAGACTTAATTTTAATGGACTTATTAGGATGCTTATTACAAGGGAGATAGCATGTTTTCTTTCCTTCACTAGTAGGACGCTTACTACTTAGGTACTACCACCACCGTTGGTTACTTATTACACTATTGGTCGTCCCATAGTGCGTATTTCAGCTTTACCTCTTAGAGGTCGCGAGATAGCGCGAAAGAGGGTAGTATCCCATTCACTATTATCACCATTATCTCCTAACTCATCACTGGGATTCCATCGTCATCAATGTTATTCTCATCCTTTAGAATACCACCATTGTCAGTTCCCTTTTCCATTTTCACTTGCCATGAATTAGTTAACGCCTTGTGGATAATACCAAGAATTACGGACTCAACAGGAACATCCGCAGATTCCTCGGGATTAGTTTGGAACTTACACTATCTAGGACTTGATCGATGCACAACTACAGATACCACTTCAGGACTATCTCGACCTTATGATGCCATAAACCTGATTTCACCTAGAAGGACTACAGGAAATCTTTAAACTAGACTTATATCTTTGCTAGCTTTTACTATTATCCTAACCACGGGAAGTGTGACATAGTTAAAGAAACTTGTAGTATATTGATTGTTGTACAAACGGAATCATCAAGTATTGACTCTCCTATAGGGGAATAGTTGTGCTATATATATGATATTGGTCCATATTGACCGAAACTTTCATGTATCATATTCATGTGTTATGAATATGATGATTGTTATTACCTATAGATTCTCATGGACTCTTATGATTTGATGAGAATAGATTTAAGCAAACCACTTCAAGCATGACGCAAGCCGCCGTTGGACAATTCATTGCCAGGAGCGTAACTACCGCCCTCACCAAGGAACTTACTCACGTGGAATTTATGGGTTGTAATCCCTCCTCCTTTAGCGGAAATATAGACACAAAGGAATTTCTCAAATGGTTCGAAGAATTAGAAACAATCTTTCAATGTGGTGACTGCCGTAAGGAAGACAAAGTTAAGTTCGCCACTTGCACTTTTCAGGAGCATGCCCAGAAATGGTGGACTAAGTATGTCCAGGTAGTAGGAGTTGATGCTGCTTACTCACACTCTTGGGAGAAACTAAAAAGGATGATGAGTTTGAAGTTCTGTGTGAAAAGCGAATTACAAGCAATCGAACAGGAAACACTAAACCTTACCATGGTAGGAGATGATGTTGTTAAGTATACTGCTTCTTTCTATGATTTCGCTCGACTAGGCTCTGCAATGGATGAACCAGAAAGCAAGAAACTTGAAAGGTACATCGGAGGACTTTCTCCTGAAATTCGTGTGTTGGTCAACTCATTGGAACCGATACCATGCCTAAAGCTATCAGGATGGCGATCGAAGCAAAGGAACGCATAGCTCACCCCAAGATCTTAGGAAGAAAAAGTGACAATAAAAGGAAGTGGAACAACAACCGAGGTGAGAATGCCATACAAGGACCACCCAAGAGACAAGGAGTTGCTAAACCTAATGCTACAGGTCTAAAGGAAAAGAATGATTACCTTGGTATTTTACCTAGGTGTGAAGAGTGCCAACATCATCATAACCCAGGACGTTGCCCGGAACCATGTGGCAACTGTAAGAAGGTTAACCACAAAACCAGGGACTGCAGGTTTCCAACTGAGGGTGATAATCAGAAACCATCAATAACATGTTTTGGATGTGGAGTAGTGGGACACTTCAAGAGTGAATGCCCGGTGTTGAGAGACCGGAACTGGAGGAGGCATTTCATGTTGTAAAACCATAGTTTGAGCCCTCTAGGGTTGTACTTTCTTTTGGTACTTTCCATAAGTACGTTGATGTAACCTAGTTGTATTAAGCACTTTACTATCCAATGTAATGACTATCTTTTGTTACCTTCTGTGATAACCATAACTTTCGTTTACTTCATTTTCTATCCCAATCGTTCAATCTTTAAATCGTTTCACAACATTATACCATTGTCTTATTTAGGGAATAGACCGATTTCGCATTTGACGGATTAGTAGATTATTACCATTCCATAGTATTTACCCATGTATCCAATAAACCATTCCACGAGTTTTATTTCAAACTATTTTACTACCTTATGGGGAAATTGTTTTTACCGAAATTCTAAAATAAGCCGTTTTGTTACCGTACTATAAACTGATTTTTCCGATATTACGCCAAATATTTACTATTATTACGTGGAACAATTTTTATATTACTTTGAAAGGAAATGACTAGAATACCATTCTTCGAAACAAAACGTTGAACACCATCTAGAACTTTTGAGAAAAATAATATTATTTTGACTAAATCAAGCATCGCATCATTAGTCCTCAACTATACATAGCCTGATCACCTATGTATACTTCAGGAAGGATTATGCCATGAAGGAAATAGTTACTTTTTAAAGTATTGCTAATAACAATCTTCATTGAAAAGCGTTTTAAACAAGTAAACTCTTTTGTAAATATCTTTTTCTGACAAACTCTCCCTGGATACTTACCCCACCTGTCACCCACTTAGTCATTAAGTTGGACTTTCCATTGACTTCTTTAGGAGAGACTTCCCATATCAAGTACTAGGAGGATTCCTCGATACAAGAAAAACAATAAAAGGGTTACGAAGCTACTAACCTAGACTAGAAGTATACACCAAGACAATTTATAACTCAACAACAATTCTAAAATGCCACTAGACCATCCGACCCACCATCCCTGACCTAGTTGTCCAATTTATTATTCAAAGTTACTAGCTAGACTGAGCTATAGGATCGAACACATTGTGAAGGTACGCTAAGCAACACCATGGGAATAAACCAAGCCTCCTAACCGATACTGTAGAGTGTTTTGAGTTAACATGGTCTCATCCATACACAAACTTCCCTGTAATGAGTTTCCACCGAGGATAATTGATTGAGTTAAGGATATCGATATAGACTCCCTTAAGGCATTGTGTTCTCAGGAAATTCTAGATAACCCCACCTATACTTCAAGAAAGGCATCAGACTCAAGAATATCTCCCCAGCTACATGTGAAGACAATACAGAAATTCATCGACATAGTATCAATTGAAACCCTCATATTGCCAACATGATGACAATTTCAACGATAAAACCATCTCAAGACTTAAGCTGTTTGAATACCTAGGCTTGTAGTTTTACCAGATACCCACCAATAGGCACCATCCAATATCAGGAAATGAACATTAGACATCTATGCATTATGCGAACATTACCTATCCTACTATTTCATCCTTGTTCGTATTTTCACTTTAAGTAAAGTCGATTTAAAAATTTGTGTTTATACAAATCACATATCTCGTAGAAAATAATTTTTGAATTGCCTATTTTGAACAAATACGATCCTTTTAATCAATATTTAGCTAAACCATTGTACAATGGGAAATATATAAACATCAAACTTTGGTAAACAGTCCTATTCACAACATGTTTGAAAACCGCGTCACATTTCCTAACTATTGAATTTTGAATCATCAAGAAAGATATTATTTAGTAAACCATTTGCTCCATTTTCTAAATTCGTTTATTCAGAAAAAGATTTCGACCAAAAACTCAAAAATCGCGAGATAAATTTTGAAAACCAATCACCATGCTACGTTGCTTATGCATTTAGGGCTTTGTGATTTGACAATAAGGAATATTGGAATATGTGATGAAGGAAATTAGGAGGAACACCATAGAACGATTACAAACGTCAGTAATGGAGACCAAGCACAGTAGGCAAAGAATGACACATGTCTTAGCAATCCATTAGACCAAAACACAAAGAATCAAACATTGTTAACCGTATTCTATCTTCTTCGTATAACGCCGGGTTCGAAAGACGTAACGTTGTGGAATTAGTCACAAGATTTATTGTACCGTTTCAATTATTCCTGATAAAGGTGATCGAATCACCTTGGACTTCTAGCAATCATTTTAAGATTTCCTTCGGAACCCCATTTAGATGTAAACACCGCCTACTATCCTCAGACCGATGGTCAGAACGAGAGAACGATTCAAACATAGGAAAGTTATACTCAGAGTATGAGTGAGTGACGCTAGAAATGGTTGGACTAACCATTTACCGTAAATCAGATTCGTTTGCAACGATAGTTATCGCGCGAGCATAGAGACTACATCAATTGAGGCACTTTATGGTCGAAGTACCAATTACCCATTTACCGACCGAAATCGGAAAGTTAAATTCACTGGTCTAGAACTAAACCATGGAACAACAAAGGAAATTTCACAAGTCAAGAACCCGTTACAAGAAACGAGAAACTGATAGAGGTTAGGTTGGTACATGACGCACATCATACGGATTGGGTATCCTTGAACAGCAAACTAACTAGATTCACGTGAAAGAACGAACTAAATTGAAAGCTTTGCCTTGGAGAGGCATGATACGATTTTAGTAACACGAAGGATTTAACCTTTAGTATATTGGACCATTTAAGATTCATTATAGCATCGACCAACTGACATATAAGATTGGAGTTCTGACATAGTTCAGCAACATATATTACCCATATTACATTATAAACCTGAAGAAGCACTGATCATCTATTGACGAACCAAACTCGGAAAAAGCCAAACTCACTATTCCAGTAGGCATTCATGAAATAACCAGAAATTTCCTACAAGTCAAGAATCAATTACAAATTCTATAAGTTGTAAACCATTAAAACTTCAAGTTGGTAGACAGATCATGTTGAAAGTTCTGCCTAGGAAAGGCATGATATCATTCAGAAAACTGGAAAAGTTAAACCCGATATACACTGGACCACGTAATAGTTCAGACAGAGTAGGCCTAGTAGCCTTCAGACTTGAGCCTTGTTAGAGAACAGCCGGATTACACAACTATGTTTCACCTATTCAAATCCCAGGAAATGACTCTCAGATTAGTCACTCATAATCCCATTTGGAAAGGAATCCAACCCAAAGACAAACGTAAACTTGGTAAGAGAACCATTAGAAAGCATGGACCGTAAGGTCGAACGGTTGAAGCAAAGTCGAATTCCTATCGTGGAAGTTCGCTGGAATTCTCAATTATTATAATCTTTTCACCAATACCACCTCAGAGACCAACACAAACTGAACTTCGGGACGAAGTTCCTGTTAGAGGGGAAGACTGTCACAACTCGTAATTTCTGGTCATTTTCCAAGCCTCGACAATTTACTATTCACAAGTTACTATTCATCATTACTATTCATCTATCACTATTCATCGTTTTCGAGGTCAATTCGACATTCTGAGAAGCGTTCAGAAATTTTACTATTCACTTGACACTATTCATTTCCGGAAGAAATTTCACTATTCACGTGCATTACTCATTTCAACGTAAATTTAGTTTACGAGTATTCGAATTCGCGTAACCGTATTGGTTCAGGAGCGAATCCATGCATTATCATTTGGGACATCTCATACAGACTATAAGTAGTCTACGTATCATCATTATGGCACTTGCATACTATGCCACTCGTAGGATATTTAAATTAGTACTTTTCGTATAACTAACTTTTACGTTTAATTATTTCTAAATAAACGTTAACACGCGATCAATGATGTGGCTAACACGTCCGACACTCCCGACTATTATCCCAATATATTTTTATACTCATTTTTATAATATAAAAATTATAATATTAATTTACCCGGTATTTTGGAAATTTATTTATTTCGTATCGTACGTCTAATTTAATAACGACGGTTTTCATAAAAATTAAACAATAATCACCCGAACTCTCCGTATTTGTACCCGACATATTTTTACAATTTTTATAACTTTATTATGTCCCGGTTAACTTCGTTAAAATTTATTTCTAGCAAACCCGGTACCCGATTATAACTAAAACTAGCTACAACTACACTAATATCCTAATTAAATCCAAGACATGTCCCCCCCCCCCTTTTCCCTCCTTTGTGAACCCCCCCTCCTAAGCCATTTCATGTGCTTAACCACACCAACCCCATTTAATGCCCAACTAACAATTGTCCCTAACTATATATATTAACCATTTCATCCCATTTTTCACAATAATTATCCAAGATCAAGAAAACTTTCCTCTCATCTTTTCTCTCTAGTATGTTTCGGCCTAGGGGTGTTTAAAGAAGCAAGAACATCAATTTTTCCAAGATCATAGCGTAAACTTATTCACTTAGTCATCCTTGTTGGAGTTTTGAAATAGAAACTCAAGGATTAGTAGGTTTTTCATCATCTAAACTCCCTAAACCTTCAAGTAAGTTAACAAACTCATTTTTATAATTTTTACAAGTTATTACCATGATTATATACTTTTCTTACAAGAACTCATGCATATAATGGCTTATACCACTTTATTTTATAAACTTTTAACTTTTGAACCTTAGTAAGTGATTATTGTTAGATCTTTGTTAGATCTACTTGGTTATGATGTTTAGGAACCCATGACACCCTAAGAAGGTGTATGGTAAGATTAGACTAGTTTTGTGGTGATTGAAAGTGGTTTGGTTGAAGTTGGAACAAGTTTGAAACTAGGAAAATGGTTTTTGAAACTACATATTGACCTACTGTCCCTATTTTTATTTCATGGGAAAATCAGTAGATGGTGGTTAAATTTTGACCAAAGATTTAGAAAATACTTTCAAAAACGAAACTTTAGGCGAAAGAACGGATTAAAACGAGCTTATAACGAAGGAGATATGATTTTTGTAAATTTAACGACGAAAACTATTTTTATAAAAACTGCATGCTGTTTGGCAGTTTTCGACGGGTAAATAGAGGCATTAAACGTAATCTAGAAGAACCGAGCTATCGAAAATATATTACTACATACTAAAACGAATCCGTGAATATAAAGAACGGGGAAAATGAACCTAAAACGACCAAGTTATACGCGTTTTAAGATCACCAAAACTATATATATATATATATATATATATATATATATATATATATATATATATATATATATATATATATATATATATATATATATATATATATATATATATATATAGTCACTACTAGAAAATAATAACTTACGCACTAAATGGTATATTTTCTAGAAACGTTACTAAGGACTATATTCTTAACAAATGAATACGTATGACCCAAAGGAATATTTATACGACTTAACGACGTTATTTTAAGGTTTTCGATACGAGGAATACAACGCTAACATTTTTGTACGATATATATTACGACAAGTTTTATAACTCCGATTGGACTTATTTTTCCTAAGTATAGAAACTATTTTACTAGGCCAATAATTAGTACTTCCAAATTACGATTGGTATGGGTATCATGTGCCTGTGCATTCATTTCATTATGGCTTGATCTTAATTAGATCACGATTATTCATTTAGGTTGCGGCTAGTGTTCGCGCCTCATTGTCCCGATTACTTTACCATCGTTGTACCATCTTTGTACTATCACTCCAGGTGAGTTCTCATAGCCCCGTTTTTAGTACTTATTTGATTTTAAATCCCACGGGGGAGAATACATTGCACAATTATTTTTGTACATGCCCAAGTATTAAATTCCATACATTGCTTAAGTTGTTAGTACTATCACTTCAAGTCCCCTTTATTATCATGGACCGTTAATTATATTGCCAAGCGAGAGTGAGTGGATAGATCTATCGAGGGTGACTCCTCCATTCGTGTTTGGGTTGCTCCATAAGGAAAACGAATGCATTTCATGTCTGGATATTTAGAGTGCCTGATAAACACTCCTTTGGGGCCAATTTTAGTACGTCGAGCTTCGGTGCCATGAGCTTAAGAGACAATGTAGCACTTTTGACATTTTAGTACTTTACTTTATACTTGTGGCTATTGTACATACGATTTAACTTATAAACCTATGATTATTCACCAACTTTATGTTGACCGTTTTTCGCAATGTATTTCTCAGGTTACTAAGGTAGCTCATATGCATACATTTGGACCTTCATGGAGTCGCGGAGTCGACGCGTCTCACCATATTTTCTGCACTTATGAAACGTTTGATCTTGTTGAGCTTATTTTAACTATATTGGCAAACTCTTTTGGGACCTAAGCTTTGTAAACTCTGAATGTTTTAATGATCAAACGCTGTATTTTCTAAACGACACTTTAGGTCGTTCAATATAACTGTAACTATGGTGCTATGACAGTCACCCCCAGGTATTCCATTCCGCTGCTAAAAACAGGTATTTTGGGGGTGTGACAAATAGTGAATGCTTTTCCTATCAAATCTAAAGGCGAACCTCACATATTTGGGTGGAAATTTTTTCTGAATGGTACGGTTTTGTGCTAGTCATACGACTCCTATCCATGAGACGCTTGCTAAGGCTAAAGTTTCACTCCTAAATGTTGTAAAAAAATTTAAATTTGGCGCTAAAATTACACTAACAAGTGTTTCTCTTAGTTTTATTACACACCTACCATCAAACAAACAAACTCAAGTGCAATTGTATCCTATAAGGTATCATCATTTACCCTCCCCTTACACTTAGGATGAACATTGTCCCCAATGTTCAATTAAAGAATGTAAAAGTGAAATAGGTAAAAGAATGAAATCAAATACTCCCCTGATTCGTTCGGTGTGGATAGTGTGGTAACAAGGTTAGATCTTCCTCAAAGAAAATGAACATTCAAAGCTTCCCTTCCAGAAAAATAAATCATATTCTTGTCATATGTAACCTATTAAACCTGAGAAAACAAAAAAGGCAACCTCACGTAAAATCGGCGGCAATCTATATATACTAACAAATCCTAGAAAGCAATGTAAGATATAATGCTTGTGGAATGAATGTTTGCAGATTTCCTGGAGTTTATAAAACTAAAGAATTAACAAAAACTTTAAGATTCCGTTAGAAAAACAAAAGTAGCAAAATTTCCAGAATTTTACACATGACGCCGTCAGGAAATTATTCCTGACGCCGTCAGAAGTGACCTGCAGAAATCTTTACGTTAAGTTTCCAGAAAATTTCTGGAAAAACTTATGTCCTACTTCCTAGAAAATCCTGCAAAACATCATTATGACTCGATACAAGCATTTGACTCTAACAAATACTAATATACATGTCCATTTAATATTGTGGAGAATCATGATCAATTTCGGTTCTTAAAAACATATTTGGGGTTTCCCTTTACACTTATCTTTTTACAAAATACCTTTATATGAAGTTAAGACGAAGTTAAACGACAAAATATAGCATTTTCACAATTTTGTTTTGAAACATGATCTACCAACAATAAAAATAAAGCATGCATACGAAAGCAAATAACAATCAAACAATTAAAAATCACACAAAACATGGGTTGCCTCCCAAGAAGCGTTTTTCTTTATTTTACGAGTCTTGTAGCTAGACTCAAGGTCATGGGCAATTACGTGACCTCATCGTTGGTCTCATTCTCTAGATCATCTCCAATCTCGGGATCGCTTTCATAGTGCAGGTATTTTGGGTCTTCAAACTCAAAGACATCTTCCCGATACTTGGATCCAAGTTTACTAACATCCTTAAAGAATCCACATGATAAATCAAACGTGTTTTTGCATCCTCTCCGAACATCTTCATCACATAAGATAAGTTGAGAACCTAGCTTATCAAGCCCGTCACAATCAATTCCCTTGAGGTCTTTCCTCTTGTATGGCGTTTGGTATGACACCCTCCTAATTCCATCAGTGAAAGTCATGATTCCGTTCCGGTGATCAACCATTAAGTTAGTGATTTCACAAAAGGGCGTCCCAAAAACAACTTGTGACAACCTTGGGTCGACATAGTCCTCAATGTTGTCTACGATCGTAAAGTCCATTGTGAATGCCATATTTCCTATGAATACCTGGATTTCATGATCTCTACCAACAACATTTTCTCGTTTATAAATCATTCCCCATCTGCAGATATTGTTATAATGGAATAGGGACATAAAATTCTTAGGTAGGAACACGTTAATGTAGACATTATCGAAATACTTGTGACCGATCATACAAGGGATTTTGAGGTTATTCAGATCACACCGCTTTATCCTCTCCGATCTCCCATCCTTTGATCCACATATATTCCCTTCTAGTGACGGGCGGTACTCATACACCTCCTCATTACCCTTCCGAAAAATCACCTTCCTGACTCCATTGGTGAATAATGCACTACCATCCTTCTCATCAAGGATTACTCCCGATTCATTGACAAATGGTTTCCCAAGGACAAGGTTGGTTAATATTAGATTAGTGATAGAGTCTATGTCATTGATCACGGTGAGGTCAATGTTATAGATGAATCCTCCAATCATAACTGATAAATTTTTTATTACCCCGACGTTATTGATTCTTTCACACGAGGTACGTTCAGGGAAGGCTTCGTTGTAAAGGGATAGGGGGATTATGTTGATAGGGAGGTTAGGATCTATGTAAGTATCGGTTATGAGCTTCTTCCTAGTAGTGCAGGAAATCTTAAAAACTTCAGAGTCGCTTCCCTTAATCCTATCTCTACTCCCTATAGTCATATCCACCAAATTTTTCTCGAGTTCCTCTATAATAGATTCACCCAAAATTGCTGGATTATTTGTGTGCCCTTTTGATCTCTCTTTCGTTTCATCCAATTTGCCCGACTCTTGTGTGACGGAGTCCTCGAATGAGTTGGCAGGGCTCTTGGCCAATTCGTGGTCTAACCCTGAGGTTTCATCCTTAACTTCATGACCCTTATTTTTAGTTGGTTGTTGTCTCTGGTCAGGTGTAGGAGTAGATATTGTGGTGATAGTATTCACAAAATGGATTGGTCCTAGGGGGTTAACATGGTCCCTAACGTCCTTTACCTTTGGTGACAGATGTTTAAAGAGTTTACTAAGACTTTTTATTTTCACATGAGAGGTTGGCTGATTCATGACAGTGACAGATTTGACCTCTTCAGCCTGAATCGGTTTACTAACAGCGTGCTCTTTAATAGCGGTTAACAGATTACAAATCTTGTCATTCGTATCGGCTTGCTGTTGTCTAAATCGGGTCTCAAGCGTGGAAAGCTGTAATTCTTGAGAGAGAATGAACTTTCACAAGGCATCTTCATAGCTTTGCCTAGGATTGTTCTGTGATGGAAAATGCTTGGACCATTCGAGTGGAGGAGAATCATTGAAGGATATGCTCTGAGTTTGGTATCCTTTGAAATTTGGTTTATCCTTCCATGCATTATAGGCCTCGTCAAAGTTTCGAGGACCTTGATTAGTGGCGAGCTCTCTATCCTTTTTATCAACGCGTGACGATGTGAATTCCTTAAAAGCATGTTTTGGAAGTTCCATGCAGTTATGAGTTTCATGAGGGCCATTACACAATCTATACGAAGAAGTGATTTTGTTCACTTGGCTTGAAGGCTTAGGAGCTTCGTAAGATCTCATGAGAACCTTGACTTGGTCTTCAAGTTCCATGATCCTATGGTCGGGAGTGCTAGAATTGTTCGAAGGCAAAGATATTGCCTTGACCGTTTTATTCAAATCATGGGGATCATTCCAACTTTCGTTGTCATAGAGAGCAAGATCTTCTATGAGTTCCCATGATTCTTCCGCACTTAGATCACGTAGCTTGCCACCGGCCGATTGGTCAATGGTTCGCCTTATGGAGAGATCGATATGGTCATAGAAGATTTGGACTTGGAGCCAAAGATCTATACCATGATGAGGGACTTTTTGGAGTAAGTCCTTGAAACGAGTCCATGCTTCATATAGAGTTTCACCTTGACGTTGTTGGAACATCAAGATATCATTTCTAAGCTTGGTAGTTCTCCCCGGTGGGAAAATTTGAGCAAGGAAATGAGTGGTGAGATCATCCCATGAGGTGATGGATCCCGCCGGTAAACGTTCAAGCCATTGACTAGCTTGATCACGTAGAGAGAATTGGAATAGGCGTAATCGGGTCGACTCTCTAGTTGTAACATCAAGGTCTATAGAATCTATTGGATCGATATACTCTGACCAAACTACTTTGTAGCTTGTAAGGTTTTAACAATCTTGAATAACTCAAAACAGTTAATATTTAAACAATGATATTACTTTGTAAAGTATACGGAATCTACTAACACAAAGCTAAGAAGAACTTTGTTAATATTAAAACAACTCTTAAACCTGCCTCTCTAATTACAGGTTTACTAACAATCCCTAACTTTCTCTAAAAATCGTTTTTTTGAAACTCTAAGAAACTTTGTATGACTTCGACTAAAACTTATATCCCTAATACCATCATAAGGCTCCTTATATAGATAACCTTAAGTCGGTTTACATTATCTACTTGAACGACAAGTAATTATCCCTAACTAATTCTAGAATATTCATACAATATTACATAATAATCCTTTAAACACTATTGCACTTAAGTCCTTGTTCTTCGAAGTACTTTGAATAATCTCCAATAAATAGCAGTACTTTGACCTTGATCAGCATGTTGACTCTTGAGCAGTACTTTGACTTCATATCCCAACAATCCTCCCCTAACTTGAACTCCACTTGCTTGATTTCAAGTTTCTTCACTTTCTTGGATCTTCAAAATCTTTATCATTTAGGAAAATGGTTTCTTTATCTCTTTTGAATCCTGTATGTCAAAGTGCTCTTGATCATCATCTTTTCAGCAACTCAGCAACTTTTTGACAAAGTGTACATCAAATCTTTTTAAAGTTTCATACTGTTCTCATCACTTCCAGATGTGTTAACTTCTGTGAGAGGTGAATCATTGAACTTTTAATGGATTTTGATGTCTCTTTACCAAATCCATTAACTCTGGAGTAGCCAATGTTTAGGTTAGAACAACCATGGTACATTGATAACCATATGATTTTTAGCAAATCATCAGCTATCAACGGATTTGAGTAGTCTTTACCAATAGCCATTTGCTTTTGGACTAGTTAGTTCTTTGATCTCAACCATGGTGAACTAATTACCATAAATGGTTTTTCCATAGCCTTTACCACAAGCCATTCTCTTGTGGGCTAGCCAACTCTTCACTTTTACAGATATGGTGAGTTGAATACCATACGATTTTTAGTAAATTGTCAACTAAAAACGGATTTGATTATCACATCAGAGTCGTACCCTCATGATGAGTCAAACTCTTTCTTGTCTGTTAAACATGGTGAATTGATTACCATTTGTTGTGTAGTACAAGTACTAACACCATGTTTTTCTCTTCAAATCCTTTTATTTACTTTATCTTAAACATCAAAAACTTTTACTTTTATTTTACAAAGGACTTATACTGGTTTTTATGCAGCAAGCAGTACTTTGATAAAGAACTGTTTGTCTTGCAGTACTTTGAAAAATACTCATTTTACAAAACAAATCATACTAGTAGTTTGCAATATTATTCTTCTGATTTAGTCCACCTGATAAATAGCTTAATCACCATAAAAGCTACATCATTTTCATCCTCAAGCTCCATTCCATGATCCAACATCCTGAGCATAATTTGTCTTATCAGAGGATATCTTCTTTCAGCAAGCATGTGAATCATGGTACCATCTTCCATCTCAAGTGAATGAACTCCTGATGACTCAAAGAATCTCCATCTTGTAATTTCCCAATTTTATTGATCATTCCACAGAGTATCAACACTTGTTTCTTCTGTTTCCCAGATGATTATGAAATCTCCAAGTAAGATTAATCCCACTCCAGTTGCTTCAATATCCTCATAGTATGTCTGCACTTGCAAGTATAAATCATATAGATCTTCTCTGTTAATTAAATGCAGAACATCCCATAACATATTAAATACTGTGAAGCTTCCATCTTCTCTGTTGGACATAAGATAATTCCCTTCTTTTGATTCAACCACAGAGAATGAGATAATCTTTGATTTCTTTCCAGAGTCTTCTGTTTTCTTATTCTCAAAATCAGCCACTCTGAAATAATTCCTCAGTTCATCAATTGTATCTTCATGAATCATTTTAAGTCTCTTTGACAATTGATCATCTTGAACTGCTTTCTTCCTCTTCAATTTTCTCTTCTCAACTTGTTCTTTCCTTATATCTTCTAACTTCTTCTCCTTATCAACATCCATGGGTACAAAGCTTTCTAACTCTTTCTTGATAGACTCTTGTACTTCATCCCATAGAGCTTTCACTTCTGGATATCTCAATTTTTGTAGATTCTTGTATCCTCTTCCTTTCAAGAAACTAATCATCCAATTTCTTTCTTGAGCAATAGCCATAGGTTTTCTTGTGACAGGCTTCTTTATCTCTTCCAAGTATTCTGCATCATACATAGCTTGTTGTTGTCGAGCAATATCTTCATCCTTTGCTACTTCTATTTCTCTTAGCTGTGCAAGAGTAAACTTCTTCTTTTTCTTCTTAATATTCTTTTGCTTCATGATCCCTTTACCTTTGTCTTTGGGATCTAATTCTTCAGATTCAGAAGAAGATTCAGAAACTTGTTGTGTAGGCTCAGAAATATGTATACCTCCTGAAGGTCTATCCAAATTCAGCATAATCTGAGCTATAGTCTCATCATCACTTACTGTATGCTCCTTGACTTCTTCTTGCTGTATAGGATTGGAAGGACCAGCTTCATCTTCAAAATTCTTTGTAGAAGGTTCAGCTGTAGAAGTTCCAATTCCATCAATATTCATAGCAGCAGTACCTTGCACATCAGTACCTTGCAGTCCAGTACTTTCATCAACAGTACTTTGAACATCAGTACTTTGATTGTGAGTGCTTTGAATATTTTGTTCTTCAGCATCTTGCTCAACAGCTTCTTCTTGTACAATATTCACATCCTCTTCAATCTTTTTCTCTGGCACAAAGTTCAAAGGTTCTTCTGGATAGTGCCAAAGGTGAGCATCTTCTGAATATTGAACCCCAGCATCATCTTTATTCAAATTATCATCTTGATTCCTCCCCAATTTGAAAGATGATGACTTCTTATGCCTCTTCTTAGACTTAGAAGCTTTCTTGGCGGATTTAGACTTTTTCTTTTGAGATTGTTTCTTTTCTTTCACATAAAGCCTAAAGTTCTGTACAAGAGGCCACACAAACCTTTTTAACCTTCTGAACTTGTTCCTTAACCTTTTAATTTCTGCAGTCTGATCAGCCATAGCTTTCTTCATCCTCACTAACTCTCTAGTCAAAGCATAATTATCCAAAGGACCTTCAATTCCCTCATCTCCTCTAGGTGTTTGAAACCCACCTGTGGAAATATAATCATTGGGAGAAGGTACTGGAGTATGCTCTAAAGCAGTACCATGTAAAGAAGTACTTTGTGGAGAAGTACCTTCAGCAGAAATAGGTTTTTCCCTAGAAACAGAGACTGGGGGAGTTCTTTCACTCAAGTCATCAGGCTGTGGTGAAGCAAGTGGTGGTGTAGGTGTATGTACTGATGCAGAATGCTCAGAATGATCAGATTGGTCAGCATTATCAGAATTAGCATAACCACTAGCATTATCAACATCATCCCTAACAGCCTGTGCTACCTCTAACATATAAGCATTAAGAGGTGTATTGGTACCCGAAAAATTAACTCCCTTGTGAGACATAAAGGTAAACACCTTTGGTGGCATCCTAATAGTAGGTACATAATCATGAGGTTTGGGTATACCATCAAGTGGATTCTCTAAGATAAGTTGAACAAATCTAGGATACATAAGAAAAGGTGATCCAGCCTTAATATGGGAAATCATACCATCAAGGATCATATAAGAAAAGTTGAATGGCTGATTTGTAACTAGTCCAACTAATGTAGAAGCTATGGCATGTCCAAATTGATCCCAAGCAGTACTTTTTGGACTTAAGCAATGAAGTAAAACATGAATAAGATACTTCCAATGAGGACTTACCATTGCTTTCTGAAAAGTAATCCTGTTCAAAGGACCTTCATACCCAATGTCTCTCAGTGCATCCCAAACTGCTTGTTTAGCAAACAAAACAGAGCCTCCCTCATCATCAAATAGCAAAACTGTTAGGAATTATACTAACAGTTACCATGGTTAGTGAAGATATTACAACTGATGAAGAATGCACTTGCAGTGGAAACACATTACCACTGCTAGTACATATATTACCACTGCTGTTAAGATAATTGTTAGGAAACGTGTAAAGATAAACATAGAATAGATCTTGTGTATATCTTATTCTATTAGAGTTATACTTATCTTGTAGAAGAGGACTCCTTGTGCTATAAAAGGAGGTCCTAGGTTAAAGGTTTGATATACGTTTTCTAGAGCTTCAAGGTGTAACCCTAGTGATACAAAGATCACTCGTATTATTATTAATAATAATATTGGAGCTTACTGTTTGTTCTCATTCATTAATAACTGTTTCATTCACAATCATACTTCTAAGTATTACTAAGTAGATTCCGCATACTTAGTGATATAACTCAAAGTATCAATCTAACACAGTTCAAGGTGTTTAGATCCATCAAGTGGTATCAGAGCCAGGCTTTGATACTTTGATTTAGAAGACCCCAAGTTCACTCATAAGAATCAATGGAGACAGAAACCAGTCAATCAAACATTGCTGCTAAGCTTCCCAAGCTTAAGTTGAATGACTATGAGATGTGGAGGCTAATGATCGAACAATTCTTTATGGTACAAGACTATACTCTATGGGAGATCATTATGGTTGGAAATTCCTTCAAACCTGGTACTACTTCAGAGATGGTTGGTGGCAAGGAGGTAGTAAAGGTTAACACTGGACCTGTTACAAATGATGAAAGACTTCAGATGAAGAATGATCTGAAGACCAGAGGTTTGTTGCTGATGACCCTTCCCAGAGATCAAGTTCTAGCATTCAGCAAGTACAAGACTGCAAAGACTCTGTTTGAGGAGATATGTAATGTTTTTGGTGGTAATGATTCCACCAAGAAGACTCAGAAGACCCTGCTGAAACAGACTTATGAAAACTTTGGTTCAACAAGTAATGAATCTATTGATAGCATCTTCACAAGGCTACAAAAGATTGTTACTCAACTCACTATTTTTGGAATTGAGGAAGAAAGGGAAGACCTCAATCTAAAGTTCTTAAGAAGTTTACCCTCTGAGTTTGGAACCAATGTTTCAGTGTGGGAAGATAAGCCAGATTTGGAGACTATGAAACTTAATGATTTGTACAATAACTTCAAGGTTATTGAACAAAGATTGAAGAAAGCTGGCAAACTAAGCACAGGTTCAGGAAGTGTAGCACTCATATCATCATCTGTTGATGATAGTTCAGATGGAGAAAGTGATAGTGATGATGATAATGCTAACATTGTTGTTTCCACTGGTAGTGGAGGTGTTTTCACTGCTAGTTCAAAAAGGCATATTACAGGACTTAGTGATTCTACCTTCTATGCCTTTATATCAAGTCAGATTGGTGGTTCAATTCTCAATCATGAGGATTTGGATCAAATTGATGAGGATGATATGGAGGAGATGGACATTAAATGGCAGGTGGCATTACTAAGCTTAAAGGCAAAGAAGTTTTGGAAGAAAACTGGAAGGAAGATTACCATTAATGGCAATGAGACAGTAGGTTTTGACAAAAAGAAAGTGGAGTGCTATAATTGTCATAAGAAGGGGCACTTTGCCAGGGAATGCAGGAAACCAAGGAAACCTGACAACAGGTCAACTTGGTATAAGCAGGACAAGAAGAAAGAACCTACAACTGAAGAGCCAAAGGGGCTATTGGCTATTGATGGAGTGAGCTATGATTGGAGCTTTATGGCTGAGGATGAAGATGATGATTCAGAGTCTGCAATGCTTGCTACTGAGCTTGCACTAATGGCTTTTTCTGACTCTGAGGTACAAATTAATAATGCTTGTTCTAAAACTTGTAAGGCCTTAAAAGAGTATGAGAAGATTAAAGCACAATATGATGAACAATTGCTAGAGTTAAATCATACTAATTATAACTTAGCAAATCATAAAAGAGGTCTAGGTGTTTTAGAAACTCAATTAGAGCATTATAGGGCAAATGAATCTAAGTTCAATGATGATATTGTTGTGTTAAAAAGAGACTTAGATTATCAGGTTGCTGTAAACAAGGTTCTTAGGGAAGAACTAGAAAGGGTTAAAAGGGCTAATGAGAATATACAGATAACTTGTAATACACTAGATCACCAATCCAAGTGTATTGACAAAATTTGGGAAGCCCAAGTTGTGAACAAAGCCAAATCAGGAGTTGGATACAAATCTGTTCCACCACCTCTAAGAGGTGTTCCATCACCTCCTGGCATTGACTTAGCTCACACAGGATTAGAAGAATTCCAGGAACCAACAATGACCTATGGACCAAAATTTGTTAAAGAAGCTGTTATTGAAAAGGTTCAGGTTGAGGTTGATACATTTGATAGTGCTAGTGACTCATCTCTTAAAGATGAAAGTTTAAATGTTGAGTCTAAACCTAGTGTTCCTGAGAATGTACATTTGGATGTTAAAAAGAGTATTCCTGATGTTGTCAAAGAGAAGCCTAGGACACAACCTAATTTCACTAGGCCCACTACTAGATATGCAGAGATGCACAGAAGTAGGTCAACAACTCCTAGGGGAAATATGAGGAGTTGGAATCATGTTAAATCTAGGCAATTTGGTAGTGACTTTGTGTTCAACAACAAACCCTGTCATATATGTGGTAGTTTTGACCATCTGTCTTATAATTGTAACTATCACATGGGTAGAAGGGAAGTGTTTGGGAATACTAGGGTGAATGGATATAATGCTAATAACTTAACTTACCCAAATCCACTTAGCAAGATGATTCCCATGTCTGTTTTGCTTAACTCTGGCATAAAACCAATTTCCACTGCTAGACCAGCAGTTGCCACTGCCAGAAATAAAAATAGAGTTTACCCTAAGTCCCCTGTTACTACTTTTGCTAAATCTACTCAAACAGGGAAAAAGACCAATTTTGAAAAGAAAGTTTACAATATTCACAAGTGGGTACCCAAAATTTCAAAACCAGCAGTTACCACTGCAAGGCCAAAAGTTTCCACTGGTGGTTATGTGAACAGTAAAAGGGTAAATGTGGGAAATGTTGTTAAGGCCTCAGCACGTTGGGAATGGAAACCAAAAGGAACCATCACCTCAAACAATCCCAATGGTGTATCAATGACCTTTGACAGATACAATTATATTGATACACGAGGCAGATCCAAGTCATTTGTGGCTTGGGTCCCCAAAAGGAATTAATTCCTTTATTTTGTATGCAGGAACATTCAAAGACAAAAGATGATCAAGGATACTCAGACAGTGGATGTTCTAGGCACATGACTGGCAATATGTCCTATCTTTCAGATTTTAAACCATATGATGGACAATTTGTCAGCTTTAGAGGAGGAATTGGTGGCAAAGTTTCTGGCAAAGGAACAATCAAGGCTAGAAACTTGGACTTTGAGAATGTGCATTATGTGAAAGAACTCAAGTACAACCTTTTCAGTGTGTCACAGATGTGTGACAAGAAGCATAGAGTTCTATTCACAGAAGATGAATGCTATATCTTATCTAAGGATTATAAGCTTCCTGATGAAAGTGAAATTTTGCTTACAATCCCTAGAAAAGGCAATCTATATAGCATTGACATGAAGAACATAGTGTCTAATAATGATGTTACTTGCTTGCTTGCAAAAGCCACTTTGGATGAATCCATGCTTTGGCACAGAAGACTTGGTCATGTTAATTTCAAGACCATTAACAAGATTGTGAAAGATGGTCTAGTCAGAGGTTTACCAGAGAAAAGATTTGAAAATGACCAAACATGTGTTGCTTGTCTCAAAGGAAAGCAACACAGAGCTTCATGCAAGACCAAGGCATACAATTCTATTGATCATCCACTTTTCATGCTGCATATGGACTTGTTTGGTCCTACATCTATGAACAGCATCAATTTGAAGAAGTATTGTCTTGTTGTGACTGATGACTTTAGTAGATTCACATGGGTTTTCTTTTTAAGAACCAAGGATGAGACCACTGGCATCCTTAAGACATTCATCACTGAAGTTGAAAATCAAGTTGAAAAGAAGATCAAGATCATCAGGTGTGACAATTGGACAGAATTCAAGAACAAAGTTATGGATGATTTCTGCAGAGACAAAGGTATTAAGAGAGAATTTAGTGTTGCAAGAACTCCTCAACAAAATGGAGTTGCTGAAAGAAGAAACAGAACACTAATTGAGGCTGCTAGAACCATGTTAGCTGATTCAAAGCTACCAGTGACTTTTTGGGCTGAAGCAGTTAACACTGCTTGTTACATTCAGAACAGGGTTTTAGTGGTTAAAACAAAGAACAAGACACCTTATGAGCTATTCAGAGGAAGACCCCCAACTTTGAAATTTATGAGGCCATTTAGATGGCATGTTACTATTCTCAATACCATTGATCATCTGGGTAAATTTGAAGAAAAGTCTGATGAAGGCTTCTTTGTTGGATATTCTATGGTTAGCAAGGCTTTTAGAGTCTATAACTTAAGAACAAAGAAGATTGAAGAGAATTTGCATGTTGAGTTTCTTGAAAATAAAGCTAACATGGAAGGTTCAGGACCAGAATGGCTATTTGATCTTGAAACATTATCTAATACAATGAATTATGTACCTCTTACTTCAAGTACAGGAGACAAAAGCTATGTTTGGCGCGGAGCTTTTTTGGAGCTTTTTGGGGTAATGAGCGGTGAGAATGAGCTTTTTTATTTTTGATGTTTGTTTGGCATGAGAGCTGTGGGCTTTGCTATTTTTTAGGAAAGCTCATTTTTCCAATGCTTCTTTATGAAGTTGTGAGCTTTTTTGGCTACTGCTCACAGCTCACAGCTACTGCTCACTGCTACTGCTCAATGCTACTGCTCACAGCTACTTCTGCCAAACATAGCCAAAGATCTTGAAGATTCAGAAGAATTCATTGATGAAGATGAAACTTGCAAAGATGATGAAGATGATAAAGATCAAATTGTTATACCACTTTGGGACTTTGTTGATAATTTTGAAAAGAAAAGTGATGCAGATGGAGTGAATTTTGATGTTCTGAATAAAGAAATTCATGCTAGCAGTGGTAACTCAATTCCCACTGCTATACCAGAAGTTTCCACTGACAGTCCAAATGTGGACAGTTCATCTCAGGAATCACCCAGTGATGATGTTGAGATCTCAAACATGCCAACAACATATGATATTCCTAGCACATCACAGACTTCAATTCACAAAGTGCATCCACTTGACAATGTTATTGGTGAGCTACAATCAGGTGTGAAGACTAGAAGACAAACAAAGAAAGATGATATTCATGGGTTCATTAGTGAAGTTTATGAGTCCAAGAAGCATAGGAGAAAGAATGAATGTTTGTTTTTCTGTTTTCTCTCACAAGTGGAGCCTAAAAATGTATATATGGCTTTAGAAGAATCTAGATGGGTTGAAGCTATGCAAGAGGAGTTGTTGCAGTTTAAACTTCAAAAGGTTTGGGTTCTTTATGATCTGCCTGATGGTATGAAGGTCATTGGTACTAAATGGGATTTCAGAAACAAGAAAGATGAAAGAGGTATAGTAATCAGGAACAAAGCTAGATTGGTTGCTCAAGGATACACTCAAGAGGAGGGTATTGACTATGAGGAAGTTTTTGCTCCTGTTGCAAGGATTGAGGCTATTAGACTGTTTCTAGCCTATGCATCCTTTATGGGCTTTACTGTCTATCAAATGGATGTTAAGAGTGCCTTCATGTATGGTACAATTGATGAGGAGGTCTATGTCTCTCAACCTCCAGGCTTTGAAGATCCTCAACACCCAAATAAAGTGTATAAAGTGGTTAAGGCTCTTTATGGCTTACATCAGGCTCCAAGGAAGTAGTATGAAACCTTAGCTACTTATTTGTTGAATAATGGGTTTCATAGAGGCAAGATTGATCAAACTCTGTTCATCAAGAAAGACAAGGGTGATATTCTACTTGTTCAAGTATATGTTGATGACATTATCTTTGGGTCTACAAAACAAGAGATGTGCAAAGAGTTTGAAAAGCTGATGAAAGATGAATTTCAAATGAGTTCTATGGGAGAACTTACATTCTTTTTGGGGTTGCAAGTACAACAGAGTAAAGAAGGCATCTTTATCAGTCAAGACAAATATGTGACTGAGATTATTAGGAAGTTCAAGTTTACTGATGCAAAACCTTCAAATACCCCTGCTGATAAGACCACTCATCTATTGTTGAAAAATGCTAGTGGTGCTGATGTTGATGTGCATACTTACAGATCTATGATTGGTTCTTTGATGCATCTTACTTCATCAAGGCTAGACATTATGTTTGCTGTATGTGCTTGTGCAAGATTTCAAGTGACTCCAAAGACATCACATATGACAGCAGTTGAGAAGATTTTTAGGTATTTGAAGACATATCCTAATCTAGGATTATGGTATCCACGAGAATCTCCTATGGAATTGATTACATACTCAGATAGTGACTATGCTGGTGCAAGTTTGGATAGAAGGTCAACCACAGGAGGATGTCAATTTCTTGGATGTAAATTGGTGTCATGGCAGTGCAAGAAGCAAACTATGGTAGCTACTTCAACCACTGAAGCAGAATATGTAGCTGCTGCTAGTTGTTGTGCTCAGATCTTATGGCTTCAGAATCAATTATTGGATTATGGGTACAATTTCATGAACACCATTATATATATAGACAATAGTAGTACCATATGCATAATTAAAAATCCTGTGCAGCACACAAAAACTAAACATATTGAAATTAGACATCATTTTATCAGAGATTGTTTTGAGAAAAAGCTTATTAATGTTGTCAAAATCCATACTGATGACAATTATGCTGATTTATTCACAAAAGGGCTTGATGTAGGTAGGTTTCAGTACTTGGTAACATGTATTGGAATGCTCAATCCATAAATCTTTGATGTCTAATATTTTTTTCAGTGTTGCAGGATAGTTTTTAGGTACTAATATTGTTTGTATAGATATGTATGGTTTTTCTACTAACTTGTATGCAGAGAAATTTAAGCACAGTGGAAATAGTCATACAACAGTGGAAAGATTGGTGATAACAGAAAAAGGAAAAATTACTTTTATTGATGTCAAAGAAAGTACATTACAACCATTCTGAAAACATTGTCACCAGAAAAGAAAACATCACAAAACATAAACCAACAAACTAACGTCTAAACCTTCAGCACAACTACTCCATGGGTTTCTTCCCCTTTCCCTCATAATCATGCTTGCCTTTGGAAGCTCTCTTTCTCTTGTCATCAAAAGAAAGTTGCTTTCTTCGACAAGCAAGGCCCGGAACTTGCTTGGGAGGCTTTGGTGCTTGTGCAGGCTTCTCAACAGCAGGCCACTTCATGTTGCTTATGGCAGTCTTTAATGCTGTAGTGAGGGCTTTTGGAAGTTCTTTGGAAAGATTGAAGGTTGGATCATCATCATCAGAGGAAGAACTGGAATAGAACTCCAGGGATGGAGCAGGAGAAGCTGCAATCTTTTTGGATTTCATGTTGGATGATGTAGATGTGGCAGCACTTGGAGGAAAGTAATCACTCCACCCAGTAGAAGGTTCCTCTGAATTTGAGCAATAGCTAATCTCCTCATCAGATGAATCATCTGAGGATATGTAGACAATTGGAAACCAGCTCATTGTGTTGATGTAGGGTTTGTGTTATTGAAGATAAGTGTTGATGAAAACTAAAGGTTATTGAGCCCCCTTTTATATGCAAAGTCAAGGTCGAATTCTAATTAATGAAGGATATTTACTCTCACCTGTTTTGGTAGGTTGGAGGAGTAAATTTGGTTATTATCGGGTTGACTTTTGGAAGATATTTTTGTGAATAGTAACTTGGTTAAAAAGTTACTTTGGGTTAATTTTTATGGGTTAAGTTGGGTGTTCCTTATTCTGCAGCATACAACCCATATTGTTGGAGTCATTGGAGTTATAAGGTGTGTATCAAAGACACACAACAAATCGTTATTGATTCACCATGTCTTATCAACATAAGAATCAACTAGTCCAGAGCAAACGGCTCCTGGTAAAGACTTAACAAATCCGTTTATGGTTGATAGTTTACCAAAAACTATATGGATATCAACTCACCATACTCCAAGTGATGAAGAGTTGGCTAGTCCATAGCAAACGGCTCATGGTAAAGACATATCAAATCCGTTGATAGTTGATAGTTTGCTAAAAACTATGATAAGAGCAGCAAATTTACATGTTTTACTTACCACTGCTCTTTGATATTTTGTGAAAATTTTACCACTGCTAGTTCACTAGTTACCACTGTAAGAGTAAATTTTTCCACTGGTGTACTAGCCGTTACAACTGTTGTGTCAGTAATCTATTTTTTACTAGCCGTTGTGAATATAACCGTCTTTCCTTATTAATAGGGTAAATTTTTGTGAATTATCTTCTTACCTATTTTAATTTATTCTTTTCCAAAGATAAATCTTTCTAAAGATAATTCCCATTATGCGAACTCCTCAAACCCTATTAGTATAAATTGATCATCATACGGCTTGCTTTTTATCTTTGATTACTAACCCTTTTATCTTCTTTTCACAAATATCATGGCGATTCTAAAATTTGTCGAGGAGCACAACCAAGTGGCCTACCTACAAAAGTCAAACGAGAAGAGTGGCCCTGTTTTTCATCAGATTGTGGATTTTCTTAATACAACCCATATAAGGTATGCTTTAACTATTAATCCCACAATCTATGTCTCTTATATCACACAGTTCTGGAACACTGTGGAGTCCATAACTCTTGAGCAGGGAGACACACACGAAACTGTGGAAGCTCTTAGAGCCACAGTGGATGGGGTAACTATTGATGTTACTGAGTCCTCCTTGAGGAGAGTTCTCCAATTGGATGATCTCAATGGTATCATCACATTACCCAATTCAGATATTTTCAAAAATATTGCTTCCATGGGGTACGATACATCTGAACAAAAAGTAACTTTCAAAAAAGGATGTTTTTGTCCCCATTGGAGATTTTTAATTCACACTCTTTTACATTGCCTAAGTCCTAAGAAAACATCTTATGAACAATTTGCATCAACCATGGCTTATCCATTGGTTTGTTTGGCTACTGATAGGACTTTCAATTTTTCAAAGTTTATTTTCAATCATATGAAAGGAAATGTAAAGAGTTCATATAAATTTTTGATGTATCCAAGGTTTGTGCAAGAAGTGTTAAATGAACTTCAACTGCAACCTTACAATAGAATTTATGAAACCTCCTGTCTTAAGCCAAAAGTTTTTCAAAACATGTGTAAGGCTTCAGAACTTTGGAATTGGGAGGTTCATCAACTTTTTCCTCAAATGCTTGAAAAGATTTCACAGGTACAGGGTGAAGATGCAACTATCCCAGTTGTATCCCAACACACACCCACTATTGTTGTTCCACCAATTCACCATACCCCTGCAGTAACTCACACTTATGGGAGAAGGCATAAACAGCCAACTTCTCTCATCTCAACATTGCATGTTGCTGAACCTTTTGGTTTAGGGACAAGGAGTGGTGGTTCAAGGCTTCCTCCTAGTCCTACTAGAGAAGAGTCTGAATCAATGCCCCATGATTCACCTCTCCCAACAGGTAACACAGTTGGAAGTGTTGAGGGCAGTGTGCAACTAACTGAATTGACGGAATTATGTACAAAATTAGTCAAGCAGGTTCAAGCTCTGGAGAAAGATCTGGCACAGACCAAACAAACTCATGCCACAGAGCTGAATCAGATGAAGGCAGAGATTCAAAGATTACAGACTGAAGTTGAGAGTCTCAAGAAGAAAAGATCTGCCAAAGTTGTGTTTTCTTCTTCATCTTCACCTCAGGATGAGTTCTCTGCAGGTTTCAGTGAAGATTTGGGAGATTCTTCTGTTGATATAAATAATGTTTAAAAAGGTTATTAATATCTCTCAATAAACCTATGTTTTGATAATCACAAAACTCAAATCAAATTAAGTCAAGATTAAGACGTAAACAAGTATTTGGTAACAAATATTTACCTCTACATCTAATATCACTTAAGGTATGCATAAACTAAGCATCTTATGCATTACATGATCAAAGGAAATTTTGTCTTAAGACATAACATCTTATAAAATGATATAAACATTTTTTATATATTTGTAAATCATTTTTGGTAATGCTATATTAAACTACAAAGATATGATTTCAAATTTCCAACCATAAAGGGCAAATTTTATCCAGAAAAACTTTTCCAACGTTCAGGAGGGCGGCCCCCTTAATTTTACTAGGCGGCCCCCTTAATCATTAAGGGGACCGCCCCCTAATTAAGGGGACTGGCACGCTCCAGAACAATATTTTCTGGCCCTATAAATATTGGATCATTTCACATATTTTTCTCACCTTTTTGCACTATAAACTTTCTGATCCAACCTCCATTTCTAGATCTAAAATCCTTTGATCATATAATTCATAAGTCTTTGTTTCCAAGTGATCCAAAGCTTCATCCATTCAAGTGCAAGAAGAAGAACACTCCTCTACATCCATCTAATTGTAGTAGTGTTGTGATTAGCTAGTTTCATATTGTAGTAGTGTTAGATCTTTGCAAAAGTGTTGTGTGAATTTCTTGTTTGTAGAAACTACGTGTGTTGTAAAGTAGTTTAGTAGTTGTGATCTAGTTGTGCTTAGAAGAAGGTGTGAAGAAGGTGTGAAGTCTTGAAGAAGTTGTGAAGGTGTGAAGAAGGTGTGAAGTTGTGAAGAAGTTGTGATATTGGTTCTAGCTACGATTAGAACTCGACATTTAGCTTAGTGTCGTTAACTCGTGTAAGCCAAGGTGTGTAAGGTTTCTCCACCATAAGGAGTTTGTTGACATAGTGAAGAAAACTCTCGAGTGTGGTACTCGGGGAGTGGAGTAGGGCAAGGAAGGTGTCCTTGTAGCCGAACCATTATAAATTCGCGTGTTGTGGTTTGATCTTTCTAACTCTATCTTTTCTTCATTACATTTCAATACTTTCATTATTAGATTAGAATTGCTTATATTGGTTGTCACTTGAGATCGAATCGAAAGTTTTTACTAAGCTACAAAATATTTTGATAATAAATTTAAAAAGGACGTAAAACTATTCAACCCCCCTTCTAGTTTTCCACATCTTACAAACAGGGGAGGAAAACAGATGCTGAGACTAAGGGGAGGAAGACAGATTTTGGAGAAGATTATGGTTTGGATGCTGATGCTGATTTTGATTTTGATTTTGATGATATAGTTGGAACTACTCTACCAATTTCCACTACTGCAGAACAAGTTCCCACTGTAAGTCAAGATATTCCCACTGCAAGTGAAAATGTTCCCACTGCTAGTCAAGATGTTACCACTGCAGAGGAAGAAGCTGCCAGAATAAGAACAGTTAAAGGTAAAGCAGTTGTGACTGGCACAGAACAAGAGCTAACAAGGAAGATTTCTAAGAAAGATCAAGCTCAGATAGATTTTCATGCAAGAATGGCAGAGCAATTAGCAGAAGCTGAGATTGCAAAGAAGAAAAAGCAAAAGGAAGATGAAATTGCTAGTTTTATGGAAGCAAAGAGGTTGGACAAATTAGAAGCAGTAATGGCAGAACCACTTTCAGTTGTTCCACCAACTGTATTGCATGAGAAACCTCCTATGTTTACTTATGTGCCTACAGAGGAAGAAATTGAGTTCATGATTGATCATGATCCAATGATCAGAAAGAAAGCTATTGAACTCATTGCAAATACAACCTTAAATGAAGAACAAAGGTCTGCTCAACTGAAAGATTTCATTCAAATGAAGAATCATCAGGCTCTTGATGATATTATTGGAGATGTAAGAAAAGGTCAAAAGAAGCCAAGGCAACTTACAAAGGCACAGATTATTGCTGAGATGAAGACTTTTTGTTGTCATGTTGACAATATGAAGATGACCCAGTTTAAAGGAATGTCACATGATCAAATTGAAGGTATTTACTACAGGATTAAAAGACAAGATAGTAATTTCATTTCTATGGATAAAGAACCTGTAGTGATGAAGCCAAAAAGGTCAGGAGTGAGTCTTGGATCCAAAGATGCAAAGAAATTGAAGACTCAGGAGTCATCTCAAGCAGAAGAAGGTGCTAGCAAGTTGATAGAAGAACAAGTTACTAATATGATGTTTATAGAGACTGATGTGCTTAACATTGAACCTTTACAAATAAAATATCCAGTAGTTGGTTGGGAAATCTATTCTGATGATTTTGGAGTTGCTTGGAAGATTATCAGAACTGAAAATATCACAAGTATTTGCAGAGACTTTGAAGATATTGTTAGATCTTGTGATAGAGAAGACTTGGATACTTTGTGGAGGATTGTTCAAGATCAGTTCAAGAAGGATGAACTTGTTGATGTCAAGGCTAAGGAATTATGGGTTCACTTCAGAAGATTATATGAACCTGACCCAAGTGACAGACAATGGAGATTTGAAGCTCACAACATGAATACTTTGTGGAAATTTTATGACTCAAGTGCTGTACATCATCTTTCTACTCAAGATGGAGTTGATGTGTTTATGCTTGCTGAGAAAGAATATCCATTGAGAGCTGGAGTTTTAACTGTGATGATGTCAGTAAAGCTTAGATGTTGGGAAAGAAGTGAAGTCATAGAAGATTTGCTGCAAATGATCTATGATCAAAGTGTGAGAGCTGATAAGGAATTAAGAAGAAGAAGATAAGTGTTTGGAAGAATTCCCATATCCTCATGTTTACTTATTACTTGAAGAAACTTATTGATTTACATATTAATCATAAGTTTAGGGGAGGATTGTTGGGAATTATACTAACAGTTACCACGGTTAGTGAAGATATTACAACTGATGAAGAATGCACTTGCAGTGGAAACACATTACCACTGCTAGTACATATATTACCACTGATGTTAAGATAATTGTTAGGAAATGTGTAAAGATAAATATAGAATAGATCTTGTGTATATCTTATTCTATTATAGTTATACTTATCTAGTAGAAGAGGACTCCTTGTGCTATAAAAGGAGGTCCTAGGTTAAAGGTTTGATATACGTTTTCTAGAGCTTCAAGGTGTAACCCTAGTGATACAAAGATCACTCGTATTATTATTAATAATAATATTGGAGCTTATTGTTTGTTCTCATTCATTAATAATTGTTTCATTCACAATCATACTTCTAAGTATTACTAAGTAGATTCTGCATACTTAGTGATATAACTCAAAGTATCAATCTAACACAGTTCAAGGTGTTTAGATCCATCGAAAACTTCCCTGATTGTTGCCTCAGTAACACGAATAGCTCTCCCAGCAACTGTAGCATGAATAACATCCTCTCCATCTTCTATCTCAGCCCTAGCCGTGGCCCAAAACGCCTGTATCCAAGGTCCAATAATCTCTGGGTTTACTAAGAGTGAGTAATTGATAGTGGTTCCGGTGAGAAAATCAATGATTCCATGAAAGTCAATGTTCCTTTGTGTTTTCTCAAGGATTGCAATCATGTGGTGTTTGGTGATGGTGGGTCGGTGTGCCATTGCAATTATGATTGGAAAAGAAGAATGGTAATCGTTGATGATTTTGGTGGATTTGATGAATGAGAATTGTGAATGAATACGGGAGTATAAATATGAAAAAGATATGAGTAAAAAGGGATAATATACAAAGAATCACGGTTAATTAATTATTTTACCATTATTTTTGGAAGTTATCTTCCCCATATCTTTCGAAAGTTTGTTACCCGTATTTTTGACCGTTGGAACAGTATCCTGACACGTCAGCGTACCCTTCATATCACCAAGCAGTACTTTCCATAGAATATGGAGCAGTACGTTCAATTGCAAAAGAAAGCAGTACGTTGAACAAAGTACTTTCCAATCAAAATATCTTTAGTGTTGACTGTTTGACCAAAATATCTTTGAAAGTCAACCCAAGATAATTAATACCTTTCCAAATTAATTCCCAAAGCTACCAAGGCAAGTAGAATTCAATGAACTTCATTAATTACCCTTATACCTTTCCTTGCCTATAAAAGTAACTTTCCACCATCATACTTCTTTCATCAACACTTGCAATATAGCCACAAAAACCCTAGTGATAAACATGAGTCATTTCCCATTGGTGTACATCTCTTCTAATTCAGATGGCTCCACAGATTCAGAGATCAGCTACTATTCTGACTCTGACTTTGAGGATGATGCAGGATGGAGTGGGTACTTTCCTCCGGATGTATCAACTTCTACCATCACAGATGCAGCAAGCACTACTAATCCAAAACCCAAGAAGAAAAAGTTTGTTTCTGCTCCTAGTTCATCTCTGGCAAATGAACTCCCAAATGCCTTGACCCAAGCCCTGGAATCAGCTATTAGAAATATGAAGTGGCCTGCTCCAAGAAAAGAGAGACCTCCCAAACAAGTTCTTGGCCTGGCTTGCCCAAGGAAGCAAGCTTCTTTTGATGACAAAAGAAAGACTACTCAAAAGGGAAAGCAGAGTTATCTGGGTAAAGGAAAAAGGCCAATGGAGTAGGGTGTTATGGGTAGGATAGGTAGGTTTGGTGTAGGATGCTTGTGGTAGTTGTCTTTGTTTCCTATTTGTGTATGTGTCATGGTTGGCTGTATCTTTTGGAAGAATGAATGTAACCCTTTGAAAATGATAAATAAAAAATCTTATCTTTTGAATGATACATGTAGCCTCCCCTTAACTAATGACTAACTACTAATGCCTCCCCTCAATAATAGCTTAATTATTAATCATACCAATACTCACAACTAAAAAGGTAAATCTTGAAACATCAAAGCCTTTTCTGAGTAGATCTGCTACATTATCATCTGTATGAACTTTAACCACATTGTTAAGCCTATGCTCATAGCAATCTCTGATAAAATGATGTCTGATTTGAATGTGCTTTGTTTTGGAATGATAGACTGGATTCTTCACAATACAAATGGTACTCTCATTATCAATGTTGATAGGAGTATTCTTGAAGTTGAATCCATAATCCAAAAGCTGATTTTGCAACCAAAGTACTTGTGCACAACAACTTGCTGCAGCTACATACTCTGCTTCTGTGAAAGATATTGTTGTAATTGTTTGCTTTTTGCATTGCCATGAGACTAATCTACTTCCAAGATACTGACACCCTCCAGTTGTAGATCTTCTGTCATAGTTGTCACCAGCATAATCACTATCTGAAAAGCCTTGTAGATGAAAAGGTAACTCCCTAGGATACCACAATCCTAGCTTAGGTTGTTGCCTAAGGTACCTAAAGATCCTTTTGACAGCATTCAAATGTGATACCTTGGGTTTAACTTGATGTCTTGCACATAAACACACAGCAAAAGTAATGTCAGACCTAGATGCAGTTAAGTACATGAGACATCCAATCATAGACCTATATAATTTGACATCAACATCTTCTCCTTCTTCATCTTTTCCCAAAGGCTTGTTAGCATCAACAGGTGTAGAAGCTGGCTTGACAGTTGTGAAGTTAAATCTCTTAAGAATATCTGCAACATACTTATCTTGACTTATAAATATTCCACTGCTAGATTGTTGCACTTGAAGTCCCAAGAAGAATGTTAATTCTCCCATTGAACTCATCTGAAATTCTTTTTGCATAAGATCTTCAAATTCCTTCACCATAGATTGCTTAGTAGCACCAAAAATAATATCATCTACATAAACTTGGACAAGCATGATATCCTTCTAATCTCTTTTGATAAACAAAGTCTTGTCAATAGTACCTCTCCTGTAACCATGTTGTAATAGAAAATTTGAGAGTCTACCATGCTCTTGGGGCTTGATGAAGACCATATAGAGCCTTGATAACCTTGTAGACTTTGTTTGGATGTGCAGGATCTTCAAAACCAGGAGGCTGTTTAACATAAACTTCCTCTGTGATAGTGCCATATAGAAAAGCACTTTTAACATCCATCTGATATACAGGAAATCCCATATAAGATGCAAAAGCCAAAAATAGCCTTATGGCTTCAATCCTTGCCATAGGAGCAAATACTTCATCATAATCTACTCCTTCTTCTTGTCTATATCCTTGAGCTACTAACCTTGCTTTATTCTTGATTACATTCCCTCTTTCATCTCTTTTCACTCTGAAAACCCATTTTGTTCCAATTAACCTTTTACCATCAGGTAAATCACATAGTACCCATACTTCTTGAAGATTAAACTGTAAGAGTTCTTCTTGCATAGCTTCAACCCAACTCTCTTTGGCTAATGCTTGTTTGATTGTTTTAGGTTCTTCTTGAGACAGAAAGTGCAAATAAACACAATTTCTGATCCTTGTGATTCACCCTGTTCTGCTTGTATATAAAGCTAAGTAGAGAAGTATGTTGTTGAGACATATTCTTAGCTTTAGTTCTTGTAAGTACTCCTAAACTAGAAGGTCCAATTATCTTACTAACAGGATGATCTTTGTGAATTCTGAGAGTAGGAGTTGGTGGAACTTCAAGATTATCTTCCAAATTTGTGAGGTCAGGGTCTTCATTAGAATCTGAGAAAATGCCTTCTTGTTCCAACTCATCATCAGTATCTTCTAAGGCAGGCATGGTTGGATCATGTAAATCATCAGCATTCTTCCAATTTGAAGTATCTAATATTTGAGAAGTACTTTCAAATGGATCATCAGTACTTTGAGGCAAAATACTGTCAGTGCCTTTAGCCTTCTTCTTTTCTGCTTCATAAGCTCTCCTTTGATCATCTTCATAGGATTTTGCAATTGTTTCTTGAAGAAGCATCCTATTAAGTTCATCTTGGATAGCTTGGTCTTCATCAGATACTGCATTCTTTGGTGGAACAGTACTTTGAGGATCAACAGTACCTTGAGGTGTAGCAGTACTTTTCTTTTCATCATTGGATGCTTCATCAGAAGCATCTTTAGATCTTATGTTAACTCCATGAACAATGTATTGTAACTCTTCTTCATTAAGAACAACTTGATTTTCTTCTCTGACAAGTACATAGTTCATAGATGAAGATATTAAATCAAGATCAAACATCCAATCAGGACCTTTACCTTTTTGATTTTCTTGTTCTTCTAGAAATTCAACATGAAGACATTCTTGAACCTTCTTGGTAGCCCTATTGTACACTCTGAATCCTTTGCTATTTGTACAATAACCCAATAAGTATCCTTCTTCTGATTTACCATCAAATTCTCCCAAATTATCAGCAATGTTTAAGATAGTCAGGGGACATCCAAAAGGTTTCATAAACTTTATATTTGGCTTCTTTCCCATGAGTAACTCATAAGGGGTCTTCATCTGAGGTTTTGTCACTGACACTCTATTTAGCACATAACATGCAGCACTTACAGCTTCAGCCCAAAATGGAACAGGTAATTGGGAGTCTGCAAGCATTGTCCTTGCTGCTTCTATCAAAGTTCTATTCTTCCTTTATGCAACTCCATTTTGCTGAGGAGTTCTAGCAATACTGAATTCTCTTTTAATTCCTTTCTTTGCACAAAAGTCATCCATAAGTTGATTCTTGAATTCAGTCCCATTATCACATCTAATTCCTCTAACCTTGAGTCTTAACTGATTTTCAAGTGCTATTATAAGGTCATGAATAGCATCAAAAGTTTAATCTTTGAATCCCAAGAAAAAGACCCAGCTAAATCTGCTACAATCATTTGTTATAACCAAACAGTACTTCTTCTTGTTTAAGCTAACAACAGAAACAGGTCTAAACAGATACATATGCAGCAATTCCAAAGGTTCCCTTATTGTTCTTTCTTCAATCTTCTTACAGGAAGCCTTGTGTTGTTTACCCTTCTTGCAAGCCAAACATGAATGATTAAGTTTGAATGTTTTAGAAGGTAAACCTCTAACTAAATTTCCTTTGACCAGCTTATTGATGTTTTTGAAATTAACATGCCCTAGTCTTCTGTGCCATAGATGTGCTTCCTCCATTGTTGCCCTTGCAATCAAGCATGTTGCTCTTTCAGCAGAATTAATGTTCTTCAAATCAATGCTATACGCATCATTGGTTCTTGGTGCTCTTAGCATCACCAAGCTTTCATCTTCTAATCTAAATTCAGGGGAGAGAATAAGACATTCTGTGTCAAGAAACAACACTGGATACTTCTTGTCACAGATCTGAGAGACTGACAAAAGGTTGAATTTAAGCTCCTTCACATATTTGACATTCTCAAAATCAATAGATCCTGCCTTAATGGTTCCTTTGCCAGTAATTCTCCCTCCATCAGGATCATTCCCAAATGCAACTCTTCCTCCAAAATAAGCTTTAAAATCTGACAAGAGCTCCTTTTCTCCTGTCATACTTCCAGAGCAACCACTATCTACAATAAGATGATCTTTAAGCTCCTCTGCTGGGTTGCCCTACATAAAAATGAAAAGGGTTAGTTTCTTTTAGGAACCAAAGCCATTACTGACTTGTTTTCCCCTTGTGGAGTAACATACTCAAATTCTTTGAGCATGTAATCACCACTGTTTTTGAAAATACTATTAAGAACTACTATTTTTGATTCCAAAACTTGTGTTGAATTGTTATCAACAACCCCTTTTTCACCCTTGTTTTCTGAAAGTACTTTGTCAGTCTCAACAGTACTTTCTTTCTTAACCCACTTAGTTGTAACTTTTGGTGTTGGGTTCTGTGTTTTAGCAGTTTTCCTTTGGTTGTAAGGCCTTCTAGGTTTGTAAGAGTTGAATCTCTTAGGTCTTACACTTGAGTCTGTCCTAGCAGTACCTTGATTGGGAAACTTCCTAACAGTACTTTGAGAAAGTACTGCCTGACCAGTGCTTTGTGAAGGTACTGTGGGTTTGGAGAATGGTATTTTCTGATGAGGGTACCTATAATCTTTTGAGAAATTACTATGGTTAACCCTATTTGTGTAATTCCAAACTGGTTTATTCTCCCTTGGTTTATTCTCTCTGTGCTTATGGGTTGTGGATGTGGTCTTTGGGTATTTGCTTAAGTATTCTGAGTGATAATCACAGTCCTTGATCAAATGATGAGGACTATAACATACAAAGCATAACTTTGGACCCATCATCCCAAGTCTATTCCCAAAAGGTTTTCTATGATAAGCAGTATTTTGAAAAGAGTTTCTTGTAGGTAATGCTGAATGATCAGCAGTACTTTGAGAAGTTTTTGGAAGAACTGCTTGTTTTGAAAGATCCTTTTCACATTCAGAAACCTTATTATCATCCCTAGGTGCTTCAACAGATTCTCCTAAAGGCTCAAGATTTGATTGACCGTTAAGCTTTTTCCTAAACTCTAGGTTATCTACCCCATAACAAGAGACATCTGTCCTAGGTGGTTGAAAACTGCCTGGGGGTGGAGGAACTTCATTGTAACTTTTGTTTTTCTTAAACTCAGGAGGTGTTGAACAAGGTGATTCCTCATCACTAGATGTGTTTCCTTCTAGACTTATGAATTCTTCATCACTAGTTGAGGTTTCCTGAGAAAGATTTAATTCTTGGTTCCTAGATGAAAGTGCTTCTGAATCATAACCTAGGCCAGTTTTAATGTTTGCTGTTCTCTGTTTTTCAATAAAACTAACATGTGACAGACCTGATTCATTCCAAACAGCAAGTTTTTCTAGCAACTTATATCTTTCTTTAGTGACCATTTATAATTCAGAAACTTTACATCCTAGCTTCCACTCACTTATCTTTAATTAATAATCTTGTTGTTCATATTTTTCAGCCCAAGCTACTTCATTATTCTCATGTGTGATTATCTTAGCTTCCATAGATTCTAAAGTCAATTGGTAACCAAGTATCTCAGATCTAGCCCTTCTATAGTTATCTCTTTCTGTTTCATACTCTTTAAGCATCTTTTGATAAGAGTTACTACATTTGGAACATACCTGAGAGATAGTGGATTAACTTGGTGAAGTAGCCATCATAGCAAGCTGAACAGGTTCTTCTTCTGTCACAACTCGTAAATTCTGGTCTTTTCCCGAACTTTCACATTTACTATTCATCGGTTACTATTCATCGATCACTATTCATCATTTTACTATTCATCTTTTTCGGTGTCAGTTTGTGATTCTGAGAAGCGTTCAAAAATTTTACTATTCATAAAACACTATTCACCTCCGGAGAAAATTTGTCGTTTATGCGTGAGATGCATCATTTCTATATACGTACGATTATCTACCTAATAAACGTTATCTTATGAGCTATTATTTTGAATAATCGATCCGATAAATCCCAACTATGGTCCTAACATATTTTTATACTCATAATAATAATATAAAAATTATATTATTAATTTACCCGGTGTTTTCAAATCAACTGTTACGTTTTCCGGTCAAAGCTTATAACTCCGTCGGTTTGCGTTATTTCAACCCGATCATTATTTTAACTTCCGATTCTCATCAGGAATATTATTTTACAATTTTTACAACTTCATTTTATTTTATTGTATCTCGTTACAATTTATTTTTAGTTAACCCGGTACCCGATTATACCTAAACTAACTAATAACAACACAAACTACACTACACTTCCTAATTAAATCAACAAACACCTTCCCCTTTTTCCTCCTTGTAAAATCGCCCCCCCCCCCCCCCCCCCCTCCTAGCCTTCTCATGTGTTAACTTCACCAATAAACATAAATGCTCACCTAACTATTGTCTAATACACACATGTCATCCCATTTTCATCTCATTTCACACTTAACCATTTTCAAACAACTAGCAACTTTCTCTCCTTTTTTTCCTTTGGGGTGGTGCTCGGCCAAGAAGAGAAGAACATCAAGGATCCATCATTTTTCCAAGATCAAGCTCTAATCTAGTTCCTTTAGTTGTCCTTGTTTGGGTTTTGTGATAAAAACTCAAGGTTTCTTAGGTTTTACTCATCCAAGCTCTATAATCTTTCTATGTAAGTTGTCAAACTCTTTTCCATAATTTCTTCATGTTATTTTTATGGTCATATGATTTCTATTCAAGATCTACATGCATATGATAGTTGTACCACTCATTTATATATATATCTAACTTTGAAACTCTAGAAATGGATTATAGTTAGATCCTTGTTAGATCCACTTGATTTATGATGTTTAGGAACCCATGACACCCTAAGAAGGTGTATGGTAAGATTAGACTAGATTTGTGGTGATTGAAAGTGGTTTGGTTGAAGTTGGAACTAGATTGGAACACTAGAAATGGTTTTTTTGAAACAATATATTTACCTACTGTTGCTATTTTTAAAACGTGGGAAAATCAGTAGATGATGGGTAATTTTTGACCAAAGATTTAGAAAATACTTTCAAAAACGAAGCCGTGGGCGAAAGAACGGATTAAAACGAGTTTATAACGAAGGAGATATGATTTTTGTAAATTTAACGACGAAAACTATTTTCTGAAAAACTGCATGCTGTTTGACAGTTTTCGACGGGCAAATAGAGGCGTTAAACGTAACCTAGAGGAGTCGAGCTATCGAAAATATATTAGTATATACTAAAACGAATCCGTGGATATAAAGAACGAGTAAAATGAGCTGAAAACAACCAAGTTATACATGTTTTAAAATCGTCAAAACTATATATATATTTAGTCACTACTAGAAATAATATAACTACGTACTAAATGACATATTTTCTAGATTTCTTATTCAAGGAGTTTATTTTTAACTAACGAAATACGTACGACCCAAGGTTTATTTATGCGACTACTAGACGATATCTTAAGGTTTTGAAAACGAGGAATATAGCACTAACGTTTTTATATACGATATATCACGACAAGTTTTTATTATTCTAGTTGGACTTATTTTTCCTAAGTATGGAAAATACTTTACTTTGAAAATAACAATTATTTCCAAGTTACGAGTGGTATAGGTATCATGTGCATGGACATTCACTACATCATTTCGTGATCTAAATTAGATCATATTCATTCATATTAGGTTGCGGTTAGAGATCGAACCTCATTTCTGTGTATCCACTTTTGTCATCGTAGCTATCGCACCAGGTGAGTCATAGCCCCACTTTTACTCTTTAGTACTTGTTTTAAACTCTTTGGGGGAGATACATGCTTAAACTGTTTACTCTTAATTGAACTTAAATTACTCTTGCTTCACTATTTATGCTCATAAGCAAAACGTACTCAAATTAACTTGTTTGAACTATTGAACCTTTTGACTTGAACTTTTGGACTTATTGTACTGTACGTTTTAAGACTTAAAGTCTCCTTTGTTCGGAGCAACACTATAAAGTCTCTCCTGTTCAGAGCATCCTTAATAATTCTCGCCATGGTGGAGTGACTAATAATTCTTCACCAAGTCGGTGGAGTGACTAATAATTCTTTGCCTAGGTGGCGGAGTGACTTCAAGTCTCCCTTGTTCGGAGCGGCCTTGACTTATGTTGTACTATGTGCCCTTATTCGTGAACTATATTGACCACATGTGCTTGACTACCAGACATATAACTTTTGGCAGTGTGTTGTGAACACACAGGTTACAAGTCTCTTATGGCGGGACTTGCAACTGAGTGGATTTACGATGCCTTTACTGTGTGATCATTTTTCTATATACTTTATTTGTTAAACAAACTCTATGAACTCACCAACCTCGTGTTGACACTTTAGCATGTATTTTCAGGTTTTAACCTATGGCACGCTACTGGAGGTTTTGGCAGGGCATAACATGGTCATAGAAGACTCTGATTATTTATATGGGGACCGTTTTAAACTATTTTAAGGGCCTACTTCCGCACTACTTTTAACAATGTAAATTTAACATTTTTTATTTAACTATTTTATTCTAAATGATTGAGTGAAAACCATTTTTGAACTTGTGTTGTAATACCAATTGAGTTACACCCCAGCTACACGTATGCTTCCGCTGGACCCGATTTTGGGGGTGTGACAGATTGGTATCAGAGCTCTGGCTATAGCGAACTAAGTGTTTTTAAAACCTAGACTATAGCTACTTTTACGAAAAACTTAACCCTATGACCGTCACGTGCCTGCCTGCCAAGATGATGCCTCACTTGTGGTTTGTTACTGACTTAGGTGATGAGATTTGTGTCTCATTATCTGGTATATTATACTCACTTATTCTAGTTGATTTCTATCATTGTCTTTCATATAAGCGTGTTCACGTATCATATATGTCATCGTGTTATGTTTTTCCTTGCATAGTTTCATCAATCGACCTCGAGTTTGGTCACCTGCCTTAGTCTTTCTGAACGTCTTGGTATTTGTGAAGGACATAGTATTAGTATAACTGAGCTGAGTATATCAAAATTTATGGAACCTCGGTGGAATATAGACTAGTCACCTATATTCAACCCGGGATAGTGGGACATAGGCTGACTACCTATATCCGACTCAGAAATGAATTTTGCAACACTGAGAATGGTTATAATAAAATTCTGTCTGGATTGAATCCTCTACTCAATTTCTAAATGTTTCATTTATGTGTGTGTATACCCTCGTTGTCAGAACGCTCATACTTTTCATCGCCTCGTAAACCGCCACCTGGAAGCACGTCAACTTGTCATTTCATCTCATGAATCTTCACCTTTATAACACTTCGGAGACCAACGTTAACTGAACTTCGGGACGAAGTTCCCTTAAGGGGTAGAGACTGTCACAACTCGTAAATTCTGGTCTTTTCCCAAACTTTCACATTTACTATTCATCGGTTACTATTCATCGATCACTATTCATCATTTTACTATTCATCTTTTTCGGTGTCAGTTTGTGATTCTGAGAAGCGTTCAAAAATTTTACTATTCATAAAACACTATTCACCTCCGGAGAAAATTTGTCGTTTATGCGTGAGATGCATCATTTCTATATACGTACGATTATCTACCTAATAAACGTTATCTTATGAGCTATTATTTTGAATAATCGATCCGATAAATCCCAACTATGGTCCTAACATATTTTTATACTCATAATAATAATATAAAAATTATATTATTAATTTACCCGGTGTTTTCAAATCAACTGTTACGTTTTCCGGTCAAAGCTTATAACTCCGTCGGTTTGCGTTATTTCAACCCGATCATTATTTTAACTTCCGATTCTCATCAGGAATATTATTTTACAATTTTTACAACTTCATTTTATTTTATTGTATCTCGTTACAATTTATTTTTAGTTAACCCGGTACCCGATTATACCTAAACTAACTAATAACAACACAAACTACACTACACTTCCTAATTAAATTAACAAACACCTTCCCCTTTTCCCTCCTTGTAAAACCGCCCCCCCCCCCCCCTCCTAGCCTTCTCATGTGTTAACTTCACCAATAAACATAAATGCTCACCTAACTATTGTCTAATACACACATGTCATCCCATTTTCATCTCATTTCACACTTAACCATTTTCAAACAACTAGCAACTTTCTCTCCTTTTTTTCCTTTGGGGTGGTGCTCGGCCAAGAAGAGAAGAACATCAAGGATCTATCATTTTTCCAAGATCAAGCTATAATCTAGTTCCTTTAGTTGTCCTTGTTTGGGTTTTGTGATAAAAACTCAAGGTTTCTTAGGTTTTACTCATCCAAGCTCTATAATCTTTCTATGTAAGTTGTCAAACTCTTTTCCGTAATTTCTTCATGTTATTTTTATGGTCATATGATTTCTTTTCAAGATCTACATGCATATGATAGTTGTACCACTCATTTATATATATATCTAACTTTGAAACTCTAGAAATGGATTATAGTTAGATCCTTGTTAGATCCACTTGATTTATGATGTTTAGGAACCCATGACACCCTAAGAAGGTGTATGGTAAGATTAGACTAGATTTGTGGTGATTGAAAGTGGTTTGGTTGAAGTTGGAACTAGATTGGAACACTAGAAATGGTTTTTTTGAAACAATATATTTACCTACTGTTGCTATTTTTAAAACGTGGGAAAATCAGTAGATGATGGGTAATTTTTGACCAAAGATTTAGAAAATACTTTCAAAAACGAAGCCGTGGGCGAAAGAACGGATTAAAACGAGTTTATAACGAAGGAGATATGATTTTTGTAAATTTAACGACGAAAACTATTTTCTGAAAAACTGCATGCTGTTTGACAGTTTTCGATGGGCAAATAGAGGCGTTAAACGTAACCTAGAGGAGCCGAGCTATCGAAAATATATTAGTTTATACTAAAACGAATCCGTGGATATAAAGAACGAGTAAAATGAGCTTAAAACGACCAAGTTATACATGTTTTAAAATCGTCAAAACTATATATATATTTAGTCACTACTAGAAATAATATAACTACGTACTAAATGACATATTTTCTAGATTTCTTATTCAAGGAGTTTATTTTTAACTAACGAAATACGTACGACCCAAGGTTTATTTATGCGACTACTAGACGATATCTTAAGGTTTTCAAAACGAGGAATGTAGCACTAACGTTTTTATATACGATATATCACGACAAGTTTTTCTTATTCTAGTTGGACTTATTTTTCCTAAGTATGGAAAATACTTTACTTTGACAATAACAATTATTTCCAAGTTACGAGTGGTATAGGTATCATGTGCATGGACATTCACTACATCATTTCGTGATCTAAATTAGATCATATTCATTCATATTAGGTTGCGGTTAGAGATCGAACCTCATTTCTGTGTATCCACTTTTGTCATCGTAGCTATCGCACCAGGTGAGTCATAGTCCCACTTTTACTCTTTAGTACTTGTTTTAAACTCTTTGGGGGAGATACATGCTTAAATTGTTTACTCTTAATTGAACTTAAATTACTCTTGCTTCACTATTTATGCTCATAAGCAAAACGTACTCAAATTAACTTGTTTGAACTATTGAACCTTTTGACTTGAACTTTTGGACTTATTGTACTGTACGTTTTAAGACTTAAAGTCTCCTTTGTTCGGAGCAACACTATAAAGTCTCTCCTGTTCAGAGCATCCTTAATAATTCTCGCCATGGTGGAGTGACTAATAATTCTTCACCAAGTCGGTGGAGTGACTAATAATTATTTGCCTAGGTGGCGGAGTGACTTCAAGTCTCCCTTGTTCGGAGCGGCCTTGACTTATGTTGTACTATGTGCCCTTATTCGTGAACTATATTGACCACATGTGCTTGACTACCAGACATATAACTTTTGGCAGTGTGTTGTGAACACACAGGTTACAAGTCTCTTATGGCGGGACTTGCAACTGAGTGGATTTACGATGTCTTTGCTGTGTGATCATTTTTCTATATACTTTATTTGTTAAACAAACTCTATGAACTCACCAACCTCGTGTTGACACTTTAGCATGTATTTTCAGGTTTTAACCTATGGCACGCTACTGGAGGTTTTGGCAGGGCATAACATGGTCATAGAAGACTCTGATTATTTATATGGGGACCGTTTTAAACTATTTTAAGGGCCTACTTCCGCACTACTTTTAACAATGTAAATTTAACATTTTTGATTTAACTATTTTATTCTAAATGATTGAAGTGAAAACCATTTTTGAACTTGTGTTGTAATACCAATTGAGTTACACCCCAGCTACACGTATGCTTCCGCTGGACCCGATTTTGGGGGTGTGACAGATTGGTATCAGAGCTCTGGCTATAGCGAACTAAGTGTTTTTAAAACCTAGACTATAGCTACTTTTACGAAAAACTTAACCCTATGACCGTCACGTGCCTGCCTGTCAAGATGATGCCTCACTTGTGGTTTGTTGCTGACTTAGGTGATGAGATTTGTGTCTCATTATCTGGTATATTATACTCACTTATTCTAGTTGATTTCTATCATTGTCTTTCATATAAGCATGTTCACGTATCATATATGTCATCGTGTTATGTTTTTCCTTGCATAGTTTCATCATTCGACCTCGAGTTTGGTCACCTGCCTTAGTCTTTCTGAACGTCTTGGTATTTGTGAAGGACATAGTATTAGTATAACTGAGCTGAGTATTTCAAAATTTATGGAACCTCGGTGGAATATAGACTAGTCACCTATATTCAACCCGGGATAGTGGGACATAGGCTGACTACCTATATCCGACTCAGAAATGAATTTTGCAACACTGAGAATGGTTATAATAAAATTCTGTCTGGATTGAATCCTCTACTCAATTTCTAAATGTTTCATTTATGTGTGTGTATACCCTCGTTGTCAGAATGCTCATACTTTTCATCGCCTCGTAAACCGCCGCCTGGAAGCACGTTAACTTGTCATTTCATCTCATGAATCTTCACCTTTATAACACTTCGGAGACCAACGTTAACTGAACTTCGGGATGAAGTTCCCTTAAGGGGTAGAGACTGTCACAACTCGTAAATTCTGGTCTTTTCCCGAACTTTCACATTTACTATTCATCAGTTACTATTCATCGATCACTATTCATCATTTTACTATTCATCTTTTTCGGTGTCAGTTTGTGATTCTGAGAAGCGTTCAAAAATTTTACTATTCATAAAACACTATTCACCTCCGGAGAAAATTTGTCGTTTATGCGTGAGATGCATCATTTCTATATACGTACGATTATCTACCTAATAAACGTTATCTTATGAGCTATTATTTTGAATAATCGATCCGATAAATCCCAACTATGGTCCTAACATATTTTTATACTCATAATAATAATATAAAAATTATATTATTAATTTACCCGGTGTTTTCAAATCAACTGTTACGTTTTCCGGTCAAAGCTTATAACTCCGTCGGTTTGCGTTATTTCAACCCGATCATTATTTTAACTTCCGATTCTCATCAGGAATATTATTTTACAATTTTTACAACTTCATTTTATTTTATTGTATCTCGTTACAATTTATTTTTAGTTAACCCGGTACCCGATTATACCTAAACTAACTAATAACAACACAAACTACACTACACTTCCTAATTAAATCAACAAACACCTTCCCCTTTTTCCTCCTTGTAAAACCGCCCCCCCCCCCCTCCTAGCCTTCTCATGTGTTAACTTCACCAATAAACATAAATGCTCACCTAACTATTGTCTAATACACACATATCATCCCATTTTCATCTCATTTCACACTTAACCATTTTCAAACAACTAGCAACTTTCTCTCCTTTTTTTCCTTTGGGGTGGTGCTCGGCCAAGAAGAGAAGAACATCAAGGATCCATCATTTTTCCAAGATCAAGCTCTAATCTAGTTCCTTTAGTTGTCCTTGTTTGGGTTTTGTGATAAAAACTCAAGGTTTCTTAGGTTTTACTCATCCAAGCTCTATAATCTTTCTATGTAAGTTGTCAAACTCTTTTCCATAATTTCTTCATGTTATTTTTATGGTCATATGATTTCTATTCAAGATCTACATGCATATGATAGTTGTACCACTCATTTATATATATATATATATATATATCTAACTTTGAAACTCTAGAAATGGATTATAGTTAGATCCTTGTTAGATCCGCTTGATTTATGATGTTTAGGAACCCATGACACCCTAAGAAGGTGTATGGTAAGATTAGACTAGATTTGTGGTGATTGAAAGTGGTTTGGTTGAAGTTGGAACTAGATTGGAACACTAGAAATGGTTTTTTTGAAACAATATATTTACCTACTGTTGCTATTTTTAAAACGTGGGAAAATCAGTAGATGATGGGTAATTTTTGACCAAAGATTTAGAAAATACTTTCAAAAACGAAGCCGTGGGCGAAAGAACGGATTAAAACGAGTTTATAACGAAGAAGATATGATTTTTGTAAATTTAACGACGAAAACTATTTTCTGAAAAACTGCATGCTGTTTGACAGCTTTCGACGGGCAAATAGAGGCGTTAAACGTAACCTAGAGGAGCCGAGCTATCGAAAATATATTAGTATATACTAAAACGAATCCGTGGATATAAAGAACGAGTAAAATGAGCTTAAAACGACCAAGTTATACATGTTTTAAAATCGTCAAAACTATATATATATTTAGTCACTACTAGAAATAATATAACTACGTACTAAATGACATATTTTCTAGATTTCTTATTCAAGGAGTTTATTTTTAACTAACGAAATACGTACGACCCAAGGTTTATTTATGCGACTACTAGACGATATCTTAAGGTTTTCAAAACGAGGAATATAGCACTAACGTTTTTATATACGATATATCACGACAAATTTTTATTATTCTAGTTGGACTTATTTTTCCTAAGTATGGAAAATACTTTACTTTGACAATAACAATTATTTCCAAGTTACGAGTGGTATAGGTATCATGTGCATGGACATTCACTACATCATTTCGTGATCTAAATTAGATCATATTCATTCATATTAGGTTGCGGTTAGAGATCGAACCTCATTTCTGTGTATCCACTTTTGTCATCGTAGCTATCGCACCAGGTGAGTCATAGCCCCACTTTTACTCTTTAGTACTTGTTTTAAACTCTTTGGGGGAGATACATGCTTAAACTGTTTACTCTTAATTGAACTTAAATTACTCTTGCTTCACTATTTGTGCTCATAAGCAAAACGTACTCAAATTAACTTGTTTGAACTATTGAACCTTTTGACTTGAACTTTTGGACTTATTGTACTGTACGTTTTAAGACTTAAAGTCTCCTTTGTTCGGAGCAACACTATAAAGTCTCTCCTGTTCAGAGCATCCTTAATAATTCTCGCCATGGTGGAGTGACTAATAATTCTTCACCAAGTCGGTGGAGTGACTAATAATTATTTGCCTAGGTGGCGGAGTGACTTCAAGTCTCCCTTGTTCGGAGCGGCCTTGACTTATGTTGTACTATGTGCCCTTATTCGTGAACTATATTGACCACATGTGCTTGACTACCAGACATATAACTTTTGGCAGTGTGTTGTGAACACACAGGTTACAAGTTTCTTATGGCGGGACTTGCAACTGAGTGGATTTACGATGCCTTTGCTATGTGATCATTTTTCTATATACTTTATTTGTTAAACAAACTCTATGAACTCACCAACCTCGTGTTGACACTTTAGCATGTATTTTCAGGTTTTAACCTATGGCACGCTACTGGAGGTTTTGGCAGGGCATGACATGGTCATAGAAGACTCTGAGTATTTATATGGGGACCGTTTTAAACTATTTTAAGGGCCTACTTCCGCACTACTTTTAACAATGTAAATTTAACATTTTTGATTTAACTATTTTATTCTAAATGATTGAAGTGAAAACCATTTTTGAACTTGTGTTGTAATACCAATTGAGTTACACCCCAGCTACACGTATGCTTCCGCTGGACCAGATTTTGGGGGTGTGACATCTTCACTTTCCATGCTCCAATCAAAGCTTCCTAGACCATCTCTTGACTCCAAAGCTTCATATCTGATGCGTGGGGATTGCACCAGGATTTACCTCTCGAGGGATCTCGAGAAGCTTACAACCCCCACCAGGCAGTGTACCTGATCTATGTAGTATAGTATAATGACAAGTACCGGGGGATTGATCGTTCAGCTAGGAATAGTGTCGCTAGGATTAGAAAACCTAAGGACTAGGTCTAGAGATGAGGGATGATTCTTTTTGTATTTTTATATTTTTTAGAAAGCAAATTAAAATCTCGGGTTTTAAGGATTTGGGCGGAATTAGTTGCTAGTCAACTAACCCAATACTAAAGATGCAATCAAAATAAAATACTAAAAATGAAAATAAAACTAATTTAAACTAAGGTTGTGAGCAATATGTGGGAGAATTGTGTTTACTTAGATTTCACTACTCCCTAGATATCTTTTACACGTTAATTACTTGTTATAGTTGCGTGGATGACGGATTGTATTCCTTAATACCATTCATGGGGTGGCGTACTTACTTCCCCAATCCTATGAGTGCCTACTTCACTCCTATGTCGAGCCGGCTAAGAAGCTCCTAACATGGGATCATTAGAATTTACTCATGCATTAAATACAACCAATAAAACCTAGTACACATCGGTTCATGTTTCCTAAGACGTTCAAGCATGTTACACAATGGAGATCTGCCAGTTTTCTTAAGCCTAACATTGAAATCATTCATCCAATACAACCATAAACAAGTAATCACCACATAATTAACATCTAGGTTTCATTAGATCTAAGCAAACACAAGATAAATCTAGCCTAACATGTTGAAATCAAGACAAGTAAAAGATATAATCAACCAACACATAGACATATTGATTGAATTAAAGAGAAGACTTATCTTAATAGCACATGAAGGATTCAAGGGGTGAAAACCCTTGAAAGTACTGTAAAATATGAGTTAGGGTTTACAAAGTTCGGCCCTAATTATCTCCACACAAGTTCCTCTCTAATGAATGAAAAATATAAAACTATATATAGAGTTTAGAAGGTGACGGCATCAAGAACAAATGTCTGACGCCGTCATCTCGCCGCCAAATAGTTCCTCGGACTGCCTAGATCTGGGTCCGACGCCGTCATGTGTACACCTTATGCAGGCCATCACAATTTTAACTCTTGACGCCCTTGTTATGACGCCGTCAGGTTTGCACTGGGTCGTCACCACTTTTACTCCAGACGCCGTCAGGGTCTTCCTCTTGACGCCGTCAGGTACTGTTCTCAGCATGGAAAATTAAGACTTTGGCGTTTTCTTCACTTTTATGCTCCAAAAACGTCCGAATTGCTTCCTTTTCCAGATTTCTCTCCCAAAGTACCTAAAATCACAAAAGGAACAATTTAGGGTAATATTTGATCAAATAAATTCAATTCCGAGCTTAAATGACCCCCTAAAAGTGGTTCATTTTTCGCCTCATCATATACCATTACACTTGAGATTTGCTTGTCCTCAAGCAAATGCGCTTTTATTCGAATCAAAATACAAGTTAGGGAATATTTAACACTAATATAAAAGTAATTACAACAAATAATCATTCCACTAAAGACCAAAGACAAGCACGGAGGTCATATACTAGCACCTCATAAATAGTGTTTAGATACTCACATCTCTCGGGTGTAATAAAGTAATATCACAATATGGAAACGGAAAATATCTCTCACTACCTGTCATAGCAAAATAGATTACCATAGGCTTGGGAAAGGATCAAACCTCCACCACATGGCGTAAGCACCTAGGATAAACTATCAAAGAGGTCTTTTAAAGGGTTGTAACGTTAGGTGTAGGGATATGGAATACACGGTTTTGTTGGATATAGGCAGTCTTTACTGGTGGCGAGTTAACAATCTTGGTTAATTACATGTACAATATGGCATTGCTAAGCCAAGACTAGACTCGACTTAAGCTAATAAATGAAAAATAACAAAAACATAAAATGAACATAGAATGAAACGGGATGGTAGTCCGTATGTTTTTTCTCTTTTCTTTTTCTATTTTTTTTTTCTTTCTCTTGATTTTTTGATTTTTTTTTTTTTTTTTTTTTTTTTTTTTTGCATACACTTTTACCCTACCATCCAAAATAATACATCATAGGGGATGAATATTCCCCTTACACTTGAATTTTTACATACGTACAATAAACTAATCTAATGACTCGAATTAAGAAAATCAAAATACTTGGAGTACTTTTAAGATTAACGCACATACGGGGGTAATAATATGATGTTCTTCCCCATTACTCCATAAAATAAGTACTTTACCCATGAGTCCCAATCGTCCCAAAACAATATGTACAAGGATATGACTTGATGAGGCGAAAAATGATCCGTTTTTAGGGGGTCATTTAAGCCCGAATCCGACTTTATTTGATCAAATATTGCCCTAAATCATTCCTTTTGTGATTTTTGGTGTTTGGAGAGTGAATTCTGGAAAAGAAGCCATTTTGGACGTTTTTGGAGCATAAAAGTGAAGAAAACGGCAAAGTACCAAATTTCCATGATGAAGATACAAGGTGACGGCGTCAAGACCACCATCTTGACGGCGTCAGACATGAGGAATTAAACACCGTAGGTGGTGACGGCGTCAGAAGCCTTCATGACGGCGTCAAAGTGGCAAGAATAAAATACCGTGGTTGATGACGGCGTCACATAGGCCGTCATAAGTGGATCAAGGCCGTCCGAGGAAGTATATGGCGGCGAGGTGACGGCGTCACAAGTAACTCTTGACGCCGTCAGCCTGTTTTTCCTATATATAGTTTTCTAGTTTTTTTCATTAAGGAGGAGAAGTTTTGGTGAAACCCTAAAGACGATTTTGGTGCCTCTTTTACAGGTTTTTCAAGGGTTCCAAACCCTTGAGACCTTGCATTGTAATTGAGATAAGTGTACTTTCAATTCAATCAATATGTCTATGTGTTGGTTGTTTATATCTTGTTCTTGTCTCAATTCTACTATGCTAGGCTAGATCTCTTTTGTGTTTGTTTAGATCTAATGAAACCTAGATGTTGATTATGTGTTGATTACTTGTCTATTCTTGTTTTGGATGAATGATTTATATGTTAGGCTTAAGAAAACTGGCAGATCTCCAAATGGTAACATGCTTGAACGTCTTAAGAAACATGAACCGAGGCGTACTAGGTCTTTATTGGTTGTATTTAATGCATGAGCCACTGTTTACAATCCCTATAGTTGTGTTGGGTCATGGTGTAGGAGGAGATAAGAGCTCATAGAGTTGGGGAGTTATGTATGCCACCCCACGAATGGTATTAAGGAATACAATCCGTCATTCATACAAGTGTAACAAGTAATTAACATGTAAAAGATATCTAGGGAGTAGTGAAGTCTAAGTAAACACAATTTCTCCAACCACTGCTCACAACTTTAGTATAATTAGTTTATTTTCATTTTTGTTGTTTTATTTTGATTGCATCTTAGTTTTGGGTTAGTTGATTAGCAACTAATTCCACCCACTCTTCCAAAACCCGAGATTTTACTTGCTTTCATAAAAATATAAAAATACAAAAATAATCATCTTTCACCTCTAGAACTATTAATTAGGTTTTCTAATCCTAGCGACACTATTCCTAAGCTGAACGATCAATCTCCCGGTACTTGTCACTATACTATACTACAACGATCAGGTACACTGCCTGGTGGGGGTTGTAAGCTTCTCGAGATCCCTCGAGAGGTAAAGCAAGGTGCGATTCCCACGCATCAAGTTTTTGGCGCCGTTGCCGGGGAATAGTTATTGTCTAGGTTAGGATTTCTTTTTATTAGGTCTACTTGCTAGATTCCTTTCTAGTAAGATTTTTATTTTTATTTTTAGGTCTTCTTTAGTCTATCTTTTTCTTTGTGTGTTTGTTCGTAATTTCCATTGACTATTCCGTTCACCATTATGGAGTACGCGAATCCACCATATCACCAACCAAAAAGGCCATTCTACCCTGTTGACATCTCGAATTTCAAACAATATCGAGATGAACCCATATATGATGCATGGACTCGTTTTAAAATTTTACTTCGAAAATTCCCTCATCATAGTTTCTCTTTAGCATCCCTAACCGAAACCTTTTACTATCGTGTCAGCCAATGTGACCAAATGCGCATCGATGATTTTGCCAATGGGGGCCCTAGGGAATTAAATGATGAAGAAGCGTGGGATACCATAGAAAACTGTGCCCAATATTATTATAGAGTAGACAACCCAACAAACAACATCACAAATCAATCAAAAACAAGTTTGAAGGAGCAAACAGGAAGTTTGTCTGGGGATGAATATACTCATGTTGAGATACCTAGTTGGATGGCACCTAATATCATAGTACAAAACAAACATATAGGTAATCTAGGTACAATGGAGGATGAGGTGGATAATCCAAGCCCACATAGTACCCCACAAGTCCTACCATCATTTGAGGCACATACACCGCCCGTGACTTACCCGGAAGAAGCAGAAGAGACTATAGGAACCCCAATTGAGGTAGAACCCTTGGACCAAGCACCACTAGAGGATATAGGTTTGAACACTTGTAGTGATAACCTTACTCCTAGTTCCAGGGAAGTTCCTAGTTTTGATGAACCGGAGCCTCAACCAAAACCATTACCTAATCTTCCATCCTTGGATGAAGATTTAGGAATTGAAATAGGTCCCGATCCACCCATCAAACCATGTAGTCCGGGTGGTTTTACGTTGAAGGTAGTAGACCCCAAACCTTGTAGAGAGGAAGCCAATATAGGAGTGGAAAATGACCTTACATGCTTACATCACCCATTTATGATTGATCACAAGAAACATTATGGGTTTAAACCAGGTTTATTAGGTCAAGATGGATCTCCAACTAGTAGTCTCTTGAAGTTGATAGAAGATGATCCCTTTCTAGGAGAAAATCTTAATCCACCCATTAACCCGATTGAATTAGGTAAGGTTATGATGATAGGAGCACACCCCTTTGAGCATATAATTCATTCACCACTCTTTCCTCACGAGGCTTACTATTACCGAGTTGGTGTGTATCGCTACTATCACCCACACTTAATCCTAAGTGTAGGGATAACCTCCCCTTTATCCGTTAAATAAGGGTAGAGTCAGGCTCGTGACTCGAACAAAAACAAGCGCTTCTTGGGAGGCAACCCATGTTTTGTGTGATTTTTATTTGTTTGATTGTTATTTGCTTCCGTATGCATGCTTTGTTTTTATTGTTGGTTGATCATGCTTCTAAAATAAAACGTGAAAATACTTTACTATGTTGTTTAGCCTAGTCTTAACTTCAACCTAAAGGTATTTTTGCAAAAGATAAGTGTAAGGGGAAACCCCAAATATGTTTTTAAGAAACAAACCGATCATGATTCTCTACAATATTTAATGAACATGTGTATTCGTATTTGTTAGAGTCAAATGTTTGTATTGAGTCATAATGAAGTTTTGCAGGATTTTCCAGGAAGTAGGACAAAGTTTTTCCAGAAATTTTCCGGAAACTTAACATAAGAATTTCTGCAGGTCCATTCTGACGGCGTCAGGGTATTGCTCTTGACGGCGTCAGGAGTTAAAATCTGGAAATTTTACCGGTTTTGTTTTTCTAACGGAGTCTTATGGTTTTTGTGAATTATTAAGTTTTATAATCTCCAGGAAATCTGCAAACTTCATTCCACAAGCATTATATCTTACTTTGTTTTCTAGGATTTAGTAACTTATATAGGATGCCGCCGATTTTACGCGAGGTTGCCTTGTCTATTGTTGTCAGGATTTACAGGTTATTTGTGACAAGAAGATGATTTATATTCTGGAAGGGAAGCTTTGATTGTTCATTTTCTTGGAGGAAGATTTAACCTGGCCAACCTATAATCCATACCGAGGGAATCAGGGGAGTATTTGATTTCATTCTCTTTATTTTTTTTTACTTTTACATTCTTTACTTGAACATTGGGGGCAATGTTCATCTTAAGTGTAAGGGGAGGGTAAAAAGATGATACCTTACATATGCATTTTCGCTTGAGTTTGTTTTGTTTAATGGTAGATGTGTAATAAAACTATGAGAAATACTTGTTAGTGCAATTTTAGCGCCAAATTTAAAATTTTTTACAACATTTAAGAGTGAAACTTTAGCTATAGCAAGCGTCTCATGGATAGGAGATTGTATGACTAGCACATAACCGTATATTCAAAAAAATTTTCCACCCAAAAATGTGAGGTTCGCCTTTAGTTTTGATAGGAAAAGCATTCATTATTAGTGCTTATGAGTGTACCGGTAGCATGTAGATTCTAGAACTTGCGTTAGTGATGCATCCCGAGACCGCTAGTGAGACTACATTCGTGTAGTAGGATTTACTACATGATAAGAGGCATTAGGATCACCCTTGTGTTAAACCCGTATCATAATTACTTGACCATTTAAGTCATATTACTTGGCTAGTTAAGTCAATTAATTTTTCCCACACCCTTAGCGTTGTACTCATTTTTAGTACACGAAACCCCTAGTACACCCCTCCGAGCCTATCTTTTCGTTTCTAACTTTAAGCATCTTACTTAAAGGAAGAATTTGTTACACCCCACTTAATGTACACCCAAATCGCCTTAGCCTTCCGTGTATGCGCTCATTTTTAGTGCATTATTGTTATTTGTTAAACCCTAAGTTAACTTTCTAATTGATTACATGGTTGCTAAGTCGAGTCATATCCTTGTACATATTGTTTTGGGACGATTGGGACTCATGGGTAAGTACTTATTTTATGGAGTAATGGGGAAGAACATCATATATTACCCTCATATGAACATTAATCTTAAAAGTGCTCCAAGTGTTTTGATTTTCTTAATTCGAGTCATTAGTTTAGTTTATTATAAAGTATGTAAAGATTCAAGTGTAAGGGGAATTCCCATTCCCTATGATGTATTATTTTGGATGATAGGGTAAGAGTGTATGCAAAAAAAAAAAAAAAAAAAAAAAAAAAAAAAAACATACGGACTACCATCCCGTTTTTATTCTATGTTCATTTTATGTTTTTGTTATTTTTCATTTATTAGCTTAAGTCGAGTCTAGTCTTGGCTTAGCAACGCCATCTTGTACATGTAATTAACCGAGATTGTTAACTCGCCACCAGTAAAACTTCCTTTATCCAACAAAACCGTGTAATTCATATCCCTATACCTAACGTTACAACCCTTTAAAAGACCTCTTTGATAGTTTATCCTAGGTGCTTACGCCATGTGGGTTTGATCCTTTCCCAAGCCTATGGTAATCTATTTTGCTATGACAGGTAGTGAGAGATATCTTCCATTTCCATAATGTTATATTACTTTATTACACCCGAGAGATGTGAGTATCTAAACACTATTTGTGAGGTGCTTGTGTATGACCTCCGTGCTTGTCTATTGGTCTTTAGTGGAACGATTATTTATTGTAATTACTTTTATATTAGTGTTAAATGACCCCTAACTTGTCTTTTGAGTAGAATAAAAGCTCATTTGCTTGAGGACAATCAAATCTCAAGTGTAAGGGTATATGATGAGGCGAAAAATGATCCGTTTTTAGGGGGTCATTTAAGCCCGAATCCGACTTTATTTGATCAAATATTGCCCTAAATCGTTCCTTTTGTGATTTTAGGTGTTTGGAGAGTGAATTCTGGAAAAGAAGCCATTTTGGACGTTTTTGGAGCATAAAAGTGAAGAAAACGGCAATGTACCAAATTTCCATGCTGAAGATACAAGGTGACGGCGTCAAGACCACCATCTTGACGGCGTCAGACATGAGGAATTAAACACCGTAGGTGGTGACGGCGTCAGAAGCCTTCATGACGGCGTCAAAGTGGCAAGAATAAAATACCGTGGTTGATGACGGCGTCACATAGGCCGTCATAAGTGGATCAAGGCCGTCCGAGGAAGTATATGGCGGCGAGGTGACGGCGTCACAAGTAACTCTTGACGCCGTCAGCCTGTTTTTCCTATATATAGTTTTCTAGTTTTTTTCATTAAGGATGAGAAGTTTTGGTGAAACCCTAAAGACGATTTTGGTGCCTCTTTTACAGGTTTTTCAAGGGTTCCAAACCCTTGAGACCTTGCATTGTAATTGAGATAAGTGTACTTTCAATTCAATCAATATGTCTATGTGTTGGTTGTTTATATCTTGTTCTTATCTCAATTCTACTATGCTAGGCTAGATCTCTTTTGTGTTTGCTTAGATCTAATGAAACCTAGATGTTGATTATGTGTTGATTACTTGTCTATTCTTGTTTTGGATGAATGATTTATATGTTAGGCTTAAGAAAACTGGCAGATCTCCAAATGGTAACATGCTTGAACGTCTTAAGAAACATGAACCGAGGCGTACTAGGTCTTTATTGGTTGTATTTAATGCATGAGCCACTGTTTACAATCCCTATAGTTGTGCTGGGTCATGGTGTAGGAGGAGATAAGAGCTCATAGAGTTGGGGAGTTATGTATGCCACCCCACGAATGGTATTAAGGAATACAATCCGTCATTCATACAAGTGTAACAAGTAATTAACATGTAAAAGATATCTAGGGAGTAGTGAAGTCTAAGTAAACACAATTTCTCCAACCACTGCTCACAACTTTAGTATAATTAGTTTATTTTCATTTTTATTATTTTATTTTGATTGCATCTTAGTTTTGGGTTAGTTGATTAGCAACTAATTCCGCCCACTCTTCCAAAACCCGAGATTTTACTTGCTTTCATAAAAATATAAAAATACAAAAATAATCATCTTTCACCTCTAGAACTATTAATTAGGTTTTCTAATCCTAACGACACTATTCCTAAGCTGAACGATCAATCCCCCGGTACTTGTCACTATACTATACTACAACGATCAGGTACACTGCCTGGTGGGGGTTGTAAGCTTCTCGACATCCCTCGAGAGGTAAAGCAAGGTGCGATTCCCACGCATCATGACTCGACTTAGCAACCATGTAATCAATTAGATAATTAACTTAGGGTTTAACAAATAACAATAATGCACTAAAGATGAGTGCATACATGGAAGGCTAAGGAGATTTGGGTCTACATTTAAGTGGGGTGTAACAAATTCTTCCTTTAAGTAAGATGCTTAAAGTTAGAAACGAAAAGATAGGCTCGGAGGGGTGTACTAGGGGCTTCGTGTACTAAAAATGAGTACAACGCTAAGGGTGTGGGAAAAATTAATTGACTTAACTAGCCAAGTAATATGACTTAAATGGTCAAGTAATTATGATACGGGTTTAACACAAGGGTGATCCTAATGCCTCTTATCATGTAGTAAATCCTACTACACGAATGTAGTCTCACTAGCGGTCTCGGGATGCATCACTAACGCAAGTTCTAGAATCTAAATGCTACCGGTACACTCATAAGCACTAATAGTGAATGCTTTTCCTATCAAATCTAAAGGCGAACCTCACATATTTGGGTGGAAAATTTTTCTGAATGATACGGTTTTGTGCTAGTCATATAATCTCCTATCAATGAGACGCTTGCTATGGCTAAAGTTTCACTCCTAAATGTTGTAAAAAAATTTAAATTTGGCGCTAAAATTACACTAACAAGTATTTCTCATAGTTTTATTACACATCTACTATCAAACAAACAAACTCAAGCGAAAGTGTATCTGTAAGGTATCATCATTTTACCCTCCCCTTACACTTAGGATGAACATTGTCCCCAATGTTCAAGTAAAGAATGTAAAAGTGAAATAAGTAAAACGAATGAAATCAAATACTCCCCTGATTCGCTCGGTATGGATAATAAGGTGGCCAGGTTAGATCTTCCTCCAAGAGAATGAACAATCAAAGCTTCCCTTCCAGAATAATAATCATCTTCTTGTCATACATAACCTGTAAAACCTGAGAAAACAGACAAGGCAACCTCGCATAAAATCGGCGGCAATCTACATATGCTAACAAATCCTAGAAAACAAAATAAGATATAATGCTTGTGGAATGATGTTTGCAGATTTCCTGGAGATTATAAAACTAATGATTCAACAAAAACTTTTAGACTCCGTTAGAAAAACAAAACTGGTAAAATTTCCAGATTTTTACACGTGACGTCGTCAAGAGTAAACTCGTGACGCCGTCAGAAGTGACCTGCAGAAATTCTTATGGTAAGTTTCCGGAAAATTTCTAGAAAAACTTGGTCATACTTTCTGGAAAATCCTGCAAAACATCATTATGACTCGATACAAGCATTTGACTCTAACAAATACGAATATACATGTTCATTTAATATTGTGGAGAATCATGATCGGTTTTGTTTCTTAAAAACATATTTGGGGTTTCCCCTTACACTTATCTTTTGCAAAAATACCTTTGGGTGAAGTTAAGACTAGGCCAAACAACAAAATAAAGTATTTTCACTTTTTAGTTTTTGAAACATGATCTACCAACAATAAAAAAATAAAGCATGCATACGGAAGCAAATAACAAACAAACAAAATAAAAATCACACAAAACAAAGAATGACACCATAAGCACATTCCATTATTACTAATTAACGTAAGCATAAAGATGAAAATAAAATTATCCAAGGCCAGCTGAGGCCATAACCTAGACTATTACAATTCCAATTGTTTCAAATTACATCATCATCAATAAATTGTTCAAACATAACAGACATCAAGAAAGATCACTGTGGAGGAGGACCATAACGGTAGTCATAACCAGGAGGGAGGTGTCCTATGTACCCGTAGGGAGGGAAGTCCGTCTCACGACCGGGGAATGGGTCAATCTGTAGGTGGGGATTGATCTGATCACGGGTGGAGAGGTGCTGCATCTGGCGGATGGTATGATCATACATCCAATCAAAGCGCTGGTCAGTGGTGGTCCGCCATGCGTCCACCTGACCCATCCAGGCCCCCTAGTGTGGCTGCCAGTCTCCCCGACCCATGTGTCGGTAGTAATCAGCAGACCCAACCTCATAACCCCTGAACTGATGTTGTTGGGGCGCTCCCTCATCATCCTCATCGTCATCAGGTCCCCCTGCCACGTACCAGCCATAGGACCCATCCGCCAACTGCATCAAGATGCTCATCTGCCTGAGAGATTTAGCCCTCACTACCCTACAAGCCCCGCAATCGCTCAAGTATCCCATGATCGGGGGAACAAGCAGATCATAAGATCGAGCCAACTGGGTCACGAACATCCCCCCATACACCTTGTCAATATCCCTCTCCCCCACACTGGTCTTCAAATAGCTAGCTACCCAAAATGGGATGTTGCAGTAAACATCCGCTAAAAAGATGGTATATAGGTAGAAAAGATCTGAAGCAGTGACACGGTGAGTGGTGCCATGACGCCCCGACAAGCTGTATGTGATGCATCTGTGGACCAACCTGACCACGGGGTCCCTAATTGATGTTGCCCCAGTAGTTGAGGTGTACACCCCGTTCCCTTTGGTCGGCCAAAAAGTAGGGCACCTCATATTGCTCCTTACAGTCTCCCTATGCAACAACCTCTGCATAAAACCTCCCTCAACAGCCTCCTCCCTAGTATACAAACCTATCCTCCATCCAAACTCAGTAACAGAACATGATCGAACCTCCCCTCCTAACCTAAAGTAAATAGTGGTACCCCCCCATGTCCGTCCTGGCCTCTGCCTGATCAAAGTGGAAGGTCGCAAAGAACTCCTTCACCAACTCACTATACACAGTCTCCCTCATCCTAAACAACCTCTCCCATTGAGGACCCGTGAACCCATCGGTTTGGATCCTCCCCAAAAACGCAGCCTCTAACCCTTGGGACCTCAGAAACGCCCAATCAATCACAGCACCAGCATCAATGTGGTGATTACAAAGCTCCGCATACTTAGTTGTAGCGGCAACATTGTCGAATTCACCCCAACTATGAAGCAATTCCCCATAGTTGATTTGTTGGGACCTAGAGGAGCTGCCACAGTGTTGTCGTGATCGCTTGCTCATTTTCCTGGAGAAAGATAGAGTGGACAGAAACTATTAGAATGAGAATTTTTATTGGTTCACGCTGTCAGACACATCTGACGCCGTCAGGAAGGAGATCCTGACGCCGTCAGACCTAGCAGAAATCGAACCATGCAATTACGAGGGAAAAATCAATTTTTAAACTCTTAACCCATTACCCAAACACTCCTTTAAGCAGAAAACATGGGTGGGGGGTCAAAAAATCCATGATATGAAAGATTTTTCCTAGATTAACGCATGATTCAAGTGGGACAACATCATCTAAGGGTAACCACATGATTACAAATCACCAAGGGGATGGCATTACGATTTATCAATGATGGGTCAAAAATGGGGTTTCGGATGAAAGGGGTTTTCAAAATTGGTTGAACCTAAGGATAATTGATCGAAAAAGAGTGAGGAAAAACTACTTACCAAGTGGAGATTAGTCACGGAAGAGGTCGGATTGGATGATGGAGACTGATGCGTGGGAATTGCACCAGGCTTTACCTCTCGAGGGATCTCGAGAAGCTTACAACCCCCACCAGGCAGTGTACCTGATCGTTGTAGTATAGTATAGTGACAAGTACCGGGGATTGATCGTTCAGCTTAGGAATAGTGTCGCTAGGATTAGAAAGCCTAAATACTAGTTCTAAAGGTGAGGGATGATTATTTTTGTACTTTTATATTTTTATGAAAAGCAAGTTAAAATCTCGGGTTTTGAAAGAGTGGGCGGAATTAGTTGCTATTCAACTAACCCAAAACTAAGATGCAATCAAAATAAAATACTAAAAATGAAAATAAACTAATTAAACTAAAGTTGTGAGCAGTAATTGGAGAAAATGTGTTTACTTAGATTTCACTACTCCCTAGATATCTTTTACACGTTAATTACTTGTTATAATTGCATGGATGACGGATCGTATTCCTTAATACCATTCATGGGGTGGCATACATAACTCCCCAATTCTATGAGCTCTTATCTCCTCCTACACCATGCCCAGCACAACTATAGGGATTGTAAACAGTGGCTCATGCATTAAATACAACCAATAAAGACCTAGTACGCCTCGGTTCATGTTTCTTAAGACGTTCAAGCATGTTACCATTTGGAGATCTGCCAGTTTTCTTAAGCCTAACATATAAATCATTCATCCAAAACAAGAATAAACAAGTAATCAACACATAATCAATATCTAGGTTTCATTAGATCTAAGCAAACACAAAAGAGATCTAGCCTAGCATGATAGAATTAAGACAAGAACAAGATATAGACAACCAACACATAGACATATTGATTGAATTAGAAGAACACTTATCTTGATTAATCATGCAAGGTATCAAGGGGTTGGAACCCTTGAAAAACCTGTAAAGTTACACCAAAATCATCTTTAGGGTTTCTCCCAAAACTTCTCTCCTTAAATGTGAAAAACTAGAAAACTATATATAGGAAAATAGGGATGACGGCGTCAAGAACAAAGGTGTGACGCCGTCATCTCGCCGCCAAATACTTCCTCGGACAGCCTTGATCTACTTCTGACGCCGTCAAGGCCTAGGCCGTCACACAAATTACTTTTGACGCCCTGTGTGTGACGCCGTCATCAACTACGAATTTTTATTCTTGGGGTTTTGACGCCGTCAGGAAAACTCTTGACGCCTTCATGAACTCTCGGATTTTATTATTGAGGTTTGACGCCGTCAGGAAATTACTCTTGACGCCGTCACCTACTGTTCCCAGCATGGAAAATTGTGACTTTGCCGTTTTCTTCACTTTTATGCTCCAAAAACGTCCAAAATGGCTTCTTTTCCAGAATTCACTCTCCAAGTACCTAAAATCACAAAAGGAACGATTTAGGGCAATATTTGATCAAATAAATTCGGATTCGGGCTTAAATGACCCCCTAAAAACGGATCATTTTTCGCCTCATCAGAGACTCGGAGGTGGAGCAGCAATTTCAGTGATATTTGTGGGGTATGAGTTGAAAGTGATGGAGTTTGGGTTATTATTGCTGAGATAGCGAGGTGACGCCGTCAGATGCCCGTATCAGGTATAAAAAGAGGTAATTCCACATTTAGTCCCTGTACTTAGTGTGAATAGCTAAACACAAGTAAAACTATGAGTAGCTAACCCATTAGTGAAGTTCACCAGGGTCGAATGTTTCATTACTATCACGGAAAGAGGTGTGGTTGTAGAAAGGGGTGGGTGAGGTTTTGGTTAAGTTGTAACCTTCGCATTGGTCAACGGTGGGTACAAAGAGGTGTTGTTCCATAGAGGGTCTCAAATCTGTGGTGTTTTTGAGGTGCAACCTCTTCACACCGGGTTTAAAACCAAAAGAACGTCTCTTGCACAAATTTGGGAGCGTGGTTTGCAAGCATCCAACGAAAATGTTATGGAATTGCGAATTCTTCTCTTCCTGAGGATGCTTGCAAGAGTAGGAAGTGATTGACGGTTAAGCACTTGGAAAGGATTTCTCGTTATCCTCTTGGTCAAACACCAAAGGAGTTGAAACCTCGAAGACTTTTTCGATTTTTCTTGGTGCATATTTTTCCTTAATCTTCTCTTTGATCCTTGATATGAATTTGTCTGCTAAATCCATAAAAGCATTGCGAGTGCTTTCCATGCGTGCTTCTAAGTCCCGGATTTGTTTTTCCTGATTATTCATGAAGGTTACCATTATCCCTTCGAACTCCTCTTGTCGTGAACGTTCAGGAAAATTATGGTTGATAACCGCATTCCTACGTAAATTAGGATTCCACGCGGTTTCAGTAGCAGGTTTTTCAATTCTCATTAATTCTTTTACCTGCTTCTCGATACTTCCTAATAATTGCTCTTGGGTGGCGTGTGCGTAATCAAGTTTCCCCTTGTTTGAAAACATCGGGTCCTCCCATCCTTCTTCTTCGTACTGTGCCAACCCCTCAAGAACTTTCCAGCATTCGTCAATGCTAAGTCTGTTTAGCCTGCCCTTGGCTGCGTAATCTATAGCTCTCTTTGTTTGATAGTTAACTTTATCGTAAAAGATTTGAATCTGGAGCCATGGTTCGATGCCATGATGAGGGACTTTTCAGAGTAGGTCTTTGTATCGAGTCCATGCTTCGTAAAAGGTTTCACCTTGATGTTGTTGGAACATCAAGATGTCATTTCTAAGCTTGGTAGTTCTCCCCAGTGGGAAAATTTGAGCAAGGAAACGAGTGGTGAGATCATCCCATAAGGTGATGGATCCCGTGGGTAACCGCTCAAGCCATTGGCTAGCTTGATCACGTAGAGAGAATTGGAATAGGCGTAATCGGGTTGTCTCTCTAGTTGCAACATCTAGGTCTAGGGAATCTATGATTTTAAGGAAGTCCTTGAGATGTTGATTTGGATCTTCGGAACGAAGTCCATGGAAAGCACATCCGCTTTGCACCAACCGGATGGTGTCGGATCGCAAGGGGGTCACATTGGCTCCGGTGAGCTCAATGGTGTTTCGATAGCCTTGGTGGCTAGGTCGGGAATACTCTCCTAAGGTTCGGGGCCTAAGAGGTTCAAGTGGTGGGTTTTGTTGTGGTGGGATGACGGGTTCAAAGATGTTCCCATCGTCCATGATGTCGGGTGGTGAAGAGTTACGAACAAAAACACGAAGGGATAAGATAGAATAAAGAAAACCTAAAAATAAAAATAAAATCTTACTAGAAAGGAATCTAGCAAGTAGACCTAATAAAAAGAGATTCTAACCTAGACAATAACTATTCCCCGGGCTGCGGCGCCAAAAACTTGATGCGTGGGGATTGCACTAGGCTTTACCTCTCGAGGGATCTCGAGAAGCTTACAACCCCCACCAGGCAGTGTACCTGATCGATGTAGTATAGTATAATGACAAGTACCGGGGGATTGATCGTTCAGCTAGGAACAGTGTCGCTAGGATTAGAAAACCTAAGGACTAGGTCTAGAGATGAGGGATGATTCTCTTTGTATTTTTATATTTTTTAGAAATCAAATTAAAATCTCGGGTTTTAAGGATTTGGGCGGAATTAGTTGCTAGTCAACTAACCCAATACTAAAGATGCAATCAAAATAAAATACTAAAAATGAAAATAAAACTAAATTAAACTAAGGTTGTGAGCAATATGTGGGAGAATTGTGTTTACTTAGATTTCACTACTCCCTAGATATCTTTTACACGTTAATTACTTGTTATAATTGCGTGGATGATGGATTGTATTCCTTAATACCATTCATGGAGTGACGTACTTACTTCCCCAATCCTATGAGTGCCTACTTCACTCCTATGTCGAGCCGGCTAAGAAGCTCCTAACATGGGATCATTAGAATTTACTCATGCATTAAATACAACCAATAAAACCTGGTACACATCGGTTCATGTTTCCTAAGACGTTCAAGCATGTTACATGATGCGTGGGAATCGCAACAGGCTTTACCTCTCGAGGGATCTCGAGAAGCTTACAACCCCCACCAGGCAGTGTACCTGATCGCTGTAGTATAGTATAGTGACAAGTACCGGGGGATTGATCGTTCAGCTTAGGAATAGTGTCGCTAGGATTAGAAAGCCTAAATACTAGTTCTAAAGGTGAGGGATGATTATTTTTTGTGTTTTTATATTTTATAGAAAGCAATTAAAATCTCGGGTTTTGGAAGAGTGGGCGGAATTAGTTGCTATTCAACTAACCCAAAACTAAGATGCAATCAAAATAAAATACTAAAAATGAAAATAAACTAATTATACTAAGGTTGTGAGCAGTAATTGGAGAAAATGTGTTTACTTAGATTTCACTACTCCCTAGATATCTTTTACACGTTAATTACTTGTTATAATTGCATGGATGACGGATTGTATTCCTTAATACCATTCATGGGGTGGCATACATAACTCCCCAATTCTATGAGCTCTTATCTCCTCCTACACCATGCCCAGCACAACTATAGGGATTGTAAACAGTGGCTCATGCATTAAATACAACCAATAAAGACCTAGTACGCCTCGGTTCATGTTTCTTAAGACGTTCAAGCATGTTACCATTTGGAGATCTGCAAGTTTTCTTAAGCCTAACATATAAATCATTCATTCAAGACAAGAATAAACAAGTAATCAACACATAATCAATATCTAGGTTTCATTAGATCTAAGCAAACACAAAAGAGATCTAGCCTAGCATAATGGAATTGAGACAAGAACAAGATATAGACAACCAACACATAGACATATTGATTGAAATAGAAGAACACTTATCTCAATTACAATGCAAGGTATCAAGGGTTTGGAACCCTTGAAAAACCTGTAAAAGTTGCACCAAAATCGTACTTAGGGTTTCTCCAAAACTTCTCTCCTAAAATGTGAAAAATTAGAAAACTATATATAGAAAAACAGGTCTGACGGCGTCAAGAGTAATCTTGTGACGCCGTCACCTCGCCGCCAAAACTCTCCTCGGACTGCCTAGATCTACTTCTGACGCCGTCAAGAGTTAGACACTTCCAGGCCGTCATGATTCTTTTACTCTTGACGCCCTTCTCACGTGACGCCGTCAAAACTCTACTGGGTCGTCATGGAAATTCATGAAATTTGCTCTTGACGCCGTCAAGGATTTGCTCTTGACGCCGTCACCTACTGTTCCCAGCATGGAAAATTAAGACTTTGGCGTTTTCTTCACTTTTATGCTCCAAAAACGTCCGAATTGCTTCCTTTTCTAGATTTCACTCCCAAAGTACCTAAAATCACAAAAGGAACGATTTAGGGCAATATTTGATCAAATAAATTCGGATTCGGGCTTAAATGACCCCCTAAAAACGGATCATGTACTAAAAATGAGTACAACGCTAAGGGTGTGGGAAAAATTAGTTGACTTAACTAGCCAAGTAATATGACTTAAATGGTCAAGTAATTATAATACGGGTTTAACACAAGGGTGATCCTAATGCCTCTTATCATGTAGTAAATCCTACTACACGAATGTAGTCTCACTAGCGGTCTCGGGATGCATCACTAACGCAAGTTCTAGAATCTAAATGCTACCGGTACACTCATAAGCACTAATAATGAATGCTTTCCCTATCAAATCTAAAGGCGAACCTCACATATTTGGGTGGAAAATTTTTCTGAATATACGGTTATGTGCTAGTCATACAATCTCCTATCCATGAGACGCTTGCTATGGCTAAAGTTTCACTCCTAAATGTTGTAAAAAATTTTAAATTTGGCGCTAAAATTGCACTAACAAGTATTTCTCATAGTTTTATTACACATCTACCATCAAACAAAACAAACTCAAGCGAAAGTGCATATGTAAGGTATCATCTTTTTACCCTCCCCTTACACTTAAGATGAACATTGTCCCCAATGTTCAAGTAAAGAATGTAAAAGTGAAAAAGTAAAGAGAATGAAATCAAATACTCCCCTGATTCGCTCGGTATGGATAATAGGATGGCCAGGTTAAATCTTCCTCCAAGAAAACGAACAATCAAAGCTTCCCTTCCAGAATATAAATCATCTTCTTGTCATACATAACCTGTAAAACCTGACAAAATAGACAAGACAACCTCGCGTAAAATCGGCGGCATCCTATATAAGTTTCTAAATCCTAGAAAATAAGATAAGATATAATGCTTGTGGAATGAAGTTTGCAGATCTCCTGGAGATTATAAAACTTAATAATTCACAAAAACCATAAGACTCCGTTAGAAAAACAAAACCGGTAAAATTTTCAGATTTTTAACTCCTGACGCCGTCAAGAGTAAAACTCTGACGCCGTCAGAATGGACCTGCAGAAATTCTTATGTTAAGTTTCCAGAAAATTTCTGGAAAAACTTGGTCCTACTTCCTGGAAAATCCTGAAAAACTTCATTATGACTCAATACAAGCATTTGACTCTAACAAATACGAATATACATGCTCATTTATTATTGTGGAGAATCATGATCGGTTTGTTTCTTAAAAACATATTTGGGGTTTCCCCTTACACTTATCTTTTGCAAAAATACTTCTAGGTGGAGTTAAGACTAGGCCAAAACAACAAAGTAAAGTATTTCCACACTTTAGTTTAGAAACATGATCTACCAACAATAAAAATAAAGCGTGCATACGGAAGCAAATAACAAACAAACAAATAAAATCACACAAAACATGGGTTGCCTCCCAAGAAGCGCTTTTCTTTATTTACGAGTCTTGTAGCTAGACTCAAGGTCATGGGTTACTACGTGATTTCATCATTGGTTTCATTCTCTGATTGTAGATATTCTTTGTAGAAATCAATCACCTTTTTCTCAACCGCCCCCATAATCATTTGGGCAAATTCCTCATCGACTTTATACCTTGGTCCAAGGGCCAAGCAATCTTTGTAGTAAAGACTCCTTTTTTCCCATACATAGTCCATGCCCTTTTTCTTATCCTTCTCATCAATATCCTCAAAAGCACCAACGTTGTCCTTATCAAAACGAGATATAAAGCGAAATTCTTTCATCCTATTAGGCATCCTATAAGTGATACTATCGGTGTTACTTGCAAATTGGATCGTGCCTTCTACCTCATCATATTCCAACTTAGACTCCTCAACAAATGGTTTGCCAAACACAACATTGGATAATCGACAATCAATAACATTAGCAAGATCCTCCACAATCATAAATTCGGTGACAAAAGTGAAATTACCAACAAAGACACGTAAACCTTTAACTCTCCCGACAAAGTTACAAACTCCACCGGGGTACTTGGGATCCCTTCTAGGTTCAAGTCTTGTGTTCACTATATCATTATAAACCGTTGAGGACATAATGTTGATTGGAGATTTAAAGTCAATGTAAGCATTGCTAACGTGCCTATATCCAATCATACATGGTATCTTAGCATTCTTAGGATCGCCTCTCTTGATCTTAGGTTCAATTATGGTGAAAGGAGATCGCGGGTTATCAATAAGATTATTATAATATGCAATCTCCCCCTTAGTGGGGTATAGATTAAAGTAGTCATTAAGCTTCGGATCTATTTCCTCCTCTTCTAGTCCCTCAACAACATTCACAAAGTCATTAGGCCCTAGGTCCTTATTTGAATACAAGGCGGTTGCTAGGTCACAAAATGTATATTCGAGTTCAATCTTAATCAACCTATTAAGCTCTCTAAGCTCCCTAATCTCACTCTCAATTTGTTCACGTAACACAGCCACTTCTCTAGGGGACAGGGGTGGATTCGCGTTTTCCATAATGGTCAACGGAATAGTCAATGAGGTTAATTTACTAACAAAGGCACAAAGAAATGAGATAGTCTAAAGAAAACCTAAAAATAAAAATAAAATCTTACTAGAAAGGAATCTAGCAAGTAGACCTAATAAAAAGAAATTCTAACCTAGACAATAACTATTCCCCGGGCTGCGGCGCCAAAAACTTGATGCGTGGGAATCGCAACAGGCTTTACCTCTCGAGGGATCTCGAGAAGCTTACAACCCCCACCAGGCAGTGTACCTGATCGTTGTAGTATAGTATAGTGACAAGTACCGGGGGATTGATCGTTCAGCTTAGGAATAGTGTCGCTAGGATTAGAAAGCCTAAATACTAGTTCTAAAGGTGAGGGATGATTATTTTTTGTGTTTTTATATTTTATAGAAAGCAATTAAAATCTCGGGTTTTGGAAGAGTGGGCGGAATTAGTTGCTATTCAACTAACCCAAAACTAAGATGCAATCAAAATAAAATACTAAAAATGAAAATAAACTAATTATACTAAGGTTGTGAGCAGTAATTGGAGAAAATGTGTTTACTTAGATTTCACTACTCCCTAGATATCTTTTACACGTTAATTACTTGTTATAATTGCATGGATGACGGATTGTATTCCTTAATACCATTCATGGGGTGGCATACATAACTCCCCAATTCTATGAGCTCTTATCTCCTCCTACACCATGCCCAGCACAACTATAGGGATTGTAAACAGTTGCTCATGCATTAAATACAACCAATAAAGACCTAGTACGCCTCGGTTCATGTTTCTTAAGACGTTCAAGCATGTTACCATTTGGAGATCTGCCAGTTTTCTTAAGCCTAACATATAAATCATTCATTCAAGCAAGAATAAACAAGTAATCAACACATAATCAATATCTAGGTTTCATTAGATCTAAGCAAACACAAAAGAGATCTAGCCTAGCATAATGGAATTGAGACAAGAACAAGATATAGACAACCAACACATAGACATATTGATTGAATTAGAAGAACAATTATCTCAATTACAATGCAAGGTATCAAGGGTTTGGAACCCTTGAAAAACCTATAAAAGTTGCACCAAAATCGTACTTAGGGTTTCTCCAAAACTTCTCTCCTTAAATGTGAAAAATTAGAAAACTATATATAGAAAAACAGGTCTGACGGCGTCAAGAGTAATCTTGTGACGCCGTCACCTCGCCGCCAAAACTCTCCTCGGACTGCCTAGATCTACTTCTGACGCCGTCAAGAGTTAGACACTTCCAGGCCGTCATGACTCTTTTACTCTTGACGCCCTTCTCACGTGACGCCGTCAAAACTCTATTGGGTCGTCATGGAAATTCATGAAATTTGCTCTTGACGCCATCAAGGATTTGCTCTTGACGCCGTCACCTACTGTTCCCAGCATGGAAAATTAAGACTTTGGCGTTTTCTTCACTTTTATGCTCCAAAAACGTCCGAATTGCTTCCTTTTCCAGATTTCACTCCCAAAGTACCTAAAATCACAAAAGGAACGATTTAGGGCAATATTTGATCAAATAAATTCGGATTCAGGCTTAAATGACCCCCTAAAAACAGATCATTTTTCGCCTCATCATTACACAATGGAGATCTGCCAGTTTTCTTAAGCCTAACATTGAAATCATTCATCCAATACAACCATAAACAAGTAATCAACACATAATTAACATCTAGGTTTCATTAGATCTAAGCAAACACAAGATAAATCTAGCCTAACATGTTGAAATCAAGACAAGTAAAAGACATAATCAACCAACACATAGACATATTGATTGAATTAAAGAGAAGACTTATCTTAATAGCACATGAAGGATTCAAGGGGTGAAAACCCTTGAAAGTACTGTAAAATATGAGTTAGGGTTTACAAAGTTCGGCCCTAATTATCTCCACACAAGTTCCTCTCTAATGAATGAAAAATAGAAAACTATATATAGAGTTTAGAAGGTGACGGCGTCAAGAACAAATGTCTGACGCCGTCATCTCGCCGCCAAATAGTTCTTCGGACTGCCTAGATCTGGGTCTGACGCCGTCATGTGTACACCTTATGCAGGCCGTCACAATTTTAACTCTTGACGCCCTTGTTGTGACGCCGTCAGGTTTGCACTGGGTCGTCACCACTTTTACTCCTGACGCCGTCAGGGTCTTCCTCTTGACGCCGTCTAGTACTGTTCTCAGCATGGAAAATTATGTCTTTGGCGTTTTCTTCACTTTTATGCTCCAAAAACGTCCGAATTGCTTCCTTTTCCAGATTTCTCTCCCAAAGTACCTAAAATCACAAAAGGAACGATTTAGGGTAATATTTGATCAAATAAATTCAATTCCGGGCTTAAATGACCCCCTAAAAGTGGTTCATTTTTCGCCTCATCAATATCCAGGTTCCTCATCAAAAGCTGTGCTCCAATCAATCTTTTCTAGTGCAACCATAGAGTAGGTTACTGGTTCATCATCAAATTCTTTACTCCAATCAACTTCTGATAGGTCTTCTTGAGCAACCAAAGCTTGTGACTTTGTCTCAGCAATAGGGACTTCTTTTCTTTCAACCTTAGGTTTAGGTTGTTCAATCATCATGTTTGCTTGAAACTTTGCAAACTTGCATTCTCTTGCAAAGTGACCAGTCCTTTGACAGTTAAAGCATTCAATCTTAGACTTGTCAAATGCTATACCTTGCTTAGCCTTGAAATCAATACCTCTTCCTGTCTTGTTCATAAACTTTTTGATCCTTGCAGCAATCATGGCAACCTGCCATCTTATGTCAATTTCTTCCATAGCATCATCATCAATTTGCAAAAGATCTTCTTGGTAAGTAATAGGTAGAGTAGCTTGTTGAGCAAAGAATGAACACAGAACATCATCTGAATTGGGGGTATGTGATGAAGTGGTAGAGATTAAAGTTGTACATGGATTATGTGTTTCTACAACAGTACTTTGGATAGGGTGAGCAGTACTTTTAGTAGAAGTACTGCTTCTGTTTTCAGAAGAGACAAAAGCAATGTTGTGAGAACTTGAACCTTTATTACCCTTCATCTCATGCTCATACACCTTTAGATTATTGTAAAGATCATCAAAGTCCATAGTGTCCAAGCCAGGTTGTCCTCTTATCATTGTAGCAACCACATGCCATGCAGAAGGCAAACTCCTTAAGAACTTCAAATTAGCATCTTCAACTGTTGCTTCATCTCCATATAACTCTAGCATACTGAGTAGATTTTGATATCTATCATAAGCAGAGTCAAGACTTTCTCTTTCACCAACAGTGAATGTTTCAAACTGTTGCTTCAACAGGTTCTTGTGCATCTTCTTGGAAGCATCATTACCTCCAAATCTTGTTTTAATAGTAGCCCATAGTTGTTTTGCATCCTTGGCATCATGAAACTTCAACATGTGGCCATCAGGAATGGCAGAGAGCAGTATGTTGAGAGCCTTGTCTTGATTTCTTTTGGTAGCAGCTGGTATGGTTGGCTTAGGTGGTGTTGGTTGTCCAGGGATCTCCAATGGTTCTTCAATTTGCATATTACCATTGACAATCACATCCCATAGTGCATGGTCTGTGATGGCAATGTACTGTCTCATCTTCATGGCCCATAGATCATATTCTCCCTTCTTGACAATAGGAATTCTGACAGCAGTGATAGATGGAGCAGGTGCAACATCTGTCGACATCTTTAAGGGTTTGTAGTAGAATCGGTTTAATAGGTTTTCTTCTTAATCAGAGTTTCCAACACAAGCTCTGATACCACTTGTTGGATCGATATACTCTGACCAAACTACTTTATAGCTTGTAAGGTTTTAACAATCTTGAATAACTCAAAACAGTTAATATTGAAACAATGATATTACTTTGTAAAGTATGCGGAATCTCGGAATCTACTAACACAAAGCTAAGAAGAACTTTGTTAATATTAAAACAACTCTTAAACCTGCCTCTCTAATTACAGGTTTACTAATAATCCCTAACTTTCTCTAAAAATTGTTTTTATGAAACTCTAAGAAACTTTGTATGACTTCGACTAAAACTTATATCCCTAATACCATCATAAGGCTCCTTATATAGATAACCTTAAGTCGGTTTACATTATCTACTTGAACGACAAGTAATTATCCCTAACTAATTCTAGAATATTCATACAATATTACATAATAATCCTTTAAACAATATTGCACTTAAGTCCTTGTTCTTCGAAGTACTTTGAATAATCTTCAATAAAAAACAGTACTTTGACCTTGATCAGCATGTTGACTCTTGAGCAGTACTTTGACTTCATATCCTAACAGAATCTACGATTTTAAGGAAATCCTTGAGATGTTGATTAGGATCTTCGGAACGAAGTCCATGGAATGCACATCCACTTTGCACCAACCGGATGGTGTCGGATCGCAAGGGGGACACATTGGCTCCTTGAGTGAGCTCAATAGTGTTTCGATAGCCTTGGTGGCTAGGACGGGAATATTCTCCTAGGGTTCGGGGCCTAAGAGGTTGGTTTGCTAGTGGTGGGTTTTGTGGGTGGTTTTGTTGTGGTGGGTTGATGGGTTCAAAGATGTTACCACCTTCCATAATGTCGGATGGTAAAGGTTACGAACAAAGACATAAAGAAATAAGATAGACTAAAGAAAACCTAAAAATAAAAATAAAATCTTACTAGAAAGGAATCTAGAAAGTAGACCTAATAAAAAGAAATCCTAACCTAGACAATAACTATTCCCCGGGCTGCGGCGCCAAAAACTTGATACGTGGGAATCGCACCAGGTTTTACCTCTCGAGGGATCTCGAGAAGCTTACAACCCCCACCAGGAAGTGTACCTGATCGTTGTAGTATAGTATAGTGACAAGTACCGGGGGATTGATCGTTCAACTCAAGAATAGTGTCGCTAGGATTAGAAAGCCTAAAAACTAGGTCTAGAGGTGAGGGATGATTCTTTTTGTATTTTTATATTTTTATGAAAGCAATTAAAATCTCGGTTTTTTGAAGAGTGGGCGGAATTAGTTGCTAACCAACTAACCCAAATTAACTAAGATGCAATCAAAATAAAATAACAAAAATGAAAATAAATCTAATTAAGCTAGTGGTGTAAACAATGATAGGGAAAGTTGTGTTTACTTAGGTTTCATTACTCCCTAGATATCTTTTACAGGTTGATAATTTGTTACAATTGCATGGATGACGGGTCGTATTCCTTAATACTAGTCGTAGGGCCGTGTACAATATTCCCTAACTCTATAGGATCCTACTTCACTCCTATGTCGAGCCGTTAGAAGCTCCTAACATGGGATCATTAGAATTCTCCTACGCATTAAATATAACCAAAAATCATGGTACACCTCTGATCATGTTTCTTAAGACGTTCAAGCATGTTACCAATGGAAGTCTGCCAGTTTTCTTAAGCCTAACATCGAATACAATCATCCGTAACAACTATAAACAAAAAATCAACCCATAATTAACATCTAGATTTCACTACATCTAAGCAAACACACAAGAGATCTAGCCAAGCATGTTAAATTCAAGACAAGTGTAAGATATACTCAAGCAACACATAGACATATTGATTGAATTGAAAGAGTACTTATCTCAATTGAACATGAAAGGTTTCAAATGGTAAAAACCCTTGAAAAAGCTGTGAAAATTGGACTAGGGTTTATCTCCAAAGTTACACCCTAAAAGTTACACACTAATGAATGAAAATTGCAAAACTATATATAGATTTTACAGGGTGACGGCGTCAAGAAGAAAATTCTGACGCCGTCAACTCGCCGCCCATAATGAAATCGGATTGCCTAGATCCACTTTTGACGCCGTCATGTGTAATTTTACTCTGGGCCATCACTAACAATTGGACCATGACGGCCTATGGTGACGCCGTCATCTCCATAGTACAAAACTCTTCTGGATCGTCACGAACTTTATCCACTTCCACCTCTTGTATTACTTTTGACGCCGTCATTAAGAAATTCTTGACTCCGTCAGGTACTGTTCCCAGCAAGGAAAATTAAGAATTTGCCGTTTTCTTCACTTTTATACTCCAAAAACGTCCAAAATGCTTCCTTTTCCAGAATTCACTCCAAAAGTACCTAAAATGACAAAAGGAACGATTTACGGCAATATTTGATCAAATAAATTCGAATCCGGGCTAAAATAACCCCCTAAAAACGGTTCATTTTTCGCCTCATCAGTAATGCTCTAAAAAACGATAAATTTACTGGTTTTTGTTTTAAGTTGAACATGATTGATAAGAGTTTTGGGTAGCTATGTTTCAGTTTATTTATATCTTTACATCTTTTGAAAATTAGATATAGAATGATTGATAAGATATAGGTTGATTTCAGTTTAAATGTTCATAAAAAGATTGGTTTTTGTTGCTTAAGCTTTTGAGATTTTGACTTTGCGGTATATGAATTGTTTATCAACCAACAATTTATGGTTTCAAATATCAGTTAGACACTGGCAGGTGTTAATCTTGAATGTATAGTGTTAATCTTGAGTATGTAATATGTCTTTCTGAAAATAAACAAAAAATCGATTCCATCTTAGAACCTATAATAAAATTCGTTTTGTTACCAATCCTCAGATTAGATAACCCAAAAATATTTTTATAAAGTTTATATTTTTGAAGTATTGAATGTTTTCTTATACATGTAATAGATCTGATTTTTTTGGTCTAAATATGATTTTATGGTTTTTATTAAAATCTGAATCTTCTTTTTTATAATCTATTAATTATCGAGTTTCTTTATAAAGGGTATTTGTTAATGTTGAATTTTAGGTTTTGAAAACTTAACATGATTTTCGATTTTATGTTTGATTAATTGTGTATATTCCATATCCTAATAGAAATATGGTGGATAGGACGCCCGGTTGTGAGCAGCGCAGCAGAGGTAGGAGTAAATGCTCCAAGGCAAGCTGAAGTTGAAGCTCAAATGGAAACAAAGCGGAGGAGAAACTTCGTGTGGGAACCAGCGTGACAGACATTATTGAAGGTATTGACTAGCTTATTCGTGATTGTGTTTAAAGTAACTTTGGTTAACTAATTCGCATCGATCTTTATCTTTTTTATTGATTTTTGGTTAATTTGTGTTTAGTTTAAGTGGGTATTAATAGGTTTTTAGTTGAGTTATTGAGATTTAAAAAACAATGGCCTTACCTTTTGCAGCTTATGAGCTTATTAGTTTATGCTTACAAGTTGAACATGTATAGATTCAAATCAACCTATTTTCATTTGAATGTGTTGTTAGTGAAAGTTACATGTGTAAAATAGGCTAGACCGTGAGCACGGCTCTGTAAACCGCAATTAGACGAAGTACAAAACCTCTAAAATCGGACATAGGCAGTGTGTATCCAACAACTTATTTCGTATGGTATAAAAACTAATACATTGTTGTTCAATAATATTGTTTCATTTGTATCCCTTTAACTGATCTATTATCAACTCTAAAATTGATGACATTGTCATATTTGTTGTTAGTAGTATATTTGATGTGTTTTTAGTGGAAGTTATATGTGTAAAATAGGCTAGACGGTGAGCTCGAATTCGAACCAAAAACTGGAATTAGATGACAAAACTTAACACATCACTGATATATTAACTGTTAAGTATACAATTCTTTCATTAATTGATTTTTTTTTTTTGTGTGTGTCGTTTTCAAACTGATTGTGGTCGCTGCTAGCTAGCAATTAGTTACTAGAAGCAAAATATAAGTGTTTCATGAATTTTGTTGAAATTTGACATAGTGAGATATTACTTAGTGGTGAGGTAGGCAATATCTTTCTTAACTACTTATAATGGAAAAAGGGTCAAGTGAAAAGTGGAAAAATGAATTTTCGGTCAATGCCCATAATGCCCTTGTCAAACTATGGAAATCAAAATGCCTTTGTATGGAAATTGAATGCCCATGTCAAACGAATGTATGTGATTGGTGAGTGAATATGGAATGTCAAATGAATGTATGTGATTGGTGAGTAAATATGGAATTACGAGTAATAGAATGTCAAATGAATGTTGGTCATTGAATGAGATAAATGAATTGGTAAGTCATATGGAAAGTATATGACAATCATTTTTGAAACTTATGTCAATGAATGAATATAGGCTGCTCAAGGAAAGTATATGCCAATGAATGAATATATCTGCAAGGGCATTAGAATATAGTATCATAATCGTGTTTTATCTTTGAGTTTATATGGTTGTTATCGTTCTTTTACAGTTTTACTTTGGCTGGTAAAATGAGTTTCATTGGAGTCTTTATTCATGTCTCTTCTACTTTGAAGGTACCCACAGAGGATGCTCATGGGCCATCACAGAGTCACTGGTCTTCAACAAAGACTAATAGAAGGTTAGTTATATCTTGTGATAATAACATTAGGTATTACCAATCATTATACTTATTTGAAATTACATTGTACAATTGTTTGTGTGCTCTTAAGTTTTTGTTCTTTAAGGTAAGAGGGATCTACTGTGCGAAGGTAACTAAATATGGTGAACTTTTTGTATTAGATCATGAAAACAACAACATTCACAAAATATTAACACCCTTGTCTACATGTAATTGAAATTATGTATCTATAAGTTCATCATAAAAGCTTGACATTATCGAAGTGATTTGAAGCTGTTTTAGTTGAGTGTTTAGGTAAATGGATTTTGATCAAAGTTGTTTGGTCACTAAAATATGTAAAATTATCTGACCATTAACTTGCATACAATATTTCATTGTTATGGACCATAGCGGGTAAAGAATTTCTTTGAAACTTCTATCAACTGATAATCAATATATCACAATGGCATGTCTACTTAAGCCTTGCCGTTTATTTCTTGTGCTTCTGCTTTTAACATATTTGCGAGCTTATTAGTGGAACCACTTAAGTAACACAGAGGGCAGTTTGGTATACTGGTCTGCACACATAGGACATTTAGATGACCAACTAACTGCCCACAATAGAGCAATGTAGCAACAAGTTGTTAAGTTTCTATTGTATTCCGACCTTAATACTCTTGCTTCAGTTGAGGTAATTACTGAAGCAATTCTGTTTCACTGATTAAAATAAATTGAATGATGAAGTTAAATGCTTTCACAACACAAACGTTTCTAATACTCAATTTTTGCTTACCAAATACTTTTGTGTGGGGTAAGTATACCAAGTATGGTTTTGTTTGCTATCATCACGTGTATATACAACTTTTCTTAGTTATTGGTTATAAGTGTGTATTTTTTACTTGTAGTTTTTGATGAATGAGTTTCCACTTCAAAAAAGTTATAACTTATACTTTATTATGTTTCAAGATGATCTTTTTAGGCCAAGTCAAATGTCTACACTTTCAGTTTTATTACTTCACCCCTTCATGATGCATACATAAAAAGATCCATGTATTAACTAAAGAGATTGACATGGATCATCAAGCGATCTTCATCAACGGACACAATTTTACTGGGACAAGAGCAAGATTTAGCACATCTCAACTTTTATGCCGCAACCTCCCCTTTCCCTTGAATATTTGTTGAATTAGGAGCATTTTATATTGAATCCACTACATTTAGTACATACATTTTTTTTTTACAAATATGATATTTAGATATTCATATAATTATTAATTTAGGTTTGATATTTCCATTAAAAAAATTTTGGTCAAAGACTGCGGTTTCAATCTATAATTTTGTTTATCTTTATGTAGTTGATTCCCTCTTATAATTTAAAATATTTTATAATGTGCTTGTTAAAGTTATACTAATATAAGTACAAAGCTCTAATATGTGGGTTAATCGCTACGCAAAACACTCACCATAATATCACAAACCGTTAATTATCTGCCGCTAGGAATTTCGTTGCTATGCACGGGTACTCGCCTAGTGTATGAAAAGACAAAAGCTACAACTAGGAAACATATGATTCGTAACAAAATACGATGATATATTACTGCTACGAGGAACAAATAATATATCAATAAATTAGAGAAAAGTTCATTTAGAGATTAAGTTTTTGTTACATACTGAGGGACAAATCCCCACCATCCATTTAGTTTGATCTAATGGCGGGGTGGGGATTAACCTAAGATTAAATATGTAAACCTAAGTCAATGTCTTTTTTTTTTCCTTTTTCTTTGTCTTTTTTTATTATTCACTTTCTTTCTTTATTTATTTCTTTCTTTTTTTTTTTCTTTCTTTTTTTGCCTTTTTTTTTCCAATTAACGTTATTTTTTTTTCTTTTTTTTTTTGTTATTTTTTCCTTTTTTTCTAATTCACGTTTTTTTTTTTTTTTAAATCAAGCTTTTCTTTTTTAAATAAATTCACGATTTTTTTCACTTTATTACGTTTTCGTCCGTTTTTGTCTGTCTTCACATGTTTATATACGTTTTCAGACGTTTTTGTCCGTTTTCATCCGTTTTTTTACGTTTTCGTCCTTGTTTTACGTTTTCGTTTGTTTTCAGACATTTTATCCGTTTTCGGCAGTTTTGATATGTTTTCAGACATTTTTGTCCATTTTCATACGTTTTCATCCGTTTTATACGTTTTCGTTCGTTTTCAGACGTTTTCGTCCGTTTTTATACGTTTTCGTCCGTTTTTGTCCATTTTCATACGTTTTAGTCCATTTTTACACGATTTTGTCCGTTTTTATACGTTTTCTTCCATTTTCATATGTTTACATTTGTTTTCATCTGTTTTCATACGTTTTCTTCTAATTTCTTACATTTTCGTCCATTTTCTAGACGTTTTCGTCCTTTTTCCTACATATTCGTTTGTTTTCTTACGTTTTCGTCTATTTTCATAGGTTTTCGTCTGTTTTTAAATTTTTCGGCCATTTTTAGACGTTTTCATACGTTTTTAAATATCACAAGTGATATTTTGTGATACTCAGACGTTTTTGTCTGTTTTCGTCCGTTTTCATACGTTTCTGAATATCACAATTGATATTCTTAATATCACAAGTGATTTTCTGTGATATTCAAAATATCACTTGCGATATTAATAATATCAATTGTGATATTCAAAAACGTATGAAAACGAACAAAAACAGACGAAAACGTAAGAAAGTGAAAAAACGTGAATTAAAAAAATGTGAAAATCAATTATGATAATTTTCTGAATATCACTTTTGATATTCAGAATATCACTTGTGCTTTTCATGTTACAAAACATTAATTGAAAATCACTTGTGATATTCAGAATATCACTTGTGATATTCAGAATATCACTTGTGATTTTCTGAATATCACTTGTGATATTCTGAATATCACAAGTGATATTCAACTAATGTTTTGTAACATGAAAATCACAAGTGATAATCTGAATATCACAAGTGATATTCAGAAAATTACAAATGATATTCATGTTACAAAACGTTAGTTGAAAATCACTTGTGATATTTAGAATATCACTTGTGATTTTCATGTTACAAAACATTAGTTGAAAATCACTTGTGATATTCGGAATATCACTTGTGATATTTAGAATATCACTTGTGATTTTCTGAATATCACTTGTGACATTCTGAATGTCACAAGTGATTTTCATGTTACAAAATATTAGTTGAAAATCACTTGTGATATTCAGAATATCACTTGTGATAAATGTCACAAGTGATTTTCATGTTACAAAATATTAGTTGAAAATCACCTGTGATATTCTGAGTATCAAAGAATAATACTTTTGATATTCAGAAGCGTATGAAAACGTCTGAAAATGGTCGAAAATATTTTAAAATGGACGAAAACGTATGAAAATGGACGAAGACGTAAGAAAATGGACGAATATGTACGAAAATGTTTGAAAACGGACAAAGATGTATAAAAATGGACGAAAACGTCTAAAAACAGACGAAAACGTAAGAAAACGTATGAAAACGGACGAAAACGTCTGAAAACATATTTAGGCCTCAATCATAGGTTTAAATTCATGACTAAATAGAATGGACATATACGCAAAAACGCTTGCTAGCTAGACTAGGCCTCAATCATCCAACCAAAACGAACCAACCAAATCTAACCAACCTATAGGTGCACGCTATAACCAAAAAAACATATAAAAACGGACGAAAACGTCTGAAAACGGATAAAAACGTATATAAACGTGTGAAAACAGACAAAAACGTAGTAAAGTGAAAAAATCGTGAACTTATTAAAAAAATCTTGATTTAAAAAAAAATAATAATAATAATAATAATAATAAAATGAATTAAGAAAAAAAACAAAAAAAAGGAAGAAAAAACGTTAATTGGAAAAAAGGCAAAAATAAATAAATAAATTGAAAAAAAAAAAAAAAACATGGACTTAGATTTCCATATTTAATATTAAGGTTAATCTCATCTATTAGATTAAATTAAATAAATGTTAGTGATTTGTCTCTTAGTATGCAGGGCCGTCTCATGGATTTCGGTGGCCCCGTGCCATCACCACAAAGAGGCCCTTAAATACACATACAAAATATACATGTATCACTATTGAGTGAACTAATTAAATTCAAGTTTCATGTATTGTATATACATATAATAAAGTGCATGGAATTTTGTGGCCCTCGTTAAGCGGTGGCAATATGCAATGGCACTTCTTGCACTTCCTTAAAGCCAGCCCTGTCAGTATGCAACAAAAACTTGGTTATTAAAATAACTTACCTTCAATAGATTAATAAAAATGATACTTTTCATTCATGACCAATTGACCATTTCCATGTAAAGACTTGGTCTAAATAAAAATATCCATTGAAAGGTTTGACCAGTGAAACATCAGCTCGTACAAATCTATAACGTTATAATATCCAATTAATGATGGTAATTGCATTAATGAAACTAGTTATAATACCTGTGCACGCACAGGGTTTTTAAAATTTCATTTTAATTATGTATTATTATCGATTAAGAAATGAATTACTTAACATGTTTTAATGGTTTTACTTGGTGGACTAAAAATAAAAAATCATATGTATATGTTATAACCTACCTATTATTTTAAGAGAATGCTTTTGGATTAAAAATTATATTTTATTATTCAAGGAAAATCACATGATGACACTTAATTTGCATGAGATGTTAGTGATATATGATTTTAGTTTTGCAAACCCGTGCTATTAATTTACGATGTGTTTGTAATTGTGGTATTTATTTTACTTATATTTTCGTTAAAATATATAGCATATTTAGATAGCTTTGAAGATTGATTCATTTTCTTAATTATAAATAACAATCATATCATTTTTACTAATATACCTTTTTGTTTGGAAAGTTGTATTTTCATAAGTTTGTGTTATTATTACTTCTCATATTTGATCATAAAATTACCAAATTAATATAGATGTTTACACTATAGCTTCTTTATTACATAAAGAGAAACAAAAAAAGATGTAATGGGTAGAACTCAAATTTAATTTTACGTTTATAAATAATGTATAAGAATAATTTTTCTCTAAGCCCGAACTATATAAAGAAATTATTATTACTTGTATAAGTAAATTATAAATGCATGAAAAAAATGACAAAGAGTATATTCGCAAGTCTTTTAGGATTGTTTGAATCCTTACCGACCTTTCACTTTAATGCAACTTTTTTCACAATTGCCCTAAATCATCAAGGTAAAAGAAACCCATATTTTAGACCGTTGGTTAACACCCATAGTGTTATCAATAACAGCAAACACCTGCTAAGTTTCATTAACTTATTCAAAGACAAATTACACTCCGAAAAGAATTCCTACCATAAAATTCTCCATATAAGCACTAAAACACATCTTTGGTACATTAAAATACATTAATGTATTATCTAAATCAGCAACTCAACTAAATTATACATTCATACCTTGAGTAGGCGTAGAAAATTCTTTCACGACAATCATGTGTTGATACTTAATCCTCCTCTAAAAAACGCACACAACAAATTGCATTACACTTTAGTGTGTGCGATAAGATAATAAAACTGCAAAAACCACTAACATGTTGCATTATAGTGATGATAACAACAAAGTTAGTCATAACATCAAATAAGAAAACTTCATATTAGAACTAAACGGGTGTTTGGTTATGCTTATTAAATGTGCTTATTGGCTTATTTAATTACCATAACACAATAAGTGTATGATAAAGCTATAAGCTTTTTTTAGAACCTTAGTGAAAAACCCCTGAACTCACAATTAATTCTATTATAACTTAGTGTGTTTATAGTAAAAACACAAATATTAAGTGTAGAAGTTTTCAATGAAACATAAAAAAGAGTTACTAAAAGTTGGTGTGTATAACAAAAAAGTTAAACCATAAAAAAGGTTGCTAAATACTAACAGCTAGATAAGGCATAAGCCAAAGTTCTGTTGATGTCTCATTCGGATTCTATTCAGAAGTAAAAAGAGGTTTACACATAAATCATAAGTATAGAATAATGGTTGTATCTCACATCCGTAATTACCAACTCAATAACATTATCGCAGTATAGTAACATAATAAGCTGATTAAAACTATATATTCTTGCTAAATAATTCTTATGTACATACTTTTAATTCGTTTACAACAGCCAACTATTACCTTTTTTTTAGGAAGTGATTGTTATCAAATAAGGATTGTGATGCGTACATTTTTTTTTATATATATAATTTAAGGAAAACACCTTCTATATTAAACAATGGCTATCTAACCCATGTGCGTTTTTTTTTTTTTTTTTTAATTAGCTTTGTATAACGTTTTTAACTGACAGACATGTTGAGGTTGATTTCGTTATTTAACTTTAACTATTGATATCATGTTGTACAAAATGTGCAAATTTATTAGCACATAATGAGCATTGATGAAGTTAAAATATGCTCCGTAAAGCTTTTAAAATGTTTTTATGGATATCCATATATAAATTTTAAATAACAATTTAATAAGTCGTTGTTATAAGTAGAAGCGCGTATATTTATTTTCATATCACAGTATCGTGCTTACCATTTGATATTTATATTCCCGTTACTAATAATTTAGCCGTATTTCAAACCCGTGTACGCATAAATTAAACATTTGAATAGTAACATGAGTACTTATTTAAAAAAATATTCTAATGGATGAAAGTTTAAAACTACCATTAGTTTAAAAAATATTTAACGTATATTAAAACTAATTCGTATATTTATCAAATTTTGTTATTTTAATGGATGAAAGTCTAAAAGCTAATATTAATACTCATGTAATTTTAAACAAAGTTAATATTATAAAGTATAGGGGGTTATTTGTGTTTTTTATAAAGTTATTAAAAAACATGGAAACTTGTAATTTTACACTTTACTCTATATAGATTATTTAAAATTCAATCACTAAAGTTTTGTTAATTACTTCCTCTTTTTTTAAGTTTTTGTTTTTATAAATTTGACACCTATATTTTTATGCATTTTTTTTCTTAATCAAATTTCTCCACCAAATTTATTAAGTTTGACCAAAATCAATTTAATTTTGACTTTTTATTGACCAATCACGTTGCTCGATTTCGCCTACGTAGCAAAATCGAGCTCTGCTATTGGTCCAATTTTTTTTAATAAAAATTGATTTGTAAAAACACTCCGAAATAATGTAATTCTTTTATTATATAAAAGATATGTGGGCCTTGTTTTCCTACACTTTTGAACTACTTACTACAAGTCAATCCTAAACTACAAATGAAAGAACCAACTAAACTTTGCCAAAAACCAAAAGCAAGTAACCTAGAATTTAGTTTTCAACTGTAACAAATATAGTATTTGCACATACTTTAATCGTTCTATATGTTCTTAAAAGTGCAAAGCTTGCACCTTCTTTGGCCACATCTTCCAACCTTTTCACAATTACAGTTCACATGACATTATATAGTGGTGAGGTAGAAGGAAAAACTACAATGTGAAATTACAAGATGCTTGCGGGTTACAAATCCATTCCCAATCGAACCACGGCACTTGGGTTTACAATATCTGTTCCAATTAACAATCCATGTAGGGGACAAAACCTTGGTGTCGTCCAAGAGAGTGTCTTTCCTAAAAGGCTTTAGATCAAAGCACATGCAGTTTCTAAAAAGCCAAAGAACCCAAAACGTTGTTTGAATTACCAAATCAAAACACACTTCTGTTGAGTTTTTGAGGTTTGCCGAATCCCCCCATTTGATTAGGGAGACGACTGTCTTGGGAAAATCATTAAAATCTCACCATGCTGCAACCAAACCACATATATTGGAAGCCAACGGACAATCAATGAATAAGTGTTGGCCAGTTTCAATGCCCTAGTCACAAACTGACATAGATGAATAAAATTTACTAAGTTTAAACATAATATGAACACCCTAGCTAACACCTAATGGTACAAAAAGGTCCATATAAGCTTTAAGGGTGATCAAACTACATGTAGATTTATTTTTTCAAAATTAATGCCTATCACATAGTTAAGTTATTCCAAACAAAGATAGACCTTAACTATGAATAATCCACATTCTAATCTCATCAATGGCTCGTTGTTGTAGGGATCATAATCCTTCTCATATAGTTTATTTTATAGTTACATATACAAACTAACGATATATTAACAGACGATTAGCCTGATTTGTAGTGCTAGTCGAGTCATTATCAATACCAATTACCTTGGCCCTTCCACGAAACTTTCATCGACAAAAAATTCAAAAATATAATATATTTTTCAAAGCGCGTTAATTTTTCATTAGTCTACGTGATTAGTGGTCATCTAAACACGACAAACGAACATGAAAATCCAGGCACGAAAGACAAACTATACGCTGATGATTCCACACGATATGTATGTGTCTCGAAATTTGAAACATATGACAAAATATCAGTCCCCATTGAAGATATATTTAAACTTGCATAGCCGGCTGAAGAACAAGTCTTATTAATAAAAGAACCAAATTCCCCCTATCAAATCAACTTTTCTTCAATGGAGTTCATAACGTTAAAAAGCGTCGATCAATCAACAAATTCAGATGACCATGATAATCAGACTGAGTTGCAAGATGGGCGATCCTATGCGTGCATGTATTGCAAGCATGGGTTCACCACAGCGCAAGCGTTGGGTGGACACATGAATGTCCACCGTAAAGATAAAGCCAAGAGTAGGTCTGGTTTCCCAAACAAAAAAAGTAACTCTAAACTTAACCAACCATGTTTGATCACAAGTTGCACTCTTGGTCATCATCAAGAGGGACAAACTCAGGAGTTCATGTTACGCTCAAGTCCTACAATTTATGATAACAGTTTTGGCAAATACCAGAACCCTAGTGGATTGATCACAAGTCCATTCCTAGAAGAGATGAGACTGAGCTTAAGCTTAAGCTTAGAGTTTGGTCGGTCCCTTAAAGAAGAAAGCATTCTAGGGGAAAATGAAGACAAGGAATTAGATTTGGAGCTTCGTCTGGGATATGATCCATAAAATTGGTCTTGGACTAGTATCTAGTTAAACATACTTGCCGATCAAGATTCTTAAGATACTATGTACATGTACATATACATATATGTAGGCAAGTTTTGTGATGCAAAAACACCAAATAGATTTGATACAGTTTGCAGTACTTATTTGGTGATGCTCATATTTGTAGACAAGTTTCACCTTCTTGTTGGTTTTCTGAGTCCTTTAAAAATAAAAGTTTGAATCAATTTTTTGAGGCAGTTCCTTTCCTATGTTATAGTACTAAATATTATGTGTAAAATAAACTATTTTCAGTTTTGATGTTAATAAATGTGCTAAATAGTAATATAAATGATTTTACATATGTGAAATGTACAATTAGTATTCACAGAAGTAAGATGTTAATAATTCACAGTTTTGTAATGGTTTTGCTGAAAACAATTATAAAGTGATCAGTTGTTTAGAAAATGTTTCATCTTGCCATAATCATCCAATAAGTTTGATACTCCGTATATAACATTTTTTAATGGTTAGTAACAAGCATCCAGTGAACCCTCAATAACAAAAAATACAATAGTAATCCCAACTTTGACATAAAAACGAACTAAAACAATTTAATACAAGAGATCATATATATTAGAAGTTTGTGTTTCCCACAGTAATGGCGTAGGTTTATCTTAGTATATGTTGGATTTCACGTTCTATGTCCATGAACCCTGTTAGCTCATTTGTCATTTAGTTTCCGTATCAGCTCTGGGTTATTGATCCCGTTCATGAACCCTGAGATTTTTAGTACCTCGGGACATGCCTTGACTTGCATGCATTCATCCTTGAAGCGCTCCATGTAAGCGCTTGTGGATTCCCCTTGGCGCTGTTTCACTCTGGCTAGTTCCACAGGGTTCTTTGCGCACTTCTTTCGTTGCGTGAAATTTAGGCGGAATGCTTTCCGCAGCTCTTCAAACCCATTTATGCTTCGTCGTGGAAGCTTGCTGAACCATGTTCGCGCATTCCCCACTAATGTAGAGTTGAACATATGGCACCACACAGGTTGTGGCCAGTTTTCGATAGCAGCTGCTGACTCGAAAATTTTTAGGTGATCATCAGGATCACCCGTGCCATCGTATGTTTTCACATTGGTGGGCATGCGCCTTTTCTTGTCATCTGAGAAATCGCTTATGCGTCGCGTGAACACATCAATTTTATGGCGACGCCAAGGAAGGGAAATATCCTCATCTTCGTTGTTCCGGCGTCGGTTCTTAGATTTCCAATGTCCCGTCTCTCTGTCCGAGGAGCTGCTTGAGGGGGAGTTGTTTCTCCTACGACGCTTGCGCCGTTTATCCTCGGAGTCTGAATTTGAAGGACTTGTTCTTGGGGAGTGGTGTTTCCCCAACCTATCTTGGATTCTTCTGCTTCCTGACCTTGAGGTGCTTACGCTTGGTGAGCGTTGTCGTCCGAGTCTATCTTGTATTCTGCGGCTACCAAGCCTATCATGGACACTGGTGTGCTTCGCAGTATCTTCGTAATCCTCCGAGTATTGAGAGTTAGATGTTGTACCAAGTCTATCATGGACGTTGGTACGCCTCTTACTGTTTCTGCGCTCATGTTGGCGCGATGGAGATTTTTCTTGGTTAAAGTTTAGCCGATTTTGCAGGTTGCGGCTTGACCTTTTCCTTGTCTCCTCTTGCATGAGACGAGTTAAAGTCTCATAATGTTGGGACACGAAATCGTTTAATGCCACTCCAGGTGCATCCTCTTCTACTGCGAGGATGTTCGTCTCCGCATGGGGTTCCCTCTCTCTATTAGGTGCTCCCGGTGGCACAGTGTTGTCCACTATGGATGCCACCTGGTGGGGAGTGGTAAAGAGGGTGCGCTGAATGTCCTCAGCGCTTGAGACTACGGTCGTAGTTCGGGTTGTTCCCAAAGGCAATTCTACCGCGGCCGGGATTGGAGTTACATTCGACTCCCGATGACCAGGCGCACTGGTTGTTCCAGAGGTTGGTTTAGAAGTCGAATCTTGATGCTTCTTCCTATGTGAATCATCACGTGTTTTCTCCATCTGCGGAGTCCGCTGACCTGAGTTCTTGTTTTTTGGCATTCTGGTCTTGAGTTCTTAGTGTAGGGTCCCACGGATGGCGCCACTTGTTGATACAAAAGTTGGGCTTACCTTGTTTGGACTCCTGCTCTCGTACCAATTAGAACTTTAGTGCTTGTGAAACATGCGCACTAAGAAAGCAAACAACACCGTTAGGCTTATCGTGGGATTGTCTCCCACGATTAGACTCCGGCGTGAGAGTAAGTAATCGGTTTTAGGGTTTGTAGAAGAGTTAGGGATTGTGTAAATCGTACCTTTCAATGAGAATATGTAATTCTATATATAGGACGCAGAAACCGTGTAGGTATCTTGCTCCTTACTCTTCGCACTCGTAGTGCTTATCTGGGGTAAGGATATCTATTCCGTGAATAGAAGATCCTTATCCCTTAATTATGCGTATCGTTTGGGCTTTGGGCTTCGTGAGCCCAAGCCGTTGGTATTAATGGCCCAAGTCATTTGTCATGATAGCCCACTCGTGGTGGGTTTGAGCTTAGTAATGTCTATAATTTGGGCTCGTAGCCCATCTGTAGGCTATACGTCATCACTGTTGTTTAGCATATTTGTAGTGTTAGTTTGTCTCAGTTTGGTCTGGTTTAGTCTGGTAGGTGTCATGTTTCAAAAGATAAAAAAGAAGTTTGTGTTGCACAGATAGATCGAGCTAGATGGTGGCTTTTTAACATTCCAATTAAGAATATAATTTTGACTACAAAACTCTGTGTTTTCTTCAGATTTTCAGTTCACCTGCAAAACGCATTGGCATTTACGCTCAACTATATGGTCATGCCGTGTGTGGTCTACAATTGCATTGGCAAGAATTTCTCGAAGCACTCTTTTTTCTTAGCACAAAACAAAAGCTATTCAATGTACAAAACAAGCAAAGTGCTGGTTTTGACTATATTCAGTACAGGAAAGTTAACATGTTCAACACTGCAAGAATTTAATTAACTTGGTAACATTCAACTTGACCATGAATGATAACCTTAGAATGTGCTACATTCTTCTAAGAAATAAAGATAGAAAGCATAAATTGTCCCTTAACCAAAGAAAGAAGTTATTTGTTATATTGATAACCTTTTCAACAAAAGCACCAGTGGTCTAGTGGTAGAATAGTACCCTGCCACGGTACAGACCCGGGTTCGATTCCCGGCTGGTGCACTCATTTTTTTTTTCAATTTTTTTGTATCAACATTTTTCTTATACTTACTGACCATCTGGAAAGCCAACATTTAACGTTTTGAAAATACAAACACAAAATTAGATATACTGTCAAGAACATCACCACATATAAATTGCCACTATGGCATATTGACTCGGAGATATAAATGTTCCCATATATGATCCGTTTCAAATGAATGCGTACAATTCTGTTATATGTACTCTCCTCAGCCGCCGGATCCTATCTAAACTATATTTGCGGCAAAATCTGGAGTTATACTCGAAACAACAGCAATTAAACAAACAGTAAAGCTAACCAACCACCTAACCACTCATCCTATATTTTGGTTTAGGTTCTCGCCTAAGGTATGTCAAACTAACATCTCCAATCAACCTGCGCAAACTAAATTTCAGTTTGGTTGCCATGACATGAAAAGTCAAATTGGTTGAATGTTTATTTGTGTTGGAGTTCATAAACCAATCTAATATGCTACATTTAATACAAGTAGAATACCTGAATTTCAACACATCTAGACTTGTAAGCTATACCCCACCAACAGAAAGTAGAGTCAATCGAGTCCAAGAAGTTGCAAAGATACATATATTTTCAAGTGATCAGCGTCCAAAATAGAAAAATCAGATATCAAAACACACATATACGTTTATGTCACTTTAATAAGAAGAACCACCATGACAAAGATACAGGTCATTAAAAGCATCACAAGCCATGTGAAGCATGAAGTCTTGGAAGTCTCTGAATAGATAGCCACTGCCTGTGTATTGGCTCGCCCTGTGCTTGCTAAACTATGTTCGACTGCCTGCTCTGTCGAATCAAGGATCTGCACTCAAATTACAAAAAAGTTGTTACATAATAGGGTCTCATCAAGCTCAAAAACAGTTTGTTAACAAAATGTTGCTTCTGTAGACTTACTTTTTCGGTGTTCTTTATGGACTGATTCATCATGAGAGTACTCTCTTTGAGCTGCCGTGCCAGCCCAACCATTTCATCAGTCAAGTCTTCTTGGAGCTTCCTGTATGCGACATTTTATTAGGTAAATAAGTAATCTTCGGTTTAGAGTATCATAAGTCATAACCAATGATCTAAACTTTAAATCCAAAAACGTAAAGTACCTGTGTTTTGAAATATGAGCATGGGCTGCATCATCCAATTTGATAGGACCTGTATCACTTGCATCAACTGTAGTTTTTCCTCTCTCTTCAACACTCGACAGGGGCCTGTTGAATCACGAAATGTCAACGGAAAACATGATATCATAATAACAAATTTAACATAATTAACACTTCTACTCACTTATTTCTTCTTCTCAACCCTGGAGAAGGATTGATACTTTCTTCTTCAGTTTTTGTTATCTTTACATTGTCAGAAGTGTCAGCAGTGAGCGGCTCTAAAGATACATCATCGTTCAACTAGCAAATAACAGGAAAGTGCATATCTAATTAGATGGCATCATACACAGTAAATTCTACAAAAAAAACAACTCAGTGGGGCCCATGCTCGTGGCTTATAAATATATGTCTAATGTGATTATAAACAATTAAACACTAATTAACAAATTATGACAGAGAATACCACATACCTCAGGGGAAGCCAAATTGGCAGCAATTGCTTCAATTTTCTCAGAATAATCACTCAACGTAGCTTTCGAAATTCTACATAAATCAGATAAATCAATTTAGTATTTTATCAAGTTGACTGCTTTAAGAAGCCAAGTGCTTGTAAATCAGCACATAAACAGTTAACAATCCCTATTTGGAAAATGAAATCAGACCTCGGCAATCCTTCTGGTGTTCGTTCTGCTGCAAGTTGCTCCAGCTGCTCTCTCAAAGTGCCAACATACTGCAAAATGACAAGCATCAATGAATTCAAACGATCAATGGCTAGTTAAATAATCAGATCTTTAAAAACTTAAGTCTACGTAACTGTGACAGAAATATCTAGGTACAATGCAACCATAATATAGACAGCTTATCAGGTTATTTTGTAAAAGCATATAAATATATACCACTTTTAAGTATTAGGATGAAGAAAAACGGGTATGCTTAAGTACATATTTTAGGGTGGAACACGTTATTTTCAGAGGGTGTTTGAGATTACTTATTGTAACGTATAAGAAACATACATGAATAAGTTTAGGTAGATGTTGTTGTTGAGGAGCAGCGGCTAACAATCTTCTCAGATTTATTTCTGTTTTACTCAATCCCATCCTCTGGAAATTATTTTTTCAAAACCCTGGCAGTAAATTAACACTGTGTTCTTAAGATTTGTTTTGGAATGAAATGGAAAGGAGGGGGAAGAAACCAAAAAATAGTTGTGTTCTCCAAAAATAAATCAGGAAAGAAAGGGAGTGAAAAGTAATGAAAAGGAGGGGAAACTCATGCTTTTTGGAACCAAAACCTCCCTCTCAAATTTGGGCAGGAACCGAAGGAAAAGCATAGTGGACCCCTCAATTGACTAAAATATCCCTAGAACTGTAGCTATCTTGTGAGTATAATAGGCTTTTTGAGGTGAGGGTATAGTGGTAACTCAAACAAATGAGTCTTCACTTCCTTCCTCTTCTCTTTTGTACTCAAGAACACGTCTAGAAACTTAATTATCTTTTCATTCCCATCCGTCTCTTTACTCCCCATCCCTTTTCTTTCATTTCCATTCAAATAATAAACTAAAGAACAGAGTGTTAAAATGATGTAATAACTGTCTACGATGGAAGTTTTGAATCTACCTTGTTCAAGTGAAGATCGGTGGGTAGTTATTTGGATCGGAGATAGCTTTATTGATGACGATGATCGCAGACGCCGATTTGTCTGATTTTTTATTATCGTTCGCTTGCCAACAATTAGATGCTGTCTTCCTTGGGACTTGCTTATTTGTTTTGCTTATCCACTAATCTCTTTCAATTGTTCAAAAAAAATACAATAAACGTTTTAAGTGAACTTTTTATTGTTTTTAAATAATGGTTTGAGTTAAGGTTGCAAAAATCGTTAATCGGTAGTCGATCGGTTTATTCTTTTATAGCTTGTAATTGGTTTAGACGTGATTAATCGGTAATTAATTGATTTGGTATTTTCGGGAAGTTTTTGGCATTTCCAGCGAGTTTTGAGAATTTTCAATGAGATTTAAGTATTTACGGCAAGAAGTGTCTTATACCAACAACTTGTAATAGATATAAACAACGATTATAAGTTATTAAAACAAGTTTTCGGCGTGTTTATGTTAACTTCCGACAAGATTTGCAGGTTTCCAATAGGTTGACCACCGTTAGCCACCTTTGAACGATTTGTTTGATCGATTTGCACAAATAAAAAAATGTTGGTAAACGATTAACGCCTAAACGACGATTAATCGTGCAACCTTACTTTCACTTACACTTTCAATTTATGCGTATTAGAATCACCACGCATAAATAAACCATGCACCTCTTCTTACAAAAAGGCTTCTTTTAGCCATGTTATGTTATGGTTGTTTATGGTATTTTGAAACCCGGTTCGGCCGGTCGGTGAGCCGTTTTTGGCGACTCGCGTGACTCAGTTCATCAATGTCGCCGAGTTTCATGTGACTCGCGTCAACCCAGTTCATCAATGTCGTCCGTGTTTGATATTTTTCTTATATTTTTATTTTAGGTAATATACATGACAAGTTTGGATTGATCGTGAAGACGAATATTCTTGTTTTTAAGTTTAAGATTCGTATTATCGTTGAGTTGTATGTATTTTGTGTTGTGTCATATATGTTTTATACTTTATAGCAAAGTTTAATTAGCAATGCTATCCTTTATTTATTTATTTATTCTAAATTGTCAAGATAAGGATGGTGTAGGGTGCGTTTTGTATCCCATTATGAGAATGAGACTATTACTATGAAAGTGATTAAAGGTGTTTGTTTAAGATGAGGGACCCACGTAATGAATGATAGATATAATTCATACTTCATATACATCAAGAGAGCTAGGTATGGATCTTTCATAAATAAGGGACCTACCACTACTATCAAACTCATACCCATTGTCATTCATGGTAGCATACCAAACGCACCCTAAGTTTGACTTTCTTTGCCTATTTTGCCAAATCAAGCCAAGTCACGTAAATCGTATGAACTCAACGCAAACTTTCCTTTCTTCGCAATTTAAGATTCAAATTAGTTAGCAAAACTTAGCATATCGTCAATACCGTCCTTATCTTGCGCTTTTTTTTTCTTTAAAAAAAATATAGCAAGGTTCACCTTACTAAAATTTTAAAAAGAATCGCATGATAACTTTGTTAGTTTCATGAGTATAAAGACTTTTTAAATAAAAGTTGATAATTTGATGAAATATGTTTGTAAAATTAGTTATTTTTGCAATTTTCTCATATTTTTATGACTTTTCTTAGAGTGTTAGGTATCGTTTAGTGTCGTGAGTGGTGCAATGAAAAAAAGTGGTGTCACTTTATCACTTTTTTTCCCATAACAACAAAAACCCCATCCCTAGCAAAAAAAAGTAGTGCCGTAGAGTAAAGTGGTGCCATAGTATACAAAAAACAAAGAAAAAAACGAAATGTCTTTGGCGTGGCTGTTATATACCAGCCAAGATGCTTTGGCACGAGTTGTGGTATGGTATGTGGTGCCAAAGGTTGCTGCAAAGCTCATGGCACATTGTACACAATGCTCTTAGAGTTGGATTTTTTCAATTTTTAGTAAACTTCAAGTTAGGGCTGAGCAAATCATCCGAATGGATCGGACCGACCAATGGACCGATGCTCAACCGTACTTCAAGTAGTAAGTATACTTTGTTCAAAAAAAAAAAAAAAAGGTAGTAAGTATACAACAAACACATCTACAAGGACCATATGCGCAATTCTCTTGTAACCAAAACCCTAAACCATCCTCGCATCTTAAAAATCCCCTTTATATATCCAGGCCGTCTTCTAGGTTTTCCACTAAACCCCCAATTAACATAGCCGCCGTTATATGCTACTGTATATCACTCTTTTTTATTTTTACTTTTCTTCTCTTTTTTTTTCGAAAGTTTATAAGAAGTGAGATGATGATGGAAATTGTTTTCCCTATTGGTTTGACTGCCGCTATGATGGCAACAATGTATTAGCTCTATCTGATCTCTTCTATTTTTTTTAATTATTAAATTAGTTTAATTTTTTATATAAAGAAATTGAGATGATGATGGAAATTGTTTTCCCTATTGGTTTGATTTGCCGATATGATGGCGAAATTGTATTAGCTCTATCTGATCTTTTTCTTTTATATTTGTTTTTTGTTTGGTTTTATATAGTTTTAAAATTGTTTTAGGGTGAATGAGGTGATGATGGATTAATTTCCCTATTGGTTTGATTTGCCAGAATGATGGCTAAAAGTATTAGCTCTAACTGATCATTCACCCTTTTAATGTTAATACCATGATTAAGTTTTATGATTTTGATAATTTTATTTTTAAGGATTTTAAGTAATCTTTCTCAACAATAGTTTTTCTGTTTGATTAAGTTTTATGTTTTTGGTCATGTTAGTGATAAATTTCAAAAACACTTGATTTCAATACTGAGGAGGTGTTTGTTTAAACTTATATGTGGATTATGAGCTTATTTGTGTTTTGGTTTATATAATAACATAAGCTCTAATTTTCTGGCTTATTTCGAGAATTTGGGCTTATAAGTTTATGTATATAAGGTTATGTAATAAACTTATAAGCCCAAAGTCTTGAAATAAGCTGAAAAAATGAGCCTTATGAAATATAAGGCGAAATCAGATAAGCTCATAAGCCCATATATAAGCTTAAACAAACACCCCCTGATTAAATTTTTGAAGCTGTTGTTTGGGAATGGTCATTTCAGCAAAGCTGAGTTAAATGGAATTTGTAATGAAAAAATGTGCAGGAATTATGTATCTTGACATGATTCAATTATTAGAATCATTGTAAACCGTAAGTGTATTATGCTGCGCAATAGAAGCATTTACTCTATTATCGAAAATCTAATTTTTGGCCCATTGATTCTGATCAATTTACACGATTTTGACTATTTTTGCGTCGAGGACCCCTAAAACTTTTGTTGTCCTCTTACATTGATATTGAAGGTTTTACACCTTCATGACTTTGATATCGTGCTGAAAAGCTTGTAAAAGCACATGAACGTGTTTAGACCTATATGTCTTTGTTCGAGGGTGACTCGTTTATGTGGGTGAATGAGATGATGATGGATATATTTCCCTATTGGTTTGATTTTGCCAGAATGATGGCTAAAAGTATTAGCTCTAACTGATCATTCACCCTCTTTTGATAAACAACTATTTCAACTTTTGTGTTTGCAACGTTTTTTCAATTATTTTCAAATAATTATGTCTTTTAGTTACTTCTTTTTCTGTTTTGCTTAAGCGAACCTCATTCAAGATTATAAACTTTTGCAAATCGAGCTCCCAGTATGTTGTTCAACCGGACTAACCGCCAGATTTTAAAACATTGTTACTTTTTATTTGTTTTTCAGTTATCTTTATCTTAACCAGTTATCTAGATGCATTAGGGAAATACGTGTTCGGTAAGTCGAGCATTTTACCTAGCATTCACTTTATTGTGGAAAATCTAATTTTGTGCTCATTGATTTTCGTCAATTATAGTTAAGGTACTCTTTGATATGTTCATGCTTGTTGATGTTCGACTGAATGTATGTGGCCTGGAGAGATGATGGTTTATAAGATAGCTTTTGTCTTATATTGAGAAAGTAGTATTGTGTAGGGAAGTGTTCACATGAGTTTCATAAAAGCAAAACTGTGAGCTTGCGGACAATTTTATGGTATAAGTGTGATGTTACACATTGTACAAACACTTGATGGCATTCCACGATCTCTTTATACAAGTTTTAGTCAAATCGCTTACTTGCTTCTACAAGCTGAACCATTTTTATTGTGTATCTTTTTCTTGGTGTTGTCAAAATTGTGAAGATTAGTCAAATTATAAAGATTTGTTGTGAGCAAAATAGGTTTCTTTACATTCAAGTTCGAATTGTGCTTCAAGAGTCATGTATTTTTATGCAATTTGAAAATCTCGTATGTTTTCTTTCACAATTCATTAATGCCTTGTTAAATGGTTTTTCAACATTTTCTTGTAGTTTGGAGCTTTTTAAGAACGACGAAAGGAGTGTGTATTGAATTTTTGTTAAAGGTGTTTCCAAAATTGGATGTGATATATCAATTACCCTTTTTTACACGACCGTTAGTTAATTTTTTTAGTTTTTATTTTTTCAAATGACATCTCTTTTTTGACCCGTCTCTAACATTGTACGGAGTATCATTGTTATGAAAAATTTAGTAATGTTCTTTGTTTTATCTCTTGCCCATAAAAAGTTCTTTGTTTTACCCGGAATATTGTTCTTATATCGTCTTTTTAATTTTTCAGAACCAATCTTAGGCCTCGTTTGTTTTTTCAAAATAAGCTCTTATTGCCTCTTTTCACATGTAAAAGTTTCTTTCTCCTTATTTTATCTTCCAAAATTTAGACATCTCCTTCCTCTTATAACCTCTTCTTTCACTTCTTACCTCTTCATTCACTAACCCTACATCTCTTTCTCAATATCCATTTTTTTGCGTTTTCGTTTTTTTACGTTATCGTCCGTTTTTTTACGTTTTCGTTTGTTTTTCACGTTTTTGTCTGTTTTTTTTTTACGTTTTCGTCCGTTTTTTACGTTTTCGTTTGTTTTTTTTTTAATGTTTTTGCTCGTTTTTTTAGGTTTTCGTCCGTTCTTTTACGTTTTCTTCTATTTTTTTACGTTTTTGCCCGTTTTTTACGTTTTCGTCTATTTTTTTTTTATGTTTTCGTCCGTTTTTTTTACGTTTTCGTCTTTCTTTGATGTTTTCATCTATTTTTGTCTCTCTTTTTTTCGTTTTTTTTTTTTTTTTTTTTTACGTTTTCATCTGTTTTTTAACAAAAAAAAAAAACATACGAAAACATTAAAAAAACGAACAAAAATGTAAAAACATACGAAAACAAAAAAAAATAGACGAAAACATAGAAAAACAGATAAAACTAAAAAAAAAAAAAATAAATAAAAAAAAAAATAAAAAAAAAAAGACGGTTGAAAACGTAAAAAACGGACGAATACGTAACAAAACAGACGAAAACATAAAAAAGAAAACGAAAACGTAAAAAAAATGGTCGAAAGGCAGACGAAAATATAAAAAAGGGACAAAAACCTCAAAAAAAAGACAAAAAAGTAAAAAAAGAATGTCGAAAACGTAAAAAAATGGACAAAAACGTAAAACAACAGACAAAAACGTAAAAAAAAATGGACGAAAACGTAAAAAAACAGACAAACACGTAAAAAACAGATGAAAGCTTAAAAAATGGACAAAAACATAAAAAAAAACAGACGAAACGTAAAAACGGTCGAAAACGTACCAAAACGGTAACAAGCGGACGAAAACGTAAAAAAACTTGTAAAAAAGAAAAAGAAAAAAAAAGTACTTTAATAGCACAAAAAATAGTATTGAAAAAAAATGAAAGAAGTACTTCAATAACAAAAAAAACAAATGGTCTTCTTTTTGCAGATGAAGAGCTTATATGTACCTCTTCTTATGTAGACAAGGTTTGCAGATGAAGTGGTAAAAGCTCTGAAAAAACAAACGACACTTTAGTTTATGAAATTCTAACCCAGTAAAACTAGAACAATCAAATCACAAATTAATTGTCTTTTCAATTAAACACAAAACCAAAAATATCATGTAAAATTTTTAAGAATTGTTTGATAAAGCATTGGGCCGAACACAATAACTTCTCTTACAAAGTCTTTCTGTTCATCGTCCAACACATACTTTTAACCCTATCTAAACGTGTTGCTAATACTTGTTGCTTGATGGGAGGTTATTCATACTCAACCATAATCAAAACACTTGCCTAGAGAAATTGTTTGCTACAATATTCATCACAATCAATATAAACAAATGATTATTGGTTTGTAAATACCTCACTATCAACTTATTTTATTTCTCTATTCTGACATTCAGCGTAAAAAAATAAAAATATAAATTGCATTTTACCACTCAAGTTTAGTAGGCCCGGTCCAACAAAACATATTGGCTGATTGTATGTAAGACCGAATTGAACCAAATTGCTATGAAAAAAAGGGTGAACTACCTACTATAATGAAATATATCCCGTACAGTTTGGGCAATTTGTCATTACGGATCTTTCCATTATCCATTATGCTAGTCCTAGATTGCAATTAACAACTTACACCGATTTGCGAGCTATATCTTAAGATTTTTAAAGTTCATCCACCATCTATTATAGACATCAAAGTTTTGAAGATAACTAAATTTTTAGCCCTCTTTGACCATTTTTCATTCTTTTTTGAAATCTAGCTAACAATTATACTATATTTGCATTACAACAACTTCACAAATGGTTATAGATGTAACTTAAACCAACCACTTAGGGTTCAACAATGTCACATAAAGGGTCGATAATGATCCAAAAGATACCTCGGTTGGAACACATACATCTGAGTCAAAAATTTGTTATCTTTAAATAATCCAAACATGAAAAATCTCATTCATATTTTGTTCGGGAAGCATATCACAAATACCGCTTGATTAGGAGCTTTTTGGTTTTCTTTTACCAATATTTTATACCAATCAATACATAAACGCTGACGCTCTATCTTTACAAACAATGAAACCAAACGCTAATTCATCTTCATGGCCAAATTAGATAGGTTTCTTTCTTGTTATGCATAAGTATGGTGTGTCATTCTTATGCTAGGTTCGGTTTTATTCTTTGTTGGAGTGTTTGTTTAGACTTATTGGGCTAAGTTGTTGGACTCACCCTCAACCGTTGTACTTAACTTTTTTTTTGAGAAATTTTTTACCGGGGAACCCTTTCCCCAAAAAAATTGAAAACCGTTAAAAATTAAAAGGTAATCGAAAAATATTTAATATCGTTACTTTACGTGATTTCAATGCTAGTGCGAAAATTGTGCCGGTTAGGCAGAATGAAACAATAAAGGGAATGAATGAACAATATAATGAGAGGGAATTGATTTGCACACATTAGTTATTGATTGGCACACTCCAATTCATGTATGTAAGACTTGTACTATATTAACATTCTGCATTAACTGCTTGCACAACTGAGTGTGCAAATAAAAAGTTAGAGTATGCGAATCATCTCCCATAATGAAATAACCATTAATTGAAGTCATTACTACTCCATTTTCATGTTAGTTCGAAATTAGCTATATTCACATATTGTTTGATATGTTGAAAAGAACATGGTAAATGAATGAAATATGACAAATGTCATTCCATTTAAAAATGTAATGAAACGAAATATGGGGGCAAATGTGGAATGAAAATAACAGTTTTTAGTTTTTGACATAGCGAAATGAATCAAGTAATAAATGAGTGTTTAGTTTGAGAGTATGAGTATGAAAGAATGTCTTTCATTCATAATAATATTGTTTGGTTAATTAGTTTTACTTTTGAAAATAGATATCAAACTCTCAAAACTAGCCATTTTCTAAACTCATTTGATCAATTTATAAACCTATATTTGTGATGGTGGGGTGGAATTGACGAGTCACATATTCTTTAAATGAGGTTTACATATCTCGCTGAGGCATTTCTATAGAGTCTTTTGTGAAAACTTGGAGGGGGGGGGGGGGGGGGTGAATACGTTACCGTTTAAAACTCTTTAAACTTGTTGTATCAAATATCCATTCTTTGCTTGTTCTAATATGAAAGATGTTAAGTTTAGCTTATGGCTAGCATAAACTTAAGACATGTTATTATACAAGCATAATCAACAAGTCACAACACAAACAATCATATAATGCAAACATTAAAGTAAAGCAATAAGTAAAAGGAAAATGCAAACCGAACACGAGGATTTATAGTGCTTCGGTCATGGATCTCCTCTCCGCCCTACTCCACTCCTCGAGTACCCAACTCGAGAGTTACTTCACTAGATCAACAACCTCCCTTCTCGGCGGAGAAAACCTTACAATCATCGCTTACACTTTATCCGGTACAAAGCTAGATACCGGGTTCTTTTACAAGGTACAACCACTCCTATCGTCGCTTATACAATATTTTCGACACTAAGCTAGATGTCGAGTTCTTTACCAAGGGTACAACCACTCCCGATAGTTCTTTTACAAGGGTACAACAACTCCCGCTATGTTTTGTGGCCCAACATAAAAACCTTGTGTTTTATGGCACAAACACATAAACCATCTAATCTATATTGTTATGATACAATGATGATCCATGAAATAAAAGTCTAATGGATATGCATGCCTAATCTACATGAACTTATTGAATAAGAAGTCTTCAATCATTGAGGATGTCAAGTGCCCTTGAATCTTCATATGTTAGAATGCTTTAATGAATGATGACTTCAAGATCTTGTAACCTTCTTGGTGGATCATGAAGTATGATATGCTTACAACAAAGATGAATGTTAAAAGCATTATGATCATTATTGAAAGGGTGACTCATTTGTGTTTCTACATTGTTTGCTACTGATCTAGATATGTGTTTTATGATGGAGAGAAAGTATATTCAAAGTCATCAAGAGAAAAACTAGCAAGTGGTTTGATATTTATAGCAAAACCAAACAGCAGGTCTGGCGGATACGGCGGAACCCTCAGATGGGTTCCGCCCGTGTACCTCCAGGGTTCCGCCAGGCTGACAGTAGGTTTTGCAATAAATCTTTCCAAACCAACCAAAGTCATATCAACTAAATTCTAGTCAAACACACATTGAATCAAAATAGAATGCTTCCAAAAATGTGTAAGAAGTCTTATGGAAAGTCAAACACTCAACATTTTCATAAATGCACATGATGTGATGTATATATATATTTCTATTTTAAGATTAAGAAATATATATATGAAAGTAAACTTGTAAAATGTATATATTACCTAAGTAATGTTGTTATAGTAAGTTAATGAGTTACTAAAAATGTTTGATTCCTAATGTCATCACATTTTTATCATTTGTAAAAACTTACTAATATTACTTTAACACCTAAAGTGGCACTTATTCTATTTGACACCTAAAATACTTAAAGACCCTAAAAGTATTTTAGTCGTTCTAAATGGTTGGTCAAGGGGTTTGATCATAATGCTACATAACAAACATGTACGAACCTGTGTTGTAGCATACGATGACTCGAGACGTTGAGAGGTGTTGAATGTTTGTTGAGACAAAGTATGATTACAAGTAACTTGTACATTTTACGTTATGTACCAAGTTATACGTTTGTCATCAATCAAAACAAACGAGACTGTATAGATTAAATATCGTAATATTTGCACTAACATCTTTGTCTTGTCCTATTTGTGATGGTGGGGTGGAATCGACGAGTCACATATTCTTTAAATGAGGCTTTACATATCTCGCCGAGGCATTTCTGTAGAGTCCTTGTCTTGTCCTATTTGTGATGGTGGGGTGGAATCGACGAGTCACATATTCTTTAAATGCTGCTTGGTTCGTCAGGTTGCTGGGAAGATTGCCAAATGGTGGAACGTTGATATCCTTGTTTTAGATTCGTATGAAGATTGGTTGACCTGGATGTTATCTTTGAGGCTTATAGTTAAACGCAAAATGATGCTTGAAGGTATATTTTACACGTTATGGTGGTTGATATGGTCCTATCGCAACAAATTGTCATTTGAGTCTAAAGCTCCTAAGAAGGCGTTAATTTTTGACAATGTTGTTTCTAACGCATTTTATTGGTATAAGTATAGATGTAAAGCCTCGTTTAATTGGGACCATTGGCTCAAAAACCCTTACTTGATTTCGGTGTAACTCTAGCTTCTTGCTAGTTTTGTGAATACATTGTTGTTTAAAAAAAAAAAAAAAAAAAAAAAAAAAAAAAAAAAAAAAAAATCTAAACCTATATTTAGGGTCTATTTGCTTTGAGCTTTTTGCTCAAAAGGTTAGGACTCAAAGTAAATAATAATAATAATAATAATAATAATAATAATAATAATAAATAAATAAATAAAATATTTGGTTGTAATTCATAGGGTTTAAAAAAAGTTCGCAACCCAACATACAAGATTATATACAAATCCGGACCACCCTGCCTACTTTTCTCTCTCTATTCATTAACTTTGTTTTTACTCCGTATCTCTTATTTTATTTGTGTACTTTTTTCTCATTGGTTATTTTTAAACAAGTAGGGACCACCTTATTATATTTTATTATTTACTAATAATTTAAATATTTTATAATACATTTTCTCTGTCATACATCAAATCTTAATCTAAATTTAAATCCAAATCAAAATCTTAATCCTAAACCCGTCTACAAACCAAGCGTGCCTTTATTCTCATAACCATAGTCATTCTCTCTACAAACCAAACACCCCCAAATCAATTATATTATACTATATTACATTTATCAAGAGCTTATGAATAGTGTAACTTAGCCAAGTTTCTATAGCCACACTTTGTGGTACATGCTTTACTATGAAAATTGCTCCCCCACAGATTTTTTTTTTAATTACTACAGTACATATGGGAGTATATGTGTACAAGTTTTGCTTCCTTCCAAAGTCTTCTTCCACCCCCCCCCCCCCCCCACACACACACACATAGATAGACACACATATTAATCAACTATAAAAAAAATAATGGGGGTGTTCTTGAAGCTTCTTCCACACACACACGCAAGCGCACATACACGCACGCAATTATCAATTCACACTAACTCACAAATAGGTTTTCTCGATCTTTCTATGTGTGTGTTACTAGCACACATCAACCCAAAATAACACACGCGCAGAGACCAAATCGATCGCTTTTCTTAAATTAGGGTTACTCCAGGTACGTTTTTTATTTTGTTTATTATGGTTTACTTTTAGCTGATTAATGGAAATTAGGGTTTTGTTAGAATTTAGGGGATTTGTTAATTTTGGTTTTTTCCCTGATTTTTTTGTAGGCTCTCTTGCCGTTGTTGAGATCTTCAAGGTACTCCTTTGGTTATGTGATTAGATATCGTTTTGTGCATAGATAAAGATTAGAAGATAATGGGTTGATTTTGGGTATAAAAATGGTGGTAGCTTAGTAGAAAATAAATATTACCATTTTTGTGCATTATTTTTGGGTAACTACGGTTGGAAGTTTTTGTATTTGCTTATCAAATCGTCCCTTTGATTGTGTTCTTTTTCAATGAATCTTTTACATATGGTAGTAGCATATACCATGTTTGTAAATTTTGAGGAAATTTTAGTACATTCATTACACAGGGGCTCAATGAGTTACTAATATTGAAGTTTAATCTATCCTTAAGCACGTGAATTCAGCTTCGAAGTTGAGAATAATGGAAGTTGTCAATTTTTTTTACTGATATCTTTCGATGCTTTATATTGTTTTGGTTGTTTTGTTTTTAAGGTTCCATTATTGATTTTTATCTTCAAAATACATTAATCTACTTATTTCTATATAAATCACAAAAAGAAAAATTCACCTGTTATTAAATTGATGTTTGTGTAGGTTCAGTTATGCTATATACTTGAGGACGAAGGAAAATATGGCCTGGAAGAGCTTATATTTAGGGAAGGTATATTTTGTCATTCTTTGAATACTTTCAAACAACAATTCGGTATGGATCAGTATACGAGACATCATGTACTCTTTAAGTTTTTAGAGCATAACTTTATGATAAAAACCAATTGTTTGATGTTAAAAAGATTTCTTGAAATGGCCACACATAATGGGAATGACAATGGGAATTGCGAGAGGAATTCAGTTCTTGCACACCGGAACTGAACATGGGAATTTCATAAATGATTTAAATATTGCAACGGTGTTGGTGGATGATGATAATCGTACTGCAAAAATCAGTATTTACAACATTTTGATATCCCCAAAGGTAACTGTGGAAAATTAGAAGGGGGTTGAATAGTTTACCGTTTTAAAAACTTTAAACTTGTTTGATTATCTTTTGAAACTTTCCGTTTAATCAAAGATATGAACACAAACACAATATATATAACAAGCAAGTATAAAGAAAGAAACGATCAAACCACAACACGAGTATTTATCGTAGTTCGGCTACAAGGACTCTTTTTCCTTGCCCTACGTCTACGCCCCGAGTATCCAACTCGATAGTTTCTCTCACTAGTCAACAAGCTCCTTTCACCGACGGAGAAAACCTTACACGTCGCTTATACACGTTTACCGACACTAAGCTAGATGTCGAGTTCTTTTACAAGGGTACAACCACTCCCGTTAGTTCTTTTACAAGGGTACAACAACTCCCGTCACACTTTGTATTTTGAGGACTAAAATACTAACCGATCACTACTGAAAATACACAATCAAATGAAGTGTAAACTACAAAAAGTCTACACGATGCTAAGCTAACAAGTCTTGCAACGCTGTGTTGAATACTTGTAACTTTACATGAACTTGTAAACTTCTTTGCTACAGAAGAAACTTCACATAGAAATGAGATGTTAAAAGGTTAGATGAAAGAAAATGTATGTGTGTGAAAATCTAATGTAGAGTGATAAAGCCAAAATTCAAACATATGGCTTGGTATTTATAGCAAGACCTTCTGCAGGTCTGGCGGATACGGCGGAACCCTCAGATGGGTTCTGCCCGTGTACCCCCAGGGTTCCGCCAGGCTTGCAGTTGGTTTTGCAATAAATCATTCAAATCAACCAAAGTCACATCAAGTAAATACTAGTCAAACACAAACTTGTGCAAGAAGACTTATGGTTAGTCAAGCACACAATCTTTCCTTAAATGTATATTGACAAACTTGCCATAAATGTGATGTGACATTTCTATTTTAAGAAATAAAAAGTGTTGTGTTTTATGTGAAATGTAAAATGTAGCAAATGTCTAATTATTCAAGTCTTTAAACTAAAATTAAGTTTTACTTAAAAACTAAAGTTTACATTTTGTCGTTAACAAAACTTAGCAAAGATCATAAAATATAAATAACGTTTTTAGGCGATATTTGTATTAACAGTAACTTCTTGAAGCTTAATCACACTCAATAAGACATGATCTAACCTCTAGACATTGAAAATTTTCTTAGCAGACAGGTTCGGAAAGCCCTCTAAACGCACACAACGCTTCTTCTCAGGTTTCTCACAGGTATGACATCTGATTTTCATGAATGGTCTTTTTTTGTTTTATACTTTAAATTACAAAAGAACGTAATGATGCTAGGTTTAGACTGTATATATTAGATCTAACCTCTAGACGTTGAAAATTTTCTTAGTAGACAGGTTCGGAAAGCCCTCTAAACGCACACAATGCTTCTTCTCAGGTTTCTCACAGGTATGACATCTGATTTTCATGAATTGTCTTTTTTTGTTTTATACTTTAAATTACAAAAGAACGTAATGATGCTACGTTTAGACTGTATATATTAGATGTGACGGTTTTGACCCATTACCTAATGAATGGGTCAATTTGGGTTGTAGTGTACTTTTTTCGTTATGTACTTCTTTTCTTATAAAGGCAACTAATAACGTGGTGTGGATTACTTTTTTTTATACGGCATCTAATAAATAAAAAAAGGCATCTATATTGTTCTTTGAAGATGGTTATTAAGAAAAATTGGGTCTATATGATCCCTTGCTTATCCATTTACTAACATTTTTAAAAGCCAATAAGGCTCGCATTTTTCGGCTTATAAACTGCCTATCACCTTCAGCGTGCAACTCAAGCGCATAAACTCAGTATACTATGCTAAAATAATGTGAGTTTATATCGACTTTTACAAATCTTAGTAAGCTAACAAAAAACACCCCTTTAATATGTTACTAAAATTTGGGTCTATATGATCCTTTCTTTTGTAGGCTTACTTGACGAAGGTTGTCCACAGTGTTTAATCTTTTGATAAAAGGTCATTTTTTTAATGATATATATATTTTTTTATTTATCGATTTAGGCTTGCAAGTTCCAAGAATTGGGTGCTCTTAGAATTTGATGCCTTTATGGGGTGAAGATGGTTAAGAAAGAGAACAACTGAAATTAATTCCAGCTCTGGCTCTACTAGAATCAATAGGAGAAAATAATTAGTAAGTACAACTGTAACAAGATTTAAAGATTACGCCTCAAGAATCCAGCGATCGTTATCGAATTACACTTAATCAAGGTATGCTACTCTACTGGGAAAAGGTAGATGGCTATATATTTGTTTACGATAGTATTTAACTTCAATGCTTAAATGCCGTTTTTTTTTTTTTTTTTTTTTTTTTTTAAATTTATATATATATATATATATATATATATATATATATATATATATATATATATATATATATATATATATATTAGGCTGGATTGTTATACCTAGATTCAATGTTCTCAAGTAAACCTTATTTTTTTTAAAACGAATGATACAGGTGCAAAACCACGGGCGACACAGTGACAAACCTGCTCGCCGAAATATATCAGATGATCGTTGGATAACAGAATATTGTAGTTTAACATAACCATGTTTGCATAGTTGTGTTTATGGTCGTTGGATAACAGCCTAAAATACAATATAACATGAAAAAAAGGTAGCCTCTATCTCATTTATTATTAATTTCGTGTGTCTAAATTATCCAGGTTTGTTTATATATATTGGATGTAGTTCTTGAACTAACACGTATTTTTCACAGGTCAAGACTTTGTTTAAACCCAATTCTCATGACCACCTGAGAAAAGTTGCTAGCGCTCAATTAAACGACGTCGCAATACATCTTGCATGCAAGAGTGTTGGTTTCAAAGTTACACAAGCAACTTTAGATTTTCTTTTAAAGGACAATTGTTATCTGGTAAGAATCAAATTCATGTCGATTAATTGATTTACCCTCATTAGTTCACATGTTTTAGGTAGACAAGCATGATCATCCAGTTAGCATGTTGTCAATGACATGTATGATATTTCAGACTATAGGCTTTTAGTTTTTAAATATAACACACTAATATATACATCCAAATTGCTTATCTTGATTCAAGTATATATGCAAAAAACTGTGTTACGTATCACTATTTGAAATACAAGTTGATGCCGTCTATTTTAAATCATGCAATGTTTGGTTCAATGGAAATATCTATTCCTACCATTCGGGGCGAAACGATGGGACGGAATAGCGTGACATGTTAAAAAGATTTGTTGTTCAACTGAGGTTCATGGTGATGTTGATAGAATGTCAAGTACTAAATCTCATGTGCAAAGGTTAGTTTAAAGGTTGATTCTTTACTGGTTTTTATATTGGTTTAACTTTGTTGATTGAGTTGTGGGGTGTTTGGGAGTCAATTCGTTAAATTTGTGGTTGATTTTTATGGATAGTGTGTTTTGAGATGTGACTTTTTATATGAGATGAATCTGGATTTGTGGTTTCTTTTGTGTGGATTTTGACTTTTGAAGTCAGAGCTAATGGTTAAACATCTTAGTCACTCTAATTTTCTAGCATGGGTTCAGTAGGTCGTTTATGGGCTTGCTTCATTTGGTTGGTTGGTTGACTCTGTTGGTTCAATGGATATGTTCACTGGGTTGTTTTAGTAGCTTGGTTCACGGGGTGTGTGTAAGGGTGTGTTCAGTGGGTAGGTTCACTGTGTTGATTCAGTGTGAGTCTTCAGTGGGTAGAATATTTCTGTTGAATATGATATGTGGGATACTCTTCTTTGATGCAGATGGCTTGGTGGTGTTCCGTCTAGATGCATTGTTGGCAGCGATCGGCTTGGTGATTGTTGATGGTGCTGTAGGATGCATTGGTTGAGGCAAAGGACATGCGTGGGAAGAAGGATTAGAACCTGCAATTTCATTACTTCTGATGTATATAATACACTTTTGTTTGAAAACTGAACTTTTTTCATACATAACTGATTTTTATGCATACTCCTAGAACCTTTTTTTTTTCCTATCTTACGTATGCAAACATACCGCGGCAACGCGCGGGCTCAAATCCTCGTATATATACTAAAAGGCATTTGCTTAGGAACAGTAAATGTACTGTTCATAAGGAATTTACGAAAATGGTCCTTCAGGTTAGCTCTAAATCGCCCCGTTAGTCCTCCGTTACCGATCTTTTGCAAATTTAGTCCTTAATAACATTTTTTTTTACGATTGTTTTATTCCGAGTTTAAATTAAACACAACATTCCCGCAGCAACGCGCGGGGTGCCCCTGCTCGTTCATTCCAAAACTCGAAACAAACAACTTTCACTCCATGATTTCTTCCATTCCGGATTTGATTCCTACCTACCAAACACTTCCTACGTTCAAAACAAAACTCTGTGAATACTTATCAACTAAAGGGGAGACTAACGGAAGACTCGGTTAAAAAGCATTATCTCCGTCTATTATTGATTCTACTTATCCACTTCACTGACCATTCACGTCGATAACTACAAAGTAGAAACTAAAAACATAATACTAACTATATAAACAACAATAAGTGTAGTATGGTGAGCAATAGAAGCATTTACTCTATTGTTGAAAATCTGATTTTTGGCTCATTGATTTTGATCAATTTACACGATTTTGACAATATTTTTGCGTCGAGGACCCATAAAACCTTTGTTGTCCTCTTACATTGATATTGAAGGTTTTACACCTTTATGACTTTGATATGGTGCTGAAAAGCTTGTAAAAGCATATGATCGTGTTTAGACCTTTATGTCTTTGTAAAATTGTTGGATGGATTAAGTTGGTGAAATGAGATGATGACGGATATATTTCCCTATTGGTTTGATTTTGCCAGAATGATGGCTAAAAGTATTAGCTCTAACTGAACATTCACCCTCTTTTGATAAACAACTATTTCAACTTTTTTTGTGTTTGTAACTTTTTTTTATTTATTTTCCAATAATTATGTTTTTTAGTTACTTCTTTATCTGTTTTGCTTAAGCGAACCTCATTCAAGATTATAAACTTTTGCAAATCGAGCTCCCAGTATGTTGTTCAACCGGACTAACCGCCAGATTTTAAAACATTGTTAATTTTTATTTGTTTTTCAGATATCTTTATCTTAACCAGTTATCTAGATGCATTAGGGAAATACGTGTTCGGTAAGTCAAGCATTTTACCTAGCATTCACTTTATTGTGGAAAATCTGATTTTGTGCTCATTGATTTTCGTCAATTATAGTTAAGGTACTCTTTGATATGTTCATGCTTGTTGATGTTCGACTGAATGTATGTGGCCTGGAGAGATGATGGTTTATAAGATAGCTTTTGTCTTATATTGTGAAAGTAGTATTGTGTAGGGAAGTGTTCACATGAGTTTCATAAAAGCAAAACTATGAGCCTGCGGACAATTTTATGGTATGAGTAAGTTTTATGTTACACATTGTACAAACACTTGATAGCATTCCACGATCTCTTTATACAAGTTTTAGTCAAATCGCTTACCTGCTTCTACAAGCTGAACCATTTCATTGTGTATCTTTTTCTTGGTGTTGTCAAAATTGTGAAGATTAGTCAAATTATAAAGATTTGTTGTGAGCAAAAATGGGTAAGGATCCAGTGAGAAGAAACCTTAAAATGAGAAGAATGAGAAATAACTATAACTGCATATTTGAGATGCATCGACTTGAATTAGATGCATCTTTATTCATTTATATGCATCACAATTAGTTTCGAAAGTGATTTTGAAGTGAAAATGATGCAAAGTAGTACTAGCAACAAATTTAACTAGCAGAGAACGAAAAATACATAGGATTCGTCTAACTTGATAAAATGCATCTAATATATGTATATGCATCTAATTTTTAGCTAGAAAATATATTATAATACATCTAAAAGATTAGGGAGGCATCTAATTCAAATTCATGCATCTCTAATGTGTAGTTATAGTTATTTCGCATCCTTCTTATTTTAAGGATTCTTCTCATTTGATCCTTAGTCAAAATAGGTTTCTTTACATTCAAGTTACATTCAAGTTCGAATTGTGCTTCAAGAGTCATGTATTTTTATGCAATTTGAAAATCTCGTATGTTTTCTTTCACAATTCTTTAATGCCTTGTTAAATGGTTTTTCAACATTTTCTTGTAGTTTGGAGCTTTTTAAGAACGACGAAAGTAGTGTGTATTGAATTTTTGTTAAAGGTGTTTCCAAAATTGGATGTGATATATCAATTACCCTTTTTTACACGACCGTTAGTTAATTTTTTTAGTTTTTATTTTTTCAAATGACATCTCTTTTTTGACCCGTCTCTAACATTGTACGGAGTATCATTGTTATGAAAAATTTAGTAATGTTCTTTGTTTTACCTCTTGCCCATAAAAAGTTCTTTGTTTTACCCGGAATATTGTTCTTATATCGTCTTTTTAATTTTTCAGAACCAATCTTAGGCCTTGTTTGTTTTTTCAAAATAAGCTCTTATTGCCTCTTTTCACTTTTTTCCTCTGCGGGTGCGCAGAGGAACATGTTTGTTTTTTTTCAGACAAACGAGTTTCTTTCTCCTTCTTTTCTCTTCCAAAATTCAGACATCTTCTTCCTCTTATTACCTCTTCTTTCACTTCTTACCTCTTCATTCACTAACCCTACATCTCTTTCTCAATATCCATATTTTTGCGTTTTCGTTTTTTTTACGTTCTCGTCCGTTTTCGTTTTTTTTTTTCACGTTTTTGTCTATTTTTTTTTACGTTTTCGTCCGTTTTTTTACGTTTTCGTTTGTTTTTTTATTGTTTTTGCTCGTTTTTTTTAGGTTTTCGTCTTTTTTACGTTTTCTTCTATTTTTTTACATTTTCGCCCGTTTTTACGTTTTCGTCTATTTTTTTATTTTTTCGTCCGTTTTTTTACGTTTTCGTCTTTCATTGATGTTTTTGTCTGTTTTTTTTTTTGTTTGTTTTTTTTTTTTTTTTTTTTTTACGTTTTCATATGTTTTTTAACATAAAAAAACAGGCGAAAACATTAAAAAAACGGACAAAAATGTAAAAAACATACGAAAACGTAAAAAAATAAACGAAAACATAGAAAAACAGATAAAACTATAAAAAAAAAAGACGGTTGAAAACGTAAAAAAATGGACGAATACGCAACAAAACAGACGAAAACATAAAAAAAAAAACGAAAACGTAAAAAAAGGGGTCGAAAGGTAGACGAAAATATAAAAAAGGGACAAAAACCTTTAAAAAGAAACAAAAAAGTAAAAAAAGAATGTCTAAAACGTAAAAAAATTGACGAAAACGTAAAACAACAGACAAAAACGTAAAAAAATGGACGAAAACGTAAAAAAGGACGAAAACGTAAAAAAACAGACGAACACGTAAAAAACGGAAGAATGCTTAAAAAATGGAGAAAAACGTAAAAAAAACAGACAAAACGTAAAAACGGTAGAAAATGTACCAAAACGGTAACAAGCGGACGAAAACGTAAAAAAACTTGTAAAAAAGAAAAAGAAAAAAAAAAGTACTTTAATAGCACAAAAAATAGTATTGAAAAAAAAATAAAAGAAGTACTTCAATAACACAATAAACAAATGGTCTTCTTCTTGCAGATGAAGAGCTTATATGTACCTCTTCTTCTACAGACATGATTTGCAGATGAAGATGTAAAAGCTCTGAAAAAAACAAACGACACCTTAGTTTATGAAATTCTAACCGAGTAAAACTAGAACCATCAAATCACAAATTAATTGTCTTTTCAATTAAACACAAAACCAAAAATATCATGTAAAATTTTTAAAAAATGTTTGATAAAGCATTGGGCCGAACACAATAACTTCTCTTACAAAGTCTTTCTGCTCATCGTCCAACACATACTTTTAACCCTATCTAAACGTGTTGCTAATAATTGTTGCTTGATGGGAGGTTATTCATACTCAACCATAATCAAAACACTTGCCTAGAGAAATTGTTTGCTACAATATTCATCACAATCAATATACGCAAATGATTATTGGTTTGTAAATACCTCTCTATCAACTTATTTTATTTCTCTATTCTGACATTCAGCGTAAAGAAATAAAAATATAAATTGCATTTTACCACTCAAGTTTAGTAGGTCTGGTCCAACAAAACATATTGGCTGATTGTATGTAAGACCGAATTGAACCAAATTGCTATGAAAAAAAAAGGGTGAACTACCTACTAGAATGAAATATATCCCGTACAGTTTGGGCAATTTGTCATTACGGATCTTTCCATTATCCATTATGCTATTCCTAGATTGCAATTAACAAGTTACACCGATTTGCGAGATATATCTTAAGATTTTTAAAGTTCATCCACCATCTATTATAGACATCAAAGTTTTGAAGATAACTAAATTTTCAGCCCTCTTTGACCATTTTTCACTCTTTTTTGAAATCTAGCTAACAATTATACTATATTTGCATTACAACAACTTCACAAATGGTTATAGATGTAACTTAAACCAACCACTTAGGGTTCAACAATATCACAGAAAGGGTCGATAATGATCCAAAAGATACCTCGGTTGGGACACATACATCTGAGTCAAAATTTTGTTATCTTTAAATAATCCAACATGAAAAATCTCATTCATATTTTGTTCGGGAAGCATATCACAAATACCGCTTGATTAGGAGCTTTTTGAATTTCTTTTACCAATATTTTATACCAATCAATACATAAACGCTGACGCTCTATCTTTACAAACAATGAAACCAAACGGTAATTCATCTTCATGGCCAATTTAGATAGATTTCTTTCTTGTTATGCATAAGTATGGTGTGTCATTCTTATGCTAGGTTCGGTTTTATTCTTTGTTGGAGTGTTTGTTTAGACTTGTTGGGCTAAGTTGTTGGACTCACCCTCACCCGTTGTACTTAACTTTTTTTTTTTGAGAAATTTTTTACCGGGGAACCCTTTCCCCAAAAAAATTGAAAACCGTTAAAAATTAAAAGGTAATCGAAAAATATTTAATATCGTTACTTTACGTGATTTCAATGCTAGTGCGAAAATTGTGCCGGTTAGGCAGAATGAAACAATAAAGGGAATGAATGAACAATATAATGAGAGGGAATTGATTTGCACACATTAGTTATTGATTGGCACACTCCAATTCATGCATGTAACACTTGTACTATATTAACATTCTGCATTAACTGCTTGCACAACTGAGTGTGCAAATAAAAAGTTAGAGTGTGTGAATTATCTCCCATAATGAAATAACCATTAATTGAAGTCATTACTACTCCATTTTCATGTTAGTTCGAAATTAGCTATCTTCACATATTGTTTGATATGTTGAAAAGAACATGGTAAATGAATGAAATATGACAAATGTCATTCCATTTAAAAATGTTATGAAACAAAATATGGGGGCAAATGGGGAATGAAAATAACAGTTTTTAGTTTTTGACATAGCGAAATGCATCAAGTAATAAGTGAGTGTTTAGTTTGAGAGTATGAGTATGAAAGAATGTCTTTCATTCATAATAATATTGTTTGGTTAATTAGTTTTACTTTTGAAAATAGATATCAAACTCTCAAAACTAGCCATTTTCTAAACTCATTTGATCTTTTTCTAAACATATATTTGTGATGGTGGGGTGGAATTGACGAGTCACATATTCTTTAAATGAGGTTTATGTCACACCCCCAATTTACCTGAATGGCAGCGGAATAGAATACCTGGGGGTGACTGCCATAGCATCACAGTTACAGTTACATTGAACGACCTAAAGTGTCGTTTGGAAAATACGTCGTTTGATCATTACAACATTCAGAGTTTACAAAACATAGGTCCCAAAAGGTGTTGCAAGTTTATAAAAAAAATAAGTCATGCTAGATCAAACGTTTCATAAGTGTAGAAAATATAGTGAGACGCGTCGACCCCGCGACTCCATGAAGATCCAAATGCATGCAACATGAGCTACCTTAATAACTTGAAAATACATTGCTAAAACGGTCAACATAAAGTTGGTGAATAATCATAGGTTTATAAGTTAAATCGGATGTACAATAGCCATAAGTAAAAAAAAGTAAAGTAATAAGATTTCAGTAATAAAATTTACATTGGCTCTTAAGCTCATGACCCCGAAGCTAGACGCAATTAAATTGGCCCCAAATGAGTGTTTACAAGACACTCTAAATATATTAGACATGAAATGCATCCGTAATCCCGTTGGAGCAACCCAAACACGGATGGAGGAGTCACCCTCAATAGATCTATTCACTCACTCTCGCTTGTAGATTAATTAACGGTCCATGATAGTAAAGGGGACTTGTCGTGACATGGTAATAAGGCAACTTAAGCAATGTAAGGAATTTATGCTTTGGCATGTACAAAAATAAGTGATGCAATGTATTCTCCCCCGTAGGATTTGAAATCAAAATATTGAATTAAAACGGGGCTATGAAAACTCACCTGAAGTGATGATACTATGACGTGAAATGATATGGACAATAAGGCACGAATATTAGCCGCAACCTAATATAAGTAATAACGATCTACTTTAGATCATGACGTGATGTAATGAATGCACATGCACATGATGCCTATACCACTCTTAACTTGATAATACTAGTTGTTGTCAAAGTAAAATATTGTCCATACGTAGGAAAAATAAGTCTAACTAGACTTATAAAAACTAGTCGTAATATATCGTATATAAAATGTTAGTGTTGTATTCATCGTTTTGAAAACCTTGAAATGACATCTATTAGTCGTATAAATAAGCTTTGGGTCATACGTACTTCATTGGTTAAAAATATAGCTCTTTAACAATATATCTAGAAAATATAGTATTTAGTACGATAGATTATTATTTCTATTAGTGGCTGCCAAATTATATAGTTTTGATGATTTTGAAACGTGTATATCTTTGTCGTTATAAGTTCATTTTCCTCGTTCTTTATATCCACGGATTCGTTTTAACGTATACTAATATATTTTTGATGATTCGGCTCCTTTAAGTTACATCTAACGCCTCTCTTTGTCCGTCGAAAATTGTCCAACAGCACGTTAAATTTTCAGAAAATAGTTTTCGTCGTTAAACTTGCAAAAATCATATCTCCTTTGTTATAAACTCGTTTTAATCCGTTCTTTCGCCCACGGCTTCGTTTTTGAAGTATTTTCTAAATCTTTGGTCCAAAATTTCCCAAAACCCACTGAGTTTCCCACGTTTTTAAAATAAGGACAGTAGGTATATATATAGTTTCAAAAATCATTTTCCTAGTTTCAAACTTGTTTCAAATCTAACCAAATCACTTTCAATCACCACCAAACTAATTTATTCTTACCATACACCTTCTTAGGGTGTCATGGGTTCCTAAAGATCATCCACCAAGTTAATCTACCAAGGATCTACCTATTATCCATTTCTAAGGCTTAAAAGATATAAAAGTTTTAAAAAGAGTGGTATAAACTAGCATATGCATGAAATCTTGTATAAAAATCATATGATTATGATAATAACTTGGAAAAATTATAAAAATGAGTTTGACATACTTACTTTGAAAGATTATTGAGATTTGGAGATGAAAACCTATAAAACCTTGAGTTTTTATTTCAAAACCCTAACAAGGAGTACTAGATGATCTTGTTTATGTCTTGATCTTGGAAAATCTATGGTTTTTGCCTTCTTTTTGATCCATGGCCGATCCACAAGGATGAAGAGAAAGAGAAAATTGATTTTTGCTAGTTTGTTTTTGTAAAGAATGAAGTAGTAAAATTGGTTTAGGACACTTAGTAAAATATCTAGTAAAATATCTAGTTTAGGGTATGATTGTAATTAAATGCTCAAGGTGAAGTCAAGGAGGGGGGGGGGGGGGGGGGCACATGGCATAAGGATGAGTGTTGGGGAAGCTTGATATTATCTAGTTGTTTTGTGTATCTATTAGGTGTTATCAGGTACCGAGTTAACTAAAAATAAATCGTGACGAGTTGAAATAAAATATGACAAAGTTAATCGGGATATAATAAAGTCATAAAAGTTGTGAAAATATATCGGGTACAAGTATTGGGTGTTTGGATAATTATTGTTTAGTTTCTACGAAAACCGTCGTAATTATAATAAACTTACGATATAAATTAAATAAATTTCCAAAATACCGGGTAAATGAATTTTATAATCTTTGTGATATTGTAAGGAGTTTAAAAATATATCGGAATCATTGTGGGGATTGTCAGATATGTTAGTCATATTTATTAATCGTACGTAACGTTTATCTAAAAATAAATATACGTAAAACGTTAAATATACCGAAAATATTAATTTGAATATTCTACGAGTGGTATAGTATGCAAATGCTATTCTGGTGAAATGTAGACTATTTCTAGTCCGTATGAAATGTCCCTACTGATAAAGCATGAATTCGCACCTGAACCAATTCGGTTACGCGAATTTAAATATCCGTAAACTAAATTTACGATGAAATGAGTAATGCACATGAATAGTGTTTTTCTCCCGGGAATGAATAGTGTTTTGTGAATAGTAATATTTCTGAACGCTTCTCGGAAAATCAAATTGACCTCAAAATTGATGAATAGTAAATGATGAATAGTGTTTTGATGAATAGTAAATTGTCGAAGTTCGGGAAATGACCTGAAATGGTGAGTTGTGACAGTTTACATATCTCGCCGAGGCATTTCTATAGAGTCTTTGTCTTGTCCTATTTGTGATGGTGGGGTGGAATCGACGAGTCACATATTCTTTAAATGAGGCTTTACATATCTCGTCGAGGAATTTCTATAGAGTCTTTGTCTTGTCCTATTTGTGATGGTGGGTTGGAATCGACGAGTCACATATTCTTTAAATGCTGCTTGGTTCGTCAGTTGCTGGGAAGATTGCCAGATGGTGGAACGTTGATATCCTTGTTTTAGATTCGTATGAAGATTGGTTGACCTGGATGTTATCTTTGAGGCTTACAGTTAAACACAAAATGATGCTTGAAAGTATATTTTACACGTTATGGTGGTTGATATGGTCCTATCGCAACAAATTGTTATTTGAGTCTAAAGCTCCTAAGAAGGCATTAATTTTTGACAATGTTGTTTCTAACGCATTTTATTGGTGTAAGTATAGATGTAAAGCCTCGTTTAATTGGGACCATTGGCTCAAAAACCCTTACTTGATTTCGGTGTAACTCTAGCTTCTTGCTAATTTTTGTGAATACATTGTTGTTCAAAAATTTTTTTTTTTTCTTTCTAAACCTATATTTAGGGCCCGTTTGCTTTGAGCTTTTTGCTCAAAAGGTTAGGACTCAAAGTAAATAATAATAATAATAATAATAATAATAATAATAAATAAATTAATAAATAAAATATTTGGTTGTAATTCATAGGGTTTAAAAAAAGTTCGCAACCCAACATACAAGGTTATATACAAATCCGGACCACCCTACCTACTTTTCTCTTTCTATCCATTAACTTTGTTTTTACTCCGTATCTCTTATTTTATTTGTGTACTTTTTTCTCATTGGTTATTTTTAAACAAGTATGAACCACCTTATTATATTTTATTATTTACTAATAATTTAAATATTTTATAATACATTTTCTCTGTCCTACATCAAATCTTAATCCAAATCAAAATCCTAATCCTAAACCCGTCTACAAACCAAGCGGGCCTTTATTCTCATAACCATAGTCATTCTCCCTACAAACCAAACACCCCCAAATCAATTATATTATACTATATTACATTTATCAAGAGCTTATGAATAGTGTAACTTAGCCAAGTTTCTATAGCCACACTTTGTGGTACAAGCATGTTAGCATGCTTTACTATGAAAATTGCTCCTCCACAGATTTTTTTTAATTACTACATTTCAAAGTCTTCTTCCACGCCCCCCCCCCCCCCCCCCCCCCCCACACACACACAGACAGACACACATATTAATCAACTATCAAAAAATATAACGGGGGTGTTCTTGAAGCTTCTTCCACACACACACACGCAAGCGCACATACACGCACACAATTATCAGATCACACTAACTCACAAATAGGTTTTCTCAATCTTTCTATGTGTGTGTTACTAGCACACATCAACCCAAAATAACACACGCGCAGAGACCAAATCGACCGCTTTTCTGAAATTAGGGTTACTCCAGGTACGTTTTTTATTTTGTTTATTATGGTTTACTTTTAGCTGATTAATAGAAATTAGGGTTTTGTTAGAATTTAGGGGTTTTGTTAATTTTGGTTTTTTCCCGGATTTTTTTGTATGTTCCCTTGCCGTTGTTGAGATCTTCAAGGTACTCCTTTGGTTATGTGATTAGATATCGTTTTGTGCATAGATAAAGATTAGAAGATAATGGGTTGATTTTGGGTATAAAAATGGTGGTAGCTTAGTAGAAAATAAATATTACCATTTTTGTGCATTATTTTTGGGTAACTACGGTTGGAAATTTTTGTATTTGCTTATCAAATCGTCCCTTTGATTGTGTTCTTTTTCAATGAATCTTTTACATATGGTAGTAGCATAAACCATGTTTGTAAATTTTGAGGAAATTTTAGTACATTCATTACACAGGGGCTCAATGAGTTACTAATATTGAAGTTTAATCAATCCTTAAGAATATGAATTCAGCTTCGACGTTGAGAATAATGGAAGTTGTCAATTTTTTTACTGATATCTTTCGATGCTTTATATTGTTTTGGTTGTTTTGTTTTTAAGGTTCCATTATTGATTTTTATCTTCAAAATACATTAATCTACTTATTTCTATATAAATCACAAAAAGAAAAATTCACCAGTTATTAAATTGATGTTTGTGTAGGTTCAGTTATGCTATATACTTGAGGACGACGGAAAATATGTCCTGGAAGAGCTTATATGCAGGGAAGGTATATTTTCTCATTATTTGAATACTTTCAAACAACAATTCGGTATGGATCAGTATACGAGACATCATGTACTCTTTAACTTTTTAGAGCATAACTTTATGATAAAAACCAATTGTTTGATGTAAAAAAGATTTCTTGAAATGGCCACACATAATGGGAATGACAATGGGAATTGCTAGAGGAATTCAGTTCTTGCACACCGGAACTGAACATGGGAATTTCAGGAATGATTTAAATATTGCAACGGTGTTGTTGGATGATGATAATCGTACTGCAAAAATCAGTATTTACAACATTTTGATATCCCCAAAGGTAACTTCTTGAAGCTTAATCACACTCAATAAGACATGATCTAACCTCTAGACGTTGAAAATTTTCTTAGCAGACAGGTTCGGAAAGCCCTCTAAACGCACACAACGCTTCTTCTCAGGTTTCACACAGGTATGACATCTGATTTTCATGAATGGTCTTTTTTTGTTTTATACTTTAAATTTCAAAAGAACGTAATGATGCTAGGTTTAGACTGTATATATTAGATCTAACTTCTAGACGTTGAAAATTTTCTTAGCAGACAGGTTCAGAAAGCCCTCTAAACGCACACAACGCTTCTTCTCAGGTTTCTCACAGGTATGACATTTGATTTTCATGAATGGTCTTTTTTTGTTTTATACTTTAAATTACAAAAGAACGTAATGATGCTAGGTTTAGACTGTATATATTAGATCTGACGGTTTTGACCCATTACCTAATGAATGGGTCAATTTGGGTTGTAGTGTACTTTTTTCGTTATGTACTTGTTTTTTTATAAGGGCAACTAATAACGTGGTGTGGATTACTTTTTTTTATACGGCATCTAATAAATAAAAAAAGGCATCTATATTGTTCTTTAAAGATGGTTATTAAGAAAAATTGGGTCTATATGATCCCTTGCTTATCCATTTACTAACATTTTTAAAAGCCAATAAGGCTCGCATTTTTCGGCTTATAAACTGCCTATCACCTTCAGCGTGCAACTCAAGCGCATAAACTCAGTATACTATGCTAAAAAAATGTGAGTTTATATCGACTTTTACAAATCTTAGTAAGCTAACAAAAACACCCCTTTAATATGTTACTAAAATTTGGGTCTATATGATCCGTTCTTTTGTAGGCTTACTTGACGAAGGTTGTCCACAGTGTTTAATCTTTTGATAAAAGGTCATTTTTTTATTGATATATATATTTTTTAATTTATTGATTTAGGCTTGCAAGTTCCAAGAATTGGGTGCTCTTAGAATTTGATGCCTTTGTGGGGTGAAGATGGTTAAGAAAGAGAACAACTGAAATTAATTCCAGGTCTGGCTCTACCAGAATCAATAGGAGAAAATAATTAGTAAGTAGAACTGTAACAAGATTTAAAGATAACGCCTCAAGAATCCAACGATCGTTATCGAATTACACTTAATCAAGGTATGCTACTCTACTGGGAAAAGGTAGATGGCTATATATCTGTTTACGATAGTATTTAACTTCAATGCTTAAATGCCGTTTTTTTAGGCTGGATTGTTATATCTAGATTCAATGTTCTCAAGTAAACCTTATTTTTTTTAAAACGAATGATACAGGTGCAAAACCACGGGCAACACAGTGACAAACCTGCTCGCCGAAACATATCAGATGATCGTTGGATAACAGAATATTGTAGTTTAACATAAACATGTTTGCATAGTTGTGTTTATGGCCGTTGGATAACAGCCTAAAATACAATATAACATGAAAAAAAGGTAGCCTCCATCTAATTTATTATTAATTTCGTGTGTCTAAATTATCCAGGTTTGTTTATATATACTGGATATAGTTCTTGAACTAACACGTATTTTTCACAGGTCAAGACTTTGTTTAAACCCAATTCTCATGACCAGCTGAGAAAAGTTGCTAGCGCTCAATTAAACGACGTCGCAATACATCTTGCACGCAAGAGTGTTGGTTTCAAAGTTACACAAGCAACTTTAGATTTTGTTTTAAAGGACAATTGTTATTTAGTTTATGAAATTCTAACCGAGTAAAACTAGAACAATCAAATCACAAATTAATTGTCTTTTCAATTAAACACAAAACCAAAAATATCATGTAAAATTTTTAAAAATTGTTTGATAAAGCATTGGGCCGAACACAATAACTTCTCTTACAAAGTCTTTCTGCTCATCGTCCAACACATACTTTTAACCCTATCTAAACATGTTGCTAATACTTGTTGCTTGATGGGAGGTTATTCATACTCAACCATAATCAAAACACTTGCCTAGAGAAATTGTTTGCTACAATATTCATCACAATCAATATACGCAAATGATTATTGGTTTGTAAATACCTCACTATCAACTTATTTTATTTCTCTATTCTGACATTCAGCGTAAAGAAATAAAAATATAAATTGCATTTTACCACTCAAGTTTAGTAGGTCCGGTCCAACAAAACATATTGGCTGATTGTATGTAAGACCGAATTGAACCAAATTGCTATGAAAAAAAAAGGGTGAACTACCTACTAGAATGAAATATATCCCGTACAGTTTGGGCAATTTGTCATTACGGATCTTTCCATTATCCATTATGCTAGTCCTAGATTGCAATTAACAAGTTACACCGATTTGCGAGCTATATCTTAAGATTTTTAATGGTCATCCACCATCTATTATAGACATCAAAGTTTTGAAGATAACTAAATTTTCAGCCCTCTTTGACCATTTTTCACTCGTTTTTTAAATCTAGCTAACAATTATACTATATTTGCATTACAACAACTTCACAAATGGTTATAGATGTAACTTAAACCAACCACTTAGGGTTCAACAATGTCACAGAAAGGGTCGATAATGATCCAAAATATACCTCGGTTGGGACACATACATCTGAGTCAAAATTTTGTTATCTTTAAATAATCCAAACATGAAAAATCTCATTCATATTTCGTTCGGGAAGCATATCACAAATACCGCTTGATTAGGAGCTTTTTGGTTTTCTTTTACCAATATTTTATACCAATTACATAAACGCTGACGCTCTATCTTTACAAACAATGAAACCAAACGCTAATTCATCTTCATGGCCAAATTAGATAGGTTTCTTTCTTGTTATGCATAAGTATGGTGTGTCATTCTTATGCTAGGTTCGGTTTTATTCTTTGTTGGAGTGTTTGTTTAGACTTATTGGGCTAAGTTGTTGGACTCACTCTCAACCGTTGTACTTAACTTTTTTTTTTTTGAGAAATTTTTTATCGGGGAACCCTTTCCCCCCAAAAATTGAAAACCGTTAAAAATTAAAAGGTAATCGAAAAATATTTAATATCGTTACTTTACGTGATTTCAATGCTAGTGCTAAAATTGTGCCGGTTAGGCAGAATGAAACAATAAAGGGAATGAATGAACAATATAATGAGAGGGAATTGATTTGCACACATTAGTTATTGATTGGCACACTCCAATTCATGCATGTAAGACTTGTACTATATTAACATTCTGCATTAACTGCTTGCACAACTGAGTGTGCAAATAAAAAGTTAGAGTGTGCGAATCATCTTCCATAATGAAATAACCATTAATTGAAGTCATTACTACTCCATTTTCATGTTAGTTCGAAATTAGCTATCCTCACATATTGTTTGATATGTTGAAAAGAACATGGTAAATGAATGAAATATGACAAATGTCATTCCATTTAAAAATGTAATGAAACAAAATATGGGGGCAAATGTGGAATGAAAATAACAGTTTTTAGTTTTTGACATAGCGAAATGCATCAAGTAATAAGTGAGTGTTTAGTTTGAGAGTATGAGTATGAAAGAATGTCTTTCATTCATAATAATATTGTTTGGTTAATTAGTTTTACTTTTGAAAATAGATATCAAACTCTCAAAACTAGCCATTTTCTAAACTCATTTGATCTATTTCTAAACATATATTTGTGATGGTGGGGTGGAATTGACGAGTCACATATTCTTTAAATGAGGTTTACATATCTCGCCGAGGCATTTCTATAGAGTTTTGTCTTGTCCTATTTGTGATGGTGGGGTGGAATCGACGAGTCACATATTCTTTAAATGAGGCTTGGTTCGTCAGGTTGCTGGGAAGATTGCCAGATGGTGGAATGTTTGTTGACATAAATAATGTCTTAAAACATTGTTAACATATTAAAAATGTCTCTATGTTTTGATAATTACAAAACATAAACTCATTAATCTAAAACTTATGACGTAAACAAGTTTTTAGTGCTTAATATTTGTCTTTGCTTCCATATCACTTAAGGTATGAATAAACAAAGGGTTTATTACATTTCATAATCAAAGGAAATTTTTCTAATCACTAGAATTTTTATAAAATGTATTAAACATCTTATATCTTTTACAAAATTACTTTTGGAATTAAAAGAATATGTTTAATTCATTATAAATATATGATTTCAAATTTCCAACCAAAAATGGCAAATTCTATCCAGAAAAATATTCCCCACTAAAAGACAAGAAAAACCAACGTTCTGAAGGGGTGGCCCCCTTAATTCCTTAGGCGGCCCCCTTAATCATTAAGGGGACCGGCCACTAATTAAGGGGACCGGCCACGCTCTATAACAGTATTTTTCTCCCCTATAAATACTGGTTCACTCCTCAGAATTTTCTCACCTTTTGCACTTCTAAACTTTCTGATCTAGATCCATTTCTCTACTCTCTTATCCTTTGATCATAAGTGTATAATTCTTTGTTTCAAAGTGATTCAATTCTCATCCCCTCAAGTGCAAGAGAAGAATACTTCTATCCCTCAAGACAAGAAGTATTACAACTTGTTGTGATCTCCACATCCAAGTTGTTGGTGCATCATCAAAGATCATTTACATTATTCTTTGTGAAGTTGTGAATATTTGATTGTAGATAGTTGTGTTAGATATAGATTGTGTGATTAGTTAGTTGCTTGGTGTGAAGAAGAAAAGTTAGGAACTAGATTGGTGTGAAGAAGATAGGTGTGGAGTAGTTAGTTGTGAAGTAGATTGATTTGAAGAAGTTGTGTAGAAGTTGTGACTTAGGTGTGACGAAGTTGTGGTGTGAAAATTGGTGTGTACGGTTTTCTCCGCCATAAGGGAGCTTGTTGATATAGTGAAGAAAACTCTCGAGTTAGGTGCTCGGGGAGTGGAGTAGGGTAAGGAAGGTGTCCTTGTAGCCGAACCACTATAAATCTCTTGTCTCGCGGTTCGATCTTTCCATCTCTTACTTATTTCATTACTTATCATTGTTATATATTGTGTATTGTTAATTGTTTATATTGTACAAGACTTGAGATCACATATTATCGAATCTAAGTTTTTAAAAGCTAAGAAAATACTAAGACTATCTTTTATAACGAATTAAAAAGACGTAAAACTATTCAACCCCCCTTCTAGTTTTCCACAATTGGTATCAAGAGCCACGTCTAGCAAGATTTTTAAAATATATTGTATTTTAAAACTTGTAACGATCTATGGAATCTGAAAAATATTTAGAAGGGCAATCTTTGCAAAGACCACCACTATTTGAAAGTGATGGATTTTTATATTGGAAAATTAGATTCGAAACGTATGTGAAATCAAAAGATCTTGATCTTTGGCATATTATTACCTTTAGTGATTTCCTCCTATTCAATATAATGTTGAAACTAAAATGAATGAAATTGTATCCTTTGAAGAACAAAATGATGATTTGAAAAAGAAATTAGCAAAAAATAATGAGGCTAAAATGGTAATTTATAATGCGTTACCACGCAAAGAATATGAAAGAATTTTTATGTGTAAAACCGCCAAAGAAATTTTGGATTCTTTACTAATTACTCACCAAGGTAATAGCCAAGTCAAAGATAATAAAATAGATCTTCTTGTACAACAATATGAACAATTTACGATTCCGGAAGAGGAATCAATTGATAATGCTTTTGCTAAGTTTAACACTATCATCACAAGTTTAAAAGCACTTGATGAGACATTTTCTAGTAAAAATTGTGTTAGGAAATTTCTTAGGACATTGCATCCAAAATGGCGAGCTAAGGTCACGACAATTGAAGAATCAAAGAACTTGATGACGTTATCACTAGATGAACTAATTGGCAACTTGAAGGTTCATGAAGAAATCATAAGAAGAGATTCGGAAACGGTAAAGTCAAGAAAGAACAAACCAAATCCATTGCTCTAAAAGCCAAAAAGGAACCTAGTGATGATGATGATTCAAGTGACGAAAGTGAAGACGAAGAATATGCAATGGCCGTAAGAGAATTCAAGAAGTTCTTCAAGAGACGAGGAAGATTTACTAGATCATCACGAGACGAAAGAAAAGCATTCCAAAGGAATAGAAGTGACAACTACGGGAAAAGAAAGTGCTTTAGATGTGGAAGTCCAAATCATCTCATTGGCGAATGTCTAAAGCCACCGGGTTATGAAAGTCAAGGTGCTTTTGTTAGTGGAACATGGAGTGATAGTGACAAAGAAGAAGTTGAAAATCCAAGAGACGAAAAGTGTTTTATGGCAAAAGAAACCGACGAAATATGTTTAGGAATTGACTTGGAACCTGACGAATGGATCAACGATAGCGGATGTTCGAGGCACATGACAGGGAACCGCAAGCTATTCTCTACATACAAGGCATACAATGGAGGTAACGTTATTTTCGGTAGTGACTTACGTGGAAAAATCATTGGCAAAGGTACGATTTCTCAAGACTCACTTACTATTGAAAATGTAGAGCATGTAGATAAATTAACATATAACTTGCTTAGTGTAGGACAAATATGTGATAATAAATGTAGAGTCACATTTACCGAAGATGATAGCGAAATAGTTAAGAATGGAAAAATTATAGGTAGAGGAATTAGGAAAGGTGGCATATATGTTATGAAACTAGGAAACAAACCTGAGGATAGGATATGCCTAACGACCCTAGATGAAAACTCTACATTGTGGCATAGGAGATTAGGATATGCTAACATGCAACAAATACAATCTTTGGCCTCTAAGGAATTAGTTAGAAATTTGCCTAATCTAAAATATGACAAGCATTTTTGTGATGCATGTAAAATTGGAAAACAAGCTCATGCTAGTCACAAAGCTAAGAATATAGTATCCACTACTAGGTGCCTAGAATTATTACATATGGATCTTTTTGGTTCATCCGCTGTGCGGAGCTATGGAGGAAACAAATATACCTTAGTAATAGTAGATGACTACTCACGATACACGTGGACTAGGTTTTTAAGTGACAAAACCCAAGCCTTTGAAAAATTCGAAATATTTAGTAAAATGATTCAAAATAAATTAGGATGCTCAATAGTTGCCATTAGGACGGACCATGGTAGGGAATTTGATAACGATGTACAATTCGGAAAATATTGTGAGTTAAATGGAATATCTCACAATTTCTCCGCTCCTCGTACTCCTCAATCAAATGGCGTAGTAGAAAGAAAAAATAGGTCATTACAAGAAATGAGTAGAATTATGTTAAATGAACAATCCATCCCACAAAAATTTTGGTGTCACGCCGTAGATACATCAACTTATATTTTAAATAGGGTATCAATTAGAAGAATTCTAGGAAAAACTCCTTATGAGTTATTAAGAGGTAGAAAACCAAACTTAAGCTACTTTAGGGTATTTGGAAGTAAATGCTATATTTTAAACACTAAGGACTACCTCACTAAGTTTGATTCAAAATCATATGAAGGAATATTTTTAGGATACTCACAAAATAGCAAAGCATATATAATACTTAACAAACACTCCATGAAAGTATAGGAATCACTAAATGTAACATTTGATGAAACACCACCACCTCCTAAAACATTACCTTTAGAAGATGATGATTTAGTCGTAGATGAAGCTATTGAGATTAGTAAAACAAAACCCATAGGAAATGATAATGAAGACATTCACTTAGAAAATAACGAAACTGTTAATATTAAAGAATCTAGATCACATCCATTAGATAATATAATAGGACATCTTAACCAAAGAACCCTTAGGTCACAAGCCCAAGATAAAAACAATTTCTTTTGTTTCCTCTCAGCAATAGAACCTAAGAATATTAGCGAGGCTTTAAAGGATGAAAGTTGGGTTATAGCTATGCAAGAAGAATTAAATCAATTTAAGGCAAATGATGTTTGAGAATTAGTCCCAAATCCAAAGGATATGATCATCATAGGAACCAAATGGGTATATAGGAATAAGTTAGACGAGAATGGAATAGTTACTAGGAATAAAGCTAGGTTAGTTGCCCAAGGTTATAATCAACAAGAAGGAATTGATTTTGACGAAACTTATGCCCCCGTAGCTAGACTAGAATCAATTAGGATATTACTTGCCTATGCTTGCGCCCTAGATTTTAAGTTATTCCAAACGGATGTGAAAAGTGCATTCCTTAACGGTTTTATCAATGAGGAGGTATATGTGGCACAACCTCCAGGATTCATTGACTTCGCAAAACCTGATTATGTTTATAAGTTAAAGAAAGCTTTGTATGGACTCAAACAAGCTCCCAAAGCTTGGTATGATCAATTAAATGCTTTTCTTATTAAACATGATTATTCCATGGGAATGGTAGATAACACTCTTTTCACTAAAAGGAAAGACCCAAATCTCATCATTGTCCAAATATATGTTGATGACATTATATTTGGATCTACTTGTCAAGACATGTGTGATGAATTTTCCAAAATCATGCATGATGAGTTTGAGATGAGTATGATGGGTGAACTTAACTTCTTCCTAGGATTACAAATAAAATAATTAGAAGATGGAATATTTTTTAACCAATCTAAGTACATTAAGGAAATGCTTAAGAAATTTGGCCTAGAAGACTCAAAACCCATGAAAACTCCCATGTCTACGGAGGTAAAGCTCATGATTCGTGTGAAAACCAATTATAATAATTATAGTATAGTATCGAAGTGATCCGCGTAAAATACGGATCACCCGAGTCGTTTTCCAACGAAGGCGAATGGCTCGATTCGTGAAATCGAGAATATCGATTCGTGAAATCGTGAATTGTAAAGTGAGAAAATGAGAAATAGCAATCAAATAGTTCACGTAATCACAAACAAGTATGAAATATGCAAAGATTACAAGCTAATTATGCACCGAAATGAAAAACGTAAAAACGAAAACGCAACCGTAAAATTTAAAACGTAACGTATGACGAAAAATGATCCTACGAACTTGGAAATATTTTCTAAAATTTCTAAACTAATAAAAAGAATTTTAAGAAAAAGAAAAATATTTTTTAAACTTTTTATTTATTTTCTAGAATTAATTTCCTATTTTTGGAATTAAAAATAAAGAAAAATAGAAAAATAATTTGGAAAAATGAAAATTAAATTCTAAAAATTCTAGAATATTAATAAAGAAATTCTAAAAATATTTTTGTAATTTTCTGACCTTTTTCTGACTTTTTATGAATTATTGGCAATTAAAAACTATTTAAAAATAGAAAATAATCAAAATAAAATAGGAAAAATAGTAAAAGGCTTTAGAAAAATCTGGAAAAATTCCAGAAAATCAAAAATAATAAAAGAAACTGAGAATAAAAATTTGAAACAAAAATCAGCTATGGAACTGCTTATTTAGAGAAAACTGCTTATCTCAAGTGCTTATTAATAAGCACTTGAGATCCAATCACTATGAAACTTAACACTCAGACTGAAAATGATGTAATGAACTCTGATATGAAAGAAAATGACCAAGTTATAGCTCAAAAACCGCAGATACTCAAAATTTGAAGCAATAAGCTAAAAAATAAGCTCAAATATACTAGCAGTATAAGCTCGAAACTGATCAGAAGCAAAGTAAAGGTTCTAAACTCTCAACCTACTCCTAAATGACTTAGATTCAATAACAAATCTCAAACACTAGCACAGAATCACGAGAGCAGTCCTAATAAGTAAAAAGCATTTCAGTCTCACACAGTCAACTAGACAAGCAAGTTAAGCTGATCTAATAAGCTCAATTCTCAGAACTTATGGGGGCAAGAGTTACACTACCTAACATACTATCTAGAAAACTTAAAAAATCTATGGCAGTATCACCAATTGATATCTAACTGAGGCAAAATTCAGCAGCCCATAATCAAATGTCCAATGCTACAGTTGACTTATTAAAGTCCTACACCATTTGACTTAATCTACTTTCTACAGCTTAATTATATTTTAACTGGTTATAATAAGCTAAACTAATGTTATATTTAGCTCCTTAGAACTAAAATAAAACAAAACCACTAAATTACACTAACAGATTTCAGATTTATCGAACAGTTATGCTATAGTGAAACTTACTTTGACTTTTATAAATGATCCTACTATTTTTATGTTCTAACTAACTATATAAAACCTAAGTTAAACTACTTATAACAGTAAACCAGCAGATAGAACAATGTCGAAACCAATGACTGCTTAATCCAAACACCCTTACAACTGTCAAAATCCACTATTCCTAACTGATATAGCCTCTATTATCCTCAACAAGAATCAAACAAAATCACAATACTGTAATCTAAGCTATATTATCAGAAATCAACAACAATAAACAACTGAATCAGTAAACAACTCAGATCCACAAAAACAGATACTAAACTATGCTATACTACACAGAATCAGAAACAACTCACTACTGATCTAAACAACTAAAATAACAATTCAAATCACAATTAAAACAATAGAACTCAGCTGAATCATACAGATACTCAAAAATCAATTTATACTAATTGATAAAGTAAAAGGAACAACGGAACTTACAAACCAATTCACCTCAGCTAAACAGAGGTGATTCACTATGCTAGCATGTCTCTTGACAGGCTGAGTACTTCCCAAGCTTACTCAAACATGTCCAATTCCACCACAAACAAATCAATCCAAACTCTTGACCAAATATTTGACCAAATACTTATGAATAATAAAACTGCAAACTATTCTTTCTCAAACTTATGTAAAGCTGAATTTAGATGTGACAAGCAAATATTCAGCTCATTTAAAAGCTGAATACTACAAATCTATTTCTATATTTTTTTTATTGATTTTCTGTTTTTATAAAATTAGTTGAAATTAAATGAAAACAGATTTGTAACTAGAGTAATTTGACAGATAATGAAATAATGAGACTGAAATAAGAACTGAACAATAAGCAATAAAAGTTTAATAAGCTGAGTTGATTAATAAAGAAACTTCATTGAAATGAAAAGAGATTACAAGTAAACTAAGCTAAGTACAATCAAAATAAAAATTGGCAGAGTTTTGCTAGCCTAAAAACTCCACACCTAATTACAAAAGCCTAACCATCTATTTATAGGATGTGAGAAGGGATGAGCTCACGGATTGCCATGTTGGCAATCCGTGTGGTGTGTTTCTTCATGCCATTCCTGAGCCCTTGGATCTTTATCAATCATTGCCCCCTTGATAATAGCCCTTAGATCTTCTTTGGTGACGCGTTCCAACAAATCAAAGCCTGCCACGTTATCCCCTTGTGTGCTTGTTTGTTCTGACAAGCTCTGACCTTCTAGAATACCTTCTTAAATGACTGATTGGCCCTTAATTGCTGTAATTATGGACGAGATAATTCTAGGGTTCTTAATTCACTGTAGCGTGAATAGTATTTTCTGGGGTGAGGGTTAATTTGGGGGTGAAATAGGCGGGGTGGGATTTTGTATGTTTTATTATTTCTAATGCGTTGACTGATTAAAAAGGAATGGGTTGACCGGGTATTTGTTGTGGGCTCGGGTAAAAATTGGTTAAGGGTTGGGCTTTGGATTTTTATTAGTAAACTTGGATTTGTACATTGGGCTAAAAAATCATGGATCAAACTTGTATTATTTTCAGATTTTTGGAGTAAAATGTATAAGGACCAATTATGTCAACTTCTAAACTCCAAGGGCTGATCTTGACATTCTTCAAAAATATAATCCAGGGACTATACTTGCCAAGTCTGAGTAAATAGAGGACTGAAACTGATTCTTGGATTCCCGGCTTTGACTTTTTGACCATCTTCAACTCTCGTGCTCGGTTTTACCGGTTATTGTGTGATTTCCGTCATTTTGTAAAATATCCGTACCTGCATATCACAAACACAAAAACACATGTTTTCTTGGCATTTGTTAGCTCAAATAGTCGTTTTGGGTAGGTAATTGGCCATAAAATGGTGAGTAAATAAGCACTCACCAAAATCCCCCCGACTAAGGTATTGCCGTGTCCTCACGCAATGTGATCAATTCACGCTTTTGGGATAAATAATTTTCAAAACTCTTCCTACTGACTTTGAAAAGTAGCAAGGAGGTTCGAAAGAAGTAATAAAATCATTTAATCCCGAAAACGCTCCGTTTTCCAAAATTTTTCCTTTTATTTCTTTATTCCACTTTCACTTCTATTTTTTTTTTTTCATACTTCAAATTTGTGACGGTTTGTTGAACTTTCATTATCTTGCAATAATTATTAGGGTCAACGAGTAGAAACACTTCTATTAAAGAAGCGACCATACGGATAAAAATCGTCATCCTTGATTTTTCACGAGTCCCCAAACTAAGCTTACAAACGAGATCACAACTTATCTACAAATTAGATGCTAACACTACTCATAATAGTTACTTGTGAAACTTCTTACTCCCATTTCCTAGGTTTTGTATCTCAATATTTTATTTTGTTGAGAAATGAATTGCTTCATATTTTCTCGTTTCGATAATTTTTAAGTCCGATAGTGATACCTAAGTTAAAACGATAAGTAGTTATTCATTTTCTCTTAAGAACCACTGCAATAGAAATTCGGTCCATTTCAAGGAATTAGGGGTACATACAATATCAAGAATATAAGTTGCGGAGTACGATCACGTGCACCTCATGTGACTGATTACTAATCACTTATCACATGCACCTCACGCGCCAACAACTTATTGATACATACATAGCTTTTATTCAACAATACTACAACTTTCATTTTTTTCATTTTTCATACTTTTGATACTTTTTTCTTTCTTGATTTTTTTCTCAATACATTAATGGAAGCTTAACGGGTAGCTCCAAAACCACATAGATAATAAACTTTTGACTTTTGATTTTTTTCACTTTTCGCTCTTATTTTTGGTGTTCCTTGATATGTACCCAACTTCTAAAGCAAAAATTCTCTTAAGAAAACAAAGAACTAAATATTATTCAAACCGAAATACCACTAATTAACCTAGAACATCTATTATATATTGGTGACGTATCTGATGGGAGTAAAAAGCCACAAGTACCTCTCATGAGCTCTAAAGAGAACCACTACTCTACGTTTAGCATCTAACTTCTAAATAAACTCTATCATTTCTCGCTCTTCGCAATTTAAGATTCCAAATAATGAAACCAGTAAATACTTAGCCGATAATCAGCCACGCATATATAAAGTCAGTTACGGAAACTTGCAAATTCTAGAAGAAGAATTCGCGTTTTCTAGCTTCTGATGTAAAAGACTAGCGAAAGCTTTTAAGCTGCGCATGTATAAAGTCAAGTACGGGAACTTGCAGATTCTTAAGAAAGAATTCGCATTTTATAGCTCCTAGTGTACAAAACTAGCACAAGATTATGTGATTATCATTGGTTAAGGGAACAAGCTAGGGCTTAACATGCCCGGTCAAGTCAAAATATTTATTCCTACTCTCGCCAGCAAGAAAGTCAACAAGGTGTCAAAACACTTATTCAAACTTTATTATATTTTTGCACATCTTTTTCAACTTTTTCTCATTTTTTTTTTTTTACTTTTTCATCAAAATTTTTGAAATTTTTCAATTTTTTCAATTTTTTATTTTTGGTGGAAAAACGGAATTGCGTGAGTTCATGACATGTGAAACATGCAAGGTCAAAATCGAATCGAAGATTCACCCTCCCCCCGACTAGAACGAAACATTGTCCTCAATGTTTTATGGGTTAAGGTAATCCTAACAAAATTTTAGGCCGTTTATTAATTATGCCAAAGAAAACGTTAGTCGATAAGATTTAACGGATATAGGATTTCCAAGTAGCACCGATAAGTGAGACTCCAAGTGAAGAGATAACGAGCACGAGAGTCATCATAAATCATGGACAATCCTGAACAAACATCACAAACAACCACGAAACACAAGAGTAGAAAAGGCACCCCCTCCTCACATTAGGTGTTAGAAAATAGAAAATAAGAAGATGAAATTGGATAAGCATGGGTTGCCACCCACGAAGCGCTTGTTTTTGTTTTCCGAGTCACATGAGCTTGACTCGATCCCCGAATTAATTCGTCCTTGGGGAAAAACCGTGGAAAAATAATCTCATTCAGGCTTTCATTCAAAATATTTTGAAAAACTTATGACGTATTTGAAAGTTCCATCCCGAATAGATAACCGCTGGTATGTTAATTTTGAAAACTTTGAAAAACGATACCAGGGTCAAAAACAACATCCTCACTCCCCACTGAGTGAAGGATAAGAGAAACCACACCAAACGTTATGAATGGTAAGAAAGTCATGATAACAATCTTGAAAAACTCATCTTCATCAAAATAAAATTTCATAATTATGGAATTATGAATCTTATCATTTAAGCTCCGTTTACAAACTTTTCCGGGTGGGAGGGTTGGGAAAAACTTTTCATTAAAACTCTCATTCTTAAGAACACCACCCGAATCATGATCAATTTCAAGATCAAAACTGAAACTTTCATATTCAGATTTAGAAAACTTTTCCATTTTGCATTCAGATTCATCAAAACGAAATGATTCATACTCTGGAAGAGAGATAAAAGCATGAGAAGTGTGATTGCCACGACTCGTCTCTTCCGAGTAATCGAAATGAAATGTTTCAAACGTCGGATCATAAAAATCATGACGATAAGTGGGATTGCCACTCATCTCCTCAGTCGTGTCAAAGGAGAAACTCTCAAAGTCTGGTAGAAATTCCTCGAGCTCGGGCTCAAGAGGATCGTCAATTATAAGCTCAATCTTCGTCTTAACTTTATCCGGAGGGATTGACGGTTCATCGTTCAACAAATTATTAAGAAAAATAATATCCCCCTCCGAATCAAAGTAAGAATCGTCGGTCTCAGAAATCGGAATCGTTTCAATTGCAAGAAATTCATCGACCTCTTCCCAAAGAGAATCATATTCCTTAGTCGAAGGAAATGATGGGGAAGAGTCGGAGACGAAAGTTTTAACAAAATCCTCAAAAGTATAATCACAAACATCGATGCTTTTGACGGAATACTTCTTCGATTTTGAATCATCGGCTTTAAAAATCATAATATCATCGTCGTGTCGTAAAGTTAGAGTATCCTCATAATGGTCTACTAGGGCTTTAGCGGTTCGTAAAAACGGTCGCCCTAGTATTAGAGGAACTCTCGGATCAGCTTCAAAATTGACAACAACGAAATCTGCCGGAAAAGTACACGAATTCACACGAACAAAAACGTCCTCAACAATTCCAACTGGATGAGTGATCGATCGATTAGCAAGCTCCAAAGTCATTCTCGTCGGTTTAAGAGCCCCCATTCCAAGTTGTTCGTAGATCGATAATGGCATGAGGTTTATACTCGCACCCGAATCGGCCAGGGCGTTACAAACTTCTTGATCTTTCAATGAACAAGGAATGAGAAACTTTCCCGAGTCACCAAGCTTTTTGGGAAGCTTTTTGAGAAGAATCGCGGAACATTGAGCATTTATCGGCGTTTCAGCTAATTCAAGCAATTTCTCTTTATTACTTATGAGGTTTTTGAACGTGGAAGCAAACTTCGGCATATACACAAGAGCATCCGTAAAACTTATATCAAAGTGCAATTTTTGAAAAATATCCAGAAATTTTTCCATTTGTATTTTAGACTTTGCACGGAGCTCTTCATCGTTAAATCGTGACGGATATGGCAATTTAGACTTGTATTTCACATTATTCTCAAAAACAACTTTTTCTTTATCTTTCGACTTTTGGACAACCGGAGGTTGGACGTTTTCAACTCCTCCATTATTAATAGGAGGAACCAGGTCCTTTGTCGCCTCGGTCTCACAGTCTACTACCTTGGGTGGAGACGAAGAAGAAGAAGATGTAGTAGGAACTGTGGGTCCCTCATATGTAGCACCACTGCGAGTTATGATCGCCTTTACTTCGCCCCTCGGGTTTGCGATCGTGTTGCTTGGCAAAGATGTAATACCCGAACCCGAGGGTCGATCATTTAAACGTTTGTTAATATCACTGATTTGATTAGCAAACAACCGTGTCGATTCTTCATATTTTGCCATAAAAGATTGTTGGTTTTGAATCAATTGCTTAATCAAATCTTCCGTGGGCGACGGATTTGGAATAACAGCTTGATTTTGATTATTGTTGAAATTCTGCCCACGGTTTTGGTAATTACCATTATTCTGATTTCCATGATTTGCGTTCTGAAAATTCCCAGGGTTTCCATGATTTTGATGATTTTGAAAATTGTTCCCTTGAGGCGGGCCTTGATTGTAATTACCTTGAAAACCCCGATTCTGATTAAACCCTTGATTATGATTTTGAAAACCGTTATTAGCTCGACTCTGATTTTGATTTCCTTGATTATTACGATTCTGCACATTATGATTCTGATTGACTTGATTGACTTGGTTTTGTTGTTCGAGAACGGGTGGTCCAAGAAAATGAGAAGAACGGTAGCTGAGGAGATTACGGTCTCCTTGAGGTTGTGGGTAACCGGTGTTACCCGCGTTTGCAGCATACGCGTTTTGAGAAAAGGCACCGGTGGCCGGACATTCATAATACAAATGTGGACCACCACAAGTCTCACAACCGTGACTAACCACATTGACTTGATGGTTTGGTTTTTCAATAGACATTGCATCAACTTTCTTTGTTAAAGCCACAATCATATTTACCAATTCATCATTATTTTTACCATTATTAGAAACTTGAGGTTTATTCCTTGACATTCTCACACGAGCTTTATTCTCAATTATCATGAAAGCATCATTCGTGTTTCTAGCCAACAAGTTACCACCCGCAGCAGAGTTAAGCGAATCTTGATCAGTATGACATAAACCATTATAAAACGTATCAATCTGCTGAAGGTCGGTAAACCCGTGGTTCGGACATTTCTCCTTCAAATCTTTGAATCGGTCCCAAGCTTCACTAAACGTTTCATCAAAAGCTTGTTGGAACCGAAAGATTTGAGAACGTAAGTTAGAAGTTTTAGAGGGAGGATAGAAGTAATTCACAAACTTGGAAGCGAGATCATTCCAAGTGTGAATCGAGTTCGGCGGTTCCTTTTCCAGCCAAGTCCGGGCTGCTCCTTTTAAGGAGAAAGGAAATAACTTCAATTTCACCACATCGTGAGGAACTTGATTCATTCTTATGGTCTCAGCGATGTCGGTGAAATTTCTAATGTGAGCATAAGGGTCTTCGTGATCGAACCCGTGAAAGGATATACCCGTGATCAAATTGAGTAATCCGTGATTGATCTCAAAATTAGCATTGATGTCCGGAATCACAATAGCTCTCCTCACACCATTGAATGGTGATTGGAGTTGTTCTTCCATAGGACGCGGATCAAATGCCGGTTGTTGTCCCATCGGCGGGATAACATTGGGCTGCGGACCACCCATCGGCGGGGGTCCGTTATGTTCGTTTTGGTTCATCTCCTCGTCGTCAAGGAAATGAACCCGACTCGTATGTCGTAAAACCCGCTCGGGGTTAGAGAACGGAGACGTAAGACTCTCAAACGAAGATCGGGTGTGCATACACCACGAACAAAATTAAAAAGAAAAGAGAAAAGAAAATCTTTTTGTTTTTTATATTTTTTACAAAAACTTTTTATTTCTTTTGTTTTTCTTTTCTTAAAACGTAATATTAATCGAAAACCGTTTCTTTCAAAACCACGCGCGACGGGACGGGAGAGAAGAATGGATCTCTCTTCAGCTAGCAATTTAATGTCTTAGCTATCCGTATTTCCCGCTTATTCGGTTGTAGTAATTGAAATAGTCCGATAAACAACTAAATTACGTTTTCGTTATATTGCGAGACTTATTTGGTTTACAACGCCCTTTCTTTCGATCGAGTCGAGGCTGTAACTTTTATTATTTTTTTTTTGGTATTTTTGAAAACACTTTAGTAAAAGTGTTTTTGATTTTTTTTTTGATTTTTTTATTTTATAGAGATATATATACAAAGTAGAGGAAGGCTTAACAAAACACGATTTTCAAAAATGATATTCAAAAATTCACTTCGGCCTTCCCCGGCAGCGGCGCCAAAAATTGATTCGTGTGAAAACTAATTATAATAATTATAGTATAGTATCGAAGTGATCCGCGTAAAATACGGATCACCCGAGTCGTTTTCCAACGAAGGCGAATGGAATCGAGAATATCGGTTCGTGAAATCGTGAATTGTAAATTGAGAAAATGAGAAATAGCAATCAAATAGTTCACATAATCACAAACAAGTATGAAATATGCAAAGATTACAAGCTAATTATGCACCGAAATGAAAAACGTAAAAACGGAAACGCAACCGTAAAATTTAAAACGTAACGTATGACGAAAAATGATTCTACGAACTTGGAAATATTTTCTAAAATTTCTAAACTAATAAAAAGAATTTTAAGAAAAAGAAAAATATTTTTTAAACTTTTTATTTATTTTCTAGAATTAATTTCCTATTTTTGGAATTAAAAATAAATTAAAAATAAAGAAAAATAGAAAAATAATTTGGAAAAATGAAAATTAAATTCTAAAAATTCTAAAATATTAATAAAGAAATTCTAAAAATATTTTTGTAATTTTCTGACCTTTTTCTGACTTTTTATGAATTATTGGCAATTAAAAACTATTTAAAAATAGAAAATAATCAAAATAAAATAGGAAAAATAGTAAAAGCCTTTGGAAAAATCTGGAAAAATTCCAGAAAATCAAAAATAATAAAAGAAACTGAGAATAAAAATTTGAAACAAAAATCAGCTATGTAACTGCTTATTTAGAGAAAACTGCTTATCTCAAGTGCTTATTAATAAGCACTTGAGATCCAATCACTATGAAACTTAACACTCAGACTGAAAATGATGTAATGAACTCTGATATGAAAGAAAATGACCAAGTTATAGCTCAAAAACCACAGATACTCAAAATTTGAAGCAATAAGCTAAAAAATAAGCTCAAATATACTAGCAGTATAAGCTCGAAATTGATCAGAAGCAAAGTAAAGGTTCTAAACTCTCAACCTACTCCTAAATGACTTAGATTCAATAACAAATCTCAAACACTAGCACAGAATCACGAGAGCAGTCCTAATAAGTAAAAAGCATTTCAGTCTCACACAGTCAACTAGACAAGCAAGTTAAGCTGATCTAATAAGCTCAATTCTCAGAACTTATGGGGGCAAGAGTTACACTACCTAACATACTATCTAGAAAACTTAAAAAATCTATGGTAGTATCACCAATTGATATCTAACTGAGGCAAAATTCAGCAGCCCATAATCAAATGTCCAATGCAACAATTGACTTATTAAAGTCCTACACCATTTGACTTAATCTACTTTCTACAGCTTAATTCTATTTTAACTGGTTATAATAAGCTAAACTAATGTTATATTTAGCTCCTTAGAACTAAAATAAAACAAACCACTAAATTACACTAACAGATTTCAGATTTATCGAACAGTTATGCTATAGTGAAACTTACTTTGACTTTTATAAATGATCCTACTATTTTTATGTTCTAACTAACTATATAAAACCTAAGTTAAACTACTTATAACAGTAAACCAGCAGATAGAACAATGTCGAAACCAATGACTGCTTAATCCAAACACCCTTACAACTGTCAAAATCCACTATTCCTAACTGATATAGCCTCTATTATCCTCAACAAGAATCAAACTAAATCACAATACTGTAATCTAAGCTATATTATCAGAAATCAACAACAATAAACAACTGAATCAGTAAACAACTCAGATCCACAAAAACAGATACTAAACTATGCTATACTACACAGAATCAGAAACAACTCACTACTGATATAAACAACTAAAATAACAATTCAAATCACAATTAAAACAATAGAACTCAGCTGAATCATACAGATACTCAAAAATCAATTTATACTAATTGATAAAGTAAAAGGAACAACGGAACTTACAAACCAATTCACCTCAGCTAAACAGAGGTGATTCACTATGCTAGCCTGTCTCTTGACAGGCTGAGTACTTCCCAAGCTTACTCAAACATGTCCAATTCCACCACAAACAAATCAATCCAAACTCTTGACCAAATATTTGACCAAATACTTATGAATAATAAAACTGCAAACTATTCTTTCTCAAACTTATGTAAAGCTGAATTTAGATGTGACAAGCAAATATTCAGCTCATTTAAAAGCTGAATACTACAAATCTATTTCTATATTTTTTTATTGATTTTCTGTTTTTATAAAATTAGTTGAAATTAAATGAAAACAGATTTGTAACTAGAGTAATTTGACAGATAATGAAATAATGAGACTGAAATAAGAACTGAACAATAAGCAATAAAAGTTTAATAAGCTGAGTTGATTAATAAAGAAACTTCATTGAAATGAAAAGAGATTACAAGTAAACTAAGCTAAGTACAATCAAAATAAAAATTGGCAGAGTTTTGCTAGCCTAAAAACTCCACACCTAATTACAAAAGCCTAACCATCTATTTATAGGATGTGAGAAGGGATGAGCTCACGGATTGCCATGTTGGCAATCCGTGTGGTGTGTTTCTTCATGCCATTCCTGAGCCCTTGGATCTTTATCAATCATTGCCCCCTTGGTAATAGCCCTTAGATCTTCTTTGGTGACGCGTTCCAACAAATCAAAGCCTGCCACGTTATCCCCTCGTGTGCTTGTTTGTTCTGACAAGCTCTGACCTTCTAGAATACCTTCTTAAATGACTGATTGGCCCTTAATTGCTGTAATTATGGACGAGGTAATTCTAGGGTTCTTAATTCACTGTAGCGTGAATAGTATTTTCTGGGGTGAGGGTTAATTTGGGGGTGAAATAGGCGGGGTGGGATTTTGTATGTTTTATTATTTCTAATGCGTTGACTGATTAAAAAGGAATGGGTTGACCGGGTATTTGTTGTGGGCTCGGGTAAAAATTGGTTAAGGGTTGGGCTTTGGATTTTTATTAGTAAACTTGGATTTGTACATTGGGCTAAAAAATCATGGATCAAACTTGTATTATTTTCAGATTTTTGGAGTAAAATGTATAAGGACCAATTATGTCAACTTCTAAACTCCAAGGGCTGATCTTGACATTCTTCAAAAATATAATCCAGGGACTATACTTGCCAAGTCTGAGTAAATAGAGGACTGAAACTGATTCTTGGATTCCCGGCTTTGACTTTTTGACCATCTTCAACTCTCGTGCTCGGTTTTACCGGTTATTGTGTGATTTCCGTCATTTTGTAAAATATCCGTACCTGCATATCACAAACACAAAAACACATGTTTTCTTGGCATTTGTTAGCTCAAATAGTCGTTTTGGGTAGGTAATTGGCCATAAAATGGTGAGTAAATAAGCACTCACCAGCTCATAAAGGACGATGAAGGTGAGTCCGTAGATAACACCAAGTATAGAGGAATGATAGGTAGTTTACTATACTTGACGGCAAGTAGACCCGACATCATGTTTAGTGTCTGCCTTTGTGCCCGTTTTCAAGAGGATCCCAAAACCTCTCACCTAGAAGCGGTTAAGCGTATCTTCCGATATGTTAAAGGCACTATACACTTAGGATTATGGTATCCTAAGGAATCCGGCATAGAAACCATCGTCTATGCGGATTCGGATCATGCGGGAGACTACGTAGATAGAAAGAGCACTAGCGGTATTTGCACGTTTATGGGATGTTGTCTAACGTCTTGGTTTTCGAAGAAGCAAACCGCTCTTGCTATTTCTACCACCGAAGCCGAATATGTAAGCGCCGGAAAGGCATGTCAACAAGCACTATGGATGAAACAAGCTCTCGTAGACTATGACATTAGGTTAGAAAATGTCCCCATTATGTGCGATAACAAAGGTGCGATAGATTTAAGTAAAAATCCGGTGCAACACTCTAGGACTAAACACATAGAAATACGTCACCATTTTCTTAGGGATAATGTACAAAAAGGAAATATATCTATAGAAAAGGTTGCATCGGAAGACAACATTGCGGATATATTCACAAAACCCCTTAAGCGTGAATTATTCAACCACTTGCGTTTAGGATTAGGAATGATGGAACAAGTTGACTAAATTATATTGAATTAATTCAAATTTATACTTGCATGAAATTTATTTTTCTTCCATTTCACCTTTTCTGAGTCTAGGAATCTATTTCGCACAAAACTAAAGATTGAGAAGATTTATTTTCTTTGCATAAACCTTTTTTGTAAAACTCAATCAATTTTCTCTAAAAATTATTCTCACAATCTAGGAATCACATGAAGATCATTTTCCTTGCATTGTTGACTAATTCTAAAAACATTGTCTTTCAAAATCATGCATAAACTCTCACATAAATTGTCAAGGTATATAATCTAATATATGTCTTTGACATTCATGATCGAGCAAAAATTGAATCAAGGAGATCATTTGGATTGTTTCTTAGGATCGTTATTTCTTTTTGCATCTAGGAGTCGAAACAATCACAACTCCACATTTGTTGCATATAGACACTCACTAGGACAAATTCACTAATAATGGTGTCATCTTGATCCATCACTAGTTTTTCACTCACTAATTGTCTTTGCCTTTAATCTAAGATAGGTGCCCTAGGAAGCTTAAGTGTGCTTGCCTTTACTTACCTCCTATTGCTTATTATGTGTTGATTATTTGCTCTTTTGCCTATGTGTTTTTGCATGCATGTTATATCTTGATTAGATTAGATTCTATATTGCCTAAGAGAATTGAACTTGCTTGAATTCTAATCCAAACACATAACCTTTCTGCAAATTTTCTGCCAAAAACCCAATTCTGGCAACCTGGAAATCACCAGATGGGCGGCCCCCTTAATCATTAAGGGGACCGCCCCCTAATTAAGGGGACCGGCCATCTGATGGTCGGGTTTACAGAATCTTTTCTGCTTTTTAGCCCATTTCAACCTACATTTCCCAATCTTCACCAACACAATTTGTCCTAATCTCCCAAACAAACTTTATCCATCCATAAACACACAAATCTTACACTATAAATACCCCCAATCCTCAAAACTCTTTACTCATCCCTTCATGGATTCTCCAAACAAACCCAAACCAAAAGCCTCAAGGCTTGCAAGAATGACGGAAAAACCCGTTTGGCGAAGAAAAAGCCCTCGAAACAAATCCATCATAACAAACGAAGTTGGAAGTCATTCAACACCACCAACCACTTACTTCCCAAACTTTCCACCAAATTCACAAGGACATTCATTTGATCCTACTTACAAACCATACAACATTGGCCAAACATCTTCCTTCATGCCAAATCACTCACCTCATCCTCCAATCACTTGTAATGATCCATACAAGGTTGATCAACCATCCCACTACAACTCCAACTACACAAACCCAATTCATCCATACCAACACAATGACTTTCTCCACATTACCACGGAAAAGCAAAAGTTCCGTGATGAAATATCACAAATCCATGATTTTCGTGATCTCAATGCCATGCATCTTGCACAACGCAACAAAGGGCAACCTCCATCATCACCCTATAACAATTGCCTTCCTCACTCTCTCAACTTGGATCAAGTTACAAACCACACTCACTATTGCCCTTGTTGCATCTTTCTCCAAAAACAAATCCTTTACTTGAGTGAAGATATTTCTTGGATTGAATATCTCCTCACTAGACCTCATCCCATTCCACCCCTAACACGATACAATATCATAAGGACCACCTCTTCCGCTCCATACCTCACTCCATATCCCTCTCCATCTAACAACTAAGCTTTATGCTTATGTTATCCTTCAAGCAAATAAAACAATCAACCATGAGTTGCAAGCAAGTCCAAGTGCTCTTTCTAGGCAATATAGGACTATGTCTTTTCATTTGTTTTATTATGATTAATATGCCTTAAGCATATTAAATGTTGTAATGCTTTCTATAATGCTTGAATGAATCTATTTTTATAACTATTGCTTTGCATGTATATTTGCCTTGTTCTTCTCTAATATTTTGTGTAGCCAAGATTTCCATAGCTCATTCCCTTGATGCTCTCAAATGAGGGGGAGTATACATCAAGGGGGAGCAATAACCTTTTTGATTTTACAAAAAGGAGGAGAAGAGAATGTTAAACTCTAAATTCTTGTCTAAAAATTATTTTTTAGACCTAATGAGTTTAAGGTTTTGTAATCATCAAAAAGGGGGAGATTGTTGACATAAATAATGTCTTAAAACATTGTTAGCATATTAAAAATGTCTCTATGTTTTGATAATTACAAAGCATAAACTCATTAATCTAAAACTTATGACGTAAACAAGTTTTTAGTGCTTAATATTTGTCTTTGCTTCCATATCACTTAAGGTATGAATAAACAAAGGGTTTATTACATTTCATAATCAAAGGAAATTTTTCTAATCACTAGAATTTTTATAAAATGTATTAAACATCTTATATCTTTTACAAAATTACTTTTGGAATTAAAAGAATATGTTTAATTCATTATAAATATATGATTTCAAATTTCCAACCAAAAATGGCAAATTCTATCCAGAAAAATATTCCCCACTAAAAGACAAGAAAAACCAACGTTCTGAAGGGGTGGCCCCCTTAATTCCTTAGGCGGCCCCCTTAATCATTAAGGGGACCGGCCACTAATTAAGGGGACCGGCCACGCTCTATAACAGTATTTTTCTCCCCTATAAATACTGGTTCACTCCTCAGAATTTTCTCACCTTTTGCACTTCTAAACTTTCTGATCTAGATCCATTTCTCTACTCTCTTATCCTTTGATCATAAGTGTATAATTCTTTGTTTCAAAGTGATTCAATTCTCATCCCCTCAAGTGCAAGAGAAGAATACTTCTATCCCTCAAGACAAGAAGTATTACAACTTGTTGTGATCTCCACATCCAAGTTGTTGGTGCATCATCAAAGATCATTTACATTATTCTTTGTGAAGTTGTGAATATTTGATTGTAGATAGTTGTGTTAGATATAGATTGTGTGATTAGTTAGTTGCTTGGTGTGAAGAAGAAAAGTTAGGAACTAGATTGGTGTGAAGAAGATAGGTGTGGAGTAGTTAGTTGTGAAGTAGATTGATTTGAAGAAGTTGTGTAGAAGTTGTAACTTAGGTGTGACGAAGTTGTGGTGTGAAAATTGGTGTGTAAATTGGTGTGTACGGTTTTCTCCGCCATAAGGGAGCTTGTTGATATAGTGAAGAAAACTCTCGAGTTAGGTGCTCGGGGAGTGGAGTAGGGCAAGGAATGTGTCCTTGTAGCCGAACCACTATAAATCTCTTGTCTCGCGGTTCGATCTTTCCATCTCTTACTTATTTCATTACTTATCATTGTTATATATTGTGTATTGTTAATTGTTTATATTGTACAAGACTTGAGATCACATATTATCGAATCTAAGTTTTTAAAAGCTAAGAAAATATTAAGACTATCTTTTATAACGAATTAAAAAGACGTAAAACTATTCAACCCCCCTTCTAGTTTTCCACAACGTTGATATCCTTGTTTTAGATTCGTATGAAGATTGGTTGACCTGGATGTTATCTTTGAGGCTTACAGTTAAACGCAAAATGATGCTTGAAGGTATATTTTACACGTTATGGTGGTTGATATGGTCCTATCGCAACAAATTGTTATTTGAGTCTAAAGCTCCTAAGAAGGCGTTAATTTTTGACAATGTTGTTTCTAACGCATTTTATTGGTATAAGTATAGATGTAAAGCCTCGTTTAATTGGGACCATTGGCTCAAAAACCCTTACTTGATTTCGGTGTAACTCTAGCTTCTTGCTAGTTTTTGTGAATACATTGTTGTTCAAATTTTTTTTCTTTCTAAACCTATATTTATGACTCAAAGTAAATAATAATAATAATAATAAATAAATAAATAAATAAAATATTTGGTTGTAATTCATAGGGTTTAAAAAAAGTTCGCAACCCAACATATAAGGTTATATACAAATCCGGACCACCCTGCCTACTTTTCTCTCTCTATCCATTAACTTTGTTTTTACTCCGTATCTCTTATTTTATTTGTGTACTTTTTTCTCATTGGTTATTTTTAAACAAGTAGGGACCACCTTATTATATTTTATTATTTATTAATAATTTAAATATTTTATAATACATTTTCTCTGTCATACATCAAATCTTAATCCAAATTTAAATCCAAATCAAAATCCTAATCCTAAACCCGTCTACAAACGAAGCGGGCCTTTATTCTCATAACCATAGTCATTCTCTCTACAAACCAAACACCCTCAAATCAATTATATTATACTATATTACATTTATCAAGAGCTTATGAATAGTGTAACTTAGCCAAGTTTCTATAGCCACACTTTGTGGTACAAGCATGTTAGCATGCTTTACTATGAAAATTGCTCCTCCACATATTTTTTTTTAATTACTACAGTACATATGGGAGTATATGTGTACAGGTTTTGCTTCCTTCCAAAGTCTTCTTCCACACCCCCCACACACACACATATTAATCAACTATCAAAAAAAATAACGGTGGTGTTCTTGAAGCTTCTTCCACACACACACACGCAAGCGCACATACACGCACGCAATTATCAGATCACACTAACTCACAAATAGGTTTTCTCAATCTTTCTATGTGTGTGTTACTAGCACACATCAACCCAAAATAACACACGCGCAGAGACCAAATCGATCGCTTTTCTAAAATTAGGGTTACTCCAGGTACATTTTTTATTTTGTTTATTATGGTTTACTTTTAGCTGATTAATGGAAATTAGGGTTTTGTTAGAATTTAGGGGTTTTGTTAATTTTGGTTTTTTCCCTGATTTTTTTGTATGTTCCCTTGCCGTTGCTGAGATCTTCAAGGTACTCCTTTGGTTATGTGATTATATATCGTTTTGTGCATAGATAAAGATTAGAAGATAATGGGTTGATTTTGGTTATAAAAATGGTGGTAGCTTAGTAGAAAATAAATATTACCATTTTTGTGCATTATTTTTGGGTAACTACGGTTGGAATTTTTGTATTTGCTTATCAAATCGTCCCTTTGATTGTGTTCTTTTTCAATGAATCTTTTACATATGGTAGTAGCATAAACCATGTTTGTAAATTTTGAGGAAATTTTAGTACATTCATTACACAGGGGCTCAATGAGTTACTAATATTGAAGTTTAATCAATCCTTAAGCACGTGAATTCAGCTTCGACGTTGAGAATAATGGAAGTTGTCAATTTTTTTTACTGATATCTTTCGATGCTTTATATTGTTTTGGTTGTTTTGTTTTTAAGGTTCCATTATTGATTTTTATCTTCAAAATACATTAATCTACTTATTTCTATATAAATCACAAAAAGAAAAATTCACCTGTTATTAAATTGATGTTTGTGTAGGTTCAGTTATGCTATATACTTGAGGACGAAGGAAAATATGGCCTGGAAGAGCTTATATGCAGGGAAGGTATATTTTCTAGTTCTTTGAATACTTTCAAACAACAATTCGGTATGGATCAGTATACGAGACATCATGTACTCTTTAACTTTTTAGAGCATAACTTTATGATAAAAACCAATTGTTTGATGTAAAAAAGATTTCTTGAAATGGCCACACATAATGGGAATGACAATGGGAATTGCTAGAGGAATTCAGTTCTTGCACACCGGAACTGAACATGGGAATTTCAGGAATGATTTAAATATTGCAACGGTGTTGTTGGATGATGATAATCGTACTGCAAAAATCAGTATTTACAACATTTTGATATCCCCAAAGGTAACTTCTTGAAGCTTAATCACACTCAATAAGACATGATCTAACCTCTAGACGTTGAAAATTTTCTTAGCAGACAGGTTCGGAAAGCCATCTAAACGCACACAACGCTTCTTCTCAGGTTTCTCACAGGTATGACATCTGATTTTCATGAATGGTCTTTTTTTGTTTTATACTTTAAATTACAAAAGAACGTAATGATGCTAGGTTTAGACTGTATATATTAGATCTAACCTCTAGATGTTGAAAATTTTCTTAGCAGACAGGTTCAGAAAGCCCTCTAAACGCACACAACGCTTCTTCTCAGGTTTCTCACAGGTATGACATTTGATTTTCATGAATGGTCTTTTTTTGTTTTATACTTTAAATTACAAAAGAACGTAATGATGCTAAGTTTAGACTGTATATATTAGATGTGACGGTTTTGACCCATTACCTAATGAATGGGTCAATTTGGGTTGTAGTGTACTTTTTTCGTTATGTACTTCTTCTTTTATAAGGGCAACTAATAACGTGGTGTGGATTACTTTTTTTATACGGCTTCTAATAAATAAAAAAGGCATCTATATTGTTCTTTGAAGATGGTTATTAAGAAAAATTGGGTCTATATGATCCCTTGCTTATCCATTTACTAACATTTTTAAAAGCCAATAAGGCTCACATTTTTCGGCTTATAAACTGCCTATCACCTTTAGCGTGCAACTCAAGCGCATAAACTCAGTATACTATGCTAAAAAAATGTGAGTTTATATCAACTTTTACAAATCTTAGTAAGCTAACAAAAACACCCCTTTAATATGTTACTAAAATTTGGGTCTATATGATCCTTTCTTTTGTAGGCTTACTTGACGAAGGTTGTCCACAGTGTTTAATCTTTTGATAAAAGGTCATTTTTTATTGATATATATATATATATATATATATATATATATATATATATATATATATATATATATATATATATATATATATATATATATATATATATATATATATTTATTTATCGATTTAGGCTTGCAAGTTCTAAGATTTGGGTGCTCTTAGAATTTGATGCCTTTGTGGGGTGAAGATGGTTAAGAAAGAGAACAACTTAAATTAATTCCAGGTCCGGCTCTACCAGAATCAATAGGAGAAAATAATTAGTAAGTACAACTGTAACAAGATTTAAAGATCACGCCTCAAGAATCTAGCGATCGTTATCGAATTACACTTAATCAAGGTATGCTACTCTACTGGGAAAAGGTAGATGGCTATATATCTGTTTACGATAATATTTAACTTCAATGCTTAAATGCCGTTTTTTTTAATATCTAGATTCAATGTTTTCAAGTAAACCTTATTTTTTTTTAAAACGAATGATACAGGTGCAAAACCACGGGCGGCACAGTGACAAACCTGCTCGCCGAAACATATCAAATGATCGTTGGATAACAGAATATTGTAGTTTAACATAACCATGTTTGCATAGTTGTGTTTATGGCCGTTGGATAACAGCCTAAAATACAATATAACATGAAAAAAAGGTAGCCTCCATCTCATTTATTATTAATTTCGTGTGTCTAAATTATCCAGGTTTGTTTATATATACTGGATGGAGTTCTTGAACTAACACGTATTTTTCACAGGTCAAGACTTTGTTTAAACCCAATTCTCATGACCAGCTGAGAAAAGTTGCTAGCGCTCAATTAAACGACGTCGCAATACATCTTGCATACAAGAGTGTTGGTTTCAAAGTTGCACAAGCAACTTTAGATTTTCTTTTAAAGGACAATTGTTATCTGGTAAGAATCAAATTCATGTTGCTTAATTGATTTACCCTAATTAGTTTACATGTTTTAGGTAGACAAGCATGATCATCCAGTTAGCATGTTGTCAATGACATGTATGATATTTCAGACTATAGGCTTTTAGTTTTTAAATATAACACACTAATATATACATCCAAATTGCTTATCTTGATTCAAGTATATATGCAAAAAACTGTGTTACGTATCAGCATTTGAAATACAAGTTGATGCCGTCTATTTTAAATCATGCAGTGTTTGGTTCAATGGAAATATCTATTCCTACCATTCAGGGCGAAACGATGAAACGGAATAGCGTGGCATGTTAAAAAGATTTGTTGTTCAACTGAGGTTCATGGTGATGTTGATAGAGTGTCAAGTACAAAATCTCATGTGCAAAGGTTAGTTTAAAGGTTGATTCTTTACTGGTTTTTATATTGGTTTAACTTTGTTGATTGAGTTGTGGGGTGTTTGGGAGTCAATTCGTTAAATTTGTGGTTGATTTTTATGGATAGTGTGTTTTGAGATCTGACTTTTTATATGAGATGAATCTGGATTTGTGGTTTCTTTTGTGTGGATTTTGACTTTTGAAGTCAGAGCTAATGGTTAAACATCTTAGTCACTCTAATTTTCTAGCATGAGTTCAGTAGGTCGTTTCTGGGCTTGCTTCATTTGGTTGGTTGGTTGACTCTGTTGGTTCAATGGATTTGTTCACTGGGTTGTTTTAGTAGCTTGGTTCAGGGGGTGTGTGTAGGGGTGTGTTCAGTGGGTAGGTTCACTGTGTTGATTCAGTGTGAGTCTTCAGTAGGTAGAATATTTCTGTTGAATATGATATGTGGGATACTCTTCTTTGATGCAGATGGCTTGGTGGTGTTCCGTCTAGATGTATTGTTGGCAGCGATCTGCTTGGTGATCGTTGATGGTGCTGTAGGATGCATTGGTTGAGGCAAAGGACATGCGTGGGAAGAAGGATTAGAACCTGCAATTTCATTACTTCTGATGTATATAATACACTTTTGTTTGAAAACTGAACTTTTTTCATACATAACTGATTTTTATGCATACTCCTAGAACCCCCCCCCCCCCCCCCCCCCCCTTTTTTTTTTTGCCTATCTTACGTATGCAAACATACCGCGGCAACGCGCGAGCTCAAATCCTCGTATATATATACTAAAAGGCATTTGCTTAGGAACAGTAAATGTACTGTTCATAAGGAATTTACGAAAATGGTCCTTCAGGTTAGCTCTAAATCGCCCCGTTAGTCCTCCGTTACCGATCTTTTGCAAATTTAGTCCTTAATAACAATTTTTTTTTTTTATTTATTTATTATTTTTTTTTTACGATCGTTTTATTCCGAGTTTAAATTAAACACAACATTCACGCAGCAACGCGCGGGGTGCCCCTGCTCGTTCATTCCAAAACTCGAAACAAACAACTTTCACTCCATGATTTCTTCCATTCCGGATTTGATTCCTACCTACCAAACACTTCCTACGTTCAAAACAAAACTCTTTGAATACTTATCAACTAACGGGGAGACTCGGTTTAAAAGCATTATCTCCGTTTATTATTTCTCCTTATCCACTTGACTGACCATTCACGTCGATAACTACAAAGTACAAACTAAAAACATAATACTAACTATATAAACAACAATAATTAAATCATTCTTCTTCGTCACATCTAAAACTCAACATAAAAAAAAATAAAAAATGGCGTTTACGGCGTTCATTGGAAGGCTTCTCTTTGCTTCTATCTTCATACTTTCAGCTCATCAAATGTACGATTTTTTTTTTTTTTTTTTTTTTTAAATCATGGATCTGATCTAAATGACTGTTAGTTAGTTAATTGCTTTAGTTATTAGTATAATAGATCTTCTTTAATTGTTTTTTAGATGATGATTTATGTTGTGCAGCAATTGCGCAATTGGCGCGTAGTAGATCTAGTTTGTAGCTAGACTTAGGGTGTGTTTGGCAAAACTAGCCGTAGTTGTAGCTTATTTTAAAGCTACTTGAAGTAGGTTTTTTTTTTTTTTTTTTTTTTTTAATCATAGAAGCTCGTAAACAAAGCTTATATTTTTGAACCAATGGGCTTGTATCCGATATGCTGTGCGAGAATGCGCTATCTGTGTCTAGGACATCTGAGTTAGTTGACTTTGAAAAAAAAGCTTATTTTTTTTATAAAATCTACTTAAGCTTCGATAAACTTGTGTGCTAAACACGCTCTTATATCGCTAATGTTTGATATGGTGGTAGATCTAGTTTGTAGCGGTACTCATTTGTTAATTGATTTTTTATATGATTTTGTTCTTGACTGTTTGCACGTTGCTTTTATTTTGTTTGTGACTGTTTGCGCGTTGTTAATTGATGTTTAATATGTTGGGTGATTGACTTTTTACGCTTGCAAACATGGACGGAACTCAGAAGGGACCAAGGGGGGCTGCGCCGCCCCCCCCGCCCCCCCCCCCCCCCCAAAAAAAAAAAAAAAAAAAAAACAAATTTGATCCTATGTACATTTTATACCCTTTTATATATGGTTTTAATCATTTTAAATACAAAAATTTCAGCGTAGTGTATATTGGCCCCCCCAAAATAAATACTTTTCAAGTTGGCCCCCCACCAACAGTGTTCAAGTTTCGTTGCAAAGATGCAGCATGACCACCGTTGTAGATTTAGTTTGTATTGATGTATAGCTTGCTGTTTGGTTAATTAGTTTAACTATTCAGAGGACTTCTGTTAAATAGGCATATGTTTATTTATGTATATGTGTTTTCTACCAAGTTTAAGCTGTGATGTATCTTAACAAAAGTAGAGATAAACTATAGACATTTATGTGAGGTATCACAGTCAGTTGGTGATTGACTTTTTGAACCATCATGTTGCGGACCAACCGTGTGTCTTTCAAAAGTGCAAAGTATACGCATAAATAAGATGTTTTGACAAGTAGCGGATGTTGATCCCTAGGACACTTGTGAGTTTGACATAGATAAGAAGTTTCATCTGTAGTCTCACATTAGCTTATGTCAAGTGGAGGAGAGAGAATTTTGAGCTAAATATATGGATTGGACCCTAATGTAGTTTTGCCCTTTGCGTTGTTCAATGGGTAGCTTCTCTTTGCTTCTTATTTAAAGTGTACGGTTTATGAATTATCAATATTCTTACTCTGATCTCTTGATTGTTTTCCCAGATTTACATGAAACCTTAGTTTGCTTGCTAATTAATCTGCCATTGAAAGCTTCTTATGTTCAATATAGGGGATGCGAATTTCAACCATGCTATTTGACTTATAAGTGCTAGCTAGCGATTTAAGTTACAAAAACGTCTAAAAACGCTAGTCTGCGAGAACGAGTCATTCTAGGTAACTTGTGAAAATTTGAATGCAAGATTAATTGCCGACTTGCTTGTTTCCAAAGGGTAATATATTTTTTTGCATATGTTGGGATGTAGGTTTTCCTTTTGTTGAGAAGCCAAATACATTTATTCAAAAAAGCCTCTCTCTCTATTTTGTATGCTAATTTAAAATCCCTAGTGAACTGGAATCTTAATGTTTGTTTAAGTGAAGAAAATGCATGGATGTTCTAAATTATGACATTATAAGTGGTCATCAACAGTATACAACTTCTAAGGATGCTTGACTTTTTCAGTAAATATTAATGTAAAAAGAAGAGTTAATTTTGCAAGAAAGGGCAATTTTCAACAATGCCAAATACGATGCTCATCTTTGCACTTGCATTCATATTATGTAACAAAACCACTCATTCTTGCCAATAACTGTGTTTAGTTTTTGGTTCTTATTGTCAATGTTTATTATTTTATTTTATTTACTTTTTTGTGGTGAAACTATGAACTTGAAAATAAAATCAGAATTTATGTGCACTTTTCTACCGACTATGTATAAGACAAGTGGATCCCTTGCAAGTTTTTTATTCCCTTTGGTCAATTAATATAGCTCTATTGGAATAAGGGTCTGCGGTTAGTTTTGCCGGTAGATTAAATCATAAGAATGGTTCTCTGCGTTATCGTTTATATAAGTTGCTTGATGACCATTCAAAGCAGGATAATAGTTAATGACTTATTGGTGATACTATGCAATTAGTCATTTTAGCCTACTTAAAGATTAACACATGCCTGTGCAATAAAGATTAACACCATATTAAAAGATCAGCCATTTAATTCTATATGATCGAATCATCATACAGTTTAAAAGGTTCTCGTTTTATATTTTCAAAGACACAGGGATGAGCCCGTGTGTATACATGGGATAATTGCTGATATTGTATTGAGTCATCTATAAATTTGTATTGTTACTTATGGATCTTGGGTGTTGATATTGTGTTAATGATCATTTTCTAGGTATATTGAATTTGGAACTGATGGAGGGCCAGCTGTAAAGGTTCTTGAACCGAAACTTAACACATTCACTAAATTGATTACCTCAAAAACTGGCATACAACTCCCTGAAATCGATGTAAGGATCTCTTTGTCTTCACTTATGTTGTGTGTTCTTCTATAATCAGCTAAATTTTACATTTCTTTTTAGTTAACCTTAAATCTTGTTATGGGTCCATCTTCATTCATTATATAATAATATGTACTAATTTATGCAACTAAAAGTGAGCCTTCTTTTGAACAGACCAAAACTGTAGTTCAGGCCGTGATTATTCTTAAAGCCTTTGGTGGTGTTGGTTTCGTATTTGGTAGCTATGCGGGTGCACTTTTGCTGGTAATTAAACCATATTTCGAAACTTCTTGATATAGCTACAAGCTCTTATTATAAGTTCGCATGGTTTTTCCATGTCTGTAAATCTTTGATCTTTCTACAGGTTCTGCACCAGCTTGTTTTTACACCTGTGTTATATGATTTCTATAACTATGATGCTCAACACCCAGAATTCGGTCAACTCTTCACTAAATTTACACAGGTTAGACTCTTCTTATCTTTCCCCTTTACTTTGAAGTTAAATGAGTAATTTTATCATTGTACTTATAGTTCTACTGGAAATCAAACATTGTCCCTTGTTAAACTATAAATAGAAACACGCAAGCACACAGTGCTGAAGACTCAAGCTGATGTAGTTGTTAGAGCCTTAGAGGTGTAAATTTCGACTCAGAACGATTCTATTTAACCAATTAGGTTGTTTTTTATTATTTCAAACAAAATCAAAGAATTTAGCTTAAAAGCGAATGGTTCAGAGTTGCCCAAAGTCTATTTTCAATGCATACAACTACCAAAACAGTTTTTAAAAAACGTGATTATTATTGTGATAATATTGTCTATTAAATCATCTGTACTGCATTCTACATATACAAAACAATGTAGAAGATGGACAAAAAGTGTTTGTGGGCCAACCTACCCATTCCGGACCAAATCAACCCATACAAAAAATGACCAATTTCAACTGAAATGATTTTGACTGGGTTCACTGCCTGCCCCATCTTGCCACCTTTAGTTTTTATAGTTCTATTTGAAACCATCATATGGAGTGTCTAAAGTCGTCATCCGGTACTCTGAAGTGTTTTTTTCTTCCTATTTTAGCAAGTACCCAGGTCACTTTGCAACAAAACTACATGTAAAGTGATCATAAATCCCTTTTTGCTCTTTTATTTTTGATTGGTTGTTGATGGTTTCAACTTTTGAATGCAGAATATGTCCTTGCTGGGAGCATTGTTATATTTCATAGGGATGAAACACAAGATATCACTCAGGCAATCACGAAAGACTCCCAAGATGAAAACAAACTAGTAAAGATTCTATTGATTAGCGTCAAGTGCTTAGCTTAGACGACACCCTATCCGCAAGACACAGAAACTGTAGTAAAAAACACCTTCATGTTTGACTATCCATTATCCAAACAATCATTTGTATTAAATTCATTGGGCTTGCTTCATATACATTATAGGACTAGTCGGGGTTTATTATTTGACATTCAAATTTCTCTACCCCCTAATATTAGGGTGATTCATTGCTGTATCAAGATGAATATTTATTTTGCTCTTTAGTTTTCTGCTATTTTCTGATTCTTGTTATTCACAAAGTTATATTTGCAAATTATGAGTTGAAATTGGTACCTCTGGAGATAACTTAAAAAAGGTGCTACAGTGACGTATACGCTGTGGACTTAGAATGAACCATCAAAAATGAAAATACAGTGGACTGCAAAGTTTTTTGTACATTGAATGATGGTTCATTGGTATCACCAGTGACATTGTGTTCTACAGGCTCATGTTAGCAAGACAGTGAGACAACATATGAAATTGAGTAATTGACATCTATAGACTCTGTTACAAATGTTTGACCCGGATACCTTGGGTCAAAGAATCTGGTATACGTATTTTTCTCTGAACATTCCTTTATTTCTAGTGTTACGTACATCCAGTTGAGCACAAAATCTGACTTGTCACCTATGGTGAAATTTCTAGTTTTACTACATTCCTTTATTTCGTCTTACGTACAAAGGTTCTGAGTGAAATTTGTTCTACTACTGCAAGGACATCATCTATACTTCTGTAGTGCGGTGGTAAGACTGTAAGGGGCTTTTACATATGCACAAACAAACTATATACACATGGTCAAATGATTTTGGAAAACCACACAATATACACACATTTACCGTTCCTTTTAACCTTTTTAGAAGCATGATTTCGACAACATGAATCATTAATCCACAAGTTTATGCAAATCGTCACTGTGTCAAAACAGACACACGCTAGACTAGACTCATATACATTCCTCTTGACTTTAATGGCCTGTTGAAACACATTTGATTTGGCAATGCATCCCAATATGAAGCTAAGCTTTAACAAAATAATCTCGGCTCATACTTTCTTGACCGTTGTCATCAAGCTCGACTCAACTTCCTCTCCTTATTACGCGCATCATCATAACTTGTAAGTACAGTCTGGCCCTCCATTTCAAATTAATGTATGAGTAAAAAAAACATTTTTATGATTTGACCAGATTGTTTGAAAGTGCAAGCGCATTCTTTGTAAATAACTTTACTGTGCAATTACAATCCCTTATATAAGACTGGATGAACAAAGGTGTGAAAATGGAATCGGTGACAACCAAAGTCACCTAGTTACCCATGCCGCCTCACAAATTCACTTGGGGGTGTGTTAGGTCACTGAATTCCCCAATCTTCTTCTAACAAGGATTTGAACGTAAAATAACCTAAGTATAAACAAGTCACTGAGTGAACAGTAACTCAGTGAGTCATCTTCAGGATGCTTAGACCGAGCCTAAGAAAAAAGGTTCTCCATTCAGTGAGGCGGAACTCAGTGAAGTGTGATCTATGCCAAGAAGAAGGTGATGGGTTCAGTGAGGATGACAATAACTCACTGAACCCCAAGACTCCTCAACAACTATCATGGTACTGAAGACTGATGACTTGAAGACTGAAGTTTTGGCAGGACTGGGCGGGAAAGCTTGATCTGTTTCACTAAAGTGCTTTATCACTTTAAGGTCAAACTTTCCCCAAATGGTTAAAACCAGGCTGTCATCAGAAAGTGCTTTTTGGACTTAACCCAAAGAAGTTTCTCTTGCCAAATAACAAAATCTATCAAGATTTTATTGAGGAACACTTAGGTCCATTGTATAATAGAGTTGTTCACATTTGTGTATAAATAGGTAGCATAAGAGAGGAGTAAAAGTTGACAAGTTTGTGCAATTAATGCTAAGCATTCACAAACCACTTTTACTCCTCCAAAGAACAACACAACCCCTGAGATAGCTCAGTGGGTCCTGAAAGTTGTCACTCAACATAGATTGAGTTTAGTGAGGAGTCCATACCATACTTGTCGTTTTCAATCCCAAGTGTTATTCCGCAAACACTTGGGTACGATTCTTTTTGATTAACTTCTAATAAAGAATTAAACGTTGGAAAATATTGTCTCTTATGTTTACGTTTCTTTATTGTTAATCTTTTTATATATCTTTGTTTAATGTCATAGAACTTGGTTACTTTAGCTTTGTAGTTATAGTTAACCAAGTAAAAGGGACCAACAAGTGGTATCAGAGCCTCTGATTTGTAAAACTTAAACCTGTTTTCAAAACTTAAGAGTGCTCAAGTTTTTAAAATCAAGATCCCACTATGACTGACATAGATGTTCCCCAACTTGTCGACAAAAAGGGTGGAAGTTATTCAGCAACTGCCCCTCGACTAGAAGTTGGCAAATTTAATAAGTGGAAAAAGCGAATGCTTTGCTACTTAACTGGGATGGAACCATATTACATTAAGTTGATTAATGATGGTCCATATGTCTCAACAACTGCCCAAGGTTTAATTAAACCTGAAGCTCAGTGGACCCCAGATGAAAGGAGGGTGGTCAATCAAGACCAGCGCCTGAAAAGCATCATTATATCATGCCTCCCTGATGATATAATGGAATCAGTGATCAATTGTCTCACTGCCCAACAGACATGGACTGACCTGGTTCATAGCTATGAAGGGCCTTCTGATACCAAAGAGAATAGAATCATGGACCTGAAGCTTGAATTCAATACCTTCAGGGCCAAAGATTCTGAAAGTCTCTCTGAGACTTATACTCGGTATAAGACCCTCCTGAATGAGCTGACCAATGATGGTGTTATACTGTCAAAACATGAGATCAATGTTGGTTTTGTAAACAGTCTCCCTGAGAAGTGGTTAAACTTCTCTCAGGGATTGAGAAATGCAAACCACATTCAGAACCTTGAGCTCCCTGCCATCTATGTGAAGTTTGTCTATGAAGACAATCTTATCACCAGGAGATACCCTGGTAAAGCTCAGGAGACCAAAAAGGCCTTGACAATTTCACCCATATCAACTGCTTTCTATTCAAAAGGTGTTGTGCAGGATTTTCAGGATGGATCTGATGATGAGGTTGACCAAAGAACCAGTGAGGAGTACCTAAATGATCTTCAAATTGAATTTCATGAAAGCGCACTCCTTGCTAATTCAAAAAGGTTTTTTAAGAAAAACAAATTTCCTTCAAAAGCAAATGACAACACTGAATGCTTTAAATGTGGCAAAATGGGCCATTTTGCTAAAGATTGTTTTTCAAAAACAACCTCAGAACCATCCTTCAAATTTTCAGGAAATAACTCTTTTTCAGGCCCCAACAAATTTCAACCAAAAATGCTTCAGTCTAGTCAAAGATTTGAAAAAGTCCCTCAAATTGACTTTGAAGCCAAGTACAGAAAGGCAAAAGCTAAACTTGCCCTTCTTGAATCATCCTCAACAGTCTCTCATCCTCCTCAGGCTCCAAAGCCTTCTCAAGCCAAGAACAAAGGGCTTGTTGCTGAAACATATGACTGGGATGAGGTTGAAGTGTCCTCTGATGATGATGAAGTTCACATCAGTGCCCTGATGGCTCTGTCAGATGACAACAAACTTGCTGTGGGGAAGAGTCATGCAAGAAATGGTGAATGGGTTAACATCACTATGAGGAAGGTAAATCTTTTACTTTCTATGGATGATAATGATGATTGGAAATCTTACTTAGATTATATTAATGTTGATCTTAAGTATGTTGAAGAGCAAAGACTTAATTTGTTTTCAAAATTTAACAAACTGAGTTTTGAATTAAATCATTGTAGAGATGAATTACTTGCTTTAAAACAAGCCAAGCTTGAAAGTGTTACACTCCAAATTCAAAACTCTGAACTTGTAAAACAAAATCAAGCTCTTCAGGAAGAACTTAAGAAAGAAAATGAAATTATTTGGAAATGGACTCAGAAAAACCCCAAACTTTATGAAACACTGAGTCTCACACTCAGCCCCAAAAAGGCAGGTCTGGGTGATGATCAACTCACTGAAGTTTCTGGGGAGAGTAGCCATTCTACAACTTTTCTATTAACCAACATACTCTCTAGCAAAGAACTTGCTCCCAAACCCAGTGATTGGATTGAAAGAAATAATCCTAATAGTAAAATGCCAAATTTTAATACTGGAAGAATTCTGGAGCCTGAAAGTCAGGCTATCAAGGAGCTGCTAGGAGTCACTGATGAACTTAGTCCTACTGAGTCCATCACTGAGTCTAAGTCTGATTCACCACTCCCTTCACTGAAACAACTTCAGGGAGCGGAACCCAATTCTGACCTTGCACCATTAGTCTATCAACCACATTCTCCCAAAGAGAAATTAGGGTTAGGAAAGACTATTCTGAAAAGACCTACTCCTGCACCCACTGAACACCAAAAACCTTCAGTACCCACTGAAGTGAAGCATGAAAGCACTGATTCAAAAGTTGATCAGCTTACTGAACTTGTTAGGATGCTGAGTGAGAAAATCGAGTCTACTGAGAAAAACTCTGACTCAAAATCTACAAAGCCCTCAGTATCCTCAGGTTCTTCCAAACCTAAAACCACACCCAGACCCTCAGGGAGATGTGAACTGTGCAATTATCCAAATCACAGCACTGATAAATGCTACAGAGTCCTGTTTTGTATGATATGCAAACAAGAGGACCACAGAACTTGTGATTACATCCCCCACACTGCTTCTTTAAAAGCAAGGGGTCTATACAAAAACCAAGGCTATCAGTATGCCACACCTTCCAAACAAAGACTGAAGGCTAAGCCTTTCTCACCATGTCCTCACTGTGGTTTCAATGATCATCTTTCTGATGATTGTATGATGAAAGATTGCTGTGACATCTGTGGAGATCCCTCCCATGAAACCAGGGGACATGACAAAGTTATTCAGTCCAGAAGGAAAAACCAGACCAAAACTTCTCAGTCACCTGAGGCATCAACCTCCACAAAATGTAAAACATGTGGAAGCTCAGGTCACACAACTTTAGACCATGATTCACTAACTGAGTTCAAAAAGTCCCTGAGGACCAAGCCCACTAGAAAGTGGATCAACAAGAAAAACTAACCCAGTTTACTGTTTGTGCAGAAACACATCAAGGATCCTACTTGGCATCTAGACAGTGGATGCTCCAGAAGCATGACTGGTGTGAAAAGTTTTCTGCACAAATATGTGGAAGAACCAGGACCCAAAGTAGTATTTGGTGATAACTCATCAGCTCCCACTGAAGGTTATGGTTCAGTAAACTGCAATGGTATAGTTTTTACAAGAATAGCTTATGTTAATGGTCTCAAGTACAACCTGATAAGTGTTTCCCAACTATGTGATGCCAAATACATAGTTCAGTTTGATGACAAGAGAGGGACCATCTTTAATGCCAATAAGGAAGTTGTGTTGATTGCCCCTAGAAGGGATGATGTATATGTCCTTGACATGTCATCCCTGACTCAGAATGGGACTTGTCTATTCTCAAAGGCAAGTGAGACAATCAACTGGCTATGGCATAGGAGACTCTCTCATCTCAACTTCAAGAACATCAACAACGTGGCCAAACAGAACAAAGTTTTGGGCCTTCCATCCCTGGTGTATACCAAAGACAAGCCTTGTTCTGCTTGTGAAAAAGGAAAACACCACAGGGCATCTTTCAAAACCAAACAAACCTTTTCCATCAAAAGCTGCCTACATCTTCTTCATATGGATCTTTTTGGACCTGTCAGTCGAATGTCCATTCACCATGAGAAGTATACTCTAGTCATTGTGGATGAATACTCAAGATATACTTGGGTTTACTTCCTGACCAAGAAGAGTCAGGCAGCTGAAATCATCATGTCATTTGTCAGGAACATTGAAAATCAAAATGATGTCAAAGTTAAACAGATCAGGACTGACAATGGCACTGAATTCAAAAACCAAGACCTTGAGTGTTTTTGTGATGAGAAAGGAATTTCTCAAAATTTCACTTCTCCCTATACTCCTGAACAAAATGGAGTAGCTGAAAGGAGAAATAGAACACTCATTGAGGCAGCAAGAACAATGTTGAATGGCTCAGTCCTCTCAAAACATTTTTGGACTGAGGCAGTCAAAACAGCCTGCTACACTCAAAATAGGTCAATCATTGTGAAGAGGCATAACAAGACTCCTTATGAAATATTCAAAGGAAGGATTCCTGACATCAGCTACTTTCATGTATTTGGGTGTCCTGTGTTTATACATAATCACAAGGATCACTTAGGTAAATTTGATGCCAAAGCTGATGATGGATACTTCCTGGGATATTCCCTGGTTTCAAAAGCCTTCAGGGTGTTCAACACAAGGAGAAAACAAACTGAGGAAACTTATCACATTACTGTGGATGAGAGCACTGAATCCATCAAGTTCTCAAATTCCTCAGTAGAAGAAATTGGTATTGATGACTCATCAAGATATCCTCCTGATGAGTATCATCCTGAGAACAATCCCTCAACCCAATACCAAGCTGATGTTGATGTCTCCTATTACATCATCCCTCACAACCTACCCCAACCACCTATCAGTGAGTTCATTGAAACTCAGCCTGTCTCAAATGAGACTGACACCACTGAACAAATTGTTCAGGAACCCTCAGAACAAATTGTTCCTACAGTAGTCACTGAAGTACATATTGATGAGTTACCTCATGTTCCTGAGTCTGAACCTAATCAGGCTCCTACAAGCTCAAATTCCTATCCCAAACCTCAGGATAGCTGGACTAGATCCAAAATCATTGAGCTTGTGAACATCATTGGTGAACCCACTGAAGGCATGCTTACAAGAAGCAAGGCTGCTAAACTCAAGGCTGCCACTGCCAATATATGCCTTTATGCTGACCATCTCTCAGAGATTGAGCCTAAAAATGTAAAAGAAGCCCTGACTTATGAAAGTTGGGTTCAGGCCATGAGAGATGAATTGGAACAATTTGACAGAAATGATGTCATGACCCTTGTTGAATGCCCCCAGGGTGTTTTAATCATTGGTATGAAATGGGTCTTTAAGAACAAGACTGATGAGAATGGCACAGTCATCAAAAACAAAGCAAGACTGGTTGCCAAAGGATATAATCAATAGGAAGGTATAGACTATGAGGAAACCTTTGCACCTGTTGCTAGAATGGAAGCCATCAGGATCTTCCTTGCCTATGCAACTTACATGAACTTCAAAGTTTACCAAATGGATGTTAAAAGTGCATTCCTGAATGGTAACATCAAAGAAGATGTTTATGTGCAACAGCCTCCTGGTTTCGAAAGTAGTGAATACCCCAACCATGTCTACAAGCTTAACAAAGCCCTTTATGGACTGAAACAAGCACCCAGGGCATGGTATGAAACTCTTTCAGCCTTCCTGATCCAAAACAAGTTTGTCAGAGGAAGAATTGACAACACACTGTTCATCTACAGAACAAAGGATGATGTCATTCTTGTCCAAGTATATGTTGATGACATCATCTTTGGTTCAATAAGTTACAAACAGTTTGAGAAACTGATGACCACAAAGTTTGAAATGAGCATGATGGGTGAACTCACATATTTTCTTGGACTCCAAATTAAACAAACTGAAAAAGGAATATCCATTTGCCAAGAAAAATACCTCAGGAACCTACTGAAGAAGTATGAGCTCACTGACTGCTCTTCAGTAAAAACTCCTATGGTTCCTCCAAACAACCTTGGCCCTGATCTCACTGGAAAATCGATGAATCAAACCCAATACAGAGGAATGATTGGCTCCCTGATGTACTTACTTGCCTCAAGGCCTGATATCCAATTCTCAGTCTGCCCGTGTGCAAGATACCAGGCTGACCCTAAAGAATCACATCTCACTGCTGTCAAGAGAATCATCAAGTACCTGAAGGGTACTCCAAACCTTGGTTTGTATTACCCAAAATGCTCAGGATTTGATCTCAAATGGTACACTGACTCTGACTATGCAGGATGTAATATGGATAGGAAAAGTACTACAGGATCCTGCCAATTTCTTGGTGGTAAACTTGTGTGTTGGAGTACAAAGAAACAACAGTCAATGGCCATATCCTCAGCTGAAGCTGAATATATGGCTGCTGCAGGATGTTGTGCAAATGTACTATGGATGAAGAGCCAACTGAGTGACTATGACATTCAGTATAAGATGGTACCTATCTTTTGTGATAATACAAGTGCCATAGCCATCTCAAACAATCCAGTACTTCATCAAAGAACCAAACACATTGACATCAGATACCACTTCATCAGGGACCACATTTCTAATGGAGAAATTGAACTACATTTCATCCCCACTGAATATCAGCTAGCTGATATCTTCACTAAACCTTTGGATGAACCCACTTTCACAAGATTGAAAGCTGAACTGGGCATGTTGGACATAGAATCAGGAAACTGATCAAAAGTGTTCCAACCTGATGTATATTCTCTAGGTCCCTGATCACACCCTTCCTGAAAGCTTTTCTTTGAATGAAAATTCATTCAGGGGGCTCAGGATGAAAAATGGCATTGAATACCCTAACTAAATGCTCTAAGTACTTAGTTAGTTAATGTCCCAGGTAGGTAACTGAATCCTATTAAATATAGGAATATATGTCACTTACACAACTGGCATCCACTCCTTGGGCCCCCACATCTCTCTCACCAAACACCACTGAGCATTAAATGCTCCCTCACACACAAAAGTTGTGATGATTTTTACTCTGCAAAAGTGCATTATTTGCAGAGCCGCACAACTGTTCACCCACGATGTGAGAGAAAATAGGGTAATGGGAATCGTGATATTTAATGCGGATATCAAACCAACATTATTATGCCGTTTCGGTTAAATAAATTAAACCTTTGGTATCCGCAACATCACTACCCTAATTCCCACCCTATAAATACCCCCACAAAGAAGAACACACACACGCTTTAAAATCTTAACAAAACTCTTGCAAAATTATTTCAAGAACTTTTTGCTTTCAAAAATCTGTGTGTGCTTCTTCTTTATTCAAAACCAGACCTTTTTAAAACTATAATGGCATCTTCTAAGGTCATAAAATACGCACCAAATGTGGAATTCCAAATAGAAAGCGTAGACCTTACCAAAAACAATGTGGTGGGAAACTTTGCCTACCCTGAAGGGTTCCCTGCTTACAGGGATGTGGTGAAGTTTCTACAAAACTGTTTTCTCACCACCACATTCACAAAGACCCCCTCAGTCATCTATCATGACTACTTGAGCGAATTTTGGTGCTCAGCGGTAGTTGAAAACCCTGATGCACCAAAGGAGGCCAAAATTAAGTTCTCAGTGAAGAATGGGACAAAGTCCCTTGTTCTTGACTATAAAACCTTTGTCAAAGCCACTGGCCTTGACTACACTAAGACTTTTGTTGCCCCACCCACTGAAGAGGAGGTTAAACAACTCCTCTTAGAACTAGGGCCATATGATAAAAATCATCCTGATGTTGCTCCAGGGGCCCTACTGAACAAAGCCCCCATCATCAAAACATGGTTCCCTGCCTCTTGGAGGATCCTGATGACATTCGTTATTCAGGTCCTTGGGGGGAATAAATCCTCAACTGAGCAACTAAACACTACTCAATCAATGATAGTGTACTGTCTCATTGAGGGTAAAAAGATTGACCTTGTAGAAATTATCTTCAGGGACCTCATAGGCAAATTGGGTGGGAAGTCTAGGCAAAAACACATGTCTTACCCTAGATTCATTTCCTGCGCCCTGAATGACCTACTAGGGTCTGAGTACTTCAAGCCTGACAGTGTCGGCTTTGAACCTGATGTCTTGCATAAGGCAAACTACTCACGTGACCCTAATGAGGTTACACCTGTCGCCCTGACCACATATATGCTGACTGCTATCCAGGGTGACAACATTTTTCACCAATTCCCTCTCCCACCAAAAAGGTGAAGAGGAAGAAGGGACAGGGGTCCAGGAAGGTGGCTCAACCCAAGCCACTCGCCACTGAGACCTCTGCCCCTAAGCCTGACAAAAGGGGGCAACAACAACAGACCCTGACTGCCGACACCCTCAGGATCATAAGCCAATCTTTGGCCCCAAAACAACGGCCAACGGAGGGCACTGAGACATCACACTCAGTGTCCTCGGGCGAACCTGTTCCCAAAGGCCCTGCTGGCATAAACAAGTCAGTAGGGTCGAAACCAACTAAACATTCACATCCTGCTAAAGACTCTGGCAAATCACAACCAGAGTATCAGGGAGTAAGGGGTCCTATACCCTCGGTGGGGCAGCACTACTCCACTGAGAAGGGGACCCACAAACACTCACATCCTGCTAAAGGCTCGGGTAAATCACAACCCAAGCAACAGGGAGTTCTCGCCCCTAAATCTTCGACAGGCCAGTACAAGCCTGTTGGAAAGGGGGGCATAACCACTCAGGTGCCTGATGAGGACATTCGCCAATCAACGATTTTGTCTAAGGGCACAACAACTCATCCCAAAGACTCAGAGGGAAACATACAACCCGCTGATAGGGACATAACAATCACGGCTCCTAGTGATGGTACTAAGAAATACCCATCAGTGCCTGAAGGGGTCACGAGGGACAAAGACTCAGAGAGAAACATACCACCCGCTGATATGGAACTCACAACCAACCCCGAAGGTGCGCATAACTCGGGAACTGAACCTGAAGACCAGGTAGGTAAAACCCAACCTACCGGATTTGAGGGGCCAGGACCTGGCCAAAACAAATGCGAGTCTTCTTATGAAGAGGAGCCGGCTAACCCTATTTTGCAGATTCAGTCCCTAGCTGAAGCTCAGGCTGTTTTGTACTCTGATGATGAATTCAACAGTGATGAGGAAGTCTGCAAGGCCGGAGAGGATATGGAGCTTGAGGAGACAGTCCCTGAACCAATTCCTCAGTCTCCTCAATCTTCTAACCATGACGATGCTGACACTCAGTCCGAGCCAGAGTCCTCAGGAGATGATCAGGCCCCTCTCACTGTGAAGACCTTCACCAAATTCATCAAAAAGATTACTAACATTTTGTACAGGGGGATCACTGATGAGGTCTTTGACATGCACACTGAACAGGCGGTTCACTTTCACAATCTCAAAGATGCTGTCGAAGATTTCGATGAACATGTCAGGGAACAAAATTCCTCAGTCAACCATTCCCTGACACAGATGATCACTCGCTTGAACCAGGTTTTGATAACCCTCAACCAGCTGAATGTAGGGGTTCAGTCGGTTCAAGAATCAGTCAAGGATGATCCTGAACTCACCAGGAAGCTACTTCAGGCATCCGAGACGTATCAGGTAAACTCAGTGGCTCTCACTGAATTACTTGACTTGCTGAAGGGTTCTAATCTTCAGGGTCTCACCACCGCTGTGGAGTCTCTCAAATCTTCCTTCATCAAAATGGAGGAATCAGTGACAGCTCAGTCCCAAAGGTCTACTTCTCTGGCATGGACCTTGGGATCCAGGATGACAGCTCTTGAAAATGCACAGGTTGCACTTGACTCCAGGGTGTCCATCATTCAACAGGATACTCAGGAGATCAAGTCTATGATGACCGAAATTTTTCAAGCCTTCAAGGGTGCATCTACTTCTTCAGTACAACCAACACTTGCCATCACTGACATTCAGGCAAATGTTGAGGGGGAGAATACTACTGAAGCCCCTAATACTGTTGAACAAGAAGCTGGACAGCCCTCTCACACTGAGGGGGAGCATGTCACTGAAGCAACACCAATCACTGAAGTTCCACCACAAGAGGAACCAGTCTCCTCTTCTCTCGGACAGGACAAAGGCAAAAGTATTGCTACCACCTCTAGTCCTGAAACTGTTCTCAAGCCAGCCTCAACCATGGTCAGATTTGACCCTGATGCACCTGTCAGGGTCCCGTTTGAAATCAATGGAGTAGTACAACTTCTCACTCATGACGAAATTCAAGCTCACATGGAAAGGACTGAGACACTACTCAAGGTGGCTGAGGAAGAGAGAATGAGCAAGCCTGCTATCATTAAGGTTGTTCATGAGGAAGCTGAAAAGATTGGTTTGAATACTGAGGCACTAGCAACTGTACAAGTTGGTGCTGTCTTTAAAAAGGCTCAGGAAGAAGAGCTAAATGCTCTCAAAATGGAAAGGGAAAACAAGCTCAGGAAGGATGCTCAAATCAGAAAACACAGGATCGAAAAGTATACTTGGGTGATGAAAGAAAGGTTACAACCTGAAACTATCACTGAAGTTCAAATCCACAGAAACACCGATCCTGCAATGGTCACCATCTTCATGGGACGTGATAAAAGAATAATGGACATCCATAAGCCTTTCAAGTTTGCAGACTTTGGCATCACTGAGCTTGATGAGCTTCGATCAATCATTGCCAAAAAGAACAAAGTTGTAGTACCTAAACTTCTCGAATCACTGAAGGATAGGTACGACAGACTGAGAGCAATGCCTGAGGCTCTTAACATTCCCTCACTTTTTCCTGACTCAGTAGAAAAGACTGCTCCATCTAAGGCTTCCAAGAGGAAAAGGAAGCAAATAGAATTGGAGCCTGAGATCAAGGTACCAGGGTTAGAGTGTTGATGAGGCGAAAAATGAACCACTTTTAGGGGGTCATTTAAGCCCAGAATTGAATTTATTTGATCAAATATTGCCCTAAATCGTTCCTTTTGTGATTTTAGGTACTTTGGGAGAGAAATCTGGAAAAGGAAGCAATTCGGACGTTTTTGGAGCATAAAAGTGAAGAAAACGCCAAAGTCTTAATTTTCCTTGCTGGGAACAGTAGGTGACGGCGTCAAGAAGAAATTTCTGACGGCGTCAAGATTAAATTCCATGACGACCCAGTACAGAATTGACGGCGTCACGAAGTATGGCGTCAAGAGTAAAATGCATGACGGCCTGGAAAATGCTAACACATGACAGTGTCAAAAGTAGATCAAGGCAGTCCGAGAAGTATTTTGGCGGCGAGGTGACGGCGTCACAAGCTTTGTCTTGACGCCGTCAGACCCTATTTCCTATATATAGTTTTCTAATTTTCACATTAAAAAGAGAGAAGTTTTGGAGAAACCCTAAGTACGAACTTGGTGCGAATTTTACAGGTTTTTCAAGGGTTCTAAGCCCTTGATATCTTTCATGTGTAATTGAGATAAGTATTCTTTTAATTCAATCAATATGTCTATGTGTTGTTGTCTATATCTTGTTCTTGTCTTAATTCCATCATGCTAGGCTAGATCTATCTTGTGTTTGCTTGGATCTAATGAAACCTAGATGTTAATTATGTGTTGATTACTTGTTTATATTTGTATTGGATGAATGAATTCGATGTTAGGCTTAAGAAAACTGGCAGACTTCCAATTGGTAACATGCTTGAACGTCTTAGGAAACATGAACTGATGTGCACTAGGTTTTATTGGTTGTATTTAATGCATGAGCCACTGTTTATAATCCATATGGTTGTGCTGGGCATGGTATAGGAGGAGATAAGAGCTCATAGGATTGGGGAGTTAAGTGCGCCACCCCATGAATGGTATTAAGGAATACAATCCGTCATCCACGCAACTATAACAAGTTATTAACGTGTAAAAGATGTCTAGGGAGTAGTGAAATCTAAGTAAACACATTTTCTCCACTTATTGCTCACAACCTTAGTATAATTTAGTTTATTTTCATTTCTAGTATTTTATTTTGATTGCATCTTTAGCATTGGGTTAGTTGACTAGCAACTAATTCCGCCCAAATCCTTCAAACCCGAGATTTTTACTTGCTTTCTAAAAAATATAAAAATACAAAAATAATCATCCTTCACCTTTAGAACTAGTATTTAGGTTTTCTAATCCTAGCGACACTATTCCTAGCTGAACGATCAATCCCCCGGTACTTGTCACTATACTATACTACAACGATCAGGTACACTGCCTGGTGGGGGTTGTAAGCTTCTCAAGATCCCTTGAGAGGTAAAGCCTGGTGCGATTCCCACGTATCAAGTTTTTGACGCCGCTGCCGGGGAATAGTTATTGTCTAGGTTAGAATCTCTTTTTATTAGGTCTACTTGCTAGATTCCTTTCTGGTGAGATTTTATTTTTATTTTTAGGTTTTCTTTAGTCTATCTTATTTCTTTGTGTTTTTGTTCGTAACTCTTCACCACCCGACATCATGGACAACGGGAACATCTTTGAACCCGTCATCCCACCACAACAAAACCCACCACTAGAACCTCTTAGGCCCCGAACCTTAGGAGAGTATTCCCGACCTAGCCACCAAGGCTACCGAAACACCATTGAGCTCACCGGAGCCAATGTGACCCCCTTGCGATCCGACACCATCCGGTTGGTGCAAAGCGGATGTGCATTCCATGGACTTCGTTCCGAAGATCCAAACCAACATCTTAAGGACTTCCTCAAAATCATAGATTCCATCGACCTAGATGTTGCAACTAGAGAGACAACCCGATTACGCCTATTCCAATTCTCTCTACGGGATCAAGCTAGTCAATGGCTTGAGCGTTTACCCGCGGGATCCATCACCACATGGGATGATCTCACCACTCGTTTCCTTGCTCAATTTTCCCACCGGGGAGAACTACTAAGCTTAGAAATGACATCTTGATGTTCCAACAACGTCAAAATGAATCTCTTTATGAAGCATGGACTCGTTTCAAGGATCTCTCCACGAGGCGAGCCATTGACCAATCGGCCGGTGGTAAGCTACGTGATCTAAGTGCGGAACAATCATGGGAACTCATAGAAGATCTTGCTCTCTATGACAACGAAAGTTGTAATGATCCCCGTGATTTGAACAAAACGGTCAAGGCAATATCTTTGCCTTCGAACAATTCTAGCACTCCCGACCGTAGGATCATGGAACTTGAGGACCAAGTCAAGTTTCTCATGAAATCTTACGAAGCTCCTAAGCCTTCAAGCCAAGTGAACAAAATCACTTCTTCATGCGAATTATGTAGTGGTCCCCATGACACTCGTGATTGTGTGGAACTCCCCGGAACAGCTTTTGCGGACTACGCATCCACGCGTACCGACGAAGCGGGAGATAAGTGGTACACTTTCAAGCCCGAGCCCAACACTTACGGTGATTCATACAAACCCTCTTGGAAAAATCACCCAAACCTTAGGTGGAAACAAAATCAACCCAATTCTTCCAATCCGCCTAATCGTTACCAACCAAACGGTCCACCCTCCAACCGTACTTTCAACAACAATCCTTCTAACAACTATGGTAGTACCAACAATCTTGAAGGATTGATGTCAAAATTCATGGCATCTCAAGAAGCTCGCATATCTAAGTTTGAAGCCAATTTCAAACAAAAGCAAAGCGACATGACCACCAAAATTGACGCATTGTTGAAAGTTCTCAATGACCGAGAAATGGGAGCACTCCCAAGCGACACGGTCAAGAATCCGAAACTAAACGTTAATTCCATATCTTCAGTTTCGTCACCCACTTCGTGTCCAAAATACTACTCGGTTAAATCAACGAGCACGTGTTTCAAACAAAACCAAATTCTTCAAAAGGACCAATCAAATAAAACACCCGATATAGAACCGGTCAAAAGTATAGTTGAAACCCCTCCTACGCAAGACCTTGACGATGAATTCAAAGAACATCACCTTGAACGCCCCGTCATTGATGTCTTAGCGCGTGCTCCTTACTATAGTGCCCTCCTAGAAAAATATGAGAAGTTTAAACTAGGAAAAAATGGGACCGCCTTCGTTCAAAACAAGTTACCTAAAAAGCTTGATGATCCGGGTATATTCGTTTTGCCTTGTAAGATAGGAAGATCCGAAGCTTTCGACATACTAGCCGATTTAGGGTCAAGCCTCAACTTGATTCCCTTATCCTTATTCACCGCTCTTAAGCTAGGAAAGTTAGAGGAAACGGAGGTATTGATAGGGCTAGCGGATGGGAGTATTGCCCACCCAGTTGGAATGATTAAGGATGTAGTTGTTCACGTAGGAAAGTTAACTATATTAGCGGATTTTCACGTCCTAGACATGGTTAGTGACACTACATGCCCATTACTAGTAGGAAGAGGATTTTTAGCAACCGCTAGCGCAATGATAGATTGTAAGGAGTCTAAGATAGCGGTAGGTGAAGGCGATACTTGGTCGGTGTACGATGTAAAGAAGCATAGTTATGATTGTGATGATGAACCGACACCGCATTGGGTAGAGATGAATAGGAGACCATCTAGATATGGACCTTGGATAGAAAGGAACTTCATAGGACCTCAATGCCCATTTTATCTAGAGAAAGATTTCGTTGAAAAGACACATTCGGTAGAACAACTCATAGCTAGAGATGAAGAGCTAGATCCCTTTGAGGACCCCTTAGTCTTTAGGAAGATGATTGAGTTCTTGAGCGTAATGCCTATCAATATAGAGATGAATAAGTGGAAAAGAGAGGGAGACAAATGTAAATGGAGGTGGGACACGCCACCTAAAGAAGGTGACGGATCATGGCATATGAGGATGACTTTGTATGATCCGGATGGAGAAATGTTTGAAAGGTCATACCATACTAAGGAAAAGATAGGAAGTTGAAACATAAGTTTGATCCCAAGGATGTCCTCAATGAGGAACTCACCCGTATCACGTAGTAACCCATGACCTTGAGTCTAGCTACAAGACTCGTAAATAAAGAAAAGCGCTTCTTGGGAGGCAACCCATGTTTTATGTGATTTTATTTTGTTTGTTTGATATTTGCTTCCGTATGCATGCTTTATTTTTATTGTTGGTTGATCATGTTTCTAAACTAAATAGTGGAAATACTTTAATTTACTTTGTTGTTTTGGCCTAGTCTTAACTCCACCGAAAAGTATTTTTGCAAAAGATAAATGTAAGGGGAAACCCCAAATATGTTTTTAAGAAACAAACCGATCATGATTCTCCACAATATTTAAATGGACATGTGTATTCGTATTTGTTAGAGTCAAATGCTTGTATTGAGTCATAATGAAGTTTTGCAGGATTTTCCAGGAAGTAGGACCAAGTTTTTCCAGAAATTTTCCAGAAACTTAACATAAGAATTTCTGCAGGTCACTTCTGACGGCGTCATGAGTTAACTCTTGACGGCGTCACGTGTAAAAATCTGGAAATTTTACCAGTTTTGTTTTTCTAACGGAGTCTTATGGTTTTTGTGAATTATTAAGTTTTATAATCTCCAGGAAATCTGCAAACTTCATTCCACAAGTATTATATCTTATTTTGTTTTCTAGGACTTAGTAACTTATATAGGTTGCCGCCGATTTTATGCGAGGTTGTTTTGTCTATTTTCTCAGGATTTACAGGTTATGTATGACAAGAAGATGATTTATATTCTGGAAGGGAAGCTTTGATTGTTCATTTTCTTGGAGGAAGATTTAACCTGGCCACCTTATTATCCATACCGAACGAATCAGGGGAGTATTTGATTTCATTCTTTTTACTTTTTCACTTTTACATTCTTTACTTGAACATTGGGGACAATGTTCATCTTAAGTGTAAGGGGAGGGTAAAATGATGATACCTTACATGTACACTTTCGCTTGAGTTTGTTTTGTTTGATGGTAGATGTGTAATAAAACTATGAGAAATACTTGTTAGTGCAATTTTAGCGCCAAATTTAAAATTTTTTACAATATTTAGGAGTGAAACTTGAGCCTTAGCAAGCGTCTCATGGATAGGAGATTGTATGACTAGCACATAACCGTACCATTCAGAAAAATTTTCCACCCAAAAATGTGAGGTTCTTGATGAGGTGAAAAATGATCCGTTTTTAGGGGGTCATTTAAGCCCGAATCCGAATTTATTTGATCAAATATTGCCCTAAATCGTTCCTTTTGTGATTTTAGGTACTTGGAGAGTGAATTCTGGAAAAGAAGCCATTTTGGACGTTTTTGGAGCATAAAAGTGAAGAAAACGGCAAAGTCTCAATTTTCCATGCTGGGAACAGTAGGTGACGGCGTCAAGAGTAATTTTCTGACGGCGTCAAACCTCAATAATAAAATCTGAGAGTTCATGAAGGCGTCAAGAGTTTTCCTGACGGCGTCAAAACCCCAAGAATTAAAATCCGTAGTTGATGACGGCGTCACACACAGGGCGTCAAGAGTAATTTGTGTGACGGCCTAGGCCTTGACGGCGTCAGAAGTAGATCAAGGCCGTTCGAGGAAGTATTTGGCGGCGAGATGACGGCGTCACACCTTTGTTCTTGACGCCGTTATCCCTATTTTCCTATATATAGTTTTCTAGTTTTTCACATTAAAGGAGAGAAGTTTTGGGAGATACCCTAAAGACGATTTTGGTGTAACTTTACAGGTTTTTCAAGGGTTCCAACCCCTTGATACCTTGCATGATTAATTAAGATAAGTGTTCTTCTAATTCAATCAATATGTCTATGTGTTGGTTGTCTATATCTTGTTCTTGTCTTAATTCTATCATGCTAGGCTAGATCTCTTTTGTGTTTGCTTAGATCTAATGAAACCTAGATATTGATTATGTGTTGATTACTTGTTTATTCTTGTTTTGAATGAATGATTTATATGTTAGGCTTAAGAAAACTGGCAGATCTCCAAATGGTAACATGTTTGAACGTCTTAAGAAACATGAACCGAGGCGTACTAGGTCTTTATTGGTTGTATTTAATGCATGAGCCACTGTTTACAATCCCTATAGTTGTGATGGGTATGGTGTAGGAGGAGATAAGAGCTCATAGAATTGGGGAGTTATGTATGCCACCCCATGAATGGTATTAAGGAATACGATCCGTCATCCATGCAATTATAACAAGTAATTAACGTGTAAAAGATATCTAGGGAGTAGTGAAATCTAAGTAAACACATTTTCTCCAATTACTGCTCACAACCTTAGTATAATTAGTTTATTTTCATTTTTAGTATTTTATTTTGATTGCATCTTAGTTTTGGGTTAGTTGAATAGCAACTAATTCCGCCCACTCTTTCAAAACCCGAGATTTTAACTTGCTTTCCATAAAATATAAAAACACAAAAATAATCATCCCTCACCTTTAGAACTAGTATTTAGGCTTTCTAATCCTAGCGACACTATTCCTAGGCTGAACGATCAGTCCCCCGGTACTTGTCACTATACTATACTACAACGATCAGGTACACTGCCTGGTGGGGGTTGTAAGCTTCTCGAGATCCCTCGAGAGGTAAAGCCTGTTGCGATTCCCACGCATCAAGTTTTTGGCGCCGCAGCCCGGGGAATAGTTATTGTCTAGGTTAGAATTTCTTTTTATTAGGTCTACTTGCTAGATTCCTTTCTAGTAAGATTTTATTTTTATTTTTAGGTCTTCTTTAGTCTATCTTATTTCTTTGTGCCTTTGTTCGTAACTCTTTACCATCCGACATCATGGAAGGTGGTAACATCTTTGAACCCGTCATCCCACCACAACAAAACCCACCACTAGAACCCCTTAGGCCCCGAACCTTAGGAGAGTATTCCCGACCTAGCCACCAAGGCTACCGAAACACCATTGAGCTCACCGGAGCCAATGTGACCCCCTTGCGATCCGACACCATCCGGTTGGTGCAAAGCGGATGTGCATTCCATGGACTTCGTTCCGAAGATCCAAACCAACATCTTAAGGACTTTCTCAAAATCGTAGATTCCATAGACCTAGGTGTTGAAACTAGAGAGACTACCCGTTTACGCCTATTCCAATTCTCTCTACGGGATCAAGCTAGTCAATGGCTTGAGCGTTTACCCGCGGGATCCATCACTACATGGGATGATCTCACCACTCGTTTCCTTGCTCAATTTTTCCCACCGGGGAGAACTACTAAGCTTAGGAATGACATCTTGATGTTCCAACAACGTCAAAATGAAACCTTTTATGAAGCATGGATTCGATATAAAGACCTACTCCGAAAAGTCCCTCATCATGGCATCGAACCATGGCTCCAGATCCAAATCTTTTACGATAAGGTTGACTATCAAACAAGGAAAGCCATTGATTACGCAGCCAAGGGTAGGCTAGATAGACTTAGCATTGACGAGTGCTGGAAAGTTCTTGAGGAGTTGGCACAATACGAAGAGGAAGGATGGGAGGACCCGATGTTCCCAAGCAAGGTAAAACTTGACTACGCATGTGCCACCCAAGAAGAGTTGTTAGGAAGCATCGAGAAGCAGGTAAATGAATTAATAAGTATTGAGAAACTTGCTGCTGAACCCGTGTGGAATCATAATCTACGCAGGAATACGGTTATCAACCAGAATTTTCCTGAACGTTCACGACAAGAGGAATTCGAAGGGATAATGGTAACCTTCATGGATAATCAGGAAAAACAAATCCAGCACCTAGAAGCACGCATGGAGAGTACTCATAAAGCGTTTATGAATTTCGCTGACCAATTCATGTCAAGGGTCAAAGAAAGGATCAAGGAAAATTCCATACCTAAAAAAATCGAAAAGGTCTTCGAGGTCTCAACCCCTTTGATGTTTAACCAAGAGGATAATGAGAAGCTTTACCCGAGTGCTTCACCGTCAATCACCCCCCACTCTCGTGAGCATCCTCAGAAAGAAAAGAATTCGCAATTCCATAACATTTTAGTTGGATGCCTGCTAACCACATTCCCAAACCTATCTAAGAAAAGTTCTTTTGGTTTTAAACCCGGTGTAAAGAGGTTGCACCTCAAAAACACCACTGATTTGAAACCCCCTATGGAACAACATCTTTCTTCTCACACCAATGACCCGTGCATGGGGATCAACTTAGCCAAAACGTCACCCGACCCCTTCTACAACCTTACCTCTTTCCATGACAGTAATGAGACGTTCGACCCTGGTGGACCTCGTTAATGAAATAGCTACTCATGGGTTTTACTAATGTTTAGTTATTCACGCAAAGAGCAGGGACTGAACATGGAACTACTCCAAACCTCACCTTACACGGGCATCTGACGGCGTCAGATTTAACTCTTGACGCCGTCAGCTCGATGAATCTGCAATATTAACCCAATACCAATCACTTTCAACCCATACCCCACAAATCTCACCCAAAGTGCTGCTGCTACTCCGATTCTCCAACCTCCAATTCGACGTCTTCCGCATCCAATCTTCACTTGGTAAGTGATTCTTCTTCATCCTTTTTCGATCAATTGTCCCTAGGACCCATCAATTTGAAAAACCCCTTTCGCCCGAAACCCCACTCTCGACCCTTCATTAACGAATCATAATACCATCCATTTGGTGATTTGTAATCATGGGGTTACCATTTGATGATGTTGTCTCACTCAAATCATGCATTAATTTAGAGAAAACCCATCATGCCTCGGATTCTTTGACCCCCCACCCCTGTTTCCTGATTAAAGGAGCGTTTGGGTAATGGGTTAAGAGTTTGAAAATTGATTTTTCCCTCGCATTTGCATGAGTCGGATTTTTGCTAAGTCTGACGGCGTCAGGATCAATCCTGACGGCGTCAGATGTATCTGACAGCAGAAATCGATAAAAATTCTTCTGCTAATTGTTTTCGTTCGCTCTAACTTTCTCCAGGAAAATGAGTAAGCGATCAAGACAACACAGAGGTAGCTCATCCAGGTCCCAACAAGTTAATTACGGGGAATTGGTCCACAGTTGGGGTCTATTTGACAACGATGATGCCACCACAAAGTATTTGGAGCTTGCTAATCACCACATTGACGCTGGTTCTGTTATTGATTGGGAACTTCTTAGATCCCAAGGTCTAGAGGCTGCATTTCTGAGTAGGATCAACACTGATGGGTTCGCTGGTCCTCAATGGGAGAGGATGTTTAGAATGAGGGAGATTGTTTATAGTGAGTTGGTAAGGGAATTCTTTGCGATGTTCCGCTTTGATCAGGCTGAGGCAAGGACGGATATGGGGGGCACCACTATCTATTTTAGGCTAGGAGGGGAAATGAGGTCGTGTTCGGTTACTGAGTTTGGTTGGAGGATTGTATTGTATACTAGGGAAGAGGTTGATGGGACTCTTATGCAGAGGTTGTTACATGGGGAGACTCAGAGGAGTGAGATGAGGTGTGTCACTTTTTGGCCGACCATAGGGGATGGGGTTTACACCTCGACTACTGGGGCTGCATCGATCAGGGACCCCATTGTTAGGTTGGCTCACAGGTGCATCACATACAGCCTGTCTGCACGTCATGGCACTACTCACCGTGTCACTGCCTCTGATTTGTTCTACCTGTATACTATCTTTTCAGAGGATGTTTACTGCAACATCCCATTTTGGGTGGCCAGTTATTTGAGGACCAGTGTAGGTGATAGGGATATAGATAGGGTGTATGGAGGAATGTTTGTGACCCGGTTGGCTCGCTCCTATGGTCTTCTTACTCCTGCAATCATGGGGTATTTGAGCGACTGCTGGGGCTGTAGGGTGGTGAAGGCTAAATCCCTCAGACAGATGAACATCTTGATGCAGATGGTGGATGGGTCCTACACCTGGTACGTGGCAGCAGGGCCTGCTGGTGAGGATGATGATGATGATGATGATGATGATGAGGGAATGCCCCAGCAACATCAGTTTGCTGGGTATGAGGAGGGGACTGCTGACTACTACCGGCACATGGGCCGAGGAGATTGGCAGGAGCATCAGGGGGCTTGGATGGGTCAGGTGGATGCTTGGAGAACCACCACTGACCAGAGATTTGACTGGATGTATGAGCACACAGTCCGCCAGATGCAGCATCTTTCGACCCATGATCACATCGAGCCCCATCTGCAGATTGACCCATTCCCTGGGCGCGAGCAGGACTATCCTCCCTATGGGTATACTGGGCACCTCCCACCTGGCTATGATTACCGCTTTGGTCCTCCCCCTCAGTGATTCGTTTTGATATCTGTGGTTCTTGAACAATTTATTCTCGGTTGTATAATTTGAAACATTTGGTCTTGTAATAGTTTAGGATTCAGCCTCTGTTGGCTTTGGACACTTTTTATTTTCTTTTAATAATTATTATGCATGTTCGACTTTTAATTTTATTGTTGGTTAATCTTTGCAACCCATGTTTTGTGTGATTTTATTTGTTTAATTGTTATTTGTTTCCGTATGCATGCTTTATTTTTATTGTTGGTTGATCATGTTTCTCTACTAAAATGTGGAAATACTTTACTTTGTTGTTTTGGCCTAGTCTTAACTCCACCTAGAAGTATTTTTGCAAAAGATAAGTGTAAGGGGAAACCCCAAATATGTTTTTAAGAAACAAACCGATCATGATTCTCCACAATATTAAATGAACATGTATATTCGTATTTGTTAGAGTCAAATGCTTGTATTGAGTCATAATGAAGTTTTGCAGGATTTTCCAGGAAGTAGGACCAAGTTTTTCCAGAAATTTTCCGGAAACTTAACATAAGAATTTCTGCAGGTCCATTCTGACGGCGTCAGAGTTTTACTCTTGACGGCGTCAGGAGTTAAAATCTGAAAATTTTACCGGTTTTGTTTTTCTAACGGAGTCTTATAGTTTTTTTGTGAATTATTAAGTTTTATAATCTCCAGGAGATCTGCAAACTTCATTTCACAAGCATTATATCTTACTTTGTTTTCTAGGATTTAGAAACTTATATAGGATGCCGCCGATTTTACGCGAGGTTGTCTTGTCTATTTTGTCAGGTTTTACAGGTTATGTATGACAAGGAGATGATTTATATTCTGGAAGGGAAGCTTTGATTGTTCATTTTCTTGGAGGAAGATTTAACCTGGCCATCCTATTATCCATACCGAGCGAATCAGGGGAGTATTTGATTTCATTCTCTTTACTTTTTCACTTTTACATTCTTTACTTGAACATTGGGGACAATGTTCATCTTAAGTGTAAGGGGAGGGTAAAAAGATGATACCTTACATATGCACTTTCGCTTGAGTTTGTTTTGTTTGATGGTAGATGTGTAATAAAACTATGAGAAATATTTGTTAGTGCAATTTTAGCGCCAAATTTAAATTTTTTTACAACATTTAGGAGTGAAACTTTAGCCATAGCAAGCGTCTCATGGATAGGAGATTGTATGACTAGCACATAACCGTATATTCAGAAAAATTTTCCACCCAAATATGTGAGGTTCGCCTTTAGATTTGATAGGAAAAGCATTCACTATTAGTGCTTATGAGTGTACCGGTAGCATTTAGATTCTAGAACTTGCGTTAGTGATGCATTCCGAAACCGCTAGTGAGACTACATTCGTGTGGTAGGATTTACTACATGATAAGAGGCATTAGGATTACCCTTGTGTTAAACCCGTATCATAATTACTTGACCATTTAAGTCATACTACTTGACTAGTTAAGTCAACTAATTTTTCCCACACCCTTAGCGTTGTACTCATTTTTAGTACACGAAACCCCTAGTACACCCCTCCGAGCCTATCTTTTCGTTTCTAACTTTAAGCATTTTACTTAAAGGAAGAATTTGTTACACCCCACTTAAATGTACACCCAAATCGCCTTAGCCTTCCGTGTATGCGCTCATTTTTAGTGCATTATTGTTATTTGTTAAACCCTAAGTTAACTTTCTAATTGATTACATGGTTGCTAAGTCGAGTCATATCCTTGTACATATTGTTTTAGGACGATTGGGACTCATGGGTAAGTACTTATTTTATGGAGTAATGGGGAAGAACATCATTTATTACCCCCATATGTACGTTAATCTTAAAAGTGCTCCAAGTGTTTTGATTTTCTTAATTCGAGTCATTAGATTAGTTTAATGTAAAGTATGTAAAGATTCAAGTGTAAGGGGAATTCTCATCCCCTATGATGTATTATTTTGGATGGTAGGGTAAGAGTGTATGCAAAAAAAAAAAATAAATAAAAAAAAAAAAAGAGAGAAAAAACATACGGACTACCATCCCGTTTCATTCTATGTTCATTTTATGTTTTTATTATTTTTCATTTATTAGCTTAAGTCGAGTCTAGTCTTGGCTTAGCAACGCCATATTGTACATGTAATTAACCAAGATTGTTAACTCGCCACCAGTAATAACTTCCTTTATCCAACAAAACCGTGTAATTCATATCCCTATACCTAACGTTACAACCCTTTAAAAGACCTCTTTGATAGTTTATCCTAGGTGCTTACGCCATGTGGTGGAGGTTTGATCCTTTCCCAAGCCTATGGTAATCTATTTTGCTATGACAGGTAGTGAGAGATATCTTCTGTTTCCATATTGTAATTTACACTTTATTACACCCGAGAGATGTGAGTATCTAAACACTATTTGTGAGGTGCTTGTGTATGACCTCCGTGCTTGTCTTTGGTCTTTAGTGGAATGATTATTTGTTGTAATTACTTTTATATTAGTGTTAAATGACCCCTAACTTGTCTTTTGGGTAGAATAAAAGCGCATTTGCTTGAGGACAAGCAAATCTCAAGTGTAAGGGTATATGATGAGGCAAAAAATGATCCGTTTTTAGGGGGTCATTTAAGCCCGAATCCGAATTTATTTGATCAAATATTGCCCTAAATCGTTCCTTTTGTGATTTTAGGTACTTGGAGAGTGAATTCTGGAAAAGAAACCATTTTGGACGTTTTTGGAGCATAAAAGTGAAGAAAACGGCAAAGTCTCAATAATAAAATCCGAGAGTTCATGAAGGCGTCAAGAGTTTTCCTGACGGCGTCAAAACCCCAAGAATTAAAATCCGTAGTTGATGACGGCGTCACACACAGGGCGTCAAGAGTAATTTGTGTGACGGCCTAGGCCTTGACGGCGTCAGAAGTAGATCAAGGTCGTCCAAGGAAGTATTTGCCGGCGAGATGACGGCGTCACACCTTTGTTCTTGACGCCGTCATCCCTATTTTCCTATATATAGTTTTCTAGTTTTTCACATTAAAGGAGAGAAGTTTTGGGAGAAACCCTAAAGACGATTTTGGTGTTACTTTACAGGTTTTTCAAGGGTTCCAACCCCTTGATACCTTGCATGATTAATTAAGATAAGTGTTCTTCTAATTCAATCAATATGTCTATGTGTTGGTTGTCTATATCTTGTTCTTGTCTTAATTCTATCATGCTAGGCTAGATCTCTTTTGTGTTTGCTTAGATCTAATGAAACCTAGATATTGATTATGTGTTGATTACTTGTTTATTCTTGTTTTGGATGAATGATTTATATGTTAGGCTTAAGAAAACTGGCAGATCTCCAAATGGTAACATGCTTGAACGTCTTAAGAAACATGAACCGAGGCGTACTAGGTCTTTATTGGTTGTATTTAATGCATGAGCCACTGTTTACAATCCCTATAGTTGTGCTGGGCATGGTGTAGGAGGAGATAAGAGCTCATAGAATTGGGGAGTTATGTATGCCACCCCATGAATGGTATTAAGGAATACGATCCGTCATCCATGCAATTATAACAAGTAATTAACGTGTAAAAGATATCTAGGGAGTAGTGAAATCTAAGTAAACACATTTTCTCCAATTACTGCTCACAACCTTAGTATAATTAGTTTATTTTCATTTTTAGTATTTTATTTTGATTGCATCTTAGTTTTGGGTTAGTTGAATAGCAACTAATTCCGCCCACTCTTTCAAAACCCGAGATTTTAACTTGCTTTCCATAAAATATAAAAACACAAAAATAATCATCCCTCACCTTTAGAACTAGTATTTAGGCTTTCTAATCCTAGCGACACTATTCCTAAGCTGAACGATCAATCCCCCGGTACTTGTCACTATACTATACTACAACGATCAGGTACACTGCCTGGTGGGGGTTGTAAGCTTCTCGAGATCCCTCGAGAGGTAAAGCCTGTTGCGATTCCCACGCATCAGTTCTGATGAGTGCTTAATCACACATCCTTTTTCGACATTAAATCAGACCAAATACACCAAATACTAACCAAAAATGCCAAGAGATTGTATGTTTTTGTATTTGTGTATGTGCAGGTACGGATATGTGAAAAATGAACAAAAACAAAGCAAAACCGACAAAAATGAGCACGAGATTGGAAAAAGGTAAAAAGCCGAAGCCGAGGAAGAAATTTATCCAAGAAAAGCCCAAAATGACAAAAGTAATCCTTAGAGATTCAGAGAATAACAAAAGAGACCCTTAGTTGAAATATGAAGACCTTTACAATAATGGCCCTCCAAGTTTCAGCAAGTTGTCAACTTTGGTCCTTTGAAGAACTTTGGAAGAAAAGTCAACTCAACTCCTCCAAGTTACAAGATCGTTACGTGTAGTATTTAGTTGCATTTGTAGCGTTTTAATATGTTTTAAGTAGTTTTCTCATGTTTTGTAAAAGTCTAGGGGCTAATTATGCAACAAACTCAAAGATTAGAGAAGCCCTAGCCCCTAGCCTGTAAATAGATCTCATAAGCCTCATTTGAGAGGTTGGTTAGTTTGTTGGTAAGTTTTAGGGTTAGTCTAGTGGTTGTTGAGGGTTGGTCCTCATAGTAGTAGGAGTAGTGTAGTTTTATTTTTATGAAGTCATTTTTTATTTTACTTTCTCTCTCTAGCTTTATCTCTCTATAAATCTTTAATTTTTAGTTGATAAAATCTTGTTTTTGTTGGTGGGATTTAAAGTTTATGGTTAAACTAGGTTGTTTAGTAATAAATTTGATAGAAAAACATTAGTTTTTATGCTTTATTTTGGATCAAAATGGTGTTTTGTTATATTTTTATCGAGTTAGAATTTAAATTTTATCGAGTTTGAGTTTTTTTTAAGGACTAAAATGCAAAACAATCAAACTTTCGAGTTTGATTTTCTAAAAAATTGTTGCACCGAGTTTGGTTTAAAAAAAATATATATATATACATCTTTCGAGTTTGAATTTTTAGAAAACCACCGAGTTTGACATTTGTAGTGCCAGGGACTACTTTGCAAACTGAAAAAAAAGAGATTTTATCGAGTTTGGGTATTTGTAACTTTCGAGTTTGGAAACTAGCATACCGAGTTTGGTTTTTGTTATCGAGTTACGTTTTCGAGATTAGGGACTAAATTGCAAATACTTTCGAGTTTGAATTTTATTATACCGAGTTTGAGTTTTTTGTAGTTTACCGAGTTTGAGACATTTTTATTATTTTTTTTATTTTTTTTTATTTTTTTATTTATTTATTTTTTTTTATCAAGTTTCATTTATTTTGGCGAGTTAGCCAAGATTATCGAGTTAGATAATCATTACCTCATCGTTTACCGAGTGAGGTTCTCTTATGCTTTATGCTAAGGCGAAACTCTGCCGAATTTTATTTTGGCTTATCTAGTTTGTTTCTTTTATCGAGTCTTTTTATTTTATCAAGTAACTTTATTTTATTAACATGAGTTTCGAATAGTTTATTAGTGTTTGCTTAGTAGCACGAGTTTGTGAGTTAAGTGTGGATTAAAAGGGGTCGTGATTAATAATCGTTATGATTATTTAGACTTGTAATTTTATTATTTGAAGGGCAAAAGCCGGAGAATAATCAAATTACACATCTAGTAATTATTTTCTTTTTAAAGGATTATTTTCAAAATAAATCAACGTTGTGAGAAAATAGTCTTGTTTAAGGAAAATAATTCGTCGTCAATCATTGGCCCACACTTGATGAACTTATTCACGTCGCTTTGCAAACATATTGTTTTTAAATTCATTTCCAGTCTTAATTTCTTTTCGCGTTTTAAATCTCGTTTTTCTTTAGTTATTTTATCCAATGCTTGTTTTATTTGTTTGTTTTCTTTGCGTCGTTTTATTGTTTCTTTTTACTTTAACTGCGTTTTAAATCCTTTTAGTAGTGTAATCAAAAACCAACCAAATCATCTTTTTAATTCCATTCACTTCACAATCACGCGACTCAAAGCCGACTCAATCGCCGTCTTACCTTCGTTGGGACATAACGACCCAGGGAACATACTTTCACCGGTATTTCTTCGGTTAAAAATCTAATATACTAAAACGATAAAATCAAAATGGCGCCGCTGCCGGGGAAGGTTTGAAACGAGAGCGTCGTACTTGTATCGTTTCTTGGTGATTTGAAGACCCTTCTCCCGAGAAGTTATCGTTTTTTGTAAAAATTCTCAAAAAAAAAAAAAAAAAAAAAAAAAAAAAAAAAAAAAAAAAAAATTGATTAAATGTGTATAAAAACTAAAAATATTGTAATTTTAAGTTTCTCAAAAATATAAAATCCAAAAATATTTTTCTTTTTCATATTTGATTTTCACTTTTATTTTTATTTGTTTTTATAATACGCAAAAACCAAAAATAATCTTCTTATCCTCTTATCATTTAATTCTTCTTCTCAAATCCTCTTATTTTTAATTCTTATGGATCCTATTTGTTTCAATTGTGGAGAACCGTTCTTCGGAGGGTTGTGTGTGTGGTGTACGTGCGACCAATGTGGTGACAATATTCATGATGGCGTTTGTTTGAATTGTAATTCTCACACGTATGATCAAAATTCGTTCAACAATTCGTCAAACATTCCCAATTTCTATACACCACCACCACCTTCGTTTTATTGTTATATTTGTGGAAACCCTTCCGAAGAAGGAATGTCGTGTGGGCAATATTTTTGTAACAAATGTGGATACATCAATTGTATGTGCTATGCCCCGAGTGCTCACACGTCTTACGCTTACGATCCGAGCTTTGATTGTAATCCTCAAAATGATTTTTATGAGCAAAATTCGTATTATAATGGTGATTCATTTCAAAATACATCAAATTTTGAACATTGTGGGGGATCGTCTGAAAATTTTTATGAGCCGAATTCATTTTACGATTCTCATGGTTTTAACCAACCCCCACAAACTTCCGATTTTAATAATGATATTTTTGAACTTAAATCTATGATCGAGAAGTTAAAAGAAATGATGATTAATCGTTATACATCTACTCCCGAGCCTAATGAGAAATCGATGGAAGAACCTCTTACCGAAGAAAGAAAATTCCAATTTTGTGAGTGTTGTATGTACGATGATGATTCCACGATTACAATCAATCTTAATCCTCAAAATGAATCTATCTCTTCTTCCGTAAAACCCGAGGACTCTCTAATAATGGGGGACGAGCCTCTTAACACTATTCCGGCAACGGAATCTGACGAATTCAATGAGTCTAGTATTGAGAACCTCGTTCCAATCCAAAGTGAGTCCGGGGAAAATTTTAACGGTGATTCTGAAATTGTTTCCGATTCTTTCCATCCTTCTTTCACACTGGTTGAAGGGAGTGATGTCGTTTTAGATGAGATCGAGGCATTTCTTGCTAATGATTCTAATTCGACAATGGTTGACGACTCTAATTTTGATCCTGAGGGAGATATTCGTTTACTTGAAGAATTATTGAATGTAGAACCGTCAACTTATCTCCCTCCGATGAGCAATGAAGATTATGATGAAGTTGAAAGTTATTCTGATTCTCACAATGAGTATACTACGAGTGATGAAGACTCTTGTGGAGATATCGATGATAATGATGAAGAAGTTGACACTGAAATTCAAGATGAAGCTCTTCGTGAGAAATTATCCAAAGTTTATCTTCTTATCTCTAAGCTCGAGGCGTTGAATGATCCTCCGATTTCTTCTCCTATCCCCAATATGGATAGTGATTTCTTACCCGAGCTTGAAATTTTTCGATTTGAAGAGACGAGTAGTGGCAATCCCACTATTCATGTTGATATCTCTCTTCCGGATTATGAGCGTTTTATCTTTGAGATCGACTCTATATCTATTTTCGATAATCCGTTACGTAACCCTCTTTTAGAGGATGTCGATCCATTTCTTGCTGCGGATGACTCGATACCACCGGGTATTGAGAATGACGAGAATGATATTCTTTTCGATTCACTTTCTTCTCATCCGCCCGCGAAACCACCCGATGTAGTTTTTGAATCAGATACAAATGAAGATATTTTTGAAGTGGTGGACGAGATTTCTGAACATGATGTTCCTGTGCTTGATATTTTACCCACCCAACCCACCCAGATTCTGAACTTGAATTTGCTTTTATCATCTGGGTGTTTTATCCGTTCTTTGCTTATCCCCTCATTTCTTCACTTTTTCACTCCACCGGGAGTGAGGATACCGTTTTTGACCCCGGCATCTCCGTTTATGCCGGTTGTCCGTTCCATCTGCTCTCCCCAAGGACGAATTAATTCGGGGATCGAGTCAAGCTCATGTGACTCGGTGAACAAAAACAAGTGCTTCGTGGGAGGCACCCCATGCTTATCCATTTTCATTTTCTCTATTTTCTATTTTCTTTAATAACGTGACGTGAGGGGGGCGACCCTTTCCAAACTCGTGTTTTCGTGGTTGTTTATGAATGTTCAGGAATTTCCCCGAAGTTTGAGGACTCTCGTGCTCGTGGTTTGTCGTTCTCTCCACTCGAGTCTCATCCTTCGCTGCTCTTTCGGAAATTCACCATATCCAAAATCTTATCGACTAACGTTTATCTCTTGGCATACTTAATAAACGGCCTTAGATTTTACGTAAGATTACCTTTACCCTTAAAACATTGAGGACAATGTTTCACTTTAGTCTGGGGGGGTGAATCTTCGATTCGATTTGACCTGTACCATCGTCTGAGCTGTTTAACTTACGCAACTCCGTTTTTCACCAAAAATTTTAATTTTTGTCACCGCTTTATAATCACAAAAAAAAAAAAAAAAAAAAAAAAAAAAAAAAAAAAAAAAAGTATAAAAAAATGAATGAAAAAATATATATGATATGAATAATAAGTTTTGACACCTTGTTTTGACTTTCCTACCGGCGAGAGTAGAAATAAATATTTCGACTTGACCGGGCGTGTTGAGCCCTAGCTTGTTTCTCTTAACCAAAATAATCAAAAGATTATGGCTAAGCATCCGCGGATCTCATTATTTGGGATTTTAAATTTGCGGAGATCGAGGAATGATAGAGTTTATTTAGAAGTTTCGTGCTATACACGGATCGCATTACTAAGATTTAAAAAACCCACAAGAGGTACTTGTGGCCTCCTTGTTCCCATCAGAAACGTCACCCATATATAATAGATGTTCTAGGTTAATTAGTGGTATTTTGGTTTGAATAATATTTAGTTTTTTGTTTTCTTAAGAGAATTTTTGCTTTAGAAGTTGGGTACATATCAAGGAACATCAAAAATAAGAGCCAAAAAGTGAAAAATCAAAAGTCAAAAGTTGACTATCTATGTGGTTTTGGAGCTACCCGATAAGCTTCCATTGATGTTATGAGAGAAAAATCAAGAAAGAAAGAAAAAAGTGAAAAAAAAAATATATGAAAAGAGTGAAAAAAGTAAGAAAAGTGAAAGTTGAAGTTGTATCGAATAAGAGCTTATGTAGGTAAATAAGTTGTTGGCGCGTGAGGTGCATGTGATAAGTGATTAGTAATCAGTCACATGAGGTGCACGTGATTGTACTTCGCAACTTATATCTTTGATATTGTATGTACTCCAAATTCCTTGATGTGGACCGAATTTCTATTGCAGTGGTTCTTAAGAGAAAATGAATAACTACTTATCGTTTTAACTTAGGTATCACTATCGGACTAACAATTATTGAAACGAGAAAATATGAAGCAATTCATTTCTCACAAATTAAAATCTTGAGATACAAAACTTAGGACCTGGGAACAAGAGGTAATACACAAGTAACTTTTGTGGGCAGTGTTAGCATCTAACTTGTAGATAAACAATGATTTCGATTTTACGCTTAGTTTGGGAGCTTGTGAAAAATCAAGGATGACGATTTTTATCCGTATGGTCTCTTCTCGATGAGAAGTGTTTCTACTCGTTGACCCCAAAAATTATCAACAGATATGAATTGATAATGAAAGTCAAAGCAAACCGTCACATATATAAAAATGAAAAATACAAAAAGAGTAGTAGTAGTTGTTATTTATGAAAATCGGAAAATGGAGCGTTTTTTAGAATAAATGATTTTACTATCTCTTTTGAAAGTCATTGCTACTTTACAACGTCAGTAAAGAGAGGTTTTGAAAATTATTTATCTCTTAAGCGTGAGGTGATGACATTGCGTGAGGGTACGGCAATACCTTAGTCTGGGGGATTTTGATGAGTGCTTAATCACACATCCTTTTTCGACATTAAATCAGACCAAATACACCAAATACTAACCAAAAATGCCAAGAGATTGTATGTTTTTGTATTTGTGTATGTGCAGGTACGGATATGTGAAAAATGAACAAAAACAAAGCAAAACCGACAAAAATGAGCACGAGATTGGAAAAAGGTAAAAAGCCGAAGCCGAGGAAGAAATTTATCCAAGAAAAGCCCAAAATGACAAAAATAATCCTTAGAGATTCAGAGAATAACAAAAGAGACTCTTAGTTGAAATATGAAGACCTTTACAATAATGGCCCTCCAAGTTTCAGCAAGTTGTCAACTTTGGTCCTTTGAAGAACTTTGGAAGAAAAGTCAACTCAACTCCTCCAAGTTACAAGATCGTTACGTGTAGTATTTAGTTGCATTTGTAGCGTTTTAATATGTTTTAAGTAGTTTTCTCATGTTTTGTAAAAGTCTAGGGGCTAATTATGCAACAAACTCAAAGATTAGAGAAGCCCTAACCCCTAGCCTATAAATAGATCTCATAAGCCTCATTTGAGAGGTTGGTTAGTTTGTTGGTAAGTTTTAGGGTTAGTCTAGTGGTTGTTGAGGGTTGGTCCTCATAGTAGTAGGAGTAGTGTAGTTTTATTTTTATGAAGTCATTTTTTATTTTACTTTCTCTCTCTAGCTTTATCTCTCTATAAATCTTTAATTTTTAGTTGTTAAAATCTTGTTTTTATTGGTGGGATTTAAAGTTTATAGTTAAAATAGGTTGTTTAGTAATAAATTTGGTAGAAAAACATTAGTTTTTATGCTTTATTTTGGATCAAAATGGTGTTTTGTTATATTTTTATCGAGTTAGAATTTAAATTTTATCGAGTTTGAGTTTTTTTTAAGGACTAAAATGCAAAACAATCAAACTTTCGAGTTTGATTTTCTAAAAAATTGTTGCACCGAGTTTGGTTTTAAAATATATATATATATATATATATATATATATATATATATATATATATATATATATATATATATATATATATATCTTTCGAGTTTGAATTTTTAGAAAACCACCGAGTTTGACATTTGTAGTGCCAGGGACTACTTTGCAAACTAAAAAAAAAGAGATTTTATCGAGTTTGGGTATTTGTAACTTTCGAGTTTGGAAACTAGCATACCGAGTTTGGTTTTTGTTATCGAGTTACGTTTTCGAGATTAGGGACTAAATTGCAAATACTTTCGAGTTTGAATTTTATTATACCGAGTTTGAGTTTTTTGTAGTTTACCGAGTTTGAGACATTTTTTTTTTTTTTTTTTTTTTTTTTTTTTTTTAAGTTTCATTTCTTTTGGCGAGTTAGCCAAGATTATCGAGTTAGATAATCATTACCTCATCGTTTACCGAGTGAGGTTCTCTTATGCTTTATGCTAAGGCGAAACTTTGCCGAATTTTATTTTGGCTTATCTAGTTTGTTTCTTTTATCGAGTCTTTTTATTTTATCAAGTAACTTTATTTTATTAACATGAGTTTCGAATAGTTTATTAGTGTTTGCTTAGTGGCACGAGTTTGTGAGTTAAGTGTGGATTAAAAAGGGTCGTGATTAATAATCGTTATGATTATTTAGACTTGTAATTTTATTATTTGAAGGGCAAAAGCCGGAGAATAATCAAATTACACATCTAGTAATTATTTTCTTTTTAAAGGATTATTTTCAAAATAAACCAACGCTGTGAGAAAATAGTCTTGTTTAAGGAAAATAATTCGTCGTCAATCCTTGGCCCACACTTGATGAACTTATTCACGTCGCTATGCAAACATATTATTTTTAAATTCATTTCCAGTCTTAATTTCTTTTCGCGTTTTAAATCTCGTTTTTCTTTAGTTATTTTATCCAATGCTTGTTTTATTTGTTTGTTTTCTTTGCGTCGTTTTATTGTTTCTTTTTACTTTAACTGCGTTATAACTCCTTTTAGTAGTGTAATCAAAAACCAACTAAATCATCTTTTTAATTCCATTCACTTCACAATCACGTGACTCAAAGCCGACTCAATCGCCGTCTTACCTTCGTTGGGACATAACGACCCAGGGAACATACTTTCACCGGTATTTCTTCGGTTAAAAATCTAATATACTAAAACGATTAAATCAGGTTCGCCTTTAGATTTGATAGGAAAAGCATTTACTATTAGTGCTTATGAGTGTACCGGTAGCATTTAGATTCTAGAACTTGCGTTAGTGATGCATCCCGAGACCGCTAGTGAGACTACATTCGTGTAGTAGGATTTACTACATGATAAGAGGCATTAGGATCACCCTTGTGTTAAACCCATATTATAATTACTTGACCATTTAAGTCATATTACTTGGCTAGTTAAGTCAACTAATTTTTCCCACACCCTTAGCGTTGTACTCATTTTTAGTACACGAAACCCCTAGTACACCCCTCCGAGCCTATCCTTTCGTTTCTAACTTTAAGCATCTTACTTAAAGGAAGAATTTGTTACACCCCACTTAAATGTACACCCAAATCGCCTTAGCCTTCCGAGTATGCGCACATTTTTAGTGCATTATTGTTATTTGTTAAACCCTAAGTTAACTTTCTAATTGATTACATGGTTGCTAAGTCGAGTCATATCCTTGTACATATTGTTTTGGGACGATTGGGACTCATGGGTAAAGTACTTATTTTATGGAGTAATGGGGAAGAACATCATTTATTACCCCCATATGTACGTTAATCTTAAAAGTACTCCAAGTGTTTTGATTTTCTTAATTCGAGTCATTAGATTAGTTTATTGTAAAGTATGTAAAAATTCAAGTGTAATGGAATGTTCATTCCCTATGATGTATTATTTTGGATGGTAGGGTAAGAGTGTAAAAAAAAAAAAAAAAAAAAAAAAAAAAAAAAAAAAAAAAAAAAAAAAAAAAAACGTGTATTTCATATCCCTACACCTAACGTTAAAACCCTTTAAAATACCTCTTTGATAGTTTATCCTAGGTGCTTATGCCATGTGGTGGAGGTTTGATCCTTTCCCAAGCCTATGGTAATCTATTTTGCTATGACAGGTAGTGAGAGATATATTCCATTTCCATATTGTAATTTATACTTTATTACACCCGAGAGATGTGAGTATCCAAACACTATTTGTGAGGTGCTAGTGTATGACCTCCGTGCTTGTCTATTGGTCTTTAGTGGAACGATTATTTATTGTAATTACTTTTATATTAGTGTTAGATGACCCCTAACTTGTATTTTGACTAGAATAAAAGCGCATTTGCTTGAGGACAAGCAAATCTCAAGTGTAAGGGTATATGATGAGGCGAAAAATGAACCACTTTTAGGGGGTCATTTAAGCCCGGAATTGAATTTATTTGATCAAATATTGCCCTAAATCGTTCCTTTTGTGATTTTAGGTACTTTGGGAGTGAAATCTGGAAAAAGAAGCAATTCAGACTTTTTTGGAGCATAAAAGTGAAGAAAACGCCAAAGTCTTAATTTTCCTTGCTGGGAACAGTAGGTGACGGCGTCAAGAGCAACACCCTGACGGCGTCAAGAGTAAATTCCATGTCGACCCAGTACATAATGGACGGCGTCACGAAGTAGGGCGTCAAGAGTAAAATTCATGACGGCCTGGAAATGCTAACACATGACGGCGTCAAAAGTAGATCAAGGCAGTCCGAGAAATATTTTGGCGGCGAGGTGACGGCGTCACAAGCTTTGTCTTGACGCCGTCAGACCCTATTTCCTATATATAGTTTTCTAATTTTCACATTAAAAAGAGAGAAGTTTTGGAGAAACCCTAAGTACGAACTTGGTGCGAATTTTACAGGTTTTTCAAGGGTTCTAAGCCCTTGATACCTTTCTGTCACACCCCCAAAATCGGGTCCAGCGGAAGCATACGTGTAGCTGGGGTGTAACTCAATCGGTAACACAACACAAGTACAAAAATGGTTTTCACTTTAATCATTTAGAATAAAATCGTTTAATCAAAAATGTTGAATTTACATCGTTAAAAGTAGTGCGGAAGTAGGCCCTTAAAAGTAGTTTAAAACGGTCCCCATATAAAAAATCAGAGTCTTCTATGACCATGCCATGCCCTGCCAAAACCTCCAGTAGCGTGCCATTGGTTAAAACTTGAAAATACATGCTAAAGTGTCAACACGAGGTTGGTGAGTTCATAGAGTTTGTTTAACAAGTAAAGTATATAGAAAAATGATCACACAGCAAAGGCATCGTAAATCCACTCAGTTACAAGTCCCGCCATAAGAGACTTGTAACCTGTGTGTTTACAACCCACTGCTAAAATAGTTTAAGTCTAGTAGTCAAACACCCGTGGTCAATAATAAGTCAAGTCCGCTCCGAACAAGGGAGACTTTATAATGTTGCTCCGAACATGGGAGACTTGAAGTCACTCCGCCACCTAGGCAAAGAATTATTAGTCACTCCGCCGACTTGGCGAAGAATTATTAGTCACTCCACCATGGCGAGAATTATTAAAGATGCTCTGAACAGGAGAGACTTAGCACGCTCCACCAATAAGGCGAGACTTTAGATCAAGAACGCTCCACCAAAAAGGTGAGACTTTGCACGCTCCACCAAAAATGGCGAGACTTTAGGTCATAGTACGTACAATACATTAAGTTCAAAAGTTCAAGTCAAGTTCAAAAGTCAAGTCAAGTTCAAAAGTCAAGTCAAGTTCAAAAGTTCAAAACAAGTTATAAGGTCGAGTAGTAATTTAAGTTCAATTAAGAGTAAACAGTTTAAGCATGTATCTCCCCCAAAGAGTTTAAAACAAGTACTAAAGAGTAAAAGTGGGGCTATGACTCACCTGGTACGATAGTTACGAAGACAAAAGTGGTTACACATAATTGAGGTTCGATCTCTAACCGCGACCTATAATGAACGAATGATACGATCTACTTAAATTATGAGGGGATGCGATGAATGTACATGCACATGAAGCCAAAACCACTCGTAGTTTGAAAATAAGTGTTGGCGTTGATTTATAGTGTTTCCTTAACTTAAGAGAATATGTGCTATTAGAAGTTGTCAAATATATATATATAGTTCGCCTAGTTTCAAAAGTGTATATCTTGGTCGTTTTAAGCTCGTTTTACTAGTTCTTTATATCCACGGATTCGTTTTAGTAAGTACTAATATATTTTTGATAACTCGGCTCCCCTAGGTTACGTTTAACGCCTCTATTTGTCCAACAAAAATCGTCCAACAGCATGCAGTTTTTCAGAAAAATAGTTTTCGTCGTTAAATTCGGAAAATCATATCTCCTTCGTTATTAACTCGTTTTAATCCGTTCTTTCGCCAAAAGTTTCGTTTTTGAAAGTATTTTCTAAATCTTTGGTCAAAAATTACCCACCACCTACTGATTTTCCCACGATTTCAAAATAAGGACAGTAGGTATAAATATAGTTTCAAAAATCATTTTCCTAGTTTCAACTTCAACCAAACCACTTTCAATCACCACAAATCTAGTCTAATCTTACCATACACCTTCTTAGGGTGTCATGGGTTCCTAAATATCATAAATCAAGTGGATCTAACAAGGATCTAACTATAATCCATTTCTAGTGCTCAAAAGTTATATATATATATATATATATATATATATATATATATATATATATATATATATATATATATATATATATATATATATATATATATATATATATATATATATATAATGAGTGGTATAACTAACATATGCATGTAGATCTTGAATGGAAATCATATGACCATAAAAATAACATGAAAAAAATTATGAACAAGAGTTTGACAACTTACATAGAAAGATTATAGAGCTTGGATGAGTAAAACCAAAGAAACCTTGAGTTTTTATTACAAAACTCAAACAAGAACAACTAAAGGGACAAGATTAACACTTGATCTTGGAAAAGTGATGGTTTCTTCTTGTTCTTGATGGTGGATCGAAAATGGTAGAGAGAAGATGAGAGAAAATAAATTTGCTAGTTATCTTGTTTTGTAAAAATGGAAGAATTATATACAAGTCTTGATGCATATAAGCTAGTCAATTGTAATTATGAGATTTGGACTAGGAGGGGGGGCAATGGGGCATGATTTAGGGGGGTAGATAAAAAGTGTGTGGGCTAATTAAAGCCATTGTCTAGTAAGTGCAAGTGTTAGTTTGTTTTTGTAGGGTATTAGGTGTTACCGGGTACCGAGTTAGCTAAAAATAAATGTTAACGAGGTGAAATAAAATACGACGAAGTTGTAAAAGTTGTAAAATATTATTCCTGATGATAATCGGGTGTTAAAATAATTATTGGGTTGAAATAACGCAAACCGACGGAGTAACAAGCTCCGACCGTACAATGTACCAATTGGTTTCAAAACACTGGTTAAATTAATAATAAAATTTTTATTATTATTATGAGTATAAAAATGTGTTAGGACCATAGTTGAGATTGTCGGATTAATTATTCAAAATAATAGCTCATAAAATAACGTTTATTAGGTAGATAATCGTAAGTATACAGAAATGACGCAACTCACGCATAAACGACAAATTTTCTCCGGAGGTGAATAGTGTTTTGTGAATAGTAAAATTTTTGAACGCTTTTCAGAATCACAAACTGACTCCGAAAAAGATGAATAGTAAAATGATGAATAGTGATCGATGAATAGTAACCGATGAATAGTAAATGTGAAAGTTCGGGAAAAGATCAGAATTTACGAGTTGTGACAGTCTCTACCCCTTAAGGGAACTTCGTCCCGAAGTTCAGTTAACGTAGGTCTCTAAAGTGTTATAAAGGTGAAGATTCATCAGATGAAATGACCAGTTGACGTGCTTCCAAGCGGCGGTTCACGAGTTGATGAAAAGTATAAGCGTTCTGACAACGAGGGTATACACACACATAAATGAAACATTTGGAAATATTCAATCCAGACAGAATTTTATTATAACCATTCTCAGTGTTGCAAAATTCTCTTCTGAGTCAGACATAGGTGGTCAGCCTATATCTCACTATCCCGGGTTGAATATAGATGACCAGTCTATCTTCCACCGAGGTTCCATGAATTTTGAAATACTCAGCTTAGTTATACTAATACTATGTCCTTCACAAATACCAAGACGTTCAGAAAGACTAAGGCAGGTGACCAAACTCGAGGTCAAATGATGAAAATATGCAAGGAGGAACATAATGCGGTGACATACATGATACGTGAACATGCTTATATGAAAGACAATTATAGTAATCAACTATAATAAATGAATATAATATACCAGATAATGAGATAACAATCTCATCACCTATGTCAGCAACTAACCACAAATGAGGCTTCAGCTTGGCAGGCAGGCAGGTGACGGTCATAGGGTTAAGTTTTTCGTAAAAGTAGCTATAGTCTAGGTTTTAAAAACACTTAGTTCGCTATAGCCAAAGCTCTGATACCAATCTGTCACACCCCCAAAATCGGGTCCAGCGGAAGCATACGTGTAGCTGGGGTGTAACTCAATCGGTAACACAACACAAGTACAAAAATGGTTTTCACTTTAATCATTTAGAATAAAATCGTTTAATCAAAAATGTTGAATTTACATCGTTAAAAGTAGTGCGGAAGTAGGCCCTTAAAAGTAGTTTAAAACGGTCCCCATATAAAAAATCAGAGTCTTCTATGACCATGCCATGCCCTGCCAAAACCTCCAGTAGCGTGCCATTGGTTAAAACCTGAAAATACATGCTAAAGTGTCAACACGAGGTTGGTGAGTTCATAGAGTTTGTTTAACAAGTAAAGTATATAGAAAAATGATCACACAGCAAAGGCATCGTAAATCCACTCAGTTACAAGTCCCGCCATAAGAGACTTGTAACCTGTGTGTTTACAACCCACTGCTAAAATAGTTTAAGTCTAGTAGTCAAACACCCGTGGTCAATAATAAGTCAAGTCCGCTCCGAACAAGGGAGACTTTATAATGTTGCTCCGAACATGGGAGACTTGAAGTCACTCCGCCACCTAGGCAAAGAATTATTAGTCACTCCGCCGACTTGGCGAAGAATTATTAGTCACTCCACCATGGCGAGAATTATTAAAGATGCTCTGAACAGGAGAGACTTAGCACGCTCCACCAATAAGGTGAGACTTTGCACGCTCCACCAAAAATGGCGAGACTTTAGGTCATAGTACGTACAATACATTAAGTTCAAAAGTTCAAGTCAAGTTCAAAAGTCAAGTCAAGTTCAAAAGTCAAGTCAAGTTCAAAAGTTCAAAACAAGTTATAAGGTCGAGTAGTAATTTAAGTTCAATTAAGAGTAAACAGTTTAAGCATGTATCTCCCCCAAAGAGTTTAAAACAAGTACTAAAGAGTAAAAGTGGGGCTATGACTCACCTGGTACGATAGTTACGAAGACAAAAGTGGTTACACATAATTGAGGTTCGATCTCTAACCGCGACCTATAATGAACGAATGATACGATCTACTTAAATTATGAGGGGATGCGATGAATGTACATGCACATGAAGCCAAAACCACTCGTAGTTTGAAAATAAGTGTTGGCGTTGATTTATAGTGTTTCCTTAACTTAAGAGAATATGTGCTATTAGAAGTTGTCAAATATATATATATAGTTCGCCTAGTTTCAAAAGTGTATATCTTGGTCGTTTTAAGCTCGTTTTACTAGTTCTTTATATCCACGGATTCGTTTTAGTAAGTACTAATATATTTTTGATAACTCGGCTCCCCTAGGTTACGTTTAACGCCTCTATTTGTCCAACAAAAATCGTCCAACAGCATGCAGTTTTTCAGAAAAATAGTTTTCGTCGTTAAATTCGGAAAATCATATCTCCTTCGTTATTAACTCGTTTTAATCCGTTCTTTCGCCAAAAGTTTCGTTTTTGAAAGTATTTTCTAAATCTTTGGTCAAAAATTACCCACCACCTACTGATTTTCCCACGATTTCAAAATAAGGACAGTAGGTATAAATATAGTTTCAAAAATCATTTTCCTAGTTTCAACTTCAACCAAACCACTTTCAATCACCACAAATCTAGTCTAATCTTACCATACACCTTCTTAGGGTGTCATGGGTTCCTAAATATCATAAATCAAGTGGATCTAACAAGGATCTAACTATAATCCATTTCTAGTGCTCAAAAGTTATATATATATATATATATATATATATATATATATATATATATATATATATATATATATATATATATATATATATATATATATATATATATATATATATATAAATGAGTGGTATAACTAACATATGCATGTAGATCTTGAATGGAAATCATATGACCATAAAAATAACATGAAAAAAATTATGAACAAGAGTTTGACAACTTACATAGAAAGATTATAGAGCTTGGATGAGTAAAACCAAAGAAACCTTGAGTTTTTATTACAAAACTCAAACAAGAACAACTAAAGGGACAAGATTAACACTTGATCTTGGAAAAGTGATGGTTTCTTCTTGTTCTTGATGGTGGATCGAAAATGGTAGAGAGAAGATGAGAGAAAATAAATTTGCTAGTTATCTTGTTTTGTAAAAATGGAAGAATTATATACAAGTCTTGATGCATATAAGCTAGTCAATTGTAATTATGAGATTTGGACTAGGAGGGGGGGCAATGGGGCATGATTTAGGGGGGTAGATAAAAAGTGTGTGGGCTAATTAAAGCCATTGTCTAGTAAGTGCAAGTGTTAGTTTGTTTTTGTAGGGTATTAGGTGTTACCGGGTACCGAGTTAGCTAAAAATAAATGTTAACGAGGTGAAATAAAATACGACGAAGTTGTAAAAGTTGTAAAATATTATTCCTGATGATAATCGGGTGTTAAAATAATTATTGGGTTGAAATAACGCAAACCGACGGAGTAATAAGCTCCGACCGTACAATGTACCAATTGGTTTCAAAACACTGGTTAAATTAATAATAAAATTTTTATTATTATTATGAGTATAAAAATGTGTTAGGACCATAGTTGAGATTGTCGGATTAATTATTCAAAATAATAGCTCATAAAATAACGTTTATTAGGTAGATAATCGTAAGTATACAGAAATGACGCAACTCACGCATAAACGACAAATTTTCTCCGGAGGTGAATAGTGTTTTATGAATAGTAAAATTTTTGAACGCTTTTCAGAATCACAAACTGACTCCGAAAAAGATGAATAGTAAAATGATGAATAGTGATCGATGAATAGTAACCGATGAATAGTAAATGTGAAAGTTCGGGAAAAGATCAGAATTTACGAGTTGTGACAGTCTCTACCCCTTAAGGGAACTTCGTCCCGAAGTTCAGTTAACGTAGGTCTCTAAAGTGTTATAAAGGTGAAGATTCATCAGATGAAATGACCAGTTGACGTGCTTCCAAGCGGCGGTTCACGAGTTGATGAAAAGTATAAGCGTTCTGACAACGAGGGTATACACACACATAAATGAAACATTTGGAAATATTCAATCCAGACAGAATTTTATTATAACCATTCTCAGTGTTGCAAAATTCTCTTCTGAGTCAGACATAGGTGGTCAGCCTATATCTCACTATCCCGGGTTGAATATAGATGACCAGTCTATCTTCCACCGAGGTTCCATGAATTTTGAAATACTCAGCTTAGTTATACTAATACTATGTCCTTCACAAATACCAAGACGTTCAGAAAGACTAAGGCAGGTGACCAAACTCGAGGTCAAATGATGAAAATATGCAAGGAGGAACATAATGCGGTGACATACATGATACGTGAACATGCTTATATGAAAGACAATTATAGTAATCAACTATAATAAATGAATATAATATACCAGATAATGAGATAACAATCTCATCACCTATGTCAGCAACTAACCACAAATGAGGCTTCAGCTTGGCAGGCAGGCAGGTGACGGTCATAGGGTTAAGTTTTTCGTAAAAGTAGCTATAGTCTAGGTTTTAAAAACACTTAGTTCGCTATAGCCAAAGCTCTGATACCAATCTGTCACACCCCCAAAATCGGGTCCAGCGGAAGCATACGTGTAGCTGGGGTGTAACTCAATCGGTAACACAACACAAGTACAAAAATGGTTTTCACTTTAATCATTTAGAATAAAATCGTTTAATCAAAAATGTTGAATTTACATCGTTAAAAGTAGTGCGGAAGTAGGCCCTTAAAAGTAGTTTAAAACGGTCCCCATATAAAAAATCAGAGTCTTCTATGACCATGCCATGCCCTGCCAAAACCTCCAGTAGCGTGCCATTGGTTAAAACCTGAAAATACATGCTAAAGTGTCAACACGAGGTTGGTGAGTTCATAGAGTTTGTTTAACAAGTAAAGTATATAGAAAAATGATCACACAGCAAAGGCATCGTAAATCCACTCAGTTACAAGTCCCGCCACAAGAGACTTGTAACCTGTGTGTTTACAACCCACTGCTAAAATAGTTTAAGTCTAGTAGTCAAACACCCGTGGTCAATAATAAGTCAAGTCCGCTCCGAACAAGGGAGACTTTATAATGTTGCTCCGAACATGGGAGACTTGAAGTCACTCCGCCACCTAGGCAAAGAATTATTAGTCACTCCGCCGACTTGGCGAAGAATTATTAGTCACTCCACCATGGCGAGAATTATTAAAGATGCTCTGAACAGGAGAGACTTAGCACGCTCCACCAATAAGGCGAGACTTTAGATCAAGAACGCTCCACCAAAAAGGTGAGACTTTGCACGCTCCACCAAAAATGGCGAGACTTTAGGTCATAGTACGTACAATACATTAAGTTCAAAAGTTCAAGTCAAGTTCAAAAGTCAAGTCAAGTTCAAAAGTCAAGTCAAGTTCAAAAGTTCAAAACAAGTTATAAGGTCGAGTAGTAATTTAAGTTCAATTAAGAGTAAACAGTTTAAGCATGTATCTCCCCCAAAGAGTTTAAAACAAGTACTAAAGAGTAAAAGTGGGGCTATGACTCACCTGGTACGATAGTTACGAAGACAAAAGTGGTTACACATAATTGAGGTTCGATCTCTAACCGCGACCTATAATGAACGAATGATACGATCTACTTAAATTATGAGGGGATGCGATGAATGTACATGCACATGAAGCCAAAACCACTCGTAGTTTGAAAATAAGTGTTGGCGTTGATTTATAGTGTTTCCTTAACTTAAGAGAATATGTGCTATTAGAAGTTGTCAAATATATATATATAGTTCGCCTAGTTTCAAAAGTGTATATCTTGGTCGTTTTAAGCTCGTTTTACTAGTTCTTTATATCCACGGATTCGTTTTAGTAAGTACTAATATATTTTTGATAACTCGGCTCCCCTAGGTTACGTTTAACGCCTCTATTTGTCCAACAAAAATCGTCCAACAGCATGCAGTTTTTCAGAAAAATAGTTTTCGTCGTTAAATTCGGAAAATCATATCTCCTTCGTTATTAACTCGTTTTAATCCGTTCTTTCGCCAAAAGTTTCGTTTTTGAAAGTATTTTCTAAATCTTTGGTCAAAAATTACCCACCACCTACTGATTTTCCCACGATTTCAAAATAAGGACAGTAGGTATAAATATAGTTTCAAAAATCATTTTCCTAGTTTCAACTTCAACCAAACCACTTTCAATCACCACAAATCTAGTCTAATCTTACCATACACCTTCTTAGGGTGTCATGGGTTCCTAAACATCATAAATCAAGTGGATCTAACAAGGATCTAACTATAATCCATTTCTAGTGCTCAAAAGTTATATATATATATATATATATATATATATATATATATATATATATATATATATATATATATATATATATATATATATATATATATATATATATATATATATATATATATAATGAGTGGTATAACTAACATATGCATGTAGATCTTGAATGGAAATCATATGACTATAAAAATAACATGAAAAAAATTATGAACAAGAGTTTGACAACTTACATAGAAAGATTATAGAGCTTGGATGAGTAAAACCAAAGAAACCTTGAGTTTTTATTACAAAACTCAAACAAGAACAACTAAAGGGACAAGATTAACACTTGATCTTGGAAAAGTGATGGTTTCTTCTTGTTCTTGATGGTGGATCGAAAATGGTAGAGAGAAGATGAGAGAAAATAAATTTGCTAGTTATCTTGTTTTGTAAAAATGGAAGAATTATATACAAGTCTTGATGCATATAAGCTAGTCAATTGTAATTATGAGATTTGGACTAGGAGGGGGGGCAATGGGGCATGATTTAGGGGGGTAGATAAAAAGTGTGTGGGCTAATTAAAGCCATTGTCTAGTAAGTGCAAGTGTTAGTTTGTTTTTGTAGGGTATTAGGTGTTACCGGGTACCGAGTTAGCTAAAAATAAATGTTAACGAGGTGAAATAAAATACGACGAAGTTGTAAAAGTTGTAAAATATTATTCCTGATGATAATCGGGTGTTAAAATAATTATTGGGTTGAAATAACGCAAACCGACGGAGTAACAAGCTCCGACCGTACAATGTACCAATTGGTTTCAAAACACTGGTTAAATTAATAATAAAATTTTTATTATTATTATGAGTATAAAAATGTGTTAGGACCATAGTTGAGATTGTCGGATTAATTATTCAAAATAATAGCTCATAAAATAACGTTTATTAGGTAGATAATCGTAAGTATACAGAAATGACGCAACTCACGCATAAACGACAAATTTTCTCCGGAGGTGAATAGTGTTTTATGAATAGTAAAATTTTTGAACGCTTTTCAGAATCACAAACTGACTCCGAAAAAGATGAATAGTAAAATGATGAATAGTGATCGATGAATAGTAACCGATGAATAGTAAATGTGAAAGTTCGGGAAAAGATCAGAATTTACGAGTTGTGACAGTCTCTACCCCTTAAGGGAACTTCGTCCCGAAGTTCAGTTAACGTAGGTCTCTAAAGTGTTATAAAGGTGAAGATTCATCAGATGAAATGACCAGTTGACGTGCTTCCAAGCGGCGGTTCACGAGTTGATGAAAAGTATAAGCGTTCTGACAACGAGGGTATACACACACATAAATGAAACATTTGGAAATATTCAATCCAGACAGAATTTTATTATAACCATTCTCAGTGTTGCAAAATTCTCTTCTGAGTCAGACATAGGTGGTCAGCCTATATCTCACTATCCCGGGTTGAATATAGATGACCAGTCTATCTTCCACCGAGGTTCCATGAATTTTGAAATACTCAGCTTAGTTATACTAATACTATGTCCTTCACAAATACCAAGACGTTCAGAAAGACTAAGGCAGGTGACCAAACTCGAGGTCAAATGATGAAAATATGCAAGGAGGAACATAATGCGGTGACATACATGATACGTGAACATGCTTATATGAAAGACAATTATAGTAATCAACTATAATAAATGAATATAATATACCAGATAATGAGATAACAATCTCATCACCTATGTCAGCAACTAACCACAAATGAGGCTTCAGCTTGGCAGGCAGGCAGGTGACGGTCATATGGTTAAGTTTTTCGTAAAAGTAGCTATAGTCTAGGTTTTAAAAACACTTAGTTCGCTATAGCCAAAGCTCTGATACCAATCTGTCACACCCCCAAAATCGGGTCCAGCGGAAGCATACGTGTAGCTGGGGTGTAACTCAATCGGTAACACAACACAAGTACAAAAATGGTTTTCACTTTAATCATTTAGAATAAAATCGTTTAATCAAAAATGTTGAATTTACATCGTTAAAAGTAGTGCGGAAGTAGGCCCTTAAAAGTAGTTTAAAACGGTCCCCATATAAAAAATCAGAGTCTTCTATGACCATGCCATGCCCTGCCAAAACCTCCAGTAGCGTGCCATTGGTTAAAACCTGAAAATACATGCTAAAGTGTCAACACGAGGTTGGTGAGTTCATAGAGTTTGTTTAACAAGTAAAGTATATAGAAAAATGATCACACAGCAAAGGCATCGTAAATCCACTCAGTTACAAGTCCCGCCATAAGAGACTTGTAACCTGTGTGTTTACAACCCACTGCTAAAATAGTTTAAGTCTAGTAGTCAAACACCCGTGGTCAATAATAAGTCAAGTCCGCTCCGAACAAGGGAGACTTTATAATGTTGCTACGAACATGGGAGACTTGAAGTCACTCCGCCACCTAGGCAAAGAATTATTAGTCACTCCGCCGACTTGGCGAAGAATTATTAGTCACTCCACCATGGCGAGAATTATTAAAGATGCTCTGAACAGGAGAGACTTAGCACGCTCCACCAATAAGGCGAGACTTTAGATCAAGAACGCTCCACCAAAAAGGTGAGACTTTGCACGCTCCACCAAAAATGGCGAGACTTTAGGTCATAGTACGTACAATACATTAAGTTCAAAAGTTCAAGTCAAGTTCAAAAGTCAAGTCAAGTTCAAAAGTCAAGTCAAGTTCAAAAGTTCAAAACAAGTTATAAGGTCGAGTAGTAATTTAAGTTCAATTAAGAGTAAACAGTTTAAGCATGTATCTCCCCCAAAGAGTTTAAAACAAGTACTAAAGAGTAAAAGTGGGGCTATGACTCACCTGGTACGATAGTTACGAAGACAAAAGTGGTTACACATAATTGAGGTTCGATCTCTAACCGCGACCTATAATGAACGAATGATACGATCTACTTAAATTATGAGGGGATGCGATGAATGTACATGCACATGAAGCCAAAACCACTCGTAGTTTGAAAATAAGTGTTGGCGTTGATTTATAGTGTTTCCTTAACTTAAGAGAATATGTGCTATTAGAAGTTGTCAAATATATATATATAGTTCGCCTAGTTTCAAAAGTGTATATCTTGGTCGTTTTAAGCTCGTTTTACTAGTTCTTTATATCCACGGATTCGTTTTAGTAAGTACTAATATATTTTTGATAACTCAGCTCCCCTAGGTTACGTTTAACGCCTCTATTTGTCCAACAAAAATCGTCCAACAGCATGCAGTTTTTCAGAAAAATAGTTTTCGTCGTTAAATTCGGAAAATCATATCTCCTTCGTTATTAACTCGTTTTAATCCGTTCTTTCGCCAAAAGTTTCGTTTTTGAAAGTATTTTCTAAATCTTTGGTCAAAAATTACCCACCACCTACTGATTTTCCCACGATTTCAAAATAAGGACAGTAGGTATAAATATAGTTTCAAAAATCATTTTCCTAGTTTCAACTTCAACCAAACCACTTTCAATCACCACAAATCTAGTCTAATCTTACCATACACCTTCTTAGGGTGTCATGGGTTCCTAAACATCATAAATCAAGTGGATCTAACAAGGATCTAACTATAATCCATTTCTAGTGCTCAAAAGTTATATATATATATATATATATATATATATATATATATATATATATATATATATATATATATATATAAATGAGTGGTATAACTAACATATGCATGTAGATCTTGAATGGAAATCATATGACCATAAAAATAACATGAAAAAAATTATGAACAAGAGTTTGACAACTTACATAGAAAGATTATAGAGCTTGGATGAGTAAAACCAAAGAAACCTTGAGTTTTTATTACAAAACTCAAACAAGAACAACTAAAGGGACAAGATTAACACTTGATCTTGGAAAAGTGATGGTTTCTTCTTGTTCTTGATGGTGGATCGAAAATGGTAGAGAGAAGATGAGAGAAAATAAATTTGCTAGTTATCTTGTTTTGTAAAAATGGAAGAATTATATACAAGTCTTGATGCATATAAGCTAGTCAATTGTAATTATGAGATTTGGACTAGGAGGGGGGGCAATGGGGCATGATTTAGGGGGGTAGATAAAAAGTGTGTGGGCTAATTAAAGCCATTGTCTAGTAAGTGCAAGTGTTAGTTTGTTTTTGTAGGGTATTAGGTGTTACCGGGTACCGAGTTAGCTAAAAATAAATGTTAACGAGGTGAAATAAAATACGACGAAGTTGTAAAAGTTGTAAAATATTATTCCTGATGATAATCGGGTGTTAAAATAATTATTGGGTTGAAATAACGCAAACCGACGGAGTAATAAGCTCCGACCGTACAATGTACCAATTGGTTTCAAAACACTGGTTAAATTAATAATAAAATTTTTATTATTATTATGAGTATAAAAATGTGTTAGGACCATAGTTGAGATTGTCGGATTAATTATTCAAAATAATAGCTCATAAAATAACGTTTATTAGGTAGATAATCGTAAGTATACAGAAATGACGCAACTCACGCATAAACGACAAATTTTCTCCGGAGGTGAATAGTGTTTTATGAATAGTAAAATTTTTGAACGCTTTTCAGAATCACAAACTGACTCCGAAAAAGATAAATAGTAAAATGATGAATAGTGATCGATGAATAGTAAATGTGAAAGTTCGGGAAAAGACCAGAATTTACGAGTTGTGACACTTTCATGTGTAATTGAGATAAGTATTCTTTTAATTCAATCAATATGTCTATGTGTTGGTTGTCTATATCTTGTTCTTGTCTTAATTCTATCATGCTAGGCTAGATCTATCTTGTGTTTGCTTGGATCTAATGAAACCTAGATGTTAATTATGTGTTGATTACTTGTTTATATTTGTATTGGATAAATGAATTCGATGTTAGGCTTAAGAAAACTGGCAGACTTCCAATTGGTAACATGCTTGAACGTCTTAGGAAACATGAACTGATGTGCACTAGGTTTTATTGGTTGTATTTAATGCATGAGCCACTGTTTATAATCCCTATGGTTGTGCTGGGCATGGTATAGGAGGAGATAAGAGCTCATAGGATTGGGGAGTTAAGTGCGCCACCCCATGAATGGTATTAAGGAATACAATTCGTCATCCACGCAACTATAACAAGTAATTAACGTGTAAAAGATGTCTAGGGAGTAGTGAAATATAAGTAAACACATTTTCTCCACTTATTGCTCACAACCTTAGTATAATTTAGTTTATTTTCATTTCTAGTATTTTATTTTGATTGCATCTTTAGCATTGGGTTAGTTGACTAGCAACTAATTCCGCCCAAATCCTTCAAACCCGAGATTTTTACTTGCTTTCTAAAAAATATAAAAATACAAAAATAATCATCCTTCACCTTTAGAACTAGTATTTAGGTTTTCTAATCCTAGCGACACTATTCCTAGCTGAACGATCAATCCCCCGGTACTTGTCACTATACTATACTACAACGATCAGGTACACTGCCTGGTGGGGGTTGTAAGCTTCTCAAGATCCCTTGAGAGGTAAAGCCTGGTGCGATTCCCACGTATCAAGTATGACAGGTCGCTTCCTGAAGGGATCACGTTCGTGAACAATGCCGTCCTTGAAGCTCCTGAAAGAGGCTTGTGCTTCACTGATGAATATGGAAGCTTGGATTTCCAAAGGTGGTCTGATATGGATAAGGCAGGAATCAAAGCAATGCTCATGTACCTCATGTTGGCGTCCCCCATTCAGAGTGATGAGAACAAAAGATTCTGCCAGGACTTGGAAGCAATGATCAATGAACATCCTGAAAGACACCTACTCAGATCAAAGAAAGCAAAGCTTGAAAACCTTGGATACCACCTGAACATCTGATCTGCAACAACTATCCTTTTATTTTTTGTAATTTGTAGGACTTGTAATAACTATGAATAAACTTTGATGTTTTGTTTAAAATTATGTGTCCTACTTATAATTACAACAACATTCAGTAAGAGATGAAGACCCCTACCAACTCACACTGAATCAAGAAACACTTAGGCTATTTGTATGTTCAAATAGGGGGAGATTGTTGGGTCACTGAATTCCCCAATCTTCTTCTAACAAGGATTTGAACGTAAAATAACCTAAGTATAAACAAGTCACTGAGTGAACAGTAACTCAGTGAGTCATCTTCAGGATGCTTAGACCGAGCCTAAGAAGAAAGGTTCTCCATTCAGTGAGGCAGAACTCAGTGAAGTGTGATCTATGCTAAGAAGAAGGTGATGGGTTCAGTGAGGATGACAATAACTCACTGAACCCCAAGACTCCTCAACAACTATCATGGTACTGAAGACTGATGACTTGAAGACTGAAGTTTTGGCAGGACTGGGCGGGAAAGCTTGATCTGTTTCACTAAAGTGCTTTATCACTTTAAGGTCAAACTTTCCCCAAATGGTTAAAACCAGGCTGTCATCAGAAAGTGCTTTTTGGACTTAACCCAAAGAAGTTTCCCTTGCCAGAGAATAAAATCTATCAAGATTTTATTGAGGAACACTTAGGTCCATTGTATAATAGAGTTGTTCACATTTGTGTATAAATAGGTAGCATAAGAGAGGAGTAAAAGTTGACAAGTTTGTGCAATTAATGCTAAGCATTCACAAACCACTTTTACTCCTTCAAAGAACAACACAACCCCTGAGATAGCTCAGTGGGTCCTGAAAGTTGTCACTCAACATAGATTGAGTTTAGTGAGGAGTCCATACCATACTTGTCGTTTTCAATCCCAAGTGTTATTCCGCAAACACTTGGGTACGATTCTTTTTTATTAACTTCTAATAAAGAATTAAACGTTGGAAAATATTGTCTCTTATGTTTACGTTTCTTTATTGTTAATCTTTTTATATATCTTTGTTTAATGTCATAGAACTTGGTTACTTTAGCTTTGTAGTTATAGTTAACCAAGTAAAAGGGACCAACAGGGTGGCAACCTTGCCACACCATAATTCAACATCAAGCAAAATTAACCAATAACATATTGCCAACACATTTCATAATTCACCATACTTCACCTTCATTTTTTAGTGGCATTCATAATTCACCATACCAACACATTACATTTAATTTGCAACGTTCGAAAATTATGGGGAACATGACCATGCCGATTCGGTATGGATCACCGAATTGGATGCCGAAGAGGTGGTTTTCCATGATGCCGAGCGGCATTTGTTGCCGAAGGTCCATACCGAAAAGATTGCCACCCCATTAGTGACTTTTGGTTTCCAAGACACAATTCGGTGACTTGGTCACCTAGTTTACAAATGAAGTGATGTGGGCCCTCATTCTTTATTGTTTTCTTATTTTGTTTGTGAGTGTGCGTGAAGTATTTAGTGGGTTAAATTTGTAAAAAACAAATGAACAGTTCTTTCCATTGACGATAATTGCACATTAAGTGTGCGTTTAGTTGGAGAAAAAATTCTATTATTTTCTATCTCTAGTTTTGTAAAAATTTGGAAGAGAAATTTATCTCCAAAAAACACTTGAAAATATAGAAAACGCGTTTAGTTAATGTTTGTATTTTCTATTTTGAAGAAGGGGAAGAAGGATTGTAGGTTACAAAGGAAAACAACTGAAATTTGTTTTGTAGTTTCCTTGTGGGTGTTTTCTCCCTACTAAACGCACTCTAAAATTATCAAAGTAGACTACAAGGACGGTTTTTGCTACATTAAAGTAAACACAAGGACTAAAATGGCAAGAAAGGTCTAAACAGGGTAAAAAAGTGAAACTATATTGGAATTTAATGAAAGCCAGTGACCATTAGGGTTGTACAGCACCGGCAGGGCAGAAACCGATACAAAACGCCGTCGTATTCACCGTCGCCGGTAACGTCCCTTGTTATTTCATTTCTGCTAATTATTTCTCCGCTTTATGTTTGACCGATGAAAATGATTATTATTTTAATTATGTGTGCTAGCTTTATATATTTTAATATGATGTTAGAAATGAAAATTGTTAAATGTTAATAAGTCAAGTTATTGAATATTTTAACAAAATTGTTTTAGTTTGAGTATATATCCAGTTGTTACGAATAGGAACTAGAATAGAACTAGCACTGGATCATATTCTGTTAGATATTGACACCGTTAGGAGCACTTTCGGTCACACTTGCCGGTCATGCATTCCAACTTTTGTCTTTTTCTTCCAGTCTTCGGGTGTGTTTGGTAAAAGTAGCAGTAGACGGTAGCAGTTTTTTTCTATAAAAACGTTTGGTAACGTAGTTGTAGGTGTAAACATAATGTGTAAAACAGATCCTGAATGCTCAACGTTCCTAAATGCTACTTCATGGAGCGTTGGAAAATGAGCATTCCGAAAAAATAGATAAAGCTACTTGCTGTAGGGGTGAGCATCGGGCCGGTCCCGACCTGACCCGATACCGACAACTCCCGAAACCGACTTCGCCGGAAAACCAAACCGACTCCCGACACGAATCCAGTCGGTTCGGTATCGGGACAGTCCCGACATGTCGGGATCGGTCCGATTTGTCGGTTTTATGTGTTATTTTTCAGTTTCCATCCCGAACCGACCCGATACCGACAAGTCCTGAAACTGACTTCACCGGAAAACCAAACCGAGTCCCGAACCGAGACTGGTCGGAATCGGGCCGGTCGGGACAGTCGGAATCGGGACGGGACGCGGGTGTCGGTCGGGATTGCTCAGCCTTAACTTGCTGCTTGCCAAACGAGCATTAAAGATTACAACGCTCACCGCTCCTAAATGCTCCGCGCCAAACACACCCTTCATCCAAATGAACCCGAATATTATCCAAATCATCTAACTGCGTAGAAAACCTAACAACCAAGTCTAAAGGTAATTAAGCCGAAACGAAGATAAAATAAGGTAAAATACTAAAAAACATAGGGTAAATGAATCCTAAAATCGCTACCAAAATGCACCTCATCAGATCAGTGTTAGCTGACGTGACGCTTTTAACTGCATTGTTTCAGTTACAAAATCCTCATGACATGATTGTGAACTGGAACCAGAATTGGAGTATGAAGTGTTAGATATTTTCCACTTATATGTTAGAAAGGAGAAGTGTTGAATGTTTTAGACTGCATTGTTTTGATTTGATGGTACGTCCGAAATCATTGATCACATGATTTCAAGCTGGAACTAGAATTGGAGCATAACCTGTTTGGAATGTTTTGTTGATAACATGATAGAAAGTAGAACTGTTGAGTGTTAAATTTTTAAAATTAAAGGGTGCATTTCGAATCCATGACTGCGAACCCGATCATAATCTGTAAGAGAGAATCTTAAAGACACATTTTCCAGGCTCTCAGATTGCAAGAGCTTAGTTGCTGGAGATCACCTATTTTGATTGTGTTGGGGCGAGATTAGTGTTTGATCAATGAAACTTAGGATTTGTAAATACATTTTGAAGTTTTGAACAGCTTATTGTCATCCCTAAACTTTGATTAGGAATTGGTTTAAAGGCGTATGTGTGTTTTTGACTGATCTTGTATCTTGATTCTTAGTTGGGTTAGAGATTTAGTTTAGATTACTTTATAGTTTAATCAATGAAAATTAGCATTTGAAATAAACAAAATTGGTCCGCCAATTGCGATACTAGTTACATGATTTTGAGTTCTGAAATGAATGCTGATGTGTTGACTTGATCTAATTTATCTTTGTTATAAGTGCGCAAATTTGGTTTGACTTTGTATGCTTGTTTTTGACTGATGCTGTGGTTGTCGTAGATTTAAAATAATGGGAGAGAAGAAAAAGAGTGCTACGCTTTTTATCAGACTGGTTTCAGCAGCAGGGACTGGTTTCTTCTATGTCAAGAAGAAGAACCCAAGGAAGATACAAACTAAGCTCGAATTCCGAAAGTACGATCCTCGTGTCAACCGTCACGTCCTCTTCACTGAAGCCAAGATGAAATGATTTGTTTGACAGAAAGCGTTATGTTGGTAACTTTCAGTTAACCACCTTTTATATCACCTGTCTTACGATTAGGGGTTTTCTGCTATCAATAACGAGAACTATGCTTTGTATTTAAACTCGTTTTCTAATATATTGCTAGTTTCTTTCGTTGAACTCGACAATGGTAATTACAGTTTACTGGGAATTTTAGTTATCCAATGAAAGGGTTACTGCTGAATTGCTTACTTTGTGTTATTGATTCCTTAGATTTTACAGCTATAAGAGTTGTCTCATTATGCTGCTTGACTTCTCTTACTATCTGTGTTCTACTCTGAGGTATTGGAACACTCACTAGGTTGTACGAGTAGCACCTAGTTTTTAGACAGTCCCGTTATTGTACTTGTAGTTGAAGGTTTATACTTCATATAAATTAGAGAAAGAAGAAGACATTCAATATTATTAGTGATACGTGCGTGATTGATAAATAATTTTATTATAAGGTGCAAGTTAAAAGATTATACAACTACGCCTAACACTTAATCTACTTTGTTCTAGTTTTTTTACTGGCAAACTATAGAACTTTGTATTCCCAAAGCGCACAACAAACATAAGTTGTTACAATTTTTACAAGCCAAATCACGACAAATAAAAATGAAAAAGAAGCATTCTTCACTCATTTCCACCAATCAATGTTGCAGCGAAATATAAAAACAAGAAAAACAAACACTCTCAAAACCAAATGCTATCAAACACAAATTGCCGATCCTACATGATCAACCACTCTACAAAACAATTACTCTCAGGTCTTTGTCTTCAGTTCCAATATCTGAATAAGGGACCACAAGATATCCACCCGATGCATGCTTTTGTTATTCTCTCCCTGCATACGAGAAAGAAACACCAGATTAGTGAGATTAGATGTATGTTTGTTTCAGGTAAAAGTGGCAACCTTGACCAATTCTCTATTAAAGGGCCGATTTAGGGTGTCACGTCTCTAACGGGTCAAAACAGGAAACGTGGCAAAACTCATCGGTAGTGTTTTAAATGTATACAACCACATAACTTGTCTAAGAAAAACTTGTAGTATTACAATATTAATCATGCATAAAAGTTGAAAGCATGACCCGACATGTTTTGACCTAAGCCCATTTCTACCTGTTACTAACTCGCCCAAATTGTGACCTCTAGATTCAGAAAATACTAAATGGATACTTGATGATTAATTTGCTCTAACGCTATACCTCAACAACAAAACACATCCAGTTTTTGTCACCACAGGCTTCTGTTGCACCCTTTAAAATCGTCAAACCCAAGTTCCTGATTGCTTCAGTGATCTCAAAAAAGTGGACATATTCGTCACACATCATCTGTGCATATCCAGATCTAAATGTTAGCAAAAGTCAAACATATGTCAGGTTCTTTTGTGTTACTATTCATTTATATTACCTCCACCAACATTCGCCCATCAATGCCAACATTTTCCACGATTATTGGACATACTTTTATTTGACTCCCTACTTCCATTGCCCAGCTTGAACCTTGTATGCCTGTTTCTTTGCCGAGCAACTGCAGTATAGAGTATTTTTCAGAATCGACTACTGTACATATTTATTGAATTGTTTGGTGTGGTCTGGTTCAGGCCAGATGAAGAGCCTTACACCAGTTAACATAAAACATATAAAAAACAATGTACAAGAAGTTAAGCCATACCTTGAGCTCGGCAGATTTATCCATTTTAGCAGCATGCTTCGTGACAGATTGCATAAAAACCATATGCCTGATTGTTTGTTCCAAAAGCGAATCGATACTACACTGTGGCACAAAATCACTTCTTTCAACTCAAAATCTTAACAAAGAACCATAAACAATAGTACTCTTAAAACTAGAGTTACCTTTGATCCATTAGGAACAAGCTGCCTAAGTTCCTTAAGACGATCTTGGATCAGTTGTCTATCTCTTGGCCGAGGCTTACGACTTTCACCAGGTCTTGCTCGTTTTTTTCCAACCTTAGGTGGTTCCTGGGACCTATCTAACTGCTCGCTACATTTACTAACACCTGCTGATGAGAAGCCTTGTAAAGATCGCTCATTTGAGTAACAAGTCACTGGTTGACCAAATGACATTGACCTTTTATCATCACTATCACTGCAACAAACCCTGGCTACAACTGCTTCCAAGAGATTTTCAGAGCCAGATACTTGTGTCAAGACACTGCTACTCGTTTCTTCCGGGATCCCGTCAACTTTTAGGGTCTCGGTTGTTGCTGTCTCCCAATCAAAATTGTATGGCTGCTTACAAAAAGCCGTTCCTAACGCTTCAAACAACTCACACCCAGATGGAAACATGAAAGACTCGTTAGTTTCAGTTCCTACATCATGATGGTAGTTGGAGTTAATTTGATCATTCGAAGTTCCCGGCATGATCAAGTCACGATTTTGCTCATTGCAGAGTGTAGATTGGATGAAATCTGATATTGGGTTTTCTCTTTCTTGATGATTGTTGATCATTTCAACTGCCGTCCACGTATCTGACCTTGTTGCCACATCTGTCTGGAAAAAAGGATTACTAGTAAGATCTTATGCAAGTATTATCTTAAATGCGATGTTGTGCGAGAGAAAGAAAGATACCACACAAGGAGAACAGTCCGTAGATGACATTAATGAATTTTGAAACTCGAAAAAGATCTCTCTTATATTGCTCACCAGCTTCAAATCCTCAGCGACCTGCATATTTCGTATCAATGGTAAGGGTTAGTCTATAGATCAGAGTTAAGTTTTTTTATTTACATGTACAATAGCTAGAAGTAAAACTTTTAAGTTGTCTTACAGTTTTTAAAGAGCCAAGTTGTATAACCCCATAAGGAACAACATCAACAACAACAACAGACTGCATATCATAAAAGCCAACAAAGTATTATTATTTCGTCAATTAGAACGATTAAAAAAAATGATTAATCTTTGGGGAAGAGGACTAGAGGAGACTTGACATACCCTGATCCCGGCTGTAAACTGTGTTTTCCATCCATCAAGAGACTGAAAATTAACCAATGACAACACATAAATCCGTATGACAGAACTTAAAAGACATTACTGTATAATATTTCTCAAATCAGAGAGCTATTTCTCACCTCGTCTAAAGAACAGACCCTATTTACAAGTTGATGCCCGTTAATCCACAGATGTTTACCGGTAGCTGCAACTTGCCCAACAATCCTAAATAACAAATTACATAAACATACGCACTATAAGCATGATTAGATATATAATATCCAAACGTTAGTCAAGTTTAGCAACGTACCCTTCCCCAATAGAATATACGCGATAAGACATCTTTGCAATTGCTAATCCAACAAGATCTTTTGCGTAAAACCCATCCTTCAAATTGTTATCCATGTTACCAAACCAGTTGCTCTCTAAACGATTGTTTTTCTCATTATTAACACAGTAAGAATCTTCGCAAGTCAACATCCTGCAAAGTTTCTTATTTTGGTAAGTTTTCAAGCTATAATGGCATATTTCCTCGTGCTCTTGCAAAACAATCATTATACTCCTAAGGAATCTACATCTAGGAAAATATTATGTGCAATTCGAGTTGATATATGTAATAAACTGTAACACTAAAGTTCTTGAAAATGATCTTACATTCGATCTTGATTCTCGAGTTTCCAAAATACAGCATACTTCCAGTCAGCGTTAACACAAAGATTCTTGAGTAGTTGGCCTAATTGGCCACCACCACCCATCATCTTCTTCCAAACTTATGTTAATAAACTATGAACACCCCACCCCCAAAACACAAACTAAAATGACTTTTTACCCTTACTGCAAAAGTCTAACAGTCTAACTACCCCTGTATGAGCCTCTGCCTGCCTGTTTCCTCCGAAGCCCTGCGCGTTTTTTTATCGGTGGACCAACTGTGGGAGTAAGAATACTGCCCAATCCCATCTTCTCCCAAAACACTTAAACCCCTAACCTTAACCCCTCCTAGTTCACTAAATCTGTAAGATAACTTTCAAAATATTAGTCTTTGCACAAAAGTTGGCCAAATTTATGGACTTAAACATCAAAATTCAAGAAACTTTAGCTCAATTCTGTGTGATCACTCTAATACAAAGATATTTGAGATGGGTGCTTTTTTTAGCTCAAGATTCAACTTATGTCAAAACCCATTGATGAAATTTATATAAAGATTGAATCTTTTTATAAAAATTATGCAAAAAAATCAGTAAAGAAAACACACAGGTGATCAAAAGTTACACAGATAAAGAAAAAGTTGTGGTTTTCATCTTTCAAACTTCTGTTTATAAACAGTGAGCACCTTTTTTTCTTTGTCAAAATTTGCACCACACAACCTTCTAATTTTAGAAAGTTGCTAAATAGATACAAGAAGTGCAAAACATATTGCCAATTGGTCCATGACTTTGATATCATTTTTGGGATTTATGAGTCATCTTTTTATAGATGTAGTCCCATTTAAATGGCAAACACAATGATATACCAAGTGAGAAGAATGCTTCTTATCTTTTTTGACATCATTTTTTTGTTACTTACCCCTTTTTTTCTTTCTCAAAAGTTTATTGACATCAATGATTTTTATAGATAAAAGGTGTAACACCAACAAAACATAAACCCCATTGTTATCTTTTCATTATTGTGCATGATAACTATTCATTTGTTAGTCATAATCTTAGTTCTCAAATTTTTTAAGATGTATTTTGATCATTTGAATTACAACAGTGAAATAATTATGTTTCAATTTGCTTCCACAATGAAATCAGAAGTATTTACTTTTTACTTATACTCATTTATTAACCTTCATTCACTAAAAAATACTTAAGTACTTAAGGGATTTTTTTAGTGTTATACAAGTACTTTTATCCTTAGAAATAAAGTTCTGACTTTATTTTTCCTTGGTGGCTTTAGTGTATTGATTATAGTGACTACATAATTTCAATAACTTTTTCTTCTTTTTTGCAAAACAATATAGAATTCCATATTAGTTTCACATGTTAGGTTTTTATTTATTCCACTCACTAAACCATCATTATCATGTTTTAGATATTTTTAAACAGAAATAAGTTTTTTACAAAAGCTGAACAAATGCTGAGATAATATACATATTCATGCATGAGATCCTATAAACTGAGAACAAAAGTCAAACAACGAAGCATGTACATAATCCATAACCATTAACCAATAGCTAGCAATACAAATACCTAACCATGATAATAATATAACGAAAAAAGCAGTAGATAACCTTATATAGCTGGACTAAACTTTATTTATTTTTATCTAAATATCATTGACAATGATCTCTAATCATTGTTTAAGATCATGGGGTTACCCTTTTTTCTGATAGAAAGGATGTATGCATGAAGTCGCGACAAATTTACGAAGAAAATCAAATATCGTTCAAAAGATGAAACGAAATGATTGTATGTGGGGATGTGAAACGAGTCGATGTAACATGTTACGTTAAATTAACTTGTAAATATGAATCAAATAGGACTGGTTGAATTGACCTATCGATAAATGACCACTTGTTTTGAAAAGGTAACCAATACATAAACGCTAAAATGAGTCTTTATAATATAGTTCTAGATGCAGTTTATTGTTTGGGATCTTAAGTTGTAAGATCTTCAATTAAAGAGAGAGAGAGAGAGAGAGAGAGAGAGAGAGAGAGAGAGAGAGAGAGAGAGAGAAAAAAAAAAAAATATATATATATATATATATATATATATATATATATATATATATATATATATATATATATATATATATAATGTTTTGGAAAATAATCACAAATATATACATTTAAGCATGGGATTAGAAAAAATCTTTAGGGTTCCTGTTTTGCTAGCATTAATCATGGATTTTAGGTTATCATTTCAGTCGGCCAAAATTTTTGAAATTATTTGGAATATATAATTACTCCATTATCCTTTTATACAGTATCATTCAAATAAAACCATCACTATAAGGAGGCTGAATCCCAAGAAAAAAACTTTGTTTAATGTACTAGGTAATATCTTGGGTAAATTGCAAAAATGGTAATTAACGTTCCACGAAATTGCAAAAACGGGACCGAGACAAAAAGTAGCGTAAAAAAGACACAAACGTTTCAAATTTTCGCAAAATCGCCACCGAGAGGCCTTTTCCGTTTGATTACGTATAGTCTATATATGGGCCACGAGCCCAAATGATAAACATTACTAAGGCCCAAAACCACCATGCGTGGGCTATTGTAACTTGGGCCGCATCAATGATGGGAACAGGCTCACGTAAGCCCAAACCCAAATAAGCTATACACGGTATAGATAAGGATCATCTATCTATGGAATAGATATCCTTACCCGGATAAGCACCATGGGTGCGAAACGTAAGGAGCACGAACCCTACAAGGATTCTGCGCCTATATAAGGAATGACATAACTCTCATTCAAGGTACGATTCACAAACCCTAACTCTTTACGAGAACCCTAAATCGATTACTTAATCTCACGCCGGAGTCTAATCGTGGGAGACAATCCCACGATAAGCCTAACGGTGTTGTTTATTTTCTTAGTGCGCAGGTTACAAGTACTAAGAAGCGAATTGGTACGAGAGCAAGAGCCCATAATCAGGAACGCCCAACTTTTGTATCAACAAGTGGCGCCATCCGTGGGACCCTACTAAGAACTAAGAACTAGAATGACAAAGAATAAGAATTCGAGCCAGCGGACTCCGCGGTCAGAAAAACGTGACCCCCAGAGGAAGAATCAACAAGATTCGACCCCTAGGCAGGTTGCTGGGACAACCAGCGCACCCGGTCACCGAGAGGCAGGGACAACCTAACCTCTTCCAGCGGTAGAACTACCTGTAAGGACTACCCAAATCACCCCAGTGGTCCCAAGCGTTGAGGAACTCCGACGCACTCTCTTCACCACTCCTCACCAAACTGTACCCGCAGTGAACAACACTGTGCCACCAGGCGCGCTTAACCGAGATAGGGTGCCTAATACTGAGGCAGACATTCTTGCAGCAACTGAGGACACACCCAATCTAACGTTGGGAAATTTTGTATCCCAAAATTATGAAACCTTAACCGCCCTCATGCAAGAAGAAGCAAGGAGAAGAGCAAGCACGAGCCTACAAGCTCGACTCAATTTTGGTCCTGAACGCGAACCATCACCCCTGCGCCACCCACGAGGAAGACGCGCAGAACGTACCACTATCCATGATAGGCTGGGTACGACATCTGATTCACAATACTCAGAAGACAACGAGAGGCGCACTAATGTTCACTCCAGACTTGGCAGTCGAGGGATACAAGACCGATTAGGACCTCAGCATTCGCCGAGCCAAGGATCCTCCAAACCTGGGAGTAAGAGGATGCACGACAGATTGGGTAAAAGAAGATCCCCAAGTGAAAGTCCCTCAAGCTCTTCTTCTGAAAGAAGCCGGCGCAAGCGCCGCAAAAGAGACTACTCTTCCTCCAGTGACTCCTCGGACAACGAGGATAAAGAAACAGGACATTGGAAGTCAAGAGGAAGACGTCGCGAGGAAGAGAATGAAGATATGTCTCTTCCATGGCGTCGCCAGAAAGTTGATGCGTTTACACGACGCATCAGCGATTATTCAGACCGCAAACGCAGGCGCATGCCCACTAATGTAAAAACATATGATGGAACGGGTGATCCGGATGATCATCTAAAAGTTTTCGAATCAGCCGCCACTATCGAAAACTGGCCACAGCCTGTGTGGTGCCACATGTTTAATTCTACGTTAGTAGGGAACGCGCGCACATGGTTTAGCAAACTCCCACGTAGGAGCATCGGTGGGTTTGAGGAATTACGGAAAGCATTCCGCCTCAACTTCACCCAAAGAAAGAAGTGCGCTAAAAATCCCGTTGAACTAGCAAGAGTAAAACAGCGCCAAAGGGAATCAACCAGTGCTTTTATGGAACGCTTCAAGGATGAGTGCATACAAGTAAAAGCATGTCCTGAAATCCTAAAAATTTCAGGGTTCATGAATGGGATTAATAACCCAGAACTTATCCGAAAGCTAAATGACAAAGTTCCCCAGACTTTCGATGAGCTAACAAAGCGCACCAGATCCTTTATACAAGGAGAAGCAGCTGCTGCGGACAGCAAAAAGGGTTATTCGAACTATAGGCAGCAAGAGCAGCCTAAGAGACAATCCAACGATCAGAATACCAACCGCAGCAGGAATTATCGCAGCGGAAGAGACAATGACAAGTATACCCCTCTCACAAAAACTCCGAGGGAAATATTTGTAACAGAAGGTGCAAACTTCCCAAAACCGCCACCAATGCGCACCGTAGAGGAAACGCGCATAGGGAATGGATACTGCGAGTACCATGGTCAAAAAGGCCATACAACTAACGAGTGCGTCCAGCTAAGACAACTAATTGAAAAGTTAGTAAGAGAAGGCAGAATGGACCACCTTGTAAAAAACATCAAAGAGGGAAAAGACAAACAAAGGAACGGGGGTAAGAAAGAGCCCCCCAAAGAAAAAGCTGATACCATATACATGATATAGTCATGGCAGCGCAAGATAAAGCAAAAAGTCAGCCAAAAATTCTCTCCAGAAAAAGAGATATCTTTCCCTACTCTAGCTGCGGACAACACAGTTGTAAAACCTCTAACTATTGAAATACATACGGGAGGACATGATATCCACCGCATGTACATTGACGGAGGAGCATCCGCAGACATCCTGTATGATCATTGTTTCAAAAGACTGCGACCTGAAATCCAAAGTCAATTGATACCAGCAACAACGTCATTGACTGGATTCACAGGAGAAAAGATCTGGCCCATGGGGCAGTTACGCTTGCTGGTGGTCGTAGGAGATGAACAACACTCAACCGCAACATGGATAAATTTCATGGTAATAAAGTCTCCCTCACCATACAATGGTATCATTGAGAGACCTAAAATATCATCCATGCGCGTTGTACCATCCACAGCGCACAGAATGCTTAAGTTTCCAGTGGAAGGAAGAGTTGTCACCCTCTATAACACAACAGTACCACCAAGAGAATGCAATGCGGTAACAACTGAAGCAGAGACTATTCCAGAACAGCGCACAGAAAAAACACCAAACCTAAAAGTCGCTATTCATCCCGATTACCCGGAACAACAAGTTTCGATTGGTGAATCTTTATTTGACAAAGGTAAAGCAGCCGTATGCGCACTCTTGCAGAAGAAGCTGGACATCTTCGCATGGGAACCAAAACACATGACAGGAGTGTCACGCTCTATCACAGAGCATAAGCTGCAAATCCGACAAGGATATCCCCCAATACGACAGAAGAAGCGCGGCCAGGCTCCAGATCGCGCAAAGGTTATTCTGGAAGAAGTACATAAACTCGTAGACGCAGGCATCATGCGCGAAGTGTACTACCACGACTGGCTCTCTAACCCAGTTATGGTAAAGAAGAGCGATGGCAGTTGGAGAATGTGCGTGGACTTCACGGACCTTAACAAAGCATGTCCACAGGACTGCTATCCACTGCCAGAAATAGACTGGAAGGTAGAATCCCTGTGCGGATACCCTTTCAAATGCTTCCTAGACGCATACAAATGGTATCACCAAATTCAGATGGCAGTCGAAGACGAAGAAAAAACAGCTTTCCACACCAGTCAAGGAGTGTACTGCTACACAAAAATGCCTTTTGGCTTAAAAAATGCAGGCGCAATATACCAACGACTGGTGGACACAGCTTTCGAGAAACAAGTAGGCCGCAACTTGGAGGTCCACGTTGACGACCTTGTCATCAAAAGCCACACAGAGGATGAATTGGTGCGCGACATCGAGGAGACGTTCAGAACATTGGGACGAATAAACATGAAGTTAAATCCCAAGAAGTGCACCTTCGGCGCAACCGAAGGCATGTTCCTTGGATACTTAATAGAACCCGATGGAATCAAGCCTTTTCCAGAAAAAACAAAAGCTGTTATTGATCTCCCCTCACCGCGCACACTTAAAGAAGTCCAGTCATTGAACAGAAAGTTAGCAGGGCTAAACCGTTTCTTATCTAAGTCAGCAGATAAATCCCTTCCTCTCTTTAATACGCTCACGAAGTGTACTAAAAAGGGAGACTTTCGCTGGACCGAAGAAGCGGAGGAAGCTTTCCAACAACTTAAACACCATCTGGCATCTCTTCCCAAACTTGTCGCACCGCGACCAGGGGAAGAACTAATCATGTACTTATCGGCAACTCATGGAGCAGTTAGCGCAGTACTATTGACAGATAGGAACTCTGTCCAGACACCCATATATTTTGTAAGCAAAGCCCTGAAGAGGACAGAGACTAACTACAGCGCTATGGAAAAGCTGGTCTTAGCTCTAGTATTCACAGCCAAAAGGCTGCGCAGATACTTTCAAGCGCACCCAATAGCTGTAATCACCGATCAGTCAATCAAACAAGTTATCTCTAAACCTGACGCATCAGGACGGTTACAAAAATGGAGTGTACTGTTAAGTGAATATAACATCTCATATAGACCGCGCACTGCAATCAAAGGACAAATCTTAGCCGATTTCATCGTGGAGAAGCCAGATAGCGACAGTCCAACATCTGTAACCAAAACAGATCTACAGGAACCCTGGATTCTGTTAACAGATGGGTCCTCATGTGTAGATGGATCAGGCGCAGGCCTTATTCTCACAAATCCAGAAGGTATGGAATTCACCTATGCGTTGCGCTTTGAATTCACAGCCACAAACAATGAGGCAGAATACGAAGCCCTACTAGCCGGACTACGCATCGCAATCCAAATGGGTGTACGCAACCTGGAAGCAAACGTAGATTCTCGGCTAGTCGCTAACCATGTGCTAGGTGAATATGAAGCCAAGGATGAGCACATGATCCAATACCTGGAAAAGACAAAGTCCTTGATCAAAAACTTCGACAGGTTCACAATAAAACAGGTGCCCAGAGGAGATAACAGGAAGGCTGATGCGCTCAGTAAGATCGCATCCACAAGCTTCGCGCACTTCTCAAAACAGGTATTGGTAGAAACCCTGAAAAACAAGTCAATCTTGGAGATGGAGATATCCACAGTGTTAGATGAACAAGATCCTACATGGATGACACCTATCATTGAATGCATCAGCAAGGGAATCTTACCACAAGACCATAAGGACGCTCGAAGAGTGCGACACACAGCGCAACGATTTGAACTACGAGACAACATACTCTATCGACGCTCTTTCTTACAACCTTCGATTAGATGTGTTGGACCTCTTCAAGCAGACTATGTACTCAGAGAAATCCACGCTGGATCATGTTGCATGCACTCAGGGCCGCGATCTGTGGTGGCAAGCGCTCTATGGTCAGGGTATTATTGGCCAACCATGCACCGCGACGCACGCGATTTGATAAAGAAATGCAGCAATTGTCAAGTACATAGGCCAATCTCGCGCCGACCACAACAAGAGCTAACACCTATTACCTCACCATGGCCATTTTACAAATGGGGAATTGACATCGCGGGACCCTTTCCTGTTGCAGCAGGAGGAGTAAAGTTTCTCATCGTAGCCATAGACTACTTTACGAAGTGGATTGAAGCAAAGGCGGTGGTGAGCATCACAGGAAACCAAGTCAAACGCTTTGTCTGGGATAACATTGTTTGTCGCTTCGGACTACCGGGAGAGATTATATCAGACAACGGAAAACAATTCTGTGATAACCCATTCAAAGATTGGTGCGCACAATTGAACATCACGCAACACTTCGCTTCAGTAAAACACCCACAAACCAATGGCTTAGTTGAGCGCGCAAACCGCAGCCTAGGGGAAGGAATAAAAGCGCGTCTCGACAGACACAAAGGAAGTTGGGTGGACGAGCTCTCGCATGTCTTATGGGCGCATCGCACCACAATCAAAACCAGTACTGGCGACACGCCATTCTCCCTTGTCTATGGAACAGAAGCCGTCATACCAGCTGAGATAGGAATGCCAACTATACGAACAGCAGAGGTCAACGTCACAACAAATGACGAGGAGTGGCGCATAGACTTGGACTTGCTGGAAGAAAGGCGTGAACGCGCAGCTATACGCGAGGCAAAGGCTAAGGCAAAAATGAAGAAGTATTATGATGCAAAGGTCAAACACACTTCATTTAGGCCAGGAGACTTTGTATACCGCGCCAACGATGCGAGTCACGCAGAAGACACAGGCAAGCTCGAACCAAAATGGGAAGGACCTTACGAGGTCACAGATGCACTCGGCAACGGTGCATACAGACTGCGCGACATGGAAGGTCACGACCTAGCGCGCACTTGGAACATCTGCAATCTTAAAAGATGTTACTTTTAGGCTACGGCCATTACGCAGACACCTTTGCATCCTAAGAGGTGCCCAATAAGTGTTTGTTTCTCTTCTCTTTCTTAGGAATTGTATTTTTTCAAAAAACTTGCAAGTATCAATAAAATGTTATGGTTTCTAGCTAACTCCATAGCGTATTTCACTTTATTGTGTACATACTTATATGTGTCAATATTGTTATCTTATATTTTTGCCTACATGGCGTGCATGCACTAATTAAAGACCCACGAAGGCATAAAGGATGAGTAAACCTACTAATTCACTCGTTGAGTAAGAGGGTTGCAAACCCATCAACATTGGATCACGCATCCTTGCTAAGCGCCTTACTTTTGAGACGTCGAGGTAAGTTTCACGTGCGCATCCCACGATGGGTGCGTAAATATTAAGTACACCGTACAAGCTTAGCAAATAACGAGCCAAGACACTTGGTCAAGTAATAAAACTTAGCAAACAATGCAAGTATATTTCTTAAAGTCACGCACTTAACAAGCCAAGACACTTGGTCAAATAATAAAACTTAGCAAACAATGCAAGTATATTTCTTAAGTCACGCACTTAATTAACAAAAAGGTATCTTATTCAACATTTTTACACAAAAATTACAAGGAAAGATACACTTCATTATTTACATAATACATATACAAAAATAGCCTACACGCTATGGCGATGCTCAGGGCTATCCTCCGGAGCAGCATAACTCCCCGCCTCCTGAAGCTTTCTCAGAATCAAAGCGTCCTTGGGAGATACGGTAGGAACACTCACGAGAACCCCATCAGACCTGGGGATGTGTGCAGCACCCACGCCACACAACACTGCCTTGCCCTGAATACCCCTCTTCTGGGCAGCCCTCTGCGCGTGACGCTCCAAAACCTCTTTCAAGGGAATCTCCCTTTCAAGAGAAAACGGGGTGAGGATGTGGCGAGGCTGCGCGAACACGGGAATCTGCAGCTGCGACACATCAGGCTTCAAGAAGTAATCTGGTTGCGCCTCTGCATCCTCTAAAAGGTGGCGCTCCAAAGTCAACCCCGCCATAAGTACATCTATGGGGTTGTCTTGGTCGCGCCCCAACCTTCCAATGTGCGGCAACTCGAGGACCTTCAACCCTACCATAGCCTGCATCAACTCATCATACGCAGCCGCATTATAACCAGGGACTTCTGCCAAGTCCTTACTCAGAAGCTTGGCCTCATGGAGATCCTCCATAGCCTGCGACTTCCCACGAGCCACCGCACAGTGAACCACCTTCCCAAAGGCGTCCAACACCTCTTGGGACTCAAGAGTGCCCATAGCTGCCAGGCGCAGCCCGTGGCTAATCAACCACCTACATCAACAAAGACAATTTGTGTTAAGAAAAAGCATAGCAACAAAAAATATTATAAAGAAGAAGAGTAAAAAGGAAATACCTGCGCTCAGCAATGGTCGACATCAAATGAGGGTATAACTCCTCATCGTACTCGATGCTCAGACCGCGCAGCTTGTTCTCCTGAACCTGGATGATCTTCTCCATATCCTCCTTGAACTTGGCGATGCTAGCAAAGTGCTCCACCTTCTTCTCCTCCAAAAACCTCACAGCCCAAGTCATGTTAGACTTATAATGATGAAGCTGCCCGCGCGCCTGCTCCACCTCAGCCAGTGCGGACAACTTCTCATGGGTGACCTTCTCAGTGTACACCCTGGAGGACTCCAACTCCGCCTGCACTTCCGCCAGCTGCGCACGGAGCCTAGCTATCTCCTCATCCTTCTGGGCGAGAGTACTGCTCTCCCCGACATACTTCTTCTTCAACTGAGCCACCAGCTCAGCCTGACGTGCAGCAGTCACAGCCAACTCATCCATCAGTTGATGCGCCTCTACACCTTCAGCAACCTTGGCTTTCCCCTCCTTGTTTTCATTCTGCGGAGAGGAAACCACATCCACGAAAATTCCATCATTCTTCGTGGCATCATCCCTAAAATACATGAAGACGACAGTTAGTACATATTGCGACAAGTAATATACAAGAAACATAATAGAGACGCAGATACTTACAGAAATGGAGAGGCCTCGGCAGCCTTCTTATCCGCGCCAGGAGCGGATGTCTCCTCCTCCGCGGACGACTCCGCATCCCCAATGAGGTAGCGTCGTCTCTTCTTGGTGCCACTGCTCCCAGCCTCCCCTTTGCGCTTAATATTATGCGCCACCTCCTCCTTCAGCACCTCCTCAGGCTTGAGGATTTCCACGCTGTCAGAAGATTCAGCGCGCGCCTCCTCTTGCGCCATCTCCACATTTGGCGCCACGCTCTGAACAGGCGTTACCTGGAGCGGCGGCGTATTCTCAGGGACAACCTCCGGCAGCACTGTCAAACGACCCTCGGTCGCCTCCAGTAGTGGCTGCTCACCCTCCTTCAGAGGGCGCACTCCTACAGTCACCTGCTTCGGTTTCTCCAGCTTAACAACGGCGAACAGATCCATCTCTGCGCACATAAACAAAACAACAAAGAAGAAAGGATTAGTTATTAAAGGTGTGCATACAAAAAGACTTACATATTTGAAGTAGAAGGGACGAACACCCACCCCGGCCTTCCTCACTTATAAAAGTGGGCATCTCGTCAGCAGCGCCGAAGTAATTGCGACTCAACCCCATGTGCACCAAAAACTCCCCCGGATAAGGGTTAATGGATAGGCGGTTGGCATCAAGAGTCTGCGCATCAGTCAGCCTATAGGAACCGGGTGCGGGAAAAACCACATCATCAACCCAGAAAAAATGTTCCCTCCAATTTCTCAGGGAGTCTACATTCTCAGTGTAACACTGAAGCGCCCCCGGGCGCTTCGCAAAAGATACCCATCCATTTGACCACGTCGTGTGGTAGAAGGAGCGAAACAGGGCAATGGTCGGCTCTATCGCAAGTAAACGGCAGTTTACTTCAAAATTCGACACCTTAGCCGCACCTATACAGTGCAGCTGTGAGATGTGGAGGCGATAGTGGATGAGCAAATCGCTCAAGAAGATAGATATCGGTACGCGGTAATTCGCATACTCGAAGAATTTCGTGTATAACCCGATTTTCCCTTCGGGGAAATCGGCTATACACGCGTCAACATCTGGAGCCTCTGGACGCACATCCAGAGGAATGAAGTAGTCAGATGTAAACTGGGTAACATCATTCTCCGTCATCGCAGAGCGAAAGTCCTCTAATTGGGCAACCATTTTCATTAATTCACTGAGAAACGCACACAAAAATTACCTAATGAAATGATTACTTTCTTTGCAAAAATACGCTTTTAAAAGAAGTGAGCAAGGGTGAGTGTGTGTTTTTACTGTGTGTTTTTGTAACAATGGGGGCGGTGACTATTATATAGGGAGTAAAAAACCCTAGATGATGTCCACGTGGATCCCACTCACAAAAACGTGTGGCTAGAACCGAAACGGTACATGCACTTTTTCCCGATTTACGAGGGCCACGTGGACACAACCCCCAATTTTCGAGGTATTCCTTTTGAAATATCTATGACTAGGTGCATTGCACTCTAAACTGGGCGGCAATATTTCAATGTTCTCCCGCCACGCTTACTGCTGTTAATATTAGTCTAGCATCCGCGGCTACGAGCCGCGCACACTAGACTGGGGGGACATGATGACGTATAGTCTATATATGGGCCACGAGCCCAAATGATAAACATTACTAAGGCCCAAAACCACCATGCGTGGGCTATTGTAACTTGGGGCTCATCAATGATGGGAACAGGCTCACGTAAGCCCAAACCCAAATAAGCTATACATGGTATAGATAAGGATCATCTATCTATGGAATAGATATCCTTACCTGGATAAGCACCATGGGTGCGAAACGTAAGGAGCACGAACCCTACAAGGATTTTGCGCCTATATAAGGAATGACATAACTCTCATTCAAGGTACGATTCACAAACCCTAACTCTTTACGAGAACCCTAAATCGATTACTTACTCTCACGCCGAAGTCTAATCGTGGGAGACAATCCCACGATAAGCCTAACGGTGTTGTTTATTTTCTTAGTGCGCAGGTTACAAGTACTAAGAAGCGAATTGGTACGAGAGCAAGAGCCCATAATCAGGAACACCCAACTTTTGTATCAACACCGTTAATTTTCCCGTTAAGTGCCACGTAGTTGAGGGTAGTATCGTCATTTCACTGTTCATACTTATTAAATTTGCCGCCATAATCACCTCTGTGCTTGGTATCAATGTGATTAGACCTCAATGGCTAAATTTGCAAAGTAAAATCAAACCTCTACCCCCATAAACCCCCCTACAACCCACATCTTCTCCACCATGACTCGAGTTGACCATAGCAGAATCACAACAAGAATGCAATCACCGCAAATGTCAGAAAACACAGCCATCATAACCACCACCATAACGACAACGACCACCACCAACACACACCAAGAAACTTCAACTTTGGTGACTACAACAACTCTGACACAACCCCCACAACAACGCCCATGTCCACGTTGTCATTCAGAAGACACAAAGTTCTGCTACTAAAACAACTACAGCACATCGCAGCCGCGTCACTTTTGCCGGAGCTGCCGCAGACACTGGACCCATGGCGGCGTGCTCCGGGACATCCCTGTTGGAGGTAGCAGCCGGAAAAACAGAAAAAGGAAAAACCCCATGAACCCCACCATCACTTCGGCTTATGTTACCACGTTTGATCAGCCGGAGTATCAGGACTACCAGAGTGTGATACCGCCTCTCCAGAGCCTGTTGCCGCCTACCCAGGGCCTGCCGCCGCCTCTACATGTGGATGATGCCGGTGATGAGAATGGGTTTGTGTCGTCGTTTTTGGAGGATGTTTGTTTTGAGGAAGGTGTCTGGCCATTTTGTTGCAATTAGTGTAGTTTGTTTGTTGATGTGTTAGTTTTAGTGGTTTATGTACCCCATCCTTTTGGTCCCGATCTTTTGATGAATGGTAAATGGTATGGTTGTAAATGTAATTTACCTTGATATTTTGTTTTGGATACTCGTTATATTTGACTTTTGCACATAGGACCCATAATTGTCCAAAATGGATCAAATTGATTGACAACCATTAAAACTAGTTAAGAACTTAAGATTACATAATCTTTCACTAAAAGACCATAGCAGAAGCATAACAATTTATTGATCTTTTGGCTAATTCGTAGTAGTTATATTTACATAGGACCCAGACTTGCCCATTTTGACAATCATGTTTGACTTTTGCACATGATTGTACATGCACCAAAATACCCAGAATTGCCCAAAATGGATCAAAAAAGAAGGCACAAAAATAATGCGCAGGCACAAAAATACCCAAAATTACCCAATTTGACTATCAATTTTGACTTTTGCAACTAACATTATTGTTGACTTTTGCAAAAATACCCAATGGTTGACAAGCAAAACATAATAAATCAACACAACAAAACATAGGTGACAGAAACATAACAAAATCATAATATATCATTAAAGTTCAAACATAACATTCATAAAAAGGATGGAAACATAAAAGGAACAATCAAAACAAAGATGACCATGAAAGAAACTCTAAAGTCCCTTGACAAATGCGTGCTTGTTGAATAGCTTGAGCTTCGCTTCTGCCATCTTCTTCTTCAAATCCAAAAGCTCCATAACATCTGACTTTTGAAGCTTCTTCAAGAACTCCAAGCATTTGAACATCTGCACCAAGGGACGCACCAGTTCCATTTGAAGCTTCATCTTGTTCCTTTGAACGACAATATCAAGCAACTCTTGATATGCGACAAACAGCTCTTTGGCATACTTGATATCACGCTCTGTCTCCCTAGCAAAAAACACCGTCATCTGGTATGGAAACTCGGTTGAGTTAGCAGCAGCAGCGAGTTCCTTAAGAAGGACAAATTGAGACATTCTTTTGCTAAATCCTTGACAAAATAGTTTTACTGTGTTTGTTTCGGGGTATAGGCTTTAAATAGGCGTGGTAAGTACATGTGAAACTGTGTTTTAGGCGTGTTTGGGTAATAAATGAAAAACGTTTGGGTTACCAAGTTTTTGGCATCCCAAAATTGCCAAGTTTTTTTTGCTTCCATTAGATTTGACAACATGTTATGCAAACATTGAACCTAGTTAAGATTACATAATCGATACATAAACATTAATAAAGTAAACATTGTTATAAATGATCTACTAAAAGACCATAGCAGAATCACAACAATTTATTGACCTAAACATAAAAGCATAACCATTATTTAGCATCATCCTTGGGATTCTTGTCAGCATCATCCTTGGGTTTCTTGTCAGCAGCAACCTTGGGTTTTTTGTCAGCCATCAATCTTCGCCTCTTGATTGATCTTCCTTGGTCTTCAAACTTGTCCTCTGCGATCACTCCATCTTGCCCAACTCCCTTTTTTTTCAAGCACTTGAATTGGCTCATCTCCTTATTTAGCAACCTCTTTGTCCTTAATCACATCTCCTTCAACAACTGATATACATCCCTCATTTCCAACTACTACAGAACACTGATCATCTGGTATCACAGCCACATCAAAAACTCTTTGTTCACCATTTCCAACTACTACAACACATTGATCATCTGGTATCACAGCCACATCACAAACTCTTTGTTCATCATCTCCAACTACTTCATCACACTGCTCATCTAGAATCACATCCTCATCACGAACTCTTTGTTCACCATCATCACCATCAGCACCATCAACATCCACAAGTGGAAGCAAACTGAGACTAATTGGTTCATCATAAAGAGCATACACCTCTGTTCCTTCTCCAGCTACAACAACGTCATCAAGTTCATCCAATGCTTGATCTATTTCAGCAAACATGTCACTAATCTCTTGAGGCTCTTCAGCCTCTTGAGGCTCTTCAATCGCATGCATCTCTTCAGGTTCAGGTACATCAACTAAATGGTATGGATCACCATGCCATTCTTGATCAACCTCTTCATCATTTGCGTCAGCATAATACGCATCATCAAAATCGAGATCATAAAAATCGAGCAAACCTGTAGACTCCTCACTTGAATCCTCCACAGTAAAGTCTTGGTCAATCTCTCCCAATAACCTTTTGAATTGAAACTCATCACTCATCCTTTTTGTATGATCTGCAATCATTTTTTCGGCACAAAATGTTGGTGGAAAGTCACTGTCAGAATCAGTATCAAAAACAGGTCCAGCCTTCTCAGGTTGTCTTGTCTTATGCCACTCTTTATGCCACTCTAACAATAGTAATTTCCCACTGTTTCCAGTCTCACCATCAACACCCTTTCCAGCAGCCTCATTCATATCATCATCCACTATTTCTTCTATCACCACACCCTTGCTCTTAGTCATCATTCGATCCATCATCTCACACTCAACAATTGAAACACCGGTTTCAATATACAAATCCAATTGTGTAAATATAGGAACATACTCCACAAGTGTCTTCACATCTTCGTCAGACTTTAGTGGTAGCAAACCATCATCCAGTGATTCCCCAGGTATCCTAAAGTGAGTAAACATAAGGTTACTATCCGAGTAACCTAAATCCTCTAACATTTCGTCCAATAATTCCATGGAAAAAACGTCAGAGTGAATTCCGTCAAACCAATATGTATCTCCAAAGAGATATCTTCTTCCTGGTTTTGAGGTGAATTCACCATTGTGATGGATTTGCAAAGAAAACACCTTTTCATTTAAATTTGTGGAACACATAAAACATCAATTACTTCCGACAACAATAACAAGTTTAAATGGAAAACATTAAAATGGAACAGAGTATTCTTACTATAAAGGATTCCTAAATCAGGTATTGGGGTACTGCGTGCACGATTTTGCCAAAGCTTAACCATTCTCAAGATCTTTACCTGTGAAATTAATGTTCTCCTTGGAAGAAATTGAGACCCGTATATAAAGTATTGCTCTAAAGGACTAAATTTGTAAAACAAAACACTGGCAACTGAAGTTATTAGCGGGAAAGGGGTAAAATGACGATACTACCCTCAACTACGTGACACTTAACGGGAAAATTAACGAAAAAGGTCTCTCGGTGGCGATTTTGCGAAAATGTGGAACGTTGGTGTCTTTTTTGCGCTACTTTTTGTCTCGGTCCCATTTTTGCAATTTCGTGAAACGTAAAGAACCATTTTTGCAATTTACCCTAATATCTTTATATCATATCATATTTACATCATAATCATTATTTCTCACGTAATAGCCACTTTTACTCACAAGTCTAATTTTCCAGGACAATATGTATCAATTTTAACTAGTTTACAACAAAAACATACCCAATTTCATAGAAGCGGGATATGGGCAATTTTAACTAGTTTTTATCATTGCTAAAATCTATCTATAACATCTAGTAAAAAAATCCGCTAAAACCGTAATAATGGGTAATGATATTAATTTTATCAAATGTATCTATAACATCTAGTAAAAAGCAAGATATGTAAAGTTACAATAACATATAATAGCTAGAAAAAAATAATACTAATAAAATTTTAGTCCCTTTACATAAAAGTCAACAAAAGAACTAAAACACAAGCATTATATGAGCTTGCAAAAGACGATCAAGCAAACGTTTTGTGTCTACTTTAGTCTAAAAACTATTATAGTTATACTTTTCTATTGTATTTTTATCTTTTAAGTTAAAAGATGATAGAAAGTAGATTTTGTAGCTTAGCTTTTTAGTGACATGTAATCTTGCAAGGGTGACTATTTAGTCTCTATAATTATGAGTGCTTCTTTGATGCTTATCAACTTTTTCTCTAATTAACAAATTGAAGGATTTTGTATTTTGAATCACAAAACCCGTTTAAAGATATATATGGCATTAATAAATTTTTAGTAATGTATCAAATAATATACAATAAAATCAAAACTCTTAAATAATTATTATAAACTCAAACCGTACAAACACTCAAGCAGTAGATTGGTCATTTTACATATCCATTAGAAAATTTTGAGGACTTTGAACCAGTTTGAGTTTGTTCTATTATAAATAATAGTCAATAATAAAGTAATACTTACGAGGTTTTATCATTGTCCAACAGGTATCAAAAAATAACTATTCAAAACTAAGAAAGCGCTCAAGTTGCTTCGTAAGGTGACGTTGTAATTTGTTTGTTTATAGTCATGGCTTATCGGCGTACTTTCTATTGGCACTTGGTTTTTCGTGTGTTAATCTTTATGTTTAGTCTATTTCTAGGTTTTGGTTCTTTAATTCAACTGTGTGAGGCGGTTGTTTGCGGATGTCTCCTAGGCTATCATAGATGTCTCCTTAGGCATTCATAAATGCGTTAAAAAATATAGATGTTATGTTAATCATTTTTTTAATAATAATAATAATAATAATAATAATAATAATAATAATAATAATAATAATATATTATTATTATTATTATTATTTCATATTTTTGTGTTTTTAAAAAGTTTTAAACAATTAATTTGTTGAATATATCATAACGATTATAGACTAATTTAGGGATTAAGCTGAAAAATAGTGACGAACTTTTTCAAATGTATCAATTTGATACGTGAACTTTGTTTTTGTTTCACTTAATGTAACATACTTTCATTTGTTGTTTCAATTTGGTACGTAATGATGATGTGTCACACCTGAAAATCTGACACATGTCATCATTTATAACGTGACACATGTCATCATTTATAACGTGACACGTTATCATCACGTACCAAATTAAAACAAAACATGAAGTACGTTACATTAAGTGAAACAAAAAATAGTTTATGTATTTATACATTTGAAAAAAATTCGTTGCTATTTTTCAGCTTAATCCCATTTCTATAAGAAAACTATATATTTTTTTCACGACAATAACACACAACTTTCCTGCACTCAGCTTAACTTGTATCCTTGTTGTAATTAACGATAACGTTAAGCTAAAGTTTAAGAGATAATGAATGATTATTAACACCAAGGTAATTTCTTCTATTTATTTGGTGTATTATCTTAACCTTTCGATTCAATGAGATATGAGTTGATATTCATCCACTATTATTTTTTTAGTGGTCACCAACCCCAAACTAAAGCCTGTCCTTTTTCTTTACCTCTTCCTTTTTATTATCCAATGAAAAATCAACATACGTCTCAGAATTTGGAAAATTCTAACTATCAAATTATGATTTTATGAAGCAAATGTAGTTAGTAAGAGTATCAATATTTGACGTGACAAAAAGGTACATGCGACCAGAAAATCCAACACCTTATTACACATATGTTATATTATGTATTCTTAGAGATGATTAGTTGATAGGCGAAATGGGTATACAACCCCGACTCAAACGACAAAAACTATCAATACCAGAATTTACCAAAATCTCTCATAACCATCTTGCACGGCCATACGTGTGAGATTTTGACAGATTCTCTGCGAGAAATTAATTTCTCACATGAGAGGCGTATTTTTTTTTTTTTTTTTTTTCTTTAAATAAAAACAATGATTTCCTAATTTTGGTGTCCAAAAAAAGTAAATTTTCGTCATTCCCATCTAAATATTACAAATAATTTGGGATGCTAACATTGCCTAAATTGTTTTGAATCATGTATAGCTAACTAATAAATATGATTAACAATGACAAAAAAATTTAATTTGATTATGAAAAAAATGTTCCATGAAGTTGTAACTATTTAAGCATTTGAATACAATCTTAAAAACTTTCCACCAATTTTGAGTAATTGTTAATAGAATTTGGATCAAATTAGAAGAAATCTTAAAATGAGAAGGATGAGAAATAACTATAACCACTAAGAGATGCATCGATTTGAATTAGATGTATCCCTAATCTTTTAGATGCACCTTAACATATTTTATAGCTAAAAATTAGATGCATATACATATATTAAATGCATTTTTGCAAGTTAGACAAATCCTATGTATTTTTCATCCTCTGCGTGTCAAATTTGTTGCAAGTACTTCTTTGCATCGTTTTCATTTCAAAATTACTTTCGAAACTAATTAGGATGCATCTAAATGAATAGTGATGCGTTTAATTCAAGTCGACGCATCTCAAATATGTGATTATAATTATTTCTAATCCTTCTCATTATAAGTTTTTTTCTAGATCCCTACCCTCAATATATTAAAATATTAATTAACCCGTTTTTGACCTTATGAGTTAGCATTGATATGTCTAATAGTATACTGTATACGGTACATATTTAGTTTTTTTTTTTTTTGAACTTACGGTACATATTTACTAGTTACTATCATTTCTGATGTAAGCAACCCCGACTCAAATGAGAAAAACTGTCAATACCAGAATTTACCAAAGAGTAGTGATTGGCATGCCTAATTGGCATGAGTAATTTTATGCCTAATAAATATTACCATACACTTGGCAAGATCAATGGTAAGTTTGAGGAGAGAGAAATTATGAAATCCATGTGTCAAATAATGAATGGATTAGGCACAAAAGTAGTCACATGAGTTAGGCATCTAAATCATTTCCCTTTACCAAAATCTCTCATAACCATCTTGCACAGCCATACATGTGCACGATTTTGACAGATTTTGTGCGAGAAATTAATTTCTCACATGAGATGCGTAAAATATATATATATATATATATATATATTTTTTTTTTTTAACAATGCTTTCCTAAATTTGGTGTCCCAAAAAAGTGATTTTTCGTCATTCCCATCTAAACATGCATTCTTAGAATTTTATCAACTACAAATAATTTGGGATGCTAACATTTCCTAAGTTGTTTTGAATCATGTATGTAGCTAACTAATAAATATGATTAACGACGATTTTTTTTTTAATTTGATTATGAAAAAATTGTTCCATGAAGTTGTAACTATTTAAGCATTTGAATACAATTTTAAAAACTTTCTACCAATTTTGGGTAATTGTCATTATATTAAAATACGAATTAACCCATTTTTGTCCTTACGAGTTAGCATTGATATAATTATGTCTAATAGTACTATACGGTACATATTTAGTTACTATATCATTTCTGATGTAAGCAAGCTATTATATGTAAGCAAGCTATTATTTCCGTGTAATCCTAGCTCCTTGCTAGTCTTGTTTGTGTTAAATAAATTCGCCGTTCCAAAAAAAAAAAGCTATTATATGTATTAAAATAGAATAAAATAAATGCGGCTGAGTGGTTCATCTTTTTGATAGTGTATTAGTAATAAAAAAGCAAAGCATCAAATTTGTCAACTCACTCATGATCATCCCACAAGATTCCAAAATCTCACTCTCAAAGGGATCCAATGCCACAAGGCTCGTGTTGAATTTGCTATCATTTGTGCAATGACTTGCAGAAACAATATTAGGGCCATTTTGGTTTGTGGGTTTATAACGGGTTTTGGGTTATAAATCTAAAACTAGTTGTTTGGTTGGTTTTTTAGAAGTTGGGTTTAAAATAGTATTATAAATACTAAGGGATGTAGAAAAGTATTTATGACACATATTAGGACACATGTTTTTTTTTTTTTTTTTTTTTTTTTTTTTTTTTTTTTTTTTTCACGCATCTTTTTATTAATTCATCATTACTAATATATAAAACTTTTAATTTATATTTTAATACTTAATATATCTTTTAATATTATTTTCTCTTTCTTACATCAAATCCAAATCTAAATCATAATCTACAACTTTACATTCAAATCAAAATCATAATCTAAACATATCTACAAACCAAACGGGCCCTTAGTTTCTGCTTGAGTAAATTACACGGGTGGTCCTTGTGGTTTGAATTGACTTGCATGTTTGGTTAATTGACTTTTTTCTAACCCGGATAATCATTAACTCGAAAACCCTTAACACTCAGAGTCCCTTCCTTTAACGACCATTAGATTTTAACGGTAAAAGTCCTCATGTGACTTGCATATGAGGATATAAGTGTCCTTTTACATCACCTCCTTTCGTTTTTATCCACCGTTGTAATCAGCCCACCATTAAACCGCCACAACCACCATCATCAGTCCATTACCGAATCCCGACCACCACCAAAAAATTTGGTGTTGGCGGTGTGGCGATGTGGTAGATGTGTACCCAGAAAAAAACCTAGATTTGAAGATAATCAAATTCTTTTAGGATTTGGTTATATGCATACTCATAAAATTTTGGATTTTTTCCGGTGTCAGATCTTTGTCGACGACTTAACTTGTGGAATAGCATCTGATAATGATTTGGTGGTTCATATGGTATGGTATGATGTTGACTTATATAAAAATCACATTGTACAATTTTTAGGAATTATAAATATATAATGATGGTGGATTGGATTTTAATTAGTTGGCAGTAAATTGTGTTGGCACGTCAGGTTAAAGAAGACAAATGGTGGATTAAATTTTAATTAGTTGGTAGTAATCAAGTAATGATGTTGATACATAATCTAGCGCGGGCTGGATTTGACGAGTCTCTCTGGGTCGTTCGTCGTCTTCTTGAGCCCTGAGTAGACCTGTCAATAAAGAGAACCCGTTAGGAGTGGACCCGAGGCCGTAGCCCCGGGATCCACCTCCGACGGTCTAGTTAGTCTCCATGTGATATAGCATATAAGAGTTAGGTTTATGGTAACCTGTTATGTTCTGTTAAGAAGAGAATTTCAACCCTATATTTATAAGGCATGAAATAAGGTTTAGGCGTAGAGTGGGCCGCTATTTGCCGGGCCGGGCCCATTCCAGACTATACGTCCACAAGCCCCCCAAGTCTAGTGTGACATAATGCATGACTATGTTATACTAGACTTAAGTTCTGTTCATGGCCGCGTAGGCCCAATCAACCATGACGGCATGGCCCATGTGTGCGCAACTCAGGTGTGCACATAGGACGGGCTATACTGCTCAGCCCAAATGCGACAGTGCGCACTGGGCCCATGTCGCAGTCCTGTTTAGCCCATTAGACTATATCTGAATCCGCGACCTTGTAGGCGCGTCCGCGGTAACCTGAGTAACACCCGTTCTTACATGACGGAGAGGGATGCGCATATGCTAGGTTTCCCGCCACCGTGTGACTGTAAAGACCCCGTAAGAAGAACACGTAGTTCTATAGTTGGGGTAACACTAACATTGCGATTGTGAGAGTCTCACAATGGTGAAAGTGGATCTCGTATGCTGCATCCTGGGTAAGGGCGTACCTTTTGTACCAGTAGCGATGCAACATGGTGCGACAGAAGACATGCTTCTGTGCGCGACAAGGAGGTGCGACAGAAGACGTGCTTCTGTGGCAGAGGTGCGCGTTGTGCGCGACAAGGTGGTGCGAACATTACATCCGTCTTTACAACCGACAGAGAACGTCTCCACTGCGGCAAGATGGTGCGAATATTTAAATCCGTCTTTGTACAGGGCTTGCAATACCTCTTACGTACGATCTGCTTCCAAATATACCTGCGTGACGCGTACGAAAACAGTGGTACTATATACCCTGGTAGCCCCCTAAGTTTGATGGTGCTACTCGTGTAGGAGCATTAAACTTAGTTATTTAAATCCTGAAAAACACTTAATGCAAATATTAAAAGTATATGCCGCGAATCGCAACATATAAAACCTAATGAAGTAAAAGATTAGCGTGAAGCGATATAAAGCACATAGCATATATAATTAATTTATATATATATATATATATATATATATATATATATATATATATATATATATATATATATATATATATATATATATATTGTAAAACCTCGCAAAAATCTCTATAATTAATAACGGTTAATTATATACTAATCTCTGTCATTATTTTAATCACCATTTTTACGGGGAAATTAAAAATTTTCTTATCATATTAAATGGTTACGATTACGATATTGCAAAATTCACCAAACGACAAAACAAGTTCTTGACACGTTTAACAAAATATTAAAAACTTACAAATCCTAATTACAAACTAACTACAATCCAAACGGGCCCTTAATATATTTCAGCCCAAAACCTCAAATACTATTCATCGGCCCAAATACAAAAGCCCAACCTTTCCTTTATTATTCCAAATCAATCGACTAAACTAGCTCCAAAACGATCCTCGTTCTCTCTATTTTTACACACGACTCACGAATATTTTTGCACCATCTCATTCCCCACCAAGCCAACTATTAGTGTGTCAAATCCCAAGTTCATATGACGATTTTTGATACGTTTTAGGAGGCAAAGTGATTGACCAAAACTCAACCCAATCGATTTATAATAAATTCATTTCTTAACCGTTTCGACTCTAGTTTGTTTCTATGAGTTCCAAATAATAATTCTAAGATGATTTCATGTTTAAATGTCGTTAATGATCAGCTATATTCATGTAGTACACGATTAAATCAAATTGTGTACAAAATATATATGTGTCGACATCCATATGAATCATCAAGACATCCCCCTTATTTCATGCACTCTCAAGTGTTATTATATGATATAATTTCATCCTAGGAGCCTATTGTTACTGACAAGAATAGTGCAATTGGTTTCATTGGAAGATTTCACACCATACGTATTACAAAATAAGTCACCATATATACTCTACATGCATGCATCCGTTTCTCTCATTATCGTACACTTTCAAAACTTCCTTTCTTCCTAAAAACTATCCCTTGAAGACCAGAAGTTGATACAATATAGTTTGGAAGCAAGAAACAAGGATCAGATTAAATAAATTCGATTATTACTTTGGGTTATAGTCAAAATTGATAGTTTCTTGTGTTTCCTTCTTCCATTCTCGTTTCTCTACCACCCTAGAGGTGTAGTAAGTTGTTTCAAACTCATTTCAATTCATTTCACACGTTAAAAATGTTTCATGCATCAAGTATATGTTTTATCGATCGTATATTGTTCATACATATTTATTTTCGTACATATTCATATATAGAATGACAAACGTGGCTAGCCTCTATCTTGGAAGACCTAGGAGTCACGATGCACCCTCCTTTCACCTTTATTTTTACGTTACATGCATCAAATAAACTCATTTAACTCAAAACAACTCTAAGTCTTTTATTTATATGTTTACGTCCCAAACGTCTCATGAAACACTCGTTTATCTCGTAATCTAAATTAACGAGCACCCAATATTTTTATACGATTCAATAGACCACCTAGAAAACTACCACTTTCATTTAGATAACTTGTAAAAATACTCAAGTCTCGACACTAAAATTTCACCAATTTGATCGACAATCACAAGGTTTTCTAAATCTCATATTATTCAAAAATTTAATAAAATTCGATTGGGCTTATACTAAGCCCAATAAGACTTAGCGTTTTATCAGTTCACCAGGCCCATAAAATATATTTTTAGAATCATAAAAATGGCCCAAGTCCAGGCCCAAAACAATTTCCATGCCCTCGCCTCTAAATTTCTTAACGGGCCTTTGTTTTGGTTCGTTAAGGCCCAATTTTATGAAAAATAAGCTTTTTAGCAAATAAGCTGTTAAAATAAGCTTGTTATTAATTTAATAAGCTTCGGAAATTTTTATAAAATTTTTCTTATAATTTTGTACATTTGGACTAAACATGTAACGCGGCGACACCTTCAGGGACTAAAACTGCCAAACTGTTAAAACCAAGGACTGGAACAGTAAAAACAGAAACTATAGGTTATAAAATGACATGATATTAATTTCCAAGCTTAGGGTGTAATATTGGACATGTAGTGGACTGTAATTATAAAATATATATAAAAAGGACTAACGGTGTAACGCTAACGCCGTTAGTATAAAAAGTGTAAAAACTGGAAAAAGAAAAGGACCAACATATTTTATTTGACATTCTTAGTTTATTTTCTATTTTACGTCAACCATCACGTCATATGCATTTTCATTTCATTTTATTTATATATTATTTAACTTTACGTTAATATAACGATATTTAAACTCATATTCATTACATATTATTTTTATCATCATTAAAAAGGAAGAACTTTAGAAATAAATGCATATCTCGTCATACTATTATAAACATAATAATTTCATTCGCATATCATCTTTTCATCATAACTATTAGCCTTGCTATTTTATAAAAGATAACGTCACACATAAAGAAATGGACTAGATATCATACAAATAGTACTTTAGGGACTATTATTGTAATATAGGCAAACTAGTAATGTTAGGAGCCTATAAATACCCCTCATGACTCTCCATGAGGGGTGTGGGAAAGTGTGTGTAAGCTCCATTTCATTTATCATTCTAATAAAACACATAGTTCTCCACCTTTCTCTCTCTAATTTCTCTCTCTAGAAATAACCATGGTTTTCATATATTTTGATCAACCGCGACCTCCAAAACGTGTTTCTTGGTCTTAACAAGTGGCATCAGAGCTAACCGGGGGCGAATCGTGGTGTTTTTGGGTGAAAAATCGTGTTTTTTGGTGTTTTTTCTCGGAAAACTTACGATCTTATCGAGTTAGGAATTTTTCTTATCGAGTTAGAAAATTTTATCGAGTTAGAAAATTCTAGCGAGATAGAAAAATTCTTGCGAGTTTGACAAAAAAATTCTAGCGAGTTTGCAAAAGTTCTAGCAAGTTTGAAACTATCTAGCGAGTTTGAATTTTTTTGCGAGTTAGAATTTTTGAAAGTTTGTGAGTTAGGGTTCTGAGTTTCAAGGGTTATCGAGTATGGTTAGGTTTTACCGAGTTTGGTCAGATTGTACCGAGTTTGGTCAATTTTACCGAGTATGGAGCTGCAATTATCGAGTTTGGTGACTTTTACCGAGTTTGGCAGAATCACCGAGTTAGGTAGCCCATATTCTACCGAGTATGCCAACTAAATATTGAGTAAGGGTATTTTTCGTGCAACGGTTTCATGTTTCGAGTATGCTTCATATAGTTTGCCGAGTTAGGCTGGTCCAACCTTATCGTTTATCGAGTAAGGATTTCTTTTGGACTAATCTAAACGAAACTCTGCCGAAATTGACTTAGGATATCGAGTAACGAGATGGGATTTTGAGTAAGAAAATATCAAAAGATTATTATATAAACAAAACCCTAACCTCATCGTATAACCTAAGCATTGATCAAATACCCTAAACCCTAATTACCACTTCACCTGAAACACATGACATTATTGGTAAACATTTTATAGAACATGATTCATTTTATTGTCTCATTATCTAAATACCAATATATCACACACCAAAAACACACCACGAATTGCTTAAACGATCCTGATCAAGAATCACAATCAAATGACAACGGCTAGTATCAGATTTTGTGATTATGAGGATAATTCTTTATCATTTTTCTGGGTTTAAAGTTCATTTCAAGGACATGTGTAGTTATTTATCTCAAAGTCTAGGGGTGGATGGATGCATGACTTTCGAAGATACTTGTTTGGGCAAACACTAAAGATAGTGATTAAGACTTGAATTATCTAGTTATACCCGATGTAAGGAGTTACATTGTAGTGCTCACGGGTTATAGCTATCACTTTAAGGAGTTACATTGTAGTACTCAGTGTCGCACGAAGTTGTGGATAGTTCAAGAGGTGGATATTTCATATACTGTTTGTTGGTTTGGGTATATGGCACTACCTATGCTTAAAGGAGTTACGTTGTAGTGCTCAGTATAGGTTCTTAGTCACACCATCGTACAAGATTAAGTCACATATCTAAGGGATGTTTACTTCATTTTTAGATTGGTTATACTGGGTTGTTTCTATAGTCATTGGTCATTTACTAGCTGGTTGGAATTTGAAGAGGTCGCTTAAAGGTTGAAGAGAAGATAAGAGATTGTAGAATAAAGAGAGTCATATCCTATCAGCATATTCTCAAAAACTATGCTTTCATGGTCTATCTATATTGCACCAGAAGTGTAAAGTACGTGTAATTTTGGCATGTACACACAATAGTATGATGATTTCGATACATCGCAACCATCAGAAGGGAGAAGAACATGCCAAAAGAAGTAGTGTTTCATCTCTAGTACGTCGGTTGTTCGAGGGAATTGTGCTTACACAAGAACCGAAGAAGTACTAATGATGTGTACATCGGTGCATATTACCAACCTTCTGTGCAATACTATGTGAGTTATGCTATATATGATGCTCTCAGAATGACAACCATGGTGCAAACTCATTAGTATCTACCTTATCAGCTGCGAGATGAGAAGAGAGTTGTCAGTTCAGGAGGGAGCAGAAGAAAAAGAATAAAGGCTCACTAGTTAGGAGGGAGTAATAACCTAACTAGACCATTACAGTTGAAGTTCAGAGCTACAAAGACCTTTGCCGTCAGTGTCAAAGATCATACGCCGAGATCGTCGGAAGAGAGAACTTCAAGTCTGCCTCAGTATCTAGACTACAGAGACTCTGCGCTTCAACAACGTCAACATAGTTTACTATTGTTGTAATTTACATGTTTATGTGTTTATAGGTCTCATTGTATCCATTCATGTGTGACGATATCTTGGAGGGAGATTGTTAGCCTTGCTATTTTATAAAAGATAATGTCACACATAAAGAAATGGACTAGATATCATACAAATAGTACTTTAGGGACTATTATTGTAATATAGGCAAACTAGTAATGTTAGGAGCCTATAAATACCCCTCATGACTCTCCATGAGGGGTGTGAGAAAATGTGTGTAAGCTCCATTTCATTTATCATTCTAATAAAACACATAGTTCTCCACCTTTCTCTCTTTAGAAATAACCATGGTTTTCACATATTTTGATCAACCGCGACCTCCGGAACGTGTTTCTTGGTCTTAACAATAACGATTAATCGTTATTCATTTACCAAATAGTATTTGGTTAAATTCTCAGATAAATTTATTTATCAGGTTCCGTATCAAAGACGTTTCCATAATCGTTCTCATAATCTCATCCAACTTTACTTTTCATCATTCCCGTATCAATCAAGGTGAATCATAGCCCCATTTCTAATACTTGTTTTTAACTTTTTGGGAGAGATACATGCTTACATATACTTTGATAACTTTATAAGTATATGAATAAATTACATGATTCAAATCAATTTCCTTATTAATAGTTACCTGATGAAGTTTATGATTATTGCGGCATGTGATATATATATGTTACTGGCGAAATACTTAACTGAAATACTGATACTCATATTATAATGTTTCCAATTTGATTATTGTGGCATGTGATATATGTATGTTATTGGCGAAATACTTAACTGAAATACTGATACTCGTATTATAATATTTCCAAATTGATTACTGTGGCATGATACTTGACTATACTATACTATCCTGAATGATTCCATTATTACCTTGATATTGCCTAAGTTACCTTCATCGCCATAAAGTCCCTCAATCATGAGCCATTAATCACTTGTATGTGAGAGCGAATATAATGAACAGCTTCGAAACCTGTTAAGGATTGACCTCCTATCCCACTAATACTTGACGGAATGCTATATGCATATGGTTAGTCGTTTTAGTCGCGATACACTAAATTTGAATACAAATAGGAATTGGCAAATCACCTATTATAAGAGGGAAAAATTTATCATTGACTTGATAAATCACCTCTTTTGTTAAGTTTTGCGTGTCATGAGGCTTGGTGCAATATCTATAAGGAAATGTATGTTTTCAACATATATTTAGATACAACTGTATAGGAATTTGACCATACTTGAATTGTATATCTGATTAAATTAGCATCATGAGTTTCCAGCTCATGTTAGGATTATTGATCCCTTATTTGAATTTGATTGAATATCTATATGATTTATCTGTGATTATAATCAACATTACTCAATACTTATTCCATCACTGTTTGTATTTATCATTACCAAATATTCCTGAAATCTATCAAAATAAATGATTTTTCATAAAACTCTATGAACTTACCAACCTTTGTGTTGACACTTTTAAGCATATGAATCTCAGGTAATTTAACGGAGCAGGACAAGACATGAAGCGAACATTTATTACTCTGATAAATTAAAATGGTGTAAAAATCAATTATGTCATTCTTTCAAGCTTTTATATCTTTTAAAAAGATTTTAAATCAAATGGTTCATCTTTTATCAAAAATATTATTTGAATGACAAATAACTTTCAAAACGCTTCTTTAAGTTGTTTTATGAGATTATAACTTCGATCCTCCCCGTAACACCCAAATTACTTTTCCGCTGCTACAAACTTAAATTTGGGGGTTTACATATATATATATATATATATATATATATATATATATATATATATATATATATATATATATATATATATATATATATATAAACCTAGATGGACGCACCGTGACCGCGACTAATAGTTTCAATCGCACGCACAAACGCAGATGGACGTATCGTGACCGCATAGACTCGAACGTTTGTGGATGATCGCAGATGACCACGGCTTTTGTCCAGTGTGCTCATGGTGATTGACTAGCATCGTGGTGCCTGTACGTGACAGTGCGCTCATGGCGCTAATCTGCGAAGATGTCCGAACGCACGGCCTAACGCGGGTAGATTTATCGTGACTGCGTTGTTCGAACACGTAGTTCTATAGTGCAAACAAGCGCGAACAGGCATACCAACCGTAAAAGCAGTATGTGCGCGAATTAATCCGCGACTAAAAGATAAAATAGGTTCGATCGTGCGGACTTAGTGCGACTATATATAAATTCGTGTTTACCAAGTTAAAAGATTAAGATACCGACTTTTGAACTCGATGGTTGCTTTCCGGTGATGTGAGAGCACGAAACTTGTCGTAGTCATGGTCCCACAGATGGCGCCAACTTGTTGATACATAATCTGGAGCGGGCTGGATTTGACGACTCTCCTTGGGCCGTTCGTTGTCTTCTCGAGCCCTGAGTAGACCTGTCAACAAAGAGAACCCGTTAAGAGTGGACGAGGCCGTAGCCCCGGGATCCACCTCCGACGGTCAAGTTAGTCTCCATGCGATATAGCATATAAGAGTTAGGTTTAGGGTAACCTGTTATGTTATTTTAAGAAGAGAATTCCAGCCCTATATTTATAAGGCATGGAATAGGGTTTAGGCGTAGAGTTGGCCGCTGTCTGCCGGGTCAGGCCCATTCGAAACTATATGTCCACAAATGATAAATAGTCATGTGGATATAATTAGTTTTCTTGAGTTGTACTATAAGCTAATTGTGTTGTAAGTTTCCTTTTATTAGTTAGAAGTGGTGTGCCAAAAAGAAATAAAAATGGCCTTCGCTACACTCTATGAAAAAAAGTTAAATATAGATATAGGGTATGTTTGGCGAAATGGGCTGGAGCTGGGGCTGGGGCTGGGGTTAGTGCTTATATTATAAGCCAAAATTAAAATTTATATTTTTATAAACTTGTTTGTCAAATGGGCTAGGGCTTATTATTGCAAAATTACTAAAAAGGACACAATTGAATGAGTTTTTGTATATGTTAGATATTTTTGTAGGTAAATAAGTGATTTATTCTTCAAAAGCCTCGGGCTTAAGTTTTTAGCCTATTTTATAGGGCTAAAGTTTTTAGCCGGCTTATTTTATAAGCCCCCAATGAAAACCGAGACTTATTTAATTAGTCGGCTTATTTTAAAAGCTCAAGCCCCCATAAGCCCCATAAAAGCCCTCCCCAAACATAGCCATAATATTTGTCATATATCCAATAAATCAATCCTGACCATTTATTGTTTGATCAATAATAATAATAATAATAATAATAATAATAATAAGTGAGGACAACGGATATAAGTTCATACCTTTTGCTTTTTCTACGTTCGGGGAATTCGATACGGTGGCTTTGGACATACTTTCACGTATTAAGTCTATTCCATCAGTCACTCAAATAACGCTAAAAGTGGTGTTTTTATTTTTCATAAAATAAGCTTTTGTATTCAGAAAAGAGTTGGAGCACAACTTGTGTCTAGACTCCCTTCCAACTTTATGTAAGCTTATTATGTTTATATATATATATATATATATATATATATATATATATATATATATATATATAAAATAATAATAATAATAATAATAATAATAATAATAATAATAATAATAAACTTTCATCATTTAAAAAAAAATTAAATATCTTACAAACCGTTAATCGTTACGCGAAAAATTATATCATCGCGGCGAGAATCAAATTATCTTTTATATATATATATATATATATATATATATATATTTCAAAATTTTTACAAATCACATGTGATTTTTCTAAGTGAAAATTTTGACTCGTCGAAAGTATATAGAAATACATATCTATAGAAAGATAATTTAATTCTTGTCGCGATGGTGTATTTTTTGTAGGCTGAAGATTTTCCGTTTGCAAGATATGTTGTTTTAAAAAGAAGGTGAAAAATGATTTTTTTATTAATTTTGATAAAAAAAAAAAATAGATAGCTAAAATTGATATATTGAATTTATGACAAATATAAGATCTATATTGATTTCAACTCTATCGTATATAGTTATATACCATTGGATTATATATAAAAAAGTGCAATAATAGCAAAAATAATCCCTACATCCCAAATTATAAGTTAACTTTTAATTTGAACACAGTTTAAAAAATTCCCACTAACTACAGTATTAACCAATCAAATATATTCTTTCTCCACTGGATTGTATTTTGATTGATTGACATAGGAAAATGAAAAAGTATTTTGGGACAACCAGTGACGGACCAGGGGGTCCCGCTGATGCCCGGGACCCCTATACATTTTTTCGATTTAGTGTTAATTTTTGAAAAAAAAAACATTAATTTTTTCTAAATGCATCTAAAATGCATCCGGTCTATCGAAATATGTTTTATATTACAATATCAAAAAATTTGTGCACTCGATCATATTTGGTGTTAGTTCCATCTCTAAGAACAACTAAAAAAAGAAAATAGACTTACAATTTGGGACGGATAGAATATAAGATAGGGTTTTTCCATGTTCTAAATATTGAACACAATAATACATTTTAGTTAAAAGTAGACATCCTTATTTTTCATAAAATGTGTTGTACAAAACAAGAAAAAAAAATTGCGTTCAAATAAAAATTTTCCATCAAATTTTCTATAAAATACAATAAATTTGCATTTCCTACTTTAATAAGGGAATATATAAAAAAAATATGTATATATTTTTCCTTATAAACCTCTTGTTTTCTTGAGAATAGAAAAAATATCATATGAATGCGTCTTTTATGTTTTGTGAAAATTAAATCCCCCCTCCACTCTCTCTTTTTTACAAATGTAAAAATACAAATTAAGATTTTTTTTTTCTCTAGCTAAATGCACGGATTGCTTTTTACAGAATAACAAGACATTTAAGCTTTCATCTAGTTTTTGTTTTTTTGTTTTTTTTTTCAGACCACCTGTGATGACTTGTGCGGTAAATCTCACTCCACTAATTTTCCTTTTCTTACAGACCACCTTTGATGACTTGTGAGGAATATCTAGAACTCACAAACCATATCATGCAATACCCATAAAGTATGATAAATTACTAGCTTTCATCCAATGAGTCCAAAACAACATACTTCGGCTTTCGTCTATTAATAACTTCTCCTATTCCAGTAATTTGATTGTTAAAGACAATAGTGATTGGACTGATTGCTAATTTGCTATGGCTTTAACATAGTTGGTCTCAAAGGGAATCTGATCCAAAAATAAACTTTCAACTTGTTACTGTTCACATGTAGTCATTTTTCCTAGTCTTCATTCATGGTACATTTGCAAACATCACCGGAATATAGCTACAAACAATTTTATCGGATGTCCCCGAAGGGACAAAAAATCTAGCTACAAATAAGAACATATACAGCAGCTACAATTCAGCATCTAAACAAGAATTTTGGGCGTCTCTTCAAACACCGGTTATCATGTGAAAATAACATAAACACAAGGCAAACACAACACACGCACCTCTTCAAAGAACCTCCTATGACATAATCCACTACAAAAAAAAGTGTCCAATTTGTATTAATAGATTCTCTACGCACTCAAAAAAGCAAAACCCAGAACTTTAAAAAATAAGTCTATTTCGCTTGCTGCAAGTGGCGTTACATCAAGACTACCCTTCAAAACAGTACAATTTTTTCTACAGTTTCTAGAAAAGCCAATTTACGGAAATGTTTCCGAGCCAGACGAAGAGAGGAAACTGTGCTAACGCAATAAACAGCAGTAAGTAATGGTGCCTGCTGGAATCGAAACTCCTAACCTCTGAGAAAAGGACCCGTTTCATTGTTTTCACCAAGAAGATTCCCATACACAGACAGGCCCAAGGCATCAAGAAGTAGTAAGAGTAGGACACAATGATTCTACCAAGAACCGCCACACATAATCCAGTGAAAGCGTATCCAGCGTAAGCTACAATGTCTAGCAATGGCGCCTCTGCACCACCCAATGAAAATAATGACATCTTTAGGAGTGAAACCTGTAAAAACCAACCCACTATTCCCTTCATGAAAAGCCAGTTAAGAGCTTCTGGTGTAAACCTGGGAATTGATTAAATATAGTAAATGTTAAGAGGCTGAAGTATAGAGAAAGAGCAATAGAGAGATTGCACTTGCATATTACAAACATTAGCGTTACTAGCTGTCGCGTGATTCAGAAACCTCTTAAAACTTTTAGAGACTTTTGTTACATTTTTTTGGTGTAAAGACTTTTGTTACATTCAAGGTACAGTATTAAATAACCAAAGAGTTCACACTCAACACATATAGAGGTGGCAATTTATGGTGAACTGGGTTGATTCAGCATTTCAGCTAATGATATTTATCTCTAATGGATCAAACTGGTAAGATAAAGAATAATAGTAGCTAAACAAGAACCAAGTCGAAGGGATCCCAAAGTGTATTTCTAAAGGTTGTCAAAACATAGCAACTACCTATCACGATGTTCCACAGTGCTTAAGCCTTAATGCTCATATTACACTTTGATCCATACCAATTTCGTCATTAGACTTGGTGTAAAAGTTCCATTTTTGTCATTTTATAGCACAAGACCTCTCACATTATTTTATCCAGAGACATAAATTACTATTAAGATAATTGAACAAAATATACATTACGATAAAGCTGATACTTACTTTCCCTGCAGTCCCAGTGAGAAGCCAGCAAGAACAACGTATGTACCAAAAGCCATCAATGGGATATAGAGATCTGGAGCATTGATATCATAGATAGGGGGCTTATATGATAGCCTACCCCCTACTGGCTCAGTAATTCTTGTCCAATGACCCTATAGATAAGAAAAGGAAGCACCAAAACATATAGTTAGCAAAGGAAGTATGAAAGAAAAGCAAGTACAATAAATAAAATAGAACATACCCTGTGCAGAAACGGAAACAGAACAACCTTCAATTTGTTCCTCACGTAATGGTCATTGACTTGGAAATAATATTGTGGATCAGAGAAGTATCGACTAATCTGCGACAGAGAAAACCGTAAATAACTACGCATCAAACATTAAAATCACAAGTGTCATATCACAGTGATTATGCAACAACGAGATCACCAAGCATATTATAACTTAACAATGACAGACTTGTTACCTAGCCTAAAGCTTAGAACACAAATACTCAGATATTTGCAAAGGGTCAAACTTCATTTGCATGATCAAGTTGATGTTCCAAACAATATCATAGCGTGTCATTATACAAACATGAAACTAGTTTTATGAGTCTTAAGTTAGAGCTTTGATTTGTTTAAAACAAACTAAATTACATTTATAGTTAGCATGATTCTAATAAACTTGCAAGCATTTTAGTGAGGGAAAGAAAAAAACAAATATACTCATAAGTCATTACAAAAATGCTAATCATTTGGTACACTTTTAGCAAATAACAACAAACCTTTTGTTCAAGTGGCTGCTTATAAGCATGTGAGCAATAAAGTATGGATTGGATCCTCTCAAGTTCATATGAACATGACCCGTAATATTCTCTCGCAATCAAAAAGTAAACTGGGTCCCTCAGTAGGCCCCACTGTTTTGTTTGTGAAGAAACATTACCGATCATGTTCATATGAACTTGAGAGGATCTCAATTCATAAAGTATACATGGCAACATGCTACATACGGAAATACACACAAATAGGACTTTATGGTGTCATCTATAGAATTGTGCACTGTTATTTAATTTACTGATAAGATACACTTCACAGATTTGGTGGTCAATTCTATATTTTGAATTTGCAAATAGAATGTACATTGTTTGCTTTACAAATATAGCAGTATCAAATGGTAAAAAATCAATTGATGAAAGTGCACTAAATATCCAAGTTGTTACCATGTGTGAAAAACGGAAAATCAGCATGTGTGAAACATAAAAAACACCGGGAAGGCGAAGACACCCCATAGACAGACTTTTGCGGCCAAATGCAATATCAAGATGTTACTAAGTACAAACGAGGATGAAAAAAGGCAACACCAAGTAAAGTTACAAATCCAAGAATCACAGAGAATGACGAAAAACCAAAGTTTATCTTGTTTACTTCCTAATTCTCTAATTTTGGTCAAAGTTTCCATTTAAAATTATCTTCATGCATAACGCTATTTTAATAGGTAATAGCAAAAGATTAATCATAATCCTAAGAGAGCACGTATTGCATCGTCAACCATTCTGCGCCTATTTTTATTTATTATTTTGACACAAATCCGGGAGTAAGATGCATGATCTAAAAAAAATTGAACCACTGAAACTAAGGTTACTTACATTACTTTGCACATACTCAGAGCTTGAACCTAAGATCTTTTCTCCATAGGCACCAAGTCCGCCTCTGATTAGTCCTGAGCTGGCACCATAAAATGGATTCCCAAAAGGAGTCTGTGGTGTATTCGATGGTTGTCTTGGCCCGCCAGGCCCAGGGTTATCATACATTTTCAAATACCTGGAAAAAAAAAAGACAAAAATGTTATGAGTTGTTCGAATATACAGAAATATGGTAACACTACCATTATGCAAACTTGGTTTTAATTTCATCGTTTGACATTACAACATTTTATTTGCTTGCCAAAAGCTTGGCTTTATTGATACAATCGCTTTGCCAAAGACAGATAATCCAAGCCAATGTCAAAGACGCGTGATCTCCAAAGTCCAAATCCAGCCCTAATTACATACTACACTAATCCAACATTCAATTAATCTTTCAAACAAAAACGACGCACATTCAACGATACGAAATGATCGGGTGGATCAGCATTCTCGAGTTACGCAACTTTGTTACCAAAAACTTTACCAAAAACTTAAATGAACCACATAAACTACGCGTACGATCGACAGTCATCGAAACTAATTACGCAACCACACCAATGCCGAACTCGAAACACGCGAAAACTCGCAACACTCAATTCATCGCTAAATTTATAAATTCAATTGATCTAACATATCATCAACACAATCACAAACAGTAAAGATGCAAATTCGTTATCTAAATGTACATACAATAAACAATAATTCATTATTCAATAAAACCTAATTTATTAAATCGATGAATATATAGAGTGATAAATAACAGAAAGAATATTCCGATGGATCGAAAGGTTATACCGATGAGATTCCGGTGACGGAAGCAGTGGTGGTGATGACGGTGGTGGTTGTTGCTGACGAAGGAGAAGTAGATCTGATGGTGAAATTGGGGGTTCTAAGATAGATGCAATACTTGTGGTGTAAGGTTTGTAATAATAGGCTTAAGTAAAGAGGGGGCTTTTTTGGTATTTCAAGTTCTACTTTCCTCGAACCTTGTAGGCTTTCATTTTACCCCTTGTGGTTTTTATTAGTTTAACAGTATGTTTGAAGCGGAGCGGTGTCGAGATTTTTAAAGCGATGAACGGTGAGTAATGAATATTTTGAATTTTATTTGTTGTTTGACAAAAAAGTGGTGAGTTTTGGTTAAATTTTAATAGGACTAATTTTTCAACACAGCTCATAGCTACTGCTTATTGTTACTTTTAACAAACGCCCTTTAAATATTTTGGATTTTGGGGTCTTTTGGAGCAGATTACTGTCATGTGCACAAAAGATTAATAATAATAATAATAATAATAAATAAAAAATTCCACACAATGATGTGACAAAATAATTTGTTCAATCAGAATAATTATAACAAAGCAAGAATCTATTTGATTGGACAAATGATTTTGACACATAATTGTGTGAAACCTTTTTTGTAAATATTTTGTAGAGATAACATTTCTCTTTGGAGTAGGGATATGTGAAAACCAATCTTGTCGAGTCGTTAATCTTGGAAAACTCATCGTTAGTTCAATACTAGTTAGGTTGGTTGGTTTGGTTCTTGGTCTCGCAGACGATCGAGTCGTGTGAGATTTGGTGTGTGTTTATTAAATGGTTTTTGTAAGGTATATTTGTGTTTAGGTGATGTATGTTTTCGTGATGAAGTTATTTGTCTTATTACTCTAAGTTAATTATGAAATTGGTTGTAAAGAAATAAAGTTGAGTTTACGCTGAAATGATGATAATAAATGCTGTCATTTAACGAACCCGCTTTCACAAATCCAGCCCAAACAATCTATGCTCTTGTTCATGATCCACGAACTATGTGCGTTTGGTATATGGTAATCGGAATGAGGGAATACTTTTATTCCGAAATAAGATGTTTGTTTTACTACTTTGAATACAAAAATTTGCTATGATACTCAAATATAAAACATACTCCATACCCCATCCACTTGCCTCCTATAAAAACAATCATACTTGTGATACCCACTTTATACCCAAAGTCATATCAATTGTTACTCATAGAAGCATATCATACGCACCCTAAAATGATCCATGATTTCATATCTTTGGAATAGGGCTGAGCAACTGGCCAAACACGATCGGAACTGACCAAACCTGAACCGTACCGAAAACTGAATAAAGATAAAATGTGAACCTAGAACCGAACCGAGTAAAAACTATCGAAACCGAAATCGAATCGAATAAGGTCGGTTCGGTTTAGCTATTTCGAACCTAATAACTAGTAAGTGTGACTTGATCGAGCCGAACCAAACTCGAACCGAAATAATTACGCAAAACCGAAAATCGAACCGAATAAGGTCAGTTCGGTTTGTCAATTCGAGTGACTCGGTTTTCGTCTGATTTTGCTCAAATGTACTTTGGAATAGGATTCGTTGCCCATTAAACACCTAAACTATAGACTCCGTATATTCTTTAAAAATAAATAATCACAAAAGAAATTTCCCCTTTCACACGTCTTCATCATTCTTTATTATTCCTTAACAATTGATAAAATCAATAGCCTTCTCTGTTTCTTGTTGTGTGGTGTTTTATAGTAACACATTGTTGAAATCATTATAATCTGTTTCTTCTGTTTTTTTTAAGGTAATTTAACCTACTCAAAACTTTTGTTTGTATATTCTCTTAGCTGATTATGGCTTAAAATGTATTTATTCGTCTAGTGTGAATACTATAGATAATCATTTGAAAATGTGCAAACAATAAGAGATTAAAAGTTGGTATATCAAATTCTGAATTTGTTAGTGGCACTATTTCCACATTGGCATCAATCCGAGTTAGTGATAATATATTTAAGTATGTTTGATTTGCTTGTCTTAGAGGGTGTTTTGGACTGCATATGTATTTCCGTTTATCTGCTTATTTTTTAGCAGTTAAGTAGTTTAGAGTGTTTGGATAGTCCCAATTTACGAACGGCTATATGTAACACTTTGCAACCCTTCGCTAGAGATGAACTTACAATAAGCTAATTCAAACACTATTTCCGAAAGTGCTTTTTTTATGCTGTTTACAAGCAAAAGAAGAACTTCTAAGCAACCACATACACCCTCTAAATAGACTTTCTTACACCTTAATCGTTTTAAAGATCGACAGGGAAGCTGTAGATGATGTCTTTAACTTTTGTGTGAAAATGTTGTCGGTTTTTTTTTTTTTTTTTTTTTTTTTTTTTTTTTTTAAAGTTTGGTGATTCATGATTATTTCTGAGTTGCTTCACTTATTCTCTTTCAGGATTTTGCTGCAAATATATACTGCTTATTTAGGGGATGGACAGTTTGTAAATAATGTTTGGTGGACAAAAAGGTGGAACAATCTTTAATAATTTAAAACAGAAATTTCTTGGTGAGTCGTATTTATCAACAAGATTGCTGAGTGATGTGCCGCCTGAAATTGAACTGTCTGATTACCAACGAGCACCTAGTACTGACAGTGAAAGCCCTTCCAGGATTTTAAATGACGAAAGCTTAAAAGCAGAACCAATTGCCGATTTAGACCTATTTTTTGGGAGGCTGTATAGCTACTATTGTGGGAAAGGCCTGCATTGCATCGTCATAAAGTGGATCATTGAACTCCTCACCCTCGCTTTTATCATATGTTTTTCGGGGTTTTTTTTGCTATATTTTAATTGGTATGGTATCCGAGATGTTAAATGTGGAATGGATGCTGTTGAATCTGGAAAAAAGCAGTGTAATTTGGCTAAGGAAGTTCTTCATCAGCATCCTTTGACCCCATTAACGGTTTTAAAAGTTGTTATTCTTGGTTATTTGGGAATCACTTCAGTTTACTGGATCTTCTGTTTTCTAAGGTTTTTTTCACAATTGAAGGATACACTAGAGATTCGTAAATTTTACATAAACAGGTATAAGTATACGAGTCGCCATTATATCGTTGAGCAATTGATTTATAGAGGTTAATAAGTAAGCAATAGTATTCTTTTTCTTTTTTCTTGCCAGCCTCAATGTAGACGACAATGAGATACAAACCATGCCATGGTCACTAGTTCTTGAGAAGCTTGTTAAAGTCCAAGAGTCGCAACAGTTATGTGTCGTTAAGGATCTTTCAGCTCATGACATTGTTATGAGAATGATGAGGAAAGAAAATTACTTAATTGGAATGCTGAACAAAGGGGTGCTTGCCTTCCCAATCTCTCGGTGGCTCCCAGGTGCAGGTCCCACTTCCAAGAAAGGACCAAATGGTATGCAGAATTGCTTAGTGCTAACAAAGATCCTTGAATGGACGTTAAATTGGTGCATCTTGCAAAGCATGTTTGATAGGTGTGTGATATTTCACTTTGATGAGTTAGCTGCAATTTGCTCATTCAATCCTAACACTTTATCTCGGGTTTTCTTTTTTCTGCAGAAACTTCTGTATCAGAAGAGACTTTGTTGGCGACCCCAAGACTTTAAAGAAAAGACTAATGGTAGTTGGGCTTGCAATGCTTCTACTTTCTCCATTTATTGTTGTATTCATGCTCGTATATCTCTTTCTAAGACATGCTGAACAATTCTATAATCATCCTAGTACAGCGTCATCGAGACGATGGTCAAATCTTTCAAGATGGGTATTGAGGGAATATAATGAGGTACCCACTTCATCTATATTTGAACTTGTTATGGCTTAGTGTTTTACACCTTGTTCATTTATGTTATACTTAAACTGTCTTCAGGTTGATCATCTGTTCAGGCACCGGATCAACAGCAGCGTAGCACCGGCTTCTGATTACCTCAAACAATTTCCGGCTCCAATCCTATCAATTATCGCAAAGTTCATATCTTTTGTATCTGGTGGCTTTACTGCTATTCTAATCATCATTGCTTTCCTCGAGGAGTCTCTGCTCGAAGGCCATGTAATGTTCTCTGCATGCTTATTTTTTTGACTAGTTAGAGAAGAGATGGAAATTTTGACCCATTTACTTTCGAACGGGTCGATTAGGGTTATGTTTGGTTTATAATGGGTTAAACTTGTGAAACAAAGAAGTTACCTTAATGGAAATGGATCAAAAGTCGCCCATAGTCTATTCTTAATGCATAAAAGCCTGTATTCATAAGAATTTATAATTATTGAAAAAATAAGATAATATTATATATATTTGAGACAGTAATATTTAGAAAATGAATTTTTTTGACAAAAAGGGTTTTAGGTCAACCGAAACTGATTCATACAAAATTACCAGTTTTGAGATGGACCCGTTTGACCCAAACTGTCTTGACCTGAACTATAATAAGTCAAGCTCAAACTAGTCCCTTGGCATTTTTTTTTTGTGTTATCAGATTTTTGGTCGTAATCTGCTATGGTATGGTGCTGTTTTTGGAGCCATAACAGCTATTAGTCGAGCTGCTGTTTCAGATGAGCTGTTGGTGCTTGACCCACATGGGACTATGTCCCTTGTTGTCCAACATACCCATTATATGCCTAAAAGATGGCGCAGAAAAGAAAATACTGAGTTTGTGCGGATGGAGTTTGAAACCCTTTTTCAGGTATGTCTTTTTTTGCGCAATTGCTAAGTTGTAGCATCTAAAGTATGTGTTTTGTCCTAGCTAAAACGTGACAATTTGAGGTGGTAAGATGGGCATGTCGGGCAACAAGTCCAAACGGGTTTGGGCTGAAACAAATCATGCTAAAGTGCGGGTCAAGCAGGGTGGGTCGGGTTTGGTTGACCTGTTGACACTTTTATTTTTCTCATTTTTATATAAATGGTGATTGATTACGTGACGGACATGTTTTGTTATGCAGTACACCGGAAAGATGTTAGTGGAGGAGATGGCGTCGATATTTCTAACTCCATACATGCTTATCTGTGTAGTCCCAAAGGTTCGTGTTACTCTGTATGTTAGCTTTTATAGAGCAAAACCGCTTTTTTACTTTGTGGACTTTTTGTATTGTTTGCGTGGTTTGATTTTAGACTGAAACAATCTGTTTGGATTCTTCTCAAAATGGGAACAATTTGTGATATTTCTTTCTAATCAGACATAATGGGCTGACACTTTAATCCATGGTACAGCGGGCTGATGATATTTTGCAATTCATTGCGAACTTCACTGTGAATGTTGAAGGGGTTGGTCATGTTTGCAGGTTTGTAAATCATGATAAGTATTTAGTAGGGTTTTTTTTTTTTTTTTTTTTTTTTTTTTTTTTTTTTTTTTTTTTTTTTTTTTTTTAATTTAGTTTTCCTCTCAGTGTCTCTGTCACCACTATAGTTAAAATGTTTTCCATCGACAAATATGCAGTTTTAGTCTTTTTGACTTCCGCAACCATGGTAATAGCAAGTATGCATCGCCACATAACTCATCTCGTACCTACAGAAGTTCCCAAGGGAAAATGGAGAAGTCTTTCTTGAGGTATGTTTAAACCTCAGTTTATTTATATATGAATGGGTCAATCTGTGTTATGTTTAATCTCAATGGTTCAAATTAAAAAATAGCTAAAAGGAAAGCGGGTCAAACTGGGTGAAAGTTGTTGGAAGTCTGTTTCAATGCTTAGAGCCTCCTTAGTTGTTTTTATTTAAAGATTTTGATTACCTTTGTGACAGTGTTTTTCTAATCATAGTTGACACATTGATAATTTGTGATAAAAAAGTATTGGGCTAATGGCCTCTAAATGTATTATAGTTGTCATGGTTTCCTTTTATATGTATCGAACTATTTTTTTTGCTATTATGTGTACTAAACTTGATTTTTTTGGCATTTTTGTGTATTTTATGACCATTTTGCCCCTCCTAAGTTAATTAAATGAGGGGCAAAATTGTCATAAAGTACACAAAAATGCCCAAAAAATAAGTTTAGTACACATAATAGCAAAAAAAAATAGTTCCATATATATAAAAGAAATAAGTGGCAACTATGATACATTTTGGTGCCATTAGCCCAAAAGTATTTGCGGGTCAACGTTACCCATTTCAACCCAAGACCACCACCTTTAGTTAGTTTAGACGGGCTTTTAAGTTATGGTGTCTTTTCATTTATCAGCTTTCAAAGTAGTTACCCGTCATGGGAGCCAAATGTAGACGGAAAGCTGTTTCTTTCAACACTCAAGAAATTCCAAGAGCAAAGAAGCCCTAATCATATGTACGAATTGACTCCAAACAACTATCACCATTACACTATCGATTGGTACTATACATCCCAACGTGACCATCATCATGGCCCACGAGACATTGAGGCGGGGCTCATTGGCATCGAAGATGAAATCATCACAAACACGTGGGTCCCACCCAATCTAGGATCTAACCAGGATCAGTTTGATGATAAATGGGGTACTCCTATTGATGATCGAACAAGGAGCAATCTTGATCCTTCTACATCAAGAACAATTCTACAGCATCATGACTTCGGAAATTTGGGTCAAGCTACACGGAGCCATTGGTGGGCACGCAGAGGTGGTTCACTAGTTGATAGGAACGGGGTGGGACCTCAGACAAGCTTTCTTGAACCTCCAACCTTTCATCAGAATGATTACTACGATCCCCGTGATAATATTTCAGAAAGAAGCTCTCAAGAACATGGCCAACGGTTCGGTTGGAGGACAATGGAAGATGATTTTAATCTGCCTTTTGATGATATTTATGATACACATTCGCAAAGCCCACCAAGAACGCCTTTTTAAGAGGTCTTTATTGGATCCCAGTTACTTGGTTTCATATCTGGGTATAGATTCTTGCTCTTTAAAGCGTTTTTGTTGTATGCGTATATACAAGTTTGGCAGCATTAAAATTTGAAAAAAAAAAAAAAAAAAAAAAAAAGGAAGCTTTGGTGAGTCATCTGGGGTAGTGTAGATTGTAAATATAAAAAATATGTATATACTAAACCAGTTTCACATGTTGATCATTTGTTTCTCTGGCTATGTCGCATACTTGGTCGCTTTTTGCATATGTTTCGCGCCGGAACTTCCAATGATTATTGTTGAAGATGTACCACTAATGCTTCCCAAATCTTCGTAAAGTGGTAGTAAAATAACTGGTCAAGGATATGTCTTTTACTGTGTTGGTATAAGCGAGTTCAACACTTGTTGCTTCTATTTTTCGCACCAAAAAAATAATTTTTGTTAGTTTTGATTACACAAACTAAACCATTACAATACTAATATTTATTTCTTTCATAAATGATTTAAGATATGTAAGCATTTATATACGCTTTTGATGAATTTGACTTGTTTGACATGTTCCTTCGTGTGGTTTAGTTTCTAAACTTTAACTTGTATTCCTGTTGTAGCTAAGATATACTGAGCAACTTAAATCGGTATTAGTAGTCCGTAGACCTTAGGCCTAGCTATGTTGACAAAGCTCTTTTTATTGGCATATATGCATTACCATATCTTAGGCCATCACCCGTATTTTTTCCTTCACATTGTGTTTAACTATTTGCGGCAAAATGCACTTGTCAAAGAAAACACGAGTCAGGTTTGTTTGAGAGACACATCCATGTGAAACAACTAGTGACAGCCTTTGAGAGAGTGAAGCTAAACAAAATTCGGGTTTAAGTAGTTTACTTTTTGAGTGAAAACTGAGATTGCAATATATTGTGACAACTTAAAGTAACGAATAACTTGCAAACAGGAAGATTAACAACTCGTCTAATTAAAACTCGAGAGGAAGAATAGCGCTTCTAGATCCTCTTGTATGTCCAAACGAGAAGAAAGGTCTCTTGGTCCTGCTAGCTTCTTCATGATTCCGTATGATGTCTTGAACTGATAAATATATATCACAATCAACAGCAGAATCCATTGAGAAAGATCTTCGTAAAGGTTGGATCATAAGCTCCTCATCTTTCGTGGCAGCAATTCTCTCATCTCCATTTACCAAGTCAAGACGAGACTTTCTTGACTCGTGTGCCACTTCACTCAATTCAATCGTCACAAAATCTTGGTTGCTACTTGTCGGGCTATTATGGGCAAATGAAGGTGCATCTTGGGGTGAAGGAGCAGGTACAATCGTGTCGGTTGGATACTGAGACCCACCCGGGATGTGCAGTCGACAAATTGGGCAGTTGGGATTGTTACGAAGCCAAGTGTCAATACAATGCAAATGGAAACCATGGTCACAACTAGGAAGAACTCTTAATGTATCTAAATCTTGAAACGCATTCAAGCAAACAACACATTTATACAATTTGTTTTCACCTTTTTCACTATACTGACAAATGGGTAGCTGTTCGATTATTGATTCATCGAGCCCAGTGGTCTGCCATGCTGGAGTCGAATAGACCGATGGTGGCTCTTCTGAAGTGGTGGTTCGGGCCATTAAAAATTGGCTCAAGGGGTAGCAGCATTTAGTGATCAAGAAATAGCTAAGTATCAAAAAAGTGATGGCTGTGGTGCAAGCTATTGCGATAGCTAGCAGTGGGAATCCTGTGGCGTTTGTTGCTTGAAAGGCAGGTGGTTGGTAGGTCGAGTTACGGTGGTTTGTGATAGAACGGTGGCTGGCGTTGTACACTTGTATGCGCATAGAACGAAAATCCATATGTGGATTTCGAAAGTTTTACAGAAATCTAAAAACTTTTGATGTTACTGAGACTCAGCTATGCGTCACTTAATACTCGTATGTTTTTGGAACACATAGTTGTTTGATGCTTTAACATGAAATGTGTGTCTTTATGTTACATGATGATTTGAAGATAGGTTTTTTTAATGAAATCAAAAGTGAAATCTACAAAAAGAAAATAGCATAATGATTGATTAATGGTTAGATTGCCCCTATAAAGGGGACTTGTATGATTACTAGCGTGGGTAACCTCTTGAGAGCCTCTTAAAAATGTTTTTAGTTTTTACTAGTTTTCTTTACTTCTTGCACATTTTGGGTAAATCGAATTTTAATTAGTTTTCAAATTAGCATTGAACTAAAAAATTATAAATCAAGTTCCATTTGGTGTTATTTTACTGATATTTAGCTCGAAATCAAGGGTGCTTCATTTTACCGTTTCTAAATAAGTGGCTTTATATATATATATATATATATATATATATATATATATATATATATATATATATATATATATATATATATATATATATATATATTACTTATTTATTTATTTATTTATTTTTTATTTATTTATTTATTTTTATTTTTTTGGTTTGTTTTAAGTTTGATCAACTCTAGATGTTTATATACTTGTGTTAACGTTATTGACCATAGTACGTGCTGACAATATAACCTCAAGCTCTTGATTTGATTTGATGAATTTGTTATTTGGCCCACCCGCAACTAAATTCTTGGCTTCATCACTGGATACCCGAGAGTGATTTGAACAATACTTGAAATCGACTCCGCTTTAATCGAATCAAGCTCGAGCTATTGAGTATGAACCCAAGTCAAGGTTGAGTTTTAAAATACTCGGCTCGTGAAACTTGCGAGCTTTGGTTAAATTACACTATTACATTTCTATATACATGTAATCACTTGGTTATCATTACTATACAAAATAAGAGGTGAGTATGAACCCCAAGTCAAGGTTGAGTTTTAAAATACCCGGCTCGTGAAACTTGCGAGCTTTGGTTAAATTACACTATTACATTTCTATATACATTTAATCACATGAAGATCAAATTTGGGCATGTAGTTATGCGTATGAAGATCAACCTTACATTCTCGCAACACAAGCAAAACAAGTCTTCTACCTTGAAGATCCTGCCTGACGACCACTCCATTGGAAGGTCGTCCAAGATGTGACTCACAACACAACCTAGGATGTCATCGTGGTAGACGACGATGATGATGTGATACATGACAACAACTCATCTAATCTCTAATTGTCTACTAATTTGAATGATTTGGATTTGAAACTTTAAATATCGATGGTCAATCAACGTTAGTTGAGGCACCACCACCAATCATTCCTGTTGATGACGACGATGATTTTATTGACGATGAAGACGACGATCCTTATGATTTAGCAGATTCTGATAGCGAAGGCGCAAACAATTCTGATGATGAAGTTGAAGTTGCGATTAATGTTGTTTATGATAGTGATTCTGATTTAGCAGATTGATCTTAAATTGTAACTTGTAAAACGACACTTATTTGAATGAAATTGTTATGGATTGTTTGAATGTGTACATTTATTTTGAATGTGTGTGTATTTGAATGTGTATGTATTTGAATGTGTGTATGCTTATGTTAATTTGTTTCCAAATTTCTATATGTTATCTAATTTGTACTTTTACAGATGGCAGTAGCAGTAGCGTGCGATCACGGTGGTGATGGTGCCGGTGACCCACCACCCCCTCCCCGTCAGATTGAGAGCGGTCACCGTAGTGGTAAGAAACTTAAACTTGGTCATTTGAATTTTGTTACTTGTTATTTTATGACGTTATAAATCACTTCAATTGTAGGATCTATACGACGACCCTGAAGAGGAGGTAGGGCGAGGGGTGGGGGCAGGATGGCGGCAGGCCGCCGGTCCGTGAAGCCTCGAAGAACATAGCCCTGAAGAAAGCTGTGGGACTTCATGGCCCGCAGTCGATCGAGTTCGAGACTCGTGATCAGAAAACGTTCACTCATATCGGGCCCCACCACGCACGGTTCAGTAACTTCGTTGGCGAGCTGGTTAGGTCGTTGCCATTGCACTATCCCTCCTTGTACGCGATTGAAGAGGAGAAGAGGGTTGCCGTCATGAACCGATTCGGGATCAGTTATTTTATTTTCCTTTTATAGTGTTTTGTTATCGTGTTAATTTATTTAGTTAAATGTCTATAACCTTTTGCTATTACATCCGCTTACAAAAAAAAAAAAAATAGTAATAAATAAAAAAAAAAATACAAAATACAAAAAAAATTAAAAAAATAAAAAACAAAAGAAAAAAAAGAAAGAAAACCAAGCACTCCCGCTGCTGCAACAGGGGTGTTTGGTTGCTGCAACAAGGGTGTTTGGTTACTGCTGCACCAGCAACCAAACACCCCTGTTGCAGCAGCGGGGGTGTTTGGTTACTGCTGTTGCCCAACACCCCTGTTGCAGCAACAGGTGTTTTTGGTTGTTGTTGCAGCAGTAACCTAACACTCCCGCTGCTGCAACATGGGTGTTTTGTTGCTGTTGCATCAGTAACCAAACACTCCTGTTGCAGCTGCGGGGGTGTTTGATTGGGCGTGTTTAGTTCCTAAGTGTGTGTTTGTGTTTTGACTAAATATTTTCCTTTTAATTATATCTCTATATTTAATTATTGAATGTGTACATTTATTTAAATTTGTTTAATTGTGTATATTTATTTAAATTTGTTTATTATTTATATCTCTATATTAACTTTAACTATATTTGATTGCAACAAATGTTTAACTTGGAGCGCTACATGCGCGAATCTAATCAGGAAAAGATTCGGACGGGCATTAATGCATATTTGGATAGGTGCTACTCGGACAACAAGTATGACATGAAGCGTGATTACTTTACGGGGAAGGGTGGGCCTGGGGCTGTGGATGTGATACGAAGAAAACCTCCTCCGAACGTGGAGCCGTCTGTATGGGAGGAGCATGTCAAGTTTTATATGACGGAGAAGAACCTCAAGCGAGCTGCTGTGAACAAAGAGAACAGCAAGAAGAACAAGATCCACAGCAGCCACGGTTCCAAGTCATTGGCCGCTACTCACCACGAATATGTAAGACACATTTTATTTTTATACAAGTATTTTATTTTTATAAAATTTTTTAATTTTAATTATATATTAATTAAAATTTTTGATTTTATAAAAGTAATTAATTTTAATTATATATTTTAATTTTATAAAAGTATTTAAGTTTAATTAAAATATATATGGTGTTTGATTTGTCATTTTTAATTTGTTTCATCTTATATGCATGTGTATATACAGTTTGAGAACAGCGAGAACCGCCAGTACCCGTCACTCATACAGAGCTTTTGATGGTGTGTGGTTGCAGGATGAGGCTCGGGTTCAGTATGTAAGTATAGTTTTTTTTCAAACGCGCACTTTAATGATTTATTGAAACATAATCTTGTAATTAGCCCGATTAATATATTAATTTTCTCAATTCTTTTCAACTACATAGGAAGAGATGGTTCGGCTACGTGATCTGGGAGCGAATAATGATACAGGGGTAGCGTACACTGAGAAGCAGATACTTGCCATGGTTATCAAGGGCAAGAAGCGGGGTCATATTGCCGGTAGGGGTAGGGTTTTACCCGGCATGAGCCGGCCACCGTTACCATACACCCCGCCTACACTTCCAGGTATGTACAGTGTGATGTTACTAATTATGTATTGAAATGACCGTTTTTAAATTTTGATTATTTCGTTTTTAGGTATGGCCGAGATGGACGAGAAGCTTGCTGAAGTTGAAAAGAAGATTGCTGAAGCCGAGAAGCGTCATGAGGAAGCTGATAAAGAAGCTAAGGAAATGAAGGCTTAGCTCGCTTTTGTTGACCGGTTTTGCCTAGAGCAACCCGCAATGGGCCGAGTATATTAGTCAGGTGTGATCTCAAAATGTGGTAGGCTCGGGCAGCGGTTCTGGCGCTGGAGGTAGTGGCTCAGCTGGCGGGAGTAGGAGTGGCAGAGACGATGATCAGGATGGTTTTAGTGAGGATGGGGATGACGACGAGGGGAGGTAGAGGTACATACCTGGGTTATATATTTTGTGATATACTTATGTAGACCCGTATCTTAGAATTGTGTAGTTTGAAACTTATGTTTGAACATTGCGGATATTGCAACATTTGTGGGTGTTTAGCGATAATTTGCATTAAAACCTGCTGTCGACACCTGTTTTGTAGTTTTGTACACTTTATATGTTTTAATGCATTTTGAGGGTGTTTAGCGATAATTTGTAAGTGTTTTAGCCGATGTTAGTTGTATGTGTTAGGACATGTTGATATTGAGTGGTTATAGCTTCTGGTTGGTAGATTCTTGTTACAGGTTTTGGTAGATTTTTTCAAGAAAAAATCTGAAAATTTACTGGTTTCCAGCCTGCTGCTTAGCATCAGCATATATTGGTCTCGACGATATGTCGTCGGCACCATAAATCATATTTAATTATATGTTTTATGGTACCGACGTCATGTCGTCGGTATCATAATGCATATTTAATTTATATAAATCATATTTAATTATATGTTCATGGTACCGACGTCATGTCGTCGAGACCATTGAAACAACGTTGATCAGTTGGTTGACTTCGATAAATTGCGACCGACGTCATGTCGTCACTGAGATTTAAAACATAATTAACATTTAATAATTAATTCGTTAATTACTGATTTGATCCCAACGACATGATGTCGGGACCAAATTGTCGAACCACCAACAACTTTGACTCGAAAACCATGTGGGTCTCACGTTGTCGTCGGCAGTTGTCGTCGGGACGGTTATTGCCGATGTGGCATTTTCGACAAACAGGTGTCGACGTCATGTTGTCAGGAGGAGATGGTGCCGACATCATGACGTCGGCACGGTGGCTAAAATGTCGTCGCCGATTTCGGCGATTGTACTAGTGTATTGTACTAGTTCTACTAGTTATCTTAACTATATATAATGGAGAAAACATTTTTCTTTCATTAAATATCACTAAGACATCTCTTAAATTTAAATTAATCAATAAAAATAATAAAGCATATTGTACAAACTATTCAAACACAAAAACAACAATTGAAGAAATATAAATAATAAAGTTAAAGGTACAACGACAATAATTAATGTTAGACTTAAAATACCCCCTCATTCAAAGATACACTTAATATACCACAAGGAACAAATTAACAAGCTTCTATTGTGATGATTATAACCTAGACACTTAATTCGATTGAAAAGAATTGTACATGTCAAATTACGAAAAATTTTAGGTGGTTTATAGGGTACGAAAAATGTGTAGCTTTTGAATACCATAATTCCGTATTTTGTTAAGCAATGCCATACATAGATTTACTACTCATATATTTGCACGAACTAATGTATACTACTAAGTATATGTTTACACGCTATATAATATTGTCACAAATATTACACAACATTTATTTGCTAGCAAATACCTTTCACTGTCAATCGTCACAACTTCGTAATACTACTAACTACTATTTTCGTGTAGCTATTGCATCGCAATACACAGATACTATATCATATTTATATGAGATAGTGTGCGATAAAGTTATTTCTTAAAATTTTTGCCATGCGTAGTTATTATCACGAAAAATATATAATTAAATAATATTATTCACAAAAAGTCTCCGTCATTGCAACGTACGTGTACCCGCTGCACATAAGAATGCACATAAAATACTTATGTACAAAGTATGAATGTACATATATACTATATACAATTCTAAGAAAGCAATGAATTCAAATACAAAAGTGTGAACTTATTAACTAGAAACAAAGACATTAAATGCCTAAGACCAACATTAAATCACTATATCACTATATATAGTATATACAATTCTAATAAGTAACTCATAAGTTAGCATTGAATTCAAAATACAAAAGTGTGTCCCTCCGTTTAAAAAAAAAAGTCCACAAACAAAGAATGAAGAAATTATGATATGTGTAATTAATGATAGTTTTGATTAATAAAAAGTCATTTTCACCCCTATAGTTAATATATAAATAAAAAATGAGTAATTAATGCAATATTTTTATTATTTATTTATTTATTTATTTTTTATTTGTGTTTCGACTCGACATTGCGAGCCGACTAATACCAGGGCGACTATCTTTTTGGATAGCCCGAAGTCATCGCAGGTGAACCTTCGTGGCCACATGAGTTAATGCAAATTTTGATTATAAGGGTAAAGTAGGAAAACGAGTCTTAATTACTGTGCATATATAAAAACTGGATACTTATTTTGAGACAAACATAAATAGTAAGATGAATTTTTTTTTTGGACGGTGAGTAATCAAAAACAAAGAAATTACTATATATAGTATATAAAATTCAGATAAGTAAGCATTGAATTCAAATACAAAAGTGTGCACTTATTAATTAGAAACAAAGAAATTAGATGCCTAAGACCAACATTAAATCACTATATATAGTATATACAATTGTAAGTAATGTTCACAAGTCATAAGCTTTTAGCCATGGAGAATATGGTTACAAAATGGTGCACCACTGTGAAATCTGTGCCACAAAACTTTGTCTTCCCTGAAGGTATAAGACCTGGGGATGAAGTTGTTCCCATCGGTAAAAACTTTCAGGTGATCGATCTTGAAAATAAGGCGGTTTTCGGTAATCAAAAAGATGTCGTTCAACAAATCATGCAGGCTTCTCAAGACTCGGGTTTCTTTCAGGTTCCTTTTTTTAGGTTACTATGTTCGATATTTAATATTAATATAGCGTTACTTACGAAATGAGGACAATTTGTGGTTGCATTTTCCCACCAATGACAAAAGTAGCTAGTGTTCCCAATTTAGTCAAGTGCTAATGTGCGATCGTGCGATCCCACCAGTTTCTTGCCACATGTCCATGTAAAAGAGATAAATACCAATCATTGGAGGCCCACCCACTATACCATCGTACATCCCCCCACTACGCATATGTGCGATTTCCGGCGAATGTGCGAAAAGTACAAAAGTAAGTACATTATAAATAAGCAACATCTTGATTATGTACTTCATATCTTTTTGATTTGATTAATTTTTGTTTATTATTTGTAAATAATAATTTGATGTATTTTGTATTAACATATGTATTATTACTGCAAATCCACACACACTCAAATCGACACACACTCAAATCAAAACATATCGAGAGTCAATCTTTTCATACTATGAAATGGTAAGTTTTTTCCTTAATTTGTTGTTGTTTAGGTTTATTTGTCTAATATATGTTCTTTTACTTTGGGGCTTATTTGGGGGGGCCTCCAATGATTGGTATTTATCTCTTTTACATGGACACGTGACAAGAAACTGGTGTGATCGCACGATCGTACATTAGCACTTGACTAAATTGGGAACACTAGCTACTTTTGTCATTGGTGGGAATATGCAACCACAAAATGTCCTCATTTCGTAATTTGTTTATGATACATTTAATTTGTTTTGATGCAAAAATTATACATGACTCCAAGTCCCATCATTTAATTTGTTAAAACCATACCAAAGTTAAAGCTAACTTTCAAATTTAATTGGAGATTAGGTTATCAACCATGGAATTAGCGAAGATCTTATTCATGAAGCAATGGAAGTAGCCAAAGAGGTGTTTAACATGCCAGATGAGGATATTGCCAAAATATATTCGCTTGACCCCCACAAAAGTTGTCGATTGTATACATCGAGTTTCGACTATGTCAATGAGTCGACCCATGTTTGGAGAGACAACTTAAAACACCCATGCCATCCTTTAGAAGATTGGGTTCATTTGTGGCCCGAAAAGCCCTCCAAATACAGGTAATCAAGATGCATATTCATGGTATTAATTAAGATGCATATTCATGTTAGCATGGACAAATGGCTAAGAAAAAGTGCTTTTTTAATACATAGATGTTTTAGGAAAGTTTTCGGTTGAAGTGAGGAATTTGTCATTCAGAATACTAGAGATGATTCGTGAAGGACTGGGGCTGAAACCGGGGGTACTTTGGGGATGAGTTGACGGGTGTTCAAATGTTTTCAGTTAACCACTACCCGCCATGCCCTGAACCAAGTTTGGCCTTAGGTATATTAAATCATCGCGACCCGAACCTCTCAACCATTCTCTATCAAGGAAATACGAGTGGGCTTCAAGTGCTGAAGGATGGACAATGGTACGGGGTTGAACCATATGCTAATGCTTTTGTAGTAAACATTGGTCAACAATTAAAGGTACAGGACTTCAACCTGTTGGTTTAGATTAATTCATCATAAGACTTGTTTGACAACCTGCATTACAATATCTAGGATTCACCAAATGTACATGGTTCGAATTTTTCAGGTAATCACTAATGGAAAATTTGAAAGTTCGCAGCATAGAGTCGTGACAAACTCAAAAGAGTCGAGGTACACTATTGCAAGCTTCATCAATCCTCAGAGTGACGCTGTCATAGGTCCTGAGAAATCGCTTGTTGATAAAGATAATAGCCGCCCTCTTTATAAACCCTTTCAGTTCAAAGACTTTCGTCTAGCTTTCCAAGAACATATGGGTGAGGGTGAAGCTACCATTGGAATGTTTAAGATTGATGGTTAAATTAAAGATTTGTAACAAAAGAAATGTTTTCTAGTAACTTATTATCGGTTATTTTATATTTCGTATGGTTATAATTAATATTAAGAGAGATAAAAAAAGACTAGCTTAATTTATGGACTTTCGAATAAATATATGATTGAGGTTCTAGTCTTTTAATATTATGTCGCGTAATTAAGTTAGCTTATTTTGTTCATACGTGCATATGCTATGTCCGAACAGTTTCATTTTGTATTGTTTGGTCCTGCCCGAGTCCAGTCGAGTTTTGGCTTATACGAGCCAGGCTCGTTTAGCAACTATTCAGCTCGAGCTCGACTTGAGCTCGAATAAACTTTCATAAATAGGCTCGAGTTCGAGCTCAGATATATTTTTACTTTTCAAGCTCGAACTCGAAGCTTGTTTATCTTCTTTAAATAATCTTTTTAGTAAACTAAATTTTGAGCTTAAGTTGCTTGTTTACAAGATCGAACTCGGCTGACTCGTTTATAATTTCAGTTCGAGCTCGTATAAAGCTCATTTAGAATTTTTAACCACGTGTAAAGCCAAAAAAAAATTTCACATATCTCTACGTCATGGTAAATATGCATGGGTAGAAAGAGTTAGGATCAAATGAGAAGATAAATTAAAATGAAAGGATAATAAGAAACTACAACCACATATTTCAGATGCACTTATAAAATAGATAAATGTCCTCTTAAAAATCTCCTCTTTATTTAAAATGTGTAGCTAGAAATTCTTCTTATTCTTCTTATTTTATTTTTTCATCTCCCCATTATTTAAAATCTGTGGCTAAAAATATTCTTATTCTTATCATTTTAGTTTCACTACAAAATGCATGGATGAGTCCATATTCTCCTACTGTATCCCTTTTCTCATGTTTCACTTATTTCTTGATGTGGGAGGCGCAACGCATTGATGAATTAATGTTCTCTTAGTATTAGTTCTTATTTCTCCTTTTGTTTATGACACTTAGGCAAATACTAATTGCGACCTCAGCTTTCTGGGTGGCCTATGTTACCCAGCGCCGTCTAAGCTTCTCTCTTTAAAATTAAACACATGATTGGCCCTAAAATTGTAGTAAGGCAACGCTAGTAACAACAAAAAATATATCTCACAAAAATTAATTAAAAAAACTTACACACACCAAAGGGAGGGAGGACCACACAAAACCTTTGCATTTGCAAAAGTCGCCTGGCCGATCGAATTAAGCATAAAAAGGAAAGGCCCCGCGTTCTGCGGGGTCGCGGTGGTGGTGGTGGTGGGGGGGGGGGGGTCCTCTTTGGTAGACCGACCTTAAGTAAGGTCGTTGTTACGATTAGTCTTATTATATACTTCAATGAATTTAAAATACTAAAAATCTTTAAAAGCCTTTCGTGTTACAAGGGCCTTCACCCCAAAGAAGAAGTTAACAACTCATTGTGACTATTAAAAGGCTATAGGAGCATTGCTAATAGGATCCTCTAAACAATCATAAATCTTTTCAGGCTCAGAGCGAACAACAAGACTAGTATTCAATACCTGCTTCAATTTGTAGATATAATAGCTTTCATCCTATATATGTTTTAATTTCTATATATGTGTTAGCATACGCTAAAGTTAATTACTGAGCTTTTTGTGATTTGATAATGCTCTCAATTTTACATATTCGTGCATTAGTTATAGATACTGGTTTTAATTGCAAGCTCAACTTAGCCAATTATAATGTTTGAACCCAAAAAAAAAAAAAAAAAATCTTTATCCATGTTAATGAGATACTTTATGAAATTAATTAGTGAATCACATGTAAATCAATTTGCACTTTTAGGAACAAACATGGTATAAGTATATGATATAACCCAAGTTTTAGAAATAATAGGAAATGAATTTGTGGTTACGCTATACATTTTTAAAGAGTTACTACAAAATGAACTTGTGTTTAGGATCAAACAACTTAAACTAATGGACACTTTTCTAGAAAGATGTATCTGAAAGCTCGTTACAATATTTACTCTAATCTACAAGGTAAAGTACTAAAGTTAATCATTAATATGCTTTAATCCTCTTTAGCTGAAGTTTTTCTAATCTTTACTAAAATACTTGATGTAATTTGATATATTACCATAGACACTTAAGTGTTCACATGTTTAAATCGAAAGCTCACAAGTCAATTGTCCTCTTTTTGTTAGGTCGGATTTTGATTAATAATATGTGGAAGCGTGAAGCGTCTATGGTATAATATCACATTATGTCATGTGTTTTAGCTTCAACAAAAGCTAGCTTTACAAAGATTATAAATGACATTAACTGCAAATCTATTACTTATTTGTATGTTTTTAATTTTGTTTAAGTATTGACTTTGAAATACTAACAAATTGATTTGCGGATTATAAATGTTTAACTTGTGTAACTAACTAATTACTTTCAACAATTCAGTCTAATTCGATGCATGACATATGCAAAAAAAAAAAAAAAAAAAAAAAAAAAAAAAAAAAAAAAGTTTGTGAAACATTAATTTTATTTTTATTTTTATTTTTATTATTATTATTTTTTTGGTTCGCAGTTTCATGAGTTTATTGATTTCTTTCGATTTGAGTTTTGCTTATGATATCTTCTGTTCTTCTGGTTTTGGTATAATTTGGTCATTGGGCTACTTGGTTACTTTTAAGCCGTTTGATAATATGAACTTTTGTTTAGCTACTGTATTGCGTTTGGATATTTAGTTTTGGGTTTAACAATTAGAATTTGATATTTGAATCATTGGAATTTGTTATTTGATCAACAAACTAGTATTTGTTGTTTTGGCGATCTTCGTATTTGTTTGTTTTGAATTTGGACCGTAATTCTTATTATATAAGTAGATCACTAGAATTATTATCCGTATCAATATTTGGGACTTTTGAATTATTATAGTCCGTTCGGCAAGTATGTATTAACTTGAATTTGTTTGATACTTGGATAATAAGTTTGAAGTTGGACCGTAATGCTTATTAAATAAGTGTGTCATTAGAATTTCAATTGGATATTTGAAATTTGAAGATCGATTTGGTGTTTGAAGACTTAATTAGTATTAGGTCGTTTGGAATTTGTTCGAGCGTTGAAAATTTGGATCTTCGGTTGTTGGGCTTTTGAAGTTGGTTGCCCGAATTTGATTGTCTTTGTTTAAGATTGTTTGGGCTAATTTGTTTGTTTGGTTAACCGCTTTGAATTTGTCGCTTAACGTTTGATTGTTTGTTTTGAAGTCATCGGCATTTGCTTTGGATCAAATTTGTTTTGGATTGCTTTTGGGAATCGATCGTTTGATTTGAATTTGGCTAGTATCACTAGCGTTTGGAACTTTGAATTTGATTTGAAGCAGGTGGAGGAGTTTAAGTCGCGGTGGAGATTGTTAGAGGATGACTTAAATTTTAAGGGTTTTTTTGGTATATTTGGTAATTTGTGTGACTTATTCTACAAGTTTATTTGAAATTTGGAAACTATCTTATATGACGGTTTGTTTAGTTTATAAATTGTGATCATTAGGGGCTTGGCAATGGTCACGGTAAGGGCACCACGGTACCGTGTTACCGTGCGGGAACACCGCCGCCTTGCCCACGGTACCGCACGGGGAGCTTCACGCACGGGAAGTCTTCATGCACGGGAATGAACAAAATTTCGAACGTTGGATTCACTTTTTGACCGTTTAAGGATGAAAAAAATGAATTGAGGGATGGTGGTGTGGTGCCACAAGTGATGCCAACAAAATAATGGGTGAGGGATGGAAAAAATGGGTGAATGATGTGGCATAAGGGGATTGGTTGGGAGTGAGTGATGGTGGTGTGGTGCCACAAATGTTGCCAACCCCCTAGCATTAGAATTATTTGTATATTTGGAATTTGTATTTGATACCATTTGAATTAGAATTTTGTGTTTAGTACATTCGAATTTAGTTTTCTATTTGGTTTGGTAATTTGAATAAAGATTCAGTGTTTTTTGAATTTTTTCTTTGTTTTCGTCTTTGATTATCAACAGTAACAAAGTATGAATGCAGATATCCAAACTCCAAAGAATTTAATTCCACTTCTTCAAATAAGTAAGCATTGAATGCAAATATAAAAGTTTTAACATATTACTGTAATTAGAAACAAAGAAATTAAATGCCAAGACAAACATTAAATCACTATATCACTATATCACTATATATAGCATATACAATTGTAAGAAATGTTCACAAGTCATAAGCTTTTAGCCATGGAGAATATGGTTACAAAATGGTGCACCACTGTGAAATCTGTACCAAAAGACTATGTCTTCCCTGAAGGTATAAGACCTGGGGAACAAGTTGTTCCCATCGGTAAAAACTTTCAGGTGATCGATCTTGAAAATAAGGCTGTTTTCGGTAACCAAAAAGATGTCATTCAACAAATCATACAGGCTTCTCAAGACTCGGGTTTCTTTCAGGTTCATTTGGATTTATTTATTTGTTTTTTGTTGCAGTTATATTTTCGTTATTCAATATATATGTACATACAGTGATACTGTATGCTTGTTAGAAGTACACACGCATAACGGAATGTAGTTCCATCTTATGCCAGTGATTTTGTTCGTTGTTGTTTTATATAAAAAATATACGTGACATGTAAGAACGGAGTTATGACTAAAAGTGACTATATGTACAAATTTTTATTTATTTATTTATTATTATTTTTATTTTATTTTTTTAACTTAGTGCATTTAAGAAAAATCAAAATTATGTTGCAAAAGTCCATAAGTATCCAAGGACTTATCCTGCCTTCGATCCCCAATCACTACAACGTTTCTTGCCTTTGGCGACGACCCATATACAGAGGCCGAGCCAGAAGTTATGGTCGAGAGGCAAACTTTGATAATTTTTGGAGCAAATTAAAAAAGATATAAGATCAATTAAGGACCAAACTTTTTTACATACAATGGGACTAATCTCCACCCTCCATCTTCCCTCTATCTTTATTTGATCTAATGGATGACATTAATCACACTTTCATTTTTTTTTTTTTTTTTTTTTTTTTTTCAAATATTAATATCTTTCAAACCGTTAATCGTTAAGCGATAAAAAATATACCGTTACGACAAGCATTTAATTATTTTTCTATAGATAGGCACTTTGATATATTTTCGACAATTTTTTTTCCGTTTTTTTCACTTTTTTTCATGGCCCAAAAAATCATATATGATATATGATATATCATATATAATATTACATATATCATATATGATATATCATATATGATTTTTTCAACCACGAAAAAAAAACGTGAAAAAAATGAATTTTTTTTGTCAAAAGTATATCAAAGTGCCCGTCTATAGAAAGATAATTAAATGCTCGTCACGATTGTGTAATTATTTTCCTTTAACGATTAACGTTTTAAGAGATATTTAAATTATAAAAAATGGGTGAAATATTAAAATGTTTTTAATCTCAACCATTGATTTATTTTTAGATGGATGGTGGGGATGAGTCCCTTGATATGTAAGAAAAGTTTAGTATTTAACAATGTTGCAAAAAACGGCCTACAAGGCCTTGTAATCGCCGATTCCAAGCTACAAGGCCCTGGAACTTGGAGACATTTACAAGGAAGTCGGCCGATTAATCGGCGATTACAAGATTTTGGGCCGATTAATCGGCTAAAAAACGCAACTCGGCCCTCGACCGCCTCAGGACCGATTCACGATTTTTGCAACATTGGCATTTAATATAACTCTCATTAAAAAATAGCTAAATATTTTTAAAAATTTACTATAATTTTTTTCGCTAGAAGCCAGGTGCTCACCCTACCCCTCTTGTCTCCGCCTCTGCCATGTATATATATATATATATATATATATATATATATATATATATATATATATATATATATATATTGTTGTGCAAAAGGGTAAATTATATTAATATCAACAAACAAATTATACATCATTCAATAAACTGTGAGACCCCATCGAGTTTCAAGACAAACAAACATTCTAGCTATCTGAACTATCACATATCAACAACAACTATCATGCATACCACTTTTTGTAGAATGCAGTGTACATACTACATAGTTACAATCAACCCATGACTGCAACCTCTTAATTCACCCAAAAATATAACACCAGACCATATCTTCTCGATTACAATCCACACTCAACTGCTCACCAAGCCCAGTCAACCTGCCACCACACTGAGACAAGAGAAACAAAGGAGGGGCGGGCATCATTGAGTAAGATATAGCCACCCATTCACACATCCAGTCAATGGCTCTTCCAAGACTCCTACATTTCCATCTCTTAAAAATGGCTTCACAGTCTTGGAAACACTGACCTCAAGGGAGAAACCCATTACCTCCTATGGACAATGTATTGATAGGACCAAGTAGGTTCATCTTACACACCTCACTATTCCTAGCAACAACAACTTCTTTAGTTATTTTCAACTACCAAAGCATGTGTTATACTAGCTGCATTTTATAATTGCATGTCAACAAGACAAGAAATATAATCGAGGGAATATAGCAAAACCACGAGGATGATACATTTAATTTGTTTTGATGCAATAATTATACATGACTCCAAGTCCCCATCATTTAATTTGTTAAAACCATACAAAAGTTAAAGCTAACATTCGAATTTAATTGGAGATTAGGTTATCAACCATGGAATTAGCGAAGATCTGATTCATGAAGCAATGGAAGTAATCAAAGAGTTGTTTAACATGCCAGATGAGGATATAGCCAAAATATATTCGCTTGACCCCCACAAAAGTTGTAGATTGTATACATCCAGTTTCGACTATGTCAGTGAGTCGACCCACCTTTGGAGAGACATCTTAAAACACCCATGTCATCCTTTAGAAGATTGGGTTCATTTGTGGCCCGAAAAGCCCTCCAAATACAGGTAATCAAGATGCATATTTATGGTATTAATTAAGAGGCATATTCATGTTAGCTTGGACAAATGGCTAAGAAAAAGTGTTTTTTTTTTTTTTTTTTTTTTTTTTTTTTAATACAGAGATGTTTTAGGAAAGTTTTCGGTTGAAGTGAGGAATTTATCATTCAGAATACTAGAGATGATTCGTGAAGGACTGGGGCTGAAACCGGGGTACTTTGGGGATGAGTTGACGGGTGTTCAAATGTTTTCAGTTAACCACTACCCGCCATGCCCGGAACCAAGTTTGGCCTTAGGTATATCAAAGCATCGCGACCCGAACATCTTAACTATTCTCTATCAAGAAAATACGAGGGGGCTTCAAGTGCTGAAGGATGGGCACTGGTTTGGGGTTGAACCATATGCTAATGCTTTTGTAGTAAACATTGGTCAACAATTAAAGGTACGGGACCTCAACCTGTTGGTTTAATTTAATTCAACATAAGACTTGTTTGACAACCTGCATTACAATATCTAGGATTCACCAAATGTACATTGTTCGAATTTTTCAGGTAATCACTAATGGAAAATTTGAAAGTTCAGAACATAGAGTCGTGACAAACTCAAAAGAGTCCAGGTACACTATTGCAAGCTTCATCAATCCTCATAGTGACACTGTCATAGGACCTGAGAAATCGCTTGTTGATAAAGATAATGGCCGCCCTCTTTACCAAACCTTTCGGTACAAAGACTTTCATCGAGCTTACCAAGCACATAAGGGTGAGGGTGAAGCTACCATTGGAGTATTTAAGATTGATGGTTAAAGATTTGTAACAAAAGAAATGATTTCTAGTAACTTATTAATTATCAGATATTTTATATTTCGGGGGCTCCTCATAAGTCACATTAAGAAGAAAAAAAAAGACTAGCTTTATGGACCTTCGAATAGATATGTGATTTGAGGTTCTAGTCTTTAATATTATATCGAATAATTAACTCAACTTATTTTGTTCATATGTGCATATGCTATTTCTTTACAATTTCATTTTGTATTGTTTGGTCCTGCCACTTAATTTGACTAAAATGACAAAACAATGTAAAACATTTTTGTATAATGTATTTGGACAATAAAACAAAGAAGAAAATAGTTCAATAAAGCGATGTATTCATTCGAGCTTTGCGAAAAAGAAAATAATTAAAATGTATTCGTTAGAAACTCACTTGCACTTTTATGCCAAGTAGCCAGATTAACTAAGGCCAAACCAATATAAGCATTATATTGTATTCGCAATTTAGCATGATCAGAAATAAAACTTGTTATATACTAGTAGTATAATTTTAAGCTCACCTTAAAAGGGTTTTCTTTTTTTATAATTTTAGATCAAGATTCGATCTCCTTATAGCATAAATAAAAAATGTATCTGACAAACTTATAAAATAAGCATTGACGAATGACTTCTAGTTTTATAAAGAAGCTATGGGCAAACAGGTTCTCATCAACTAAACCGATGGATAAGCTCCTTTCAAGCTGGTCTTCCAGTGCTAAATCCTTGCCCGAGAGTTATGTTTTTCCCGTTGATTTTAGACCCGGAGATACAAATGTGCCCCTTTGCAATACTTTCCCTGTGATCGACCTTGAAGCCGCACTTGCTAATGATCGACATGATGCAATTCAACAAATTCTTAAAGCGTGTCAAGACTTTGGATTCTTTCAGGTTTGCCAGAATTATATTCTTATTTAGTCAAACTTGTTGTATATTCTTTTACATGCCTTTGTAAAACGGGAAAACGGAGAAGGTTTAGTGTTAGTCGATGCTTTTTGGCTCAGATGTACACGGCCTAATCAGTATTCATGTGGCCGTTTCCAGACTTTTCTTTAGCTGATGTTCTTCCAACAAAGTTTGAACACTTGTCTCTTCGAAGAGACTTTAGGAACACTTTACTATTAGGCCACCATGCCTTTGTGTGGGATTAGTTTAAACTTGAGATGCTACAAACAAGATGCTTTTTTTTTTTTTTCTTCCCCCTCCCATTCTAATGCATTTTTTTAACTAGGTGATTAATCATGGAGTTAATAACGATTTGGTGAGTGACACGATGAATGTTGTGAAGGAGTTCTTTAACATGCCAAATGAGGACAAGGCAAGTGTTTATTCTGAAGACCCGAGTAACAAATGCAGGCTTTACACTAGCACGTACGTCTATGATAACGAAAAGGTTCATTTGTGGCGAGATAATCTACGACACCATTGTCATCCCATTGAAGACTTTATTTACTTGTGGCCACAAAAACCTGCTAGATATCGGTAAATTTAGTTTGTCTTTACTAGTATTAAATTTCCATAGAAATATTGTGATTATTTCTAACAAGCCCAAACTTTTTATTAAGAGATGTTGTTGGGGAATATTCACTTCAAGTAGGCAACTTGTCATCAAGAATATTGGAGCTAATTAGTGAAGGGCTTGGTCTTGAGGGTCGGGTTGACCCGACCCGAACCCGATTAGGCTTATCGGGTCAGGTTACATCGGGTCAAAAAATCTAGCCGGGTTGTTTTGACCCGAACCCGATAACCCGATAGTGTTATTGGGTCGGGTTCGTGTTACATAATTATTGTTATCGGGTCAACCCGACAAGACCCGACAATCAAAATTAGCTTTTCTAAATAATAGCTTTTAAAAGGTCAATAGGATTATACCAGGGTACAATATGCATGGGAACTTTGGCTTTCCCATTCTGTTACACGTTTACACAGGTTTTGTAACAATAAACGCATGTGAAAATTCATTCTTCTTCTGGACCTTCAAAACTCAATCGACGTTGTCCATATTATTTTTCCATATTGTGGACGTATAGTATGGACTGGCTAGAAATGGGCCAGACCCGGTAGACAGCGGTCCACTCTACTCCTAAACCCTATTCAATGCCCTATAAATATATGGCTGGGATTCCCTTCTTGGGGACAAAACACAGCAGCTTACTCTAAACCTAACTCTTGTATGCTATATCGTATCAATACTAACTTGACCGTCGGAAGTGGATTGATTGAGGCAAAAGTAGTCAACTAAAGTCAACCACGGATATAGTCAAGATAGTCAAACTCCTTAGGCTCAATGCTCCGCGGAATATAGTGTTTCCCCAGGTCGTTATGTCCCGACGAGGTGTGGATTGTATTCAAACGGGTTTGTGATCGGGTGAATTTGGACAGAAAGGGGTTTGTGATTGATTACACTACTGATTTGTACAATGAAATAGCTTAAATAAGCTATATTAACAAGGTTGGAAATTTGGAAAAACCAGAAACGTTTAAAACCTAAAACGCGTACGTTTAATTTAAATTTACGTAGACGAACGAAATAAAACGCGAGTTTTTAAGAAATAAAATACCTACGAATATGAAAATTATATTTTTACAATCCTAATGTTATAAGAGAATTTTTAGAAAATTAAAATTAATTTTTACACTATTTATATAATTATTATAAATTAATTACTTAACTAATTTTAATTAATTTAAATTATTAAAAATAACAAACTACTTTAGAAAATTAAGTAAAATTTTACAAATCTAATTAAACATCACAGGAATCCTAAAAAATTTTAAAAAGTTTGTTTTATATATTTTACACTATTTTACTAATTATTATATTAAATATTAATTAATTACTAATTAAACTTATTTAAATTATAAAAAATAGAAAATGAACAGTAAAAATTTTAGAAAAATTCCTAAAATTATATTATATTATATAAAGACTAGGAAAAATATAAAAACTAGGGTTTACTTAATAAAAACTAATTTTTCTATTTAATACTTAATATTAATTCATAATTAATAAAACTAATATTAAATCTAATAAATACTAAATGACAAAATAAAAATCTAGAAAAATTACTGAAATTACTTTAACGTAAAAGGTAATTAATAAAAAATATAAAAATTTAAATTGCTTAACAAAAATCTAAAAATGAAAATGAAAATTTAAATTTCATTAAATAGAAACGATCACTTATTTTAAATTTGATTTTTCTGGATTTTTCTTTTACAAACCTATTTTATACCTAAAAACAAACAAATTTTATGAAAACAACTTTTTTACATCTTAAAAATAAGCCAAATGCAAGCAATAAGCTAGGGCAGTTGACTATTGTTGACCAAAATAAGAAATGAGCTCAATTGGAATTAAGTGGGACCCACAAGGGTGAAATCTGCTTTAAATAAATTATTTGAACTTGACTAAGCTAGAAAAAGCAAGTAGGGTCCACAGAATAAGCTAAGAAAGCAGAATAAGCAATTGGTTTGCTTATTAGAACACTGAAAATGGGACAAGGTTTAGGGGCTGATTCAGGTGGGGTCCACAAGGGTTGAGGTCAAGTGAATGGTTGAAATGGAGAGAGGGGTAGGAGGGGGGTTGAAAGGACCAAGGAGGGGGCATTAGGGCCCACAAGGGTGGCCAGAAAACACCACCAAAGGTGGTGGTTTGACTGTGGTGCTGCTGTAGCAGGGGAATACCCTCCCCTGCAGCCTTGTTTGGACTAGTGTAACTTGTTCAGAAAAAATCACAAAAATACATCAGTTGTGGGATTCCAAAGTCAAGTTGGGAGACTACAAATGGTAAAAATTTCAAGGCCTGAACATGCACACAAAATTCAAAAAAATTCTTGTAACTTTTGACTTTTCAGAAAACTAGAACTTTTGACTTTTTGCTAAAACTACTTGTTTGACTTTTTTGGATTTTGAGCTTAATTTAATGACTGAAACTAAGATAATAAGCTGAAATAAAGTTGAATTAACACAAAACAATGACTTTTAAACTAACATGAAGGATCATGGATGCCAAATCCCACACAGTTAACTGTGTGGGTTAATTTTTTTTTGAGATTTTGACTATTTGATAACTAAGACTAGTTTTAACCCTTGACTTAACCTGAAACATCCTAATGCAATCTAATAGAACTAAGTTATCTACAAAATGACCACAAGCCCACCTAGATAAAAGCTAATCCAAACACCCCTTTATGCTGGGCTATCAAGTGATTTTCAAAGCTAAAGACCAATTTTTACTATGAAACTAATTCAGAAACTTACAATATGATATACTAAGCTGAATTACACACAAACATGCCAATAACAACAACAAATACCCATAATTCATTATTATACTAAATTGGCAGTGAGATCATAAAACTAAGCAACAATGAAATCCAATGCTCAAACATGTGATATTAGACCATAATCTAACTGTCATACACTAGATAAACATATAACACCACAAATAAACAAATAATAAGCTGAGCTACAGTACTTATGCAAGAATTTAAGAAATGCTTACAACTTGATCCTGTGAGATCCAACTAAAAACCCAGAAACATGGAATTTACACTAACCCTAACACCTCCCTGAGGTTCTAAAACCAAAAGCTATCCAAAATCAACTCTGCCCATTCTTCTTTCTTCATCTCTACCATTTTTTTTTCATCTAATTTTTTTTATCTATTTTCTAGTAAATTAGTAAAACTGCTTTTTATATTAATTTGAGTTTGTGGAAACTTGTAAAGGAGCTTAAGAAAGCTTATGACATAGTGACCAACCTCTTTTAACAAACTGAATTTTGAAATGATATTTCTCATGAAAATGGCACAAATTGAATTCAACTAAATTAACTGAAATTGAAACTTAAAACAATTTTTGATTACACTGAGATACTTGAAATTACATTTTAAAGCTAAATTTTACACTATGAATTTGAGAGTACAAGAAAAATGATGAACTAGACTACTCTACTAACTACTGCTACACTAACTATATTTCTTCCTTGCTTTTTCTTGACTATAAGACTTCCCCCAGCTTTCTCTTTCTTTCCCACATCAATTGTAGACCCTTGGATTTGTCAATTCAATCTCAACCGTTTAAATGAATTTGGCGCCAAAAATTGGTCAAGGTCAGTTGGGGCTTGCTTAGAGCAATTCCTGGACATTAAATGGGTATTGGAACTTTCTGGAGGCTAAGGGGACATAGAGTGGTGTGTTATACAGAGTTGGTGAAGGTGGGGGAGGGTACACAGTAACAGGTTCAAGTGGGGGTGAAGGAGGTGAGGTTTGACCTTGGTTTGACCGGGGGTTATTAAAATGGGGGTGTGATATATTAGTTTAGGAGTTGGGCCGTGGGTGATGATGGGCCAAGGGGAGTGGTGTGGACTAGACTTTGGTTTAGGGTGGGTTTGTTTGGAATGGGTAATAACAAAGGAGTCCGTTTGGTTTATTCATTCACAAGGATCATAAGTGTAATTCTTGAAAAGTGAAGGGCCTGAATTGGCAAGTTTCCAATTTTATCTAAAGTGTATAAATTGCCAAATGTGAATAGTACAACGGCCATAAATATAAATTTCCATTTTTTTCATGTCCAGGGACTATTTTTGTAATTTTCCAAACTACAGGGACTAAAGTTGCCATTTTCGAAACTTGACTTTTAAATGACTAATTTTTGACAACTTGTGAATCCCCAAAGACCATATTTGACTTTTTCTCCAAAACTGAACTCCCAGGGGCCAAAACTGCCAAAATCTGAAAGTACAGGGACTAAACTTGTAATTTCCAAAACTTTTGAGATTTTTCACCCAAGGACTAAATATGACAACTTATGATTTTAAAAGGACCTTTGGTGACTTTTCTTTTAAAATATGTGCTCAGGGACTATTTTTGCCAAATTTTGAAAGTTAAGGGACTGAAACTGCCAATTATGCAAACTTTGTACGTTTTTAATCTGTTTTTACTCATTTTGCATCTAAAACATATAAAACACAATTTTGAAATATTTTCAGTATTTTGATGCATTTCTGAGTGTTTTTGTATGTTTTGCAGTTCAGATTTGACCAAAAATGATGAGTGTTCGAGCACTCATCAATCCCCCACACTAAAATATTGCTAATCCCTAGCAACAAATTGTTTTGAAAATTCAATGGATTTTAAACTCTTTACCAAAAGCCATTACTTCTGGAGTAGCCAGATGTATCGATTCAAGTAAGAACTATGGTCTACCTGATAACCATGTGATTTTGAGCAATCCACCAGCTGTCAACGGATTTGATTAGTCTTTACCAAAAGCCGTTTGCTTCTGGACTAGCCAACTCTTGATGGAATAGTCAACATCTTGGTGAGTTGATTACCAATTATGGTTTTTCCACTGCCTTTACTGTAACACCCCCAAAATACCGCAGCGGAAGACTGTGTCACAAGGGGTGCTACTTCATAATACAAAGTACAAGTTATAGAAAACAACTTCTAAATGAGACGTTTTGAAAAGTTACCATTCGATTAATGAATTCAAAGTTACAAACATGAGATTCCAAAGTATGATACATAAATGTATACAAAATGTTTTGAATGGTAAATGATAAAAGCGTAAGTCTTCAGAATATGCAGCTTGACTCTAAGTTCCACGCACTAGCTATCGCCTTACTAACCTGAGATAAACATGATAAAGTGTCAACACAAGGGTTGGTGAGTTCATAGAGTTTGTCTTAAAACAGTTGAAAAGCCTTAAAGAATGTTCACACAGCAAAGGCATTGTGAATCCACTCAGTTGCAAGTCCCGCCCATAACAACACTTGCAACCTGTGTGTTCACAACCCACTGCTAAAATATAGTATGATAACGACATCTATAAGTTCATCACAACAGTTAAGCAATTAGTCGTGAGTCTACACTTCATCTCCGAAGACCTCACGTTTATGATGTATCCAACATTCGCAAATGTTAGGATGTATCAAAGCTAATGGTCATCCAACAACTTAATTTGGAGCCACTAGATAGCCTCAATGGTCATCCAACAACTTAATTTGGAGCCACTGAAAGTCTCAATGGTCATCCAACAACTTAATTTGGAGCCACTGGAAGTCTCACAATTAAGTATAACGCATTTAAGTATAACACAATCATGTATGTATGAAATCAAGTATAATGCAATCAAATATAAGACAATCAAGTATAAAACAATCAAGTATAAGACAATCAAGTATAAAACAATCAAGTATAATTGTTTTGAGTATTTGTACAAGTAAGCAAGTAGTTGAGCATGTATCTCCCCCAAAGAGTTAAAACAAGTATAAAAAGAGTAGGGGCAATGACTCACCTGATAATAACTGATAAATGATACTAGAAAATTGGGCAGCGCTTCCGCATCTAAATTCAAGAATCCATTTTCTAAAAACCTCTAAAATCAACCCAATAACTCCCATATTAAAAACCCATCCTTGGAATTAGCCGATCTAGTCTTGCCAAAGTTTCAAGAAATTTCTGAGAACCACAGCTCCTATCCACCATTGTGTAGCTTTAAATCTAACCGCGGAAACACAACATAAACTATATTTTTACGTAGAGAATACTTATTCCATCAACTTATCTGTGTAACTCGAAACCTAAAAATCAAGTATGGAGGATGTATGGAGGGAGAAAGGTGGAGGAGGAGGGAAATGTGTGTTTTTCTGTGAAATAAAATGAACTAGTTTCCTTTCTATTTATAGTGAAAATTTCTGAAAATATCTAGATATTTTGATGAATAGTGTTTAGATATTTTGATAAATAGTGTTTAGATATTTATGTAAATAGTGTTTAGATATTTAAGAAGAGAATTTTAACTTGACTTCTCTTAATAAGATATTTTGTAAGATATTATCTAAATAATATTTAGTTGATGACTAGGTATATGATTAGGCAAGGTCATTTAAAATGTATTAGTCAAAAGGTGGTGCGGGTATCGAGAGTGAATAGTAAAAGTGAATAGTAATTTTTAGGAAAAAGTTCCAAGTTTCTATACTGACCCAAAATATGATGAATAGTAAAAATAAATAGTAAAAAGTGAATAGTAATAGTGAATAGTAAAAATGAATAGTAATCAAAAAATGTGAATTGTTACAGTCTCTACCCCTTAAGGGAACTTATTCCCGAAGTTCAGTTGATGTTAACTACTTATGGTGTGTCTAAGAGAATTCGGGATTTCAGGATCTCTAAAATAGTGGTGTTCACTCTGATTCGTCTAAGGTTGTGGTTAAGGAGTCGTATCGGATACAAATAAGCCCACTTATTTATAACTCATTACTTACATAAAGAAGCGTCCAAATTTATGTAAGTAAGGGATCATAAACTCATAGTTCGGTGATTTACAATTTCTTTATTTACATAAAGAGGCGTCCCGATCCATTTAAATAAGGAGATTCTAAATCATCCTACTTAAGAATTTCTGACACAATAACTCGCTTTCTGAGACAGATAGTAAGATAATCAAGTCATCAAATCCCTAAAGCTAAGTAATAATATTATTTAACTCAAATCTCATGTCTCATCAAACAAGAACTGTCACAAGATCAAGTTAAATAATTAGTTATTACTGAGCTCCGAATTTCTAATGACTCGACTAAATTTTTGGGGTTCCTTATAATACTAAAGTCATATCATCTAACAGCGTGGAACTAAACCAACAACTAACAAAAAGCATATGCGTATGTAGTGTGTGTGAGGCAAATAAAGAAGAGAGTCTTAACGTATATAGCAGTTATAGTCTAGGCACTAAATGCAACCTAGTTCTCTATAACCAAGGCTCTAATACCAATCTGTAACACCCCCAAAATACCGCAGCGGAAGACTGTGTCACTGGGGGTGCTACTTCATAATACAAAGTACAAGTTATAGAAAACAACTTCTAAATGAGACGTTTTGAAAAGTTACCATTCGATTAATGAATTCAAAGTTACAAACATGAGATTCCAAAGTATGATACATAAATGTATACAAAATGTTTTGAATGGTAAATGATAAAAGCGTAAGTCTTCAGAATATGCAGCTTGACTCTAAGTTCCACGCACTAGCTATCGCCTTACTAACCTGAGATAAACATGATAAAGTGTCAACACAAGGGTTGGTGAGTTCATAGAGTTTGTCTTAAAACAGTTGAAAAGCCTTAAAGAATGTTCACACAGCAAAGGCATTGTGAATCCACTCAGTTGCAAGTCCCGCCCATAACAACACTTGCAACCTGTGTGTTCACAACCCACTGCTAAAATATAGTATGATAACGACATCTATAAGTTCATCACAACAGTTAAGCAATTAGTCGTGAGTCTACACTTCATCTCCGAAGACCTCACGTTTATGATGTATCCAACATTCGCAAATGTTAGGATGTATCAAAGCTAATGGTCATCCAACAACTTAATTTGGAGACACTAGATAGCCTCAATGGTCATCCAACAACTTAATTTGGAGCCACTGGAAGTCTCAATGGTCATCCAACAACTTAATTTGGAGCCACTGGAAGTCTCACAATTAAGCATAATGCATTTAAGTATAACACAATCATGTATGTATGAAATCAAGTATAATGCAATCAAATATAAGACAATCAAGTATAAAACAATCAAGTATAAGACAATCAAGTATAAAACAATCAAGTATAAATGTTTTGAGTATTTGTACAAGTAAGCAAGTAGTTGAGTATGTATCTCCCCCAAAGAGTTAAAACAAGTATAAAAAGAGTAGGGGCTATGACTCACCTGATAATAACTGATAAATGATACTAGAAAATTGGGCAGCGCTTCCGCATCTAAATTCAAGAATCCATTTTCTAAACCTTAAAAACCTCTAAAATCAACCCAATAACTCCCATATTAAAAACCCATCATTGGAATTAGCCGATCTATTCTTGCCAAAGTTTCAAGAAATTTCTGAGAACCACAGCTCCTATCCACCATTGTGTAGCTTTAAATCTAACCGCGGAAACACAACATAAACTATATTTTTACGTAGAGAATACTTATTCCATCAACTTATCTGTATAACTCGAAGCCTAAAAATCAAGTATGGAGGATGTATGGAGGGAGAAAGGTGGAGGAGGAGGGAAATGTGTGTTTTTCTGTGAAATAAAATGAACTAGTTTCCTTTCTATTTATAGTGAAAATTTCTGAAAAAATCTAGATATTTTGATGAATAGTGTTTAGATATTTTGATAAATAGTGTTTAGATATTTAGGTGAATAGTGTTTAGATATTTATGTAAATAGTGTTTAGATATTTAAGAAGAGAATTTTAACTTGACTTCTCTTAATAAGATATTTTGTAAGATATTATCTAAATAATATTTAGTTGATGACTAGGTATATGATTAGGCAAGGCCATTTAAAATGTATTAGTCAAAAGGTGGTGCGGGTATCGAGAGTGAATAGTAAAAGTGAATAGTAATTTTTAGGAAAAAGTTTCAAGTTTCTATACTGACCTAAAATATGATGAATAGTAAAAATAAATAGTAAAAAGTGAATAGTAATAGTGAATAGTAAAAATGAATAGTAATCCAAAAATGTGAATTGTTACAGTCTCTACCCCTTAAGGGAACTTCTTCCCGAAGTTCAGTTGATGTTAACTACTTATGGTGTGTCTAAGAGAATTAGGGATTTCAGGATCTCTAAAATAGTGGTGTTCACTCTGATTCGTCTAAGGTTGTGGTTAAGGAGTCGTATCGGATACAAATAAGCCCACTTATTTATAACTCATTACTTACATAAAGAAGCGTCCAAATTTATGTAAGTAAGGGATCATAAACTCATAGTTCGGTGATTTACAATTTCTTTATTTAAATAAAGAGGCGTCCCGATCCATTTAAATAAGGAGATTCTAAATCATCCTACTTAAGAATTTCCGACACAATAACTCGCTTTCTGAGACAAATAGTAAGATAATCAAGTCATCAAATCCTAAAGCTAAGTAATAATATTATTTAACTCAAATCTCATGTCTCATCAAACAAGAACTGTCACAAGATCAAGTTAAATAATTAGTTATTACCGAGCTCCAAATTTCTAATGACTCGACTAAATTTTTGGGGTTCCTTATAATACTAAAGTCATATCATCTAACAGCGTGGAACTAAACCAACAACTAACAAAAAGCATATGCGTATGTAGTGTGTGTGAGGCAAATAAAGAAGAGAGTCTTAACGTATATAGCAGTTATAGTCGAGGCACTAAATGCAACCTAGTTCTCTATAACCAAGGCTCTAATACCAATCTGTAACACCCCCAAAATACCGCAGCGAAAGACTGTGTCACTGGGGGTGCTACTTCATAATACAAAGTACAAGTTATAGAAAACGACCTTTAAATGAGACGTTTTGAAAAGTTACCATTCGATTAATGAATTCAAAGTTACAAACATGAGATTCCAAAGTATGATACATAAATGTATACAAAATATTTTGAATGGTAAATGATAAAAGCGTAAGTCTTCAGAATATGCAGCTTGACTCTAAGTTCCACGCACTAGCTATCGCCTTACTAACCTGAGATAAACATGCTAAAGTGTCAACACAATGGTTGGTGAGTTCATTGAGTTTGTCTTAAAACAGTTAAAAAGCCTTAAAGAATGTTCACACAGCAAAGGCATTGTGAATCCACTCAGTTGCAAGTCCCGCCCATAACAACACTTGCAACCTGTGTGTTTACAACCCACTGCTAAAATATAGTATGATAAAGACATCTATAAGTTCATCACAACAGTTAAGCAATTAGTCGTGAGTCTACACTTCATCTCCGAAGACCTCACGTTTATGATGTATCCAACATTCGCAAATGTTAGGATGTATCAAAGCTAATGGTCATCCAACAACTTAATTTGGAGACACTAGATAGCCTCAATGGTCATCCAACAACTTAATTTGGAGCCACTGGAAGTCTCAATGGTCATCTAACAACTTAATTTGGAGCCACTGGAAGTCTCACAATTAAGCACAACGCAACTAAGTATAACACAATCATGTATGTATGAAATCAAGTATAATGCAATCAAGTATAAGACAATCAAGTATAAAACAATCAAGTATAAGACAATCAAGTATAAAACAATCAAGTATAAATGTTTTGAGTATTTGTACAAGTAAGCAAGTAGTTGATCATGTATCTCCCCCAAAGAGTTAAAACAAGTATAAAAAGAGTAGGGGCTATGACTCACCTGATAATAACTGATAAATGATACTAGAAAATTGGGCTGCGCTTCCGCATCTAAATTCAAGAATCCATTTTCTAAACCTTAAAAACCTCTAAAATCAACCCAATAGCTCCCATATTAAAAACCCATCCTTGGAATTAGCCGATCTATTCTTGCCAAAGTTTCAAGAAATTTCTGAGAACCACAACTCATATCCACCATTGTGTAGCTCTTAATCTAACCGCGGAAACACAACATAAACTATATTTTTACGTAGAGAATACTTATTCCATCAACTTATCTGTATAACTCGAAGCCTAAAATCAAGTATGGAGGATGTATGGAGGGAGAAAGGTGGAGGAGGAGGGAAATGTGTGTTTTTCTGTGAAATAAAATAAACTAGTTTCCTTTCTATTTATAGTGAAAATTTCTGAAAATATCTAGATATTTTGATGAATAGTGTTTAGATATTTTGATGAATAGTGTTTAGAAATTTATGTGAATAGTGTTTAGATATTAATGTGAATAATGTTTAGATATTTAAAAAGAGAATTTTAACTTGACTTCTCTTAATGAGATATTTTGTAAGATATTATCTAAATAATATTTAGTTGATGACTAGGTATATGATTAGGCAAGGTCATTTAAAATGTATTAGTCAAAAGGTGGTGCGGGTATCGGGAGTGAATAGTAATTTTTAGGAAAAAGTTTCAAGTTTCTATACTGACCCAAAATATGATGAATAATAAAAATGAATAGTAATATTGAATAGTAAAAATAAATAGTAATCCGAAAATGTGAATTGTTACATTTACCACAAGCCATAATCTTGCGGGCTAGCCAACTCATTCGCTTTTTAGGATATGGCGAGTTGATTTACCATACAATTTTGGGCAAATTGCAAGCCATCAACGGATTTAATATATCTTTACCAAGAGCCGTTTGCTCCTGGATTAGCCAATCCTTTTATCGTTTAGACATGGCGGACTGATAACCACAAAATTTTTTGAAGTCAAGTGAAAAATTTTTAAAATTTTTGAGATTTTGGCCAAAAACGGGGGTACTAGATAGTAAAATGTGATAAAATTCGCTAGAATACCCCCCACACTTAGAATGAATATTTTCGTCAATATTCAAAGTCCCGGCTATTTTGCCGACTCTTTGAACGTAAAAGGGCAACATTACAGTCTAAATGTGGAAACACCATTTTGTTTTTTTCACTATATTGGTAACCACAGTAGGGGTAACTCCCCCACACTTAGGGTGAAAACCCTATAAGCATGCTACTGTTTTTGTTTACCGAGTCGCTAGCTTGACTTGACCCTGAATTCATTTGTCCTTGGGGAAGCATGATGTGGAAGAGATAATCTCCATCGGACTTTCATTCAAGATGTTTGGACAAACATTTGAAGCATGTGAAAGTTCCACACCGATGAGATATAATCCCGGCTTAAAATAGTATAAACTATAAGCGGTGATGCCGGGGTCAAAGATAATGTCTTCATTCCCGAAGGAGTGAAGAACAGGAGAGGTCACCCTGTAGGTGAAGAAGGGTAGAAAGATCTTGATGACAATCAAGATAAAGTCATCATCATCAGTAAGAGAATTCATAATTGGTGTATCATGAATCTCATCATTTAAGCTCATATGATCTAGACATATGGGTGGGAGGGTTGGGATTTTGATATCAATCAAATTCTCAAGGTTGAGAATATTTCCCTCCGGAACACAAAGATCATCTTTGTCTAGATCAAAGTAAAAGTTATCATACTCCGGTGGAGATATGATATGAGTGAGTTCACCGGAGAACTCCTCAAAGGTGAATGAATCATACTCGGGGAGAGAAATTTGAGAATGAGAAGTGGTACTGCCACTAATCTTCTCTCCTATATGATCAAAAGTAAAGTCTTCAAATTCCGGTATAAGATCATCAGACAGAATGTCACTATCCTTAATGAGGATAGGAGATGAAATAGGTTTCATATTGAAAGCCTGGATTTTAGAAATGAGAAGATCGACATTCAATAATGTTGCACGAAGTGCTTCATCCTTGACTTCAGTGTCAATCTCGACATTCTCTTCTTCTAAGCTAACTAGCTTAGAAGGTAATTATTTCATAAAAACGATGTCTCCACAAGATAACGAATCGTCATCAATAGAATCGGAGAACATCTCAACATGATCAGTCGGGAAGACAAGAGGAGGAGGAATATCACACATATGATAAGAATTCCCTGTGACTCTCTTGGGATTGGAACAAGGTCCTCAACACTAGACTTTATGAATTCGTACGATTCCTTATCAGGAACAGTGTCAAGATGCTCGTCCCCCATGTCCATAGAGTGAGTGGGAACCTCAGGTGTGATAAGAGTGGGTTGAGATGGAATCTCAACTGATGGAGTCTCATCTGATGAATCTTTATAAAATTGAAGAATATCAAGGATATCCTCATCATCACTGTCATCAGGAATGAAACGGAATCGAGAGCTAGATTTGGCTGCTTTTTCTTTTGCAATTGATTCCCTAATGGATCTTTCATAAGCATCTTGGGAATTTATTTTAGCAGCCTGTTCTTCAGCTAACAAATCTTCCATCGATTTTTGATTTGGATTATCTGGGGTATGTGTGATTCCTCTCAAATCTTTCACTAAATCCAAAAGATCAAGGAGAAGACTTTGAGGAATTGGCTGAGGTGGAGGTTCGTCATAATACGATGTGTCAAAATTGTTACAAGGATATGAATTCCCCGTTTGACAATCTGAGCTGAAGTGTGGACCTCCACAGTAATCACAACAGTAAAACTGATGTGGCTGTGGGTTGTACGTGCTATAGTCATAATCGTTATCAGGAAACTACTCATAGACAAGCGTGTTTCCCGATTGACAATCAGAACTTTAGTGTGAACCACCATAGTACTCACAACAGTAAAACTGCTGAGTCTCATGGTGTGGTAGCTGATGGAATAAATCAGTCATGTCATGGTAGGAATAGGGATCTTGGTTATAGACAGACCTGTTTCCTGACTCTACCATGCCACAACCGGGGCAATTACCACCATTATAAGAACTACCACACCACTGGCAAATCAGAAGGTGTGGATGAGACATAGAAAGAATCAAAAGGTTTGGGAGGGTAAGGAATGAAGAATCAAAGATATGAGAGGGTAAAGGTGAATATTTTTGGATTTTTGGAAAGACATTTTGTACAAATAAGAAAGAAAATGTTTTTGGGTTTTTGTGTTCGTTGAAAACTGATTTTAAAATGTTTTCGTGAACTGTTTTGTTTTTATATTAAAATAAGAAGATAATATGAACAAGGGTGGTAAATATACAATGGATGTATATCCCGATTCACTAATCAGAAAAACCATTTAAAATAGCGCGCACACCTCCCCGACAGCGGCGCCAAAATTGATTGAGGCAAAAGTAGTCAACTAAAGTCAACCACAGATGTGGTCAAGATAGTCAAACTCCTTAGGCTTAATGCTCCGCAGAATATAGTGTTTCCCCAGGTCGTTATGTCCCGACGAGGTGTGGATTGTATTCAAACGGGTTTGTGATCGGGTGAATTTGGACAGAAAGGGGTTTGTGATTGATTACACTACTGATTTGTACAATAAAATAGCTTCAATAAGCTATATTAACAAGGTTGGAAATGGAAAAACCAGAAACGTTTAAAACCTAAAACGCGTACGTTTAATTTAAATTTACGTAGACGTACGAAATAAAACGCGAGTTTTTAAGAAATAAAATACCTACGAATATGAAAATTATATTTTTACAATCCTAATGTTATAAGAGAATTTTTAGAAAATTAAAATTAATTTTTACACTATTTATATAATTATTATAAATTAATTACTAATTATTAATTACTTAACTAAATTTAATTAATTTAAATTATTAAAAATAACAAACTACTTAGAAAATTAAGAAAAATTTTACAAATCTAATTAACCATCACAGGAATCCTAAAAAATTATAAAAAGTTTTTTTTTTTATATATTTTTATACTATTTTACTAATTATTATATTAAATATTAATTAATTATTAATTAAACTTATTTAAATTATAAAAAATAGAAAATGAACAGTAAAAATTCTAGAAAAATTCCTAAAATTATATTATATTATATAAAGACTAGGAAAAATATAAAAACTAGGGTTTACTTAATAAAAACTAATTTTGCTATTTAATACTTAATATTAATTAATAATTAATAAAACTAATATTAAATCTAATAAATACTAAATGACAAAATAAAAATATAGAAAAATTACTGAAATTACTATAAGGTAAAAGGTAATTAATAAAAATATAAAAATGTAAATTTCTTAATAAAAATCTAAAAATGAAAATGAAAATTTTAATTACATTAAATAGAAACTATCACTTATTTTAAATTTGATTTTTCTGGATTTTTCTTTTACAAACCTATTTTATACCTAAAAACAAACAACTTTTATGAAAACAACTTTTTACATCTTAAAAATAAGCCAAATACAAGCAATAAGCTAGGGCAGTTGACTATTGTTGACCAAAATAAGAAATGAGCTCAATTGGACTTAAGTGGGACCCACAAGGGTAAAATCTGGTCTAAATAAGTTATTTGAACTTGACTAAGCTAGAAAAAGCAAGTAGGGTCCACAGAATAAGCTAAGAAAGCACAATAAGCAATTGGTTTGCTTATTAGAACACTGAAAATGGGACAAGGTTTAGGGGCTGATTCAGGTGGGGTCCACAAGGGTTGAGGTCAAGTAAATGGTTGAAATGGAGAGAGGGGTAGGAGGGGGGTTGAAAGGACCAAGGAGGGGGCATTGGGGCCCACAAGGGTGGCCAGAAAACACCACCAAAGGTGGTGGTTTGGCTGTGGTGCTGTTGCAGCAGGGGAATACCCTCCCCTGCAGCCTTGTTTGGACTAGTGTAACTTGTTCAGAAAAAATCACAAAAATACATAAGTTGTGGGATTCCAAAGTCAAGCTGGGAGACTACAAATGGTAAAAATTTCAAGGCCTGAACATGCACACAAAATTCAGAAAAATTCATGTAACTTTTGACTTTTCAGAAAACTAGAACTTTTGCCTTTTTGCTAAAACTACTTGTTTGACTTTTTTAGATTTTGAGCTTAATTTAATGACTGAAACTAAGATAATAAGCTGAAATAAAGTTGAATTAACACAAAACAATGACTTTTAAACTAACATGAAGGACTATGGATGCCAAATCCCACACAGTTAACTGTGTGGGTTAATTTTTTTTTTGAGATTTTGACTATTTGATAACTAAGACTAGTTTTAACCCTTGACTTAACCTAAAGCATCCTAATGCAATCTAATAGAACTAAGTTATCAACAAAATGACCACAAGACCACCTAGATAAAATCTAATCCAAATACCCCTTTATGCTGGGCTGTCAAGTGATTTTCAAAGCTAAAGACCAATTTTTACTATGAAACTAATTCAAAAACTTACAATATGATATACTAAGCTGAATTACACACAAACATGCCAATAACAACAACAAATACTCATAATTCATTATTATTCTAAATTGGCAGTGAGATCATAAAACTAAGCAACAATGAAATCCAATGCTCAAACATGTGATATTAGACCATAATCTAACTGTCATACACTAGATAAACATATAACACCACAAATAAACAAATAATAAGCTGAGCTACAGTACTTATGCAAGAATTTAAGAAATGCTTACAACTTGATCCTGTGAGATCGAACTGAAAACCAAGAAACATGGAATTTACACTAACCCTAACACCTCCCTGAGGTTCTAAAACCAAAAGCCATCCAAAATCAACTCTGCCCATTCTTCTTTCTTCATCTCTACCAATTTTTTTATTTTTCATTTAATTCTTTATTTATTTTCTAGTAAATTAGTAAAACTGCTTTTTATATTAATTTGAGCTTGTGGAAACTTGTAAAGGAGCTTAAGAAAGCTTATGACACAGTGACCAACCTCTTTTAAAAAACTGAATTTTGAAATGATACTTCTCATGAAAATGGCACAAATTGAATTCCACTAAATTAACTGAAACTGAAACTTAAAACAATTTTTGATTACACTGAGATACTTGAAATTACATTTTAAAGCTAAATTTTACACTATGAATTTGAGAGTACAAGAAAAATGATGAACTAGACTACTCTACTAACTACTGCTACACTAACTATATTTCTTCCTTTCTTTTTCTTGACTTACAAGACTTCCCCCAGCTTTCTCTTTCTTTCCCACATCAATTGTAGACCCTTGGATTTGTCAATTCAATCTCAGCCGTTTAAATGAAGTTGGCGCCAAAAATTGGTCAAGGTCAGTTGGGGCTTGCTTGGAGCAATTCATGGACATTAAATGGGTATTGGAACTTTGTGGAGGCTAAGGGGACATAGAGTGGTGTGTTATGCAGAGTTGGTGAAGGTGGGGGAGGGTACACAGTAACAGGTTCAAGTGGGGGTGAAGGAGGTGAGGTTTGACCTTGGTTTGACCGGGGGTTATTAAAACGGGGGTGTGATATATTAGTTTAGGAGTTGGGCCGTGGGTGATGATGGGCCAAGGGGAGTGGTGTGGACTGGACTTTGTGAAAGATATCAAATAATTATAACTTATATGGTTCTTGTGTTTAGATAGAATTAAAGAAGGAAGAAAAAAAATAGTATATGAGAGTTTAGAGAGAGGAAGAGAGTTGGGTGATTTCTAAAGAGAGAGAGAGTTGAGAGAAAATAGAAAATGTTAGATTGAAAGAAAAGCACCAACCCTCTCCACATGTGGAGAGGGGTATATATAGTTTTCTACAAATGTCCACACCCGGGCTGTGGATCAGGCATACAGTGGGTGAAGACCCGTCCTTCTTTCACGGTGTTACTAAAACTAATACTAATTTAACTAATAAACAAACTAACTACGAGCTAACTTAATGCTATTACAATCATTAGGTGACCGAGACTTTTACAGGAATATTTGTATTCCTAACAATCTCCCCCTAAGCGAGGTCACCTTTGAAATTAAGATCTTTGGTCTTTAAGCATTCTTTAGTCTTTGTAGCTCGTAGGATCTGATTCTTCACTTTTCAACACACTTTGTACTTCAAGCAAGCGAACTTGTGATTTGAATTCCTTTGAGATATGTGATCTTTGAGCTTCTTTTGAGATCATCAGCCAAAGTGAATCTCCAAGCTCATCCATAGTAGTATTGCCTTCATGTGATGTAGTGACTAAGGACCATCATGCTCACACCCTTCTTTATCTGGAGACGTTGCTTTAGAGTTGTAGATCAGGAGACTTTTTCATCAGAGTAGCGGAAACGTTGTTAGAAGTCTCTCAACATTTTGTTGTAGCAAGTCTCTCATCTTCATTGATAGTGTGGAGGATGTGTGAGCATGAGGTATGGATTGACCCGATTCAGCTGGAAACTGGAGCCATCAATGCCATCTTTATATGTGTCCCTGAAATAAAACAGTTAGAAATAAAGATAGAGAACGAACATGGCTTTGTCATTCGTTCTGCGAGGACAGACTACCCTCCGGTTTTGTGAAAACCGACCTGTGATCAGGTAGAGTCTCTTTTAAAGAAGACTCTCCTTGACAGGAATTTCCAGCTTGTAGTAATGAATTTTCCAAAGAATCCACTTTAGAGTCTTCATACTTAGCATGTTCTCATACCGGAACGTCTCAAAGCAGACAGCACGATAGAGTGAATCGGTGAATGAATATTCACGGATTGATGAGAAATAGATTTATAGAAATCATTCGTGTGTCCTATGATAAAAATTTTTGAGACACAACGAGAATTTTGTATTTAGAATGACATTTCCATCAAAAATACTTTTGTTTGAAAGATATTGTATACACTCAATGTGCTCGAAAGATTAGTTGGTGAGCACATTGAGAGGTTTTAGCAAAAGTATCCGTCAATCCATATCCTGGAACAAGTTTGATTCAATGTTGAATCGCACCATTGTTGCTTTCTAGTTGTCACTTGATCATTGATCCAAGATGGATCTCACATGTCACCTACCAAGAGCTTGAGTGATGTTCGCTCTAGAAGGATTTCCATCTTCATTGTGAATATTTTCATATCACTCGGATGTTCTGGCAATACCACAAGGATAATGCGTAGGACTCTAAATATTTTATCTTACTTTCCACATTGTGTGAAACAATAAGCATATTTGGAATGTGTCCTATCGAGATTTATGGATGATCTCATGGCTCTAGACTCAATAGTGCGTTTTGATCCGCTCCTGGAGACTGGGGAGGCGTCTCCTGTTTTAGGTATCAACATAGCTCGCAATGAGCGGTCGATACATTACTCAGGGTTCCCCGTGAGAATGAAACAAGCTCTTTTAAGAGAACTTGAGTGGTTGGGAAGTTTAGTGCAGCGCGTCACTGGGTCCATGACGTCTTGTCTTCAATACCGGTGTTACCTTAGTAACCGCCAGTAGATTATGAGTTGAACCCGGTTTCTGCCCTAAGGTTGAATATTTGGAGGGCTATTTCTTTTCACCCTTTCTCATTTCATTTCTTTTTCATTCTTCAACCCCTTTAGTGCTTACCGAGACTTCACCACTAGAACCTTGTTGGGTTTGTTCCAGTCCTAGCTCTATCTCAGTCCGCACTCTTCCCATTCTCACATTACTCCTTTTTATTTTTTATTATTATTTTTTTTTATTTATTATTTTTTTTTCAATCATTCCTAAGGACTTCTAATCTATCTATGGATTGTCCCTGGGAAGATCCTTCCGGTTCTGGTGGATCATGGGAATTCATACCTAGCCTTAACTAACCTTATAACTCTATGCATAAAGATAAATGGTCGGTCTTTGGTATAACTTCCACAAACGCCTTTTGCTCCCCCTCAATATGTGCATCGATATTCTCAAGTGTTTAGCACATATGCGGGAGCCTTTTATTGAGTCTTAAAGATCACATTTGATTATCAGATTTCATATTTAAATCACATTCTCTCCCCCGATCAAAAATATCAAATCTTTCAAGATTTTTTGATCTCAATTGATTTAAATAATTTAGAAAACTTTTGGGAGAGAAATGCGGTTAATTTTTAATGTTTTCTGATAAAAGGAACTTTTTCTTGCTCCCCCTCAAACTGTGAGGGAGGTTGTTATGTGCCAGATTTGAAGAGTTTGCAAAAGATTCGAAGTTTTAACAAAAACTTTTTGAAAATTTACTCATTCTGACACATAACCATCACAAATCGTATTGTTGTTTTTGTATTGTACAAAGTGTGGGGAGTTTTGATGATACATAAAATTTTGAGAAATTCAGTCTCCCCCTCAATCAATGACGGATGTTAAAACTAAAATATTTTCATAAAGTATTAAAGTCATTGATTGAGTAAAAAAAATATTTTTATCAAAATTTTGAGTTCAGTTTGATTTTCAATCAAAATTTCATGGTACCACCAAGTTTTGCACAAACACTTTCTGGAAAAATCATAGAAGAGAAAGTATTTGGTGATAAAAAGAAGATTTCTCTTCTTTATCAAGAAATAATGCACTGAAACGTACATTAGATCGAGGGTGCATGAATATAAAGTAATTCACGCTCGGATGAACGGCACCCTTTGCTAGGAACAACCGTCTTTATAGCGACGTGTTTTCCTCATTTTGAAAACCGGGTTGCTATCTGAAGTAATAGCAAGCCATATTTTTAAGTCTGGGTTGTAGCCTGAAATGACTACAAGCCATATTTTTAAGTCCGGGTTGTAGCCTGAAATGACTACAAGCAATTTTTTTTTTTTTTTTTTAAGTCCGGGTTGTAGCCTGAAATGACTACAAGCCATATTTTTAAGTCCGGGTTACAGCCTGAAATGACTGTAAGCCATCTAGGCATGTTTTGAAAAAACCTTTTGAACTTCTGTTCGAACTTCATTTAAAGACCCGTGTCATTATTGAATGACATTTCTAGGACCGTAAATGTTATCGATGCCAGAAGACATGCCTAAAAAAAAACTGTTTTTTTGGTATTTTCTAATTTTCTGATTTTTTATGGGTTTTTGTAGGTTTTATATATCTATATACATTTAGGTATAATATATGTACAAAGGATACAATTAAGTTTAAGAAGATGTTGACATGAATACCGAAATGAGGATTTCGTTCGGCTTGTTGTAGAAACGTGTAGTCGACATCTCTTAAACATTCACTACCAAAGCATTCGAGGCTCGTGAATAATAATCGTCTGAACTTGTGCCTTCTCAGTGTGATGCTTTGGTAGCTTCCCCCCAAACCGACAATCATCTTCATGAGACCACTTCCCCCTGACAGTTGAAATGATGCAAAAAGTCTCATTGAATGACGCTCGAGAACCCCGAAGAAAACAATAACACCGAAGTAACAAGGTGAACCACGGATCATCTCTGCGGTAATTAATCCCGGAATGTATGATGAAGTCCGATCACATGACCCTGTTGTACGTCCCCGATGTTCACATTACTTTTTCGGTTTGGAGCAGTTGTCTATTCAGGGGAGTTGAGATATCAACATCTTCATTTCATCAAATGCTTTCCAGTTATCTTACACATACCAACTCAATCCATATTGTATGCATGTATCCAACACAAGAAGAAATGATGACACCAAAGTAACAGGTTGAAGCACTGATCATCTCTGCGGATATCACCTCCGGAATATATGATTAAGCCCGATCATGTGAACCTGTTGCGCATCCTTGATGTACACAAATCTCTCCCTTGATGGTTGCGATCTCATCGGAATCAGCATAACATTGTGTACATGAAGCATTAACTAGAAGCACTTTACCATAAATCGTATCAACTCATATGAAGATGTCGATAAGCAATATAATCTCACTCTCCAATTGTTCTTCTCATATTTCTTCCCACTGAAAGCTGAAGTAATACATACCACAAGTGTCAAGAGAACACTTCCCCCAAATAGTTGGAATGATACACCAAACGCCACAAGTTAATACACTGATATTCTCTGCGGTTATGACATATGTCTTCCCGGCATAACTTCAATTAAGAAGAAGTATTATGTTCATCACGTGTACTCGTTATGCATTCGGATGCATGCCTTCCCCCTTGCTGGTTTTGATACATCAGAATCAGCAACAACTTTTAAGCACATCTACTTGAAATAATGAGAAGAACCAAATAAGCTAAAATATATCTGGCGAGAATCAACTGCTATAGAAATGCTCACTAATTGGGTTAATCCTCCCTCCCAATTAGTAAGCCCATAAGTGTACTTGCTCCCTCCCAAACTGACGACCCGTTTGATATAACCTTGATGCTTGTTGAAGAAGTATCTTTCAATTCTGCCCAAGATGTCTTAAGTCTCTTAACATGTCATCCACAACTTAAAGTGGATCATAGACTGATAATCTGTAGCTTCTTCACGGGTTTGTTTGGGGAATGTTATTTCGACATTTTCAACTCACATAGAATGCTTCCAGTTCTTTGATAAAAGCCCCGATGTACACATTCTTCTCCCTCCATGATGATGAAGATCACTCGGAATCATCATAACTATGTGTACATAAACATATCAACTGGAAGCAACATACAAATCACTACCCCATGAGTAGATGTCGATAACAATTCTCTTCAACAATTCTCTACAGATCAACCCCTAATTAAACCTCTTTTCACTTCCACTGGCTAATGGTAAATGACCACGTATGGAGAAAACCCGATATACCAAACTTGAAACTGAAGTAGAGTTTCCCGCACTTGTGTCTTAAGCTTGCACTAATGTTGGAAGAACGGTGTAGAGAATTTATGCTCCAAGCAAATCTCTAAGTACTCACTACTCAACCAAAGTATGAGACATTACCACCTCTTGCGATTATCCACAACGACATCGGCGTGTGACATTGAGTAATACAACGTAACTCATTAAAGTGATAGTTAACCAGCTCTTCAACCATCCACCTCGACTGCTGGTAACTAGATAAACCAAGTCTTCAACTAAGATCTTAAGCACGAGCAAGTTATTGTTGAAAGTCATTCATCCATCCAACCCCGACTTCAAGATAAACTAAGATCACACCTTTGTAAGAGTCAACTTCAATCTCAAATACGTGATACCCAATCAACTCCGCAGTCACATTTAGTCATCCTTACTTAGTGGAACATTAGGTGTTGGAGGAGAGGAGAGTCATTTCACGCATCAATCAACATGTATTTTATTCACACTTCTCCCTCTCAAATATAGCATATGAGGATGCGATTTTTGATTGAACAAGTGAATAAAATACATGTAGTTTATTCACACTTCTCCCCCTCAAAAATTGCATAAGAGGATGATCCACTGTCCACACTTTTCCCCCTCAAAAATTGCATTAGAAGATGCCATTTTTGAACGTGTGAATAATAGCGAATACAATCTGATGAAGGTAATCCACATGATGACTGAACAAGCGTGGAACAAATATGAGGTTTGTTGATGAGAATGGTCAGAAGCAAGAACATTTCACTTCTTCAAAAGATAAAGCGCACTCAAGCATACACTTTTCTTTTCTTTGATGAACGGGGCCTGAAGTGATGTCAGCAGACGCCATAATGATGACATTGAGGAACGAGGCTTGAACTGAATTGTTCAAACGTCATAATGATGAAGAGCGAGGCCTGAACTGATGTGAACAGACGTCATAATCGTTGAAGAACGAGGCCTAAACTGAAGTATTCAGACGTCATAATCGTTGAAGAACGAGGCCTGAACTGAAGTATTCAGACGTCATTATGCACATACATCAACATCGACATTCCAGAACTCTTGAAGCTGGAGAAATGATTGCTTTAGGCCTCCAGACTTTGAGTTTTCTCATATGGTGAATGATTGATGTACCTGCGACTGAGTAAGGACTACCTGCACTAACATCACAAACTTGATAGCATATATATGGGTTAGTGACAACAGTATCCAGACCCTTAGGGGTTTCATGGTCAACCATGCCATTATCATCAGTGAGTAGCTTTCCGGTAGGAACCCACTTAAGTCCAACGTGCTTGAAAACTCTACCGGTTGGAACCCACTTATGGCAAGTTCTAGGATTACTCAACTTCTTATGCATAGTGGAAGGTTTATCAATATTCCTAGACTCCAATGATTTAGGAGTTGGTATCCACCTAGGAGAAGTTTTCGGTTTGTTTTGCTTCACATGCATTGTAGATGACTTACAATAAACCCTAGACTTGGCAGGTTGAACCTTAGCATTGTTCCTCAATACACTAGGAGGCATCCTATAAGGTTGTGAACCTAATATACCATCCTTTTGAAGTAGGGCCCGTTTCCTAGCCTTTTCTAGATCATAGTCCTTTTGAACCTTAATGCCTGGTTTCGTCACTATTTTGGAACTATACCTAGAGGAGCTGGGAGCAGTAGCAACTACATGTTGAGGTTTCGTAGAGCTAGAATCATCAGACTTAGGCAAATAATGTGGAGTGACAGGTTTTGTCACAACTTGTTCCGCATCAACTTGGGAGGCAAACCGTGTTTTTGAAAATTTTGTTCGTTCGGATCTAAACGCAGTCGGTTGTCTAATAACCGATTGGTTCCTAATTGATGGTAACACATGTTTCCCCAAGATTGATGGTTTTGCAAACATAGTGTTCACACTATTCCCAGTTGCTTTTCTTAGCTCATTTTTCAATGCTGTAACAGTGAAACCCATTATCTGAAATTGAGCTTTGAATTCATCATTTTTTGCAATCAAAGAGGTTATCTGTTCTAAAGCCTTACTTTTAGTATCTTTGATAGATTCACACAATTCATTACACTGATGTTTCAAACTCTCATTTTTCACAAGTAAATTAGCCACATTTTGTTCCAATTCAATAACAGTGCAGTCATGTTTAGCTTTGACTTCATTACACATATCACACAACTTAGTAATACGTTTTTTCAGGTTTTTGATTGTCAAGTTCTTTGTTTCTAGCTGAGCTTTCAAATCATTAATCATAAAGAATTCACGGAAATCAGGAAGTTCCGGATCTTTACACGGTTGGTTAATCTGAAGACTTTCTTCCTTTTGTTGCATTGCAATTTCAAGAGAAATACAATGTTTTTCAAGCTGTAAAAATCTTTTTGAAAGTTCATTAAAAACTTCTTTATCAACCATATCATTTGATTTAAAAGCATCAGCCGTCAACATAGAACTTAACAATTCATCACGTTCAGCATCCTGATCACTTTCTCCCCCTTTATGACTCATATTTGTTGAATTAGACGTGGTATTGCTATCAGTCTTTTCCAACAAATTTGTGTCATAATTGAGTTTGATTTGATCAGTATGCTGTCGTTCATTAGAGAGCACACTTTGTTGAACAGTTATAGGTACCTCAGCACATGACATTTGTTCATTAACCGGTCTAAGATCTGCATCCATGCCATGGGTGACTGGAGTCACTGAACTGCTGGTAGTGTCAAGCTTATCAGTCTCTGATCCTTTGCGTATCGTGACAACTGCCCCAACATCCAAAGCTTTACCCGAGTCATTAATACCATCACATGATTGCACCAAAGTTGCCTTCACTTTGTCGTCATTCAAATGTCTGTGCTGTGCTCTTTCCTCAATGAACGCCTTAACATCACCCATGAGTTGGATGAGTGTATCTCTGAACGTGTCAACCTCAATTCCCGTGTGATCCGCAAAGCACTTTTTCGTCATCTCACTGTAATGGTCATACTCCAGAGTGAATTTCGAATCACAGAACACTTGGAGTTGTTTGTGGATCACACAAAGGGCAGCCATGGATTCCATTTTGAAAGAGTTTCCTTGGTCAAGTTGTTGTTGTAGTTGATCTAAGTTGAGAATCATTGTGTCAGTGAAATCCTCAACATCTTGACCAAAGAGTGTTGCAAATGCACGTTCGAATCCCATCTTGAATCCAGTTCCCTCTAAAAGTACCGAGAGGTGTGAATGAAGTTGTCGAAAGCATTCTATGCAGCTTTTCTCTGCGTTATTGAACACTTTTTGTGACTGGAGAAACTCTTCCTCTTGAGAATCCGAGCATGAAGATTCCATATTAGCAATATTAGAATCAAACACCTTTATTTGTTGTACACTGTTGGAAGATATAGACATTTTGTGATCGTTCACGGGATTTTACAATTCTATGATTTAAACCGAGAAATAGATACTTTCGCGGGATTTTACAAAATCAAGAAAAAACCGTGGTAAAGAAGGATTGTTGATGACGCGAAGAAGGATGAGGTCATGTAGAAAATAAAGGAGTGAGATTGAGTCTTCAAATGAGTCTATGTAAGTCGCTTACGCTTTCACAATAACTAGCACAAAAGATATATCCACACGAACCCAAATAATCTCAACCCCGGATTCTTGAATCTTAATAAAAACCGTGAACAAAGTTATTTCAACAATTTAGCTCCAACGAGTATAAATGAACCCGAAATGCAAATTGATTATACAAGTTAGTAAACAAACTTTCGTCCCATGACTAACACAAGTATTCGTTCCTTGTTATGAAATTTAATGCCCAAGTTTAATCAAACGTTGCCCTTTTTGTCCTTAGCTCGAAACCACGCAGTCCAACAGTACCAGATTCACCAAAAATTGAAAGCCCAAGTGCATTCATTCAAGCCCAAATCCAGTTCAATGCAATTTACCCTAACCTGCTGTTATAAACCACTAACAATCCCCACAACCATAAATTTTTACCTCTAATCTAACCTTAACAAAAACAAGCGCAGTCACAAAATCCTCCCAAACAGACGCAAAAACAAACATGATCGTCCCTTGTGATAAGTTAATCCCAATCAAAGCCACTTTTCATGCGAAGAACAAAGAAGATTTACAATCACGATCCTTTAAAGGTCACGGGTAGGTTTAATCTTTTTCCTTTTCTGTTTATGTAAACCGAAGGCACAGGTGGAATGAACCACAGTTGGTTAGTTCTTGTCTTGATAATTTCGGATATAAAACAAGAAGTTAGACTTCTAATATAGATCGATGATGATTCAATCTCTTTGGTTTCGTTTGTGGACGAATCATAGAACATATACACAAGAGATGACTGAGATCTTGATATCCTTTACTTGCTATTATTTTCATTTTAAACCGAATGAAAGAAGAATGAAACTATTATGTTTTGTTCTTTCTTTGAGAGATTCGGATATTATCAAGTGACGAAAATCTTCTTGTGGTTGAGTTCATAAATCTTTTGAAACTCAAGTGAGATTAACTAAGATTCTGGTAATTATTTTCATTATCTTGTTTGGTGGAAGTTTTCAATTATTTGTGATTTGTTGCTAGTGGGACTGCTGATGAAATCGAGAATATGATATGGGATTAGGAATAGATTTGGATTAGTTGACTTTTGTATGTTTTTGGTTATGAATCTGGTAACCGCAACAAAAAGAACGAGGTAATCGCAAAACCGGAAACCGCAAGGACAAAATAGTTAACTGCAAATAAATGAACTGAGGTAGACGCTAGATTAGTAGAGAGGTAACCGCAAACATATGAAGTCTGGTAAACGCAAATAATGGACTGATGTTAAACGCAACAATGGACCACAATTCACTTAGTTATATTGTCCATTTACAGAAAAAAGATAAACGCAGCCACAACAAAACAAACCAGTCCCAATCTAGTTATATGTCCTTTTCCCAAAACAATACTTAAACACTAGAAATAAACAAGCAAACCAGCCACTAACCGCTAGCAAGAACCAACTTTAACTGTGAAATAAGAAAAAACCAAGTACTAATCTTAGCTCATATATAATTTTTAATCATTAAAGTACAAGGATATGACGAATTAACCCTCACACAAAGTCACACAAAGGTATTTTCAATGAATACAATTTGAACCAAACAAGAAGCCACAAAAAACCACACTAAAATTAGAGTATTCCAAGCCCCAAAGATGAAACCTTGGCTCTTGATACCAATTGAAAGATATCAAATAATTATAACTTATATGGTTCTTGTGTTTAGATAGAATTAAAGAAGGAAGAAAAAAAATAGTATATGAGAGTTTAGAGAGAGGAAGAGAGTTGGGTGATTTCTAAAGAGAGAGAGAGTTGAGAGAAAATAGAAAATGTTAGATTGAAAGAAAAGCACCAACCCTCTCCACATGTGGAGAGGGGTATATATAGTTTTCTACAAACGCCCACACCCGGGCTGTGGATCAGGCATACAGTGGGTGAAGACCCGTCCTTCTTCCACGGTGTTACTAAAACTAATACTAATTTAACTAATAAACAAACTAACTACGAGCTAACTTAATGCTATTACAATCATTAGGTGACCGAGACTTTTACAGGAATATTTGTATTCCTGACACTTTGGTTTAGGGTGGGTTTGTTTGGAATGGGTAATAACAAAGGAGTCCGTTTGGTTTATTCATTCACAAGGACCATAAGTGTAATTCTTGAAAACTGAAGGGCCTGAATTGGCAAGTTTCCAATTTTATCTAAAGTGTATAAATTGCTAAATGTGAATAGTACAAGGTCCATAAATATAAATTTCCATTTTTTTAATGTCCAGGGACTATTTTTGTAATTTTCCAAACTGCAGGGACTAAAGTTGCCATTTTTGAAACTTGACTTTCAAATGACTAATTTTTGACAACTTGTGAATCCCCAAAGATCATATTTGACTTTTTCTCCAAAATTGAACTCCTAGGGGCCAAAACTGGCAAAATCTGAAAGTACAGATACTAAACTTGTAATTTCCAAAACTTTTGAGATTTTTCACCAAAGGACTAACTATGACAACTTATGATTTTAAAAGGACCTTTGGTGACTTTTCTTTTAAAATATGTGCTCAAGGACTATTTTTGCCAAATTTTGAAAGTTGAGGGACTGAAACTGCCAATTATGCAAACTTTGTACGTTTTTTTATCTGTTTTTACTCATTTTGCATCTAAAACATATAAAACACAATTTTGAAATATTTTCAGTATTTTGATGCATTTTTGAGTGTTTTTGTATGTTTTGCAGTTCAGATTTGACCAAAAATGATGTTTGAGCACTCATCATGGATCCCGGGGTCTACTCTTGACGGGTTCTCTTTGTTGACAGGTCTACTCAGGGCTCAAGAAGACGAAGAACGGCCCAGGGAGAGTCGTTGGATCAAGCCCGCGCCAGATTATTTATCAACAAGATGGCGCCATCCGTGAGACCTGACTACGACAACTTTCGTGCTCTCACATCACCGGAAAGCAATCATCGAGTTCAAAATCCGGTAACTTTAAAACTTTGTATTTTTTTGGGTTGCATTTTAAAACCCGGCTGATGCGGTATTCATGCGTTAAGATATGTTATCTTTTAAATATTCATAAGATTTTATGTAAATTTGTTAACTTGGTAAACACGATTTTATCTATAGTCGCACTAAGTCCACATGATCGGACCTACTTTATCTTTTCGTCGAGAATTAATTCGCGCACATAATGTTTTTACGGTAGGTATGCTTGTTTGCACGTTTGAACAACGCAGTCACGATGAATCTACCTGCGTTAGGCCGTGCGTTCGGACATCTTCGCATATTAGCTACGAACATGCACCACGATGCTAGTCAATCGCCATGAGCGCACTGGACAAAACCCGTGGTCATGTTATGTTCATCTGCGATCATCCTCACACGTTCAGGTCTATGTGGTCACGATACATCCATCTGCGTCTGTGCGTGCTATTGAAACTATTAGTCGCGGTCACGGTCATGGTGCGATTGAAACAACAATTCATTATTTATGTAGTTTGTAAAACCTCACGATAGGTGTAATTCGCACTACTACTTCTCTTATGTGTTAATTTCACATGCTATGTGCTATATATTGCTTCACGCCAATCTTTTACTTCATTAGGTTTTATATGTTGCGATTCGCGGCATGTACTTTTAATATTTGCATTAAGTGTTTTTCAGGATTTGAATAACTAAGTTTAATGCTCCTACAAGAGTAGCACCACCAAACTTGGGGGGCTACCAGGGTATATAATACCATTGTTTCTGTACGCGTCACTCAGGGGAGACGTCCTATGTCTCGATTGTAAAGACGGATGTAATGTTCGCACCTCCTTGTCGCGCACAACGCGCACCTTTGCCACAGAAGCATGTCTTCTGTCGCACCATGCTGCATCGCTACTGGTACAAAAGGTACGCCCTTACCCAAGATGCATCATACGAGATCCACCTTCACCATTGTGAGACTTTTACAATCGCAATGTCAGTGTTACCCCAACTATAGAACTACGTGTTCTTCTTACGGGGTCTTTACTGTCACACAGTGGCGGGAAACAATGCATATGCGCATCCCTCCCCGTCATGTAAGAACGGGTGTTACTCAGGTTACCGCGGACGCGCCTACAAGGTCGCAGATTCGGATATAGTCTAATGGGCTAAACAGGACTGCGCCATGGACAACCAGTGCGCATTGTCGCATTTAGGCTGAACCGTATAGTCCGTCCCATGTGCACACCTGAGTTGCGCACACATGGGCCATGCCGTCATGGTTGATTGGGCCTACGTGGCCATGAACAGAACTTAAGTCTAGCATAATATAGCCATGCACTATGTCACACTAGACTTGGGGGGCTTGTGGACGTATAGTCTGGACTGGGCCAGGAATGGGCCAGGCCCGGCAGACAGCGGCTCACTCTACGCCTAAACCCTATTCCATGCCCTATAAATATATGGCTGGGATTCCCTTCTTGGGGACACAACACAACGGGTTACTCTAAACCTAACTCTTGTATGCTATATCACATCAATACTAACTTGACCGTCGGAGGTAGATCCCGGGGCTACGGCCTCGGATCCACACTTGACGGGTTCTCTTTGTTGACAGGTCTACTCAGGGTTCAAGAAGATGAAGAACAGCCCAGGGAGAGTCGTTGGATCCAGCCCGCACCAGATTATGTATCAACACATATTATCTTGTACGAAACAATTAATGTTTGTTTGTCTTTCTCATGTGCATCTTAGTATGGGTTAATTTGCCACTTAGCTTCCACTTCAATTCCATGGCTCAGTACCATTAGTTTTATTTATACTCATACTCGTTGAGTATAATTTATACTCATATTCTCATGGCTCAGTACCAATATTCCCATGGTTTTTTTTATTTGAGTATAATTTATACTCATACTCTCGTTGATTGCAAAGTCAAGAAAAGGGGTGATCACTGATTAGTGATGATACCAAGCATGCGCCTAAGATATTCTTATTAATATATATGAAAGTGAAGTTGTCACCGGCTTGTATCAACTATTAAGTTGTCAGTGGCTTGTATAACAAGGTTTGTTACTATAGTATATTACTAATTAAAAAGCTGTTGTTTGAATTTCTAGTATCACCCGATAACCCGAATCACCCGACCCGACAAAACCCGACCCGATTACCACCCGAACCCGATTCCTTATCGGGTCGGGTTGCGGGTGAGTTTTTAAAAATCAAAACCCGACTCAACCCGACCCGATAACCCGACCCGATAACACCCCTAGTCTTGACCTGGGTATTTTAGAGATGGGTTTACTGGGTCTTAGCTATTTTCAGTCAATCATTATCCACCATGCCCCTGTCCAAATTTAGCATTGGGCTTACCCAAACATTGTGATGCATGTCTCATCACTTTTCTTCTTCAAGATGAGATATATGGGCTTCAAGTGTATAGAAATGGAGAATGGTTTGGTGTTCAACCCATTCCTAATGCTTTTGTTGTTATCCTTTGTCATCAAGCACAGGTATTAGCTATAACTAATTGCATACCATAGTATTAAATTGCAGTTGATAATTTATTGTTTCAATGAATCCATTTGTGAAGTTTTATACATTCTTATCAACTTATAATCACTTTCAATCCATTTGACATTTCGAGACTGGTATCTTCTTGTATCTTCTTAGTTAATTCTACTAGACTTAGGATCAAATGAGAAGAAATCTTAAAATGAGAAGGATGAAAAATAATTATTACCACACACTAGGGATGCATCGACTTGAATTAGATTCATCCATAATCTTTTAGATGCACCCTAATATATTTTCTAGTTAAAAATTAGATGCATATACATATATTAGATGCATTTTAGCAAGTTAGACAAATCCTATGTATTTTTTGTCATCTATCGGCCAAACTTATTGCAAGTACTACTTTGCATCGATTTTGCTTTAAAATCACTTTCGAAACTAATTGGGATGCATCTAAATGACTAGAGATGCATCTAATTCAAGTAGATGCATCTCAAATATGTTGTTATAGTTATTTCTCATTCTTCTCATTATAAGATTTATTCTCAATACATCCCAACCCAATTCTACCATCTTAACTCATTTGATCTAGTAAATATATTCCTTTATGAAAAAAGCACCTCCCAAAGATAACATTGTGACTTAGATCGACCCATTTATATGTAAATTGGTCGAAACTACCACCTTTAAGGCTATATCGGTCAAAATGCTTGATGAGAAAATCAATCTAGACATTATTACATGTGATGGTCATGTCAATTAATTATAGCAAGTCATTTTGGTAACTGTAACTGGATAATTAATGTTATCGGCTAAATGTGATTATTTGTGTAAAGTAACTGGATAAAGGCTATTAGCATAAGTCTGAAAACAAATACCACAATATGCATATCTAGAATTTCAATCCATGTTTGTGCATATATGAGATATAGGTAAGTTTGTACAATAATTTGATTTTGTATAATAAACATTGCGTTTGATGAAGTTAGATTATATATTCCTTTTTTTTAGAAGAAAGCCTCGTTCTATTTGTTACCGACATTTTTCTTGACTGCAATGTAGGTTGTTAGTTACGGGAAGCTGATAAGTCCAGAGCATAGAGTGATAACAAACTCAAAAAATCATCGAACATCAATTGTCTACTCTATTAATCCGAAACCTGACACCATCATTGAACCTGCTAAAGCTCTTATCAACAAATCAAATTATCCGCTCTATCATGCATTTCAGTTTAAAGAATTTCTTAAAGCATATGAAGTGAAGAAAGATTACAACGAAGGAGCGTTAGAGGATTTTAAGATCAAAGTGTGAAAGAGAACAAAGTTATTTGTGTTTTTGTATTGCATTGTTGTAACACTTTCAATCTAATATGTTTGATTTGCAGTAGGCATTATTTAGATAACTCTTTCCAACACACATTCGTTTTTTATATAAATTTGACATAGTTTTAGATATTTTAATCACTTTAAGATGTATTGTATTTTGTTTTAACACAGAGAAACAAGGGAACATGACCGGTCATGTTCATACAAACTTGAGAGATCCCAATCTTTAATTTATTACTTCTAACTTTTTGCCACGGTGACACAAGTTAGGAAAAATCTAGTTTTTTAGGCTTCTTAGACGAATAATAATTCACTTGTGTACATATTTCTCTTTGTTTCTATGTATATTATCCATATTTACAAGATTTGTTACATCTCTTGTACAAAAAATTATATGGAGTATATGCTAATAGTCATTGTATGTTTTTGTGACACATCGATCAGGTTCCCACTCTAGCTATGAGTTAACTATTTCAGAGCTCTACCATTTTTTTTCCTCCCAACATCCTTAATTTAGTCGGGTCTAGCTAGCTTTTCTCTGACCTGGAAGGTAGCTAACTCCTTGCTCTTACGAGCTACTTACGCTAACTCAAGCAGGTACCGAGTGTTTTCATACTGTTACTAGCTTTTAACCCGTGTGTATTGTAAAAAGGTATTTATCATATATGATTTTTTGCTATGACGACATGGAAAATTTTGTTATCACACTACACAACATGGGTTATGGATCGGTTATGTCAATGTGAACGTAGTACATTTGATTATTGTGTTTTTCATTTGTCTTCTTTCCTTCAGCTCATCATGTGTATGCTTCATATGCATCTTTAACATGACAAAAAGTTGATTATTTTTTGTTCATTATATACATATCGTCCTTCAACTCACATGCACTGTTTCAATTCATTGGCTAGTAAAAAGAATCACGACATGCACTTTTGAAATCGAATTGTCTATTCCTCGTAGTTGTCAGTTTGTCACTATTCACCAACCTTGAATTCTTTACAAAAATTTGCTATTATAATTAGCTTATGACATATGATCACATATTTTAATATAGTTAGTTATGGTAATGTACGATGTATGAACGTGGGGTTTACATAAAATATTCGCGTGACACATGTGTATTGACACTGAAAAATTGGTCACTGTTGACTTATTTACGATTAATAATTCCAGTCAGATGTATACTAACAAGGATTTGGATGCCCACACATTGTCGCGTGGACATTGTATCGTCAAACCTTAAGGTTTCATGTTGGTGTGAAAAGCTCAGATACAATTCCAGCTTAAATACATACATAACTTCAAAGTTTAGAGTTATCATTCTATTACAAAAGATTAGGAAGTTAGTCTACTGTCACAAATACATACAAAACTAAAAAAGCTACAAAGCTTAGTGTTGAAATGACAAACTTCTAACTCTAAACTAGAAGGACCTTTTTTGCTAATCCTCAAAGTTATTATAGCCGTGATATAAGTTGTGATACAAAGAGTCAAGAGAAGCTAAGATGGAGGGCTAAAGTGTAACATGAGCATATATAAGCTCATTATCTGATCTAGGGTTTCATAACTTGTATTCGACCTCTCTTGTATTCTCTCTGGTTTTACACACACACACACCATATTAGTCTTGTGAGTCTTGATATCTCTTTGATATCTGCTTGTGTTTGTATTGAAGGATCAATCTCTTTATTTGATCCTGTATAGTCTGAGTATTGAGTGATTTTGTAGTGAGGTTGATTGGTGTCTTCCTAGAACAGATCAATCATTGTCTTTGTAATCTATTTGGTAAGCACCCGTTTTGGGGACTTATCTGCCTTAGCTTTTATTAATAAAAGATACACCAAGGAGTGGTTGGCTAGGTGTAAAAGAATGTTGTTGTGTGTTCTTTACCATTTTTACATGGTATCGGAGAGCACAGTTATCTGATTTGGTGGTTTTGAGATTCTAAGTTTTCTAGGGTTTTGAAGTTTTTTTTTGGGGTTTTCCAATTAAAGGTTTTATTGGTTAATTGAGGCTGTTGTCTTAACGACCGTGGTTGCTTTAGTCTGTTCGGGCTATATCTGGTGATTCTTGTGGGATTCTTGATTAGGGTTTTTTGAAACCCTAATTTAGAATTTGTGGGATTTTTCCCTGGTGATTGTTCGAAGTTGTTGGGCCTTTTCTTGGTTACAATAACACTAGACTAAGTGAATCTAGTGTTATTGCGATGGTTCTTCTGTTGTTATTGCTCTGTAAGTTGTTTCTTCTTCTTTAAGACAACATTTATTCAGTTTAGAAGGTGTAAATGGGGTGGTTAACATCTTGACCTGCCAACGTGATTGGTACGGATACCTGCTCTGGCTACCCCAGTCTTCTGGCTAGTATCTGGTTATTCTTGGGTGTGAGTGTAGTTTCTTTACTATATTTTCTATATTGTTTAGTCTTGTACGTTGTGTCTAAGTCAAAAGAGGATAGGATTTGGGCAGTCTTGAAAGTTGGTTGTGATTGGTAGTAGTTTTCTGGTCTGTTTAGTTATTAGTTGTTATCTGTTGATTAGTTGTTTTTATTGTTTGATTGTTCTGTTTCAATTTGTTTTAGTATTTGTTATCTGTGTTGGTTGTTTCTTCTGTTATATATGTTATTTGATTCTTTTGATTGTTTGTTGCTTTATCTGGTATTATGGCTGCTGGTGAGGCTAGTGGTAGTGGAACACAGGTTTTAATCAATAATCTAGATGTTGGTAATTCTCTTCATATTCAAACTAATGATAATAGTGGTACTGCATTAATTCCTTTTAAACTTATTGGGACTGGAAATTATAGAATTTGGTATGGTCCTATGAAATTGGCTTTACAAGCTAGGAACAAATATAGTTTTGTTTATGGTACTTGTTTGAAAGAGTCTTTTGTTACTAGTGATGTCCTATCTGCCCAATAGGATAGGTGTAATGCCATTGTTTTAACTTGGATTATGAATTCTGTGTCTCAGGATGTTTATATGGGATTAGTTTACTCAGAAAATGTTGCATCTGTTTGGAAAGAATTAAAGGAAACTTATGACAAAGTTGATGGGTCTGTGATATATAATTTGTTACAAAAGATTAATTCTGTGAAACAAGGTGGTAGTTCTGTTGCAGATTATTATCATAGACTTAACTCTTTGTGGAGAGAATTTGATGCTTTGGCTAAGTTGCCTAAATGTACATGTGAGGCTAAATGTTCTTGTGATGCTAGTAAGGAGTTAAGTTTGCATCAGCAATTGATGAAGCTGATGCAGTTTCTCATGGGCCTTGATGATTGTTATCAGCCTATGAGAAATGCTTTGTTGAGCAGGTATTCTCTCCCTGAGGTCAAAGATGCATATGCCACTGTTTCTAGAGAGGAATCCCATAGAGGGATTCTTGAGACTTCTAGTGTTTCTGAGTCTAAAGTTAATGCTACTTCTTTTGCTGCTAAATCATTTGACAATAATAGAAGGGTGTTTAATAATAATAACAATACTAGAAATTCTAGTTCAGGTTGTAATAATAACAATAGGGGTCCTAATCCTAATCTAAATTGTAAAAACTGTGGTAAGATTGGACATACTATTGAAAGATGTTATGAGATCATTGGTTTTCCATCTGGTTTTGCTAAAACAATAATCCTGTTAAACAGAATGTTTTTAAATAAAATTATAATGCTAATGTTGATGTTAAGGATGATAAATCATCATCTGCTAGTACTTCTTCTGGTTTTACATCTGAGCAGATGAAGAAACTCTTGTCTTTGATTAGTGATAATTCTTCTGGGAGCATACATGCTAACATGGCAGGTAGGGCTTCTTTCTATAATCACAATGTCTGGTTTAACATGAATATTTCTAGATATTTCTTTACCAACTCTAGTATGATTGTTGATACTGTTTCTTTGGGTTGGATTATCGATTCTGGTGCTAACCAGCATCTTACTGTGTCTACTGTTGGTATGTTTAATGTTGCTAACATATCTAGTCTTAAATAATGGCACTTTAGCTATTATAAGTCGCATAGGGAACTTAAAACTTACCAATAATGTTGTTTTATATGATGTTTTGGTTGTGCCTGGTTATTGTGTTAGTCTTTTGTCTGTTAATAAGCTGATAAGAGATAGTAAAATGTCTGTTGGTTTTGATGAGGACAAATGTTATATTCAAGACTTGAAAAGGGAGACAATCTTGGGACTGGTAGTCAGTGTGATGGTCTTTATCTGTTTGATATGCAACCTGTCAAAACTGTGAGTAAAAGCAATTTTGTTATATCTTATAATGTGTCTAAGATAATGTGGCATAACAGACTGGGTCATCCTGCTGATCTAGTCTTATCTGGGCTTCAAACGGATCTTGGTTTTACCAAGAATACTTCTGTGCCTATTTGTGAAGTCTGTCATAGGGTAAAAAAGACAAGGGAACCTTTTCCCTTGTCTGATCATAAGTCTGTGAGTTTAGGTGAACTTGTTCATCTTGATTTATGGGGCCCATATAGAGTAACTAGCAGAGAAGGATATAGATACTTCTTAACTGTTGTTGATGACTTTTCTAGGGTTGTATGGGTTTACTTGGTTAAGACTAAGGATGAAGTGTTTGGTATATTTGCTTCTTTTATAAATATGGTTCTTAATTAGTTTAATGTGAAAATTAAAACTGTTAGGTCATATAATGGAACAGAATTTGTGAATAATAAAATGAGTAATTTGTTTTCTGATCTTGGTATAATACACCAAACATCTTGTGCTCATACCCTTCAGCAAAATGGGATTGCTGAAAGGAAACATAGACACCTTCTTAATGTAGTGATGCAGGATTTCTAACCATGTCTTAATATTTATAAAGTCTCGTTTTTACCCTAGGTCTACCTTATGCACTAACGGACAGAGAATCCGGTCGTGTGTAGGCAAGTATTGGTAACTCCGAGGTCGTCCCAAGAGCTATGTGGTGCGGATTATATCTAAGTCTAATGTCACTAAATAAAACTAACTTCAAAGTAGAAACAATTAATTAATTGAAATGAAATGAAAGTAAATAAACAAAAGCAAATAAATGTGAGGTTGTGAGCATTAATAGAGAAATGTGCTAACCTAATTACTCCTCCTATATCGCTTACAATCATGTTTTCTATTAAACTAATCTTATGCTTTAGGTGGGGCGGACATATCTCACTAGGTTCATATGGTCAATTTCCTTAGCCTGTCCCCCGAATCCTGCCGGGAACCACAGGCACTACCCCATGCTATTAAGTCGACGTACGATAGACGGGTTTGAGTCATTATGTGCCACTACATGCTAGACTTATCTTTTATGGCCCGTTGTCACGATCATAGGCCATACTTTAACTAGTTAAGTTCCTCCACCCCGGAAAGTGGTCCTATGGTCAATTTGCTCACAAGGTCCATGGTTAGTTGTCATCCCAACCATATCCTCGCAACCCAACTACATCGGGATCCTATGGTCAATTCCTCCAGCATACAAGGTATGTTCTAAACTACTGCAATTAAAGGGTCACAAGATAAACTAAGCATGTACCCACTTAAAAGCATTAAGAAAAGTACGAAAACATAATCAAAGCAATAAAGGATTCATAATTAGTGTTGGGAATTATACTAACAGTTACCACGGCTAGTGAAGATGTTACAGCTGCAGAAGATTGTACTTGCAGTGGAAACTCATTACCACTGCAAGAACATATATTACCACTGCTTATTAGATAACTGTTAGAAAACGCGTCTAGATAAATATAGAATAGATCTTGTGTATATCTTATTCTATTAGCATTATACTTATCTTGTAGAAGAGGACTCCTTGTGCTATAAAAGGAGATCCTAGGTTAAAGGTTTTATAGTCAGTTGTCATATACGTTTCTAGAGCTTCAAGGTGTAACCCTAGTGATATCAAGATCACTCGTATTATTATCATTAATAATATTGGAGCTAATATTTTGTTTACATACATTGTTCTTATTCATATACAACTGTCTTACTCACAATCAAACTTCTAAGTGTTACTAAGTAGATTCCGCATACTTAGTGATATAATTCAAAGTATCAATCTAACACAAGTTCAAGGTGTTTAGATCCATCAAGTGGTATCAGAGCCAGGCTTTGATACTTTGATTTAGAAGACTCAAGTTCACTCAGAAAAATCAATGGAGACAGAAACCAGTAACTCAAACATTGCTGCTAAGCTTCCAAAGCTTAAGTTGAATGACATTGAGATGTGGAGGCTAATGATAGAACAATTCTTTATGGTCCAAGACTACACACTCTGGGAGATCATTATGGTTGGAAATTCTTTCAAACCAAGTTCTACTTCAGAGATGATTGGTGGCAAGGAAGTAATTAAGGTCAACACTGGACCTGTTACTAATGATGAAAGACTTTAGTTGAAGAATGATCTCAAGGCCAGAGGTTTGTTGCTGATGACACTTCCCAGAGACCAAGTTCTAGCATTCAGCAAGTACAAGACTGCAAAGACTCTTTTTGATGAGATCTGTGAAGTTTTTGGTGGTAATGATTCCACCAAGAAGACTCAAAAGACCTTGCTGAAGCAGACTTATGAAAACTTTGGTTCATCAAGTAATGAATCTCTTGATAGCATCTTCACAAGGCTACAAAAGATTGTTACTCAACTCACTGTTTTTGGAATTGAGGTGGAAAAGGAAGACCTCAATCTAAAGTTCTTAAGAAGCTTACCCTCTGAGTTTGGAACCAATGTTGTTGTGTGGGAAGATAAGCCAGAGTTGGAGACCATGAAACTTAATGACTTGTACAATAACTTCAAGGTTATTGAACAAAGATTGAAGAAAGCTAGCAAAATAAGCTCAAGTTCAGGAAGTGTAGCACTCATATCATCATCTCTTGATGATAGTTCAGATGAAGAAAGTGATAGATATGATGACAGTGCTAACATTGTTGTTTCCACTGGTAGTGGACGTGTTTCCACTGGTAGCTCAAAGAGACAGATTGCAGGGCTTAGTGATACTACTTTTTATGCCTTTATATCAAGTCAAGTGGGTGGTTCAATCCTCAATCATGAGGATCTGGATCAAATTGATGAAGATGATATGGAGGAGATGGACATTAAATGGCAAGTGACATTACTAAGCTTAAGGACAAAGAAGTTTTGGAAAAAGACTGGAAGAAAGATCAACATCAGTGGCAATGAAACAGTAGGTTTTGAAAAAAAGAAGGTGGAGTGCTACAATTGTCATAAGAAGGGGCACTTTGCCAGGGAGTGTAGGAAGCCAAGGAAGTCTGACAACAGGTCAACTTGGTACAAGCAGGACAAGAAGAAGGAACCTACTACTGATGAGCCAAAGGGGCTATTGGCCATTGATGGAGTGAGCTTTGATTGGAGCTTTATGACTAAGGAAGAGGAAGATGATTCAGAGTCTGCAATGGTTGCTACAGAGCTTGCACTAATGGCTTTTTCTGACTCTGAGGTACAAACTGATAATGCTTGTTCTAAATCTTGTAAGGCCTTAAAAGAGTATGAGAAACTTAAAGCACAATTTAATGAGCAACACATAGAGTTAACTAATACTAATTATAACTTAGCAAATCATAAAAGAGGCCTAGGAGTTTTAGAAACTCAATTAGAGCATTATAGGGCAAATGAATCTAAGTTCAATGATGATATTGCAGTATTAAGAAGAGACTTAGATTATCAGGTTGCTGTTAATAAGGTTCTTAGAGAAGAACTAGAAAAGGTTAAAGTGGCGAGTGAGAATATAATGATAACTAAGCAAACACTGGATCATCAATCCAAGTGTATTGATAAAATTTGGGAAGCCCAAGTTGTGAGCAAAGCCAAATCAGGACTTGGATAGAAAACAGTTCCACCACCTCTAAGAGGTGTTCCATCACCTCCTGGCATTGACTTAGCTCACACAGGTTTAGAAGAATTCCAGGAACCACCTATGACCTATGGACCAAAGTTTGTTAAACCAGTTGAAATTGAAAAGGTTCAGGTTGAGGTTGATGTATTTGATAGTGCTAGTGACTCATCTCTTAAAGATGATAATTTGAATGTTGAGTCTAAGCCTAGTGTTCCTGAGAATGTTAAAGTGGAGATTAAAAGAAGTATTCCTGATGTAGTCAAAGAGAAGCCTAGGTCACAACCTAATTTCACTAGGACCACTACTAAATATGCAGAGATGTACAGAAGTAGATCACCAACTCCTAGAGGCAATATGAGGAGTTGGAATCATGTTAAATCTAGGCAATTTGGTAGTGACTTTGTGTTCAATAGCAAACCCTGTCATATATGTGGTAGCTTTAACCATTTGGCTTATAGCTGTACCTACCACTTGGGAAGAAGGGAAGTGTTTGGGAATACAAGGGTGAATGGACAAAATGCTAATAACTTAACTCACCCAAATCCACTTAGCAAGATGATTCCCAGGTCTGTTTTGCTTCATTCTGGCATTAAATCAATTTCCACTGCTAGAAATAAAAACAGAATTTACCCTAAGTCCCTTGTTACTACTTTTGTTAAATCTACTCAAACAAGGAAAAAGACAAATTTTGAAAAGAAAGTTAACAATAATCAGAATGGGTACCTAAAGTTCCAAAATCAGCAGTTTCCACTGCTAAGCCAGCAGTTACCACTGCAAGGCCAAAGGTTACCACTGGTGGGTCTATTAACAAGAAAAGGGTAAATATGGGAAATGCTGTTAAGGCCTCAGCACGTTGGGAATGGAAACCAAAAGGAAACATTACCTCAAAGAATCCCAATGGTGTATCAATGACCTTTGATAGATATAATTATATTGATACACGAGGCAGATCCAAGTCATTTGTGGCTTGGGTCCCCAAAAGGAACTAATTCCTTTATTTTGTGTGCAGGGACATTCAAAGACTACTAATGATCAAGGATACTCAGACAGTGGATGTTCCAGGCACATGACTGGCAATAAGTCCTATCTTTCAGACTTTCAACCTTATCATGGACAATTTGTCAGCTTTGGAGGAGGAATTGGTGGCAAAGTTTCTGGCAAAGGAACAATCAAGGCTGGAAACATTGATTTTGAAGATGTGCAGTATGTGAAAGAACTTAAGTACAACCTCTTTAGTGTGTCAACGAAGTGTAACAAGAAGCATAGAGTTCTATTCACAGAAGATGAATGCTATATCTTATCTAAGGATTATAAGCTTCCTGATGAAAGTGACATTTTGCTTAAAATCCCTAGAAAAGGAAATTTGTATAGCAATGACATGCAGAACATAGTGGCTAATAATGATGTTACTTGCTTGCTTGCTAAAGCCACTTTGGATGAATCAATGCTTTGGCATAGAAGACTTGGTCATGTTAACTTCAAGGTCATCAACAAGATTGTGAAAGATGGACTTGTCAGAGGCCTACCAGAGAAAAGATTTGAAAATGACCAAACTTGTGTTGCCTGTCTCAAAGGAAAGCAACACAGAGCTTCATGCAAGACAAAGGCATTCAATTCAATCAATCATCCACTCTTTATGCTGCATATGGACTTGTTTGGTCCTACCTCTGTGAGCAGCATCAATTTGAAGAAGTATTGTCTAGTTGTGACTGATGATTTCAGTAGATTCACATGGGTTTTCTTTTTGAGTACCAAGGATGAAACCACATGCATTCGTAAGACATTCATCACTCAAGTTGAAAATCAATTTGAAAAGAAAATCAAGATCATCAGGTGTGACAATGGGACAGAGTTCAAGAATAAAGTTATGGATGATTTCTGCAGAGACAAAGGTATTAAAAGAGAATTTAGTGTTGCAAGAACTCCTCAACAAAATGGAGTTGCAGAAAGAAGAAACAGAACACTAATTGAGGCCGCTAGAACCATGTTAGCTAATTCCAAGCTTCCAGTGACTTTTTGGGCTGAAGCAGTTAACACTGCTTGCTACATTCAGAACAGAGTTTTAGTAGTCAAAACAAAGAACAAGACACCTTATGAGTTGTTCAGTGGAAGACCTCCTACTTTGGAGTTTATGAGGCCATTTGGGTGTCATGTTACTATTCTCAATACCATTGATCATCTGGGTAAATTTGAAGAAAAGTCAAATGAAGGCTTCTTTGTTGGATACTCTATGGTTAGCAAGGCTTTTAGAGTATACAATTTAAGAACAAAGAAGATTGAAGAGAACTTGCATGTTCAGTTCCTTGAAAATAGAGCAAACATGGCAGGTTCAGGACCAGATTGGCTATTTGATCTTGAAACATTATCAAATACAATGAATTATATACCTCTCACTTCAAACACTAGAGACAAAGATCTTGAAGATTCAGAAGAATTCATTGATGAAAATGAAGCTTGCAAAGATGATGAAGATCAAATTGTTATGCCACTTTGGGACTTTGTTGATAATTCTGAAAAGCCAAGTGATGCAGATGGTGTGAATAAAGATATTCCTACTACCAGTGGTAACTCAATTCCCACTGCTACACCAGAAGTTTCCACTGTCAGCCCAAATGTGGAACATATTTATCAGGAATCACCAAGTGATGATGTAGAGATCTCAAACATGCCTACAACATATGATATTCCTAGCACATCACAGTCTTCAATTCACAAAGTGCATCCACTTGATAATGTTATTAGTGAACTTCAATCAAGTGTGAAGACTAGAAGACAGACAAAGAAAGATGATATTCATGGGTTCATAAGTGAAGTGTATGAGTCCAAGAAACATAGCAAGAAGAATGAGTGTTTGTTTTTCTGTTTTCTCTCACAGGTGGAGCCTAAGAATGTGTATATGGCTCTAGGAGAATCTAGCTGGGTTAAAGCTATGCAAGATGAGTTGCTGCAGTTTAAACTTCAAAAGGTTTGGGTTCTTTATGATTTGCCTGATGGTATGAAGGTCATTGGTACTAAATGGGTTTTCAGAAACAAGAAAGATGAAAGAGGTATTGTAATCAGGAACAAAGCCAGATTGGTTGCTCAAGGATACACTCAAGAGGAGGGTATTGATTATGAAGAAGTGTTTGCTCCTGTTGCAAGGATTGAGGCTATTAGATTGCTTTTAGCCTATGCATCATTTATGGGCTTTACAGTCTATCAAATGGATGTTAAGAGTGCCTTTCTGTATGGAACTATTGATGAGGAGGTGTATGTCTCTCAACCTCCAGGCTTTGAAGATCCTCAACACCCAAATAAAGTTTACAAAGTGGTTAAGGCTCTTTATGGCTTACATCAGGCTCCAAGGAAGTGGTATGAAACCTTAGCTAATTATTTGTTGAATAATGGGTTTCATAGAGGCAAGATTGATCAAACTTTGTTCATCAAGAAAGACAAGGGTGATATTTTACTTGTGCAAGTATATGTTGATGATGTTATCTTTGGGTCTACTAAACAAGAGATGTGCAAAGAGTTTGAGAAGCTGATGAAGGATGAATTTCAAATGAGTTCTATGGGAGAACTTACATTCTTTTTGGGGCTGCAAGTACAACATAGTAAGGAAGGCATATTTATCAGTCAAGACAAATATGTGGCTGAGATCATTAGGAAGTTCAAGTTTACTGATGCAAAACCTTCAAATACCCCTGCTGACAAGACCACTCACTTATTGTTGAAGAAAGCTAGTGGTGCTAATGTTGATGTTCACACTTACAGATCTATGATTGGTTCTTTGATGTATCTTACTTCATCAAGGCCAGACATTATGTTTGCTGTATGTGCTTGTGCAAGATTTCAAGTGACTCCAAAGACATCACATATGACAGCAGTGGAAAAGATTTTTAGATACTTGAAGACTTATCCTAATCTAGGATTGTGGTATCCAAGAGATTCTCCAATGGAATTGATCACATACTCAGATAGTGATTATGCTGGTGCAAGTTTGGATAGAAGATCAACTACTGGAGGATGTCAATTTCTTGGATGTAGATTGGTGTCATGGCAGTGCAAGAAGCAAACTATGGTTACTACTTCAACCACTGAAGCAGAATATGTTGCAGCTGCTAGTTGTTGTGCTCAGATCCTTTGGCTTCAGAATCAATTATTGGATTATGGGTACAATTTCATGAACACCATTATCTATATAGACAATAGTAGTACCATATGCATTATTAAAAATCCTGTGCAACACACTAAAACTAAACATATTGAAATTAGACATCACTTCATTAGAGATTGTTTTGAGAAAAAGCTTATTAATATTGTCAAAATTCATACTGATGACAATTATGCTGATTTATTAACAAAAGGGCTTGATGTGGGTAGGTTTCAATACTTGGTAACAGGTATTGGAATGCTAAATCCATAAAACCTTGATGTCTAATACTTTTCAGTGTTGCAGGATAGTTTTAGGTACTAATATTGTTTGTATTGTATGGTTTTCTACTAATTTGTATGCAGAGTTATCAAGAGCACAGTGGTAATTAACATACAACGGTGGAAAGATTGGTGATAATAGAAAGAACAAAAGTGTGCTTTTATTGATCATTAAGAAGAGTACATCACAACCATCAACAAAACATTGTCACCATTACAGAAAACCATCACATAAGACATGCACCTACAACCTAACACCTACTTCATAGGTTTCTTTCCTTTTCCCTCATACTGATGCTTGCCCTTGGAAATTTTCTTTCTCTTGTCATCAAAAGAGAGTTGTTTTCTTGGACAAGCAAGTCGCAGAACTTGCTTGGGAGGTCTTGGTGCTTGATTAGGCTTGTCAATAGCTGGCCACTTCATGTTGTTTATTGCAGTCTTCAATGCTGTGGTAAGGGCCTTTGGAAGCTCCTTGGAAAGATCAAAGATTGGATCATTATCATTATCAGATGAAGAGCTTGAATAAAACTCTAAAGATGGAGCAGGATCAGCTGATATCTTCTTATTGGGCTTCATGCTTGAAGATGTAGCAGTTGCAGCACTTGGTGGAAAATATCCACTCCATCCAGCAGAAAGTTCTTCAGAGTCTGAGTAGTAACTGATTTCCTCATCTGAAGAGTCATCAGAGGAGATGTAGATTAATGGAAACCAACTCATGATGATGTTTAGGGTTTGTGTTATTGAAGAAGATTGTTGATGAAAGGTAAAAGATGTTGAGCCCCCTTTTATATGCAAAGTCAAGGTCGAATTATAATTAATGAAGAATATTTACTCTTACCTGTTTTGGTAGGTTGGAGGAGTAAATTTGGTTATCATCGGGTTGACTTTTGGAAGATATTTTTGTGAATAGTAACTTGGTTAAAAAGTTACTTTGGGTTAATTATTATGGGTTAAGTTGAAAGTTACTTTGATTTGCAGCATACAACCCATATTATTGGAGTCATTGGAGTTATAAGGTGTGTATCATAGACACACAACAAATGGTTATTGATTCACCATGTCTAATCCACATAAGAATCAGCTAGTCCAGAGCAAACGGCTACTGGTAAAGACTTATCAAATCCGTTTATGGTTGATAGTTTACCAAAAACTAGGTTATCAACTCACCATACATCCAAGTGATCAAGAGTTGGCTAGTCCATAGCAAACGGCTCATGGTAAAGACATATCAAATCCGTTGATAGCTGGTAGTTTGCTAAAAACTATGATAAGAGCAGCAAATTCTAATGTTTTATTTACCACTGCTCTTTGATATGTTGTGAAAATTTTACCACTGCTAGTTCATTAGTTACCACTACAAGAGTAATTTTTCCACTGATGAACTAGTCGTTACAACTGTTGTGTCAGTAATCTATTTTTTACTAGCCGTTGTAAAAATAATCGTCTTTACATATTAATAGGGTAAAATATTTTATGAATTATCTACTTACTTATTTTAAATTATTCTTTTTCCAAAGATAATTCTTTCTAAAGATAATTCACATTGCGCAACCTCCTCAAACCCTATTAGTATAAATTGATCATCATACGGCTTGCTTTTTATCTTGATTACTAACACTTTTATTCTCTCTTTTCACAAATATCATGGCAATTCTAAGATTTGTCGAGGAGCACAACCAAGTGGCCTACTTACAAAAGTCAAACGAGAAGAGTGGCCCTGTTTTCCATCAGATTGTGGATTTTCTAAACACTACGCATATAAGGTATGCCTTAACTATTAATCCCACAATCTATGTCTCTCATATCAAACAGTTCTGGAACACTGTGGAGTCCGTAACTCTTGAACAGGGAGACACACAAGAATCTATGGATGCTCTAAGAGCCACAGTTGATGGGGTAACTATTGATGTTACTGAGTCATCCTTGAGGAGAATTCTCCAATTGGATGATCTCAATGGTATCATCGAATTACCTAATTCAGAAATTTTCACTAATATTGCTTTAATGGGGTATGATACATCTGAACAAAAAGTTACTTTCAGAAAAGGATGTTTTTGTCCCCATTGGAGATTTTTAATTCACACTCTTCTACATTGCCTAAGTCCTAAGAAAACATCTTATGAACAATTTGCATCAACCATGGCTTATCCTTTGGTTTGTTTGGCAACTGATAGGACTTTCAATTTTTCAAAGTTTATTTTCAATATTATGAAAGGCAATGTAAAGAGTCAATATAAATTTTTGATGTATCCAAGGTTTGTGCAAGCAGTGTTAAATGAATTTCAACTGCGACCTCACAATAGAATTTATGAACCTTCCAGCCTAAAGCCAAAAGTTTTTCAAAACATGTGTAAGGCTTCAGATCTTTGGAATGGGGAGGTTCATCAACTTTTTCCTCAAATGCTTGCTAAAATTGCTCAAGTACAGGGTGAAGATGCAACCATCCCAGTTGTATCCCATAACACACCCAATATTGTTGTTCCACAAATTCACCATACCCCTGCTGTAACTCACACTTATGAGAGAAGGTCTAAACAGCCAACTTCTCTCATCTCAACATTGCATATTGCTGAGCTTTTTGGTTTAGGAACAAGCAGTGGTGGTTCAAGGCTTAATCCTAGTCCAGCTAGGGAAGAGCCTGAATCAATGCCTCATGATTCACCTCTCCCAGCAGGTTACACAGTTGGAAGTGATGAAGGCAGTGTGCAACAAACTGAATTGATGGACATTTGTACCAAATTAGTCAAGCAGGTTCAAACTCTGATGAAAGATCTGGCACAGACCAAAGAACAACATGCCACAGAGCTGAATAAATTGAAGGCTGAGATTCAAAGATTGCAGAATGAAGTTGAGAATCTCAAGAAGCAAAGACCTCAAGTTGTGTTATCTTCATCATCTTCACCTCAGGATGAGTTTTCTGCAAGTTCTACTAAAGTTTTGGGAGATTCTTCCAAACAGGGGAGGAAAATAGATGCAGAGCTTAAGGGAAGGAGTAAAAATTTTGAAAAAGACTTTGCTGAGCTCAATGATTCTGATAATGCTCAAGCAAAAGATGATGTTGCTGAGACTGAGGGGAGGAAATTGGATTTTGAAGATATGGATGTTGATGCTGGTTTTAACTTTGATGATATAGTTGGAACTGCTCAACCAATTTTCACTGAAGCAGAACAAGTTCCCACTGATCAACCTATTACCACTGCAAGAGAAAAAGTTACCACTGATACTCAAGAAATTACCACTGCAGAGGAAGAGGCTGCCAGAATAAGATCAGTTAAAGGAAAGGCTATTGTAATTGCTTCAGATCAAAAGACAAGAAAGATTTCTAAGTATGAACAAGCTCAGATTGACTTTGATGCAAGATTAGCAGAGCAACAAAAAGCTGAAGAGAATGAAAGAAAGAGAAAGCTTGAAGAAGATGAAGTTGCTAGTTTTATGGAAGCAAAGAGGTTGGGTAAACTTGAAGCTGTTATGGCAGAACCTATTTCAAGTATCTCACCAACTGTCATACATGAGAAACCTCCATTATTCACTTATGTGCCTACAGAAGAAGAGATTGAATATTTGATTAGCAGTGATCAAATAATCAGGAAGAAGGCCATTGAACTTATTGCAAATACAACCTTAAATGAAGAACAAAGGTCTGCTCAACTTAAAGATTTCATTCAAATGAAGAATCAGCAGGCTCTTGATGAAATCATTGGGGATGTTAGAAAAGGTCAAAAGAAGCCAAGAAAGCTTACAAAGGCATAGATTATTGATGAGATGAAGAATTTTTGTTGCCATGTTGGAAACATGAAGATGGCTCAATTCAAAGGAATGTCACATGAACAGGTTGAAGGTATTTACTATAGAATCAAAAGACAAGATAGTAAATTCATTCCAATGGATCAAGAACCAATAGTTATGAAGACAAAAAGGACTGGAGTGAGTCTTGAATCAAAAGATGCAAAGAAGTTGAAGACTCAGAAATCATCTCAAGCAACAGAGGGTCCTAGCAAGTTGACTGAAGAGCAAGTTACAAACATGTTGTTCATAGAGATTGATGTACTTAACATTGAACCTCTACAAGCAAAATATCCAGTTGTTAGTTGGGAGATCTTTTCTGATAGTTTTGGTGTTGCTTGGAAGATCATCAGAACTGGAAGTGTCACAAACATTTGCAGAGACTTTGAAGATATTGTTAGATGTTGTGATAGAGAAGATTTGGATACTTTGTGGAGAATTGTTCAAGATCAGTTTAAGAAGGATGGACTTGTTGATGTCAAAGCTAAGGAGTTATGGGTTCACTTCAGAAGATTATATGAACCTGACCCAAGTGATAGGTATTGGAGATTTGAAGCTCATGGTACAAGAACTTTGTGGAAATTCTAAGATTCAAGTTCTGTGCATCATATTTCTACTCAAGATGGAGTTGATATTTTTATGCTGGCTGAGAAAGAATATCCATTGAGAGCTGGAGTATTGACAGTGATGTTGACAGAGAAGCTTAGATGCTGGGAAAGAACTGAAGTCATAGATGATTTGATACAAAGGATTTATGATCAAAGTGTGAGTGCTGATAAAGAGTTATTAAGAAGAAGATAAGTGTTTGGAAGAATTCCCATATCCTCATATTTACTGAATACTTGAAGAAACTTATTGATTTATGTATTAATCATAAGTTAGGGGAGGATTGTTGGGAATTTTACTAACAGTTACCACGGCTAGTGAAGATGTTACAACTGCAGAAGATTGTACTTGCAGTGGAAACTCATTACCACTACAAGAACATATATTACCACTGCTTATTAGATAACTGTTAGGAAACGCATCTAGATAAATATAGAATAGATCTTGTGTATATCTTATTCTATTAGCATTATACTTATCTTGTAGAAGAGGACTCCTTGTGCTATAAAAGGAGATCCTAGGTTAAAGGTTTTATAGTCAGTTGTCATATACGTTTCTAGAGCTTCAAGGTGTAACCCTAGTGATATCAAGATCACTCGTATTATTATCATTAATAATATTGGAGCTAATAATTTGTTTACATACATTGTTATTATTCATATACAACTGTCTTACTCACAATCAAACTTCTAAGTGTTACTAAGTAGATTCCGCATACTTAGTGATATAATTCAAAGTATCAATCTAACACAAGTTCAAGGTGTTTAGATCCATCAATTAGGCTAGCACAAGAGGTGCTTAGCCGATCATATTCAATGGAACACTCGAAATAATGTTTATACAAGCCATGAATTTGAAATGTAAAATTAAATATGAAATGCTAAAACTTGTGGTGATTGAGGCGTGATTTCTCCCTTGGAAACGCTCCGTATGCTGCTGTAGAAGGGCCTTCTGAATGCTCCAGTGATCTCTGACTTTGTGTGTGAGAAAGTTGTGTGTCAAATGATCGAAATTTGGGCTGTATTTATAGGCTCGATCAGAGCTACGACATAACTGAGAAATGTGTTACGCCGTAGCTAGTGTAATCTTATCCAGATGTGAAAGTTATGGTGTAGTTGATGAAATGTTACGCCGTAACTCCAATATTAGGGTTTCTTCTATGTCGTAGTCTTCAAGTGTTTTACGTCGTAGCTACAATCTAGGACCTTGGATTACTCTCGTACATGTTGTTATGTGGTAGTTTCCAAGTATTGTTACGCCGTAGCCTTCCATTCGAAATATTCTTTGAAGACTTGGAAATGTTACGGCGTAGACCAAAGATTTGATTACGCCATAACTCTTGGTCCGAGTTGACTTTGGTCTTCTTATTGGAATTCATAGCTACGGCGTAGTTGGGAGATGATGTTACGCCGTAGCTTCTTCCAGCATACTAAGATTTGTCTATTTTTGCACGTTCTTTCCAAATTCCTTGTCTCTTTAGCTCCTATGCCCATTAGTAACCTGGATACAAAATATAAAGAAATCAAAGTATATATCCATAGTATAAGTAGAATAAATGAGCATAATAGGGGAAAATTGATACTTAAATATCAGGATTATTTGACGTCATCATGTAGCCAGAAGTCTTATGTTTAAGGGGGAATTCCTTTAAAGTTCTGGTCTGATTATGTTCTAACTGATGTTTATCTTATAAACAGGCTGCCATCATCTGTGTTAAAAGGAAACTGTCCTTTTGAGTTAGTTCATAATAGAAAACCTAATCTTTCCCATTTGAGGTCATTTGGTTGTCTATTTTTGCAACAATTTTAAACAATCATGATAAAATGTCTTTTAGGTCTAAAAAGTGTATTTTAATTGGTTATTCAATTGTGAAAAAAGCTTACAAACTTTTAAGCTTGGATACTAGAAATGTGTTTTTTGCTAGAGATGTAAAATTTTATGAAAATGTGTTTCCTTTGTAAATGAAAACTTGTGATTCTGCTGATGCTCAAAAGGCAAGGGAAGCAGATCACTTGAACTTTTTTGATAATCTGTGGTCTCAATGTCCCAATGATGAAGGGGGAGATTCACCTATTGTGGATGGCAGTGAGTCGCCTTCTAGAGATGCAACATATACTATTACAGATACTATACATTTGCATCAAGAAGGGTGGCAATCTGCAACCAATCATGGTGACCAAAACTAGTCTGAGGGCAATCTGTTTCAAAATGAAACTGATCCAACTCATTCTATAAATGTTATAGATGATGTGCAGACATCTGTATTAAGAAGGTCTAATAGGGAGTCTAGAACTCTTGTGAGGTTCAATGATTATGTGTTAAGTGCTAAAGTTAGGTATGGTATTGAAAAATATGTGAATTATGGTAGGTTGAGTGATTTTAATAAATGTTTTGCTTCTACTTTAAATAAATCTATTGAACCTACTAGTTATGAGGAAGCTGTTAAGGATCCTAACTGGTCTAATGCTATGAATAATTAGATTGAAGCATTAAATAGAAATAATACTTGGACTAAATGTGCTTTACCTGTCGGTAGATATGCCATAGGATATAAATGGATATGGAAAATTAAATACAAGTCAACTAGTGAAATTGATAGATATAAGGCTAGACTGGTTGCTAAGGGTTTCAATCAAAGAGAAGGCTTTCATTATGATGAAACTTTTAGTCCAGTGGTTAAAATGATTACTATCAGATGCTTGATAAGCATTGCTGTTAATACGAATTGGCCTTTATATCCGTTAGATGTCAATAACGCATTTCTGTATGGTGACTTGGATGAAGATGTGTATACGGTATTGCCTAAAGGTTTTAATGGTGGTGATGATACCAAAGTTTGCAAACTTAATAAGTCTCTTTATGGGCTTAAGCGAGGTCCAAGATAGTGGAATGCTAAACTTACCACCTCCTTGATTAAGCATGGCTTTGTCCAAAGTAAGTTTGATTTTTCTTTATACATTAAGCAAAAAGGTTCTATATTTGTTGATTTGTTGGTGTATGTGTATTATTATAACTGGGAATAATGAAAGTACTATTTAGAGTTGTTACACGAGTATTGTTTGTTAGCTGCTAATGATAAATGATAAAGGTGTGTTAATGAAAGTACTATTTTCTTTGCATTGAAGTGTTAAAAAATGATAAAGGTGTGTGTATATCTCAAAGAAAGTACTATTTAGAGTTGTTACATGAGTATTGTTTGTTAGCTGCTAAACCTGTTGATACACCTTTGCCTGAAAATACTATTTTGAGCTGTGTTGAGACTGATAAAGACAAGGTTTTGAAGAATATAACTAATTATCAAAAGCTTATTGCTAAAACTGATATATTTGACTAATACTAGACTTGATATTAGTTATGTTGTTCATTATTTAAGTCAACATATGCATAGGCCTTTACAGTCTGATCTTAAGGTTGCCTTAAGAGTATTAAAATACTTAAAAGGCTCTGCTGGTTCTGGTTTACAATTCAATAAAGAGTCTAATCTTAAGCTCAAGGCTTATGCTGATGCTGATTGGGCAAAATGTCCTAATACCAGAAAGTCTATTACTGGATTTTGTGTGCTTCTTGGTAATTCTCTTATTTCTAGGAAAAGTAAAAAAAAGCTACTTTTTTTAAAAGTTCAGCTGAGGCTGAACATAGAAGCCTTGCTTCTGCTACTTGTGAAGTTATTTGGTTGGGAAATTTATTGGATAGTCTTGGTCTTAAAGGTTTGCTGCTTGTAGATGTGTTTTGTGATAACAATGATGCAATTCAGATTGCAGCCAATCCTTCATGAAAAAATAAACATTTTGAATTGGATGTTCACTTGGTTAGAGAGAAGTGTCTGCAGGGGTTATCAAAACTATTAAAATTCATACAGACTTGCAGATTGCTGATCTCTTTACTAAGTGTCTTGGACAAAGACAACATAGTTTGTTTTGCAATAGTCTTGGTATGTTTGATATGTTTGCAGGATCTAAAAATGGTGCAAGTAGTAGCAGGCAAGTTGAAGATGAGGTTAGAGTTCAGATTGAAGACTTATCAGTTTGAAGAGGCATGTTGAAATGACACACTTCTAAGTCTAAACTAGAAGGAACTTTGTTGCTAATCCACAAAGTTATTATAGCTGTGATATAAGTTGTGATACAAAGAGTTAAGAGAAGCTAAGATGGAGGGCTAAAGTGTAACATGAGCTTATATAAGCTCACTATCTGATCTAGGGTTTCATAACTTGTATTCTGCCTCTCTTGTATTCTTTCTGGTTTTACACACACACACACACACCCCATATTAGTCTTGTGAGTCTTGATATATCTTTGATATCTGCTTGTGTTTGTATTGAAGGATTAATCTCTTTGTTTGATCCTTTATAGTCTGAGTGTTGAGTGATTCTGTAGTGAGGTTGATTGGTGTCTTCCTAGAAAAGATCAATCCTTGTCTTTGTAATCTGTTTGGTAAGCACCCGTTTTGGGGACTTATATGCCTTAGCTTTTATTAATAAAAGATACACCAAGGGGTGATTAGCTGGGTGTAAACGATTGTTGTTGTGTGTTCTTTACCATTTTTACACTTAGAATTAATAAAATTATTATTTGTGTTACAAAAGACTTGATAACAGCACTACAAAGCCTTAAGCTATTAAACATTTTCTTTGTGTTTCCTGATGTTAACACTTGGCAAAAGAAAAGCACAAAGCATTCGATACCCATGATTATATTAAGACATGAACTATATTATTATTAATGTCACTAAAATCTCCCTATTGCATTCCATCAACTCAAGAATATTTTCCGGAACAGGCATACTATGAAAACTCGTATAATCCACCACATAGAGAAAACCCTGGATATAACTCCATCACAATGATCCAAACTCCAAAAAGCACATTAAAATATTTAGACAACAATATTGTATATAATGCGGCAATTTCGACCCATTTACTCATGAACGGGGCTTTTTGGGTTCATAATCTTCTCAAACGGGTTAAACAGTTCAATGTACACTAAAAAAAACTTGGTATCAGGAATGGGTCAAATAATTAGAGAGCGGCTAAAATAGGTCAAAAGTCTATTGTTAAGTCATAAATCATCGAAATCATTTTATTCAAAACATTAAGTTAACCATTATTATTCTCAAAATATATTTTTCAATCATAAGTAGCACACAAACTTTCTATAAAAATAGGACAATAAGTGTTTGTGGGTCAATCAAACCTGAACCAGTTCATTAACACTGTGCTACAAATGACCCACTAACCCACCAATTTTGACCTGTTAACCAAGCTGTCCATCTTTCCACATACATAGCCGTGAACATGTAAATATTGGCACTGTTAAAACTACAAAGTTATGATCAAACTTCAAAAACAGATTACCAGATTTTATACCAAAAAGGTTTTATTATGAATCAACCCAACCAACCACCCCTTGGCTGATTCATTACAGTTTTACAATACAAAGATTAAAGAGGTTTGAATACAAAACTAATAACAAGAACCTAACATCTATAAGACTGTGAGAGAAAGCACACAATAATTCCTAATCGAATAACTAATAATGTGGAGAAATGGTCTTTATATAGCCTTGACTTGAGACTTTAGGTGTTGAGCTGAATAGCCCTCCAACTTCTCTTCAACAACAGCTTTAGTCCTTCAACTTGTAACTCTTTCTTATTTGTAACCTGTACAACACAAGCCAAGAGAAAAAAAGTATTGAAATATTACAATATAAGCCCTTAGCTTATATCCTTCCAACATGCACACTATATATGTGTATCTATACTTACATGAAAATGAGTTATCTTGAAGGAAGAACAGAAAGAAGAATCCTCCCAAAAGACCAGATGCAAAGACAGTGATGTACCCCACAACTGTCATAATCATACCCATATAATTCATATGTTAGATGGATCTCAATTATACCTACATGAAACATACGAAACATGTGATAACACAATTTGGATGTTGTATGTGAAGAACCTTAACCCTGAAATGAATTAATGATCATTAGGTAAGGTATTTCAAATATTAAAAAAAAATCGTAAATAAGTTATGCTCATTCGTACCTACAGCTGAGCCAAACATCACAAAACAGAATATACACCAAAGATATGGCAAGGAAGTATGCATAAGAGATCATAAATAAGGGCCATCCCCATGACAGTGCATTTATCAAGATCCTTAAGTTTTGTCGCTTCTCATACACCAAAGCTATTAGCACAATCTGCAAAATAGGTAGCAATTTATTCTTAAGAGGTCATTATAGAATAAATAAAGTACATCATATAAAGCATGCTAAGAGCTTCATTACGCAAGGCGAGACATAGTAATAGACAACACTAGGGAAGATCACACCACAAAATTCAGCACTAAAACATACCCATTTCATCATTCAAACCCACCCATTTCAGCACTCAGACCCACCCATTTCATTCCTCATTTTAGCACCTAAACCCACCCATTTCAGCACCCAAACACACATATTTCAGCAACCAAACACTCCCATTTCAACACCTAAACCTATTGGGATATACTCATATCATATTAAATAATTCTACGTCTGGAAGTACGTGAGCCTATTGAGTCACACACTTATACACCGAGGTATCATCTTTTATACCATTTATATTAGTTTATTTATCACGATTGATTAACGGTCGTTAATTAATTAGTTAGACGTATTAATTAACCTAATAGGCTTTTATTAACTAATAGACTTAATAAATGGACTAGACCAAAAATATGGGAAGCCCATATTGGGTCCTTAAGGTGGCCGGCCTAGGGGAAGAAAAACAAGGGGAAAAATATTTTGGTGATTAAGTGTAACATACCATAAGTTATATTGAGATTAGGATTCATTCTAATCTCATAACTTGAAAAACAAATCAAGAAAAATATCATGTCCCTTCTCCCTCTTAAAACTTGTCGACCAAACCCTTAGGGTTAGGGTTTTCGACTTTGTTCACTCACAAGCAAAACAATACTTGTTCGTTGCGAAGATCGTGGGTTTAAGAACTAGCATTCGGATGATACACTGTGACGTGTGATATGGATATTGATAAAGGTTTTCTACTTTGAAACTAAAGGGTATTGTGAGGTTTCATAGAGGAAACCATGGGTTCGATTCTTGCTTTGTTTTATCAACCGATCACATTACAAGACGTAATAACTACGTCATTAATTTAATTATTATACATCATATGGATCCACCATTTTGCGACCATATCCGCTGTGTTGATATGTTTATAAATGTATTTTAATATATTTATAAAACCCAACAGTGGCATCATGAGGCATCATATGATGATATTGGTTAGTATTGTAGGAGTATATGTAAAAGTAGTCAAAAACGTGTTTTCACGTGTTTTTTATGTAATGCTTTTTGGACAGCCCTTAGGGGACCTTTTTCTGTAAAAATCGACCTTAAGTGGTCTTAAAATCAGCGTTTGAGAACCTTAGGGCCATGGGTTTACATATACATGACGGAGGGTTTTTACTTGCTTTAAATCTTTCATTTTGTGGCTTATTTTATTTACTTGTCTTTTTAATTGTGTTCCGTAGCAAATACTTGCATGTTTGCCATAGACAATAAGCCAACATCTTGTAGCATTCATATTCTTAGTGTATTAATATGTGGAACGTGCAAAATCAATGAAAACATTGGCCTTTTACATGCTTGTTTGTTTATTACATTGTTGTAATTTATTTTCTAGGATTTTTGCCATTGTTCAAGTTTTGTTTAGTACCTTTAAATTTCTTGTAGCCATTGTTTCCACACTTTAGAGTAGGGTGTTAGGTCTAATGTTAGTCCTAGAAAAATATCAAATTGTAACCGTTGCTCGATATGGAATGGCGTCAAGTTAAAGGTGAAAGTTCAAAATTGGAACTGTTGGAGGTACCTGTAGTAAAAAATTAATTTCCGGAGTTTGGCTGGGAGATAGGAGCTGAATTGTTTTTTGCAGGTACACAACCCGGAGGGCTATCTTAGTTTCAAACTTCAAATATGTACGAGATTAGAAATATTAAAATAAAGCACATATAATTGTGATATGCAAATTAATGAATTGTGCACATATCAACAACTCATAAATCATTATGTAGTTTACCATTTTTATTTGTAGAAAGAACATGCAAGCGAATCCAGTGACAAGACTGTGATTTAAATATTGTGAATGCGTGTGAATTGACATTGTAGGAATTTGTTATGATTGTGATTGGAAGAACATGCTTTTACGAAAAAAAAATTGTCATTGAAGTCATTATTGTCGTATTATGCATCATTTATTATATAACACTAACATAAAAATTTTGGATATTCCAGATAATTGCAATAATTATAAGTTGTCTGGATCAACAATTTACAACACACACACACACACACACACACACACACACACACACACACACACACACATATATATATATATATATATATATATATATATATATATATATATATATATATATATATATATATATATATATATATATAAATTAGAAATCAAATCTTAAAAATACACAAATATGAAAACCGCGCGTGCACGAATCTTATAACTAGTCTATAATAAAATGTTTGAAATTAGGATTGTTTCTACCTTTTAACTATTTGTTACTATCAAAATGGTTGCAACTAGATAACTTATCATCAATGTTTACCGCTAGAGATCATTAATATACACCATAACTACATTTATTTGGTCTAATAATTTATTTGCTTAAACACAAAGTGTTTTTTGTTTTCTTTGTGGCTTTGGTCGTAAAAGGATATTTTTGTGAAAGTAATGTGAACAAAGGGAATAATTGATGAAGTAAACGAGGGTAGAAAGTTTGGGTGTTAAATTGTAATAAACTTTTAAAAAAATTAATGTCTTTTTTGAATAAATGCATAATGGTAATTTAACAATATTCTTTTTCAGAGTAAAGCAAACACATTTTCTCTATATGTAGTAGAGAAGAGATATGAACGAGATTAAATATATTATAAATATTTATATTCAATGAATTTAGATTGTGTTAAAATATCAAAGTAAACAACTCAAACTACAAAATTTTTAAACAAAATTGATTATATTTTCAAATCCGAGCAAATATAGTTAAAATATTGTTAGATACGCATTGTTCGAAACTAATTCGTGTTTAATTATGCATGCGTAAACAGATTAAAACTATACCACGGATAACGATAAATAATGTAATTGTATATCAAAATCTGTAAATGCATGAGATTATAAGTATCAAAATGAAAATACAACTTATAATTACACACAAAACAAATTTATTTTAAATATAATTATTAATTGTCCTTGTAATATGAACTCCGTGCATGCAATATTACATATACAAAATATTAAACAATGTTCAATTATTATATGACCATATATTATAGTAAAATTTTAAAATAAATTTGATTAATGTGTAAATCACGTGCGTCTATGTGAATCAGTATTATTACGATAGATAGATAGATAGATAGATAGGTAAATTATGTGGTCGTTACTCATTAGTGTCAGTATAGGAGGAGTTACGTGGAATCTTTTATAACAATAATAACGTACAGAGGAGATCACGGTAAGGATTGATTATCTTTGATTCTCTTGCCATGTTAATATAAAACCCAATTAAATACACACCGTAATATATATACAGTATACTGAACAACTAAAGAAAAACCTTAACATTGTTAAAGTCCCGTCGAGTTGGTACGTCTTTCACATGAAGGTAGTTACCGTCTTGCAATAGAATTGTTTATCATTTATGTGTTAATTTATGTGTTAGATGTATTTTGAATTGTTGATGATTGGCTTACACATTTTGAGTACCAAGTTTTTTTTTTTATTTTTTTTTATTTATTTATTATTATTTTTTTTAATATAATGTCGAATTCTAGACCAACCAAGAGTTAAAAACTTTGTTTGTAAATGAACTTATTTAATGTGAACATATTTTGTGATGATCAAACATGTTAGTGAGTTTGTAAAAAGAGAGTATTATCTCTGTTACATAAAATATGTTAGCGATTTTGTTTATATTATAAAACTATAAACATGAAAGTACGGAATAAAAAATATAAAGTTTAACCAGTCAAAAATATAAAACTAACAAAAAGTACTAAAAAAAACTTATAAAAAACTGTTTTGTATTGTAAATTAGGGACAAAAACTTATAAAACTATAAATAAATATTTGTATTTTTAACCCCCTTTCAGATGCGCTACGTATAACATAGCCCATTTAAAATATGTAAACACAAATTGACAAAATCAAATTGGTCAAATAACTATACTTGCTGTCTTTTTCACTAAATTTGTAAGGTCCTAATAGATTCATGTTAATGCAAACGGATGTCTCATTCTATTACGTTAGGCCAATGAAAAGAACATTTATCTACACAACTTTTTTCAACATGGGTATTTAATTAATATGATTAGTGCCAAAGATGTTATCGTCTTCTTGGTGTTTAGAATATTACAAATTGCAGCATCAGTGCTAATCTTAGATGCAATCACATGTGTCCAACCAATTTCTATATATATGATTTTAGCACCCAACAAGAAGTTACCTAGCTCTTTATTTATAGGCGAAAAGCACTTTTTCACTATTTTTATTAATATTTCCAGTTGCGATCATATTGGGCGTTGCAAGTTGCACATTTAAATAACATAGGCTGAGATCTGCACTAGCTTAGTAAATATTGAATCACACAATCAGCATGTACACTTTGTGTATGTGTTTTTATGTATCACATGTGTGATTAATTTATTTAGCACTAGTGATATATCATAGAGATGAAGGAGGATACAGATTCGAAGAAGTGGTTCAACGTCGAATATGTACCAAAAGATTACATATTTCCGAAGGAGGAGAGACCCGAGAATCTTGATACTCCTGTATGCGATTCGATTCCTGCTATAGATCTTTCAAATTCAAACTCATTTGAAGCAATCTTGATGGCATCACAAGAACTTGGTTTTTTTCAGGTACTTTTTGGAAATTAATGCTTTATTTCATATATAAGACGTACGTGTTTCGTTTTATATATTGAGTACTATAAACATTTCAGGTGATTAATCATGGAATCCCGGAAAAGATTGTAACCGATGCAATGAGTGTTCTTAAGGAATTCTTTGACATGCCATCGAAAGATACAACAGGCATCGTCCCACATAAAAAAGGCTATATTTACACAAACAGCACTGGTTATGCAAAAGATGGCGTGCATTTGTGGAGAGAAAATATTAAGCATCCTTGCCATCCTTTAGAGGAATGCATTCACCTATGGCCCGAGAAACCAACTAGATATCAGTAAGTCTTTGTTGGAATATATATCTCTGATTTTCGGTTTCTGATCGTTGCTTCAAACTTATTATCCTATGCATGTGAATTTTTGCATATAGGGAGCTAATTGGAGCATATTTAAAAGAAATGCAAAAGTTGAGTTCTCGGATTTTAGAGATGATTTGCAAAGGACTTGGACTTGAGCCCGAGTACCTTGAAGATACAAGTGAAGTTTCGTTATTGACATCTAACTTATACCCACCATGTCCAGACCCGAGCCTGACATTGGGAATATTGCCACACCAAGATCCTAGCCTTATAACCCTATTGTATCAAGGAAATTCGACTGGTCTCCAAGTTATGAAGGATAGTCAATGGATCAATGTCGGAGCCTTTCCTAATGCCTTCGTTGTTAACATTGGCAACCAACTCGAGGTATGCTAGTTTCGTTAGTGTTTTGTTTTTAGTTAGAAAACTTGTACACTTTTATAATTTATTTATCTCTTTAACTTATACTCCTATGCAAAAGACATGTTGATTATTAGTTTCATTAGGCTTGTAGCTTAGCGGTATGTGTAATAGGCTCTCCAACCAAGTGTTTCTAGGTTCATATCCTGTTGAACATTTGTGTAAGATAATAAATATTGTGAGATTTTTAGTTGATATAATAATATGTTTTAAATAGGCCCATTTATATTACAAATATCAAATCTTATTGGGGTTCACTTTGAATCCATTAATCAGGACATTGGGTACTTTAGTCCCGCGGAAGAAATCAATGGTAGGTGGTGAAGATAAAGGGTTGTTGAACATGAAAAATGTAGATAGGATTAAATAAGCTAAAATGAAGAAGACATACTAAAATGCTCGGATAATTTGGTAGTTCTAATATTTTTTGTTTTGTTAAATTTACAAATATAAAGGACGCTATATTAAATCCATGGTACTTCATGAACCTGGTCAGTTCACTTGTACTTGAATCAAGAAAATTGCTTTAAATTATTGTTTGGTCAAGATGGTGTCGGTTTGACATAACTACAAGTTTCAGCTCAAACATGTTATTTTAGGGGACATACTTAACTAAATGTACCTATTCAACTCAAACATGTTTTGAGTCACCGGTACCGCATTTAAAACTATTTCTTGATTGAACGGACTTATCTAGTAAGTCTCCGTGGATTATATATGTAATCATTATACCTAAATTTCATGATGCACTAGATCAACATGTGATGGTGTGTTTCGTTTGTTTACAGATTATCAGCAACGGAAAGTTAAGAAGTATAAAACATCGAGTGGTGACCAGTACACACGAAACTAGAATAAGCATTGCAACTTTTGTGAACCCGACTCCTGATTGCATTATTGAACCAGCGAAGGTTTTAGTTAATGAATTGGAACCATCACGATATACAGCCAGTCAATACAAAGAGTACGTTAAGAGCAGCAAGGCATATGGCGATTACACAGTTGCAATACAGAATGCATTGCATTCAGAAAGTTGATCAATGATTGTGTATGATCAAAGTATATGTACTGTCATGCTACAAATTGCTAAGACTTAATGTCCAACAATCTTTTTTCTTGAATGAATTACATTGCTCACGTACATAATTTTTATTCTACGATATCAAAATTATCATCTATTTAAACGTACAGGATGACAAAAGAGCTACTTGTATTGATTCTGAAACGTAGTATCAAAATATATAATTAACTTGATATATATTTCAATCTTAACTAGCAGGGTACTAGAACAACACGGCGGCGGGTACCCTGTGACTAAATTCTATGGCGAGCAAATTTTTTTCATTTATATGTTTTTCCTAGCAATAACTTTACCTACTTTGTGGCGAGCAAATGATTTCATTTATATATTTTTTGCACATATTCAAGATATGATTTATACTAAATGTAATTCCTACACACATGAAAAGCACATATAATATTTCAACACTTTAGAAAAAACAAATAGATGCAATTGACTTAAAATAAATATAATTTAGATAAAGTTATCATCGCAAAATTTCTAGGCAAATGAATGTCTTTCGATTTTACATTATTCATGATGATAACCTCATGACTTATCGACGGTGTTGCTTGTTTGTGATGATAACCTTATCTACGTTTCACATAATATTTTTTTTTTCTAAAGAAAAAATAGTAAGAAAATAAGGACCAATGTTAAAATAAAGACTTGGTTGAATTTCGACTAAAAGTTTGCCAAGTTTCTAGCTTTATAATCGAGTCGAATCAAAAGGCGAGAAACTTTGTCGGCTTAGAATCACCTTGATTACAATACCAACTCTTGAAAAACATTCATTGAGTGTAAAACGGAGTGCATCTCAATCAGTAAGTCCCAAGCTTTTAACTCGATTTTACTACAAAACTCAAAACATGACACACTCCAAGCTCGAAACTCAGTCAAGTACAAATATCATTTTCATTACTTCTACCTTCCACCAAAGCCAAACAAACCTAAAACTTGTCACTTTTTACAAAATTATATAAAATCATAAGCAGAATAACATTTGTACGAATGAATAACAATATTCTACCAAGCTCAAAATCATTGATCAAATAATTTCACTCCCCACTAACCCTAAACCACCACCCCTTGACAAAAATGCAGCCGCTCACTTATGCAAAAAATTTCACTAACTTTTCTCACAACTAAATCAAATACACATAACCCTTATTTCATTGTTTTCTTTCTTGTCACAAATGAACACCTAAACCCACTGTATCAATTTTTTAGTTTAACAACACAAGGACACAAACACTACTCTTTGATTCTTTTTATTCGAACAACACAAGGACCTTAAAGTCTCTAAATGGCTTCAAGATCGTGTGAACGGTCTCGGGTACGGGTTGTTATTTTATGATTTGTTTTTATTTTTCTATATAAACGAACGGAAGAAGTAATCTTAACATATTTGTTTTGGTTATTTCTTTTAAAATTTCGGATATATTTAAAAGAAGTATTGCTTCTAATAGACCTATGGTGGGTTTTTCCAAACTTTTAATATTTATGAAAAAGTTTATAATATGAGATCTTCATTTCAGTTTAGTTCTTGTAGGGTAGATGTGATTGGACAGTGAGGTTTTCGTTTTGTGTTTCTTTTGCGATCAATGATGGGTTATGGAGATTTGTTCTTCAATTGAAACGAACCTGAGATGTCATTTTTTTTATAGGTATGTTATAAAGTTGTGTTTAGATCAGTAGAACTTTTTTTTTTACTATTCGACCAAGGACGACTGCGGTCAACTATTTTCAAGCATTTGGCTTAGAATTAGATTGTACATTTGTGTTAAAATAGATGTACACTGTGCTTAATTTTTGGGGTTTAATAGCATTAATGTAGAATTGTAAGAATTTTGGTCACTCCATGCTATTTTTTGTTGTACACCATGCTTTGTTGTAATTCTGAAAAATTTGGAGAGAGAGTGTTTCATGCTTTATATGTAGTATAGATAGTCTTTCTACGGCTGTTCAATGACTAAAAGCTGTACAGCAAAATATCATTGTTTTGATTCGTGGACAACACATTCGATTCCAAACACAAGTAGCTCTTTTGTTGGTCTATATGTAGATAACTCTTAATATATTTTCTTACTTTCCACGGTGTATGAAACAGTAAGCATATTGGAAGTGTGTCCTAGTGAGATTTATGGATGATCTCTTGGCTCTAGACTCAATAGTGCGTTTTGATTCCACAACCGAAGACTGGAGAGGTCTCTCCTGTTTCAATATCGACATGGCTCGCAATGAGCGGTCGATAGTTTATGCAGGGTTCCCTGTGCGAATGAAACAAGTCCTTTTAAGAGAACTTGAGTGGCTAGGAAGGTTAGTGCAGTGCGTCACTGGGTCCATGACGTCTTGTTTTCAATACTAGTGTTACCTTAGTAATCACCAGCAGCATATGTATTGAATGCGGTTTCTGCCCTAAGGTTGAATATTTGGAGGGCTATTTCTTTTCACCCTTTCTCATTTATGTTTCTTTTTCATTCTTCATCCCCTTCAGTGCTTACCGAGACTTCATCACTAGAACCTTGTTGGGTTTGTTCCAGTTCTAGCTCTACCTCAGTCGGTACTCTTCCCTTTCTCACTTTTCTCCTTTTTTTTCATCATACCTAAAGACTTCTACTCTAACTAGAGGATTGTCCCTGGGAAGATCCCTCCGGTTCTGGCTGGATCATGGGAACTAATACCTAACCTTATCATCCTTATAACTCCATTGCATTAAATCAAATGGTCGGTCTTTGGTATTCTTCCACAATAGCCTTCATGAATCATTCGATCCCCCTTAATATGTGCATCGATATACGAAAGAGTTTAGCACATATGAGGGAGCCTACACTTGAGTCCAAAAGTTCACATTTGTTTATTAGGTTTCATATTTAAATCACATTCTCTCCCCCGATCGAAAATTTCAAACATTTTGAGATTTGTGATCCCAATTGATATAAATAAGATAGAAAATTTAGGAGAAAATGTGGTCTGATTTTAATATATACTGATAATGGAACATTATGATGCTCCCCCTTAATTAAAGAGGGAGAATGTTAGTGTCAAATATGATGAGTTTTAAATGATTTGGAGTTTTAACGGAAAACCCATGAAAAATTCATAAAATGACACATAACAACACATTTATATCACCCTAGAACCGAACAAAGGCGAACGTTTGATGATCTAAAATAAAATTTGAAATCACTCTCCCCCTCAATCTATGACCATTTGTACATTTAAAATTTTGTAAAAAAATTAAACCTTTTTGTCGTAGATTGAGTGGCAAATTTTATGAAAAACTTAAGTCCAATTGATTTTCAAATATTGTTTTAAACCACCATTTTAGATACAAAATATTTTTCTGAAGAATCATAGATGGAAAAATATTTGTTTTGGTAAAAGAAGACTTCTCTTCTTAGTCAAGAAATAATGCACTGAAACGTACATTAGATCGAAGAAATACGGATATAAAGTAATCCGTGCCCGATGAACTTCACCTAGTGGGAGGAACAGCCGTCTTTTTGGCGATGTGCTTTCACCATTTTGAAAAGTGTGTTGCTATCTGAAGTAATAGCATGCCATAATATAAAGTCCGGGTTACAGTCTGAAATGACTGCAAGCCATATTTAAAGAAGATTTTGAGAAGCGACATGTTTTAGAAAAACATTATTTGGAAAAAATAGAAAAACTCTTGCTTAAGCAAATGTATGTTTCTGTGTCATTATTGAATGACATTTCTAGAAACGTACATAATATTGATTACACGAGATACATGTCGCGAGAAGAATATTTTTGGAATTGTTATGTCTTTCCGATTTTTATGGATTTTGTTGGTTTTATAATTTTCTATTTTCTTTTTGGTTTTAAAATATGTACAAAGGATATTATGCATTTTAAGAGGATGTTGACATGTATACCGAAAAGAGGACATCGGTCTACACGTAGTAGAAGTCAGTAGTCAATATCTCTTAAACTTTCACCACCAAAGCGTTCGAGGCTCCTGAATAGTCGTCAAAACTTGAGCCTATTCTTAATGTGAAGCATTGATAGCTCAGCAACGTATCATCTCACGCTTGAATAGTTCTTCTCATTTTCTTCCCTGCTGAAGGCTGAAGTAATGCAACCCAAAAGTATCCAGAGACCGCTTCCCCCAAGTAGTTGAAGTGATGCAATCGGTCTCATTATATGAAACTCAAAAACCCGAAGCACAAACTCAATCAATTGTGTACCTCTTTAATCATCAGAAACTAATTCTTACATCTCTTCCCCCACGTAGTTGGAATAATACACCAAAAGAACGAGTTAAAACACTGATCTTCTCTGCGGTTATGACATCTGTCTTCCCGGAATAACTTCAATTAAGTAGAAGTGTAAAGCTCATCACGTGTACTCGTTGTGCATTCCGATGTATGTCTCCTTCCCCCTTGCTGGTTTTGATACTTCAGAATCAACAACAAATTTTACGTACATATACTTGAAATCTTGTGAGAAGAACAAAATAAGCTCAAATGTATCCTGTGAGAATCAACTTGCTAAAGAGAAATGTGAGCACATCTAATTAGGGATTAACTCAGACATTTCACTCTCCCCTAATTAGTGCTCTCCTCCAAACTGACAACCTTTCTGATGAATGCCTTGAATATGAAGAAGTCTTTTGATAATTAATTGCATATCGTCTTTAGTCTTCTATCACGCAGCGGAAAAAGTAGAACAGACTGTAGACTCGACCTTCTTCAAGGTTGTCCATTAGGGGAATAGAATATCAACATCCTCATCTCACCAAATGCATTCCAGTTATATTACATATACCAAATCAGCCCATAATGCACACATGTACCCAACACAAGTCGAAACGATAACACCAAAGTAACAGGTTGAAGCACTGATCATCTCTGTGGATATCAACTCCAGAACAAATGATTAAGCACGATCACGTGAACCTGTTGTGCGTCCTTGATGTACACATTTCTCTCCCCTGATGGTTACGATTAATCAGCTCGTGATGTACACATGAAATGATAATACCAAAGTAACAAGTTGAACCACTGATCATCTCTGCGGTTATCAATCCCGGAATAACTGATTAAGCCCGATCACGTGAACTTGTTGTGCCTCCTTGGTGTACACATTCCTCTCCCCTGATGGTTGCGATTAATTGGAATCATCATAATGATGTGTACATGAAGCATTAACTGGAAGCCCTTCATCACCAATAATATCAGCCCATGAGAAGATGTCGATAAACCTCACGAGTCCTGAACTGAAGTATTCAGTAGTCATGAGATGATGACTAATTGAGTTTTCTCCCCCTCAATTAGGTCATCGTATGTAAAGAGCCTTTTGAAGAACTTGTGAATTTTCTGAATCGGCTCCCCCTCAAACTGACCATCCCCTTTTATAGATTCAATACTTTAAAGTCATGATCACGTTTGAGGGTCTTGATGTTAACCATCTTCTTCTTTATCTCCCCCTCAAAAATGGCATGCTAATGACATTTTTGCCATAGTTGAAAAGAGAAGGACATACGCTTATTCTCCCCTCAAAAATGGCATACAATGACATTTTTGCCATAGTTGAGATTCCGTGATGGTTGAGATTTATCATGTGCAGTATAAATATGTGTGTAGGCCCAAAACTACTGCGAAGAAGATGATGATTAAAGATCTCTTGACGCAGCCCCTCTTTTTTCTCCTCATCAGTGGCTTAGAGGGAGTAAATATGTGGGTACAAGAGCCGAATGACCATTTTACAAGCATCATCAACATGTAGTTTATTCACCCTTTCCCTTCTCCCCCTCAAAAATTGCATATGCATGTTGCAAATTTTGATTGAATAAGTGAAGCACAAAAATATAATCCAATGTACGTTGATCCACTTGATGACTATACGAACATGGGAAAAGCATGAAGCTTGTTGATGAGAATGGTGATAAATAAGAAGATTTCTCTTCTTCCCAAGATAAAGCGCACTGAAACGTACACCTTTTGTTTTTTTGAGGAACGAGGCCTGAAGTGTTATCTGCAGACGCCATTATGCTGAAGAGCGAGGCCTGAACTGATGTGAACATACATCATATTTTGCTGAAGAATGAGGCTTGAACTGTTGTGTTCAAACATCATATGTTGAAGAACGAGACTTGAACTGATGTGTTCAAACGTCATCTCTCTTTTTTCTAATTGTCTCTGCTAACTCGTTACCAACCCCATTATCATTCTGTTGGCTCTTTGTGGTGACTACTGACGGAGAAAACCCCAATATGATGAACTTGAAACTGAAGTAAAATAACCCAAACTTGTGACTTAATCTTGCACTAATGTGTGACAAAGAGCGGTGTAGAGAGTTTGTACAACATCGAATCCCTAAGTACTCTATACTCTTCAACCAACCAACCATCAAGTATAAGACTTACATCACCTCTTGACTATCGACAACTACGTGTGAGTTGTGACACTGAGCACTACAATGTAACTCCTAAAGTGATAGTTATTTTGTGGTAATAGAAATGAAGAATTACCAAAATAACTAGATATCCAAGTCTTCGACATTGCAAAGGATAAATGCTCGAGCAAGGATCTTGAAGAATCTTCATCCAACCAACCCCGATATCTTCAGATACTAAGTACACACACCCGTGAAATTTCACTTCAACCTCAAATAAATAATAATGACTTAACGCCGTAGTCACATCATGTGGTTTAAATGCCCAAATCTAGCTCTTTTTTTTGATGTTTTATATGAACTTTGATAATGGTTTTATCCCGATCTTTGTCAAAAGCGTATAACCTCATAAAACTTCATTATAACCCAAATGCCATGAAGTATATGACAAAAATCATCCAATACATGAAGTACACAATTTATCCCTTCTTTGAAGTTGAAACCGTAGCACCAGATTCAATCAAGATCCGGATATGTACTTTTCTTTCTCCAGGATAGTTCCATCTTCATTGGTAGAAATTGTATCTCTGGAAGTGCCCATCGGAAAGGTCCTTCATAAATAGATTGAATGTTATCAAAAACAGTTGATATGATATTGACTTGCACGGGATTTTATAAATCTATGATTTAACTGATAAATCAATTCTTTCACGGGATTTTACAAAATCAAGAAGAAACCCTGTGACAATAATAAATTGAATGAGTTATGACAAGTTAGGTTTTGGTGAGTATATATTTGGGGAAACATGCAAGATTTCAACAACAATTCTTTTAACTTGTGTAGGATACTTCACAAACCATATTAAGTACAGTAGTTGATAACGCTTAAATTATACATGTTTTTAGGTGCGTTATTGTTAGTTTTGTGCATCATATTTGGTCATATTTGTACGTATTTGTTACTTAATCATGGAAAAGTATTTGTACAAGCAAATGTAGCCAAAAACAGGAAAAAGTGATAAAAAGATGAACAAATGAAGAGAATATGCACAACTGGAGATTTTCGAGAAGGAATCAAGTGAAGAATCACACAAGGATGCAAGTATTTGATAGATTTAAGATTTCTACGTTCATATATCAAAAGAATATCAAGTTCTATGGTAGGAATCGACACCAAAGTGGAAGAGAATGCATGCGACAAAGAAAAGTAAAGAAAAGTCAAAAAGTTGGTTACAGGTTTAATCCAACCGTTCGGTTGGAGCCCGCAACCGGAACGGTTGGATGTTGCCAGAAGATCCAACCGATCGGTTGGAATGAGACTGCAATTACAATTTGGCATTTATTGAAGGTTTTACTCCTCATTATCATTAGTGGCTGATCATTTCTTACTCATGACTCCTGGAGGACGTTTTTGCTTGGGAAATAAGTGACTTGGTGGCTATGTAATCATATCTAAGGCCAGATACAAGAAGAATATACATAATCTAAGTAAGGCTTGCACTAAGTACTTACTACTTTCCCAAAAGGTCACTTTACTATTGAAAAGGTCCAGGAAACTCTGAGTTAAAGTCTCAAAAGTTTGGTTCAAGTGTGGTGTTGCGGTTTATTTTGTCTTAGTAGTCATTGGGAGGAGCGTGGTTGCTATAGTTCCACAATTCTAGTTCTTGTAATTCTCAAGCTAGGTATATCTTGTTTATTCACAATGAATTATTGTTACTTTGAGTTTAATGAATGTTTTGTTTACTACTTGTGTTTTAATATAATTGATATGGAGTAATTTGGTATATACTTGTGTGAATGATGTAATTAGTCATGGAGTATTCTTTTCTTTAAAAAGGTGATGCATGAAAAATCTTCTTAATTTATAAGTTTGTTGGGATAATATCTAATCTTGCTTAACTTGTTGATAAAAACATCTTTGGGAATATTGGCCGAAAGGGTTTTCTTAATGTTTTTATTCCAAAAAGTTAGTGCACGAATTAGTATGGGATATGGTGTGTGACAAGCATCATGTTTACTCTTTAAAATGGATTTGAGAAGATTTCATCACGAAATAAGGCCGAAAGGATTCGTAGGAACTCATAAGTAAAGAATTGCTTTTAAACAACATTGTATTAATGGAGTTATTATTCTAGTTGTCTTAGGCTGAAAGGAAGTAACTAGATGATTGAATTCTAGTAATGGTTTAACATTATAAACACCATTGATTGTTAGTCATTCATATAAAAGTTGTGCATCATAACAAGTTTACACCAAGCTTAACATGAATACTCCAAATGATTGATTGTAGTATTTCACACAAGTATATGTTTTAGTTAATATTGTTTCTTGAATACTCGAATTTTCGATAATTAGGATTGACAACCCTTTTTAATACAAACTAGTTTATAATACTTTAATCACTAAAATCCCTTGGGACAATCTCGACTTACCCACCTTTACTAAAACGGACGAGTATACTTGCTCGTATGTGTTAAAAAGATAATCGAATAAGCGTGTTTATTAATTTTAAAACTTGTACACATCTCTAGCACATCAAGTTTTTGGCGCCGTTGCCGGGGATTTAATTGGATTTCCTAGTATTTTAGTTTGTTAACCTTAAAATTCGAGTTGGTGAAAGTAAAGTAAAGTGAAAAAAAAAAAAGTTTTGTTTTTAATCCAACCGATCGGATGGATTTCCATCCGATCGGATGGACAGCTCGGTAAATTTTAGTTTTTCTTTGTTTTGATGTTTTTCATGATTAAGTGATTAATTAATGATTAGTTAATGTTAATTAAGTCTAGTTTTGATTAGTTTTAATTAGAGTTGATTTAATTAATTAGAAGTTTTAATTAAGTTAATGATTAGTTTTAATTGTTTTAATTAGTGGTTAATTAATTTGATTAAGTTTTAGTTAATATAGTTTATGATAATTAAGGTTAAGTTAAGGATATTAATGTTCTTAAAAGTTTTTAATGTTTATGTTTTATGTTTTAGTTAATTAAAGTTATTAGTGTTAATAAATGTTTTTAGTTTTTAATTTAATAATTAAGGTAAAGTTATTTTCCATTAAGTTTTAATAATTAGTAATTAATATTAAAAAAAAGTAGTTTTTTACAGGTTCGATCCAACCGATCGGATGCTGCACGCATCCGATTCGTTTGGGTGTTTTGCATATAACCAACCGATTGGTTGGATTTCCAACCGTTCGTCTCAGTAAAATTTTTAGTGATTTTTATTTTTAGATGTTTTTGAGTTTTTATAGCTTTGGTTTGTTAACTTATTAGGTATTGTTTCATTATAAGTTTATTTTTTGATTATGACTAACCCCGACGCTAATGATTTGATTGATTTGTTGATGGTTATGTTATAGTTAGTAATTTGCTTTAGTGAAATGGAGAGTTTAAGTTAAATTTCGGAATACTTAAGGAACTTGGAGGATATGTTCAAAGATTCGGGCAATTCTTTGGAGAAATTGGAAAGCATGTTGGAGAAAGCGAAAACAGATTTGGAAAATGGAGAAATAGTTGGAGAGAACGATGTTTGTTTGCCTAGGGAACCTATGAAAAGGGTGGTTGTTTTCACACGAGCTCAACCTAAGGAGTTTGATGCCCCACACATGAGGTATTCTACACCTTGTGCGGTGGAGGGAGTCAAGGCTTGGAATGCGTAACTTAATATGGAGTATGGGGACAACTATATAACGGAGGATGTTCCCCCAATGATGGTTTCGAACTTTCGGAAGCAATATTTGACGTGTACGAGCATATACACGAAAAGTTCTTGTCTGAAGCAAACCTCTTGAAAAATCATGAATGGCATTGAAGGATCTTTAAACGTTTTGCTTAGACTGTGAAGTATCTTTGACGTGCAGTAGCGTCAAATATCCCATGAGAATTTCTAATCACATCTCAACCTTTAAACCCATTAGCTAACAAACCAACCTCGTATTCAAACGGCTATTGCTGTGACCACTTGGTGAAGTAAACCCGCTATACCTAGCTTGAAAATGAAGTAGAATTCCCCAAAATTGTTACTTGAGTTTGCACTGTTGTTGAAATAACAGTGTAGAGAATTTGTGCATAATGCAAATCTCTAAGTACTCAATACTATCCCGACAAAGTATGAGATTTTCATCACCTCTTGATATTATCCACATCATCTTCTGCGTGTGACACTGAGTACTATAATGTAACTCTTTTAAGTGATAGTTAATGATGAGGCGAAAAGTGAACCGCTTTTAAGGGGTCATTTAAGCCTGAATTCGAGATTATTTGATCAAATATTGCCCTAAATAATTCCTTTTGTCATTTTAGGAACTTTTGGAGAGAAATCTGGAAAAGGAAGCATTTTGGACATTTTTGAAGCAAAAAAGTGAAGAAAACGGCAAAGTCTTAATTTTCCTTGCTGGGAACAGTACCTGACGGCGTCAAGACTTTCCACATAACGGCGTCAAGAGTTACAAAAGGGGTGGAAGTGGAAAATACACGTGACTATCCAAAGAGTATTTAGGCGTAGGACCTGACGGCGTCACCAAGGCCGTCATGGTCTAATTACTAGTGACGGCCCAGAGCACAACTACACATGACGGCGTAAAAAATGGATCTAGGCAATACAATTTTATTATGGCGGCGAGTTGACGGCGTCACAATCTAATACATGACGCCGTCACAATGTAAAATCTATATATAGTTTTCCAAATTTCATTCATTAGTGTGCAACTTTGAGGGAATAAACCCTAGTCCAAATATTATCAGCTTTTCAAGGGTTTCAACCCCTTGATTCTTTTATGTTTAATTAAAGATAAGTATCCCTTCAAATCATTCAATATGTCTATGTGTTGCTTGATTATATCTTACGCTTGTCTTCTATTTAACATGCTAGGCTAGATTTCTCTTGTGTTTGCTTAGATGTAGTGAAACCTAGATGTTAATTATGGGTTGATTGTTTGTTTATAGTTGTTACGGATGATTGTATTCGATGTTTGGCTTAAGAAAACTGGGAGACTTCCATTGGTAACTTGCTTGAACATCTTAAGAAACATGATCGGAGGTGTACTACTATTTTTGGTTGTATTTAATGCGTAGGAGAATTCTAATGATCCCATGTCAGGAGCTTCTAACGGCTCGACATAGGAGTGAAGTAGGATCCTATAGATTTAGGGAATATTGTACACGGCCCTACGACTAGTATTAAGGAATATGACCCGTCATCCATGCAATTGTAACAAATTAATCAACCTGTAAAAGATATCTAGGGAGTAATGAAACCTAAGTAAACACAACTTTCCTCATTATTGTTTCCACCACATTAGTTTAATAGTTTCATTTTCATTTTTGTTATTTTATTTTGATTGTATTAGTAGTTAATTGGGTTAGTTGGCTAGCAACTAATTCCGCCAACTCTTCCAAAACCCGAGATTTTATTTGCTTTCATAAAAATATAAAAATAAAATAAGAATCATCCCTCACCTCTAGACCTAGTTTAGGAGGCTTTCTAATCCTAGCGACACTATTCCTGAGTTGAATGATCAATCTCCCGGTACTTGTCACTATACTATACTACAATGATCATGTACACTGCCTGGTGGGGGTTGTAAGCCTCTCGAGATCCCTTGAGAGGTAAAACCTGTTGCGAGGGTGCAATCCCCACGTATATCAAGTTTTTGGCGCCGTAGCCCGGGGAATAGTTATTGTCTAGGTTAGGATTTCTTTTTATTAGGTCTACTTGCTTGATTCCTTTCTAGTAAGATTTTATTTTTAGGTTTTCTTTAGTCTATCTTATTTCTTTGTTTCCCATGTTCGTAAACTATCTCGATGGATAACAATAGCATTGATCGTTTGATTCCTGTTATTCGTGTTTTTCGTCGTAGGATTTTCCAAATGCCCGCCCTAATCCCTTTAGTGGAAAATGAAAACCCACCTAACCTCTCGCCTAACCATCACTTTAAAAATAATTCTAAGATGGAGGAGTCTGACCATCATGATGACCATAAGGCTAGGCCTTTTTACTATTCGGACTCTGATGAGGACCTAGATGATGGTGACGTAATTAATGAGAATATGATGGAAGATGAAGTGGACCCTCTTAGGTATGTCGACCCTATAACAAGGATTTAGAATGATAGATCATTTAATATGCAATTTCCTTGTAAAATTGGATTTAGGAGCTTTGAGGCCTACCTTAACTCATCTCTACCAATGAACATAATCTCGCGTAGTGAATACAATAAAATTATGGTAGATGAGTTAGAATACAAAGGAGATAATATTATTGCTAGGGCAATGGCATTGCATGTGTTTGTAGGAAGCTTTGTTTATCTTGTTGAGTTCATGGTTATGGAGAATCTAGGAGAATTTATCGATAGTAAGTTAGCCCAAGTTGTGTTTGGGAAACCCTTCAAAAGGTTAACCAACCTTGATGAAAAACTTATGGAAGGGTTAATTACATCCTCGGATGGGGATGAAGACTTTTTTTACCAAATGCCTCGTGCATACCCTAAGTTCAAGGGTTGTTCTATGGAGAAATGTAATAGATATCATACACTGTAAGTAACCCCGTCAGCATAATACAAAGGCATTTCACGATTCAAGATGCCTTGAAATGCTAAGTGAGAATGATAAAAGGAAAGGGCATAAATATCCTCATGAGAAGAATAAAAGGTATTATCGCGGATGTTTAGAGCTGAGTGATGACTATAAAAAAGATGAGGCGACTATTAGATGGCTCACCCTAGGGTATGTGAGCATAAGCGACACACGGTAGCCCATGGCCTTGAGTTCGTAAATAAAGAAAATCGCTTCTTGGGAGGCAACCCATGTTTTGTTTGATTGTTATTTGTTTCCGTATGTATGCTTTATTTTTATTGTTGGTAGATCATGTTTCAAACTATAATTGTGAAAATGCTTTATTTTGTTGTTTAACTTCGTCTTAACTTCATATAAAGGTATTTCGCAAAAGTTAAGTGTAAGGGGAAACCCCAATTTTTTTTTAAGAACGAAATTGATCATGATTCGCCACAATATTATATGAACATGTGTATTAGTATTTGTTAGAGTCAAATGCTTGTATCGAGTCATAATGATGTTTTGCAGGATTTTCCAGGAAGAAGGACACAAGTTTTTCCAGAAATTTTCCGGAAACTTAACATAAAGATTTCTGCAGGTCACTTCTGACGGTGTCAGGGGTTAACTCCTGACGGCGTCACGTGTAAAATTCTAGAAATGTTGCGAGTTTTGTTTTTCTAGCGGAGTCTTAAAGTTTTTGTTAATTTTTTAGTTTTATAAACTCCAGGAAATCTGCAAACATTCATTCCACAAGCATTATATCTTAATTTGTTTTCTAGGACTTGTTAGTATATATAGACTGCCGCCGATTTTACGCGAGGTTTCCTTGTTTGTTTTCTCAGGTTTAACAGGTTATTTATGACAAGAAGATGATTTATATTTCTGGAAGGGAAGCTTTGAATGTTCATTTTCTTGGAGGAAGATCTAACCTTGTTAACACACTATCCACGCCGAACGAATCAGGGGAGTATTTGTTTTCATTCTTTTACCTATTTTACTTTTACATCATTTAATTGAACAGTGGGGACAATATTCATCCTAAGTGTAAGAGGAGGGTTAATGATGATACCTTATAGGATACAATTGCACTTGAGTTTGTTTGTTTGATGGTAGGTGTGTAATAAAACTGAGAGAAATACTTGTTAGTGTAATTTTAGCGCCAAATTTAAAATTTTTTTACAACATTTAGGAGTGAAACTTTAGCCTTAACAAGTGTCTCATGGATAGGAGTTGTATAACTAGCATAAAACCGCACCATTCAGAAAAATTTTCCACCCAAATATGTGAGGTTCGCCTTTAGATTTGATAGGAAAAACATTCATTATTAGTGCTTATGAGTGTACCAGTAGCATTTAGATTCTAGAACTTATGTTAGTGATGCATCCCGAGACCGCTAGTGAGACTACATTCGTGTAGTAGGATTTACTACATGATAAGAGGCATTAGGATCACCCTTGTGTTAAACCCATATCATAATTACTTGACCATTTAAGTCATATTACTTGACTGGTAAAGTCAATTAATTTTTCCCACACCTTAGCGTTGTACTCATTTTAAGTACACGAAACCCCTACTACACCCCTCCGAGCCTATCTTTTCGTTTCTAACTTTAAGCATTTTACTTAAAGGAAGAATTTGTTACAACCCACCCAAACGTGCAACCAAATCGCCTTAGCCTTTCGTGTATGCACTCATCTTTAGTGCATTATTGTTATATTTTTAAACCCTTAGTTAATTATCTAATTGATTACATGGTTTCTAAGTCGAGTCATATCTTGTACATATTGTTTTGGGACGATTGGGACGATTGGGACTCATGGGTAAAGTACTTGTGTTATGGAGTAATGGGGAAGAACATCATATATTACCCTCATATGTGCGTTAATCTTAAAAAGTACTCCAAGTGTTTGGATTATCTTGATTCGAGTCATTAGAGTAGTTTATTGTAAAGTATGTAAAAATTCAAGTGTAATGGGAATGTACATTCCCTATGATGTATTATTTTGGATGGTAGGGTAAGAGTGTATGCAAAAAAAATAAAAATAAAAAAAAGTCGAAAAGTTAAGAAAAAGAAAAAAAAAATAGAAAAAGAAAAGAAAAAAACATACGGATTACCATCCCATTTCATTCTATGTTTGTTTTATGTTTTGTTCTTTTTTATTTATTAGCTTAAGTCGAGTCGAATCTTGGCTTAGCAACGCCATATTATACATGTAATTAACCAAGATGATTAACTCGCCACCATTAAATATTGCCTTTATCCAACAAAACCGTGTTTTTCATATCCCTACACCTAACGTTATAACTGATGAGGCGAAAAGTGAACCACTTTTAAGGGGTCATTTAAGCCCGAATTCGAGATTATTCGATCAATTATTGCCCTAAATTGTTCCTTTTGTCATTTTAGGTACTTTTGGAGAGAAATTTGGAAAAGAAAGCATTTTGGACGTTTTTAGAGCATAAAAGTGAAGAAAACGGCGTCAAGGCTCTCCACATGACGGCGTCAAGAGTTACAAAAGAGGTGGATGAGGAAAATACACGTGACGATCCAAAGAGTTTTTGTGCATAGGAGATGACGGCATCGCCCAATGCCATCATGGTCCAAGTATTGGTGACGGCACAGAGGAAAATCCTACATGACGGTGTCACAAGTAGATCTAGGCAATACGATTTCATTATGGCGGCGAGTTGACGGCATCACAACTTAATACATGACGCCGTCAACCTGTAAAATCTATATATAGTTTTCCAAATTTCATTCATTGGTGTGCAACTTTGAGGGAATAAACCCTAGGCCAAATTTTACAGCTTTTTCAAGGGTTCCAACCCCTTGAATCTTTCATGTTCAATTAAAGATAAGTACTCCTTCAAAATTCAATATGTCTATGTGTTGTTTGAATATATCTTACGCTTGTCTTCAATTTAACATGCTAGGCTAGATTTCTCTTGTGTTTGCTTAGATGTAGTGAAACCTAGATGTTAATTATGGTAGATTGTTTGTTTATAGTTGTTACGGATGATTGTATTCGATGTTAGGCTTAAGAAAACTGGCAGACTTCCATTGGTAACTTTCTTGAACGTCTTAAGAAACATGATCGGAGGTGTACTACGATTTTTGGTTGTATTTAATGCGTAGGAGAATTCTAATGATCCCATGTTAGGAGCTTCTAATGGCTCGACATAGGAGTGAAGTAGGATCCTATAGAGTTAGGGAATATTGTACACGGCCCTACGACTAGTATTAAGGAATATGACCCGTCATCCATGCAATTGTAACAAGCTATCAACCTGTAAAAGATATTTAGGGAGTAATGAAACCTAGGTAAACACAACTTTCCTCATCATTGTTTACACCACATTAGTATAATTAGTTTCATTTTCATTTCTGTTATTTTATTTTCATTGCATCTTAGATAAATTGGGTTAGTTGGCAAGCAACTAATTCCGCCCACTCTTCCAAAACCCGAGATTTTAATTGTTTTCTATAAAATATAAAAATACAAAAAGAATCATCCCTCACCTATAGACATAGTTTAGGAGGCTTTCTAATCCTAGCGACACTATTCCTGAGTTGAACGATCAAATCCCCCGGTACTTGTCACTATACTATACTAAAACGATCAGGTACACTGCCTGGTGGGGTTTGTAAGCTTCTCGAGATCCCTTGAGAGGTAAAACCTGGTGCGATCCCCACGTATCAATAATCCTTTAAAAGACCTCTTTGATAGTTTATCCTAGGTGCTTATGCCAAGTGGTGGAGGTTTGATCCTTTCCCAAGCCTATGGTAATCTATTTGCTATGACAGGTAGCGAGAGATGTTTTCCATTTCAATATTGTGATATATACTTTATTACACCCGAGAGATGTGAGTATCTAAACACTATTTGTGAGGTGCTAGTGTATGACCTTCGTGCTTGTCTTTGGTTTTAGTGGAACGATTATTTGTTGTAATTACTTTTATATTAGTGTTAAATGACCCCTAACTTGTATTTTGATAAGAATAAAAGCGCATTTACTTGAGGAAAAGCAAATCTCAAGTGTAAGGGTATTTGATGAGGCGAAAAGTGAACCGCTTTTAAGGGGTCATTTAAGCCCGAATTCGAGATTATTTGATCAAATATTGCCCTAAATCGTTCCTTTTGTCATTTTAGGTACGTTTGGAGAGAAATCTGGAAAAGGAAGCATTTTGGACGTTTTTGGAGCATAAAAGTGAAGAATGCGGCAAAGTCTCATTTTTCATTGCTGGGAACAGTACCTGACGGCGTTAAGACTCTCCACATGACGGCGTCAAGGGTTACAAAAGAGGTGGAAGTGAAAAATACATGTGACGATCCAGAGAGTTTTTAGGCATAGGACCTGAAGGCGTCACAAGGCCATCATGGTCCAATTACTAGTGACGACCCAATGTACAACTACACATTTCGGCGTCACAAATGGATCTAGGCAATACGATTTTATTACGGCGGCGAGTTGACGGCGTCACAATCTAATACATGACGCCATCACAATGTAAAATCTATATATAGTTTTCCAAATTTCATTCATTAGTTTGCAACTTTGAGGGAATAAACCCTAGTCCTAATTTTATCAGCTTTTCAAGGGTTTCAACCCCTTGATTCTTTTATGTTCAATTAAAGATAAGTATCTGTTCAAATCATTCAATATGTCTATGTGTTGTTTGATTATATCTTACGCTTGTCTACTATTTAACATGCTAGGCTAGATTTTTCTTGTGTTTGCTTAGATGTAGTGAAACCTAGATGTTAATTATTGGTTGATTGTTTGTTTATAGTTGTTACGGATGATTGTATTCGATGTTAGGCTTAAGAAAACTGGGAGACTTCCATTGGTAACTTGCTTGAACGTCTTAAGAAACATGATCGGAGGTGTACTACGATTTTTAGTTGTATTTAATGCGTTGGAGAATTCTAATGATCCCATGTTAGGAGCTTCTAACGGCTCGATATAGGAGTGAAGTAGGATCCTATAGAGTTAGGGAATATTGTACACGGGCCTACGACTAGTGTTAAGGAATATGACCCGTCATCCATGCAATTGTAACAAATTAATCAACCTGTAAAAGATATCTAGGGAGTAATGAAACCTAAGTAAACATAACTTTCCTCATTATTGTTTCCACCACATTAGTTTAATAGTTTCATTTTCATTTTTATTATTTTATTTTGATTGCATTAGTAGTTAATTGGGTTAGTTGGCTAGCAACTAATTCCACATACTCTTCCAAAACCCGAGATTTTATTTGCTTTCATAAAAATATAAGAATACAAAAAGAATCATCCCTCACCTCTAGACCTAGTTTAGGAGGCTTTCTAATCCTAGTGACACTATTCCTGATTGAACGATCAATCCCCCGGTACTTGTCACTATACTATACTACAACGATCAGGTAAACTGCCTGGTGGGGGTTGTAAGCCTCTCGAGATCCCTTGAGAGGTAAAACCTGTTGCAAGGGTGCAATCCCCACGTATCAGTTAACTAGGTCTTCAACCATCCACCCCGACTTTTGGAAACTAGATAAAGCAAGTCTTCAACGTAAATCTTAAGCACAAGCAATTTATCATTGAAAGTCATGCATCCAACCGACCCCGACTTCAATATAAAATAAGTGCGCGCCTTCGTGAAATTCCACTTCAATCTCAAATTAGTAATACCAAATCAACCCCGTAGTTACATTATCGTTAACGTACAAAATTTAGCCATGAAATAAGTATCCCCGTGAAAGTTGGTGATATACCCTAATTTTTTAGATACCCCCTGTTCCGTGGATCGAACTCCGCGGTGAGTTTTCCTTTCATATAAAAAATGTGTCCCCGTGAAGATTTTTACCAACCAAAATACCACACTTCTTGCCAAGAATTATATCAAAAGAACACTTTGTAGTAAACAGATATGTTTGAATAATTTCAATTCGGCTCAATGCATTTTGATATAAGACAAGTCCAGTCCAAAGTTTATAACCATACATCCCATAAAATGATCAAATTCAATCTCCACAACTCAATTCGTTTGATATAACATCATAGCTAAAACAATTTCGACCCGATTCAAGAAAATAATATTTCAGCCATGAATCAAATCCACCAACCCAAACCTCTTCATAACAATCGGGCCCAAAGACTAACAACCTAATCTAATCACTATAAGCCTAAACCAAGGACATGTCCCTCTAACCGATTTGTATATGAAAAGCCCAAATGAGAAAAGCATAAACCTGGTCCATCAAAACTTAATACCCGATATCATGTAACTATTCCCACATTAGTAATCCCTAATCTCATGTAATTCGCCCCCATCATAATTAGCTACTCCTCCCATCCCTTTCTCATATGAATCACAGATCGAAATAAGGATCATCTCACAAATCATCATCATCAATCCGAATAAAACACAAGGAACCCTTGAAATCGTTAATCACAAACACTTATCTCATCTCAGATCGATATTCTTCAATCACAAAACATACCATGAATCACTACCGAACCTTTTGATATTCTTTTTTATGCTTGATTCGTGGACAGTTTGACTTCAAAATCCAATGGGTTATCCGGTAGGTTTATTTGTTGTTTAATCATGTTGAAACAAAGAAAAGTATAACAAGATTGTTATAACTTTATCTTAATCAGTTTCGTATAAATGAAAAGAAGCTAAGCTTCACAACGGATCGATGAGGAATCTTTTTATTTCATTTGTTGACATATGGTCTTTGATATACTTTTGTATCACGCGAAAAGAAAAAGAACACTGAGATTAGTAATTGTTTGTTTTCATTTTAGTTATGTTTGAGTCATGATAGATTTAGATTAAATGTAGGTTTGTGAATTGATTAATGGTTTCGTTGGTCATGGATGATGACAAATATATGATGTATTATTGCTCACACGGATGAAATCTTTAAAGATTTGTAATAAGTGAACTTTATACTGAGATCTTGAGTCCATCTTAACTGTTGTAGATCGATGAAGGATTATGATCACGCTTAAAGAAAATCGTCAAAGGTTTGAATCAAGGTGTACCCAACTGAGATCTTGGTTGTGTTATAGTTGTAGGATTGTGTTTGTGGACTTGGTTAACAGTAGATAGCTTCTCGGTATTGTTTTTCTTTTAGTAATTGATGCTTGGACTGATGATGACAAACAACTAAAGTTGATTTGATTTAGGTAATTGGTTGGGTCAAGCAGTCTTCTTCATCTTCATCTTTTCTTTTTTTTGAACAAATCGCTGCATTTCATACAATTTTGGCAGCATGTTGTTTAGATTTGTCAAATAAAATTGATTTTCAAAGCTAATCGCTATACGAAATTGCAGCATCAACTCGCTGGTCACTATCAAGGTAGTACACAAGTCACTATCAAGTTTTTGTCTCTATTCCATTTCCAGTTAACAACCAAATCTGCAGCACCAAATCACTACCAAGAAATACCATAAGTGACCAAATCGCTACTAAGAAAACAAGTACAAAACAGGCAGATTCCGAGCAGTTTATATGGCCAAATTTGTTCACGGGATGGTTTCAAAAGTTCACACCAAAGATGAGTTGTACACTAGCAGTTAACTAGGTAAAACTGTTATGAAAATTAGATGCAAAACTTGTGACTTTTGACCAAAAATTGCTGTTGGACCACAAAGGATTGTATAAAACAGTTAACAACAAAGGATAGAAACAATAATAAAAAATTATCAAACCCGAAAAACATAGTCTAAGACAGCTTCAAAATATTGATTCGAGCCACAAAAATCAACACAACTAACAACCTTGGCTCTGGTACCAATTGTAAGATCGATACCGGTTGATTATGTGGTTATTTGGGTGGTATTGGGTTGTGGAAGATGAAGTTAGCCATTGATAGAGTTAGAGAGAGAAAGAAAGAAAGAGGTGGGAAGTTCTTAGTGAGAGAAAACACACTTGTGTGTGTGTGTGTGTTAAATGAACCAAGTCTTCCCTTGTATGGAAAAGGGTATATATACAATTACAGTATACGCCCTCCTGCGGGCTGTGGATCAGGTGTACTGATACGTGGGAATTGCACCAGGCTTTACCTCTCAAGGGATCTTGAGAAGCTTACAACCCCCACCAGGCAGTGTACCTGATCGTTGTAGTATAGTATAGTGACAAGTACCGGGGATTGATCGTTCAGCTAGGAATAGTGTCGTTAGGATTGAAATTAATCTAACTAGGTCTAAAGGTGAAGGATGATTCTTTTTATGTTTTTATATTTTATGAAAAGCAAGTAAAAATCTCGGGTATTGGGAGAGTGGGCGGAATTAGTTGCTAATCAACTAACCCAAAAGCTACTAATTAATCTAATAAACAAGAAAATAAACTAAGGTTCTACAAGATAAGTGAAGCATGTCTACCCATGATATGTTACACCTTGCTAGCTATCCAATCCTACCTATTGAATTGTAACCTTGTTTTAATTGACGGATTGTATTCCTTAATACCATTCATGGGGTATCGCACATAACTCCCCAATTCTATGAGCTCTTATCTCCTCTTATACCATGCTCAGCACAACCATAGGGATTATAAACAGTGGCTCATGCATTAAATACAACCAATAAAGACCTAGTGCAATCGGTTCATGTTTCCTAAGACGTTCAAGCATGTTACCAATTGGAGATCTGCCAGTTTTCTTAAGCCTAACATATAAATCATTCAATCAAAACAAGAATCAATAGGAAACAAGAATTATAAACTAAACCAACTAGATCTATTGAAGTTGTCACGCCTTAATTAATGGAGATAGACACACACACCAACAAGCCCCTCATTGATGAAGATAGACACAACATCAACAAGAAATCAATGAGATCTAATCAATTATATACAAGTTTCACATAATCATAAGTAGACACAAGGTGAATTAGCAAAACATAATCAAAGAAAGACAATCAACAAGAATAATGAAAGACATAGTTGAGATAGAATCATCAAACCAATACATGATGTTTATGGAGTGATTGAAACCCTCTAAGTTGCTGTAAAAACACCCACCTAAACCCAGGAATCGACTTTAGGGTTTAGGGCTTACAAAAAGTGAAGTTATGATGTTATATTTATAGCCTAATTTCTGCCCGGCCCGGTCGTGACGGCGTCAGACCAACCTTGACGGCGTCACGACCAACATTTTTTTACCAAATTGTAGATCTCTTCGTCCTCTTCGCGTGGGCTTTTGAATCACCAAAATCCGAGTTCGTATGCAAAAGTTATGACCAAAACAATATCAGCTACTCCGCGCGCAAGTTTTGACAAGTTTACACGTGACGGCCTTGGTGACGCCTTCAGGTACACGTGACGGCCTAGCTTGATGCCGTCATGAACTTACTGGACCGTCACGTACTTTATCCACATCCACCTCTTGTATTACTCTTGACGCCGTCATGAAAAAGCTTGTGACGCCGTCAGGTACTGTTTCCAGCAAGGAAAATTAAGACTTTGTCGTTTTCTTCACTTCTATGCTCCAAAAACGTCCAAAATGCTTCCTTTTCCAGAATTCACTCACAAAGTACCTAAAATCACAAAAAGGAACAATTTAGGGCAATATTTGATCAAATAAATTCAATTACGGGCTTAAATGACCCCCTAAAAGTGGTTCATTTTTCGCCTCATCATATATCCCTACACTTGGGGTTTGCTTGTCCTCAAGCAAATGAGCTTTTCCACCAATCAAAATACAAGTTAGGGGTCATTTAACACTAATATAAAAGTAATTACAACAAATGATCATTCCACCTTAGTCAAAACGAGCACGGAAATTATACACTAGCACCTCACATTAAGTATTTGGATACTCTCATCTCTCGGGTGTTGTAAATTTATATGTCATAATTGGAAATGGAGAAATATCACTCTCTACCTGTCATAGTAAATAGATTACCATAGGCTTGGGAAAGGATCAAACCTCCACCACTTAGCGTAAGCACCTAGGATAAACTATCAAAGATGTCTTTTAAAGGGTTATAACGTTAGGTGTAGGGGATATGGAAAACACGGTTTTGTTGGATAAACGAATATTTTACTGGTGGCAAGTCAATTGTCTTAGTTAACTACATGTACAATGAGGCGTTGCTAAGCCAAGACTCGACTCAACTTAAACTAACCACAACTCTTTTTAGATTTTCAAGACACTATTTGACTTAAACATAAATAAAAGAAATGGATGGTAGCCCGTATGTTTTTTTTTTCTCATTTCTTTTTTCTATATTTTTTTTCTCTTCTTTTTCTATTTTTTTCGATTTTTTTTTTTTTTTTTTTTTTTTTTTTTTTTTTTTTTTTTTTTAACATACACTCTTACTCTACCATCCAACATAATACATCAAAGGGAGCTCGTTTCCTCCCTACACTCGAGCTTTTACATACTTTACAATCAACTATTCTAATGACTCGAATCAAGATAATCAAAACACTTGGAGTACTTTTAAATATTAACGCACATATAGGGGTAATAAATGATGTTCTTCCCCATTACTCAATAACACAAGTACTTTACCCATGAGCCCCAATCGTCCCAAAACAATATGTACAAGATATGACTCGACTTAGCAACCACGTAATCAATTAGACAACTAACAAAGGGTTTAAACAATTAACAATAATGCACTAAAGATGAGCGCATACAAGGAAGGCTAAGGTGATTTGGTTGCACATTTGGGGTGGATTGTAAACAAATTCTTCCTTTAAGTAAAATGCTTAAAGTTAGAAACGAAAAGATAGGCTCGGAGGGGTGTACTAGGGTTATCGTGTACTAAAAATGAGTACAACGCAAAGGTGTGGGAGAATTACTTGACCTATGAAGTCAATGTAATTATATTACAGGTGTAGAACAAGGGTTATCCTAATGCCTCTTATCATGTAGTAAATCCTAACTACACGAATGTAGTCTCACTAGCGGTCTCGGGATGCATCGCTATCACAAGTTCTAGAATCTAAATACTACCGGTACACTCATAAGCACCAACAATGAATGCTTTTTCCTAAAGATCTAAGGGCGAACCTCACATATTTGGGGTGGAAATTTTTTGAGTGGTATGGTTTTTGTGCTAGTCATACAACTCCTATCCATGAGACGCTTATTAAGACTAAAGTTTCACTCCTACATGTTGCAATAAATTTTAAATTTGGTGCTAAAATTGCCCTAACAAATATTTCTCTCAGTTTTATTACACATTCACTATTAAACAAAATAAAAACAAAGTGGAGTAATAGTTTCTAACATACCCTCCCTACACTTAAACCGAACATTGTCCCCAATATTCTAGATAAAAGATGTAAAAGTAAATAAATAAGAATGAAAGAAACTAATACTCCCCTGATTCGTTCACCGTGGATAATGTGACAACATGGTTAAATCTACCTCCAAGAAGACGAAGGTTGAAAGCTTCCCTCCAAAAATATAAATCATCTTCTTGTCATGTATTCAACAAACACAAAAAACCAAAGAATCAAACCGAACAAAAATCACAACTAGATATAATTCTAGACTTAGAAATAGAAACAAGACAAAGCAACAAAAGGATAGGATACTTGTGGAATGAATTACAAATAGGAACTCATAAAACATATCCACAATTATTGACACACAAACAAGATAGAATATATGCTAATCATGAATTGTGAAGTTTTCATGTTCGAATTTAGTTCTTTTTAACAAGATATAAATTTCCCTACACTTATATTTTTGTAAAATACCTTTATATGCAATTAAGACGAGGTTAAAAACAAAATAAAGCACTTTCACAAATTATTCGAAACATGAAAATTAAACAACTATGATTAAGCATATATGACACAAACAAACAAATAAAATAAAAACATCAAACAATTAAAAACATGGGTTGCCTCCCAAGAAGCGCTTGTTTTTGTTCGAGTCACGAGCCTGACTCTACCCTTATTTAACGGAAATAGGGGAGGTTTTCCCTACACTTAGGATTAAGTGTGGGTGGAAGTAGTGATACACACCCTTAGGGTGGAAATATACCACGTGAGGTGAAGGGGGTGAGTGAATGGCTTCCTTCATCCTAAAACTACCCGGATAATATAGGTTGATGGGTGGGTCGGTTCCTCTTTTGTCTCCTAGAAATAAATCTAAGGATGGGAAGTTGTGTAAAGGTTGAGGTTCCGTGTCATCAACATTAAGAAATTCCCTAGAACTAGGAGTAAGGTTATCACTACAAGTATTCAAACCTATATCCTCTAGTGGTGCTTGGTCCAAGGGTTCTACCTCAATTGGGGTTCCTATAGTCTCTTCTACTTCTTCCGGGTAAGTCACGGGCGTTGTATGTGCCTCAAATGATGGTAGGACTTGTGGGGTACTTTGTGGGCTTGGATTATCCACCTCATCCTCCATTGTACCTAGATTGCCTATATGTTTGTTTTGTACTATGATATTAGGTGTCATCCAACTAGGTATCTCAACATGAGTATATTCATCCCCCAACAAACTTGTTTCATGATCCTTCAAATTTGTTGTCAAATGATTTGTTGTGTTGTTTGTCGGGTTGTCTAATCTATAATAATATTGGGCACAATCTTCTATGGCATCCCATGCTTCTTCAGCATTTAATTCCCTAAAGTCCCCATTGGCAAAATCCTTAATCCACATTTGGTCATATCGGTTAACACGATAGTAAAAGGTCTCGGTTAGGGATGCTAAAGCGAAACTATGATGAGGGACTATTCGGAGTAAATTTTTAAAACGAGTCCATGCATCATATATGGGTTCATTTCGATATTGTTTGAACATCAAGATGTCATTAGGGTAGAATGGGTTTCGTGGTCGGTAGTATGGTGGATTCGCATTCTCCATAATGGTGAACGGAAGAGTCAATGGAAAGGTTTCTACGAACAAATGCACAAAGAAAAGATAGACTACAAGAAAGCTAATAAAAAGAAAATAAAAATCTCACTAAAACGGAATCTAATGAGTAGACCTAATCTAAATAAATTTCAACCTAAACAATCACTATTCCCCGGGCTGCGGCACCAAAAACTTGATACGTGGGAATTGCACCAGGCTTTACCTCTCAAGGGATCTTGAGAAGCTTACAACCCCTACCAGGCAGTGTACCTGATCGTTGTAGTATAGTATAGTGACAAGTACCGGGGGATTGATCGTTCAGCTAGGAATAGTGTCGTTAGGATTGAAATTAATCTAACTAGGTCTAAAGGTGAAGGATGATTCTTTTTATGTTTTTGTATTTTATGAAAAGCAAGTAAAAATCTCGGGTATTGGGAGAGTGGGCGGAATTAGTTGCTAATCAACTAACCCAAAAGCTACAAATTAATCTAATAAACAAGAAAATAAACTAAGGTTCTACAATATAAGTGAAGCATGTCTACCCATGATATGTTACTCCTTGCTAGCTATCCAATCCTACCTATTGAATTGTAACCTTGTTTTAATTGACGGGTTGTATTCCTTAATACCATTCATGGTGTATCGCACATAACTCCCCAATTCTATGAGCTCTTATCTCCTCCTATACCATGCCCAGCACAACCATAGGGATTATAAACAGTGGCTCATGCATTAAATACAACCAATAAAGACCTAGTGCAATCGGTTCATGTTTCCTAAGACGTTCAAGCATGTTACCAATTGGAGATCTGCCAGTTTTCTTAAGTCTAACATATAAATCATTCAATCAAAACAAGAATCAATAGGAAACAAGAATTATAAACTAAACCAACTAGATCTATTGAAGTTGTCACGCCTTAATTGATGGAGATAGACACACACACCAACAAGCCCCTCATTGATGAAGATAGACACAACATCAAAAAGAAATCAATGAGATCTAATCAATTATATACAAGTTTCTCATAATCATAAGTAGACACAAGGTGAATTAGCAAAACATAATCAAAGAAAGACAATCAACAAGAATAATGAAAGACATAGTTGAGATAGAATCATCAAACCAATACATGATGTTTATGGAGTGATTGAAACCCTCTAAGTTGCTGGAAAAACACCCACCTAAACCCAGGAATCGACTTTAGGGTTTAGGGCTTACAAAAAGTGAAGTTATGATGTTATATTTATAGCCTAATTTCTGCCCGGCCCGGTCGTGACGGCGTCAGACCAACCTTGACTGCGTCACAGCCAACATTTTTTTACCAAATTGTAGATCTCTTTTTCCTCTTCGCGTGGGCTTTTGAATCACCTAAATCCGATTTCGTATGCAAAAGTTATGACCAAAACAATATCAGCTACTCCGCGCGCAAGTTTTGACAAGTTTACACGTGACGGCCTTGGTGACGCCTTCAGGTACACGTGACGGCCTAGCTTGACGCCGTCATGAACTTACTGGACCGTCACGTACTTTATCCACTTCCACCTCTTGTATTACTCATGACGCCATCATGAAGAAGCTTGTGACGCCGTCAGGTACTGTTTCCAGCAAGGAAAATTAAGACTTTGTCGTTTTCTTCAATTTATGCTCCAAAAACGTCCAAAATGCTTCCTTTTCCAGAATTCACTCACAAAGTACCTAAAATCACAAAAAGGAACGATTTAGGGCAATATTTGATCAAATAAATTCAATTCCGGGCTTAAATGACCCCCTAAAAGTGGTTCATTTTTCGCCTCATCATATATCCCTACACTTGGGGTTTGCTTGTCCTCAAGCAAATGAGCTTTTCCATCAATCAAAATACAAGTTAGGGGTCATTTAACACTAATATAAAAGTAATTACAACAAATGATCATTCCACCTTAGTCAAAACGAGCACGGAAATTATACACTAGCACCTCACATTAAGTATTTGGATACTCTCATCTCTCGGGTGTTGTAAATTTATATGTCATAATTGGAAATGGAGAAATATCACTCTCTACCCGTCATAGCAAATAGATTACCATAGGCTTGGGAAAGGATCAAACCTCCACAACTTAGCGTAAGCACCTAGGATAAACTATCAAAGATGTCTTTTAAAGGGCTATAACGTTAGGTGTAGGGGATATGGAAAACACGGTTTTGTTGGATAAACGGATATTTTACTGGTGGCAAGTCAATTGTCTTAGTTAACTACATGTATAATGAGGCGTTGCTAAGCCAAGACTCGACTCAACTTAAACTAACCACAACTCTTTTTAGATTTCAAGACACTATTTGACTTAAACATAAATAAAAGAAACGGATGGTAGCCCGTATGTTTTTTTTTCTCATTTCTTTTTTCTATATATTTTTTCTCTTCTTTTTCTATTTTTTTCGTTTTTTTTTTTTTTTTTTTTTTTTTTTTTTTTTTTTTTTTTTTTTTTTAACATACACTCTTACTCTACCATCCAACATAATACATCAAAGGGAGCTCGTTTCCTCCCTACACTTGAGCTTTTACATACTTTACAATCAACTATTCTAATGACTCGAATCAAGATAATCAAAACACTTGGAGTACTTTTAAATATTAACGCACATATAGGGGTAATAAATGATGTTCTTCCCCATTACTCAATAACACAAGTACTTTACCCATGAGCCCCAATCGTCCCAAAACAATATGTACAAGATATGACTCGACTTAGCAACCATGTAATCAATTGATGCGTGGGAATCGCAACAGGCTTTACCTTTCGAGGGATCTCGAGAAGCTTACAACCCCAACCAGGCAGTGTACCTGATCGTTGTAGTATAGTATAGTGACAAGTACCGGGGGATTGATCGTTCAGCTTAGGAATAGTGTCGCTAGGATTAGAAAGCCTAAATTACTAGTTCTAAAGGTGAGGGATGATTATTTTTGTATTTTTATATTTTTATGAAAGCAAGTAAAATCTCGGGTTTTGAAGGATTAGGGCAGAGTTAGTTGCTATTCAACTAACCCAAAACTAAGATGCAATCAAAATAAAATACTAAAAATGAAAATAAACTAATTATACTAAGGTTGAGAGCAGTAATTGGAGAAAATGTGTTTACTTAGATTTCACTACTCCCTAGATATCTTTTACACGTTAATTACTTGTTATAATTGCATGGATGACGGATCGTATTCCTTAATACCATTCATGGGGTGGCATACATAACTCCCCAATTCTATGAGCTCTTATCTCCTCCTACACCATGCCCAACACAGCTATAGGGATTGTAAACAGTGGCTCATGCATTAAATACAACCAATAAAGACCTAGTACGCCTCGGTTCATGTTTCTTAAGACGTTCAAGCATGTTACCATTTGGAGATCTGCCAGTTTTCTTAAGCCTAACATATAAATCATTCATCCAAAACAAGAATAAACAAGTAATCAACACATAATCAATATCTAAGTTTCATTAGATCTAAGCAAACACAAAGGAGATCTAGCCTAGCATGATAGAATTAAGACAAGAACAAGATATAGACAACCAACACATAGACATATTGATTGAATTAGAAGAACACTTATCTTGATTAATCATGCAAGGTATCAAGGGGTTGGAACCCTTGAAAAACCTGTAAAGTTACACCAAAATCGTCTTTAGGGTTTCTCCCAAAACTTCTCTCCTTTAATGTGAAAAACTAGAAAACTATATATAGGAAAATAGGGATGACGGCGTCAAGACAAACAATGTGACGCCGTCACCTCGCCGCCAAATACTTCCTCGGACGGCCTTGATCTACTTCTGACGCCGTCAAGGCCTAGGCCGTCACACAAATTACTCTTGACGCCCTGTGTGTGACGCCGTCATCAACTACGGATTTTAATTCTTGAGGTTTGACGCCGTCAGGGAATTACTCTTGACGCCTTCATGAACTACGGATTTTAATTCTTGAGGTTTGACGCCGTCAAGGAATTATTCTTGACGCCGTCACCTACTGTTCCCAGCATGGAAAATTGAGACTTTGCCGTTTTCTTCACTTTTATGCTCCAAAAACGTCCAAAATGGCTTCTTTTCCAGAATTCACTCTCCAGGTACCTAAAATCACAAAAGGAACGATTTAGGGCAATATTTGATCAAATAAATTCGGATTCGGGCTTAAATGACCCCCTAAAAACGGATCATTTTTCGCCTCATCATATACCCTTACACTTGAGATTTGCTTGTCCTCAAGCAAATGCGCTTTTATTCTAGTCAAAATACAAGTTAGGGGTCATTTAACACTAATATAAAAGTAATTACAACAAATAATCGTTCCACTAAAGACCAATAGACAAGCACGGAGGTCATACACAAGCACCTCACAAATAGTGTTTAGATACTCACATCTCTCGGGTGTAATAAAGTAATATAACATTATGGAAATGGAAGATATCTCTCACTACCTGTCATAGCAAAATAGATTACCATAGGCTTGGGAAAGGATCAAACTTCCACCACATGGCGTAAGCACCTAGGATAAATTATCAAAGAGGTCTTTTAAAGGGTTGTAACGTTAGGTATAGGGATATGAATTACACGGTTTTGTTGGATAAAGGAAGTTTTACTGGTGGCGAGTTAATAATCTTAGTTAATTACATGAACAATGTGGCGTTGCTAAGCCAAGACTAGACTCGACTTAAGCTAATAAATGAAAAATAACAAAAACATAAAATAAACATAGAATAAAAACGGGATGGTAGTCCGTATGTTTTTTCTCTTTTTTCTTTTTTTCTATATATATATATATATATATATATATATATATATATATATATATATATATATATATATATATATATATATATATATATATATATATATTTTTTTTTTTCTTTTTGCATACACTCTTACCCTACCATCCAAAATAATACATCATAGGGGATGAACATTCCCCTTACACTTGAATCTTTACATACTTTACATTAAACTAATCTAATGACTCGAATTAAGAAAATCAAAATACTTGGAGCACTTTTAAGATTAACGCACATATGGGGGTAATATATGATGTTCTTCCCCATTATTCCATAAAATAAGTACTTTACCCACGAGTCCCAATCGTCCCAAAACAATATGTACAAGGATATGACTCGACTTAGCAACCATGTAATCAATTAGAAAGTTAACTTAGGGTTTAACAAATAACAATAATGCACTAAAAATGAGCGCATACACGGAAGGCTAAGGCGATTTGGGTGTACATTTAAGTGGGGTGTAACAAATTCTTCCTTTAAGTAAAATGCTTAAAGTTAGAAACGAAAAGATAGGCTCGGAGGGGTGTCCTAGGGGTTTCGTGTACTAAAAATGAGTACAACGCTAAGGGTGTGGGAAAAATTAGTTGACTTAACTAGCCAAGTAATATGACTTAAATGGTCAAGTAATTATGATACGGGTTTAACACAAGGGTGATCCTAATGCCTCTTATCATGTAGTAAATCCTACCACACGAATGTAGTCTCACTAGCGGTCTCGGGATGCATCACTAACGCAAGTTCTAGAATCTAAATGCTACCGGTACATTCATAAGCACTAATAGTAAATGCTTTTCCTATCAAATCTAAAGGCGAACCTCACATATTTGGGTGTAAAATTTTTCTGAATATACGGTTATGTGCTAGTCATACGATCTCCTATCCATGAGACGCTTGCTATGGCTAAAGTTTCATTCCTAAATGTTGTAAAAAAATTTAAATTTGGCGCTAAAATTGCACTAACAAGTATTTCTCATAGTTTTATTACACATCTACCATAAAACAAAACAAACTCAAGCGAAAGTGCATATGTAAGGTATCATCTTTTTACCCTCCCCTTACACTTAAGATGAACATTGTCCCCAATGTTCAAGTAAAGGATGTAAAAGTTAAAAAGTAAAAAGAATGAAATCAAATATTCCCCTGATTCACTCGGTATGGATTATAGGTTGGCCAGGTTAAATCTTCCTCCAAGAAAATGAAACAATCAAAGCTTCCCTTCCAGAATATAAATCATCTTCTTGTCGAACATAACCTGTAAAACTTGACAAAATAGACAAGACAACCTCGCATAAAATCGGCGGCATCCTATATAAGTTACTAAATCCTAGAAAACAAAGTAAGATATAATGCTTGTGGAATGAAGTTTGCAGATCTCCTGGAGATTATAAAACTTAATAATTCACAAAAACCATAAGACTCCGTTAGAAAAACAAAACCGGTAAAATTTCCAGATTTTAACTCCTGAAGCCGTCAAGAGTAAACCTCTGACGCCGTCAGAATGGACCTACAGAAATTCTTATGTTAAGTTTCCGGAAAATTTCTAGAAAAACTTGGTCCTACTTCCTGGAAAATCCTGCAAAACTTCATTATGACTCAATACAAGCATTTGACTCTAACAAATACGAATATACACGCTCATTTAATATCGTGGAGAATCATGATCGGTTTGTTTCTTAAAAACATATTTGGGGTTTCCCCTTACACTTATCTTTTGCAAAAATACTTTTAGGTGGAGTTAAGACTAGGCTAAACAACAAAGTAAAGTATTTCCACATTTTAATTGAGAAACATGATCAACCAATAATAAAAATAAAGCATGCATACGGAAGCAAATAACAAACAAACAATTAAAATCACACAAAACATGGGTTGCCTCCCAAGAAGCGCTTTTCTTTATTTACGAGTCTTGTAGCTAGACTCAAGGTCATGGGTTACTACGTGATACGGGTGAGTTCCTCATTGAGGATATCCTTGGGATCAAACTTAGGTTTCAACTTCCTATCGGTTTCCTTAGTATGGTATGACCTTTCAAACTTTTCTCCATCCGGATCATACAAAGTCATTCTAATATGCCAAGACCCGTCACCTTCTTTAGGTGGCTTGTCCCACCTCCATTTACACTTGTCTCCCTCTCTTTTCCATTTATTCCTTTCTATGTTGATGGGCATTACGCTTAATAACTCAATCATCTTCTTAAAGACTAAGGGGTCCTCAAAGGGGTCTAGCTCTTCATCTCTAGCTATGAATTGTTCTACCGAATGTGTCTTTTCAACAAAGTCTTTTTCTAGATAGAATGGGCATTGAGGTCCTATAAAGTTCCTTTCTATCCAAGGTCCATATCTAGACGGTCTCCTATTCATCTCTACCCAATGCGGTGTCGGTTCATCATCACAATCATAACTATGCTTCTTTACATCGTACACCGACCAAGTATCACCTTCACCTACCGCTATCTTAGACTCCTTACAATCTATCATGGCGCTAGCGGTTGCTAAAAATCCTCTTCCTACCAATAATGGGCATGTAGTGTCACTAACCATGTCTAGGACGTGAAAATCCGCTAATATAGTTAACTTTCCTACGTAAACAACTACATCCTTAATCATTCCAACCAGATGGGCAATGCTCCCATCCGCTAGCCCTATCAATACCTCCGTTTCCTCTAACTTTCCTAGCTTAAGAGCGGTGAATAAGGACAAGGGAATCCAGTTGAGGCTTGACCCTAAATCGGCTAGTGTGTCGAAAGCTTCGGATCTTCCTATCTTACAAGGCAAAACAAATATACCCGGATCATCAAGCTTTTTAGGCAACTTGTTTTGAACGAAGGCGGTCCCATTTTTACCTAGCTTACACTTCTCATATTTTTCTAGGAGGGCACTATAGTAAGGAGCACGCGCTAAGACATCAATGACGGGGCGTTCAAGGTGAAGCTCTTTAAATTCATCGTCAAGGTCTTGCGTAAGAGGTGTTTCAACTATGCTTTTGATCGGCTCTATAGTGGGTGTTTTATTTGATTGGTCCTTTTGGGGAACTTGGTTTTGTTTGAAACACGTGCTCATTGATTTAACCGAGTAGTATTGTGGACACGAAGTAGGTGACGAAACTGAGGATATGGAATTAACGGTTAGTTTCGGATTCTTGACCGTGTCGCTTGGGAGTGCTCCCATTTCTCGGTCATTGAGAACTTTCAACAATGCATCAATTCTAGTGGTCATCTCGCTTTGCTTTTGTTTGAAATCGGCTTCAAACTTAGATATGCGAGCTTCTTGAGATGCCATGAGCTTTGACATCAATCCTTCAAGATTGTCGGTACTACCATAGTTGTTAGAAGGATTGTTGTTGAAAGTACGGTTGGATGGTGGACCGTTTGGTTGGTAGCGATTAGGCGGATTGGAAGAATTGGGTTGATTTTGTTTCCACCTAAGGTTTGGGTGATTTTTCCATGAGGGGTTGTATGAATCACCGTAAGGGTTTGGCTCGGGCTTGAAAGTGTACCACTTATCTCCCGCTTCGTCGGTACGCGTGGATGCGTAGTCCGCAAAAGCTGTTCCAGGGAGTTCCATACAATCACGAGTGTCATGGGGACCACTACATAATTCGCATGAAGAAGTGATTTTGTTCACTTGGCTTGAAGGCTTAGGAGCATCGTAAGATTTCATGAGAAACTTGACTTGGTCCTCAAGTTCCATGATCCTACGGTCGGGAGTGCTAGAGTTGTTCGAAGGCAAAGATATTGCCTTGACCGTTTTGCTCAAGTCACGGGGATCGTTCCAACTTTCGTTGTCATAGAGAGCAAGATCTTCTATGAGTTCCCATGATTGTTCCGCACTAAGATCACGTAGCTTACCATCGGCCGATTGGTCAATGGCTCGCCTCGTGGAGATGTCCATATGGTCATAAAAGATTTGGACTTGGAGCCAAAGATCTATGCCATGATGAGGGACCTTTTGGAGTAAGTCCTTGAAACGAGTCCATGCTTCATAAAGAGATTCATTTTGACGTTGTTGGAACATCAAGATGTCATTCCTAAGCTTAGTAGTTCTCCCCGGTGGGAAAAATTGAGCAAGGAAACGAGTGGTGAGATCATCCCATGTGGTGATGGATCCCGCGGGTAAACGCTCAAGCCATTGACTAGCTTGATCCCGTAGAGAGAATTGGAATAGGCGTAAATGGGTCGTCTCTCTAGTTTCAACACCTAGGTCTATGGAATCTACGATTTTGAGATAGTCCTTAAGATGTTGGTTTGGATCTTCGGAACGAAGTCCATGGAATGCACATCCGCTTTGCACCAACCGGATGGTGTCGGATCGCAGGGGGGTCACATTGGCTCCGGTGAGCTCAATGGTGTTTCGGTAGCCTTGATGGCTAGGTCGGGAGTACTCTCCTAAGGTTCGGGGCCTAAGGGGTTCTAATGGTGGGTTTTGTTGTGGTGGGATGACGGGTTCAAAGATGTTACCACCTTCAATGATGTCGGATGGTAAAGAATTACGAACAAAGGCACAAAGAAATAAGATAGACTAAAGAAGACCTAAAAATAAAAATAAAATCTTACTAGAAAGGAATCTAGCAAGTAGACCTAATAAAAAGAAATTCTAACCTAGACAATAACTATTCCCCGGCAGCGGCGCCAAAAACTTGATGCGTGGGAATCGCAACAGGCTTTACCTCTCGCGGGATCTCGAGAAGCTTACAACCCCCACCAGGGGATTGATCGTTCAGCTTAGGAATAGTGTCGCTAGGATTAGAAAGCCTAAATTACTAGTTCTAAAGGTGAGGGATGATTATTTTTGTATTTTTATACTTTTATGAAAGCAAGTAAAATCTCGGGTTTTGAAGGATTAGGGCGGAGTTAGTTGCTATTCAACTAACCCAAAACTAAGATGCAATCAAAATAAAATACTAAAAATGAAAATAAACTAATTATACTAAGGTTGAGAGCAGTAATTGGAGAAAATGTGTTTACTTAGATTTCACTACTCCCTAGATATCTTTTACACGTTAATTACTTGTTATAATTGTATGGATGACGGATCGTATTCCTTAATACCATTCATGGGGTGGCATACATAACTCCCCAATTCTATGAGCTCTTATCTCCTCTTACACCATGCCCAGCACAACTATAGGGATTGTAAATAGTGGCTCATGCATTAAATACAACCAATAAAGACCTAGTACGCCTCGGTTCATGTTTCTTAAGACGTTCAAGCATGTTACCATTTGGAGATCTGCCAGTTTTCTTAAGCCTAACATATAAATCATTCATCCAAAACAAGAATAAACAAGTAATCAACACATAATCAATATCTAGTTTCATTAGATCTAAGCAAACACAAAGGAGATCTAGCCTAGCATGATAGAATTAAGACAAGAACAAGATATAGACAACCAACACATAGACATATTGATTGAATTAGAAGAACACTTATCTTGATTAATCATGCAAGGTATCAAGGGGTTGGAACCCTTGAAAAACCTGTAAAGTTACACCAAAATCATCTTTAGGGTTTCTCCCAAAACTTCTCTCCTTTAATGTGAAAAACTAGAAAACTATATATAGGAAAATAGGGATGACGGCGTCAAGACAAACAATGTGACGCCGTCACCTCGCCGCCAAATACTTCCTCGGACGGCCTTGATCTACTTCTGACGCCGTCAAGGCCTAGGCCGTCACACAAATTACTCTTGACGCCCTGTGTGTGACGCCGTCATCAACTACGGATTTTAATTCTTGAGGTTTGACGCCGTCAGGGAATTACTCTTGACGCCTCCATGAACTACGGATTTTAATTCTTGAGGTTTGACGCCGTCAGGGAATTACTCTTGATGCCGTCACCTACTGTTCCCAGCATGGAAAATTGAGACTTTGCCGTTTTCTTCACTTTTATGCTCCAAAAACGTCCAAAATGGCTTCTTTTCCAGAATTCACTCTCCAGGTACCTAAAATCACAAAAGAAACGATTTAGGGCAATATTTGATCAAATAAATTCGGATTCGGGCTTAAATGACCCCCTAAAAACGGATCATTTTTTGCCTCATCATCAATTAGACAACTAACAAAGGGTTTAAACAATTAACAATAATGCACTAAAGATGAGCGCATACAAGTAAGGCTAAGGTGATTTGGTTGCACATTTGGGGTGGATTGTAAACAAATTCTTCCTTAAAGTAAAATGCTTAAAGTTAGAAACGAAAAGATAGGCTCGGAGGGGTGTACTAGGGGTATCGTGTACTAAAAATGAGTACAACGGAAAGGTGTGGGAGAATTACTTGACCTATGAAGTCAATGTAATTATATTACAGGTGTAGAACAAGGGTTATCCTAATGCCTCTTATCATGTAGTAAATCCTAACTACAAGAATGTAGTCTCACTAGCGGTCTCGGGATGCATCGCTATCACAAGTTCTAGAATCTAAATACTACCGGTACACTCATAAGCACCAACAATGAATGCTTTTTCCTAAAGATCTAAGGGCGAACCTCACATATTTGGGGTGGAAATTTTTTGAGTGGTATGGTTTTTGTGCTAGTCATACAACTCCTATCCATGAGACGCTTATTAAGACTAAAGTTTCACTCCTACATGTTGCAAAAAATTTTAAATTTGGTGCTAAAATTGCCCTAACAAATATTTCTCTCAGTTTTATTACACATTCACTATTAAACAAAATAAAAACAAAGTGGAGTAATAGTTTCTAATATACCCTCCCTACACTTAAACCGAACATTGTCCCCAATGTTCTAGATAAAAGATGTAAAAGTAAATAAATAAGAATGAAAGAAACTAATACTCCCCTGATTCGTTCACCGTGGATAATGTGACAACATGGTTAAATCTACCTCCAAGAAGACGAACGTTGAAAGCTTCCCTCCAAAAATATAAATCATCTTCTTGTCCTGTATTCAACAAACACAAAAAACCAAAGTATCAAACTGAACAAAAATCACAACTAGATATAATTCCAGACTTAGAAATAGAAACAAGACAAAGCAACAAAAGGATAGGATACTTGTGGAATGAATTACAAAAAGGAACTCATAAAACATATCCACAATTATTGACACACAAACAAGATAGAATATATGCTAATCATGAATTGTGAAGTTTTCATGTTCGAATTTAGTTCTTTTTAACAAGATATAAATTTCCCTACACTTATATTTTTGTAAAATACCTTTATATGCAATTAAGACGAGGTTAAAAACAAAATAAAGCATTTTCACAAATTATTCAAAACATAAAAATTAAACAACTATGATTAAGCATATATGACACAAACAAACAAATAAAATAAAAACATCAAACAATTAAAAACATGGGTTGCCTCCCAAGAAGCGCTTGTTTTTGTTCGAGTCACGAGCCTGACTCTACCCTTATTTAACGGAAATAGGGGAGGTTTTCCCTACACTTAGGATTAAGTGTGGGTGGAAGTAGTGATACACACCCTTAAGGTGGAAATATGCCACGTGAGGTGAAGGGGGTGAGTGAATGGCTTCCTTCATCCTAAAACTACCCGGATAATATAGGTTGATGGGTGGGTCGGTTCCTCTTTTATCTCCTAGAAATAAATCTAAGGATGGGGTTCCGGTTTATCAACATTAGGAAATTCCCTAGAACTAGGAGTAAGGTTATCACTACAAGTATTCAAACCTATATCCTCTAGTGGTGTTTGGTCCAAGGGTTCTACCTCAATTGGGGTTCCTATAGTCTCTTCTACTTCTTCCGGGTAAGTCACGGGCGTTGTATGTGCCTCAAATGATGGTAGGACTTGTGGGGTATTTTGTGGGCTTGGATTATCCACCTCATCCTCCATTGTACCTAGATTACCTATATGTTTGTGTTGTACTATGATATTAGGTGTCATCCAACTAGGTATCTCAACATGAGTATATTCATCCCCCAACAAACTTGTTTCATGATCCTTCAAATTTGTTGTCAAATGATTTATTATGTTGTTTGTCGGGTTGTCTAATCTATAATAATATTGGGCACAATCTTCTATGGCATCCCATGCTTCTTCAGCATTTAATTCCCTAAAGTCCCCATTGGCAAAATCCTTAATGCACATTTGGTCATATCGGTTAACACGATAGTAAAAGGTCTGGGTTAGGGATGCTAAAGCGAAACTATGATGAGGGACTATTCGGAGTAAATTTTTAAAACGAGTCCATGCATCATATATGGGTTCATCTCGATATTGTTTGAACATCAAGATGTCATTAGGGTAGAATGGGTTTCGTGGTCGGTAGTATGGTGGATTTGCATTCTCCATAATGGTGAACGGAAGAGTCAATGGAAAGGTTTCTACGAACAAATGCACAAAGAAAAGATAGACTACAAGAAAGCTAATAAAAAGAAAATAAAAATCTCACTAAAACGGAATCTAATGAGTAGACCTAATCAAAATAAATTTCAACCTAAACAATAACTATTCCCCGGGCTGCGGCACCAAAAACTTGATACGTGGGAATTGCACCAGGCTTTACCTCTCAAGGGATCTTGAGAAGCTTACAACCCCTACCAGGCAGTGTACCTGATCGTTGTAGTATAGTATAGTGACAAGTACCGGGGGATTGATCGTTTAGCTAGGAATAGTGTCGTTAGGATTGAAATTAATCTAACTAGGTCTAAAGGTGAAGGATGATTCTTTTTATGTTTTTATATTTTATGAAAAGCAAGTAAAAATCTCGGGTATTGGGAGAGTGGGCGGAATTAGTTGCTAATCAACTAACCCAAAAGCTACTAATTAATCTAATAAACAAGAAAATAAACTAAGGTTCTACAAGATAAGTGAAGCATGTCTACCCATGATATGTTACTCCTTGCTAGCTATCCAATCCTACCCATTGAATTGTAACCTTATTTTAATTGACAGGTTGTATTCCTTAATATCATTCATGGGGTATCGCACATAACTCCCCAATTCTATGAGCTCTTATCTCCTCCTATACCATGCCCAGCACAACCATAGGGATTATAAACAGTGGCTCATGCATTAAATACAACCAATAAAGACCTAGTGCAATCGGTTCATGTTTCCTAAGACGTTCAAGCATGTTACCAATTGGAGATCTGCCAGTTTTCTTAAGCCTAACATATAAATCATTCAATCAAAACAAGAATCAATAGGAAACAAGAATTATAAACTAAACCAACTAGATCTATTGAAGTTGTCACGCCTTAATTGATGGAGATAGACACACACACCAACAAGCCCCTCATTGATGAAGATAGACACAACATCAACAAGAAATCAATGAGATCTAATCAATTATATACAAGTTTCACATAATCATAAGTAGACACAAGGTGAATTAGCAAAACATAATCAAAGAAAGACAATCAACAAGAATAATGAAAGACATAGTTGAGATAGAATCATCAAACCAATACATGATGTTTATGGAGTGATTGAAACCCTCTAAGTTGCTGGAAAAACACCCACCTAAACCCAGGAATCGAATTTAGGGTTTAGGGCTTACAAAAAGTGAAGTTATGATGTTATATTTATAGCCTAATTTCTGCCCGGCCCGGTCGTGATGGTGTCAGACCAACCTTGACTACGTCACGGCCAACATTTTTTTTACTAAATTGTAGATCTCTTCGTCCTCTTCGCGCGGGCTTTTGAATCCCCTAAATCCGATTTCGTATTCAAAAGTTATGACCAAAACAATATCAGCTACTCCGCGCGCAAGTTTTGACAAGTTTACACGTGACGGCCTTGGTGACGCCTTCAGGTACACGTGACGGCCTAGCTTGACGCCGTCATGAACTTACTGGACCGTCACGTACTTTATCCACTTCCACCTCTTGTATTACTCTTGACGCCATCATGAAGAAGCTTGTGACGCCGTCAGGTACTGTTTCCAGCAAGGAAAATTAAGACTTTGTCGTTTTCTTCAATTTTATGCTCCAAAAACGTCCAAAATGCTTCCTTTTCCAGAATTCACTCACAAAGTACCTAAAATCACAAAAAGGAACGATTTAGGGCAATATTTGATCAAATAAATTCAATTCTGGGCTTAAATGACCCCTTAAAAGTGGTTCATTTTTCGGCTCATCATGTACAGTGGGTACCCGTCCGTCCTCCATGGTGTGACTATATCTAATCTTATATATACAAAACTAAGAGCTACGCTAAGTATGTAAATACATGGGGTGACCGAACCTTTTTCTTAATCCTAACAGATACATATATCAAGGAGCATTTAATGAAATGAAAACATGAATATGAGAAAGGTTGAATATACAACCAATGTTTTGATAACCGGGCCGGTTCATCCGAGAAAAAATTGATCCAGAATTGGCTGGCTGAACCGGACAAAACCACAAAAAGCCACCAAAAATCGAGAACTGTTTGAGAAAGTGGTTCGTTGTACGGTCTAGTTTTAAAAACCATTTATACAAGATAAAAGAAAAGTTATATTCATTGTATGAAGTTTTTTATGTTTGATTAGCTTGTACAATTAAGTATATTAACATGTACCTTTTAGATAAAGGTTGTTTTTTTTAAAACAACAATGGGGGGTTGAAAAGTCAAATAGTTGAATATTTATCGCATTAGATGGTTGTATTAATAGTTTAGCTAATTGTATTTGCTTAAATTCTATTTTAGAAAGTCTTAAAATTTATTAAGAGAGAATGTGCTAAATGCTTTATAAGTATATCACATTATGTCATGTGTTTTAGCTTCTAACTTTACAAAGATTGTAAATGACATTAACTGCAAATCTATTACTTATTTGTATGTTTTTAATTTTGTTTAAGTATTGACTTTGTAATACTAAACAAATTGATTTGTGGATTATAAATGTTTAACTTGTGGAACTAACTAATTACTTTCAACAATACAGTCTAATTTGATCGATGACATATGCAGAAAAAAAAAGTTTGTGAAACCCTAACTCATATATTAGTTGTTTTTTTTTTTTTTTTTTTTTTTTTTTTTTTTTTTTTTTTGTTCGTAGTTTCAGGGTTTATTGATTTCTTTCGATTTGAGTTTTGCTTATGATATCTTTTGTTCTTCTGGTTTTGGTATAATTTGTCATGGCTACTTGGTTACTTTTAAGTCGTTTGATAATATGAACTTTTGGTTTAGCTACTGTATTGCGTTTGGATATTTAGTTTTGGGTTTAACAATTAGAATTTGATATTTTAATTGTTGGAATTTGTCATTTGTTCAACAAACTAGTATTTGTTGTTTTGGCGATTTTCGTATTTGTTTGTTTTGAATTTGGACCGTAATCTTTATTATATAAGTGGATCACTAGAATTATTATCTGTATCAATATTTGGGACGTTTGAATTGTTAGAGTCCATTCAGCAAGTTATGTAATAACTTGAATTTGTTTGATACTTGGATAATAAGTTTGAAGTTAGGCCGTAATACTTATTAAATAAGTGGGTCACTAGAATTTGAATTGGATATTTGAAATTTGAAGATCGATTTAGCGTTTAAAGACTCAATTAGTAATAGGTCATTTGGAATTTGTTCGACCATTGAAAATTTGTTAATTTGAAAATTTGGATCTTCGGTTGTTGGGCTTTTGAACTTGGTTGCCCGAATTTGATTGTCTTTGTTGAAGATTGTTTGGGCTGATTTGTTTGTTTGGTTAACCGTTTTGAATTTGTCGGTTAACGTTTGATTGTTCGTTTTGAAGTCATCGGCATTTGCTTTGGAATTTGTTTTGGATTGCTTTTGGGAATCGGTCGTTTGATTTGAATTTGGCTAGTATCACTGATGAGTATGCAAATACTCATCATTTCATGCCTACTTTGACACGTAAAAATGCTAAAAATGGTCAAATGCAATACAAATATCCTTGGTTTTGTGTTTTTATGCATTTCAGGTACAAAGGTTGAAAACTGAGCAAAAACATGCACTTTTGAACGATTCATTGACAATTGCACGTACTGTGATATTAAAGATTGAGTCAAGCCAATCTTGGGATGTTGTATGCTTGATTGTGATATTAAGCCTTAACCAAATCCAATCCATAATATCACCCAGGCCCAACCCAAATCCAAACATTAGCCCACTCCATACCATTTTTAATAAAATATGATAATCCCAGCCTCCATCTACTACACCTCTCCCCAGAATATCACAAACCAGACAAAAACCTACACATCCTCCTAACAGATCCAACATATCTCACAATCTTCCATCAAGTTGTCTCCTCCACATCGCCCAATCACCTGCTCCAGCCTCCATATTGTTCCCATAACTCATAACCACGCTGGCAATCCTCACCCTTTTGGCACCAAGAATTCCAATCAAGAGCTGAGATCACTCAGAGGCAATTCAACGGATAGGATTTGCTCCCAAGAAGCACAAAACAGTTTCCCAATGGTTTTCTCTCACAAAAGAAGCACACTTGAAGACCCCCTCCCTAGTCATAATTTAGTATAAATTAAAGGCTATGTAAGCCTTGAGAGAGAGTTAGTTTTTCATGTAATTTTATGCTTTTCGTTTATGCTTTACTTTTATGTAGTTTAAATTGTAATCTGCTTTCAACTTTAATATAAGTAATCCAGTTTCCAAGCTTTATTTTTCAGTTTTCACTTTCAATATAAATTTAAACGTTTGCAAAGATCTTGTTTAAGGATGTTTTGTTGTTTCAAACTATTCTTAAGCTACTTAAAGCTCTTAAAATTATTAAAGAAAATATAAAAATAGTGAAGTTAGAATGAAAACAACACAAAAATATCATTGCATTCGACATGCTTGTTATTTAGAAGTTGCCCGAATTGGATGATGAACTCTTACCTGGCTCTTTTGCAAGTTGAGAGCTTGTGGTAGTTTGTATTCCCCTTGTTCAAGCTATGGTTAAAAGGTTCCATAATCTTGTTTTTCTAATTTCTCAATCTTTAGTTTCACTCTTGCAAATTCTATCATAGGTTACTTTAGTTGTTGTTACTGTCTGTTTTAGCTTATATATGTTCATGTTGGCTTAGTATAAGTTGATATTCAGATTTTTTTTGGGTTTTAATTTCCTAAATTGCTTCATAAATGTTTCATGTAAGTTTTTATAAGTGTTTGGTTTGAACTACTAACCTGTACACTACTCTAGTTCACGAGTAACATGTAGTTTAGGTAACATGCCTTGGGTCAATTTAGAGTAAGGGAAGCATAAATTAAGTAGGTATTTCATCAAATAGTCAAAAGCACTTAAATTCTGAATTTCTTCACCAACCTGTTAGAATCAGCTAGTTTACTCATCATACCAGGTGTAGAAGTTGTTTAGCTAGCTTAATTTAGTTTCCATTCAGCCTTTTACTTCCATTCTAATCATCTAGAAGTAATCTAAATCCATTATTGGACAATCTTTCAGGAAAGAGTACAAAGTCAAACTTACACATCTGTTGTAATAGGTCTAAATATCAGAGTAATCTTAGGATCCGATTTTGATTGGAGAATGATAAAAGTTAATGTTTTGTGTTTAGTTGTTGGTCATCTTTCAATATCAAAGAGAAAATTCAGATTTGAAGTTCGTTTTCATAGGTAGAATTTATAGCAAAGTGGCATGTTTGGAACCTTTATTGCCCTGCACCTGGTCTTTTCACTTCTGGCCCGTTTTTCACTAGCACTTATCTTGCTCAATTCTTGAGTATTTTGCTTGATTCTCGTTGTTTTGAAAAGCCACCAGCACTGGGTTGTTAGATGTGTTCTTTATTTTCCCTTGTTAGCTTATTAGTTTAGCCCCCGAAGTAGCCCCCTAGCTTCCTATTTTTGCTGCTCATCAGTAGCATTTGAGTTGTTTGAAATCTTTTTGTTACTGTTTGATGGTTGATTATTACTTGTTGTTATAATGTTGTTTACGTGTGATCGTGGTTGTGCTTATTGCTGAGTAGGTTGCGTTTCATTTATATTGTTAAAATCCACCGTGATAGATGCTTATTTCATTAATATCACTTTTGCATTAACAAAAATCTGTTGGAATTTCAAGTTTCATTAAGCTGTTCTACAGCTTTTCACATATTCCCATTTCACAAAATTTGCTAGAAATTTGTTGTAGAGTACTTTTGCAAAAAGAAAAATTGACAAAATTAAAATAGTTTGCAAAAAGGTGGGAAGTAGGACTTGAACCCAGGACCTCTAGCCAACACAACAGACACTACAACACGCCTCACAAACCATCTGTTCTTTGGACTCTTTTACTTATCCTTTGCATAATTTGGTATTTAACCCCTCCTTGTCTGTTTTACTTAATTTAGCTTAATCAGCTTTTAGATTGCTTTTTATATGCTTTTTTTTTTTTTTTGCTATGCACCCTTGCCTAATATTTTTCCTAGGTCAGTAGTAACTTCTAGTATTTGTTAAAAAAAAGTTTTAGATTTATTTGATTAGTTTTAGTATTAATTAATTAGTAATTAATAGTATTTAAATCATATTAATTAGGATTTTAATTAGATTTTTGATTTTCTTTTTCCTAAAATTTTGTCTTGTCATCTAGTACGTAGGAAATTTAGTTGTATGCCTGTAGAACTAGCCGTACTTAGAATTCACATTTTATTTTGCGCATTTACGATACTTTTAATTAAAAAGCGCGTCTTTAGTTTATTTGCTTTACGTTATTATTCCACAATACCAAATAATCAAAATCTCATCCTTACAAGCATTTTAATCTCGAACCATACTCGATATCCTCAATTCACACCTCGTTATCCCCATCATTTAATTTGTTAAAACCATACAAAAGTTAAAGCTAACTTTCGAATTTAATTGGAGATTAGGTTATCAACCATGGAATTAGCGAAGATCTGATTCATGAAGCAATGGAAGTAATCAAAGAGTTGTTTAACATGCCAGATGAGGATATAGCGAAAATATATTCGCTTGACTCCCACAAAAGTTGTAGATTGTATACATCCAGTTTCGACTATGTCAGTGAGTCAACCCACCTTTGGAGAGACATCTTAAAACACCCATGTCATCCTTTAGAATATTGGGTTAATTTGTGGCCAGAAAAGCTTGTCGTTTGAAAGTTTTGACAATTTTAAGTTTGAGGGTGAAATTAAAAAATGAGTCAAATGACCAAACTGCCCATTTCACTAAAAAATTTGTTGTTCTCTTTCCTGGCCGTTAGATGGGGGGGGGGGGGGGGGGGAGTGATGCAAATACTTTTTAGACTTTTTATTTTATTTATGCTTTATAGAGGATCACGACTCCTTTAAAATAATAAAACTTTATCACAATGAATTGTTACCCTTACACTTGCGTTGCGACGGATTCAAATTAAGAGAGCTACGTGCAGATGGCGCCTATAACACGTTATAGGAGCCGCCACGCCAACTTTTACCTAAAACATTTCTATAACACAAATCCTGAAAAACGCCATTCCAAGCTATAACATGTTATAGGTGTCAGTGAGCCTCAGTTTTTAGTTTTCTTTTTCATTTTCTCAAATACAAACACAATTCATTATGTACATTTAAACCAAATTCTATACATTTTAAAGAGTAAAAATATAAGAAAAATAACTCAAAGACTAACATTGTAAACATAACAAAGACTAACAGTATAAGAAAAACAGTAAAAAGGGCTAACAATGTAGACAAATATAGGTTTAAAATGAAAATGATAAAAATACAATCTTTTACCTTGCTGCTTTTGTTAAACCTTCAAAATAATAATAATAATAATAATAATAATAATAATAATAATAATAAATAAATAAAATACTTTACAAACACAAACACAATAACCTAGTCAAGATTAAAAAAAAAATTCGATTTTTGATAACTATTTGTGCACAACAACTTCTTAATGACATTTTAAAAATACTGTTACTGTTACACTTAAGGAAAATATTAAGAAAAAGATACTAACCATTCTTATCATAAATTTTGATAACTTAATAATATGATTTTCTTAAATAATTATACTTATAAAGATGTGAAGGAAAATTCTTACCAATGTTTTATATGAAAATCGAAAAAAAAAAAATGAAAAAAAAAAAGAAAGAAAAAAAGGGTAAACAATCCACTTTTATGGCAGTTATGTGATTTTGTTTGAAAATATTGCAAAGTATTTTATTTTAAACAATCCATAAATGTTCTTTTTAATTACTTCCTACTGTAAACATTTATTTTGTATAATTATAGTTAAGATTCTTTTTCTTCATTGTTATTTTTTATGATACTATAGTCATCAACAAAATATATAATGTTATCTAGTTATTTATTTTTATAATAAAAGCTTGTAAATGGTAAAAAAGAAAATAAAGTTTTATGTAGTCCCGCCACAACATGCATGCTACATTCTACTGGTTAGAGGTGGCAAAACGGGCGGGCTGGACGGGCACGGGCTACGGGCTAAACGGGCTATGGGCTAAACGGGCTACGGGCAAAACGGGCGCGGGCTAAACAGGCGCGAATCACTTTGGAAAAGACTTAAAACAACAACAAAAATTCCTTAAACGTAACACCTTATTTATATTTAAGTAATATATCAATAAGTTTTTCATTAAAAACAATTTAATGTTCTTCAATTTAGAGAAAAACATGTGTGTCCATTAGGGGGTGGCAATGGTGATGCAAAAAAAAATGTGGCCAACACATTTTTAACCAATCAAATGACAACAACACATTTCATAATTTACCATGACTTTCTTTCATTTTTTAGTGGCAATGGTGATTCAAAAAAAATAAATATTATATTCTTATATTTATTTTATAACCCACACCACCAACACCCCATCTCCATCACATCTTAAAACCCAGTAACCCACACCAACACCCCTATCTCCCTCGCCACTTTGACCGACCACCACGGCCACACCGCCGGCCACCCTCACAAACCACCACCACCATTTTAATCCCCTCGTTCCCCTCTTCATTTTGGTATAACTCACGCACTTAAAATCCACCATAAACACCACGAGTTCATCTTAATCGAGCAACAAATCATCACCATCTTTGTTACCCTTGTTAGAATCGTGATTTTTGGAGACGAAAGAGGTAAGTAACATCGTGTTTGTGAAAACACGGATTATAATCAATCAAATCAGCAGTTTGGATGAAGAAACTATCAGCTTATTTAAGGATAAAAAATGGGGCTTCAAGCACATTTAAGGATAAAAAAATGGGGCTTCAAGCACAAATAAGCAGTTTGGATGAAGCACAAATAAAGGGGATTTTTTTATTTTTTATTTTTTATTTTTTATTTTTTTTTTGGAAAAAGGCCACAAACGGTTTGATCCTTAAATGCGTAACGTTCAAATTTTTTTGGGGAACCTCCACACCGATTCGGCATGCCATGGTCCTCCCCGTTGCCGATTTGATCATGCCGCTTGGGTGGTTTTGGTGTATGCCGATTGGCATTTCATGATTTGGGTCCATGACCCTTGCATTGCCACCCCCTTATACCCATTTGACTTCTAAATGGGCAATATATGCCCATTTAAAAAAAAAAAAAAAAAAAAAAAGGGTCCAAATACACTCAAATCTTTTAAAATATTTGACCATTTAGCCCATTTTTTTTGAGTTTGGGCACAAATTGCCACCTCTACTACTAGTCATCTTAACTATATATAATGGTAGATGATTTGCACACACTATGTTTTGATTTGCACAATTATATAAATAACTGTTTAAAGTAGAATATATGGATGGACAACAGTATCATGCATATAGATGAGTGTCCCAATTAAAAAATGGAGTGTGCAAATCATTTCTCATATATAAATAGAGAAATCCTTTTTCTTTTATTAAGGGTGTGTTTGGTATGTGTCAATTGGAATCAATCTATGAATTTCATTCCATTTATATCTGTTTGGTTAGTTAATATTAGAATCCAAAAAAGGAATGATATTAAATATATGGGTATACTTAAAAGTCCACTAAAAAGTGTGGTTTGAAAATTGATTCCCGAACCCACCACTTACCATCACATAATTTATACTACAAGTACATATTATTTTTTTTTTCTCACTTTTCATCTAATTATCTTACCAAACAACATTTATGGGATTGATACCTCAACTTATAGTCATTCATATTCCGCCCTATATCAAATCCATACTGATTATCATTCCGTACAACAAACCAAACGGCACCTAAATATCACTAAGACATCTTTTAAATTTAAATTAAACAATACGATTAATAAAACATATTGTACAAAACCTTTCAAATAAAAAACAACAATTTAAGAAATACAAATAATAAAGTTAAATGTACAATGCCAATAATTAATGTTAGCCTTAAAATGCATCCTCATTCAAACATACAATTAAATACCACAAGGTACAAACTGAACAAGCTACTAATGTGGTCATTAGAACAGACACCTAAATTCGATTGAAAAGAATCATACATGTCAAATTATGAAAAATTTCAGGTGGTTTGTAGGGTATGAAAAATGTGTAGCTTTTAAATATGGTTATTCATATTTTGTTAAGTAATGTCATACATAGATTTATTTAAGGCTGTAAATGAACCGTACGAACACGAACGGATCCTTGTTCATGTTCGTTCGTTTATTTTTACCCGGACAAATAAACAAACACGAACACTTAAACGGATGATTTTTTTGTTTATGTTCGTTTACTAAGAAAATGAGTTGATCAGGTTCGTTCAATAAGACTCTAAAGGAACGCTAAACGATCGAACATAAATGAACATAGACAAACAGACATAAACTTTATTAAATTATACACAATATATTGTTTTATAAGTGTAGATTGTTTAAACAAAACAATTTTAAAATTATACAATTAAAAGATAAGATATACGAACATACATAAGTAAATGAACATAAACGAACACATAATCGAACGTTCATGAACATAAATAAACGGACGCGACTCTTGTTCATGTTTGTTCGTTTAACTAAACGAACACAAAATATTGTTCACGTTCGTTCATTTAATAAATAAACGAACATAAACGAACTTTTTACCAAACGGTTCATGAAATACTCACTGAATGTTCAGTTCGTTTATAGCCATAGATATATTAATCATATATTTGCAGTTTTGCACGAACTAATGTATACTACTATATGTTTGCACGTTATATATATTGTGACAAATATTACACAACATTTATCGACTAGCAAGTATCTTTCAATGTCAATCGTCACAACTTCGCAATACACTAACTACCGTTTTCGTGTAGCCATTGCATCGCGATGTGCGAATGCTCTACCATATTTATATATGAGATAGTGTGAGATAAAGTTATTTCTTAAAATTCTACCCGGCGGGTTGCAACATGCAAGTACCCCTTCTCATAACAATGCACATAAAATGCTACTACTATATTCGTTATGTACAAAGTATATGCAAATATAGTACTATCGTATTCAATGAATTTATTCTACTTTTTCAGATAAGTAAGCATTGAATTCAAATATAAATTAAAAGTTTGAACTTATTAATTAGAAACAAAGAAATTAAATGTCAAGACAAACATTAAATCACTATATCACTATATATAGTATATACAATTGTAAGAAATGTTCACAAGTCATAAGCTTTTAGCCATGGAGAATATGGTTACAAAATGGTGCGCCACTGTGAAATCTGTACCACAAGACTATGTCTTTCCTGAAGGTATAAGACCGGGGATCAAGTTGCTCCCATCAGTAAAAACTTTCAGGTGATTGATCTTGAAAATAAGGCTGGTTTTGGTAACCAAAAAGATGTCGTTCAACAAATCATACAGGCTTCTCAAGACTCGGGTTTCTTTCAGGTTCATCTGGATTTATTTATTTATTTAATTTTTGTTGTAGTTACTATTTTCGTTATTCAATATATACTAGCAGGGTACCCACGCGATGCGGCGGCGGGTACCCTGTGACTATATTTTCTGGTAATGTGATGTTACGTGGTCATATTTTTTTTAACGATTAATTTACAAATACCAATAATTTTATGGTTGGATCAGTTGGAAAACCCCTTGCATCTTAACGTAGAGGTCAATGGTTTGATCCTCACTCCCTACAAAAGGCCAAAGGTCATTTCCTATCTTAGATAGAACTTGAAGTTCCTGTTAACCGAAGCTACCACAAACATAAATCTTGATTCTTTCCTTCAACACAATCACCTTTAAATTTTCTGACCTACATGCGACCTTTTAGGCATAGTAAAACGACCGACATTTATATTTTTATTTTTTTTTCAAAAAAATCCATCTTTTCCTACATTTTCATTTTTAATATACACTATTCACATGAACTAAATATCAAAATTAGCCCAAAATCAACTATACCATACAAATAATATACGGCTCAATTAGTAATTAGTCTAAAACCATTTTCAGCCTAAACAAACTTTAATCATCAATATCTATTGAGGCTCGTGATAAAACTACAAAACAATTTGTGATATCATTTGGCCAGCCCAATAACAACCAAACCGGTGTATAACCCAATTGTTAGCACTTATAAGTACGTTTACAAAACCTAAATTACCTTATTCCTGCCCTAATTTCTCTCACAAAAATACGCAGCCATGATTTGCAGCCACACAAACATCAATACTCTTCCTTTCTTTCTTATCTTGATAATTGAACATAACCAACAATCTATGTTTGCAAGAAAATCAGACCCTTTTCTTGAATATCAAACGAAAACTCTCTCTAAGGTTTTATGTCGTGCTGACCGTGATGGTGGTTTTAAGATAGGGTTAGAACTGAGGTAGATGTAGATGTTGGGTTTTACTGTTGCTGTATACTTTCATTTCATGGACCACATATGGAATAAGTTTGTTTGTTTTGACTTGATTGATGATTGTTCTTTTCTTCTTTCGTTTCATCTTTGTTTTTGTTTTAATATGCAACAGTACAATTTTTTTCTTCTTTTGTGGAATGCATTAATTGGTCGAGGGGGTGACTGGTTTGTGAATTTTGGAGTCGTCCGACTTTCATCGGTCTTGTGGTTGTAGTGGCGGTGACTCGGTCAGCTCAAGGGCGACCGGTCCGGTCGACCGACCATTATGCCCAGCCTAATGGCTTTATTTTTAAGTACTTTGCTTAGTAGCTTGATTAGCTTGTACATTATGATTAAATAATTGTATATTTTGGTGAATGGGTGAATTAATTAGTGTATTAATTATATGTGTTGAATAGATTATTGACCTTAAAATTATTGTACTTTACATACTTGTGCTTTGTGTTTTATGACTTGTATTTACTTAAAAGCTATTGTACATTGTGCTTAAATGGTTGTAATTTTTGGTGAAGGGGTGTTTTTAATAGAATTAATGTTGTTTGGTAGAATTTTGGTCTTAAAATGACACCATGCTATTTTTTGTTGTACAATATGCTTACTTTGTTGTAATTCTGAAAATTTGATGCATTAAAGTGTTGTAAACCATGCATTATTTCTTATAAATCTGAAAATTTTAGAGAGAGAGTGCTTTATGCATTATATGCAGTGTTCTAAAAGGCGCGAGGCGTGGCCTCGGCGCCACGAAATGGACTAAGGCGTGAAGTCTAGGCGTCGTGTAAAAAGGCGTGGAATAAGGCGCGAAAAGGCATGCCAAGGCGCGCCTTATCGTATGGCGTGGCGCCATTTTTAGAAGGGATGCTGTGGGCTTAAATTTTGGGCCTAGTAATTTCTAAACATAGTTCAAATTTTCACTTTATTTCTTATGCATATCACTTTTTGTAAGCTCACCTTTTGTAAACTCACCTTTTGTAAACTCGATATGCATATAAAATATGATATTATAACATAAATGATAAATATATAATTATTTTTTCGCCGCCTTAGTCACGCCGCAAAAAAGGCCATGGCTAAGGCTTGAGGCGTGGCCTTACCGCCACGCCACGCCTCACGCCATTTATAACATTGATTATATGTATTATAGATGTACATACATTGATACTTTATGTTAGTTAGAAGTACACACGCATAACGGAATGTAGTTCCATTTTATGTAAGTGATTTTGTTGGTTGTTGTTTTATATAAAAAATCTCACTTACATGTACATATACGTGACATGTAAGAACGGAGTTAATGACTAAAAGTGACTATATGTACAAACTTTTTTTTTTTTTTTTTTTTTTTTTTTTTTTTTATTTATTTTTTTTAGCTTGTGCATTTAAGAAAAATCAAAATTATGTTGCAAAAGTCCATAAGAATCCAAGGACTTATCCTGCATTCGATCCCCAATCGCTACAACCTTTCCTTCCTTTGGCGACGACCCATATATAGAGGCCGAGAGGCAAACTTTGATAATTTTTGGAGCAAATTAAAAAATAGCTAGATATTTTTAAAAAATTACTATAATTTTTTTCGCTAGAAGACAGGTGCTCACCCTACCCCTCTTGTCTCTACCATGTATATACAACTTTTTTTTTTTTGGCAAAAGGTGAATTATATTAATATCAACAAACAAACTAAACTATACATCATTCAATAAACTGTGATGGACAGACCCCATCCAGTTTCAAAACAAACAAACATTCTAGCTATCTGAACTACCATATCAACATCAACTATCATGCATATCACTTTTTGTAGAATGCAGTGTACATACTTCAAAGAGTTACAATCAACCCATGACTGCAACCTCTTAATTCACCCAAAAATATAGCACTAGACCATATCTTCTCAGTTACAATTCACACTCAACTGCTCACCAAGCCCAGTCAACTTGCCACCACACTGAGACATGAGAAACAGAGGAGGGGCATCATTGAGTAAGATATAGCCACCCATTCACACATTCCAGTCAAGGGCTCTTCCAAGACTCCTACATTTCCCTCTCTTAAAAATGGCTTCACAGTCTTGGAAACACTCACCTTAAGGGAGAAACCCATTACCTCCTATGGACAATGTATTGCTAGGACCAAGTAGGTTCATTTTACACACCTCACTATTCCTAGCAACAACAACTTCTTTAGTTATTTTCAAATACCAAAGCTAGGTGTTATACTAGCTGCATTTTATAATTGCATGTCAACAGGACAAGAAATATAATCGAGGGAATATAGCAACACGAGGATGATACATTTAATTTGTTTGATGCAATAATTATACTCCGTAAATGACTCCAAGTCCCCATCATTTAATTTGTTAAAACCATACAAAAGTTACAGCTAACTTTCGAATTTAATTGGAGATTAGGTTATCAACCATGGAATTAGCGAAGATCTGATTCATGAAGCAATGGAAGTAATCAAAGAGTTATTTAACATGCCAGATGAGGATATAGCCAAAATATATTCGCTTGACTCCCACAAAAGTTGTAGATTGTATACATCCAGTTTCGACTATGTCAGTGAGTCGACCCACCTTTGGAGAGACATCTTAAAACACCCATGTCATCCTTTAGAAGACTGGGTTCATTTGTGGCCCGAAAAGCCCTCCAAATACAGGTAATCAAGATGCATATTTATGGTATTAATTAAGATGCATATTCATGTTAGCTTGGACAAATGGCTAAGAAAAAGTGCTTTTTTAATACAGAGATGTTTTAGGAAAGTTTTCGGTTGAAGTGAGGAATTTATCTTTCAGAATACTGGAGATGATTCGTGGAGGACTGGGGCTTAAACCGGGGTACTTTGGGGATGAGTTGACAGGTATTCAAATGTTTTCAGTTAACCACTACCCGCCATGCCCAGAACCAAGTTTGGCCTTAGGTATATCAAAGCATCGTGACCCGAACATCTTAACTATTCTCTATCAAGGAAATATGAGTGGGCTTCAAGTGCTGAAGGATGGGCAATGGTTTGGGGTTGAACCATATGCTAATGCTTTTGTAGTAAACATTGGTTAACAATTAAAGGTACGGGACCTCAACCTGTTGGTTTAGTTTAATTCAACATAAGACTTGTTTGACAACCTGCATTACACTATCTAGGATTCACCAAATGTACATGGTTCGAATTTTTCAGGTAATCACTAATGGAAAATTTGAAAGTTCAGAACATAGAGTTGTGACAAGCTCAAAAGAGTCAAGGTACACTATTGCAAGCTTCATCAATCCTCATAGTGACACTGTCATAGGACCTGAGAAATCACTTGTTGATAAAGATAATGGATGCCCTCTTTATCAAACCTTTCGGTACAAAGAGTTTCATCGAGCTTACCAAGCACATAAGGGTGAGGGTGAAGCTACCATTGGAGTGTTTAAGATTGATGGTTAAAGATTTGTAACAAAAGAAATGGTTTCTAGTAACTTATTATCAGATATTTTATGTTTCGTATTTTCTTTTAGGTGCTTCTCATAAGTAATAGTAAGAAGAAAAAAAGACTAGCTTTATGGACTTTCTGAATAAATATGTGATTTGAGGTTATAGCTAGTCTTTAATATTATATCGAATAATTAACTCAACTTATTTTGTTCATATGTGCATATGCTATTTCTGAACAATTTTATTTTGTATTGTTTGGTCCTGCCACTTAATTTGACTAAAATGACAACAATGTAAAACATTTTTGTATAATGTATTCGAAATTTAGCATTGACGAATGACTTCTAGTTTATAATTTTAGATCAAGATTCTCCTTATAGCATAAATAAAAAATGAATCTGACAAACTTATAAAATAAGCATTGACGAATGACTTCTAGTTTTATAAAGAAGCTATAGGCCGGTAAAACAGGTTCTCATCAACTAAACCGATGGATAAGCTCCTTTCAAGCTGGTCTTCAAGTGCTAAATCCTTGCCCGAGAGTTATGTTTTTCCTGTTGATTCGAGACCCGGAGATACAAATGTGCCCCTTTGCAATACTTTCCCTGTGATCGACCTTGAAGCCGCACTTGCTAATGATCGACATGATGCAATTCAACAAATTCTTAAAGCGTGTCAAGACTTTGGATTCTTTCAGGTTTGCCAAAAATTATTTTCTTATTTAGTCCGTGAAACTTGTTGTATATTCTTTTACATGCCTTTGTAAAACGGGAAAACGGAGAAGGTTTAGTGTTAGTCGATGCTTTTTGGATTTGATGTGCACGGCCTGATCAGTATTCATGTGGCCGTTTCCAGACTTTTCCTTAGCCGATGTTCTTCCAACAAAGTTTGAACTTTGAACACTTGTCTCTTCAAAAAGACTTTAGGAAAACTTTACTATTAGGCCACCATGCCTTTGTGTGGGATTAATTTAAACTTGGGATGTTTTCTTTACATTTTTTTCTTCATTCTAATGAATTTTTTAACTAGGTGATTAATCATGGAGTTAATAACGATTTGGTGAGTGACACGATGAATGTTGTGAAGGAGTTCTTTAACATGCCAAATGAGGACAAGGCAAGTGTTTATTCTGAAGACCCGAGTAACAAATGCAGGCTTTACACTAGCACGTACGACTATGATAACGAAAAGGTTCATTTGTGGCGAGATAATCTACGACACCATTGTCATCCCATCGAAGACTTTATTAACTTGTGGCCACAAAAACCTGCTAGATATCGGTAAATTTAGTTTGTCTTTATTACTGTATTCAATTTCCATAGAAATATTGTGATTATTTCTAACAAGCCCAAGCTTTTTATGAAGAGATGTTGTTGGGGAATATTCACTTCAAGTAGGCAATTTGTCATCAAGAATATTGGAGCTAATTAGTGAAGGGCTTGGGCTTGAGCCTGAGTATTTTGGAGATGGGTTTACTGGGTCTCAGTTATTTTCAGTCAATCATTATCCACCATGCCCTAACCCAAATTTAGCATTGGGCTTACCCAAACATTGTGATGCATGTCTCATCACTTTTCTTCTTCAAGATGAGATATATGGACTTCAAGTGTATAGAAATGGAGAATGGTTTGGTGTTCAACCCATTCCTAATGCTTTTGTTGTTATCCTTGGTCATCAAGCACAGGTATTAGCCATAACTAATTGCCTACCATAGTATTAAATTGCAGATAATAATCTATGTTTTCGCATCAACTTATAGTCACTTTCAATCTATTTGACGTTTCGAGACCAGTATCTTCTTAGTTATAATTCTACCATCTTAACTCATTTGATCTAGCAAATATATTTCCTTTCTGAAAAAAGCACCTCCCAAAGATAACATGTGACTTAGATCGACCCATTTATATGTAAATTGGTCGAAACTACCACCTTTAAGGCTATAACGGTCAAAATGCTTGATGAGAATATCAATCTAGACATTATTACATATGATGGTCATGTCAATTATAGCAAGCCATGTTGGTGATTGTAACTGGATAATTAATGTTCTCGGCTAAATGTGATTATCTGAGTAAAGTAACTGGATAAAGGCTATTTACCACAATATGCATATATAGAGTTTCAATCCATGTTTGTGCATATCAGCAGATATGAAATATAGGTAAGTTTGTACAATAATTTGATTTTGTATAATAAACATTGCGTTTGTGCATATATTCCTTTATTTTAGAAGAAAGCCTCATTCCATTTGTTACCGACATTTTTCTTGGCTTCAATGTAGGTTATTAGTAACGGGAAGCTGATAAGTCCAGAGCATAGAGCGATAACAAACTCAAAAAATCATCGGACGTCAATTGTCTACTCAATTAATCCGAAACCTGACACCATCATTGAACCTGCTAAAGCTCTTATCAACAAATCTAATTATCCGCTCTATCGTGCATATCAGTTTAAAGAATTTCTTAAAGCATATGAAGTGAAGAAAGATTACAACGAAGGAGCGTTAGAGGATTTTAAGATCAAAGTGTGAAAGAGAACAAAGTTATTTGTGTTTTTGTATTGCATTGTTATAACACTTTCAATCTAATATGTTTGATTTACAGTAGGCATTATTTAGATTAACTCTTTCCAACAGGCATTCGATTTTTTATATGAAAAATGATTGTGAGTTCAAAAAATGTGTGTAACTTCTTTATTTGTTTGTGAAAGAGCGTGACCCTTTCACTTGTGTACATATTTCTCTCTGTTTCTATGTATATTATCCATATTTACAAGATTTGTTACATGCATCTCTTGTACAAAAAATTATACGGAGTGTATGCTAATAGTCATAGTAGGTTTTTGTGAGACATCGACCGGGTTCGCCACTCTAGCTATGAGTTAACTATTTCAGGGTTCTACCTTTTTTTCCCTCCCAACACCCTTTAATTAGTCGGGTCTAGCTTTCCTCTGACCTAGAAGGTAGCTAACCCATTGGTCTTACGAGCTACTTACGCTAACTCAAGCATGTACCGAGAGTTTTCATACTATTACTAGCTTTTAATCCCATGTGTATTGTAAAAGGTATTTATCATAATATGATTTTTTGCTATGAGGACATGGAAATTTTTGCTATCACACTACACAACATAGGTGATAGATCGGTTATATCAATGTGGACGTAGTACGTTTGATTATTGTGTTTTCATTTGTCTTCTTTCCATCAGCTTATCATGATTCTGCTTCATATGCATCTTTAACATGAAAAAAAGTTGATTATTTTTTTGTTCATTATATACATATCGTCCTTCAACTCACATGCACTGTTTCAATTAATTGGTTAGTAAAAAGAATCACGACATACACTTTTGAAATCGAATTGTCTATTCCTCATAGTTGTCAGTTTGTCACTACTCACCAACCTTGAATTCTTTACACAAATTTGCTATTATAATTAGCTTATGACATATGATCACATATTTTAATATAGTTAATTATGGTAACGTACGATGTATGAACGTGGGGTTTACATAAAATATTCATGTCTTTAATTTTCTAATAAAACAAAACTTTTATCGGAAATTTTTCATTTCAAAAAAATAAATTCATATCTTATTTACTAATATTTTTTAATAATTATTTATTTTTCTTAAGTTTTTACAATTAAAAAAAAACTTAAATAATCCCTTATTTGGCAAGTGATTGTAAATTTGTTTTTCTTTAAAGAAATCTGCCAAAAAATACATGTGGCAAAAATTGAAAGATTAAAAACTTTGTGAAGGCGGGGAACTAAAAATACTGAAGGATTTATTATGTAATTTAAAATTAACAAAGAAAACATAATTACCCCAATCCTTGAGAAACCAAACATTAATCAGATTCACTCGATCCTAAACCTAAAAAATCTGAAAATCGATTTTCTACTTCTACTTCACATAACCCCAAACCAATGTACCAAAAATTTTGATTCAAAATTTTTAGGTCAAATTGATTGAATCATTACCCTGTTTCGATTATTGAAGAGACCCGAAATTAGGGTTCTTGAAACTACTTCATTTTTGGTGACTTGATCAATTGATTAATATTGGAAATTATCCGCGCTACAATTAAGTCTCCAATTTTATAACCAGAACGACAATCAATCACCTATTCTCACTAATTCAGGGTACGATTTTTGTTTCAATTTATCAAATTTTTTTACTTCAGTTTTATTAATGTAACGCTTTGGATCGAATCAGCGAAAATCCTAATTGGATTTGTTATTTCTTTAGCATGAAGATAAATATCTAAAACAAGAGAGAACTTGTTAGTTCACGTTATCTTATGAAAAGTTACAAATTTGATTTTTTTTTTCCTTAAGTTGGAATTAAACTAACTATTGGTCATATACTCATATGTGATATATTGATTTGTGTATGATCTAATGTGATTATATGATTAAGATGTTTGTAATTTTTATGGAGTAACCACTATTAGATTTAGTGACTTTGAGGGTTAAGAGTTGACTATGATATTCAGTTTTATTTGGAAGCCTTAATTTAATGAAGTTTTATTAAAATAAAAAAGAGTTAACTTTAGCTTATACAAGAATACATTAATGTAGAGGAAGAGTATAAGATTAAGAATGATGGTTCTCTGTGAATTTTGTGAAAAATGCAACTTGAGGTATTAGGTAGTTGTTTTGTCATTACGTCTTTTAGTTAAGTGATTAAAATTTATCACATGAATGGTGGTTGGGGCTTTATTGCGAACCTCTTTAATTCCCATGATATTTTCATAAGGAAATCATAATGTCGAAGATTTAGGATGATACAGAATTTCACCTTGATGATGATTAGGTTGCTTAGCATATGACATTATGACCTAGCCTTAAGTTGATCGAATCAATGGAAATCACAAGGTTGCTTTAGTACTCTAAGAAGGCTAAGAATATTGCGAGATTAGTTTTTTTGTCACAATAAGAGGCCATGACACATGTTTCCATCGTAAGAATGAAGACTGAGTTTAATTTGGTGATAAATACGTATGTGAGAAGTAAAGATAGGAGTTGAACTTGGATGATTGGTTTTTCATATTTTATGAGATGGTAGAGGTTGCTGGACTTTTTGTAAGATCATGTGGTATTCGAATCTGAATTGCATTTGGATATCCAAGAGCTAAGAATTGAACTGTATTTAAATCAATCAAAGAAACTATTATAGATGAACGTTTGCATCTACTAATATAATTGAGGAAGCTTAGGTCATTAGAAGATGGAACCATTTCACTTCATTGATGGTAGCGTTAGTTTCATGGTTAGTAAGCATTTTTTGTCCACTATCGTTAAGCCATTTGGATCAAGTTCCAACCTAGCATGAAAGTAAACATACAAATAATTAGCTTATTATAATATCATATTTAGAGTTTGCTTCATCTTTTGTTTCTGAATAGGTGTGAAGTTGATTATGCACCGCTTTTTAAAGTTTAGCACTTGGGCCAAAGCTTAGATGCCTATTTGAAATAGGCAAAAATGTAAACTCGATAATAGGATCTGATGCAGAATCTAATTCATAATTCGATCTGTAGGTACCCCTGTGTATTGTTTGGAAGTAAAATTTAGTGAAGTATATATAAGCTTAGTTTGTACATCGTATATATGGTACATAGTAATAAAGCACAAAGCTTTTAATTCATGTTTATATTTAATGCTCCCTATATCCGAGAGGAGTTCCTCATATCTTCAAATTTGTAAAAGTGGTAGAATATGATTATATGGTTTGTTTGAAAATGGCTTTGTGGTTTTCTATCATATATATAAAGCAAGACACTAAATGTAAAGAAAGTACCACCATGTGTCTACTATTTTTAGTCATGAATGAGTTTATATGAATATGTCTAATTTTATATTTGATTAAATGACCGAACATTGTAGATCATGTTTTATTGACTTTTGTCCTTTGTTACGTTCTCACAGCTGTGTTTACATCCTAACTTGATCCATATCTGTCTGTGATCAACAAGTTACTAACACGTTGTCTGCTTATTGAGTTTCAGCACAACAATAAGTAATGTTGAACAGGGCCAAGCGATAAAAAATAGTAGTGTTTGTAGGAAATTTGATTGGATTATAATTGAAGATAGTTCGAAGGTGTCTAGAGTTTCCTAAGCTTCCGACCTTAGTGTTACATCATACCAAAGATTTGTGGTAATTTTGCTAAGCGTCATGACATGTATGCCGGAGATGATTACTCTGTAATGTTGTTGCAGACCTTTGCTGCTATTGGCATAATCAGTTAATCTGTGTAGGTTGTACAATGATGAACCCATGTTTTTCGAGTCATTGCATATATCTTTGTTTATCGGAAGTTTAGCTGCTATAATTGATGATTTTTTAGCATGTAAATTCAGAAAGTTTTGGCTGGATTTTTGGAAAGATAGAGATATAGCAATGACAGTTAAGAATATGTTAAATTTAGATAGGTTTAGCATATTAGGAAGTATATTGTAAGGACGATATGAATGGTTGTGATTTCTTTGTTAGCTCTTTATATTGATCACCCATTTATATATAGTTATATAGTTGCCTGAGGAGATTTGGTTATTTAGTTTCAGTTATCTGAATTGCAAACCTATAAATATATGCTAGACACCTTAATATATTGTGTCTTATTAGATGAAACTTGACAGTCGAATTTGGGATTATATCAAGTACATGGATCAAATTAAGGGATACACTGGAAAAGCCAACCAAGTTCACATATTGCACCTGATGTAGTTCCATCAATAGTGATAGACCAAGGTCAGTGAGCTAACTAACTTGCCTCATGAATTGATTTAGGTAATTGTTTGTTTCGTTTGAGAAGAGAGACTTTGTGGCCAACTAGAATGGATGATGTTTATTGTGCATTGGTATGTAAGTCTATGGAGAGATACTACTAAGGAGATTGTTAAGACTCTGATAGAAGAATGTTGGAAGTTAACTTTCTCTATGTCATCGAAATAGGTTTGATTTTAACAACTATATATCTTCAAGTACACTATATCAATATCCCTCTAACCTGTGTGTATAGAGGTTGCAAAGTTACCGGTCAATAGTAGGCCAAAATGGGAAATTTGGAGTAATAGTTACAGTAGTATATTAAGTATGAACTTTGCAATGTTATTATTCTGTGGAGCTAAGTTGTATATATGTCATGCCAAATATTTTCTTTTTCCTGATGGCAGATAAGTCTTCCAGACATGGACAAGGATAAACTACTACATCAAATTAGATGGATGAGTTAAATCCAGGTAATGTGATTGATGAGGCGAAAAATGATCCGTTTTTAGAGGGTCATTTAAGCCCGAATCCGACTTTATTTGATCAAATATTGCCCTAAATCGTTACTTTTGTGATTTTAGGTGTTTGGAGAGTGAATTCTGGAAAAGAAGCTATTTTGGACGTTTTTGGAGCATAAAAGTGAAGAAAACGGCTAAGTACCAAATTTCCATGCTGAAAATACAAGGTGACGACGTCAAGACCACCATCTTGACGGCGTCAGACATGAGGAATTAAACACCGAAGGTGGTGACGGCGTCAGAAGGATTCGTGACGGCGTCAAAGTGGCAAAAATAATATACCGTGGGTGGTGACGGCGTCACATAGGCCGTCATAAGTGGATCAAGGCCGTCCGAGGAAGTATATGGCGGCGAGGTGACGGCGTCACAAGTAACTCTTGACGCCGTCAGCCTGTTTTTCCTATATATAGTTTTCTAGTTTTTTTCATAAGAAAAAAGAAGAAGTTTTGGTGAAACCCTAAAGACGATTTTGGTGCCTCTTTTACAGGTTTTTCAAGGGTTCCAAACCCTTGAGACCTTGCATTGTAATTGAGATAAGTGTACTTTCAATTCAATCAATATGTCTATGTGTTGGTTGTTTATATCTTGTTCTTGTCTCAATTCCATTATGCTAGGCTAGATCTCTTTTGTGTTTGCTTAGATCTAATGAAACCTAGATGTTGATTATGTGTTGATTACTTGTCTATTATTGTTTTGAATGAATGATTTATATGTTAGGCTTAAGAAAACTGGCAGATCTCCAAATGGTAACATGCTTGAACGTCTTAAGAAACATGAACCGAGGCGTACTAGGTCTTTATTGGTTGTATTTAATGCATGAGCCACTGTTTACAATCCCTATAGTTGTGCTGGGTCATGGTGTAAGAGGAGATAAGAGCTCATAGAGTTGGGGAGTTATGTATGCCACCCTACGAATGGTATTAAGGAATACAATCCGTCATTCATACAAGTGTAACAAGTAATTAACATGTAAAAGATATCTAGGGAGTAGTGAAGTCTAAGTAAACACAATTTCTCCAACCACTGCTCACAACCTTAGTATAATTTAGTTTAATTTCATTTTCATTATTTTAATAGCTTTGGGTTAGTTGAATAGCAACTAATTCCGCCCACTCTTCCAAAACCCGAGATTTTACTTGCTTTCATAAAAATATAAAAATACAAAAATAATCATCTTTCACCTCTAGAACTATTAATTAGGTTTTCTAATCCTAGCGACACTATTCCAAAGCTGAACGATCAATCCCCCGGTACTTGTCACTATACTATACTACAACGATCAGGTACACTGCCTGGTGGGGGTTGTAAGCTTCTCGAGATCCCTCGAGAGGTAAAGCAAGGTGCGATTCCCACGCATCAAGTTTTTGGCGCCACTACCGGGGAATAGTTATTGTCTAGGTTAGGATTTCTTTTTATTAGGTCTACTTGCTAGATTCCTTTCTAGTAAGATTTTTATTTTTATTTTTAGGTCTTCTTTAGTCTATCTTATTTCTTCGTGCCTTTGTTCGTAACTCTTTACCATCCGACATCATGGAAGGTGGTAACATCTTTGAACCCATCATCCCACCACAACAAACCCCACCATTAGAACCCCTTAGGCCCCGAACCTTAGGAGAGTATTCTCGACCTAGCCACCAAGGCTACCGAAACACCATTGAGCTCACCGGAGCCAATGTGACCCCCTTGCGATCCGACACCATCCGGTTGGTGCAAAACGGATGTGCATTCCATGGACTTCGTTCCGAAGATCCAAACCAACACCTTAAGGACTTCCTCAAAATCGTAGATTCCATAGACCTAGGTGTTGAAACTAGAGAGACTACCCGTTTACGCCTATTCCAATTCTCTCTACCGGATCAAGCTAGTCAATGGCTTGAGCGTTTACCTGCGGGATCCATCACCACATGGGATGATCTCACCACTCGTTTCCTTGCTCAATTTTTCCCACCGGGGAGAACTACTAAACTTAGGAATGACATCTTGATGTTTCAACAACGTCAAAATGAATCTCTTTATGAAGCATGGACTCGTTTCAAGGACTTACTCCAAAAAGTCCCTCATCATGGCATAGATCTTTGGCTCCAAGTCCAAATCTTCTATGACCATATCGACATCTCCACGAGGCGAACCATTGACCAATCGGCCGGTGGTAAGCTACGTGATCTTAGTGTGGAACAATCATGGGAACTCATAGAAGATCTTGCTCTCTATGACAACGAAAGTTGGAATGATCCCCGTGATTTGAACAAAACGGTCAAGGCAATATCTTTGCCTTCGAACAATTCAAGCACTCCCGACCGTAGGATCATGGAACTTGAGGACCAAGTCAAGTTTCTCATGAAATCTTACGAAGCTCCGAAGCATTCAAGCCAAGTGAACAAAATCACTTCTTCATGCGAATTATGTAGTGGTCCCCATGACACTCGTGATTGTGTGGAACTCCCCGGAACAGCTTTTGCGGACTACGCATCCACGCGTACCGACGAAGCGGGAGATAAGTGGTACACTTTCAAGCCCGAGCCAAACACATACGGTGATTCATACAACCCCTCATGGAAAAATCACCCAAACCTTAGGTGGAAGCAAAATCAACCCAATTCTTCCAATCCGCCTAATCGTTACCAATCAAACGGTCCACCATCCAACCGTACCTTCAACAACAATCCTTCTAACAACTATGGTAGTACCAACAATCTTGAAGGATTGATGTCGAAATTTATGGCATCTCAAGAAGCTCGCATAGCTAGGTTTGAAACCGAATTCAACCAACAACAAACGGAGATGACCAACAAGATCGACAACTTGTTGAAAGCCCTCAACAACCAAACATTAGCCACACCTAGAAAGGACACTAGGGACACCAATAGTGGAATCCAAGTTAAGGACCCCTCATCATCCAAACATGTCCACTTTGTCAATGTTGTCACCATTAAGCCGATAGATAGGGAGATAGAGGAGAGTGACAAGGATGAAGTTAGAGTAGAAGCCAATAGTGAGGATGAGAGTAGGGAAGTTGAGGTTAAAAAGGATGAGAAATTGGAGGAGATAGAACCTATAGAGAAATACTTTGATAAGTTGCCAACCGAGGAGGAACGGGAATACCATAAGGATTTATTCGATAGTCCCGAGAAAACATATATCTTTGGCGACCCCCTGATCAAAATGGGAGATCCCTCCAACATTAACATCCCATGCAATATCGGGCACATGCATATATGGAAAGCTTACATCGACCTTAGATCCCCCGTAAACATCATGACTAGGACCTATTACAATTGGGTGATGAAGAAGCAACTCAATTTTAGGATGATGCCCGGTAAAAATTGGATAAGTAATTTTGCAGGAAGGGTTAAGGGAGTACATGTGATTATAGGGAATCTCACCTATGAGATTGATTTTATGATAGTGGAAGACACTCGTCCCGTGATAGATGCTTGCCTAAGCCAAATTATATTCGGGAAGCCTTTTGTTGAAGCCACTAGGATGAGTTATGATCCGACTTTAGGGATAGTTAGGTTCAAGAAAGACAATGACGAGGTTGCTTATCAAATGCCCTACAAGATCGAACAATACCGCCTTCTCTCTAATTTCGAAAAGGAACGTAAGCAAGCGGCTTATTATAGGAATGAGGAGGATAGACGTAGAGGAGTAGAGTATGTTAGAAATAGGATGCTTGGTTTCTACAAAGAATGCTTGCAACTAGGTCCGGAATACAAAACTGGTTTAGAAGACGACCTAGAGAGTGGAACCAATGATGAGATCACGTAGTAACCCACGACTTTGAGTCTAGCTACAAGACTCGTAAATAAAGAAAAACGCTTCTTGGGAGGCAACCCATGTTTTGTGTGATTTTTATTTGTTTGATTGTTATTTGCTTCCGTATGCATGCTTTGTTTTTATTGTTGGTTGATCATGTTTCTCTACTAAAATGTGGAAATACTTTATTATGTTGTTTAGCCTAATCTTAACTTCAACCTAAAGGTATTTTTGCAAAAGATAAGTGTAAGGGGAAACCCCAAATATGTTTTTAAGAAACAAACCGATCATGATTCTCCACAATATTAAATGAACATGTATATTCGTATTTGTTAGAGTCAAATGCTTGTATTGAGTCATAATGAAGTTTTGCAGGATTTTCCAGGAAGTAGGACAAAGTTTTTCCAGAAATTTTCCGGAAACTTAACATAAGAATTTCTGCAGGTCCATTCTGACGGCGTCAGGGTATTGCTCTTGACGGCGTCAGGATGTAAAATCTGGAAATTTTACCGGTTTTGTTTTTCTAACGGAGTCTTATGGTTTTTGTGAATTATTAAGTTTTATAATCTCCAGGAAATCTGCAAACTTCATTCCACAAGCATTATATCTTACTTTGTTTTCTAGGATTTAGTAGCTTATATAGGATGCCGCCGATTTTACGCAAGGTTGCCTTGTCTACTTTTGTCAGGATTTACAGGTTATTTATGACAAGAAGATGATTTATATTCTGGAAGGGAAGCTTTGATTGTTCATTTTCTTGGAGGAAGATTTAACCTGGCCAACCTAAAATCCATACCGAGCGAATCAGGGGAGTATTCGATTTCATTCTCTTTACTTTTTAACTTTTACATTCTTTACTTGAACATTGGGGACAATGTTCATCTTAAGTGTAAGGGGAGGGTAAAAAGATGATACCTTACATATGCACTTTCGCTTGAGTTTGTTTTGTTTGATAGTAGATGAGTAATAAAACTACGAGAAATACTTGTTAGTGTAATTTTAGCGCCAAATTTAAATTTTTTTACAACATTTAGGAGTGAAACTTTAGCCATAGCAAGCGTCTCATGGATAGGAGGTTGTATGACTAGCACATAACCGTATATTTAGAAAAATTTTCCACCCAAAAATGTAAGGTTCGCCTTTAGATTTGATAGGAAAAGCATTCATTATTAGTGCTTATGAGTGTACCGGTAGTATTTAGATTCCAGAACTTGCGTTAGTGATGCATCCCAAGACCGCTAGTGAGACTACATTCGTGTGGTAGGATTTACTACATGATAAGAGGCATTAGGATCACCCTTGTGTTAAACCCGTATTATAATTACTTGACCATTTAAGTCATATTACTTGGCTAGTTAAGTCAACTAATTTTTCCCACACCCTTAGCGTTGTACTCATTTTTAGTACACGAAACCCCTAGTACACCCCTCCGAGCCTATCTTTTCGTTTCTAACTTTAAGCATTCTACTTAAAGGAAGAATTTGTTACACCCCACTTAAATGTACACCCAAATCGCCTTAGCCTTCCGTGTATGCGCTCATTTTTAGTGCATTATTGTTATTTGTTAAACCCTAAGTTAACTTTCTAATTGATTACATGGTTGCTAAGTCGAGTCATATCCTTGTACATATTGTTTTGGGACGATTAGGACTCATGGGTAAGTACTTAATTTATGGAGTAATGGGGAAGAACATCACTTATTACCCCCCATACGTGCGTTAATCTTAAAAGTGCTCCAAGTGTTTTAATTTTCTTAATCCGAGTCACTAGAATAGTTTAATGTAAAGTATATAAAGATTCAAGTGTAAGGGGAACTCTCATCCCCTATGATGTATTATTTCGGATGGTAGGGTAAGAGTGTATGCAAAAAAAAAAAAAAAAAAAAAAAAAAAAAAAAAAAAAAAAAAAAAAAAAGAGAAAACATACGGACTACCATCCCGTTTTCATTCTATGTTTATTTTATGTTTTTGTTATTTTTCATTTATTAGCTTAAGTCGAGTCTAGTCTTGGCTTAGCAACGCCATCTTGTACATGTAATTAACCGAGATTGTTAACTCGCCACCAGTAAAACTTCCTTTATCCAACAAAACCGTGTAATTCATATCCCTACACCTAACGTTATAACCCTTTAAAAGACCTCTTTGATAGTTTATCCTAGGTGCTTACGCCATGTGGTGGAGGTTTGATCCTTTCCCAAGCCTATGGTAATCTATTTTGCTATGACAGGTAGTGAGAGATATCTTCCATTTCCATAATGTTATATTACTTTATTACACCCGAGAGATATGAGTATCTAAACACTATTTGTGAGGTGCTTGTGTATGACCTCCGTGCTTGTCTATTGGTCTTTAGTGGAACGATTATTTGTTGTAATTACTTTTATGTTAGTGTTAAATGACTCCTAACTTGTATTTTGAGTAGAATAAAAGCGCATTTGCTTGAGGACAAGCAAATCTCAAGTGTTAGGGTATATGATGAGACGAAAAATGATCCATTTTTAGGGGGTCATTTAAGCCCGAATCCGAATTTATTTGATCAAATATTGCCCTAAATCGTTCCTTTTGTGATTTTAGGTGTTTGGAGAGTGAATTCTGGAAAAGAAGCTATTTTGGACGTTTTTAGAGCATAAAAGTGAAGAAAACGGCTAAGTACCAAATTTCCATGCTGAAAATACAAGGTGACGGCGTCAAGACCACCATCTTGACGGCGTCAGACATGAGGAATTAAACACCGAAGGTGGTGACGGCGTCAGAAGGATTCGTGACGACGTCAAAGTGGCCAAAATAATATACCGTGGGTGGTGACGGCGTCACATAGGCCGTCATAAGTGGATCAAGGCCGTCCGAGGAAGTATATGGCGGCGAGGTGACGGCGTCACAAGTAACTCTTGACGCCGTCAGCCTGTTTTTCCTATATATAGTTTTCTAGTTTTTTTCATAAGAAAAAAGAAGAAGTTTTGGTGAAACCCTAAAGACGATTTTGGTGCCTCTTTTTTTACAGGTTTTTCAAGGGTTCCAAACCCTTGAGACCTTGCATTGTAATTGAGATAAGTGTACTTTCAATTCAATCAATATGTCTATGTGTTGGTTGTTTATATCTTGTTCTTGTCTCAATTCCATTATGCTAGGCTAGATCTCTTTTGTGTTTGCTTAGATCTAATGAAACCTAGATGTTGATTATGTGTTGATTACTTGTCTATTCTTGTTTTGAATGAATGATTTATATGTTAGGCTTAAGAAAACTGGCAGATCTCCAAATGGTAACATGCTTGAACGTCTTAAGAAACATGAACCGAGGCGTACTAGGTCTTTATTGGTTGTATTTAATGCATGAGCCACTATTTACAATCCCTATAGTTGTGCTGGGTCATGGTGTAGGAGGAGATAAGAGCTCATAGAGTTGGGGAGTTATGTATGCCACCCCACGAATGGTATTAAGGAATACAATCCGTCATTCATACAAGTGTAACAAGTAATTAACATGTAAAAGATATCTAGGGAGTAGTGAAGTCTAAGTAAACACAATTTCTCCAACCACTGCTCACAACCTTAGTATAATTTAGTTTAATTTCATTATTTTAATAGCTTTGGGTTAGTTGAATAGCAACTAATTCCGCCCACTCTTCCAAAACCCGATATTTTACTTGCTTTCATAAAAATATATAAATACAAAAATAATCATCTTTCACCTCTAGAACTATTAATTAGGTTTTCTAATCCTAGCGACACTATTCCTAAGCTGAACGATCAATCCCCCGGTACTTGTCACTATACTATACTACAACGATCAGGTACACTGCCTGGTGGGGGTTGTAAGCTTCTCGAGATCCCTCGAGAGGTAAAGCAAGGTGTGATTCCCACGCATCAGTGATTTATATCCTTGCGATTTCTTGTGCTTCTACTTTGTCCGTAGTACAAGATATCTAGAACGATGAAACTAAGTAACTGTTTTCCAAATATGTTAAATATCGCTTTCATGCATACAATAAGTAGGTCTTATATATAATTAGTCTCCTTTTACAATTGTTCTTGCATGACTTATAGCCTCTAACAATGACAAATAGAATGCTAGGCGAGTGCCCACCTATGTTTGCTATGCTTTTTATACAATCCATATGTGGGTTGTGCCTAATTGAGATACACAAATTGATTAGAAGTAAAGGTAGTGTGTTTTGTAGGTTGGGTAACAATTCAAAATAGACTTTGGCTGAAACAAATGACATACACAGAATAGTCTTACATGAAAATCGAGAAAAGATTACAAGCACAAGAGGATGAAAGTCGTCACTAACGTAATTATGTACCTTAGTTTTATAAAACATACAATAAAAGATACTCCCTCCATCCTAAAATAAGTGTCCAGTTTGACTTTTCAGATTCAAACTGGTTCAACTTTGACCTTATCCATTTTTGCGGGTGTTATATAATACTTTATGCAAAATATATGAATGGAATCATGCTTTGTAAAAAGATATGGTATTTTTATGGTTTGATTTCGATTTCAGTTAAGTAACCAGTTTAAGATATAGATCTAGACTTTGATTTTGATTCTAATAGCAGTATCATTTTTTAACCCTTCTTATCAGTTTCAGTTTTTGATTTTGAAAGATTTACGGGGTTTGATTGATTTATGAGTTTTGATTCTAATAGTGGTAAGAAGATCTGGCATCTTCGTTGTTGGGAATGAGTGCTTGGTGGAGCTATAAAGTTGGATTGATGTTTGGAAGATACTGAATAGCATGGCATGTTTGGCATTTGGTCTTTCTATTTTATGGTTGATTGTATGTTTGTTTCATGGATTTTATGTATTTAGTCAAATGTGGCTTTGGTAATAACCTAAAGTCAAATGTAAATTCGAAAGATTTTTTTGCGACCGCAAGAGTAAACTTCTATAATATAAGTACAACCATTTCGATGCTTTATGTGCTTATCTTAATTCTGATGCGTGATTTGGATCTTCTTCGATTAATTTGACCGAAACTCTGAACAAGAAAAACAATCTTAATTTGACCTCCTGGAAAATAAACTATGAGTTTACAAAAGTTAAACTAACCGGTAAGGGTCAAAAATGCAAAGCGCGAGGCGATGAGCCAAAAGCGCACGCCTCACGTAGATGAGGCACATACTTAAATAGCTCTTAAAACAACAGCCAAAAAATGAGCTTTAAATACAAAGTTTACCCTTTAAGATGCTCTAAAAAGAAAAATAATACGAAAAAGAAAAGGGTCAAATTGGAAGAAAGAATGAACATTTACGCTTTTTATGTAATGAAACGACCCTGATACGAGAGAATACTAAGAGATGAAAGAGTTGTTCGACTAAAAAGATACTAATCTTTGTATACTTTATTTTAAAAAACAAAACATAATTTAGAGACACTAATATAATAAACCGAAGACAATCATACATGCAGACAAAAGAGACTTGCAAAAAATGCATGGGTCAATCATAATAATCGAAGATTTAAAAGACGAAAATGTAATCCAAAATACAACCATAACATAATGGCCATGCTATATTCATAAATTTTATTGATTCTCTAAGATTATTAATTGGCCAACAAAAAACTCATAAAAGCCCTCCTCTTGAGAAATAAAAGTCCCACTTCAAACAATACATGCAAAGACACAACAAATAGCCAAGTCTATTTGATCGAGGATGGAGATAATTACAGTAAATGTTATAAACATTACAATAATAATACAGTCTAATAGATATATGCATTTAGAAAATATATTTGATTACTTTTGTATAGTTTGAGACACTCAAACCATTTTATCACGTTTCATATCAGATTATTTGAAAGTAGACACATTATAGCAAATATGCTTTAAACATGACCCACGTTAACCAATTTATGTTGGAATTTAAATTACAATTGGTCAAAATATATTATTCAAAATATTAGAAAAAACCCCGCACGTGCACGGGCATTATAACTAGTGTGTATTGACAACTGAAAATTTCACTGTTGACTTATTTACGATTAATAATCCAATCAGATGTATACTAACAAGGATTTGGATCCCCGTACGTCGTCGCGTGAACATTGTGTCAAAACTTAAGGTTTCATGTTGGCGTGAAAAGCTCTGATACAATTGCAGCTTAAATACATACATAACTTCATAGTTTAGAGTTATCATTCTATTACAAAAGACTAAGAGTCTACTGTCACAAAGCTTAGAATTATTAAAAGAATTAATGTTAACTACAACTTTTTGTAGCAAATTAGTTACAATTTTGTGATATAAATGTAGGTCATTTTTTTGTGAGTCATGATTCTTTTTTGTGGATAATTTATTCATTGCTTATGCATTTTTTGCGAATGATTGTAGTCGATTTTCTATAAAAATTGTGGCCAAGCTATCCCCTTTTATTTCCTCATGTTACCACTTGGCAAAAGAAAACCACAAACCATTCAATGCCCATGATTATTAAGACATGAACTTATTAATTATTATTAATCTCACTCAAATCTTCCCCCATTGCATTCCATCAACTTTAGGATATTTTCCGAAAAAAAGGATACTGTGAAAACTCATATAATCCACCATATAGAGAAAACCCTGGATATAACTCCATCACAATGATCCAAACTTCCAAAAAGCACATTAAAATACTAGTTATAATACATGTGCACGCACGAGGTTTTTCCAGAAAAATTTAATTATATAGTATTATCGTTTAAAAACAGAAAATTCTATGTATATTTTAAAAAGTTAGAGCATCAACATGTGCGAAAGTAAGAAAAATCGTTAGCAAAAATTGTAAATATAACCGTGGCATCGACCTTGTATTGGATTCTTGAGCGTGTCTCCTTATAATGTTATTGGGCCAAAGGTTCTTTGATCACATGGGTTTACACATAAATCAAATTTGTTTTAAATTTTTTGTTTACTATATGGATATATAAGAATATACCCGTGAAAATTATGATATAAGTATAACTAATAAGTATGCATGAGTTTTTCATTATGTATTAATATTAATTAATGTTTTGTAAAAATTTTATTGCATGAAAGATTTAACTTTGTTTGACTGACATATATGTTAATGTTGAGGTTGGTGTTGTTATTTAACTTTAACTATTGATATCATGTTGTACAACATGTGCGAGTTTAGTAGCACATAATGAGCGTTAATGAAGTTTTTTAAAAATGTTTTTTCGGATATCCGTATATAAACTTTAAATAATAATTACATGAGTCGTTATTAGTACAATCGCGTATATTTATTTTCATATCACAGCAACTTGTACTTACCATTTGATATTTATATTACCGTTAATAATAATTTAACTGTATTTAATATTCAAACCCGTGTACGTATATATTAAATTTTTAAATAGGATAACATGAGTTCTTATTTATATTTAACGTACATAGTAAAAAGATATTTTAATAGATGAAAGTTTGAAACTAATATTTATTTTAAAAGTATTTAACGTATATTAAAACTAATTCGTACATTTATAAAATTTTGTAAGTTTAATGGATGGAAGTCTTAAACCAATACTAATACTCATGTAATTGTAAACAAAGTTCATATTATAAAATGTAAGAGGTATAAAGTATAAGGGGTTATTTGTTTATTATCTAAAGTTATCAAAAAAACATGAAGATTTATAATTTTACACTTAACTCCATATAATATATTTAATATTCAACCACTAATGTTTTATTAATTACCTCCTCAATTTTTAAGTTTTTATTTTCATAAATTTGACACCTATATTTTTATGTATTTTTTTCCTCAATCAAATTCTCCACCAAATTTATTAAAGTTTGACCAAAATCAATTCAATTTTGATTTTTTATTGGCCAATCATATTGCTCGATTTCGCATATGTTTCAAAATCGAGCATTTCTATTTGTCCAATTTTTTTTCCACTAAGATTGTTTTGTCAAAAAAAACTCCGATGTGTTTCCTTTATTATATAAAAGATTTAGACAAACAGTATTGTATATAATGTGGCAATTTCGACCCATTTACTCATGAACGGGGCGATTTTGATTCATAATCTTCTCAAACAGGTTAAACAGTTCAATGTACACTAAAAAAAACTTGGTATCGGGAATGGGTCAAATAATTCGAGAGCTGCTAAAACAGGTCAAAAGTCTGTTGTTAATTCATAAATCATCGAAATCATTTTATTCAAAATATTAAGTTAACCATTATTATTCTCAAAATATATTTTTCAATCATAAGTAGCACACCAACTTTCTATAAAAATAGGACAAAATAAGTGTTTGTGGGTCAATCAAACCTGAACTAGTTCATTAACACTGTGCTACAAATGACCCATTAACCCACCCATTTTGACCCGTTAACCAACCTGCCCATCTTTCCACATATATAGCCGTGAACAGTATATGATGTGAACAGGTAAATATTGGCACACTATATATCTGCATCTATACTTACATGAAAATGATTTATCTTGAAGGAAGAACTAAATGAAGAATCCTCCCAAAAGACCAGATGAAAAGACAGTGATGTACCTCAAAATTGTCATAATCATACCCATATAATTCATATGTTAGATGGATCTCAATACCAACATGGAACATACGAAACATTCGACAACAAACCTGCAACAGTTTTCACATTGGATAAAAGCAATGCCGAAGCAATTTGTAAGTTCACTTAGATGAAATAGAACACAATTTGGATGTTGTAGTCATTCAATGTGAAGAACCTTAACCCTGAAATGAATTAATGATCATTAGGTAAGGAATTTCAAATAGTAAAAAAAAAAGCGTAAATAAGTTATGTTGATTCGTACTTACAGCTGAGCCAAACACCACAAAACAGAATATACACCAAAGATATGGCAAGGAAGTATGCATAAGAGATCATCAAGTAAGGGCCATCCCCAAGACCGTGCATTTTCATCAAGATCCTTAAGTTTTGTCGCTTCTGTAATACCTCGTAATTTACCCAATTATTAAGTAACGTTAAACTCGAAATAAATTCAATTTCAAGTTGATTAACCATTTTCATGAGTAGATTTTTTTTCTTCAAATACAAACTGTATCTATGTGACGCGATTCACATTTCAATTGGAACGGGCTCATACGCGTGCCACAATAAGTTACCAACCCAAATAATTAATTTGTGAATATATTGAGTCTCATTGCTCAACCCAACACACTCCTAATTAATTTAGCCCTTAGCCGCTCACTAACAAACCAAACGGACATTTTATTAATTTAGGTTTGACCACCCAATAGACCATTAAAAACAAGACCATTATATTTATTTTTGAAGTATGACCGAGATACAAATATTATTAATACACAAAAATATACAAATTTGTTCCATTATATTTTTGAGCCACCAACATGACATAACTGCAAAAACTATCTCGCTCCATCACTTGGCACAATTAATTATAAACAAGACCATTCTTCCCAAAATTTAGTCGGCTTCGTAACATGTAAATAACACCAAAAAATTTAAAAATTGCTCTGTTACATATCACGCTCCAAATAATTCATGACACTTTCAAATTTACAGTAGAATGATTGGAATTGTCTTTTCACTTATTAAATATTCACTTCATCCTTTTTCACTCTTTCCCCCGAAAATTTTGCTGCATATTTGACCGAAAATCTTGCTGCACATTTGACCAACCCAAGTGGTAGCCATCAAATACTACATATTAATACTGTACCAGGAATTTTTCAATATTCTATCCCTTTAGCCATAAATACCATGCAGTCCTCCACCACTTGTCATGAACTAAAAACAAAACAAATAACCATTTTTGTGATACAACTACATAACGAGAGAGGCAAAAGGACCAGATTTCGATTGAGTCTTCGAGTCCTAAGGCCTTGCTTGTTCTAGTACGTGAAGGGTTGGAAAGCTTGGAAGCTTGGTAGTCTTGACTTGTATCTCGTTCACCTCTCACTCACTTTTCCATCTCGTTTACTCACCACTCTTTTAGTGAAGTAAGTGTTCCCAAACTCATTTCAATATGTATGCACTTTCTTGATCATGATACATGACATATTTAAACTCTAAACGCAACTCATACTATTAACGTACTATGCTAGAGCTCACTTAAACCAAATTTAATGTATCGCGGTCTTATGTGGCTACTTGAATAAACATAACTGATGCTTTAAATACTCATTCGAATAAATCTTGAACAATAGTGATCATTTGAAACCCACCCTTCAGGTCGCGAACTATTTTGAACTAGAGTTCCATGACTTTCTTGTACGACGTAAAAACTAAGAATGAAACTGTTTTTCATTTCTTTCCTTTTCACTAGCTTGGTGATGACTAAAAGGATACTACCATACGTCCACAAGCAGTGGATATACACACACGAATGCATAACGTACCACTAATAAAACATGAGACTAAAACTCAAAACGTAAACAGTGAACATGCATACATCTTTGGACTCATTTATATTACTCTTTTTGCTTTTGTATCATTCACATGAGAAGACACCAAGTTTCATATACATACATACGTACTAGCATGCAGGGAGAGTATTTTTTTTGGGAGGGATAAACTTTTGTGTTGTAAATGTTGTTTAAAAACCTCACGTTACTAATGATTTCTCCTCCTACACTAGCATGCCCAACTATTAAATACAACGACACTTACTAGCAGGTTAATGTTATTAACGAAATAAGTTTAGTTACTGAAACATGCTCACACCTAACTTACTCCAATAATAGCCTCGTTGGTAAGGGTCTTGTAACCAGTAGGTGACCACGCTAGGTACTCAAACTCGAGCCACGTACGACCTGCATGCAAACAGGATATTGATAGTATGTATCTTAGGATACTTGGGTGGTACCTTGCCACGATAACAAGCTCGACTATATAGAAACTACAACTATAGTTCATAAGTCAACCTTCTTACCATGCATATCACACTTTCAAAGCCTAAGCAATGTATAGAAATGAAAATGAAGGAGAAACTAAGTTTTGGGTTTCGGGTAAAAACTTGAGTCGCGAAACAAACCAAGTCGAGGGTCACCTTGTGTCCCCTTCGACACCCTCCCAATAACTAAGAACACATTGTAGGACTTACATGGAAAGTTGACAAAACCTAGTTGTAGAAGAAAGTAAGTCACGAAACATATTCATGCACGATGAAATATGTACTAAATGAAGCAAATACTAATCAGACTCGAAGAACTATATAAGCAAGGAATTAAATAACTAAACACAAAAGAAGTAACATCCCACTTGTAGGAGCGTTAGGCTGTTGAGCGCAAGGTCAGGCGTGGCGTTTTTTTTTTTTTTTTTTTTTTTTTTTTTTTTTTTTTATCAGTTTTGTAACTTGGCAAAATTAGTCCCTCAACTGTGAAATGGTTATCACTTTACTTGGAAGTTTTTATAAGTTTAAAACTTATATAAATCTTTTACATTTTCAACCCTCAATATTATCCAACTTTCTTAAGAACTTTATTTAATTTGGAACTTGTAAAGTTTTACCATTCTAACCCTTTAAAAATTAAACCTTGACATTTGACATCCGAAAACCTGTATAAGATTTTTAAAGTATTTTTTTTACACAAAATAAATAGGTTATTGAATAATTAACGATCACATTTGCGTAAACTTTAAATACAATATTTATCCAAATATATTATTTACCCACGATTTCGATAAGTATATACGGTATATAGAAATATAGGGGGGCTTTATTTTCAGAACCCTGTTAAGTGCGGGAACTGCGAGAACTCCAATTTTGCATTAGAAAACATGCATGTTCATATAAAACATGTATGTTTTCTTGCATACACCTTAATCCAAATACCTACATAACATACATGTTCATATAAAACCATTTTGCATTGATATGTTGCATTTAACAGGGTTTTATATGAACATATATGTTACGCAGGTATGTGTATTAAGGTCTATGTAAGAAAACATAAATGTTTTATATGAACATGCATGTTTTCTAATGCAAAATTGGAGTTCTCGCAGTTCCCGCACTTAACAGGGTTCTGAAAATAAATATACACTAGAAATATATATATTTACTCGTACACCTTAGGACTCGAAGTAACGACGATACGAATAATTTTTAAAACAATGCCTTTTGAACATTCAAGACTTAAAACATGAACCTTCTAAATTTAAGGTTGCCATATTAACTCAGGTCGCGTGTTCTGAGCCGTTCCTTTCCACACTTGCTACTCCTATATCTGGATCACTGTATTACCAAGGTGAGTTCATAGTCCCACCTTTTTATATGTTTTTCAAATCCCGTGGGGAGATACATGCTCTAAACATGAACACAAGTATTTTCTGTATGCTATCCTGATTTGATATTGCATAAGTTACCTATTATTTCCATCAAAATTCCCTCACATCATGAACCATTAATCACTTGCGAGTGAACGCAAATTTAGTGAATAGATCTATTGGCAGTTGACGCCCCATTTGAGTCGCTGGATAAGCAGCCAAATGCACTATATTTGAATTAAACAGGAGGACGGCAACCTCCTGCACGAGGGCATTCATACTAACATTATCCCTATAATGTAGTACTTAACGTCATTGTTAAATGATGTCACCAGTTAAGGTTTGCGTGTCATGAGGCTTAAGGCAATATACATTTTCAATACTGTGGTATTGATGTTTTTACTTTAATTGTATTTCTATACAGTTAACTACTTGAAACTTGTGTTCAATGCTTATAACTTAAACACTGTGGATTCACTCAACCTTTGTGTTGACTTTTAGCATGTTTATCTCAGGTAATTAATGAAGGCAAATCGGGCACGAAGTTGGCAAGGGACCCCTCTTTTTGAACCATGTTTAATAAAATTATCATTCACGTTTAAACGTAAACTGTTTTATATGTGTAACTTTAAATTTGTCGTGGAACTTCTTTTGAAATTTATTATGCTGAGTATTGAATGATAATCAAACTGTTCTAAAAACGTCTCTTTTGGGTCGTTTTCTATCTTTATGACTGTGATCCGAGAAGTAATACCCCAATTAAGTCTTTCGCTGCTTATTGAATTTTTGAGGGTGTTACAGCTTCTCATACACCAAAGCTATTAGTACAATCTGCAAATAGGTAGCGATTTATTCTTAAGAGGTCATTATAAGATAAATAAAGTACATCATATAAAGCATGTAATAATGTACCCTCAGACCAGGTCGAAGGACCTCCCTTCGGTCCTGCTCGTAACCTACATAATCGAAGGCTTTGGCTAGCCTCCTTAAACCTTCATTGGCGTAAAACTAATCATTTATAATCTAGTTACCAAATGGAAATTCGCCAAATGAAGGAGTAAGCCCTTCGGGGTATTCTTCACTAAGCATAAGATGGAACAAGGACAAGACCAAGTCTTACCCACGTCCCCCGTCTTATCCATGTTCCCTCTTCTTCCTTAACTCCCCCATTAATCCAGGAAGAGTGGAGCATTAAGCCCTAGCGGTTAACCACAAAATCATGGGATGCCCCCATGATCTCCTAAAAATATGCAAGCACTCTCCAAGCTATTTTCCTCCCCTATAAATAGTCTTGGACGAGTCACAAGTCTGGTATGCAATCTCCATTATCCTACTTTACTACATTTTCACTAAACTTTTCAGACCAAGTACTTATTCATTCGCCGGAGGTGGTTCGCATGGCCCAACCTCTGCGCAATCACTTAACGTAGTGTCTTCGTATTACTTATTTCAGGTTAAACACAAGCTTGGAGCAACTACAACATCCCCTATATCCTTTGATCATCATCGAAGGCCTGGTCGTGCAATTTATTGTACAATCAGCATGCTAAGAGCTTCATTAAGCAAGGTGAGACATAGTAATAGACAACATTAGGGAAGATCACACCACAAAATTCAGCACTAAAACAGACCCATTTCATCACTCAAACCCACCCATTTCAGCACTCAGTCCCACCCACTTCAGCACCCAAACATACCCATTTTAGCCCATATTTCAGCAACCAAACACCCCATTTCAGCACCTAAACCTATTGGGATATGCTCATATCATATTAAATAATTATATGACTGGAAGTACGTGAGCCTATGGGTCACACACGTATACACAGAGGTATCATCTTTTATATTATATATAACATAATTATATGTTATTATATTAGTTTATTTATCACGATTGATTAACGGTTGTTAATTAATTCGTTAGACACATTAATTAACCTAATAGGCTTTTATTAACTAACTAGCTTATAGACCCGTCAAATTGACGGGTTTTTAGAAGAATGAATTCATCAAGAAATTAAGTGTGTGGGTAAAGTAAGATTGGTCAACGAAGGTAAAGATTTTGATTTTTTAATGGAATAATATATAAAGTCAATGATACAATATAGAAATATAAATGTAACTATTAATCTAATAAACATTCATGCACGCGGCCTACAATCTTCATGGTCTTGGAAAACGAATATATGTATTCAGCACGAATTAAGTGATAAGCCAATGAACATTTGTTGATCACCTAATAAGTGTAAAAAAAGTGTAAGTAAAAGGTGTTTGCTATTGATAATACATGTAAATAAAAAATGGCATAAAAGATATTATATGTATATTGGTACATACCTCTTGAAACTTGGCCAAAGACCTTGAAGAATTTCTTTGTAGACTACATTTATAGTAGTTTTTTGACAGATTACCATCAACTTCATCTATTAGAACATCTTCGAAGAGAAAAGTCGTATTCCTAAAATCGGTTATAGAACCAAAACATTGCAATAGATTGACTATTGAAACTGTTGTTAACTTCACTTGTAATAACATAAAAAAGAAACATATTCTAAATGCATCATTGCTCTATGTTCATCATCCTAAAAGTTGTATCATGAAAAAAACGTAACTGTTTTTATTATCTTGTTTGTGTAACAAACATTGGTGTATGGTCATTAGGAATTTCGACCATATAACATACCATGTTATAATAAAATTTGGGTTTATTAAAACCCCTTTATATGTCAATGATACGATAAGCAATTTGGTTTATAGCTATTAAGAAATTAAGCATGCATGTATCGTCTTCTCCAACTGGTAGATAGGCTCTAGAAGAGCAAAGTTATATAGTAAACGTTAAACATAAAGTGATAGTTTTCACGCGTTGTTGCGAGCCTAAGAATAAGCATGTTACACTAGTCCAAAAAGTAGGCCAATTTTGAGCATTTATAAATGATAACAATGAGGTTCAAGTATCCTCTCAAATAATCATAATGTGATCTTAGTCGTATGTTGCATACATTTGTTGGGTGCACATAATTGCATTTACATGTCCATGCAACAACATAAAATTTGATAGTAAATCAAATCATAGTGGTCATTATTTTTGCCTAATATGTTGTCCCAAGCTGCATATTAAAATTTATGTACATGTATAAAAGCAATCTTAAAAAAATAAGGATTGTGACCTTGAACATCCAGTATCAGGTCTAAAATAAATGATCACAACTTTGACCCTGATGCATAGGGATTGCACCAGGCTTTACCTCTCAAGGGATCTCTAGAAGCTTACAGCCCCCATCAGGCAGTATACCTGATCATTGTAGTATAGTATAGTGACAAGTACCGGAGGATTGATCGTTCAGCTAGGAATACTGTCGCTAGGATTAGAAAACCTAAATACTAGTTCTAGAGGTGAAGGATGATTATTTTTGTATTTTTATAATTTTTGGAAAGCAAGTAAAAATCTCGGGTTTGAAGGATTTGGGCGGAATTAGTTGCTAGTCAACTAACCCAATACTAAAGATGCAATCAAAATAAAATACTAGAAATGAAAATAAAACTAAATTAAACTAAGGTTGTGAGCAATAAGTGGAGAAATTGTGTTTACTTAGATTTCACTACTCCCTAGATATCTTTTACACGTTAATTACTTGTTATAGTTGCGTGGATGACAGATTGTATTACTTAATACCATTCATGGGGTGGCGCACTTAATTCCCCAATCCTATGAGTGCCTACTTCACTCCTATGTCGAGCCGGCTAAGAAGCTCCTAACATGGGATCATTAGAATTTACTCATGCATTAAATACAACTAATAAAACCTAGTGCACGTCAGTTCATGTTTCCTAAGACGTTCAAGCTTGTTACCATTTGGAGATCTGTCAGTTTTCTTAAGCCTAACATCGAAATCATTCATCCAATACAACCATAAACAAGTAATCAACACATGATCAACATCTAGGTTTCATTAGATCTAAGCAAACACAAGATAAATCTAGCCTAGCATGGTGGAATTAAGACAAGCACAAGATATAGACAACCAACACATAGACATATTGATTGAATTAGAAGAACACTTATCTCAATTACACATGTAAGGGTTCAAGGGCTGAAAACCCTTGAAAAACCTGTAAAATTCGTAATAGGTTCGGCCTTAGGGTTTCTCCAAACTTTTCCCTCTTAATGAATGAAAATTAGAAAACTACATATAGAAAACTGAGGCTGACGGCGTCAAGACCAAATAGGTGACACCGTCATCTTGCCGCCAAAAGAATTCTTGGACTGCCTTGATCTACATCTGACGCCGTCACGTTATAACTTTTTCCAGGCCGTCACGTCTTTTACTCTTGACGCTCTTCCTTGTGACGCCTTCATTTCTGTACTGGGTCATCATGAAAATTACTCTTGACGCCGTCACCTACTGTTCCCAGCTTGGAAAATAAAGTCTTTGGCGTTTTCTTCACTTTTATGCTCCAAAAATGTTCGAATTGCTTCCTTTTCCAGATTTCACTCCCAAAGTACCTAAAATCACAAAAGGAACGATTTAGAGCAATATTTGATCAAATAAATTCAATTCCGGGCTTAAATGACCCCCTAAAAGTGGTTCATTTTTCGCCTCATCATATACCCTTACACTTGAGATTTGCTTGTCCTCAAGCAAATGCGCTTTTATTCTAGTCAAAATACAAGTTAGGGGTCATTTAACACTAATATAAAAGAAATTACAACAAATAATCGTTCCACTAAAGACCAATAGACAAGCACGGAAGTCATACCCTAGCACCTCACAAATAATGTTTAGATACTCACATCTCTCGGGTGTAATAAAGTATAAATTACAATATGGAAACGGAAGATATCTCTCACTACCTGTCATAGCAAAATAGATTACCATAGGCTTGGGAAAGGATCAAACCTCCACCACATGGCGTAAGCACCTAGGATAAACTATCAAAGAGGTCTTTTAAGGGGTTGTAACGTTAGGTATAGGGATATGAAATACACGGTTTTGTTGGATAAAGGCAGTCTTTACTGGTGGCGAGTTAACAATCTTGGTTAATTACATGTACAATATGACGTTGCTAAGCCAAGACTAGACTCGACTTAAGCTAATAAATACTCCCTCCGTCCCATAATTATTGCCCACTACTGATTTTTTAAGTCTTTAGTTATCAACTTTGACCTTATATATTTTTATTTGGATTATATATTACATGATGAAAAATATATGAATAGATTATGTTTTAAATGTATTTTCATTGATATAATTTTCATCAAGTAGCGTATACGACAAATAAAAATATCTAAGGTCAAACTTGTGAAGTAAAGACTTTGAAAGTCAATACTGGACAATAATTATGGGACGGATGTAGTAAAAAATAACAAAAACATAAAATGGACATAGAATGAAAAGGGATGGTAGTCCGTATGTTTTTTCTCTTTTTCTTTTTTCTATTTTTTTTCTTTTTCTTGTTTTTTTTCGATTTTTTTTTTTTTTTTTTTTTTTTTTTTTTTTTGCATACACTCTTACCCTATCATCCAAAATAATACATCATAGGGAATGAAAATTCCCCTTACACTTGAATCTTTACATACTTTACAATAAACTAATCTAATGACTCGAATTAAGAAAATCAAAACACTTGGAGTACTTTTAAGATTAACGTACGTATGGGGGTAATAAATGATGTTCTTCCCCATTACTCCATAAAATAAGTACTTTACCCATGAGTCCCAATCGTCCCAAAACAATATGTACAAAGATATGACTCGACTTAGCAACCATGTAATCAATTAGATAGTTAACTTAGGGTTTAACAAATAACAATAATGCACTAAAAATGAGCGCATACACGGAAGGCTAAGGCGATTTGGGTGTACATTTAAGTGGGGTGTAACAAATTCTTTCTTTAAGTAAAATGCTTAAAGTTATAAACGAAAAGATAGGCTCGGAGGGGTGTACTAGGGGTTTCGTGTACTAAAAATGAATACAACGCTAAGGTGTGGGAAAAATTAGTTGACTTAACTAGCCAAGTAATATGACTTAAATGGTCAAGTAATTATAATACGGGTTTAACACAAGGAATCCTAATGCCTCTTATCATGTAGTAAATCCTACTACACGAATGTAGTCTCACTAGCGGTCTCGGGATGCATCACTAACGCAAGTTCTAGAATCTAAATACTACCGGTACACTCATAAGCACTAATAGTAAATGCTTTTCCTATCAAATCTAAAGGCGAACCTCACATATTTGGGTGGAAAATTTTTCTGAAAGTACGGTTATGTGCTAGTCATACAATCTCCTATCCGTGAGACGCTTGCTATGGCTAAAGTTTCACTCCTAAATGTTGTAAAAAATTTTAAATTTGGCGCTAAAATTGCACTAACAAGGATTTCTCATAGTTTTATTACACATCTACTATCAAACAAACAAACTCAAGCGAAAGTGTATCTGTAAGGTATCATCATTTTACCCTCCCCTTACACTTAAGATGAACATTGTCCCCAATGTTCAAGTAAAGAATGTAAAAATGAAAAAGTAAAAAAGAATGAAATCAAATACTCCCCTGATTCGCTCGGTATGGATAATAAGGTGGCCAGGTTAGATCTTCCTCCAAGAAAATGAACAATCAAAGCTTCCATTCCAGAATATAAATCATCTTCTTGTCATACATAACCTGTAAATCCTGAGAAAACAGACAAAGCAACCTCGCATAAAATCGGCGGCAATCTATATAAGTTACTAAATCCTAGAAAACAAGTTAAGATATAATGCTTGTGGAATGAAGTTTTCAGATTTTCGGGAGATTATAAAACTTAATAATTCAACAAAAACCTTAAGAATCCGTTAGAAAAACAAAACTGGTAAAATTTCCAGGTTTTTACACGTGATGCCGTCAAGAGTAATCTCGTGACGCCGTCAGAAGTGACCTGCAGAAATTCTTATGTTAAGTTTCCGGAAAATTTCAGGAAAAACTTGGTCCTACTTCCTGGAAAATCCTGCAAAACTTCATTATGACTCAATACAAGCATTTGACTCTAACAAATACGAATATACATGTTCACTTAATATTGTGGAGAATCATGATCGGTTTGTTTCTTAAAAACATATTTGGGGTTTCCCTTTACACTTATCTTTTGCAAAAATACTTTTAGGTGGAGTTAAGACTAGGCCAAAACAACAAAGTAAAGTATTTCCACTATTTAGTTTAGAAACATGATCTACCAACAATAAAAATAAAGCATGCATACGGAAGCAAATAACAAACAAACAAACAAAAATCACACAAAGCATGGGTTGCCTCCTAAGAAGCGCTTTTCTTTATTTACGAGTCTTGTAGCTAGACTCAAGGTCATGGGTTACCGTGTATCGCTTATGCTCACATAACCAAGCGTGAGCCATCTAATGGTCGCCTAATCTTTCTTATACTCATCTCCTAACTCTAGACATCCGCGATAGTATCTTTTATTCTTTTCATGAGTATACTTAAGCCCTTTTCTCTTATCATTCTCACTTAGCATTTCTATGGGCGGATACCTACTACATTTCTCCATGGAAAAATCCTTGAACCTAGGGTGTGTGCGAAGCATTTGATAGACAAAATCTTCATCCCCATCCGAGAATGTAATTAACCCTTCTATGAGTTTTTCATCGAGGTTGGTCAACCGTTTGAAAGGTTTTCCAAACACAACTTGGGTCAACTTATCATCAATAAATTCTCCTAGATTCTCCATAACCATGAACTCAACAAGATAAACCAAGCTTCATACAAACAAATGCAATGGTATTGCCCTAGCAATAATGTTTTCTCCTTTGTATTCTAACTCATCTACCATGATTTTATTATATTCATTACGCGAGATTATGTTCATTGGGAGAGATGAGTTAAGATAGGCGTTAAAGCTGTTAAATCTGATCTTACAAGGAAATTGCATCTTGAATGAACTATCACACTCAATCCTAGTTCTAGGGTCGACAGACCTAAGAGGGTTCATTTCCTCTTCCATCCTATTCTCATTAATCACATCACCGTCATCAAGATCCTCATCGGAGTCTGAATAGTAAAAAGGACTAGCCCTACGGTCATCATCATGATCAGACTCCTCTAACTCAGAATTATTGTCAAAGTGGTGGTTGGGCGAGAGGTTAGGCGGGTTCTCATTCTCAACTAAAGGGAGTGGGGCGGGCATTTGGAAGATCCTACGACGAAAAACACGAATAACGAGAATCAAACGATCAATGTTATTGTTATCCATTGAAATAGTTTACGAACAAAAGAAACAAAGAAATAAGATAGACTAAAGAAAACCTAAAAATAAAAATAAAATCTTACTAGAAAGGAATCTAGCAAGTAGACCTAATAAAAAGAGATTCTAACCTAGACAATAACTATTCCCCGGCAGCGGCGCCAAAAACTTGATGCGTAGGGATTGCACCAGGTTTTACCTCTCAAGGGATCTCGAGAAGCTTACAACCCCCACCAGGCAGTGTACCTGATCGTTGTAGTATAGTATAGTGACAAGTACCGGGGGATTGATCGTTCAGCTAGGAATAGTGTCGCTAGGATTAGAAAACCTAAATACTAGTTCTAGAGGTGAAGGATGATTATTTTTGTATTTTTATAATTTTTGGAAAGCAAGTAAAAATCTCGGGTTTGAAGGATTTGGGCGGAATTAGTTGCTAGTCAACTAACCCAATACTAAAGATGCAATCAAAATAAAATACTAGAAATGAAAATAAAACTAAATTAAACTAAAGTTGTGAGCAATAAGTGGAGAAATTGTGTTTACTTAGATTTCACTACTCCCTAGATATCTTTTACACGTTAATTACTTGTTATAGTTGCGTGGATGACGGATTGTATTCCTTAATACCATTCATGGGGTGGCGCACTTAATTCCCCAATCCTATGAGTGCCTACTTCACTCCTATGTCGAGCCGGCTAACAAGCTCCTAACATTAGATCATTAGAATTTACTCATGCATTAAATACAACCAATAAAACCTAGTGCACATCAGTTCATGTTTCCTAAGACGTTCAAGCATGTTACCATTTGGAGATCTGCCAGTTTTCTTAAGCCTAACATCGAAATCATTCATCCAATACAACCATAAACAAGTAATCAACACATAATCAACATCTAGGTTTCATTAGATCTAAGAAAACACAAGATAAATCTAGCCTAGCATGGTGGAATTAAGACAAGCACAAGATATAGACAACCAAGACATAGACATATTGATTGAATTAGAAGAACACTTATCTCAATTACACATGTAAGGGTTCAAGGGCTGAAAACCCTTGAAAAACCTGTAAAATTCATAATAGGTTCGGCCTTAGGGTTTCTCCAAATTTGTCCCTCTTAATGAATGAAAATTAGAAAACTATATATAGAAAACTGAGGCTGACGGCGTCAAGACCAAATAGGTGACGCCGTCATCTCACCGCCAAAAGAATTCTCGGACTGCCTTGATCTACATCTGACGCCGTCACGTTATAACTTTTTCCAGGCCGTCACGTCTTTTACTCTTGACGCTCTTCCTTGTGACGCCTTCATTTCTGTACTGGGTCATCATGAAAATTACTCTTGACGTTGTCAGGAAATTACTCTTGACGCCGTCACCTACTGTTCCCAGCTTGGAAAATTAAGTCTTTGGCGTTTTCTTCACTTTTATGCTACAAAAACGTCCGAATTGTTTCCTTTTCCAGATTTCACTCCCAAAGTACCTAAAATCACAAAAGGAACGATTTAGGGTAATATTTGATCAAATAAATTCAGTTCCGGGCTTAAATGACCCCCTAAAAGTGGTTCATTTTTCGCTCATCAGACCCCTTTAGTAAGTCAATTATTTTACATAAAAATTCAGATTTGATAAAGCATTTTAATCCATGCAACTATAAAATAGTTTAACTTTCATCTTTATTCAAACAACCCAATGCAATTCTTCACTTTTTGCTTGGAACCAAAGAAAATTACATACGTTTAACATCAAAAAGTGCATCTTCATTTGGTCCTTAGCAGTGAACACCAAGCTGAAAACAAAGTCTCAGCAACCATTTTAAAATTAAAATTTTCCACATAAAACTACCTTTAACTATAGTAACCGAGCTCCTTGTGTAGTATGTAGCTCGTAGACATTGGTATTTATTAGAAAACACCACATGACCAGCCATGTAGTCCCGTATATGAGCTTCCATAAGACATGAAACGTACGTGTGTGATGTAGTCCCGTATATGAGCTTCCATAAGACATGAAACGTACGTGTGTGACTGCTCGAAGGTAAGCTCACAGATTCAGTCAAGATGCCACACACATCTTGTGGAATCGGTGTCTCAGCTGCAACAACATCAGCGACAGTAAGTAAAAATAACAATACAAAAAAACAGATTATAGCCAAACCATGGTGCCTATTTAATCGATGCGGGCTGCAAATCTATATCTTAGAGAATAACCCATACATACATTCGCATACACGGGTCTGGTGAAGAACGCATGCACATCAACTCGAAGATTTATTAGCAGGAACTTCACCTTGAACTGCAAAAGCAACACCCAAATATGAATGGCTAAGAGAAAACAACACCAGAATTCGGAAGAAAGGAAAGTCTAAAATACCGACATGTAATAATGCGAGCTAGCAATCTGACTTACACTGATGAGTAGGTAAAGGCAAGCATGTATCCAGACCAGGAGAGCCGAGATCGCAGACACCTGCTGTCACAGGAAGAATAAGGCAAACAGGTATCGTTAGCCATATCCGTAGAAAAGAGGTTAAAAATGAGTTGAAAGCACGTATGTATTGTTAACTGTGCGAACCGTGTAAGCAACTTACTTTGATATATGCTCGTAGATGGTTCACAGTCGATAGCAACTGTATCAGAATTTAGGAGTGACTCATGGACCGGCAGCATCGAAGCAACACCAGTTTGAGCTACAATAAAAAAAAAAGCAAATTAGCTGCGCCAACTATAACGAAAACATGAGAATAAAAAAATAAAGATGGCTAAACAAAGCAGCTGTCGTGGGTATTTGCTCATTCATGGAATATGATGTTACAGAGAAAACACCTCGGGCAGCCTCATTAGATACAAAACCCTCGAATAATCCAATGTTGGAGAAAGAAGCAACAACGTCAAAGCTATAATCCTAATAATAAAAGAACAATTTAAAAATCCCCCAATTTTTATTTTTAGGGTTTGGTCATATAATTGTTCATACAAACATACCTAATTCATTGAAAGCCTGTTATAAACCTAAACTAAAAAGTTTCCCCTAATTTTTTTGAGGGTTTTGATCATATAATAATATATTAAAAGTAAAGAATAAAGAAAAAACACAATTCCAATCAATCAATACAAAATTATAAAAGAATGAAGATCATTACCAAATTCGAAAGGATGCCAGCAAACGCTTTTGGTAAACAGTGCAAATTGTTAAGACCTTGTGCACCTGTTATATGCTTACCCTGTGATTTTTTAGATGCTTGAATAGTAGGAGTTTCTTTGGGACTCCTCATCTCACGGACCCTTTGAGGTAACTACAACAGCCTAATTCCATTTCTAGAACAACCACCGACTCCATATTTTCACCATATAGCAGCTGAATGCTTTATTAGTCAAGGCAAAGTGATATCATCTCTTAAGATATTGTTTGGCCATTTAGTAACATATCGAATTCTACCCGTTAATGTTTTTTTCTACTTACCAAAACCAAATATTCTAGTCATAATAAAATACCTTAGTCGATCCATTCATGTGAACCGCAAAAAGAATAATTCTTCTACATGTGTAGGTGTGCTGACTATAGATTTCTGTTGCGAGTGTAGGAGAGATGACTGCATAACAACAAAAACTAACACCATCTGAAAGGTCTACGTCTAAAAAGGTTTATACATAATAAAGAACTTAGATAAGATGGCTTAATTATATATAATAACTCACATGAAGTGAGAAGAATGTTGTGCTAATGGTACTGATATAATTGAGCAGCACAAGACCAGATCCTAGTAATGCAATGTTTCATACTCCAAGCATTGCTGCAAAAGTAGAAATCTGAATCAGATAAAAGATAACATAAAAAATTGGATTCAAAATGAATAAGAAACTTACGAAGATGTACCAACACGTGGAATTAGAAAATGTAGTCAACAAAAACACGTACCGAGAATTAGGCAATGGAAACCACTCTTGAGCAACATAGGCTTTATGAAAAAGAAGTCTCTGTGGGCCGACACGTAATATCTTGCAATGCCATTAAACCTTCCATTGTAACTTATCAAACTATCATGAAAGTATACCTACTTCCATTGATTACCTATTTATCATAAACGAACCTTCGAACGTAACCTATACATCAGCTCAGCTCATTTTTTAAAAGCATTCTCAAAATGGGTCATTACTGACATGGGTGAAATGTTTGAGGTTGGGTGGCTGAACATTTAACCCGCCCCTTTTATCTTTTAAAGCAACTTTGATTTGTTCTTTACATTTGAAAATACTTAACCCGTCCCTTTAATCTTTTTATAATTACCACTCACCTATTGAAAGAGGGTTGTAAAGTGTTCCTCCCCTAATATGGAATACCAAACACCCTTCTAATATCTTTCTCATAAGCTTAAAGTTTGATAATTCTCTAGCAAAGCAACTCATTTACCAATTTCAAGCCATGTATTACAGACATTCAAACATCAGTCGAGGATCGGTTTTGTCCGTCCGCTATACAATTTAAGTGAACCATTTAATCTTTTGATATCTTATTGTAAGAGCTTAATATATTTATATTAGCTTTTGCATCAATTTCTTCCCTTTATTAGTCATAAACACTAAGTGCCTACTAATCAAAGGATTCTCAACAGGCAACATAAAATCTTATAAGCATTTCATAAAATAGGTATGTATTTCAAAACCAGATTCATAATTTCTAAGCCTTAAATGTAAATAATAAGCACAAAGCAAATGAGAAGTTAGGAACACTGGATCTGGCAAAACAGCACGATTGGTTTCAAAATATAAGAAACCATATTGTGATTACTTCTTGTGATAAAAAGACCACATAATTAAAACTCTAACATATATTTAACTTAGTTCCATGATACCTAAATCATATGTCCCCATTTAGCTCAATAGGTGGCCTTCATAACCTTAATTTTAGTCACTCAAATTAAAACTAAAATTATAATGTTAACTGCCATATTGAAATAATGACGTAAAATTCCTAGTAAAAACGATGTAATAAGAAGAACACGTGCCTAATGGAGAAAAAAATACAACCACGTGAAGCCAACCTTCAATTCCAGATTGAGCTTAAAATTCCTTTGATTAATGAAACCTCTATAGTACAGTAAAATGAAAAACGGGAGAAAGACGACCAAAAAACAATGAAATATATGTTCAGGTGAGCTTGTAAGCTTGTACTACAACAAAATTCAATTGACCAATGATTAAGCTTACCCAAATGCCGCTTAAGGAGTATTAACCTGTTAGGCATAACTTGTACTCGATCCCTTCCCAAATAGTTGTCCACTGATAATCCCCTGAGAATGATGAACAATATGAGAACGATGATGATTATTACACCAAAATATACAAAGAACGTGTTAAAGATTAAAAACTAACAATACGACCAACCCAATTCAGTAATCACTGTCTGGGTACGTATTGCAACAACCTGAAAAGAAGACTCAAAATGTAAAAAACAACCAAAATCAATATAAATATAAATTAAATAAGAGAAACGAAAATTAAATAACTTTCTTTATAAATTGATCCGAAACACAATTATTAAATATTTATAAAATTAAATAAATCCAAACACAATTTGTTTGGTTATATATAAATTGAATAGACATAACAACCTAATCATAAAAAGTAATTCATCAATGTGATTTTCCCCAATTTATTTTAGGGTTATAAAAAAAACACAATTAAATTGCACATAATCAAAGGAAAACATATTATAATTGAATCAAAACAAAATAATTGTTACATGAAACTATAAAATCGAAACCTTAAAAATTATAATTGATTTGGTACTTACTAGTTGTTCCATGTTGACAGTATGGAAATCACAAGCGCTGATGTAACCAAAATGTTTGGCTGAGGGATTTTTGAATCGGTATGGATGGTTTTTGAATGTGTTGCATTGATTGTGGATCCGAAACGGGCGCTTTGAATGACAATAAGAATCGTAGACGAGAAGATTTAAGAGACCATTTGAATGGCGTTTTAAATTGGTGAAGAGATTCGGTTAGAAAGGTTTGAATAAAAAATATGATCCGTGACTTGATTTCATTGAATGAGATAATTGAATGAGTTTGGAGATGTTGTTTGACTTAATTTAATGGATGTAGTGCATAATTAAGTTGTACGCATTAAAGTATGGACCAATCACAGCCAAGACACATCATCACATTAATTGCATCGGGTGCTTTAAGAGCTTGTAAATTATTCTGGTTTATTAGTATAGATAGATAGACTTAATAAATGGACTAGAAAAAAAATATGGGAAGCCCATATTGGGTCCTTAAGGTGGCCGACCTAGGGGAAGAAAAACAAGGGGAAAAATGTTTTGGTGGTTAAGTGTAACATACAATAAGTTATGTTGAGATTAGGATTCATTCTATTCTCACAACTTGAAAAACAAATCAAGGAAATATCGTCTCCCTTCTCCCTCTCAAAACTGGTCGATTAAACCCTTAGGGTTAGGTTTTTCGACGTTGTTCACTCACAAGCAAGACCATAGTTGTTTGTTGCAAATATCGTGGGTTTAAGAACTAGCATTCAGATGATACACCGTGACGTGGTGTGGATATCGAGGTTTTCTACTTAGAAAACTAAAGGGGTTTCGTGAGGTTTCATAGGGGAAACCATGGGTTCGATTCTTAAAAATACAAAAAATATGAAACCGGGCGTGCATGGATTTTATAACTAGTCCATAATAAATTGTTTGAAATTAGGATTGTTTCTACCTTTTAACTATTTGTTACTAACAAAATGGTTGCAACTAGATAATTAACATCAATGTGTACCGCTAGAGATCATTAATATACGCCATAACTACATTTATTTGGTCTAATGACTTATTTGCTTAAACACGCAGTGTTTTTTGGTTTCTTTGTGGTTTTGGCCATAAAATGATATTGTTGGGAAAGTACTGTGAAAAAAAAAGAATAATTGATGAAGTAAATGAGAGTGTAGAAAGTTTGGGTGTTAAATTGTAATAAACCTTTAAAAAAATTATTGCCTTTTATGAATGAGTGCATAATGGTAATTACTAATTAACAATATTCTTTATTAATAGTAAAGCAAAAACATTTTCTCAATGTGTAGTAGAGAAAATATATGAACGAGATTAAATATAACATTTATAAATATTTATGTTCAATGATTTAAATTTTGTTAAAATATCAAATTAAACAACTAAAATAACAAAATTATTACACAAGATTAATCATATTTTTAAACCCGAGCAAATATAGTTGAAATATTGTCGTTAGTTATAATCATTGTCCAAAGCTAATTCGCTTTTAATAACACGTACATACACGAATTAAAAACTATAATACGGATAATGATAAATAATTTAATTGTCTATCAAATATATGTAGATGCATAAGATTATAAGTGTTAAAATGAAAGTACGACTTATAATTACACACAAAACAACTTTATTTAAAATATAATTATTAATTACACTTATATTTTGAACTCCGTGCATCCAATATTACATGTATAATGTCAAATTATATATTATACTAGCTTCAAGACCCGCCCAATGGGCGGGCTAGCTCTATAATTTCATTTTAATGAATCTTATAAGAGTAACTTATACAGTTGATTATCTTAAAACACGTAAATAATCGTAAAAGAATAGCATGTTATCCTAAAACGTAAAAGAATAACACTGGGTAAACCTTGCTTATCATAGTGATTTTCTATTACATAATGATTTATGACCAAGTATATGTTTATAGTCTTCGAACAACTTCCTTGTACAATGATGTTTGTGTTGTTTGTGCAGTTCCTTGTCGTGGTTATGTTTTGGAGAAGAGACTATTCCAACATTTCGAGAATCATCAATCAACATGTCTTCTTTGAATTCCAAAAATGTTACCATTCATGATATCCTATATCCAGTTATATATGTATATGTATATATGTATATATATAGGCATAAGTGTGAATGTCAAAAACGTTTTGCATTATTCGACCTCTATAAGTTTTGATAATTGCATTATTCATAGCCCGAATGGGCGGGCTAGCTTCTTAATATTACTTGACAAATTATAACCGAATGTAAATAAATTATGAATGACGCAAAATATCTTAGACACAATATTGAAAAAAAAAATATTCATGCAATATATGTAAAAAGAACAATAAAGTGTGAGAACAAATAAAGTGAATGGTCTTTAATGTATGAAATAAAGTAGTTCAAAATATAAGTGTTTTGAAATGATGTATGAAAACAACTTTATTTAAAATATAATTATTAATTACACTTATATTTTGAACTCCGTGCATCCAATATTACATGTATAATGTCAAATTATATATTATATGACCATGTATTATACGTAGTAAAATTTTAAATAAAATTCGTGCGTCCACGTGAACTAGAACTATTACTATAGATGGATAGTTAATTAAATTATGTTGTCGCTACTCATTAGTGGCCAGTATAGGAGGAGTTACGTGGAATCTTTTATAACAACAATAACGTATAGAGGAGATCACGGTAGGATTGATTATCTTTGATAGCCATGTTAATATAAAACACAATTAACTACAGCCCTTAATATATATACAGTATACTGAACAACTAAAGAAAAACCTTAACATTGTTCAAGTCCTGGTCGAGTTGGTACGTCTTTCACATGAACGTAATTACCGTCTCGAAATAGAACTGTTTATCGTTTATGTGTTAGATGTATAGAATTGTTGATTGGCTTACATATTTTGAGTACCAAGTTGGTTCAGTATTTATGTCGTCGAATTCTAGACCAACCAAGAGTTAAAAACTTTGTTTGTAAATGAACTTATTTAATGTGAACATATTTTGTGATTATCAAACATGTTAGCCAGTTTGTAAAAGAAAAAGCATTAACCGTTCACAACTTACGTCTAGTAATTAAGTTTTTTGCTTACGTGCATAATCAAGATATTATATACCTTTGTTAGGTCGGTGTTAATTTATTTTTTCCAAAGTCCATATTTATTCTCGTCGTCATTTATAAATACAAACTAACGATTTCACTAAAAGCCCGTTAGTGCTTATTCTCTTGATTTAATAAATTGATACAACGTTTTCGATGTATCTAAGTTTATGATGTGATAAAATTGATATGATATGTGAGTGCAAACTTATCTCTGCTACATAAAATATAATGATAAATTGTTTTTTTATGTTCTTGAAAATCTTAAAAAAAAAAAAAAAAAACAAAACAAAAACAAAAAAATTGTTTACTTAATACCGGTTATAATACCTGTGCACGCAAGGTGTTTTTTCTAAATGTTTTGTTAATGTATTTTTACTTATCAAAAGACAAATGGTTTTTTTTCCTTTTAATTTTGGTTAATAATTATGTTTAATGTACGTAGTAAAAGTCTAATTATTGTATGTTATGGTTTTGCATCGATAATTTAGGTGAACTCGTAGTTTTATCTTATATTAGAATATTTGTGGGGTTACCATGTCACTGTTGTAAGACATTTTTTTTTAATAAAAATAAATTAATAATGTATTTTTATCTATGAATAACAAATAGCCTACTTTGTTTTTTGTCTCTGAGTTCTTACATAGTTTTTTTCAGACACAATCATTTTTATGAGTATACAACCCATCTAACTACCCATTAAAAATTTGGTTGTATGACTTAAGTTGATCTTTAAACAATTTCGGTACAATAGAAATAATAAATCTAATTCGTATATTTATAAAATTTTAAAATTTCAATAGATGAAAGTTTCAAACTAATACTAATACTCATGTAATTAAAATTTCAATGGATAAAATTTTATTATAGTTTTTATTAAAAACAATTTTACAAAATCTCTCTGAAATGATGTAATCTTTTATTACATGAAAGATTATGCCATTATTCATAAAGTCAATAAAATCCATTTCTTTTTAAAAAAACTACTGTACAATTTAACCCATAAACTTTCTACACTCTCATTTATTTATGAAATTTTCCCTTCTTATACATCACCATTGAAATATCATTTTACGATAAAAAAAAAGTTGAAAAAAATTAAAATGGGACAAGATATAAAGACCCTTCTAAAAATACAAACAGTAACCAATCAAAAATATTAATCTGGCAAAATGTGCATAACATTAACTAATAAAAAACTATGTTTTACAATAAACTAGATGGACAAAATGAATCTTTGAAATGTTAACCTGCTTTCAGGTGGGCTAGGTGTAACATAGCCCAATTACAATATGTAAACACAAATTTGGTCAAATAACTATACTTGCTGTCTTTTTCACTAAATTTGTAGGGTCCTAATAGATTCATGTTAATGCAAACCGGATGTCTCATTCTATTACGTTAGGCCAATGAAAAGAACATTTATCTACACAACTTTTTTCAACATGGGTATTTAATTAATATGATTAGTGCTATAAGATGTTATCGTCTTCTTGGTGTTTAGAATATTACAAATTGCAGCATCAGTGCTAATCTTAGATGCAATCACATGTGTCCAACCAATTTCTATTTATATGATTTTAGCACCCAACAAGAAGTTACCTAGCTCTTTATTTATAGGCGAAAAGCACTTTTTCACTATTCTTATTAATATTTCCAGTTGTGATCATATTGGGCGTTGCAAGTTGCACATTTAAATAACATAGGTTGAGATCTGCACTAGCTTAGTAAATATTGAATCACACAATCAGCATATACTCTTTGTGTATGTGTTTTTATGTATCACATGTGTGATTAATTTATTTAGCACTAGTGATATATCATAGAGATGAAGGAGGATACAGATTCGAAGAAGTGGTTCAACGTCGAATATGTACCAAAAGATTACATATTTCCGAAGGAGGAGAGACCCGAGAATCTTGATAGTCCTGTATGCGATTCGATTCCTGTTATAGATCTTTCAAATTCAAAGTCAGTTGAAGCAATCTTGATGGCGTCACAAGAACTTGGTTTTTTTCAGGTACTTTTTGGAAATTAATGCTTTATTTCATATCTAAGGCGTACGTGTTTCGTTTTATATATTGAGTACTATAAACATTTTAGGTGATTAATCATGGAATCCCGGAAAAGGTTGTAACCGATGCAATGAGTGTTCTTAAGGAATTCTTTGACATGCCATCGAAAGATACAAGAGGCATCGTCCCACATAAAAAAGGCTATATTTACACAAACAGCACTGGTTATGCAAAAGATGGCGTGCATTTGTGGAGAGAAAATATTAAGCATCCTTGCCATCCTTTAGAGGAATGCATTCACCTATGGCCCGAGAAACCAACTAGATATCAGTAAGTCTCTTGATATCTCTGATTTTCGGTATATGATCGTTGCTTTAAACTTATTATCCTATGCATGTGAATTTTTGCATATAGGGAGGTAATTGGAGCATATTTAAAAGAAATACAAAAGTTGAGTTCGCGGATTTTAGAGATGATTTGCAAAGGACTAGGACTTGAGCCCGGGTACCTTGAAGATACAAGTGAAGTTTCGTTATTGTCATCTAACTTATACCCACCATGTCCAGACCCAAGTCTGACATTGGGAATATTGCCACACCAAGATCCTAGCCTTATAACCCTATTGTATCAAGGAAATTCGACTGGTCTCCAAGTTATGAAGGATAGTCAATGGATCAATGTCGGAGCCTTTCCTAATGCCTTCGTTGTTAACATTGGCAACCAACTTGAGGTATGCTAGTTTCGTTAGTGTTTTGTTTTTAGTTAGAAAGATGCACACACCACTTGTACACTTTTATAATTTATTTATCTCTTTAACTTATACTCCTAGGCAAAAGACATGTTGATTATTAGTTTCATTAGGCTTGTAACTTAGCGGCATGTGTGATAGGCTCTCCAACCAAGTGTTTCTAGGTTCATGTCCTGTTGAACATTTGTGTAAGATAATAAATATTTGAAATTTTTAGTTGCTATAATAAAATGTTTTAAATAGGCCCATTTATATTACAAATATCAAATCTTATTGGGGTTCACTTTGAATCCATTAATCCGGACATTGGGTACATTAGTCCCGCGGAAGAAATCAATGGTACGTAGGTGGTGAGGATGAAGGATTGTTGAACATGAAAAATGTAGATAGGGTTAAATAAGCTAAAATGAAGAAGACATTAAAATGCTCGGATAATTTGGCTGTTCTAATATTTTTTGTTTTGTTAAATTTTCAAATATAAAGGACGCTATATTAAATCCATGGTACTTCATGAACCTGGTCAGTTCACTTGTACTTGAATCAATAAAATTGCTTTAAATTATTGTTTGGTCAAGATGGTGTCGGTTTGACATAACTACATGTTTCAGCTCAAACATGTTATTTAATTTAGGGAACATACTTAACTAAATGTACCTATTTAAACTCAAACATGTTTTGAGTCACGGCATTTAAAACTATTTCTCGATTGAACGGACTATCTAGTAAGTCTCCGTGGATTATTTATGTAATCATTATACCTAAATTTCATGATGCACTAGATCAACATGTGATGGTGTGTTTCGTTTGTTTACAGATTATCAGCAACGGAAAGTTAAGAAGTATAAAACATCGAGTGGTGACCAGTACACACGAAACTAGAATAAGCATTGCAACTTTTGTGAACCCGACTCCTGATTGCATTATTGAACCAGCGAAGGTTTTAGTTAATGAAATGGAACCATCACGATATACAGCTAGTCAATACAAAGAGTATGTTAAGAGCAGCAAGGCATATGGCGAATACACAGTTGCAATACAGAATGCATTGCATTCAGAAAGTTAATCAATGATTGTGTATGATCAAAGTATATGTACTGTCATGCTACAAATTGCTAAGACTTAATGTCCAACAATCTTTTTTCTCGAATGAATTACGTTGCTCACGTACATAATTTTTATTCTACGATATCAAAATTATCATCTATTTAAACGTACAGGACGACAAAAGAGCTACTTGTATTGATTCTGAAACGTACAGTATCAAAATATATGATATTTCAATCTTAATAGTCTTTCTACGGCTATTTAATGACTAAAAGCTGTACAGCAAAATATCATTGTCTTGATTCGATCGTGGACAAAATATTCGATTCTAAACACATGGTAGCTCCTGTTGGTCTATATGTAGATAACTTTTCTCGGAATCTCTAAGGTCTCAGTATCCTGAATTTTCTGCGATATGATCAAGGGAATCTCAATTCTCAAAGCAAGCATAGTTTTGGCACTTTATGCTAAACGAATAAATAGTTGAATCCTTACCAGTTAAATGATTTTGATCACTGACACTGTGCCACTTGTTCCATGCAGGTTCTCTGAACTTTTATTTGTGAGAATGTTAGATGAAGGAGGATACAAATATTTTGTGAGAATATGCTTTTACAACTAGCTCATCTGGTGGTCGTTAGTCGTAGGAGAAAAAGTATATATCCTTAAAACATTGAATGAAGCTTTTTTTTTTTTTTTTTTCCTTTTCTTTTCTTTTCTTTTCTTTTCCTTCCTTCCTTAAAGGCCATGTAATGAAGAATTTAAGTAGAATAGCATTGCAAATTTTGTATTAAAAGTTAAAAAGTAAATAAAATATGTGTCGTCAACTAATATCAGAATAACCTATAAGACTAATAGTAATGGTATGCTTGGTGGTGGCATAACCTATAAGACTAATAGTATGGTATGCTGTGGTGGTGGTGTGACCGTATGCTACATCAACGCAACACCGGCATCCAAACCCACCATTAAACTCTTGTAATGGTTGTGATCACAATTTTTACCCCTTTAAATATATTTCGTTTAAAAGAAAAATACCCCACAACACACACACAAATTCATTTAGTAGTACACACCATAAAATTTTCTTGATTTTGTTGCTTCACGCATGATTGGGGGATTGGTGTAGTAGAGGTTGACGCATGAAGTTGGTGTCAGCAAGGCTAATCATGTGTGAAGCCATGTATCGTTACGGGCAGTCTAAGTGAAAATAAAAAAAAAAAAAAAGAAAAAAAAAAAAAAAGTCCTTATAATCAACCGTTGATATTCAACGACCACATTATCAGATTTTATGATTACTAATTTTGTGAATTTTCTTTATCAAGGCACATTTTCAAAACTAACCCAAGACATTTCAATAGAAAATCACAAAACGGGTAAAGATTGCCCAAGTTTTTATCGCTAATTGAAAATCTAAATCACATTGTCTCTCCTGGTCTGTTTTCCATATTAAGGGTGTTATCACACAATATTGAGAACCTAAATAGGATATTTGTATGTGCCTCTAAATAAATTTATGCAAGACAAACCACATGCTACTTCGTGTGAAACTTAGCGAATGTCTCAACCAAGACAGCAACCACTTGTTTGATAAGCCACTCACGCACGGCTAGACCAACCAACACGGCTTTGGTGTACGTGTAACTATGCGTGACTGGAATAACTGAGTCTAAATGTTGATCAGAGACTTGGCTAGTAAAGATCAAAGACTTGCGGTATGCTGGCGAATTTTTTATTCCTAATAGTGCCACTATTTACCAACCTTGAATTTTGTATACACATTTAGCTTGATATTATTAGTTTATGACCTATGATTATACTCCTAATGGTATCATAGCTAAACTTAGAGTTGAGTTACCAAACCAATTAGCCCTTTCTCGCGCCAACTTCTTGGATCATCACCACCATATCTCCTTTTTAAAGGCACTGATAATTTTCTGCTACCGACATCCTCAATCATTGATGTCTTTACGATTTCTAATAATAATAATAATAATAATAATAATAATAATAATAAATCTGAATGATTGATACCTGTCATTGAATAACCAGGATTGTTACTTTGACCAGGAAAAATCAAATGTATTATTAACGTTATTTATGCTTCAAATGGGATTGGAGTATATAACTAGCTAGTTACTAGTTACGTGTCCCACAGCGCTAGACGGTTGATGTAAACACTAAAGCATGGCTTACGGGATCCAGGTGATCATGGGTCAAACTTTCGCAAGCTCTTGCCCTTTGGTTCGTCGTGCATTCCTTTCCAAATCGAGGTCTTAGTCATGGTTCATTTCAAGCAACAAATTTTGACTAAGCTTGATTTAAATCTGAAAAGGTTCAACCATTTGATACTTTGTGGCACATGTATAACCTAAACTAAGCAAAATAAAAGAATACCATTGTAATGAAATCTAGCAGGTGGTAACTTGGAGGATGGCCTCAAACCAAACGCTATCTTAATATGTTAGGAGTTGCTCTTATGTGCTTCTGGAAAAAATACAGCATGACAAGTTTGACTCTTTACCAAGCGTGAATGTAGGAAGCAAACAAAGCTAATACATGCATGGAGCTTTTTACCAAGAGTGAATGTAGGAAGCAAACAAGATAACAAATGCGTGGAGATTACATATGACCTAAAACGTTTGAACATTGCAAATATGTGGAGAGTTAAGAACATAATAGGATCGTTTATATATTAGGAAGAAGATATTTTTAACATTCTTCTGAGGGGCGGTGCTGATAATGTTAAAAAAAAAAATTAGGCCCGGCACGGGAAAAAAAAAGTGCTCCTATATTATAATATTCATAGACCATAATCAAGTACGAAAAGTCAAAAATACGAACAAATGATTAATAGGGTTTATTTTTAGTGCCCTTAGTGGGTTGGATTAAATGATTAATATGGTTTATTTTTAGTGTCCCTTAGTGGTTGGGCCTAGTACATATAATGTGTATAAAAAATTTTAATGCCCCTTAGTAAGTTGGGCCCGGCTCGGTTGCTGATGGTGCGCCGGCCCAAAACCGCCCATAATTCTTCCATATAAAAGGATTGTGTCACTATCAAATCCAATTGAAATAATGATTAAAATTGGACCTGCACAATTAGTTAACCCGCTAGACAATCTATATTTGTAGTAGATAATTATCCAGATAGATTATTTTTTTTTAACGAATCCTAGTTTGATTCTTTAAATCTAAAAATACTGTATTTTTTCCGACAAAGATTATGGCTTAGGTTACGGAAGCATGTTAACACTAATCCAAGAGGTGATAAGGATGATAAAACTTACAGGGAATAAAAACCCTAATAAAAGGCAAGACTTTATAACACAACTAGCCTAAGGCCCGGCCGTTGGCCGGCTAGCTAAAGTTTTGTTATTAAACATAAAAATGTAGTATAAACATGATGTAAAAATTTAGTACGCCAAACGTATAATGCTGAAAGATAAATAATGTAACATAAATAACGTTGAGTGTATTGTTTAAAAGATAAAAAAGAGAAAATAAAAAACTGGAAAAATGAAAGTCGATAAAGGACTTCTTTGTACACGACGTTAGTTGTGTGATTGCAATGTTGAAAAAGCACTGCAAAACATGTTATCTTGATTATGTTTAACAATAAATAAATAGATGCAAATGTATAAAATCTTTATCTCCAAACAACCGTTTGATATAAGCAGGAGGATCTTCCATAAAGATTTCCTCTCCCTTATAACAGACATGATATACAACTTTTCCGGTGCTAGAGTGTCCTTCGAGACGCCCTGCATAGCAAACCGCAGCTCCAAAATGTTGACAATGTTGATTACATCGCCCAAGTGAATATAAGCTGGCGACACACCTACAATCAATAGTTGACACAATGTTACTGAAATGTTCAGAGAAAACAACTAAAAAAAAAGAATCATTTGAGTTCAACATTTTTAGTTACAGCAACCTTAAGGCATATCTCTAGTCGAAATAAGGATATACCGAATTTTTTCACGTCTCATCCTAACTTTAAACTTGTCGTATGATTACTGCTTCATTGTTCATCTAGGTTTGGCAAATTTATTTTCTAATAAGAAAGATTGATATACTCCCTTAATCTGATAATGGACCGTTTCAAATGAATCTTTGGTCCATAACATTGTTTGTTAGCTAACATGCATAGTAGTCATGATTTGATTTTCAATTAAAATAAGTATATCAGTTAGCTTGATTAGGAGATACCTATTCAACTCATGTAGTTTGCTGTCATAGCATGTTCAAGCATGTAGAATATTACCCACTGTACCTATCAACAACAATAGAAATATTAGTCAACTGTGTGTCTATTTTAACATCTCAAATAGACTATATTATGTTGAGCAAAGAAGCCCATAATGTTTAAGGTAATCATTTTCGAATAAGCTTACTATTTGAAGCATCTTAACACCATTGCGACCAACAACTAAATTTTCACCATTAACATTACTTCTTGTAAGAGAAAATATTGTTAGAGGGACACCATCGTCGTGTGAAAAATAAGAAATATTATGAGCTATTCCTCTACCATAAAAAAGAGCACAAAAAATTATTACTTTTCTAAAAGCATCCTTGATACCTATAAACTAAAAAAATTAAAGTTTAGCTAACAGATTTGTTAGTGTAGACGAACAATTTATTAATGTGAAATGGTTGTCAAACTACTATTAAGAGATGGTTACCAAAAGGATACATCATATAAATGTTGCACTCTCGAAGGGGTATACACCATTCTAACCGTCTAACCATACTATAAAAAAGCACCTCAATTTTGTCACAATTATGGCATAATTTGAGTTAATAAAGTGGTCTATCAACCAAAAATATGACAAAAAATGATTCATTCTCTAAAAACTATTTTTTTTTTATTGTTTCATATTTGGATAAGCTAACTTCTTTTGTAGTCAACTTTTTACAATGGCTTTGTAGCACCAATTTTCAGTTGCTTTGTAGCACCAACTTTCTAATTTAGACAACCCCGCCTAAACATATTTTCCATTACTGAAAGTGCAGCACCCTCGCCTCAACAAAAGGCTGGAAGGATATATTTTAAATTATAAATACCGAGCCTGCGCATATGTAAGTGAATAAGTGTATACTTGAAGTTGGTTATCTGTTAACCTCTTAAATAATTGTACACTGATGAACAAAAAAATATGCATTAAAATTCTGCAAACCAAAAAGATGATAACTACAAAGATATGCATGTCATGGAGACATGTAAAGTTTTTTGGACTAAAATTAACAATATAATAAGAACATAATATTTATGAAACAAAAGATATAGCTCACAATTCTAAGATAAATATCTTAAGTAGGTGATATCTCACAATGAACAGGTACATTAACTTCGGGCATTTTCTTACTTGCAGTAAAATTATCATTGAATAATTGTAATTCGATTAATGTTAAACATCTTTCATATATCTTAGTCCCGGATCAGAGGGATACATTATAGGAGTCAACTTCAACAACCCCAAAGCCGTTACATAGATCAACACACAAAAGGCACAATCTTAGTGGTTGATTGGTATAGTGCAACTGGTTACGATTATATGGCCATTTCTGGTCTAGTACTCAGTTTAAGAGTAGCTTGAAAAAACTATTTTTAGTATCTAACTATTCACTAATCATTTTACATGTGAAGCACTAAATAATCAAAACAATTAAAGGAGATGTACAACTAATTATGTTTATTATCACAACTAAAAATTTAATGGCGATGAATTAAAACAATTGTGTACCTTGAGAAAAAAATGCCACAATGACATTGATGCTCTTTAGTGACAACATATTCAACAACTTCGGGTTGATAACCTGACAACCGTTCACAGGAAGGCTTTCAGTTTATTCTATGTAGCTTCGACCTGCACAACAAAATAGAAAATATTTGTAATCATATTACAGCCGACGGACAGTTTAATGGCGAATGGAATTCTTGTAGCACTGAGTTACCTAAGCAACGGTTGCCCTGAATGCACTTGCAAGTATCCAAAATTCAGTCAAATCGAATATGAAATCTTGCATCAAAAGGTTTCTTACAACTTGCACCAAGAACTTCTTGGTAATACTCCTCCGGTAACCAAGTTTTCATGCCACTATATTGGTATTGTTCCTTTTAATGAGTGCATTTAGCTATTAAAGAAAGTCCTAAACACCCTGAATTTGTGTTAAACAGTGCCAAACTCAACCTATTTAATCTTTAAAAATCAGTCCTAAACACCCTTGAGTCCAGCTATAAATACAGTCCCAAACGCTATTTAAAAAGTAAATACTTATTTAAAAAACAATCCCAACCACCCTTAAATTCAGTAAGTCTTATTAAGCTAATAAACTGAACATGTAAATTTATGGGTAAAACAATAAACTCAACTTCTAAACTAATTAATTTGATGACTCAAAATGGGTAAAACAACAATCTGGGTTTAAAGTTGCAAAAAATATGTTTATAAAAAAGCGGGTCTAATCTATTTCATTTGGACCGTTTTTAGTTTAAAAAAAGACATATAATCTGCTAATTATAAAATAGACTTCGGATCTTTTTAACTCACTACTCGCATTCTCTTCGACGCCATTCGACAAATGGTGAGCTTCAATGATTCCATATCCAATGGTCCAGGTTACGGTTATCCTGCAATTATAACAGATTTAAGTAGTCATATCCCATAACTGAACTTGTCTAAATTTAGTAATTAAGCATGATTACTTTCAAGATAATTCAACCAATATAGCATCAACAAAATAACTAAAGCATGCTTAGTAATTACCAGATATATTTGGTATTCTTCAAGAAAGCATCACTTAATTCGAACATTCCATAGTCGAATAATTTTCTAACCTGATGCAGCTGCAACCAAAGAAAAATGTTAGGATCCAACCTCAAACGCTCAACACTATTGGTGTACCCCTTTAGCTCAAGGTCTTTAACCTTGCTATGCCGCAAAGCACAAATCCAAACACAACATGCAAACTTTGCCTGCACATCAAACAAACACCTTAATCTTTAATGAATAAGTTGTTTCTAAGGGGGTGTTACACATTAAGTATAGTTATATGATTAGAACAAACATCTTCAACTAATGCATAAAGTGTACACCATGCCTTTATAATCAAATTTGTATTATATTCAATACAATGAGATTGTTCTAAACATTTGATATAACTGTAACTACAAATAAATAGTTTACGACATCTTGTTGGCTTTTAAAGTGCATTTCCACCCTTGATCAGGACACCACTGTAGCATCTTAATCAGTGGCAACCATAGCACCGTGGAAATACATGCTAGTGAGCTTGATATCTCTATAATTCTATATGCATTCATGTAGTAAAATTTAGTTGATCACTATATTGATGTTTCAGATCACTTATTAAAAATTAAAAACTGCTTATTCATTGGCATTTGGTACATTAGATAAGAAGTTATTAGTAAAATCAGTTACCCGGGATCATATGGATGTACCTGAACTTACTTGAAGAATACCATCACCGCTACCACCCTGATCCATCACCGCTACCACCATGATCCATTTTCATAAGTCAACAGAAAGTTTAACTCAGCAAGGCATCTATCCGTTACTTAGAGAATGGTCCGTCTAAGCCTCTAGTCCTCTACAATTCAAATAACTCAGAAAAGATACTATCTACAATGACTTTCCATGGCTCACATTATTTTGTCATTTAATAACTTCTTTAACATATTTCCTTTTAAAATATCTATTAAGCGTTGCATAGGTGCAAATCGATGAGAAATTATTGACAATCAATAGACTACAACGGACGGGTAAATTGACATACTAACAATACCTTAATGCTTTAGCTCCTAATATTTGCTCATGTGTGTATCAGATCTGTCTTGTCTTGCGGGTTATGAAACATGTCGTTGTTTTTTTAGCGTGCTTCTTAGGTTTGTTAAAAGAACTTTGCATCTGTAAATGTGTGCAAGACTAATGTAAAACATATATCTAATCATCTACTGATGCACAAAAACTACCTCTTTGTATTTATTCATGTATAAATTGAGTGGTTAGATGTAATGCTAAAACTTAAGTGTAGCCATTGCCCAACACTACCAAATGAATAGGTAAATTTTACACGCACAAACACATGCATATCCTTAACAACAAACATACCTTAACCGGCTTGAGCTATGAGGTTCTTGAAGTTTTTGCTTAATTCTTTTGGACATTATTCACCTGCATCAAGCCATCAATCAAACCTTAATCAAATATTAAACCATTTGAAACCATCAGTGAACTCAACAACCTAAAAAACAAAAACAAAAACTGCAATTGATTAACGTATTTAGCTTCAAACACATTTCATCAAACACATGGTATACATAAAATATATTGTAATATAAAATCTAATGACCAAACATCATTGGGCTTTCCTAAAGTATGGGGTTTCCACTTGCTAATGCAACGTATAACAACCTTTAGATCATCTAACATAGGGTCTATGTCATACAATGGAGTCGAATTCGGTTCCATTATTTGTATTTACAAAACAAAATGCACAGATCATTTATTACTATATTATACATGTATATTGATCAAATAGCTAACAATATGAATAAAATTATTGCATTTAAGAGTTTGGGCATAAAAAGCATTACCTTTTGGTTCAGAGAAAAAAACAAGTGATTTGTAAAGATGAGTGATTAACACTGCATATGAGAAACCAATTTATAGAACATTATTAGGTTAAAATGTAAATCAAATTTCAAATCTTTAGGTGGATAATCAAGGCAAACGTTATTATCTTAATTAGTTACCGAATATTATGCACATTTTTTTCAATTTTTGAGACACTATATCAGTATTTTCAAACTTTTCAACATTATAGTCATTTACTTTCCTAAATTTCCTACATTATCATCAATTGATAACAACACATCTGAAACCAAAATCCCCTAAAAAAAGCGTGATAATAAAAACTGAAATTGATCATGGAAATGTATAAGAAAAATTAAACAAAAAGTAAACAAAAAGGATTAAGAAACAAACCTGTATGCAAATTGCAACTTGGTAATCAGTGATATATATTGGTTTTTTGATTTATGATAATAGAAAGAAATAGTGATTGATTTATTCATCATTTGGATATTAACAGATCATTGCAAGTGAATTTGGGGATTATTTGATTTAGGGATAACTGATTTGTAGGGTATGAATGTATGTGAATTAAATTGATTTAGGGTTTAATTGGTTGTAGGTTGTTTTGATCTAAATGTTTCTGATTTGGGGGAGTTTTTTTGTTCGTGAAATTAATGAGAGCGAAAATTGTGGGAGGTAAATGAATAAGGACCATTGGATGAGAAAAAATGCCAGGTGTCTGAGTTTTAAAGATTTTTGGGGGAGTACTTGCCAAATCCCAACCTTGTTTTATATAAGTGGGAGATTTTATTAATGACAAAAGTATATTATATGTTTATAGGGGAAGGTATCTTGTGCAAAAAGAAACTTAAAATAATAATAATAATAATAATAATAATAATAATAATAATAATTTCTAAACGACAATTACCCCTAAAAAATGTCATAAATAAATAAAAGGAAATCTGATTTTCATGGTCTCTACGGTATATCAAGGTCTTATGGGTTACAGTGTAGCGAAGTCATGAAACGATTGGTTATTTATATCGCTTCTACGGCGTAACAAGGATCATAGTTGTTAATACAAATAATCATGTAAAAATGTTATTTCTGTTTTACGATCATTCTAAGTTTTGTTAATAATACATTATAAAAACATATTATATAAAGTATAAAGTAAACATTCTAAACGACAATTACCCATAAACGTTTACGTAATCAAGTTATAAGTTGTAAGTTTACATTCTGACGTATATCACTTCAGGTATGAATAACGTGATTATATCTCACATCGAATGACCAAAGAGGCCAAATAATAAATGTTTCCAAAATATACTTGAAACTCATTTTAATTAAATAATTATACATAATATACATAAGTAAATTAACTAGACATTTTACTTACATGTTTAATTAAATGAAAACTAAATTAAAATTAACTCCTTCATGCCCAAGTAATTCTAGAAGGGCAAATTTTTAATTAATTTTAGTAAAATGCAACTTTAAAGTTCATAAGATAAAAGGCTGTCCAAAATAGGCTCGACGGATCTGTATTTTATACGGGCACATCTGCAAAATACGGATCCGCGAATCCATCGGTAGCCGTTTGATGCTTATTTTTTATCCTGCTTTAAATTTATAAACTAAGACATATAAGGATTAACACATACTAACGAGCAGAGAACCCGATCGAGTATAGTAAAACCTAGGTAAATCCAAGTGTCGTCCCTAAGAACTGTTGTCATTAAGAACTAAGGTATAATGAATTATAAACCGTTTGATTAAAAGGTGTATTAAAATCCCAATTTAACTTAATTAGAATAAAGGGATAGAAAGAAAGTAGAATCAAGCTAACCAAGGCTTAGATGCAAGTAATTCTAATTTATTTTACTCAATCATAGTGGGTGAGAATCACTAGACTCCTTCGGTCAATTCGTCTAGCCTATCTCCCTAGAATCCGTCTAGGACACCAAAGGTCTGGATCCTTATGGTTGTCAAAGCTTATATGTAGACTAGTTTGAGTCATTAAGAACCATATTTAATAGACCTTATTTGTGAGAAATCTGGCCTCTCAGATCTTAGATTTTTTTTAATTTCTTAAGTACCTCTGCTTGATAGGTGATCCTTTGGTCAATTCGCACACAAAGGATGGTGTACTATGGTCAATTCCTTCCATACTTCGCAATCTAGTTGGCTAAGGGTCCTTTGTTCAATTCCTTGCCTACTAGATACTAACAAGCTTTCAACACTACCGAAACTAATGTGTCATTGAATAGGCAAAGAAGATGTCTATATTGAGAAATAAAAGAGAATACATAACATAACTAAAACTTGAATTAAACAAATAAATTCGTTGAATGATTACTAGAAAAACATAAGAGAGTTCAAACTCGAATAAAATGATGATAGTAGACGAAAACTTCATTCTTCCGACCTCCTAAGCCTGGATTCTTTTTCTATGGTTGCTCTCCCCAAACCCTATTTTAGGTTTAGGAAATGGGTGATGGTTTGTAAAGCAAAATTTATGGGCATTTATAGGCATGATATGGCTACGGCGTAACCTTGTATAGTGGTTACGCCGTAACTAGTGTTATCTTCATACGATCTTATCTATTATTGATATTTATGGTGTAACTTAGTTGTATAGTTACGTTGTAATCTTAGGCGGCAGCAATTACTTCGTAATCTTCATGCGTAGCTACGTCATAATCTTCACGCATCAGTTGAATCCTGTTTTGAGTAACATTTACACCATAACCCCATTGTTGATTATGGCGTAATCTTCATAATGTAGAAATATTTCTAAGTCTTCAATCATTTGCGGCGTAACATCATCACATAGTTTCGCCGTAATCTTCATGGTGTAGAAATAGTAGTATCTTGGTCTGTATTAAGCCTTGATTCGGCCTAATGGCATTCCGTACCTTGTTAATAGTCCTGAAACGAAATATGAAGAAATAAGGGCATATCTTATATTAATTTCAGTTTAATTAGTCAACATAAAGGGGAAATTTACACTTAGAAAATCAGGATTATTTGATCCATGGATTGGTATTGAGAGGGATCAAAAGGGGTGCTGGAGGTGATGCCTAGAGCTTGCTGAGGATGCATAAAGGTGATTCCTTGCTGGACGCAGATATCAGGTACATCTCGCACGTATACAAAATCCGGCCCATTCCAGCGGGGATGACTTAGGTGCATGTTCGCTAACATTTGGCTTGTGCGGTCAGTATTCCATTAGTTGTATGCCTGTTGTTGAACTTGCATTTGTCTATAATCATTATAAAAACTATCAAATTGCGTACTTATACAAAAAAAAAAACCCAAAGCCAATTCTCCCCATATTGGGTCATGTTAGTCTCCATATGCCCCAGTCTACCATCAATCACCCAGAACCAGTCCGAGATCCTCATGCTCGAACGCGTCCTCACTTAATCCTCCTCAACCCAGGCTTGGCTACCACTACCTAGGTTGCTACTGGCTTAGCTGCCGCTAGCTCCTGCTCTACCACCAAGTGGAAATTCGGGAATTAGATCACATCCTCCAATGCCATTTGGTTTATGATAACAATTTATTTGACACATTTTTAGGGGGTCATTTAAGCCCTAAGTCGTGAATATATGGTCAAATATTGCCTCAAATCGTTTCTTTTCTCATTTTAGGTACTTGGGACGTGATTTTAGGAATATGGAGCATTTTGGACGTTTTTGGGCTCAAGAATGAAGAAATCAACAAAGTAATGGAAAAGTCAAGATTTACACCTGACGGCGTCAGGTTATGGACGCTGACAGCATCACTTGAAGATTGAAGTTGTTGGAAATTACAACGTGACTCCCCAGAAACATCTTAGAGAAATACACCTGACGGCGTTAGGTGTATTTGGAAGTAGGCCGTCAGGCTTTATTTTTACACGAGTTGGCCCGGAAGGATTATAGAGTGACAACGTCAGAAGCTGGATTCCACAAGATGAAACCCTAATCACGGCGTTCTGACGGCATCAGGACTTATAACCTGACACCGTCAGCTTGTAAAATCTATATATAGTTTTGGAAGTTTCATTCATTAAATGTGCAACTTTGGAGACAAACCCTAGTACGAATTTTTTAAGATTTCAAGGGTTCTCAAACTCTCTTTTCTCTCATGTTTCATTGAAGATAAGTAATCTTTTAATCATTCAATATGTCTATGTGTTGTTTAATTATCTTTTATGCTTTTCTTCCTTTTAACATGTTAGCTTAGGTTATTTTGTGTTTGCTTTGATCTAATGAAACCTAGTTATTGATTGTTGATTACTTGTCTATTGTTTAGTTGATTGACTCGCGTTAGGCTTAAGAAAACTGGCTAACCTCCTTTGTGTAACAAGTTTGAACTCTTAAGAAACGTAATCGGATGGCACTACAGTTTTATTCGTTGTATTTAATGCATGAGTAGAAGTTAATGATTCTTTGATAGGGTACTAAACGTGTCATCATAAGAAGAAACTAATATTCATAGAGTTGGCACTGGTACAAAAAGTTGTATTGGTTACGTCAAAAATGTGTGATGATATGCCTATAGTCACACACATTTTTTTCGTTGTGTGTCACCATAGGTCCCGCCACCGTAGGTGGCATATGGTCACATTGTTGAGTTTGTGGCCTTTTCCATCGAAAAAGAGTGACCAAAACCCCGAATATGTGTGACAAATTAGGCACACGTTTTGCTGGATTAGTCATTATCAGTGACCGTAAACACTTTATAGTCACGTGAATGTTTTTTGAGAATAACTATTTTTCAACCTTTGGCCACATAAATATATAATATATGTGACATTTGAGATGATTCTTTATAGTAAATGTGTATTTTGTGTGACTATTTCCCGTCCTGTGGCCACATGAATATACAATGACATTTTTGATGATTTAGTCACCCAATGAGTGTTGTTTTTTTTGGAGTTAGTCACATATAATTTAACACAAAGTGGCCAAAAGTATAAATAAGTGTGACCATATGTTGTTTAAAGTGAAGAAATGTGTATTTTGTGTGACTATTGATCATCCAATGGCCACGTGAATTTTATGTTTGTGTGGCCTTTTGTAATATTTAGTCACACAAAGCATGTTTGTTTTGGGTATTTAGTCACATACCATTAAGCAAACAGTGGCCAAAAGTGTAAATAAGTGTGACCATATGCTGTTTAAAGTGAAGAAGTGTGTATTTTGTGTGACTATTGATCATCCAATGGCCACATGAATTTTATGTTTGTGTGGCCTTTTGTAATATTTAGTCACACAAAGCATGTTTGTTTTGGGTATTTAGTCACATACCATTAAGCAAACAGTGGTCAAAAGTGTGACCATATGCTGTTTAAAGTGAAGAAATGTGTATTTTGTGTGACTATGGATCATCCAATGGCCACGTGAATTTTATGTTTGTGTGGCCTTTTGTAATATTTAGTCACACAAAGCATGTTTGTTTTGGGTATTTAGTCACATACCATTAAGCAAACAGTGGTCAAAAGTGTTAATAAGTGTGACCATATGCTGTTTAAAGTGAAGAAATGTGTATTTTGTGTGACTATGGATCATCCAATGGCCACGTGAATTTTATGTTTGTGTGGCCTTTTGTAATATTTAGTCACACAAAGTATGTTTGTTTTGGGAATTTAGTCACATACCATTAAGTAAACAGCGGCCAAAAGTGTAAATAAGTGTGACCATATGCTGTTTAAAGTGAAGAAATGTGTATTTTGTGTGACTATTGATCATCCAATGGCCACATGAATTTTATGTTTGTGTGGCCTTTTGTAATATTTAGTCACACAAAGCATGTTTGTTTTGGGTATTTAGTCACATACCATTAAGCAAACAGTGGCCAAAAGTGTTAATAAGTGTGACCATATGCTGTTTAAAGTGAAGAAATGTGTATTTTGTGTGACTATTGATCATCCAATGGCCACATGAATTTTATGTTTGTGTAGCCTTTTGTAATATTTAGTCACACAAAGCATGTTTGTTTTGGGTATTTAGTCACATACCATTAAGCAAACAGTGGCCAAAAGTGTTAATAAGTGTGACCATATGCTGTTTAAAGTGAAGAAATGTGTATTTTGTGTGACTATTGATCATCCAATGGCCACATGAATTTTATGTTTGTGTGGCCTTTTGTAAAATTTAGGCACACAAAGCATGTTTGTTTTGGGTATTTAGTCACATACCATTTAGAAAACAGTGGCCAAAAGTGTTAATAAGTGTGGCCGTATGCTGTTTAAAATGAAGAAATGTGTATTTTGTGTGACTATAGATCATCCAATGGCCACATGAATTTTATGTTTGTGTGGCCTTCGGTAGTATTTAGTCACACAACGAATAAAGCAAACAGTGACCAAAAGTGTTAATAAGTGTGACTATATGCATCTTTTAGTAACATTTAAAAAATCAATATATATCAAAACAATTCAAATACAATAAAATTGGAATGTATATAACTAAACAAAATATAAAATTGGACATCCTTTTATATACCAAGGAGTCCTAGTCGGCTTACAATAGTTTCTTTATAAGTATCTATAATCTTTTCCATAAGCAAGTAGCAACTTCGAGCGGTCTTAATCTCTGAGCAGTACCAACTTTAAGTAGCAGTAGTAACTTTTGTACTAGCAGTAGTAAATACTTGGCACATTTTCTTTGAAGTTCATGAGCTGCACTAAATCCATCTAAGTAATATTAACACAAACATGATCAGCAGTAATTCAAACAACATCATGAAGACTTTTAATCCAAAACAATGAACATACTAATAAAATTGTAGTTAAACTTACAAGTTTTTCTCCCATTGATCTAATTTCATCATCTGGATATAAAAGCCTTGAAAATGTAGGCTACTGCATATCAACACATCAGGATGAGAGCAGAACTAGAACATGTCAAAGCTCACAACATAATAGAACTAGATGAGCCACTGGTTCAACTATCTGCACAAACATAATAAGAGAGTTAATACTAGTACCACGTTAGTACTGCTGAAGCAGAGTTACTACTGCTAGTATATATATATATATATATATATATATATATATATATATATATATATATATATATATATATATATATATATATATATATATATATATATATATATATATATATATATAACAGAATGTATATAAATGAAGCAAATATATATCAAAATTGTAATGTCGTATATAATCAAATTCTCAACTATCATAAGTTAAAACCTGTTGACTCTTCGCCGCCTTAGCTTGATTTTGCAAGGTTTCACTAGAGACCAAATGTTTTCGCTTTGTTGGTACTAATTTTAGTCCAGTATTTTGTTCACTAATATTTGGTATCATAGTTGGTGTAACCTGTAGAACCGGTTTGTCGTGGCTTAAGCGTTTTCGTATGTCCGATAGTTTTAAAAGGTTCCTATATGTATATATAAAACACGGTACATTAGTCATGTACGTAAAACTAAAAAAATCAAAGGTGGATGTTTTATTACTTACCACTGTTTCCATTACTGGTACGTTTTCCAAAGTTTCAATGGCCATTGGAGTGGTCACCTGTAATATAAATTAAGAAATACAATGGTGTTATCATTAGAAAATGAAATTGTTAACAACATAAAAAATGGCTTACATCTGAGTCTAATGGTAGTTTCTTTCTACAAAAAAAATATGGGAAATGTAAGAAACCAAGACTCTAATAACGCTGCATAATATAAGATCTGCCAACCATGAAACAGTAAAAATATACATGGGTTGGCTTTGGTGACTGAGATGGAGCATACCCACGCCTCGAAAATGAAGTGTGCCAGAAAATCCAGCTGAGGGAATTTTTAGCCAGGCATCCCATGTATCATCCTCACCCGTGAAAATAGCATGTAGCCCCTGCAAGAAACAAGTAACGTGATTAATACTAACATAAAAGACGACAACATTAGATGTCCCAAATATAAGTTTAGCCTCAAAAACAAACATACGGGTTGCATATCAACTCGGGCAATAAATAATATACAATTGGTTGCAATTTTATGCAGTGCCAAACGTGGAATGAATAAATGTCAAACACATTACGAAGCAAGCAAATCACTAAAATTTGGTAGAAATGAAACAGTTTGACAAAAAGCAACCATATTTGAGTTAATTTCCTATATAACAGATGTTATGTTAATCTTTTGATATATAACTTACACAACTGCGATAAGCAAACTCCAACTGTTCAGCAACATCCTCTCGGAGTGGAAACCAATCAAGACTCCCTTTACGAGCAAAACAGTGGCCTCTTAGAACACGTCGATTGTCTCCATTCCAATAAACAGGAAAACTATGTCGTCTTAATAAGTCTACCTACAACAATTACCACCACAAGAATTTATAATCAAAAACATGTTTTAGGCTAGTTTAATCCACGAAAATCAATGTAAATCGTTTTTTATTCAATTACACATTTAAGAAAATACAAATTAAATATGTGTTTGACCATACCCATGAAAAGAGTAGGATAGGTGAGATGAGAGTGATGGTGGCTCGACTGTGATGGTGGTGGATGTGGTGTTTATCTCGAACCAAACAACCGAAGCAAACAAACTCTCCCATACAGTTCCCTTGTCTTGATGACGGTGATGGCGTGGAGGAGCGATGGTTGGAGGAACCACGGCGAGATAAGGCGGTGAAGTTTGGTAGTGGTGTTAGTCGGTTCTAGAGAGAAGGAGAATAAATGAATAGATAGAAGATAGATCTCACTAGTGTAAGTGTTAGTGTTTTGATTTTGGGGGAAAAAGGGAGGGATCTTGAGCGGGAGATTGAAATTTTTGGGGAAAAATTAGGGGCGGGATCTGACTAGTGTAAGTGTTATTATTTTGATTTTGGGGAAAAATGAGCTCGAAATATTTAATGAGTTGAGCTCAATCTTATATAAGTTTGACTCGAGTTATTGTTGAGTTCTCGAGCTTGTAAGTAATATAAAATATGTTTTTTTTTTTCTTTTTTTTAAGTGTACTAAGTGTGAATATTTATTTATGAATGTATCAAGCTTTTTGAGCTGAAGTTGAACCGAATTCAATTCCTAGGTTATATTATATTTCAATTTTAATTTGTGTCAGAAAACACATCTTTACAGATAAATCGAGCTTTTCGAGTCAAGCTCAAGCCGAGTTCAAACTTTCTCGATCCCGGATAACATGATCGAGAGGGTGATGGAGGCTTGACTGTGATGGTGGTGGATGTGGTGGTTATCTCGAACCAAACAACCAAAGCAAACAAACTCTCCCATACAATTCCCTTGTCTTGATGACAGTGATGGCGTGGAGGAGCGATGGTTGGTGGAACCACGGCGAGATAAGGCGGTGAAGTTTGGCAGTGGTGTGAGTCGGTTCTAGAGAGAAGGAGAATAGATGAATAGATAGAAGATAGATCTGACTAGTGTAAGTGTTAGTGTTTTGATTTTGGGGAAAAAGGGGCGGGATCTTGAGCGGGAGATTGAAATTTTTGGGGAAAAATTAGGGGCGGATCTTGAGATCTTGAGCGCCTAATTAAAATTTTAGATATTGAAAGCCTATCAAATGAGCTCGAAATGTTTAATGAGTTGAGCTCAATCTTATATAAGTTCGACTCGAGTTATTGTTGAGTTCTCGAGCTTGTAAGTAATATTAAATATAATTTTTTTTTGTTTTTTTGTTTTTTTAAGTGTACTAAGTGTAAATATTTATTTATGAATGTATCAAGCTTTTCGAGCGGATGTCGAAACGAATTCAATTCTTAGGTTATATTATATTTCAATTTTAATTTGTGTCAGAAAACACATCTTTACATATAAATCGAGCTTTTCGAGTCAAACTCAAGCCGAATTCAAACTTTCTCGATCCCGGATAACATGATCGAGAGGGTGATGGAGGCTTGACTGTGATGGTGGTGAGCTCAACCTTTAATGAGTTTGACTCGAGTTATTGTTGAGTTCTCGAGCTTGTAAGTAATATAAAATATGTTTTCATCCTAAAAATCCTGCAAAACATTCATTGTGACTCGATACACGCATTTGACTTAAACAAGTACTAATGAGTTAAGGTAGGCATGCAAGTTCATGTATCCGATTTTACAAGGAAATTGCATGTTAAAGAGCGAGACTATTAAGAAAATGACATTATAGCTAGTAGGATCTTACGATCCCGATCCGATCATACGATCATGATCTTGCAAAGACGAAAACGATCCTGGGTAGGGTCTGATCCCGATCTTGAAAACCTTGTATCTTACCATATGTACTCTTTGGGCCATTTTTTAAATACAAGATACACTAAAATACAAATGTACGTACCTTTAGTACTTTTAGTTTTTAAACTTTTAACACTTTTAGTTTTTATACTTTTAATCATTTTAAACTTATCTATACATCTTATAATGCATTTTTGACTCTCTCTCTTCTATTTTTTTAAGATTTTCATTTATACATTTTAAGTAAATACAACAAATTAAGCTATATGTATAATCAATTTAAGCATTAGCACCTACACACATTGACTGGTCAACACTTATAATTAATATATATAACATTTAAAACACCTTTTCAATTAAAAGTATCATTTATATACCACAATGTACAAACAAATCAAACTGCTAAACACTCTCTTCATAAAATTTGTAAGACATTTTATGCAAAATTTTTTTTATAAGTGGACTTGGTCACTCAGATAATATATCATTTTCTCATAACTTCAACAGTTTATCATGCATCTAAAAATATTTTCGCTATCTGTAAAGTAATTTTCATCGTAAATAAATACTACTAGTAATATATAGAGCGTTCGCCAAAACTTTAATTACAAGGTACCTCCCGCCGCAACGCGCGTGTGCCCCGCTAGTAATATATAACATATGCAAAGCTTATCAAAAACACATCACTTATAATATATAATATTTACAAAGCTTATCAAACACACTTCACACACTCCAACATATACTTAATACTCTATCTCACACTCACACACAGCTATGCCTTGTTCTTTCTTTCTCTCTCTCACTACTACACCCTAAGTTTGATCCTAAGTTAGATCGGAAGCATATGGTAACATACTTAGATCGCTTCTATATTGACCCTAAGTTTGACAGATGATTTGGTTTATCTAACTATTTAGTTGTTTTTTTGGTTTATCTGATTATTTCATTGTTTGTGTTTATTTAATTAGTGTTATTTAGTGTTAGGGTTTATGTATGATCTGTATATTTGTGTTTTTTATTGTTAGGGTTTATGGTTGTTTTTTAGTTTTAGTGCGAATATTTAGGCTAAAACATCCAAGTATCAAAGATGGAAGAAGTATCAGGGATGGGTGAACCGACACCACTTTCAAGTATGAACATAAACTTGTTCTGGTGTTGTTCATCCATTATTGATTCATCTTTGTTCTTGGTCAAGGATGAGTGAACCGACACCACTTTCAAGTATGAACATAATATGTATCTGTATCAAAGATGGAAGAAGTATCAGTGATGGATGAAAAGACACCACTTTCAAGTATGAACATAAACTTTTTCTATTGTTTCATCCATTACTGATTCATCTTTCCTCTTTGCCAAAATACAGAAACAATGAAAATATTTTATGTTAGGATTAGGTTGAAGTACAATAAATATATCAAGAACTTAAAGAGTTTTTTCATGTATTTAGTTACAATGAAAATATTTTCATTGCATTGTTGATATAAATTTAATATGATTTCATTGATTCATGATTTGCTCTCTAATGTCGTAGGACCTACATAACTAATATGTATGTTCATCACATTTAAGTGAACAATATAAATGATAGTAAGAATTTGGTTGCTAAGAATTTAAAGCTCAATTATCAGGGCAGATCTATCTAATGATGTAGATGGGTTCCATCGCTTTTATTGGACCCCATTTTCTAACGATGTTTAATCTTTATTATTGAAAGAACCAAAACTGATAATCAAGATCAAACACAAAACGTTAGAAAACGGGGTCCAATTAAAGCGTTGGAACCCATCTACATCGTTAGATAGATCTGGCCTGATCATTGAGATGTCTTCAATGCGATAATGATATAGTGTGTATTGTTCATGACAGGCCACACTCCTTCATTATCGCATTCAAGATGAGTGATGTTACTTAGACTCTATTCTTTACTCAACATTTGTAGATTGTTTGTATCACTCTGTTTGCTTTATATATATATGTATGATGTATTTTTTATATGGAGGAAGTGAGTTTGTAAAACTTTGAGTCTGGAATTTCAACATAACTTTACATATCTGGTATAAGAATTATGTTGCATTTGTATTGAGAGAATAAGGAAGAAAAGTGACGGATGTTGGTAGGTTACAGATTCAAGGCTGAATGATATGCTGTTGTTGGCTAGGGTAGAAAGGATGGTAGTTCATTGCATTGTTTTTATAAGTTTAATATGATTTCATTCATGCACGGTTAGCTCTCTAATGTCATAGAATCTACATAATTAATATGTATGTTCGTCACATCTAAGGGAGCAATATAAATGATAGTAAGAATCTGTTTTCTAATAACTTAAAGCTCAATATTAGGGCAAATCTATCTAAAGTTGTAGAACGGTTCCATTACTTAATTTGGAAAACCTCTACTACCGTTATTAGACGGTGTCAAAAAATCAAAGCAATGGAACCTTTCTGCAACTTTAGATAGATCTGGCCTGATCATTGAGACGTCTTCAATGCGATGATGATATAGTGTGTAATGTTCATGACATGCCACACTCCTTCATCATCGCATTCAAGATGAGTGATGTTACTTAGACTCTATTCTTTACTTAACATTTCTAGATTGTTTGTATCACTCTGTTTGCATTCCATTCTTTTTTATGATCTAAATGAGTCTATAATTTCAACATACCTTTCCATTCTCAGTTCCCATACAGTTCCTTTTATTTTTTCAACAATCTAGCAATGCGGCTGGTGCAGTCCTTTGCTCAAAGGGAGTTGAAACGATAAAAGGAGCTATAGCGGGAACTTAGAAGGGTTACGTATGTTGGTTTCAACATACCTTTCCATTCTGAGTTCCCATACAGTTCCTTTTGTTTTTTCAATAATCTAGCAATGCGGCTGGTGCAGTCCTTTGCTCAAAGGGAGTTGAAACGACAAAAGGAGCTGTATCGGGAACTTAGAAGGGTTACGTATGTTGGTTTATTGCATTCCATTCTTTTTTATGATCTAAAACCAACCATCCACCAAGTAATGTGGCCATTGGAGTTCCAAGAACAAAGGTTGTTTCAAATACACCCTGAATTGCAACATTATCTTTTATATTTTTTTAAAATTTTAATATATATATATATATATATATATATATATATATATATATATATATATATATATATATATATATATATATATATATATATTTGCAGAAATCATACATTGATAGCAGTGACTCAAGTTCATTTCACATATCAAGCAGTTCCGATGGTCCTCCAAATACATGGGCAGGCTACTTTCCAAAGGGATATTCTGGATCAGGCACAAAAAAGGAAGATGCTAGGAAGGTTAAAACTCCAAAAAAGATTGCCAAAGAGCTTTTTGATGAGAGGGTTCAGGTGCTAGGCCTGCCCAATGCTAAGACTTGTGAAGACAAGGGTATAAAACCATGGGAACCAAAAATGCCCAAAGTTTGTTCAAAAGGGAAGGGTAAAAAGAAAATGTATTAGTTGAGTTAGGAAGTAATTTGAATAAACCTGTGTAATCCGTTTGTACTGCTTTATTTGACTTTACGAATAAACATGTTGTCATTGCTCAATTTTCTCATTAATGAACTGAATATGAATCGGTTTATTTTTGTGGCATTTTATTTTTATCCCTAGCAGCATTAAGTTATGCCAAGCAGCATTAAGTTCTGAGTTACTAGCATTCACCCAAATTCCAATCCAAGTTTTCTTTGAACACAAAGAAGCATAAGATAAGTTTTCTTTGAACACAAAAACATTAAACTTCAAAGAAATAACATAATAATGATTAATATCATCTTACATCAGGGTTAATTCAATGAAAATTATACAAAGGAATTTTGAATGCCTTTGTAAGTATCAACAATGTTTCCACAGATTTGTTCTATTTCTTGATTTCGAACATTAACTTTGTTCTGATGCACCAGTATGATCTCTTGGTCATTCTTGTTTTGTTCTTCCAACCGCGCGATTCGTTTGTTGTAAAGTTCAACCAACTGTCTTTCAGTACCATATTGGCCTTCAGAATGACATTTGTCCCAGCACTCCTGGGTTTGGCCGTGGATTTTATATTTTTCTGGCATTGGAGGAGGAGGAGGAGGAGAAGTATTCCTTGAACGTTTTGTTTTCTTTGAAGCAGGATTTGAAGATGATGAAGCCATTGCAGTTCCAAACAAAAATTGAATACGTAATGAAAAGATGAAAGAAGTTGGTTGTAATTCCTTTGTACTTATAGGCACACAAGAGTCGCATTGTCACAACGGTTTACAGTTACTTTTTTATAGTTACACCGGTTTATAGTAATTTATGCCTAGCAGCATTAAGTTTTGAGTTACTATAACTCTTCATGGTTTCATTTAACTTGATGTTTTATGTTGGATCGATATACTCTGACCAAACTACTTTGAGCTTGTAAAGGTTTAATAATATTAAGTAAACTCAACACTATTAATATTGAAACACTGTTTGACCTTGTAAAGTATGCGGAATCTACTAACACAAAGCTTAAGAAGAACTTTTATATTAAACCAAACTTGAACCTGCTTTGTTACACAGATTCACTAACAATCCCTAACTATTATCGACTTATAAAGCTCTAAGACTCTTAGAACTTCAACTAAAAACGTATATCCCTAATACCATCATAAGGCTCCTTATATAGATAACCTTAAGTCGGTTTACAACATATATCTTGAACGACAAGTAATTATCCCTAACTAATTCTAGAATATTGGCTCAATATTACATAATAATCCTTTAATCAATATTGCAATTAAGTCCTTATACTCTTCGAAGTACTTTGAACAATCTTCAATAAACAGCAGTACTTTGACTTTGATCTTCAAGCAACACTTTGACTTTAATCTTCAAGTAGCAGTACTTTGACATACAGAAGTACCTTGATCTTTTATATCCCAACAATCCTCCCCTAACTTGAACTCCACTTGCTTGATTTCAAGTTTCTATGTTATCTTTGATCTTCAAAATCTTTAATCATTCAGAAATATTGTTTCTTTATCTCTTTATCTTTTATCTGCCATGTGTCAAAGTTCTCTTTATCAGCATCAGTTAATATCTTCTCTGCAATAAACCTTCTCAGCTACTCAGTAACATTTTGGTACAATAGTCATCAAATCTTTTGAAGTTTCATACTATTCTCATCACTTCCAGGTGTGTAAAGTCCTGTGAGAGGTGAATCATTGAAAATTAATGGATTTTGATGTCTTTTTACCAAAGCCATTAACTCTGGAGTAGCCAATGTTTAGGTTAGAACAACCATGGTACATTGATAACCATATGATTTTTAGCAAATCATCAGCTATCAACGGATTTGAGTAGTATTTACCAATACCCGTTTGCTTTTGGACTAGTTAGTTCTTTGATATCAACCATGGTGAACTAATTACCAAAAATGGATTTTCCACAGCCTTTACCACAAGCCGTTTTTCCTTGTGGACTAGCCAACTCTTCACTTTTACAGATATGCTTCAATCTCTTCATAGTATGTCTGCACTTGCATGTATAAGTCATATAAATCTTCTCTGGTAATAAAGTGCAGAACATCCCATAGCATATTGAATATTGTGAAGCTTTCATCTTCTCTATTGAACATAAGATAGTTCCCTTCTTTTGATTCAACCACAAAGAATGAGATTACCTTGGACTTCTTTCCAGATTCTTCTATTTTCTTATTCTCAAAATCAACTACTCTGAAATAGTTTCTCAGTTCATCAATTGTATCTTCATGTATCATCTTAAGTCTTTTTGACAATTGATCATCTTGAACTGTTTTCTTTCTTTTCAATTTTTTTGCTCAGCTTGTTCCTTCCTTTCATCTTCTAACTTTTTCTCCTTATCAGTATCCATGGGTAAAAAACTTTCTACTTCTTTCCTGATAGACTCTTGTACTTGTTCCCATAGAGCTTTCACTTCTGGATACCTCAATCTTTGTAAATTCTTGTATCCTCTTCCTTTCAAGAAACTAATCATACAGTTTCTTTCCTGAGCTATAGTCATTGGATTCTTTGTAATTGGCTTACTTATCTCTGCCAAATACTCTGCATCATACTCAGCTTGTTGCTTTCTTGCAAGCTCTGCATCCTCTGCTATCTTTATTGCTCTAAGCTGTGCAAGGGAAAATTTCTTCTTCTTCTTAATATTCTTCTTTTTCATGATCCCTTTTCCTTTGTCTTTGGGATCAAGTTCTTCAGATTCAGAAGTACTTTCAGAAACTTGGGCAGGCTCAGAAATGTGTATACCTCCTGAAGGTTTATTCAAATTAATCATAATCTGAGCTATAGTTTCATCATCACTTGCTGTATGCACCTTCACTTCTTCTTGCTGTATAAAAGTAGAAGGACCAGCTTCATCTTCAAAATTTATTGTAGAAGGTACAGCTGCAGAAGTTCCACTTTTATCAATATTCATAGCAACAGTACCTTGCTCAGCAGTACCTAGCAGACCTATACTTTCAGCAACAGTACTTTGAACACATTACTTTGAATTTTAGTGCTTTGAATATTTTGTGCATCAGCATCTTGCTCAACAGCTTCTTGCTCAACAACTTCTTGCTCAACAACTTCTTGCTCAATAGCTTCGTCTTGTTCAATATTCACATCTTCTTCAACCTGTTTCTCTGGCACAAAAGTCTTTGGTTCTTCTGGATATTGCCAAAGATGAGCATCTTCTGAATATTGAATCTCAGCATCATCTCTATTCAAATTATCATCTTGATTCCTCCCCAATTTGATAGATGATGACCTCTTATGCTTCTTCTTGGATTTAGAAGACTTCTTGGAAAATTTAGACTTGTGCTTCTGAGACTGTTTCTTTTCCTTCACATAAAGCCTAAAATTTTGGACAAGAGGCCAGACAAACTTCTTCAACCTTCTGAACTTCTTCCTTAACTTCTTGAGTTCTGCAGCTTGATCATCCATAGTTTTCTTCATCCTATCCAACTCTCGAGTCAAAGCATAATTATTCATAGACCCTCCAACTCCCTCATCTCCTCCAGGTGTTTGAAGCCCACCTGTGGGAGTATAATCATTGGGAGAAGGTACTGGAGTATGCTCTGAAGCAGTACCTTTAGAAGAAGTACTTTGTGGAGAAGTACCTTCAGCAGAAATAGGTTTATCCAAAGAAGCTGATACTGAGGGAGTTCTTTCACTTAAATCATCATGCTGAGGTGAAACAATAGGTGGTGTAGGTGTATGTACTGATGCAGAATGCTCAGAAGTATCAGGTTGATCAGCATCATCAGAATTAGCAGAACCACTATGTCAATATCATCCCTGACAGCCTGTGCTACCTCTAACATGTAAGCATTGGGAGGTGTATTTTTACCCGAAAAATTTACTCCCTTGTGAGACATAAAGGTGAACACCTTAGGTGACATCCTATTGGTGGGTACATAATCCTGAGGTTTTTGTATCCCATCTAGTGGATTCTCTAAGAGAAGTTGAACAAATCTAGGATACATCAGAAAAGGGGATCCAGCCTTAATATGTGTTATCATACCATCAAGGATCATGTATGAAAAGTTGAAGGATTGATTGGTAATGAGACCAACAAATGCACAAGCTATAGCATGGCTAAATTGATCCCAAGCAGTACTCTTTGGACTTAAGCAGTGAAGTAAAACATGAATGAGAAACTTCCAATGAGGACTTACCATTGCTTTCTGAAAAGTAAGCTTATCCAAAGGTCCTTCATACCCAATGTCTCTAAGTGCATCCCAAATCTCCTGTTTAGCAAATAAAGCAGAGCCTCCTTCATCTTCAAACAACATAGCCTCCCTGATTGTTGCTTCTGTAACACGAATAGCTCTCCCAGCAACTGTAGCATGTATAACATCCTCTCCATCTTCAACCGCAGACCTTTCTGTAGCCCAAAACTCCTGTATCCAAGGTCCAATAATCTCTGGGTTGACTAAAAGTGAGTAACAGATGGTGGTTCCGGTGAGAAAATCAATAATACCATGAAAATCCATGTTGCTTTGCGTTTTCTCAAGATTGGCTATCATGTTGTGTTTGTTGTTGGTTGGGCGGTTTGCCATTATGATAAGGATTTGAGAGAAAAGTGGTAATCGGTGATGATGTGAGTGGGTTTGATGAATAAGAATGGTGAATGGGTACGAGTGAATAAATAATAAAAAGATATGAGTTATAAAAGGATAATATACAAAAAATCACGGTTAATTAATTATTTTACCGTTATTTTTGGAAGTGATCATCCCCATATCTTTCGAAAGTTTGTTACCGCAAATCTGACCGTTGGAACAGTATTCTGACACGTCAGCATACCCTTTATATCACCAAGCAGTACTGTCCATAGATTATGGAGTAGTACTTTCAGTTATAAACCCAAGCAGTATGTTGACCAAAGTACTTCCCAAGCAAAATATCTGGATAGTTGACTGTTTGACCAAAATATCTTTGAAAGTCAACCAGAAGTAATTACTATCTCCCCAAATTAATTCCCAAAGCTTCCAAGGCAAGTAGAATTCAATGAACTTCATTTAATGACCATATACCTTGCCTTGCCTATAAAAGGAACTCTTCCACTAACATACTTTATTCATCTCCTCTTTCAACAACACATCAAAAAAACCCTAGTGATAACAATGAGTCACTTTCCATTGGTGTACATCTCCTATGACTCAGATGGCTCCACAGAATCAGAGATAAGCTACTATTCTGACTCTGAGTTTGAGGATCCAGGATGGATGGGGTACTTTCCTCCAACTGTATCATCCTCATCAATGAGTGTAGCAAATTCTACCATAACTGATGTAGCAAGATGTAGCAAGTACTACCAACCCAAAGCCTAAGAAGAAAAAGTATGTTCCTGATTCATCTCTGGCTAATGAGCTTCCACATGCTTTGACTCAAGCCCTGGAATCAGCAATACAGAACATGAAGTGGCCGGCTCCAAGAAAAGAGAAACCACCCAAGAAAGTTCTTGGCCTGGCTTGCCCAAGGAAGCAAGCTTCTTTTGATGACAAAAGAAAGAGTACTCAAAAGGGAAAGCAGAGCTATGAGGGCAAGGGAAAAAGGCCTATGGAGTAGGTTGTGTGGAGCTTGGTAGTAGGTTGTGTTGTGGTAGTTGTCAGTGTGACTTGGTAGTGTCTGTGTTTCAACTTTGTCTGTGTCATGATGTGTCTTGTGGAATGGTTTGATGTAACTCATCTTTGACTAATGAATAAAATACTTCTCTGTTGAATGATACATGTAGTCTCCCCTCAAATAATGACTAACTACTAATGCCTCCCCTAAAAAATAGCTTAATTATTAATCATACCAATACTCACAACTAAAAAAGTAAATCTTGAAACATCAAAGCCCTTTGTGAGTAGGTCTGCTACATTATCATCAGTATGGACTTTAACCACATTAATAAACCGATGCTCATAGCAGTCTCTAATAAAATGATGCCTAATATGAATGTGCTTTGTCTTGGAGTGATAAACTGGATTCTTCACAATACAGATAGTACTCTCATTATCAATGTTGATAGGAGTATTTTTGAAGTTGAATCCATAATCCAAAAGATGATTTTGCAACCAAAGTACTTGTGCACAACAACTTGCAGCAGCTACATAGTCTGCTTCTGTGGAAGATGTTGCTGCAATTGTTTGCTTTTTGCATTGCCATGAGACTAACCTACTTCCAAGGTACTGACACCCTCCAATTGTAGATCTTCTGTCATAGTTATCTCCAGCATAATCACTATCTGAAAAGGCTTGTAGAGGGAAAGGTGAATCCCTAGGATACCATAATCCTAGCTTAGGTTGTTGCCTAAGGTACCTAAAAATCCTTTTGACAGCATTCAAGTGTGATACCTTGGGATTAACCTGATGTCTTGCACATAAACACACAGCAAAAGTATTATCAGGCCTAGATGCAGTTAAATACATGAGACATCCAATCATAAACCTGTACAATGTGACATCAACAACTTCTCCTTCTTCATCTTTTCCCAAAGGTTTGTTAGTATCTACAGGTGTAGATGTAGGCTTGACAGTTGTGAAATTGAATCTCTTAAGAATATCTGCAACATACTTATCTTGACAAATATAGATTCCACTGCTTGACTGTTGCACTTGAAGTCCCAAGAAGAATGTTAATTCTCCCATTGAACTCATCTGAAACTCTTTTTGCATAAGATCTTCAAATTCCTTCACCATAGATTGCTTAGTAGCACCAAAAATGATATCATCTACATAAACTTGGACAAGCATGATATCCTTCTTATCTCTCTTGATGAACAAAGTCTTGTTAATAGCTCCTCTCCTATAACCATGCTGTAATAGAAAATTTGAAAGTCTTTCATACCATGCTCTTGGAGATTGATGAAGGCCTTGATAACTTTGTAGATTTTGTTTGGGTGTGCAGGATCTTCAAAACCAGGAGGCTGTTTAACATAAACTTCTTCTGTGATAGTGCCATATAGAAAAGCACTTTTAACATCCATTTGGTACACATGAAATACCATATAAGATGCAAAAGCCAAAAATAGCCTTATGGCTTCAATCCTTGCCACAGGAGCAAACACTTCATCATAGTCTACTCCTTCTTCCTGTCTATATCCTTGAGCCACTAACCTTGCCTTGTTCTTAATAACATTCCCTCTTTCATCTCTTTTTACCCTGAAGACCCATTTTGTTCCAATCAGTCTCTTACCATCAGGTAAATCACATAATACCCATACTTCTTGAAGTTTAAACTGTAAGAGTTCTTCTTGCATAGCTTCAACCCAACTCTCCTTGGCTAATGCTTGTTTTATATTCTTAGGTTCTTCTTGAGACAGAAAACAAGCAAATAAACACAACTTCTGATGCTTGTGATTCACCCTGTTTTGCTTGTAAATAAAGCTAAGTAAAGAAGTATGTTGTTGAGACATATTCTTAGCTTTAGTTCTTGTGAGCACTCCTGAAGCTGAAGGTCCAATTATGTTGGTAACAGGATGAGTTTTGTGAATTCTTAGAGTAGGAGTTGGTGAGACTTCAAGATTATCTTCCAAATTAGTTAAATCAGGATCTTCATTAGAATCTGAGAAAATGCCTTCTTGATCCAATTCATCATCAGTGTCTTCTAAGGCAAGCTTGTTTGGATCATCCAAATCATAAATATCTTCTAAGTTAGGCATGTTTGGATCAGTCACAACATCAGTATTTATCCAATTTGAAGTATCTGAAGGTGGAAAAGTACTTTAAATGGATCAGCAGTACTTTGGGGTAAAGTACTGTCAGTGCCTTTAGCCTTCTTCTTTTCTGCTTCATAAGCTCTCCTTTGTTCATCTTCATAAGACTTAGCCAATGTTTCTTGAAAAAGCATCCTACTAAGTTCATCTTGAATGGCTTGGTCTTCATCAGATACTGTGGTTTTTGGTGGAGCAGTACTTTGAGGATCAACAGTACTGTTAGGTTCAACAGTACTTTGAGGCTCAGAAGTACTTTTCTTCTCATCATTTACTTTATCATTAGACTCATCTTTAGATATTAAATTAACATCATGAACAATGTACTGTGCTTCTTCTTCAGTGGGAGCAGCTTGATTTTCTTCCCTTACAGGTACATAATTCATAGATGAAGACATTAAATCAAGATCAAACATCCAATCAGGACTTTTACCTTTAGACTTTTCTTGCTCTTCTAGAAAATCAACATGAAGACATTCCTGAACCTTCTTTGTAGCCCTGTTGTACACTCTGAATCCTTTGCTATTGGTACAATATCCTAATAAGTATCCTTCATCTGACTTCCCATCAAATTTGCCCAAGTTATCAGCAGTGTTCAAAATAGTCAGGGGACATCCAAAAGGTTTCATAAACTTGATGCTAGGCTTCTTTCCCATGAGTAACTCATAAGGTGTCTTCATTTGAGGTTTTGTCACTGATACTCTGTTCAACACATAACAAGCAGCACTTACAGCTTCAACCCAGAATGGAACAGGTAATTGGGAGTCTACAAGCATTGTCCTTGCTACTTCTATAAGAGTTTTATTCTTTCTTTCTGCAACTCCATTTTGCTGAGGAGTTCTGGCAATACTGAACTCTCTTTTAATTCCTTTCTTGGCACAAAAGTCATCCATTAGCTGATTCTTGAACTCAGTCCCGTTGTCACATCTAATGCCTCTAACTTTGAGTCTTAACTGATTTTCAAGTGCTATTATAAGATCATGAATAACATCAAAAGTTTCATGCTTGAAACATAAGAAAAAGACCCAACTAAATCTGCTACAGTCATCTGTCACAACCAAACAGTACTTCTTCTTGTTCAAACTAACAACTGATACAGGTCCAAACAGATCCATGTGCAGCAATTCCAAAGGCTCTCTAATGGTTTTCTCTTCAATCTTCTTACAGGAAGCCTTGTGCTGTTTACCCTTTTTACAAGCAAGACATGAGTGATAATTCTTGAATGTTTTAGAAGGTAAACCTCTAACTAAATTTCCTTTGACCAGCTTATTGATGTTCTTGAAATTGACATGCCCCAATCTTCTGTGCCATATAAGTGCTTCTTCAATTGTTGCTCTTGCAATCAAGCATGTTGCTCTTTCAGCAGAATTGATATTCTTCAAGTCTATGCTATACACATCATTAGTTCTTGGTGCTCTCAGCATCACCAAGTTTCTATCTTCTAACTTAAAATCAGGAGAAAGTATAAGACATTATGTGTCTAAGAATAACATAGGATACTTCTTATCACAAATCTGAGAGACTGACAAAAGGTTGAATTTAAGCTTCTTCACATATATGACATTCTCAAAATCAATGTTTCCTGCCTTGATAGTTCCTTTGCCAGTGGTTCTTCCTCCATCAGGATCATTCCCAAACGCAACTTTTCCTCCAAAATAAGCTTTAAAATCTGAGAAGAGCTCCTTTTCTCCTGTCATACTTCCAGAGCAACCACTATCAACAATAAGATGATCTTTAAGCTCCTCTTCTGGGTTGCCCTGCATATACATGAAAAAGGTTAGTTTCTTTTAGGAACCCAAGCCATTACTGACTTGTGTTCCCCTTATGGAGTGACATACTCAAATTCTTTGAGTATGTAATCACCACTGTCTTTGAAAACATGATCAAGAATTAAGGTTTTTGTTTCCAAAACTGTTGGTTTATTATGATCAATTTTCCCTTTTTCACCCTTAACCTCTGAAAGTACTGGTTCTTCCCTAGCAGTACTTTCTTTCTTAACCCATTTAGTTGTAACTTTTGGAGTTGGGTTCTGTGTTCTAGCATCTTTTCTTGTGTTGTAAGGCCTTCTAGGTTTGTAGTAATTAAATATCCTAGGTCTTACACTTGAGTTTCTACTAGCAGTTCCTTGGTTAGGGAACTTTCTATCAGTACTTTGAGAAGGTACTGAGGGTTTGGAGAATGATCTTTTCTGATGAGGGTACCTACAGTCTTTTGAGAAATTTCTATGGTTAACCCTATTTGTGTAATTCCAAACTGGTTTGTTATCCCTTGGCTTATTCTCCCTGTGACTTTGATTTGCAGACCTGGTCCTTGGGTATTTGCTTAAGTATTCTGAGTGATAATCACAGTCCCTAATCAAGTGGTGAGGACTATAACATACATAACAGACCTTTGGACCAATATCCCCAAATCCCTTTCCAAAATGTTTTCTAAAATTAGCAGTATTTTGAAAGTATTTTCTTGGAGGTACTGCTGAGTGATCAGCAGTACTTTGAAAAGTGTTTGAAGGTACTGCTTGTTTTGAAAACTTTTTCTCATCAACCCTAGGTGCTTCAACAGATTTTTCTAAAGTTTCAGGATTAGATTGACTTTTAAGCTTTTTCCTAAACTCTAGATTATCTACCCCATAACAAGAGACATCTTTCCTAGGTGGTTGAAAGCTACCCGAGGGATTAGGAACTGCATTGTATCCCTTGTCATTCTTATATTCAGGAGGTGTTGGACTAGGGTATTCCTCATCACTAGAAGTGTTTTCATCTAAACTTATGAATTCTTCATCACTAGTGGAGGTATCTACTGTAAGATTTAATTCCTTACTCTTTAATGGAATACCTTCTGTGCTATCATTATCATAACCTAGGCCAGTTTTAATGTTTGATGTTCTTTGCTTTTCAATAAATTGAACATGTGACAGACCTGATTCATTCCAAACAGCAAGTTTTTCTAACAACTTATCTCTCTCAGCAGTAACTTTCTCTAGTTCAGACACCTTACATCCTAGTTTCCATTCACTCAACTTTACTTGGTACTCTTGTTGCTTATATGTTTCAGCCCATGCTACTTCATTGTTTTCAAGTGTAATTATTTTGGCCTCCGTTGACTCTAAAGTCAACTGGTAGCTAGCTATCTCAGACCTAGCCCTTTGAAATTTATCTCTTTCAGCTACATATTCACTAAGTAACTTTTGATACATATTATTGCACTTAGAGCATACCTCAGAGATTGTGGATGAACTTGGTGAAGTAGCTACCATAGCAAGCTGAACAAGATCTTCTTCAAACTCCATGCTCCAATCAAAGCTTCCTAGACCATCTCTTGACTCCAAAGCAGCATATCCAGGCTCTTCATCCAAAGTTGTGCTCCAGTCTTCCAATGCAACTATTGAATAGGTTACAGGTTCATCATCAAACTCATTGGACCAATCAATCTCTGACAGATTCTCTTGAGCAACCAAAGCTTTTGGTTTTGGTTCAGTAATAGGAGTCTCTTTTCTTTTAGGCTTGGGTTATTCAATCATCTTGTTTGCTTGATACTTTGCAAATTTGCATTCCCTTGCAAAGTGACCAGTCCTTTGACAATTGAAGCACTCAATTTTGGACTTATCAAATGTTATTCCCTGTTTAGCTTTGAAATTGATGCCTCTTCCTGTCTTATTTACAAACTTCTTGATCCTGGCAGTGAGCATGGCAACTTGCCATCTGATATCAATTTCTTCCAAAGCATCATCATCTATTTGCAAGACATCCTCTTGATAGGTTACAGGTAGAGATGCTTGTTGAGCAAAGAATGAACATAGAACATCATCTGAGGTGGGGGTGTTTGATGGTGATGAAGTGGTAGTGACCATAGTTGTACATGGAACCTGAGTTTCAGTCACAGTACTTTGGACAGGATAAGCAGTACCTTTATCAGAAGTACTGCTTCTGTTTTCAGAAGATACAAAAGCAATGTTTTGGGGTTTCTGATGTGTGATTGAACTTGTAGTACCATTCATCTCATGCTCATACACCTTCAGATTATTGTAGAGATCATCAAAGTCCATTGTGTCCAACCCTGGTTGTCCTCTGATCATAGTAGCAACTACATGCCATGCTGATGGCAAGCTTCTCAAGAACTTTAAATTAGCATCTTCAACTGATGCCTCAGCATCATATAGTTTAGCATACTTAGAAGATTTTGGAATATTTCACAAGCAGAATCAAGACCTTCTCTTTCACCAACAGTGAAAATTTCAAATTGTTGCTTCAACAAGTTCCTATGCATCTTCTTTGAAGCATCATTACCTCCAAACTTTTTCTTAATTGCAGCCCATAGTTGTTTTGTATCCTTGGCATCATGAAACTTCAATAAGTGCCCATCAGGAATGGCAGAGAGCAGTATGTTGAGAGCTTTGTCTTGATTTCTTTTGGTAGCAGCTGGTATGGTTGGCTTAGGTGGTGTTGGTTGTCCTGGGATCTCCACTGGTTCTTCAATTTGCATATTACCATTGACAATCACATCCCATAGTGCATGGTCTGTGATGGCAATGTACTGCCTCATCTTCATGGCCCATAATTCATATTCTCCCTTCTTGACAATAGGAATTCTAATAGCAGTGATTGATGGAGCAGGTGCAGCCTCTATCGATATCTTGAAGGGTTTGTTGAAGAATTGGTTTAAAGGTTTTTCTTCTTAATCAGAGTTTCCAACACAAGCTCTAATACCACTTGTTGGATCGATATACTCTGACCAAACTACTTTGTAGCTTGTAAAGGTTTAATAATATTAAGTAAACTCAACACTATTAATATTGAAACACTGTTTGACCTTGTAAAGTATGCGGAATCTACTAACACAAAGCTTAAGAAGAACTTTTATATTAAACCAAAATTGAACCTGCTTTGTTACACAGATTCACTAACAATCCCTAACTATTATCGACTTATAAAGCCTCTAAGACTCTTAGAACTTCAACTAAAAACGTATATCCCTAATACCATCATAAGGCTCCTTATATAGATAACCTTAAGTTGGTTTACAACATATATCTTGAACGACAAGTAATTATCCATAACTAATTCTAGAATATTCGTTCAATATTACATAATAATCCTTTAATCAATATTGCAATTAATTCCTTATACTCTTCGAAGTACTTTGAACAATCTTCAAAAAACAACAGTACTTTGACTTTGATCTTCAAGCAGCACTTTGACTTTAATCTTCAAGCAGCAGTACTTTGACATACAGAAGTACCTTGATCTTTTATATCCCAACATTTTAACTTTATTTCGTTTGTAAATACAAGAATTTGTAATTAGATTATAACTTTTATACAAACACAAATTTTACACAACTAATAACTAGATTAATACCATTATGTTTATTCTTACTATATTTTCTAACAATTGAAACCACTTAGCTTACAATGCTTATTACCATTTAAAGTTTAAAAATAAAATTATAGAATGTTTAGGAGCACGCATTTAATGTGTAAAATTAAAATGATTACAATTAGGCACGAGTAATTAGTGTGTTTCACATGCTAATGTGCGTTCAACTTGGTAAATTGCAATAATCTTTAATGTTTAGACTTTCAAAATTCCCTACTAGGTAAGACTACCATATAGGCATTTTGATGTTATTATATGTATCCCTTTTTAAGGCCACACACACTTAACATTCAGCAAACACTTTTTAAACAATTAATCTTATAAGAAAATGGCTGGAAAAAAGAAAAGAACAATTACCGTTTATTCAAGAAAAAGCACTCAAAGTAAGTAAAGTTTTGTACACGTAAACATTCAAACCACATTGCATGATGCAACTTCTATAAATTTATCATCTAATGCTTATTTGATTTCAGGAAACCACGTTTTGAAGGAGAAAGTTCAAAAGGTATATTTATGTCATATATGTTCAATAAAAAAACAGTTCAAACTAATGTAACCATGTATATATAAGGATTAATTTGATATACATATTTGATTCTCTTAATGTATAGTATTTAATTATCGAAAAATCTTTATTTTATGCAGGTAAGGAAGAGAAAGTGTTTAACATTAATGAGTGGTATGAGTCGTGGAGATCTAGAAGAAAGGAGGCAGCACGCAAAGCAAGTTTGCGTCAAATTGAAAAAGATGAAGCGAAATACAAGCGATCAAAGCCGCGGGTTGGTTCAGTAGAAGAGGATGCGGCTGATGTTGGATTTTTGAGTGACGAAGAGGACGCCATTGACTACGATAATGTACATCTGGCTTTTGATCAAGAGAAATCTCATAAATTTAATTGTTAATCTTTTTATTTATGAACAATTTTTAATTTACTTTTAATTTGTTATGGGATTGTTTTTTTTTTTTTTTTTTTTTTTTTTTTTTTTTTTTTTTTGGTTTATTATTCTAAGAATTTTAACTTTCTTGCTTCATTAAACCAAAAAAAGATGAAAAAATTATCATATACATATTGTTATAATAATAAAAAATTATGTTAGTCTAGAATTATGCCTAGCAACATTAATTTATGCCTAGCAGCATTAAGTTATGCCAAGCAGGATTAAGTTATGCCAAGCAGCATTAAGTTCTGAGTTACTAGCATTCACCCAAATTCCATTCCAAATAGCTTTTTCTTTGCCTTTGCTGCAAAATATTAGTCTAGAAACAAAGAAAACACAAGCCATAACATATGCACAATGATCACAATATCTAATTATACTTAGCAGTTCTAAGTATAACTAGCAGCATTGTAATGGGGCAAATGAAGAGTCATGATCGACTAATAGTCTGAACTCAATTCATGCAGTTAATATCAAATTAGACTCAAACTAGAGAGACTATAAAATCCATATCTAACCCCTCAAAATTACATAAGTTATCCGAAATGTGTGACTATATGTATCGAATTGTGACTACACTTAAATAATGTGTGACAAAATATGACTGTGATTTAGACACCTAAATAAATACTTCATGTGACCATGTATAACATCTTGAATTTAGTCATACAAGCACTCAATGTGACTAATATCAAGGTTAATGATAACCGAGTTCACATTTTGCTATAAATAATAGTCACATAAATATCACAATGTAACTATTTTGAATGTGTTGGTCACATATAATACCCTTATAATGTGGCAATAAACATAATTTAGATACACACTATTGTAAAGCCTATAGTCACATGATCGTGCTACAATAAATGTGACTATACACATTAGGTTATGGAGAGCAAACACACACTAAAATTTAGACACATATATTAACTTACGTGACCATATGTATCGAATTTTTGTTACACTTAATCATGTTTCTATGGTTTCGTGTGACCATATATGACATTTGGTTACACTCTTCAAGTGTGTGACATATATTTGTCACTTTTAAATGCGTATCGTGACTAATGCTTCAAACTTACTTTTCAGTTGTCACATATTTCAAATTCATATGTGTCTAAATATTTAGAAAAGAATAGCAGTCACGTTTAAATAATGTGTGACAAACTTGACTATATAATTTAGCTACATACATAATTACTTCATGTAACCATATATCTATTTTGGTCACACTCTTCAATTGTGTGACATGTATTTGTCACATATGCATATCTGTAGTGTGACTAATGTTTAAAGCTGATTTGTATCTGTCACACGTCCCAAATTAAAAGTGACTAAATGATCAAAAAATATTTACCAGTTACCCTCTAGTCACATAAATACACAAATGTGTGACAATAGAATCCCGAAATGGTCACACAGGTCGGATCAAGTGTGGCTGTTTATTTTATTCTGGTACATTTAGTCACGTAAAAATGTTACCTTGTGACCGTTCAAAATCGACCATGTGTGACGAAAGGCAATTTTTGTACCAGTGTGGGGAAGATTGTGCGCACCCCCACGACTGGTATTAAGGAATACAACGCTTCAACTAAAAGAATTGCACTGTGACATTCAACGAGTCAACAAGAGATAACTATGGAGTAATTAAGTCTAAGTAAACACGTTTGTCTCATTATACGAAGTCCACCAAATTTACCTTTATTGTTATTTTGTATTGTTTGTTTCTACTTTAATTTGTAGTTTTTGGTTAGTTGATTAGCAACTAATTCTGCCCCTACCTTCAAAAGCGAAATTTTAAATTGCTTTTATAAAAATATAAAAATACAAAAAGAATCATCCCTCACCTTTAGACCTAGTTGACCTACACTTCAATCCTAACGACACTATTCCCCTATAGAACGATCAATCTCTCTGACATACATATACTACACTACAACGACCAGATATACTTCTTGGAGGATTGCAAAACTTCTCAAGATCCCTTGAGAGGTAAAACCTTTTGCGAGGTCGCAATCCACGCATCAGTTTACAAATCCCATACTCAATAAGCTTGCTAATCCCAATCAAGCTCTTATCCATCGAAACAGTTACCATAACCAAAGCCTCAGGAGTCATCAAACCTAAGCTCATAGCCAGCCTCCCAATCAAATGTGCCCCCTGAATCATACTCTTCTTCTGAAATCCTTTTGCCCTCCAGAAACGAAGTTCGCCAAATGCTACGGACTATCAATCAAATTACCACCATCCATACCATGCAACAGAAACAAGTAATCAATAGTCATCTTTTACCTCGCAGAATGCCTTACTTTCACCGAGACAACGATAAGCCTATGCATCAATCGACGGATTAGGCTTCTAAGCAAGCTATAGGACGGTGGGTGCTTGGAATTATACCCAGGATTAGTAGAGATTCTTATGAAGTACTCGGTGGGGATGTAACTTTGAGGATCGTGTTTATATGTTGAATATGTGATTCGGGAGGTCGGTTTTGAGGGAAGAATAAGACTTCAATGGTTAGAGTGTAGAGAGAGAGGGGAAATACTATGTGTTTTATAGAATATGAAAGAGTAAAGTTACACAAAGAGTCTCATCGTCCTAGTGAAGTCTAGGAGGGCTTATATAGGGCAACATACACACTACTTTACAATAATAACAGTTTTAGTACCTATGTATTGGCCTTACATCATAACTACTGTAATCCCGTAAATGTCATTCCATTTACATGTTAGGAGCATTCCAAAAAATCTTCCCCCAATAGGACGACATAAGGGATTACTTACAACATTTCCTACAAGTACAAATACAAATAAAGAAAGGTCTTCATAGGCTTTTCAAATGCTGAGGATGACGGCAGTTGACGCTCTTTGTCTTCATCGTGTACCTCGACTTGAGAACTTTATCTTCACTTGTAGTCAAATGATGTAATGTGCATGAAATGGACTAACTTCCCCCAATTCATGTTACATGTCTTTAGCGGCATCTCCATCCACTTCTTTTTGGCAAAGTTTCTGATTCAACTTCCCCCCAAACTGACAACCGTCTTCAGTAGATTCGAAACTTAACATGTCTTCTAACTTTTGAAGTTTTAATTATGCAACGGAATTTGTAAACAACACACTAAACCACACCAAGCAAATCTGACTAGTCACTTAATTACAGTTATACTCAATGCGAAAACTCTGTTCGGGGGTAACATGCAAGAAATCAGCAAGATCTTCTCACATATGTAGATGCTTCAAGCCAAACAAACCATGAAAGACGAAATAATACTTCTTCCGCCTGATTGTTGCGGTCTATCAGAATAATAATCACTTGTGTATATAAGAATACTCGATAATATGACCGTATACAAGGCATCATAATGCGGTTAAAAAACATCATATGTAGGTAACTTCACACAAAACAACCCGTGAAAGTTGAGACAATAACACCAAAGTAAGACGTTTGAACCACTGATAGTCTAATTTATTCCCCTTGATTACAGAAACTCATGGAGAGAGAGTGTTTTCACAAAGAAGTGAAAGAAAGTCAAAGAACATCCACTCTATCTTCCCCCAATATGTCTACGCGTAATCGGAAGCATGCACAGTATGGTTACGATGGAAATGGAGGCAGCGTAACCATGTATGTCCAATTAGTCGAATGTATCTGAAGTACCATAAATAGCCCTTGAGAATACACTATTGATAACATCACTACTCTTTGATACTCCTCTCGGCTAACTCTTTACCGACCCCATTATCATTCTGTCGAGTCTTTGTAGTGACTACAGATGGAGAAAACCCAGTATGACGAACTTGAGACTGAAGTAAAATAACCCGAACTTGTGACTTAAACTTGCACTATTGTCTGACTAAGAACCAATACTGAGAATTTCAATAAAGGTAGGAAATCATATACCCATCCAACCATCCTTAATTTTATATGAACGTCTCTTGAATTATCCACAGATTTTTGTGACACTTGAGCACTACAACATAACTCCTTTAAAGTGATAACTATACTCTGTGAGCACAACAACATAACTCCTTACATCAGGTATAACTAGACAACTCAAGTCTCAGTCATTCATACGGATAAAAGCTCGAACAAGGATCTCAAAGAATCATGCATCCAACCAACCCCGATATCTTCAAGATACTAAGTACACGCATCCGTGATATTCCACTTCAAATTCAAATAAATAATAATGAGTTAATTTCGTAGTCACGTCTTGCGGTTATATGCTCAAACACTAGCCTTTTGAAGGTTTAAGTGAACTTTGATAATGGTTTTCCCGATCTTGTCAAACATATATCCCCGTCAAAATTTGTAACACCAAAATACCACTCTTTTTCGCCAAATAATTTACCAAAAATTATACAATGTATTAAAATACATTTTATACTAATAACCTTCTTTGCACCAATTTTGATATAACATTGTCGTTCAAATTAGTAATAATTTTAGGATCATTACAATGGTCCAGTCCATTAACGTTTCAGCCCACTTCCAAAACAACTATACATTTGCAATAGTTATAAGTAGAAACCCATGAGTTCTGATTCAATAGTATGGAGCACGCCCAGTCCGAATGTTAAAAGTGTAAGCTTAATTAAAATACGGTTGGCCCATCTGTTCCAAACCCATACACAACACAATCCATCCAAATCAAGAGTGATAAAACGTGTATAAAAAATTTTGTTACCCTAATCACTCGCATATATAATACAAACTTTATCACACTCCATAACCCTAATTAAACTTATCTCATCTGCTCCCCCCCCCACATAACGTTTCTCTCTCTTGTGTTACAGAGTCAACATCAAACCACAAACAGATCTAAATCTTATCACACAACTATCAACAACTCATCACAATCTCAATCAATTCATCTCCATCATCTATGAATCCGAATCAAACAACAAATCCACAACGTCATAAAAGAAACAACCGTACTTGATTTCTTAATTTTTTTCTGTAGTCCAGTTCAAGACATCATAAAGAGACATCAAGATCCTTTAGAGGTTCTAGGTAGGTTTCTTCATGATTTGGTTACGTGTGTGGTTTTATTTTTGTTTTAACGAAATGAAGAAACAAAGCAACATAATTGTTGTGTTTACTTCTTTATATTCAGATATTTGTGAAGCACAGTCTTCAAATAGTATATGTGACGACCTTTAAGTTCTGTTATCTTTGTTATAACCTCGAGAGAAGAAATTTGAGATTATTAAATGTTATCTTTTCGGTTCGAGTCTTGTTGATGATTATGAGTGTTGGGGAGTGATGGTGAGATTTAGGATAGATATTGGATTTGATTGTGGTTTGGCTGTAGATTCATATATAGATCATCACACTCACTTTTTGATTTTTCTAGTTCGTGACTTATGATGTTGAACTGAGGTCACAAAACGGTACATTCTACTTAATGTGTGTGCTTCTAACCCAACGGAACCCACAACTTCTCTGGGTTCCACCCTTACCATTGTTCCATCTTCGTCATGTTTGTGTGATGCAGGTGGTTCAAATTGTTCTTTGGATTGTTGTCATAGAGGAAAAGTTTTGTTTCATTAGAATGCATTGTTGATTTTCAGGAATAGGAGTCACAGAATCAGGCCGTGGAGGAGTTGCATTAAGATCTCCGGCAATGGTTGTAGTTGGCCACTGAAATGGACCTTCAAGGATTACCTTTTTCATGTATTTGCCATGGGGTTTCTTGAGTTCAATAAACCTTAGAAACGGACTTGTCCATTGAACATCGTTACCAGGTGTGAGCATTGGGGGTGTATCAAATGATTCTACTTCATGTCTTGATTGCTAAGTAGTGATAACTTCACACATTTGGTCAAACCAATGAGGTTGTTTCGAAGGAGGATTTATTTGTTTCATGGGTTGTTGTTCCATAAGGTATGGTTGTTGTTGAGGTATGAGTTGATGTTGTTGCATCATGAGGTGATGTTGAGGATATTTTTGTTGTTGTTGAGGATACTGTTGTTGTTCAGTGTAAAAGTTATAGTACGGCGGTTGAGACATTGTTGTACTTGTGATGAGATGGGTCTTGTAGAAGGTATAGAAGAATGTCCTTGTCCTTTTTCGAAACTTTGCCAAGTTAAAAAATTTTGAAACTTTGTGAAAATTTTTTGAAACTTTGTAGAAAGGATTTCGAAACTTTTTGTTTATTTCGAAACTTTGAATTTTTTCGAAAACTTGTGATAATTTCAAAGCCTTTTGATAATTTCGAAACTTGTGAACATTTCGAAACATTTCAGAACTTTTCGAAACTTTTTAGAACTTTTCGAAACTTTTAAGAGTTTTTCGAAAGTTTTCACAAAACTTTCTAAATTATACAATTTAGAAAGTATACCATGAGTCGAAGTGTTTTCTAACTTATACAAGAAAGAGAAACACTGAGTAATCCATGATTTCTGAAATAGGGGCTTGATGAAGAATTTCAAGACTTTAGGGTTTTGGAAAATTATCGAAAGATGAGGGTTTTGAAAATTTTCAAAATTTTGGCAGTTTTGTGAATTGGATTAAAGGACACCCAAAACAAGTTTTTAATCCAATATTCTTGTACAACTAACCTTAAAACTATGAAATCTAAAGGAAGGCTGTAAACTTGAAAATTTTTATTTAGATTTTTTAAATTTCGAAACTTTGTAAAGTACAAGTACGAATTTTTAATAAATCAAAATTTTAACAAAAGTTTGAAACTTTCTTGTTTGTAATGATTTATAACACAAGTTTGTAATCAAAGATGTGCTAGAAACCAAGAAACAAACAAAAAAATAACAAGATTTTTAAAAATAACGATTTATAGAAAACTTTTATGCACGAATTTACTACAAAAACTTCTTCAAACCTTCTTCTAGCGATTGATACCACTTGTTAAGTTCTCATATTTTGATTACACAAGTATTGTAATGATAGAAATGAGAGAGAGATTTAGAGTGGATGATTTATGAGATAAGTTATGTAGAGAGACAAAGGTTAAGCATAGATATCAAATAAACCAACAATTATAATGTTTACATGAGCTTAGTATATAGGGACAAACTAGGGCATCACTCGCTTTCCCTAAACATGTCATACGTGGGCTTTTCTAAGCCTAAATGGGCTTTACATACAAGCCTGATAACATACACATGATAAATAAGTAACTAAAGCAACTTATTACATATTATGAATGACCGAAACTTGATAAGTTTAAAACGTGTTCCCAACATAACTTTCAGGCCTTCCTCTCCTACATTCATCATAGAAATCTACAAACATGTCGGAATCTAATTCTGTCTCAGTGTATAAACCCATAGCCAAATAAACTAACTCAAATTCATATTCCTTAACACACCACCAAGTTGAAAGTAAAGGGATATTTCATGACCACTTCATCAGAAAATTCCACACTAGCCAAGAATTCCCTTATGTACTCCGGGATGACTAGCTTACTTATTTGGAACAACCTAAACCAAGCGGAACATGCAAAGCTCCCATTGTCATTTGAGAACTTGATCCTACAAAACTTTCTCAATTGTCTTGCGGCCCTTCTATTGTTCACAGTTTCGAAGGAGCCAATATCAAGTGCCTTGGGCCTATCGATCTCTTTTTTCGAAAGAGAAGCATAGTCCTTCCTGCATTGATCCCTACCTGTATCATTGTAACCAAGTAGCGGGATTGTTGCTGTTTCCTGAAAAGATACAGATAAAAATTAGCAGACTGTAATATAGTTACGGCGTAACCTCATCACCTTGTTATGTCGTAAATTACTCTGTATCACAACTACGCCGTAACCCAATTAATGGTTACGCCGTAATATCATTTTTACCAAAATTATTCCATTACACCCAAACACTAGTTATGGCATAAACTCATCACTTAGTTACGCCGTAAATTCATATCGAATGGCAAAAATTTTCGATGGTTACGACCGGTTGGAAGCTACACCATAACCATAAAAATTTACCCATAATCCAAAAAGTTGCCCAATTTACTTCTATTATAACGATACACCCATGCTTAGACCATTATATTTAAGTGATTACTAGATCCCCAAATAACCAATTTAAAACCATTAATAAAAAAGAAACCTAATTAAGTAATGGAAACATGAATGATCTAATCAAGAAATTAATTTACGTGGTCAATAACATGAAGCAAATCATAAAAACCTAGATCCCCAAATTTTTGAAAGAACATAAGACCCTAATTTGAAAAATTGAAAATTAGAAGATATTAGAAACCATTACCAGCCTTTGTGGATTAAAGATATGATTAGGAACAAAGAGAGAAAAAAAAAATCGAAATTTTTTTACTCTAGTGGTGGCGATGAAAATATGTGGTAAAAAATGTGTGTTTACGGCGTAGGTTTTATTTATACTGGGCAGAGGTTACAGCGTAAGCTCGTTATGTAATTACTCCGTAATCTAATTTTAATATTCGTATTTTTATTAATTAATAAATTTAATTTATGCCGTAACTTGTTGGCATGGTTACGCTATAATTAAAATTATAAATTTACAATAATGTAAATTTTAGGATATATCCAAGATTTAAAAATTGCAATACGAGAGAACGAATTGCATATCTGAAGGGTTGTTATAGAGTACATACATCTCATATAATAGGTCAAAAATTAATTAATAATTTCATGCATACTTTAGCCTTTTCGAATAAACTGTTCCCGGCAGCGGCGCCAAAAACCCGATGCGTATTTTTCATCCTACTTTAAATTTATAAACTAAGACATACAAGGATTAACACATACTAACGGGCAGAGAACCCGATCGAATGTAATAAAGCCTAGGTAAATCCGAGTGTCGTCCCTAAGAGCTGTTGTCTTAAAGAACTAAGGTATAAGGAATTATAAATGGTTTGATTAAAAGATGTATTAAAATCCTAATTTAACAGAATTAAAATAAAGTGATACAAAGAAATTAGAATGAAGCTAACCAAGGCTTAAATGCAAGTAATTCTAATTTATTTTACTCAATAATAGTGGGTGAAAATCACTAGACTCCTTTGGTCAATTCTACTAGCCTATCTCCCTAGAATCCGTCTAGGACACCAAAGGTATGAATCCGATCCTTATGGCTGTCAAAGCTTATAGGTAGACTAGTTTGAGTCATTAAGAATCATATCTAATAAACCTTATTCGTGATAAATCCAGCCTCTCAGATCTTAGATTTCTTTTAATTTCTTAATTACCTCCGCTTGATAGGTGATCCTTTGGTCAATTCGCACACAAAGGATTACTATGCCCAATTCCTTACATACTTCACAATCTAGTTAGCTAGGGTCCTTTGTTCAATTCCTAGCCTACTAGATACTAACAAGCTTTCAACACTACCAAAACTAGTGTGTCGTTGAATAGGCAAAGAAGATGTCTATATTGAGAAATAAAAGAGAATACATAACATAACTAAAACATGAATTAAACAAATAAATTCATCGAATGATTACTAGAAAAACATAAGAGAGTTCAAACTCGAGTACAATGATGATAATAGACGAAAACTTCTTTCTTCCGACCTCCTAAGTGTAACACCCCCATTTTCTCAGACTGCAGAGGATGTTAGGTCTAGGGTATTACCTCGTGGAATCATAGTCACAATAATAGAAAATGACTCGAAATTAGACGTTTTTATAAAATGAGTTATCATTCATTAAAATATCAGATTTTTATTAAGAAGATTTCCCAAAGTCTATGTGAAATGTTGTGTTTGAATGATAACCGGTTTGAAAGTCCTCCTAATCCAGTGCCACTACATGCCATAAGTTGTTCAGTTACTGTAACACCCCCATTTTTCACTGATCGTAACGGATAAAGTGTTTAGGGTATTACTCATGGAAACAAAGACAAGATAATAGAAAACGACTCGAAAAGAGACGTTTTTGAAAAAGGTGTTATCATTCATTTATTCATCAAAGTTTTTAAAGTAAAAGATGTACTTTTACCAAAAGAGATAGTCCATAAGATGCGTTTTACGACACAAAACTGATGAATGATAACTATATTGGACGTCCTCATGTCCAGTGGTTCTCTGTGCCAGGGTTCCTATAGTCCCTAATTACCTAAGATAACATGCTTAAAAGTCAACACGTACGTTGAGTGAGAGCCATAAGTTTAAAAAGTTAAAGTATAAATACAAGTTCCACAGGGTTCAGCTTAAACCCTATGTGTGGAAAAGTTTTAGTGTTAGAAGGTATATTGCACTAAGCTCATGAACCACACGTTAACAATCCAGGTCATGGGGTCTGCAGACCAAACCATGAGGGGATGGGAAGGATAACTTGCCAAAGTTAAACCTTCAGTGGGTTCAAATATATTACTTATTGGTACCACCTAGTGGGGTGTTAATACCAACGGGAGTTGTCAAACTCTAATAGATCTATCAACTATATTCGCGTTCGCATGGGTAAAATATCCCAAACGATTAGATTCATGAATTTTGGTTATGTAATGATGGTTGTTGGTTTACTCGTGCAATAACCAGAGCAAAGACTTGTATTTGGTTTTAAAGCATCTATCCCCCTCACAGGGTTTGTAAAACATTTAGAAAGCATTTAAAAGGGTGTGAGGCTATGAAAACACACCTGAGTCTCTAGCTAATTAAAGTAGGGGTTTAGACAACTCACTCACGTATCCTGGGGTAGTGCGGGTGTGCGTATGTCAAGTCTTAGTCTAGGTTTTCTTAACTAATTACTATCAGGTTTTTATATATAACATAACACCGTTCGGGCCATTGTAATTCAGAAGTATATGACTCCTTACATGAAGCTCCCTACAATTGTATTATGTGATCATCATAATACCGTTCGGGCCATCATAATTCAGAAGTTAATACACCTCACACAAAGCTCCCTATTATTGAGTTATGTTGTTATTAGGGTTTAGTTATAACATAACACCGTTCAGGCCATCATATCTCAGAAGTATATGCAATAATCGTTCGAGGAGTCAGGCCACTTTAATTCGTAAACCCACAAACTCGTTAAAACGAAATATCCACATAGTACTCCTCGCATGAAGCTCCCTAGTATTGTGTTATGCTTCTAACTTAAATAGGTTTTTATATTTTTATGAAAATAGTCCATTTTTACCCCTTATATATATTTACGTTTTCTAACCTAAACTTATAAACTTATAACAAATAAGCATATAACTTTCTAACTATTGCATATTTAGTCCCTAAACTATTATATTTTAAAGAAATGATATATATAGTCCTAAATTATACTAGTTTTTAGTATTTACTCTATTTACCCTTATATTTATAATATTTGAAAGTTTAGTCCTTTTAGTTTAATATTTGTTTTAAGGGATAAATAGTACACTAGCTCAGTTGCCCAACGGTTAGGCATATTTAGCCCCTTTTTAGAAAATTCCCGTATTAGCCCGGGCAACTTTTAAGATTGGGCAACTTCCATCAAATGGAGACACGTGTCGTGTATATGTATTTTGGGCAACAATTTTTAGTTGGCAACCGTAATAGTGCAACTGGTTTTTTGATCATTTTACATATTATACACTATTTACCTATACCCTCCCCCCCCTCTCTCTCTCTCTTTATACAACCTGGCTAATTTATACACTATTTACCTATTATTTCTCAAAATTTCTGTTCATCTAAGCCGATTTGTTGGTACTTTGTTTTAGTTCGACTTTTTGGGTCAACCTTTCAATGTTTTGGATCGATGTGACACAGCTTTGGTCGAAAAAATATAATTTGCCACACTTTAAAAGGCCTAAAGATATCATTAGTTCAGTAAATATGATTGTAAATTATCTATCAAATTACTGGTAGCATGTCAACGTACAAAATCATTAGTAAGACGTCTGATAAAGTTCTTGGAATAGGATCATGTTGTTTCCTTTTTTGAAAATAAGGACATAGGATGATGTTAATAATGTCAATTTTATAAACAAAGTCATCCAAAACATAAGAATATCAAATGACAAAAGGTTTATTCTAATTGGAATGCGAGATTTAACTAACTGAACTGTTCATCAATGCAAGATGTGAAACTAAATAAACTGTTAATAGTAACATGCCAAAGTACACGATCATAAGAATATCAACCAACAAACACCCTTGTGCTGCTGTTATACGCAGAAGACAAACACCCCTTTGGTGGTCTCGGTGGTGAGTCACAACAACAAGCACACCCTTCGGGTGGTTGTAACTCGCAACAAACACCCTCTTTGGTGATTCTTGGCCGAGCACAAATACACGCACCCTATTCGGGTTTGCAGCCGACTTGAGCGCAATAAGCAAACAAACCAAATGCACCCTTATGGGTTACGGTTTGGTGGACTGAAACAACAAAACCAATCAACTTCTAACAAGCTCAAAACAGACATCACCCTCGCAGGTTGGTTCTGAATCGAAACATAATAAACACCAAATAAGCTTCGCCTTACAACAATCAATATTAATAACAAGCTTGACTCGTGGTCATTCGGGTCTGACCCGACCCGATTGCAAAATTCGATCAGAAAAACACCCTTTTTTATGATTTAACCAAACGAATCTTCATCTTAAAACTTGTTTAATCAGGTTTTTAAATCCACGAAAACTAAATGAATCAAACTATGTTCAATGTGGAAATAAAAGAAAACACATAGTAGTTTTGCGTTTTTCGACATACCAATTAAGAATAACGAGAGGGAGATAGGAATAAGGTGATGGAGCTGCGGCGGTGATGGTGGTGGCTGTGGTGACGTCGGATACAACACAACACAACCAAGAGCTCACGATCTAACTCCAAAACATGTTCAAACACTTGGCAAACACTTGGATACTCATGATTCTTCAATTTCAAATCTTCAAGTTCATCTTTGTAAAATCAAGAAAATAAATGTTTTGGCCTTCTTCGACGATTTGTCCAGACTCAACGGTTTCGGTAGTGGTGGCATCAAGTGGTGGCGGCGTCGGGTTGCTGGGTGGTTATGGTGGTGTGAGTTGTGATTGTTTATCTGGAGAGGAGAGGAGGATTGTGAGATGTTTATATTAGTAGGTTTAGTTAATGTTTTGAGTGTAAACAGTAAAACGACCAAAATGCCCAGTTGCTCATGTATTGGTTACCCAAAACACAAAAGTTGTCCAAAATACAATACGTTCATGTACCTCATACCAACAGTGGTTGGTCAGACACGTGTCACCCTGTAGTTGGATAGACGTTAGTTGCCCAGGGCAACCAAGGCTAATACGAGAATTTTCAAAAAAAGGGCTAAAAATGCCTAACCCCGTAGGGCAACGGGTCATTTTAGTAATTTTCCCTTGTTTTAATAGTTTATTTTAAGGTTTAATATATTGAAAATTTAGTCCTTACACTAATACCTTCTAGGAAATGTCAAAAACAGACCCTAGACTTTGTAGTTTCAGGAATTTACAATATATACCCCTATGCATGTAATTATTTACAAAACTAGTCCTAAGTGTATGTAATTCATAATTTAGCATGGCAATCTAGTTTCTAAGCTTATAACTAACTCATATAAGTTCAAATAAGCCACATAATGCAAATTATATCAAGTAGATAAGCTATATAAAATCTAAGCATGCAATACGACTTAAAACTAGGGCTACGGAAGAAAACATGCATGCAATGGCTATCATAGGGTTTCTAGGGCATCTAAATTCTATCTAAGTCTTATTCTAAGTATACTAGACATAAAGTAAAGGTTTCCTAGATCAGGGGAGGGCTTACGAGGGTTTTCTAGGGTTTCTAGGGCTCGCTCAACTTCAAACCACAACACAACTTGGCCAGAGCTTCGTTGCCCATTTCCTATGGCTTCTAATGATCTTAGACTACAGAAATGTGAGGTAGAGAGGAGAGGGAGAGGTGTGAAGAAGAAATTAGGAGAGGAGGGGGTATTTATAGTCGCGGAATGAGTAGGGAGCAAGAAACAACTCGCCATGTGTCGCGGAAGGGGGAGGTCAAGTAAGCTCAGCTATGGGGTATTGTGGCATGTCTAGGAGGTGATGAGGACGAGCTATGGTAGATAGGGGGTGGAGCTAGGGCCGGTTGTGGTAGAGAGAAGCCGAGAAATGCGGTTAGGGCAAAGGAGGTGACAAGGAGGTGCATCACCTACTAGCTTGGATTCTTGGAGGTGCTAGGGTGCTAGCTTAGTTATATTAAGGTGCTAGGTTGGTTGCTTGGTGGTTTTAAGGTGTTTAAGTAGCATGGTTTAGGTGTTTAAGTCAAATTTTAATCTAGTTTTGTTTAATAAGTCTTTAGGGTTTTATCTATGTTTTACTGTCTTATTTAAGGTCCTAATGATGTTTAGTAACTATTAGTAGCTTATACTAAGTGATGGTAGCTTATGGTAAAGTTTTAACCTAGTTTAGACCTAGTTTCGGGAAGTTAGGACCTAATTAGGGTTTTGTGCTTATATGACTTGTACCTAGGTTTCTAGGGGTTGTACTATATCCTAAGGGTTCTAATTATATCCTAAGGTAACTATTATAACTTATATCTAAGTCCTAGGCACTTTGCATGTAAGTTCAGATAAGTAGTTAGGGTTTTAAAACTAACCGGAAACACAGAGGTGCATTTAGGGTTTTCTAGCAAGTATAGGGTATTATAGTACTAGTTTTCTTAGTGAAAATATGTTTATTACCTTGACTTGACATACCGGGATGTTTACCTTAAGTAAACATAGTAGTGGTTGGAAAAGATGGATACATGAGCTTGTCTGAAGGTTAGTTAGGTTATAATGATATATTAAAGCAAAAATTTAGCTCGGGATAATCCTATAAGCATTTCTAATCCTAGTGTGCTCTAATAAAGGCCTAAGTTAAGTTAATAAGGCATTTTTAATCCTAGGGTGCTAGTGAGGGCCTAAGTTAAGTTAATAAGGCATTCCTAACCTAAGGGGAAGTTAGTAGGTTATGACAGTTACCTAGGATACATGCTTAAAGAGTCAACCCAAAGGTTAAGTGATATTCATAGGTTTTAGTTGAATACGAGTTTAGTGAAGCATAGGCTACGTTGCTATACACCCATGTAAAGTTTGTTTTAGTATTGTATGATCAGTTCAATACCGAGGAAGAAGTGTTATTGCACTAAGCTCATGAAACCGCACGTTAACAGTCTGGGTCATGGGGTCTGCAGACCAAACCATGAGGGGACGATATAAGGTTAACTTTCCAAAGTTAAAACTTGTGAGATTTCAAGTATAGTACTTATTGGTGGCCTGACTGAGGCAAACCAACAGGAGTTGTCAAACTCCAATAGATCTATCAACTATATTCGCGTTCACTCGCAAGTGATTATGGCTCATGAATTTTAGTTATGTAATGGTGGCAGATAGTATCACTCGTGCAATAACCAAAGAAAAAGACTTGTATTCGGTTATAAAGAAAAGCAAGTAGCATGTATCTGTCACAACTCACCATTTCAGGTCATTTCAGGTCATTTCCCGAACTTTGGAAAAACACTATTCATCAAACACTATTCATCAGTTTACTATTCATCATTTTTGATGTCAGTTTGACATTCCGAGAAGCATTCAGAAATTTTACTATTCATGGAACACTATTCATTGCGGGAAAAGATTTCATCATTCACGTGCATTACACATTTCATCGTAAATTTAGTTTACGGATATTCAAATTCGCGTAACCGGATTGGGTTAGGTGCGAATTCATTTCATTAGTGTTGAGAACACTGCATACGGACTGGAGATAGTCTGCATATCATCATAACAGCATTTTCATGTTATACCACTCTCAGGATTTTCAAATTACTATATTCAGTACATTTAACGTTTTTACGTATAAGTAATTATAATAAACGTTAACACCCGGTTTATACACGACGAATATATCTAAATACTCCCACAATGGTCCCGACATATTTTTATATCCATTTTAACATCATAAAAGTTATAACATTCAGTTACCCAGTATTTTGGAAATTTATTTTATTTTTAACGTACGCGTAGGAATAATAACGACGGTTTTCGTGAAAACTAAACAATAATCACCCGATCACTCAGTAAATGTACCCCACATATTTTTAACATGTTTTTAACATTTTTATAACTTTATTTCATCCCGGTTAACTTTGTGAACGTTTATTGCTATTAAACCCGGTACCCGATTTTAACGAATAACGCGTAATAACACTTAACGCTACACTATATTTTCTAAGTGATCAAAACCGTTTTGGCTACTCCTTTTCACACCCAAAACCGGCCCCAAGACCACCCTTTAACCATGTGCATTAATTCCTAAGTTATTTTACTAATAAACCTAAAAACTTAACTTTACTAAAAATCACATAATCATAATCTCATTTTTTAACAAAGATCAAAGTTCATCTTTCTCTTGCCCTCTTCTCAAACCCACGACCATAATCAAACTCATTGATCAAGTGATCATTTTTCATGAAGTAAAATACAAAAGTTGTTCATTTTACAAGTCTAATCAAGAATCAAGCAACAAAAACACAAGAACATCAAGCATAATCATCCTATAATCATCTCATTTTGTCAAGTAAGTTTTCATCTTTATTTTTTTTCATGGATCATCCTATTTTTACATGTATTTCATAAGTATCATGCTAAAAACCATGTACAAGTAGCTATACCACACTTTATTTTGGCTAAAAAGAAGCATACAAACCCTAACTTATTTGTTATGAATCCCCTAGCTCTAATAACTTGGTTAGGAGTCCATGGCACCCTAAGAAGGTGTATGGTAAGATTAGATTAGTCATGTGGTGATTACAAGAGGATTGGTGATGGTAGAAATTGGTTTTTAACCTTGGAAACTTGATTTGGAACCCATTTTAGACATGCTGTCCCGTTTTGTAAAAATCTGGAAAATCAGTAAACACCAAGGAAACTTTGGCAAAATTTTTAGAAAATACTTTCAAAAACGAATCCGTAGGCGAAAGAACGGATTAAAAAGAGTCTATAACGAAGGAGTTATGATTTTTGCAAGATTGTAGACGAAAAGTATTTTTCAGAAAATGTTTGCTGTTGGACGTTTTTCATTGGACAAAAAGAGACTTTAGACGTAACCCGGAGGAGCCGAGCTTTCCAAAATATATTACTACATACTAAGACGAAACCGTGGATATAAAGAACAAGTAAAACGGACAAGTAACGACAAAGATATTCACGTTTGAAAATCGGCTAAAACCACTTTATATTTGACAGCTTTTATTAAATTTGGCGCAAAAACTACGAAGTACATTTTTGAGCTAGAAGTAATATCAAGTACCGAGCTTTATAACTAATGTAGTATTAGTTACTACGAGTATGTTTTCATCATTTCAAGGATTACAACCCGAGTATTTCAACGTCAACATGAGAACTTACGTTATATATATATAAGTATATATATATTATAACTAGCTATTTATATTTTCTAATAGCAATATTTTCCAAATACTTGGATTATATATTTTTGATAACAACAAGTGTTTTTCAAAGAGTAGAGTGGTATAGAAACATGTGCACGGACATTCATAACATCATTTCATGATCTAAAGTAGATCGTTCATCATTCATATTAGGTTGCGGCTAGTATGCGCGCCTTGTTTTCAACTCAGTACATGTTCATGGTACCATCATATTGGGTTACGACAGCAAATTGTTCATTGGTGTTCATTTCATTTCATCACGGTTTCATCAGTTAAGGTGAGTTTTCATAGCCCCGTTTTCAATTCAACATTTTGATTGTTTTCAAATCCCACGGGGGGAATACATTGCATCAATCATTTTAGTACGAGCCCAAGTATTCAAACATGTACATTGCTTAAGTTACCTTGCCATGTGATAAGTCCCCTGTAACATCATGAACCGTTAATTTACCGTTAAGCGAGAGTGAGTGGATAGATCTATCGAGGGTGACGCCTCCATCCGTGGTAGTGATTACCAACAGTAAGCGGATGCATGTCATGTCTTTTACATTTGAATGTTTCGGCAGAACATTCGGGAGGGGCATAGAATTTCATCAGTCATAGCTTCGGTGTCATGAGCTTAAGGCTATTGTACAATTTTCACGAGATTTTTATCTTGCATTTTACTTGTGGTGGCCGTACATCAGTACATTTTACAAACCTATGGAATTCACCAACATTCGTGTTGACGTTTTAGCAATGTATTTCAGGTTATTAAGGTAGCTCATGAGACATGCATTTGGACCTTCATGGAGTCGCGGAGTCGACGCGTCTCATCATTATTTCATGCACTTATGTAAACATTTGATCTAGTAGGACTTGTTTTCCTAAACATGCAACACATTTTGGGGACCTCATTTTGTAAACTCTGAATTATTTCAATGATCAAATGCAGTATTTTCCAAACGACACTTTAGGTCGTTCAATGTAACTGTAACTGTGGTGCTATGACAGACACCCCCAGGTATTCCATTCCGCTGCAAGTCAGGTAAATTGGGGGTGTGACAGATTGGCATCAGAGCTAAGGTTATAGCGAACTAGGATGTATCTTGGACCCTAGACTATAACCGCATCATCATAGCATCTCATCATTTCATCATAAGTGCAAAATCATGATACATGTTGTTTCATACATACCCTGTGCGAGTTATTTATACTCATATCCGTATATGTATATCATTTTATTGACCTGGTTCACAAGTGACATGTCTTCAGATACTCACCCTGACATCCTTTTATCGTATTCCGACATTGAAGATGCTTTGTCATCTTCCACTACCATTATACCATCAGTTGCACTTACACCACCATTAGTACTATTGATTTGCCATAGGAACAGAGTCTTCCTATCATTCAGCCCGTACATAGAATGCCTTTTGGTAGTGTATTCAGAATTAATCTTAATGGACTTATTAGGATGCTTATTGCAAGGAAGATAGTGTGTTTTCTTTCCATCACTAGTAGGGCATTTACTACTCAGGTACTATCACCACCATCAGTTACTTATTACACTATTGGCCTTCCCACAGTGTGTACTTTAGTTTTACCTTTTGGATGTCGCGAGGTAGCACGATAGAGGGTAGTATTTCATTCACTGGTACCATCATTGTCATTTCCTTTTCCATTCCCACTTGCCATGAACTAGATGACATCTAGTAGATAATACCAATAACACGGACTCAACAGAAACATCCGCAGATTCTTCAGGAATGGTTCAGAACCTACATTATCTAAGATTTGATAGATGCACAACTTCAGATACCACTTCAGGACTATCCCAACCTTATGATGCCACAAACCTGATTTCACACAGAGGGACACCAGGAAGTCCCTGGACCAGACTTATATCCTCCCTCCTTTAGCGGAATTAGAAACACAAAGGAATTTCTCAAATGGTTCGAAGACATAGAAACAATATTTCAATGTGGCGACTGTCGTAAGGAAGACAAGGTTAAGTTCGCCACATGCACCTTTCAAAATCATGCCCAGGAATGGTGGACCAAACATATTAAGATGGTAGGAGTTGATACTGCCTACTCACACTCTTAGGAGAAACTTAGAAGGATGATGGGTATAACATTTTGTGTAAGAAGTGAATTACGAACAAGGGAACAGGAAACACTAAACTTTACCATGGTAGGAAATGATGTTGACAAGTACATTACTCATTTTTATGAATCAACACGACTAGGTCCTGCAATGGATGAACCGGAAAGCAAGAAACTTGAAAAGTACATTATCAAAATGGCGATCGAGGCAAAGGAACTCATAGTTCACGCCGAGACATCAGGAAACAACAGTGACAACAAGAGGAAGTGGAACAACAATCTAGGTTGCAATGCTGCTCAACTATCACCCAAATAACAAGAAGTGAATTGAGCCTTTGCTGCAGAACCGCACACAAAGAGAAGGTATATTGGAAAGTTACCTTACTACAACCTGTGTAATCAATATCACCAAGGTCATTGCAGTAAAACGTGTGGAGTGTGCAAGAAGCAGGGTTATCGGACTGAAAATTGTAGGAAACTCACAAATCAGAAAATCCCAGGGAATTGCTTCAAATGTGGAAACTTTGGGCATTTCAAGAATGACTGCCCGGAACTAAGGAACAAGGAAAACTCGGGAACTTGGAATCAAGACTGAATCGCCCAAGGAATAGCGTGAGTTGTTGAAAGAGAACCGTCAGGATGTTAGAAACATCAAGGATAACAACAATGCTTCAGCAGGAGGAGCTTTGTTTCGATATATAAACCGTAGTTCGAGCCTTTAGGGTTGTATCTTTCCTTTTGTACTTACCGTTGGTACGATGACATGACCTAGTGGTATTAAGCACTTTCCCATCCAATGTAGTATCTATCCTTTGTTACCTAGGTGATAATCATAACCATCGTTTAGCAACATTTTAGCATTGTCTCATCAGGTATTAGGTTGATTTCGTATTTGACGAATTAGTAGACTATTACCATTTGACAAGATTCACCCACGTATCCAATACACCAATCAAGCTATTTTACTATCATATGGGGAAACTGTTTTACAGAAAAATTTTCTGAAGTAAGCTATTTTATTACCACCCTATACATTGATTTTTCTGTCATTACACCAAGTATTTACTATTATTACGCGAAGCAATTTTCATGTTACTTGAAAGGAAACATCAGGATACCATTTTAATAACAATGCGTTGAACACCATCTAAAACTTTTGAGGAAAGTTATGATATTTTGACAAAAATCTAACATCGCATCATTAGTCCTCAATTATACATAGCCTGATCACCTATGTAAAATTCAGGAAGGATTATGCCATGAAGGAAATAATTACCTTTTCAAAGGATTGTTGATAACAATCTTCATCCAAAAGTTTTGTAAACAAAGGAACTCATTCATAAACATCCATTTTGCCGAACTATCCCTGGATACTTACCCTACCTGTCACTCACTTAGCCATTAAGTTGGATTTTCCCATTGATTTTCCTAGAAGAGACTTTCCATATCAATTACATGCAGGATTCCTTTATACAATAAAAGCAATGAAAGGAGTACAGAACTAGTAACCAGGACTAGAAGTATATAGTGAGAGAATTCATAACTCAACAACAATCCTAAGATACTGCGAGACTATCCGAATCACCATCTCTGACTTAGTTGTCCAATGTCATTATTCAAGGGTACTAGCTATACTGAGCTACAGGATTGAACTCAATAAATGTCCGCATGACAACACAATAGAAATAAACCCAGCTTCTAATTGAGACTGTAGAGCATTTCATTTAAACATGGCCTTATCCATACATAAACTTTCCTGCAGTAAGTTTTCACAAAGGACAATTGTTTGAATCAAGAATATCGATGTAATTTCCTCTAAGGCCTTATGTCACTAGAAATTTCAGATAACCTCACCCTCATACCAAGCAAGGGATCAAGCCAGAACATATCTCCTCATCTACATGGGAAAACAGAATAGACATTCATCGACACAACATCAAGTGATACCTTCGTCTTGCCAATTACAACGATGAACTATTTCAGGACTTAAGTTAGTCTAAATGCCTATGCTTGTAGTTATGCCAGATAACCACCAATAGACATTATCCAACCTCAGGAACTAAGTGTTAGACATCTATGCATTTAAGCGAACATTTCCTATTCTATCATTTTATCCTTTTCAGTGTTTTCACTTTTAAATAAAGTTGATGCGTTTACATAAATCACATACCTTGTGGAAAAATGATTTCTGAAATTCCTATTTTGAACAAGTACGATCCTTTTTGGTCAATCTTTAGCAACACTATGGTACAATGAGGAAAATACATAAACATCAAACTTTGGTAAGCAGTCGTAATCACAACATGTTTGAAAACAGTTCCTATTTCATAACTACTGGATTTTGGATCATCAGGAAAAATATTACCCAGTAAATCATTTGCTCCATTTTCTAAATTCGTTTATTCAGAAAAGGATTTCAACTAAAACTCATAATAGCGAGACAAATTTCCATAACCAACTTCCCTACAACATCGCTTATGCATTTAGGATTTGTGACTTGACAATAAAGAATATTTGGAATATGTGATGAAGGAATTAGGAAAGACATCACCAATTAATCGCGAACTTCAGTAGTGGAGACCAAACCCACTAGACAAAGAAGAACATATGTCTTATCATCAGTTGGAACAAAACACAAGGAATCAAATTCTTACCTATATGCTATCCCTTCAGATAACGCCAAGTTCGAAGGACCGAACGTTATGGAATTAGTCACAAAGGTTTATTGTACCCATTTCAGTTTTTCCTGTTAAGGAAACCGATTCAACTTGGACTTCAGGTAATCATTTCAGGATTTCCTTCAAAAACCCATTTAGATGTGAACATCACCTATCACCCTCAGACCAATGGTCAAAGCGAGATAACAATTCAAACATATGAAAGTATACTCAGAGCATGAGTGATTAACTCTAGAAATGGTTGGACTAATCATTTAACATAAATCAAATTCATCTACAACAATAGTTATCACACCAACAGCGAGAAACTGGCAGAAGCTAGGTTGGTACATAACACCCATCATTTGGATTGGATATCCTGAACATCAAACCATCCGGATTCAAGTGAGAGAACAAACTAAGTTAAAGGCTATGCTTTGGATTGGCATGATACAAATTGGATAACAAGAAAGGTTGAACCTTTAGCATATTGGACTATTTAAGATTCATTTTAGAATCGACCAACTAGCATACAAACTTGAGTTCTGGCAGAATTCAGCAGTATATATTACTAGTGTCACATTTAAAACATCAAGAAGCGCATACCATCTATTGATGGGCCAAACTTGGAAAAAGCTCAACTCATTAGTTCGGTAGGCATTCATGAGATAACCAGAAATTTTCTACAAGTCAAGAATCAGTTACAAGTTCAATAAGTCGTAAACCATTAAAACTTCAAGTTCTGCAGAGTTATGCAGAAAGTTCTGCCTAGGAAAGGCATATTATCATTCAGAAAACTTGGAAAGTTACACCAATATACACTGGACCATTTATATTTCAGACAGGGTAGGCCTAGTGGCCGTCAGACTTGAACATTGTCAGAGAACAACAGGATTACACGAACATATTTCACATTTTCAGATCCCCATAAATGACTTACAGATGAGTCACTCATGATTCCATTGGAAGGGATTCATCCCAAATGACAATCTCAGACCTTGTAAGAGAACCAACAGAAACCATGGACCGTGTGGTCAAACAGTTGAATCAGAGTTGAATTCCTATCGTTAGAGTTCGCTGGAATTCTCGAATATCATCACCTTTTCATCAATACATTCTCAGAGACCAACATAAACTGAACTTCGGGACGAAGTTCCATTTAGAGGGGAAGACTGTCACAACACACCATTTCAGGTCATTTCCCGAACTTTGGAAAAACACTATTCATCAAAACACTATTCATCAGTTTACTATTCATCATTTTTTATGTCAGTTTGACATTCCGAGAAGCATTCAGAAATTTTACTATTCATGGAACACTATTCATTGCGGTAAAAGATTTCATCATTCACGTGCATTACACATTTCATCGTAAATTTAGTTTACGGATATTCAAATTCGCGTAACCGGATTGGGTTAGGTGCGAATTCATTTCATTAGTGTTGAGAACACTGCATACGGACTGGAGATAGTCTGCATATCATCATAACAGCATTTTCATGTTATACCACTCTCAGGATTTTCAAATTACTATATTCAGTACATTTAACGTTTTTACGTATAAGTAATTATAATAAACGTTAACACCCGGTTTATACACGACGAATATATCTAAATACTCCCACAATGGTCCCGACATATTTTTATATCCATTTTAACATCATAAAAGTTATAACATTCAGTTACCCAGTATTTTGGAAATTTATTTTATTTTTAACGTACGCGTAGGAATAATAACGACGGTTTTCGTGAAAACTAAACAATAATCACCCGATCACTCAGTAAATGTACCCCACATATTTTTAACATGTTTTTAACATTTTTATAACTTTATTTCATCCCGGTTAACTTTGTGAACGTTTATTGCTATTAAACCCGGTACCCGATTTTAACGAATAACGCGTAATAACACTTAACGCTACACTATATTTTCTAAGTGATCAAAACCGTTTTGGCTACTCCTTTTCACACCCAAAACCGGCCCCAAGACCACCCTTTAACCATGTGCATTAATTCCTAAGTTATTTTACTAATAAACCTAAAAACTTAACTTTACTAAAAATCACATAATCATAATCTCATTTTTTAACAAAGATCAAAGTTCATCTTTCTCTTGCCCTCTTCTCAAACCCACGACCATAATCAAACTCATTGATCAAGTGATCATTTTTCATGAAGTAAAATACAAAAGTTGTTCATTTTACAAGTCTAATCAAGAATCAAGCAACAAAAACACAAGAACATCAAGCATAATCATCCTATAATCATCTCATTTTGTCAAGTAAGTTTTCATCTTTATTTTTTTTCATGGATCATCCTATTTTTACATGTATTTCATAAGTATCATGCTAAAAACCATGTACAAGTAGCTATACCACACTTTATTTTGGCTAAAAAGAAGCATACAAACCCTAACTTATTTGTTATGAATCCCCTAGCTCTAATAACTTGGTTAGGAGTCCATGGCACCCTAAGAAGGTGTATGGTAAGATTAGATTAGTCATGTGGTGATTACAAGAGGATTGGTGATGGTAGAAATTGGTTTTTAACCTTGGAAACTTGATTTGGAACCCATTTTAGACATGCTGTCCCGTTTTGTAAAAATCTGGAAAATCAGTAAACACCAAGGAAACTTTGGCAAAATTTTTAGAAAATACTTTCAAAAACGAATCCGTAGGCGAAAGAACGGATTAAAAAGAGTCTATAACGAAGGAGTTATGATTTTTGCAAGATTGTAGACGAAAAGTATTTTTCAGAAAATGTTTGCTGTTGGACGTTTTTCATTGGACAAAAAGAGACTTTAGACGTAACCCGGAGGAGCCGAGCTTTCCAAAATATATTACTACATACTAAGACGAAACCGTGGATATAAAGAACAAGTAAAACGGACAAGTAACGACAAAGATATTCACGTTTGAAAATCGGCTAAAACCACTTTATATTTGACAGCTTTTATTAAATTTGGCGCAAAAACTACGAAGTACATTTTTGAGCTAGAAGTAATATCAAGTACCGAGCTTTATAACTAATGTAGTATTAGTTACTACGAGTATGTTTTCATCATTTCAAGGATTACAACCCGAGTATTTCAACGTCAACATGAGAACTTACGTTATATATATATAAGTATATATATATTATAACTAGCTATTTATATTTTCTAATAGCAATATTTTCCAAATACTTGGATTATATATTTTTGATAACAACAAGTGTTTTTCAAAGAGTAGAGTGGTATAGAAACATGTGCACGGACATTCATAACATCATTTCATGATCTAAAGTAGATCGTTCATCATTCATATTAGGTTGCGGCTAGTATGCGCGCCTTGTTTTCAGCTCAGTACATGTTCATGGTACCATCATATTGGGTTACGACAGCAAATTGTTCATTGGTGTTCATTTCATTTCATCACGGTTTCATCAGTTAAGGTGAGTTTTCATAGCCCCGTTTTCAATTCAACATTTTGATTGTTTTCAAATCCCACGGGGGGAATACATTGCATCAATCATTTTAGTACGAGCCCAAGTATTCAAACATGTACATTGCTTAAGTTACCTTGCCATGTGATAAGTCCCCTGTAACATCATGAACCGTTAATTTACCGTTAAGCGAGAGTGAGTGGATAGATCTATCGAGGGTGACGCCTCCATCCGTGGTAGTGATTACCAACAGTAAGCGGATGCATGTCATGTCTTTTACATTTGAATGTTTCGGCAGAACATTCGGGAGGGGCATAGAATTTCATCAGTCATAGCTTCGGTGTCATGAGCTTAAGGCTATTGTACAATTTTCACGAGATTTTTATCTTGCATTTTACTTGTGGTGGCCGTACATCAGTACATTTTACAAACCTATGGAATTCACCAACATTCGTGTTGACGTTTTAGCAATGTATTTCAGGTTATTAAGGTAGCTCATGAGACATGCATTTGGACCTTCATGGAGTCGCGGAGTCGACGCGTCTCATCATTATTTCATGCACTTATGTAAACATTTGATCTAGTAGGACTTGTTTTCCTAAACATGCAACACATTTTGGGGACCTCATTTTGTAAACTCTGAATTATTTCAATGATCAAATGCAGTATTTTCCAAACGACACTTTAGGTCGTTTAATGTAACTGTAACTGTGGTGCTATGACAGACACCCCCAGGTATTCCATTCCGCTGCAAGTCAGGTAAATTGGGGGTGTGACAGTATGCCCCTCACAGGGTTTGTAAAGCATTTAAAAGAGTGAGGCTATGAAAACTCACCTGGGCTTAAGGATGACGTGATTGATGTGAAAAGTGACTCAGGTATTAGACTGCTGACTCACGTATCCTGGGAGTAGGGTTTGGTGTATGTATGTGTATGTATGTCAAGTCATAGTTATTGTTTTTAGGTTTCTCAAGTGATCAGACTTAGGGTTTCTAGTTTTAGTTATAACTAACACCGTTCAGGCCATCGTAATTCATAAGTATAACTCCTCATATGAAGCTCCCTACTATTGTATTATGTTGTCAACATAATACCGTTCGGGCCATCATAATTCAGAAGTATATAACTCCTCACACGAAGCTCCCTACTATTGTGTTATGTTATTAGGCACTAGATTTGAATATAACGTAACACAATTCGGGCCATCATAATTCAGAGGTCATATTGTAGTAAACGTTTGAGGAGCCAGGGCACTTTAAGTCGTAAACCCAGCAAACTCGTCAAAATCAATACACAAATGAAGCCCCTCACATGAAGCTCCCTATTATTGTGATACAATATATAAAAAGATAGTTCTTTTATTTATTAGTTAAATACTTTATTTAAACATCAAAGTTTATAAGTTGACACTATTTACCCTCTAAGTTTATATATTTACAAAATCTACCCTATACTTATATATACTAAGTATTAACTTCCTAGAATATTCAATTTAAGTCCCTATACTTATATATTCTAGAGAAATGACAGAAATGACCCTTAGAATTATAAGTATTCAAAAATTACCATTTATACCCTTAACTTTATAACTTTTTCAAAACTAGTCCTTATTAAGTTTATAACTATATTAACTTTATCCTAGGGTTATGAAACTTTTCAAAAAGGGTCCTTATAATTAGTACTTCAAATAAATGTCAAGAATAGTCCATAGACTTAGTATTTTCAGAAAGTTATCATATATACCCCTATGCATGAAAACTATGGCAAAACTAGTCCTAAAATCATGTAAACTATATTTTTATGAAACAAGAAGTTTTCCTAGCTTATGACTAACTAATATAAGCTTATTAAAGTAACCTAGATCATTTTATGGCTTATGAAAAGGGATTATAGCATGCAAATAGCAATTAGTCTAAAATTAAAGTTTTAAAATAAAAAGGTTTAAAAGAAAATGACAAGGCTTAGGCCAGGGTTCTAAGGCATAATAATACTATCCTAGGTCAGTATTAAAGCTATTGGAATGAGTGTAAAATCTTACTTGGTCGTGGGAGGCCTAACGTGGGAAAGTAAGGTTTTTTGACTAGGTTTTCACTTTGACAAGGATCTAAGGCTATTGTACTTGACTCCTAAGGGTTCTAGGGACTTAGTAATATATAATAGGTGAGGTAAAGAAGAGAGGAGAAGGGTTAAGTGAAATGGTAGGGTTTGGGGGGGTATTTATAGTGTGTCGAGTGGTGTATGCATCAAAATGAGTTGATAGGTGTCGATGAGGGGGGGGGGGGGTGAGGAATATAAGCTAGAGGGTAATAAGGAGAAGCTATAGGATGACAAGGAAGAGTTACAAGTAACTAGGGGGCTGTAGGGAGGTGTTTGTGGTGGTGGTTTAGCCGCGCCTCAAGTAGGTGACAAGGTGGTGATGCACCACCTTGTGTACAAGCTTGGGTGGTGCTAGGTTGACTTCTTGAGGTGCTTAAGCTACTAGGGTGCTTGGTTGAGGAGCTTAAGGTGCTTTAGTTAAGTTTTGTACTGGTTTAGTTAAGTTTAGACCTAGTTTTGTTTAGTAAAAGATTAGGGTTTATCCTAGAGTTTAGTGACTATATTTGGGTCCTAAGAGTGATTAGTAAATAGGATTAAGATTTAGGGATCATTTCCTAGGTGGTGGTAGTTTATACTAAAGATTTTGGAAGGTTTTGACCTAGTTTCAGGACCTAAATGACCTAATTTTGCTTAGTGAGAGGTTAGGTTCTAGCTTAGGGTTTAGTGCCTATATTAGTGTCCTATGAGTGTTTAATGACTAATATTAATACTTAGGAGGCTTATACTAAGTGGTGGTAGCCTATGGTAAATATTTGGGAAGGTTTAACCTAGTTTTGGGACTTATAAGGCCTAGTTAGGGTTTTGTGCATAAAGGACTTGTACCTAAGCTCTAAAGGGTTATACTAGGGTTTAGGGGTTCTAAGATATCCTAAAGTTTCTAAGCTAACTCATACATAAGCCTTGAACACTTTCAAACTAGTTTAGATAAGCAATTAGGGTTTTAAAGATAACCGTAAACACATAGGGTTCAATTAGGGTTTGATTAGGGTTTCTGATAGATATAGTATACTAGAGTGATAGATTACTTAGTGTATTAGTGTTTATAACCTAGACTTGACATACCAGGATGTTTACAGAAGGTAAACATAGTGGTGTTGAGCATAGGTGGATACGTGAGCAGGTCTAGATACTCATGCATGTAATGAAAAGCAAAAATTTACCTATGAAATTACCTTGTGGTGAAAATGATATTAATGAAATTTTATGGGTTATCACACTAAGCATGGATTCTTCTTCCGTGGTTGCTCTCCCTAAACCCTATATTAGGTTTGGGAAAGGGGAGATGGTTTGTAAAGCAAAATTTTTTGTGGTGTTTATAGGCATGATATGGTTATGCGTAACCTTGTATAGTGGTTACGTTGTAACTAGTGTTATCTTCATATGATCTTATCCATTATTCATATTTATGGCGTAACAGTTGTATAGTTACGCCGTAATTTTAGGCAGCAACAATTACGTCATAATCTTTATGCGTAGCTACGTCGTAATCTTCATGCATCAATTGAACCCTATTCTGAGTAACATTTACGACATAACCCCATTGTTGGTTATGACATAATCTTCATAATGTAAAAATATTTCTAAGTCTTCAAGCATTTGTCGTAACATCATCGCATAGTTACGCCATAATCTTCATGGTGTAGATATATTAGTATCTTGTTCCGCATTAAGCCTGGATTTGTCCTAGTGGCATTTTGTACCTTGTTAACTCCTGAAATGAAATATGAAGGATAAGGGCATATCTTATACTAATTTCAGTTTAATTAGTCAACATAAAGGGGAAATTGACACTTAGAAAATTAGGATTATTTGATCCATGGATTGGTACTGAGAGGTATCAAAAGGGGTGCTGGAGGTGATGCCCGGAGCTTTCTGAGGATCCATAAAGGTGATTCCTTGTTGGACGCAGATATCAGGTACTTCTGGTACGTACACAAAATCTGGCCCATTCTAGCGGGGATGACTTAGGTGCATGTTTGCTAACATTTGGCTTGTGCAGTCAGCCCTCCATTGGTTGTATGCCTGTTGTTGAACTTGCATTTGTATACAATCATTATAAAAACTGTCAAATTGCGTACTTATAACAAAAACACCTGAAGCCAATTCATCCAAATTCTCCCCATATTTGGTCATGTTAGTCTCCATATGCCTTAGTCTACCGTCAATCACCCAGAACATGTTCAAGATGCCATGCTCGGACGCGTCCTCACTTGCTCCTCCTCAACCCGAGCTTGGCTACCACTACCTTGGCTGCCGCTAGCCCTTGCTCCACCACTAAGTGGAACCTCGGGAATCAGATCACATCCTCCAATGCCATTTGGTTTATGATAAAGATTTATTTGACACGCTTTTAGGGGGTCATTTAAGCCCTAAGTCGTTAATATAGGGTCAAATATTGACTCAAATCGTTTCTTTCCTCAATTTAGGTACTTGGGACGTGATTTCTGGAATATGAAGTATTTTGGAGCATTTTGGACGTTTTTAGGCTCAAGAATGAAGAAATCCAAAAATTCTTGGAAAAGTCAGGATTTCCACCTAACACCGTCAGGTTATAGACGCTGACACCATCACTTGAAGCTTGAAGATGTTGGAAATTACAATGTGACTCCCCAGAAACATCTTGGAGAAATGCACCTGACGGCGTCAGGTGTATTTGGAAGTAGGCCGTTAGGCTTTAACTTTACACGAGACAACCCAGAAGGATTATAGAGCGATGACGTCAGAAGCTAGATTGCACAAGACGAAACCCTAATCGCGGCGTTCTGACAGCGTCAGGACTTATAACCAGACGTCGTCAGCTTGTAAAACCTATATATAGTTTTGGAGGTTTCATTCATTAAGTGTGCAACTTTGGAGACAAACCCTAGTACGAATTTTCTGAGATTTCAAGGGTTATCAAACCCTCTTTTCTCTCATGTTTCATTGAAGATAAGTAATCTTTTAATCATTCATATGTCTATTTGTTGGTTGATTATCTTTTATGCTTTTCTTCCTTTTAACATGTTAGCTTAGGTTATTTTGTGTTTGCTTAGATCTAATTAAACCTAGTTATTGATTGTTGATTAGTTGTCTATTTTTTAATTGATTGACTCGTGCTAGGCTTAAGAAACTGGCTAACCTTCTTTGTGTAACAAGCTTGAACGTCTTAAGAAATGTAGTCGGATGGCACTACAGTTTTATTCGTTGTATTTAATGCATTAGTAGAAGTTAATGATTTGTTGTCTATTGTTTAGTTGATTGATTCACGTTATGCTTAAGAAAACTGGCTAACCTCCTTTGTGTAACAAGCTTGAACATCTTAAGAAATGTAATCGAATGGCACTACGATTTTATTTGTTTTATTTAATGCATGAGTAGAAGTTAATGATTCTGATGCGTAGGGATTGCACCAGGCTTTACCTCTCGAGGGATCTCGAGAAGCTTACAACCCCCACCAGGCAGCGTACCTGATCGATGTAGTATAGTATAGTGACAAGTACCGGGGCATTGATCGTTCAGCTAGGAATAGTGTCGCTAGGGTTAGAAAACCTAAATACTAGTTCTAGAGATGAGAGATGATTCTTTTTGTATTTTTATATTTTTTAGAAAGCAAGTAAATATCTCAGGTTTGAAGGATTTGGGCAGAATTAGTTGCTAGTCAACTAACCCAATACTAAAGATGCAATCAAAATAAAATACTAAAAATGAAAATAAAACTAAATTAAACTAAGGTTGTGAGCAATAAGTGGAGAAATGTGTTTACTTAGATTTCACTACTCCCTAGATATTTTTTACATGTTAATTACTTGTTATAGTTGCATGGATGACGGATTGTATTCCTTAATACCATTCATGGGGTGGCGTACTTAACTCCCCAATCCTATGAGTGCCTACTTCACTCCTATGTCGAGCCGGCTAAGAAGCTCCTAACATGGGATCATTAGAATTTACTCATGCATTAAATACAACCAATAAAACCTAGTACACATCGGTTCATGTTTCCTAAGATGTTCAAGCATGTTACCATTTGGAGATCTGCCAGTTTTCTTAAGCCTAACATTGAAATCATTCATCCAATACAACCATAAACAAGTAATCAACACATAATCAACATCTAGGTTTCATTAGATCTAAGCAAACACAAGATAAATCTAGCCTAGCATGGTGGAATCAAGACAAGCACAAGATATAGACAACCAACACATAGACATATTGATTGAATTAAAAGAATACTTATCTCAATAACACATGTAAGGGTTCAAGGGCTGAAAACCCTTGAAAAAGCTATAAAATACGTATATGGTTCGGCCTTAGGGTTTCTCCAAACTTGTTCCTCTCTAATGAATGAAAATTAGAAAACTATATATAGATATTAGAGGCTGACGGCGTCAAGAACAAATGGGTGACGCCGTCATCTCGCCGCCAAAATAATCCTCGGACTGCCTTGATCTACTTTTGACGCCGTCATGTAGTCAACTTTTGCAGGCCGTCACACATTTAACTCTTGACGCTCTACTTCGTGACGCCTTCATTTCTGTACTGGGTCGTCATGATCTTTACTCTTGACGCCGTCAAGAAAGTTCTCTTGACGCCATCACACACTGTTCCCAGCTTGGAAAATTAAGTCTTTGGCGTTTTCTTCAATTTTATGCTCCAAAAACGTCCAAATTGCTTCCTTTTCCAGATTTCACTCCCAAAGTACCTAAAATCACAAAAGGAACGATTTAGGGCAATATTTGATCAAATAAATTCAATTCCGGGCTTAAATGACCCCCTAAAAGTGGTTCATTTTTCGCCTCATCAGATTCTATGATAAGGTACTAAACATGTTGTCATAAGAAGAAACTAATATTCAGCGAGAGGGTGAAGATTGTGCGTACTCCCACGACTGGTATTAAGGAATACAACGCTTCAACTAAAATCCGAGTGTTGTCCCAAACAGTTGTTGTCATAAAGAACTAAAGTATAATGAATTATAAACGGTTTGATTAAAAGATGTATTAAAATCCTAATTTAATAGAATTAAAATTAAAGGCTAGAAATAAAGTAGAATGAAGCTAACCAAGTCTTAGATGCAATTAATTCTAATTTATTTTACTCAATCTTAGTGGGTGAAAATCAAGAGACTCCTTTGGTCAATTCATCTCGCCTATCTACCTGGAATCCATCTAGGACACAAAAGGTCTGGATCCTTATGGCTGTCAAAGCTTATAGGTAGACTAGTTTGAGTCATTAAGAACCATACTTAATAGACCTTATTCGTGAGAAATCCAGCCTTTCAGATCTTATATTTCTTATAATTTCTTAAGTACCTTCGCCTGACAGGTGATCCTTTGGTCAATTCGCACACAAAGGATGGTGTACTATGGCCAATTCCTTCCATACTTCGTAATCTAGTTGGCTAGGGTCCTTTGGTCAATTCTCCTAACCTACTAGATACTAACAAGGTTTCAACACTACCAAAACTAGTGTGTCATTGAATAGGCAAAAAAGATGTTTATATTGATAAATAAAAGAGAATAAATAACATAACTAAATCATTAAATAAATAAATCCATCGAATGATTACTAGAAAACATAAGAGAGTTCAAACTTGAATACAATGATGATAGTAGACGAAAACTTCATTCTTCCAACCTCCTATGTAACAATTCACATTTTCAGGTTAACTGCTATTCCCGAAAATTTCACTATTCACTTTTAATATTCAATTTTACTACTCATTTTCCCGAAATTTGATTTTTATTTCATATTCTCGTGCGATAAATCATTTCCATGGCAAATTAAAAGTTTGACACTCATCAGATCATTTTCGCGAAAGTTATTAAGGAATTACACGTTTTAGGGTAAAACGTCATTCAAAAATTCTACGCACAACGAAACTCGACCGCGTTAATTTTCCCCGTATCAGAAAAATGTTTGATACACTCATGATTTATTTTAGAATAAATCAAGACTGAGAAAAACTTGACCAAATAAACATCGGCCGTGAAAAACAGGAATTTTCATTTTTAAGCGTTTTTACTCAGCCGTAACCTTAGCCTATACCTGCACCGCGTTTCTAAGACGATTTGAGTTTTCACGTTTTTGGAATAAGTCAACATATTTTTCCCTCCTCCTTTGACCAAAAATCATTCATTGATTTTATAAATCATTCCTTGATTTTTAGGCTTACGGTTTTACGTTTAAAAGACATTAATTACCAACCGACACTAGACTGAGCACAGTCTAGACATTATAAGTCATTTTAAATCATTACTATCGTATTAGAAAAGTAACATTTTACTTTTCTCAATTTTACACAATATTCGTACGTTTTACGTATTACGCGTTTTAGACCCGTGTTTCCAGTTTTAGCTGGGTTTTAGCACCCCAATGGAACCTACCACTCATTTTATATTTTATTATGGAGTATTTTGACAAGTTTAATCATTCTTCCAAGTTTCGTATTTTTACGATACCCGGTTTTAATTATTATGGCTTAATCGTTTACGGTTAGCATTTTTACGGAGTCAAAACTAGCTCCATAAGTAGGATAATATCACCAAGACCAACTCATCCTTCCTATCTTCATATGAACCGACTTAGGGGGGGGATTCAAACCCTTGTGTGTCATGATCTCATGCTAAGAGCCTTAGGATCCATCCATGTGTTATAGTTGGTCTCCAAGTGTTGACTAGTCTTCATTAGTAACCTCCTCAAGCCCTTATAAAAGCCCCCTCCCCTTCCTTTGCCGTCCCATATCACAACCCTCATCACCTCTCACTTAGCTAATTTTCTTCCAAGTTTCAAGTAAGATTCAAGTGCTTCAACAACATAGAAACTCTAGTTTGGTTTTAATTCATCAAACTACTTCCAAACCCTAGAAACTTTGGTGATTTCTCTTGAGTTTGAATCTACTCAAGTCACCTCAACTTTCATCATCTCTCTTTCAAGAATACAAGGGTAGAAAGATTGCATGAAGTGAAGTAGGGTGAAGCATAAGTCAATCAAAGTCCTTACCTTACATGTTACTTACCTTTCTTTATTGAAAGCCAAAAGTTGTAAGCAAAACCCTAACATGCTTCTTGTTAAATATCATATTCATGCTATTTACATATCATTCATACTATATATTTTCTTATGATTATATCCATGATGCATAAAAATGAGTAAAACAAGTATTGGTGTATATATATATATATATATATATATATATATATATATATATATATATATATATATATATATATATATATATATATATATATATATATATATATATATGTTAATTTATGTTAGTTAAACAAGTAAACTAGTAACTTTCATGGTAAAATCTGACCAAAATGGTATAATTATGATATTGGACAATTACATATTGTAGTAGAGGACTTAACAAGGAAAAAACATAGCAATTTGAACCACTTAAAATGAGTACACGAGTAAAAAGTTATGACCATTTGAAGTTACCAAAACTTTGCGGCAAAACTGCCTAAATACCTTCTGTGACAGAACATAAATTACGCAAAAAGAGGCCCTTCTGGTCCGTTTCACGAAAAAGTTAAGGCACAAAAGTTGTCCGGAATCACGTTTTCTTCAAAAACTCAGGAGCACGTATCCAGAAAACCAATAACGAATGAGATTTTCTTCAGTTTCTTAACAGCTATTTTATATATCAAAGTCACTATATAATAATTATGGTTTAATAAGACCAAGAGGTCTAATGACCTAGATTCAAGACCACAACCATGGCTAAAGCAAAGGTTGAGTCTCAAGACCATGGAACAATGACCAAAGGTCACGGCAAGGCCATGACTAAATGACCATATAAACTTACCTAGGCGAAAACATGAGTTAAAGAGTTGGCGATAACTTAAACATACAATTTGGATCTACTTCATCTAAAGAACCATGAGATCTTACAAGTAATTGTCATACAAGATTTAAGAACTCATCCTAATAACAATCTTCAAGTAAAAATAAACTTTCCTAAGTTTATTCAAATATTGGACATGTAACTTTTCGGATCAAAACTTATATATATATATATATATATATATATATATATATATATATATATATATATATATATATATATATATATATATATATATATATATTATCAAATACTACAATAGTAGGGAGCCTCATGTGAGGAGTTCATTAAGTAAGCCGTCGAGATGAGTTGTGGATTTACGAATTAAAGTGTCCTGGCTCCTCGAACGTTTACTACATGACTTCTGAATTATGTCGGCCCGAACGGTAGTAAACTATATATAAACTATACATGTTTCATGAAACATTTCTTTTCAAAAACTTACACTATATTTTGTACCACATCATGGACTAAATGCAAGACTTATATAGGTAATTCTTCATATTCTTAGACATTATTCCAAACCTAAGTTGCAACAATTATTTTAGGTTTCTCGTAGAAGTTCTTACGGCATATCCATCATTCTCATTATACATCATCCAAATCAAGGTGAGTTCATAGCCCCACTTTCCATTACTTAATTGTTTTACAAACCCTTGGGGGGAATAAATGCTATTATTTTTCAACCGAACACAATGCTTTTCAATTGTATGCTTGCCTGCTTGTTTTATTATCACTAAGTAACATCCTTGCTAAAACTAATATCCCTTATTATGAACCATTTAATCACTAGCAATAGTGAGTGCGAATATTGTGAATAGGCCTATTGGGATTGACGAATCCCATTTGTATTGACTAAGTTCAAACAAATGCACTAATATTTGAGATTTAGGTATGTTAGCAAAGTACCTACCGGGATAACTCCGCCGATTGATATTGGTACCCGTTAACGTTTTGGTGTCATAAGCTTAGTGTATAATACATTTTATGGGCGTATAATAACGTAGCCTACCTGTTTTGTTTTCCAACCATGAGTATGAGTCTAATTAACTCATACTACCAACATATTGTGTTAAACCATTAAACAAACTCTATGAATATCACTCAACCTTTGTGTTGACCTCTTAAGCATATATTTCAGGTCCATGATGATTAGGGATGGCACGGAAGGGCACAGATATTCAAGAGGGCTATAAATTTTATTATCATTCAAAAACTCATTTAATGTAAATTGGAAACATGGAACCATCTGGGACCTCATTTTGTAATCTCTGATATTTATATAATTTGAATGATAAACCTTTTAAAACGACTCAATTAGAGTTCGTTTTCTATTATTGTGACTGTTGTGACGTCGAGTAACACCCAGTTTGAATTCCGCTGCATCCATGAATTGGGGGTGTTACATCCTAAGTCTGGATTCTTCTTTTGTGGTTGCTCTACCCAAACCCTAGTTTAGGTTTTGGAAAGAGGAGATGGTTTGTAAAGCAAAATCCATGTGGTAATTATAGGCATGATATGGCAACGGCGTAACTTTGTATAGTGCTTACGCCATAACTAGTGTTATCTTCATACAATCTTATCCATTAGTGATATTTACATCGTAACTTAGTTGTATAGTTACGCCGTAATCTTTGGCGGCGACAATTATGTCATAATCTTCATGCGTAGCTACGTTGTAATCTTCATGCATCACTTGGACCCTATTCTGAGTAACATTTACGCCGTAACCCCATTGTTGGTAATGGCGTAATCTTCATAATGTAGAAATATTTCTAAGTCTTCAATCATTTACGACGTAACATCATCACATGTTTACGCCGTAATCTTCATGGTGTAGAAATAGTAGTATCTTGGTCCGTATTAAGCCTTGATTCGTCCTAATGGAATTCCATACCTTGTTAATAGTCTTGAAATGAAATATGAAGAAATAAGGGCATATCTTATAGGAATTTTAGTATAATTAGTCAATATAAAGGAGAAATTGACACTTAGAAAATTAGGATTATTTGATGTTATCATCATTATTGAGATAGACCGTGGTAGTATAAATAGAACATTTATCTAACTTTCCCAACTAATGAAACATGACCATTTTTAGCTTACTAATATCATTTCCCTAATCTTATAACATCATTGTAACACACTTTGATCATTCCGCTTGACCTATAACACGTTTAAAGTGATCCAACGATTCTACTTTCAATTAAAGTGAAGAACATAAGAAGCTTTCCAAGCCTTCAAGTGTTGCAGCTAGTAGTGTTTTATCATATACTTAGTTTTATAACTTAGTATATTATTTATGTGTCCTTGTACCTCACTATCTACTACCAACTTGGGTAGTGATCATCATACAATAACCTAGAGAGTTCGGTTAGTATTTTAGGCCTTAAAATACGTTGAGTGATTATGTTAGTCTTGCCTTGTAAAAGACTCGATATCTAGCTTAATATCAATAAAGAAGTGAAGCGACGTTTTAAGGTTTTCTCCGCTACAAAGGAGCTTGTTGATATAGTGCTTGCAAACTCTCGAGTTGGGTACTCGGGAAGCGGAGTAGGTCGAGGAAGAGAGCTTCGTGCCTAACCACTATAAACCACCATGTCTATTGGTTTGATCTTTCCTTTATAGTTCCACATTTGCTTAATACTCATTGTTTATATATATATATATATATATATATATATATATATATATATATATATATATATATATATATATATATATATATATATATATATATATATATATATATATATAGATTGAGGATCGCGTGCGGATACATTTTTTAAGTGCGGACGTGCGGATTGATCTGGTCCGTCCAATCCAGATCTGATCTTGACTTTTTTAAAAAAGTCAAGATCTAGCGCTATTGTTATCTTCTTAATATTCTTAATGAAAATGATTTTTTTAATTTTTTTTCCTTTTGAGCGATCCTTAATATTGTTATCTTCTTTCATTTTTTTTATTTTTTCAGATTTTTCTGAGAACTTTTTATTTTTTTTATTATGAGTGCTACCGTGATATTAACCATATTATGAGTTCTACCGTGATATTAACAATATTATGAGCCTGATCTTGATTTTTTTTTATTACGATAGTAAAAAAGTTTATTTGATATCAGAATCTGATCCTGATCTTGACTTTTTTTATTACGATAGTAAAAAAGTTACGGCGATATTAACTTTGATATTCAGAAAGCATGATAGTTACGGCGATATTAACAATTTTTATTAAAAAAAAGTTTTTACGATATTAAAAAAGTTATTGTGATATTAAATTTTTTATTAAAAAAAAATTTCAGAATCTGATTTTGACTTTTTTACAAAAGTCAAGATCTGATCTTGACAAAGTCAAGATCAGATCTTGACTATATGATCTTGACAAAGTCAAGATCAGATCTTGACTTTTGTAAAAAAGTCAAAATCAGAGTCTGATATCACAATACTTTTAACGATGAAAACGATTTTTTTTTTTGAAATTTTTTTCAGCGATTCTTAATTATTTGTTGTCCTCTTTATTTTTTTAATTTTTTCAGATTTTTTTGAATTTTTTTCAGAAAAAAAGCTAATACGATAGTAACGATCTTAAAAAAAGACGGGATATTTACGATATTGCCACTCCGCCTTTTTCAGATGGTTGACTAGATGGAGGGCTGAGATTCGTCCGTACCATCCGCACTAAAAGACAAAAACGTACCTGATCCTCACCCTATATATATATATATATATATATATATATATATATATATATATATAATACGATAGTAACGATCTTGAAAAAAGACGGGATATTTACGATATTGCCACTCCGCCTTTTTCAGATGGTTGACTAGATGGAGGGCTGAGATTCGTCCGTACCATCCGCACTAAAAGACAAAAACGTACCTGATCCTCACCCTATATATACATATATATGTATATATATACATATATACATGTATATATATACATATATATATGTATATATATACATATATATATATATATATATGCATATATATATATATATATGTATATATATACATATATATATATATATATATGCATATATATATATATATATATATATATATATATATATATATATATATATATATATATATATATATGTATGTATATATATATGTATATACATATATGTATATATATATATATATATATATATATATATATATATATATATATATATATATATATATATGTATATATATATGTATATATATGTATATATATACATATATACATATATATATGTATATATATACATATATATATATATATATATATATATATATATATATATATATATATATACATATATATATTTATATATATATTGTGTGTTGTGTTGATTTCATATCAAGTCATCGAATCTAAAGTTTTTATAAACAACTAAAAATGGTAAAAAAAAAAAAAAAACTATTCAACCCCTTTCTAGTTTTCTACAATTGGTATTAGAGCCACGTCAACCAAGATTTTTAAAATTTATTGGATTTTAAAACTTGAATCGATCTATGTATTTCAAAAACTACAAAGAGGGTCATCTATGCAACCACCACCACTTTTTGAAAGTGATGGTTTTATATATTGGAAAAATAGATTCGAAACCTATGTGAAGTGAAAAGCTCTTGATCTTTGACATGTTATTACCGAGGGTCATTTTCAACCGACCATAAGAAATTAAACTACTAACAAAGGGTTGTTTTCAGAAGTGTTGTAAAATTCATAAGTTTTGCTTGTAGTCAAGAAAGAATTTGTTCATTCAAATTTGTTTTGAAGTTTAATATCGCTGGGCCCCTCATAAGGTTGACAGGATGTTTGCATGGCCATGTCCAAGATCTATTTGGAATACATTCAGATGATTTGACAATCCTGTTCAATCAGATATAATGAGAAATAGAATAGTTAACTTATGGAATGACTATGATCCATATCTATAGGTAATAGGGTATTAGTAACAGGAGGATGAGTACAATGATGAATCATTAAAAGGTTTTCCAGGAAACCACACTCAGGGTCGTTCTTGGGGCATTGGGGTGTTTAGCTAGACGCTAACCAATGTCATTACTATATTAAGGTATATCCAAGTAGGAGCTGAAAGGTTATGGATATAAATTAATATATGGATGACCGGATTCGAACACGAGCCTATAGGATTTCACACTTTATGTATGAGAATCGATGTTCAAATAATTAATATAAAATGTTATATTTAATTATTAATCACAATAAATACTTAACAGGCGTTAATACTTAACGGGGTTTAGTTAACGGTCATTAAATATTAACTTGAAGGACTAGAGATGAAAATAGAGGTCAAGAAGGATCTGGAACCCTTTGTATTAAAGGTGTCGATCGGTATAGGAGTGGGGACACCCAATCCATCTAAAATTTGGTCTCCAAGTTAACATACTATAAATACAAAGGCTTGTATTCATTATTTGTTAATCTTAATTCACATAGTTAACCCTAACTTCTTCTCTCTTCCCCTCTTGTTGCTTTGGCCGATCGTATACCCTTCTCCAAAGGGATCCGATTTGTTTTTGCTTAACTAAAGTGTTTAGGTTAATTATTGTGATCCAAGAACCTAGCTATTCGCATCAAATTGTTAGTAATACGTGTGTACAAGATCGTAGAGCAAACACCACTTGTGTTTGGTTTTTTCTCAAGTCGAATTTAATGAAATTCGATACACATAAACCCTAATTTAGGGTTTAACTTGATTTGATCTTGCTTCGCTTGGATTTGCTAAAAGGTACACATTTCTTTAAGTTTCGGTTAATTAAATTATTTGTATTGTTTCTTTGCTTCCGTTGCGTGCTTTTGATATTTTATGTTTAATATATGCTTGTCATGATATATACATTCCAACAATATATAATTGCTCTTCGGATGGAATCATTCCCGTAGGAAAATGTAGAGACTACGCTTTAAATCATAAAAAGCTTCAGCTTCTTGTCGCCATGATATTCCCAAATGGATATGACAATTTTCATATCATCCAATTCACAAAACACTTCACGTTTGTAAGACCTACCAATAGATATTAGAATCCAACAACTTGCATTCCTCTAATTTGATAAATCTCAATTGGCAAGTTAAAATAAGTAACCAATTTTCTCAAAAATTTTAGCACCATAATTGTCAATAGCTAAAGGAAATAACTTATTATTGATCAAAACTTTTGAATGAAGCCATTTGATTGTTGGTAGTTGAATCTTCATTTTCATTCGGTCGAATCTCCATTTTCATTATTCCCTCCCATTCACCAACCCTTCTATTGTTTAACGGGGATTGGTTGCACATATGGTTGTCAATTGATCCGCCTATCTTTGGATGAATTCTTAGACCTCCATAATTGCTACCCTCGTGATTCTTGTGGATCGATTCCCCGCCTACAATCATGGAACGTAGTTCTTCTAGCATAGTGTAACTCCTGTCTAGTTCTTTCATGGATTTGGTAAACCATAATCCATGTACTCTCCAAACCATACCCCACCAACATTAAGAGTTTTTGAATCTTCTACACCATCCATTATTCAGGATACTAACAAGCTGTAGATGCCAACTAACACAGGATGCGAAAACGAATTTTGTTAGTCCTAATCCAAGAGTTGATAATGAGGATAAAACTTTCAGGGAATAAAACCCTAACCAAAGTAAAAACTCTATAACACAATTATATTAATGACCGAAAGTGGATTGCATTGATACATAAACTTCATATTTATAAGAGAATGTATCTTGTACCAAAAATGAAAAAAAGAAATAAAAAAATAAAAACATTTCGAAACAATTATTATCCCTAAAGACATTCTAAATAAATTAAAAGAAACCTGCTATATATTTGGGGCCTCTACAGTGTAACAAGGTTTTACTTGTTACGCCGTATCGAAGTCATAAAACGATTGGTTATTTATCCGTGGCTTCTATAACGTAACAAAAATCATAGTCTTGCGCCGTAGCGAAGTCTCGTTTGTCATGTTTCAAACGTTTCACATACTTCTCGACCACTCTTCTATCTTTTCGTCATCAAATTCAAACCCCAAAACTAGACTTAACTAATGGATCAAGGGTTGCCTTTTCTGGATTGTTATTTTTTTTTTGGTTGTAATATTTTATGAATATTTCTTAAGCTCGGAACAGAAATATGTTATTATGTTGAGATTTTATCAATGAAAACGTTCACATCCCATCATTTAGGAAGGTAAGTTTCAACATCATAAATGCACGTCATTGCATGAACTTGGCCTGAAAGTACTGAAAGGCTGAAAGCCATCTCCAAAACGAATGATTTCATAAGGAACAAAATCTAGAACAAATTTTTTTATCACTAATTATTAAGATTTTCTTTCTTGGAAAAAAGGGGTATCTTCATTAGTTTATTACTTTATACATATTCGATGTGTTAGTTTTATAGACGATAAAATAATAGTTGTGTGTTAGGATCGAACTCAAGATCGCGGGATTGCACAATTTACATATGAAGAGTAAAAGAATAATTATGTATAAATGTTATATGTAATTATTAATAAACACAAAACTAGTAACGACCTTAGTATTTAACGGAGAATGACTAACGACCGTTAGACGAAGATTAGGAAAGTAATACTTGTGAATAATTGTAAACAATAGAAGGTTGGGGAAATGATATTAAAATGTAATATACTTGCCACAAATTCATCGAATGGGTAGTGAACTATTTTTTTTTTTTTTTTGAGGGTAATTTTTTTTCAAAATCATCATCTTTAGGGTATTTTGTAAAAATTTTGGACAATTTTACCCATCATAGCTAATACAAATTTTTTTTTCCCGAAGGGCAAAATTGTCTAAATTTTTTGCAAAATACCCTAAAGATGATGAATTAGAAAGAAAATTGCCCTCAAAATGAAAAAAAATAGTTTACTACCCATTCGATGAATTTGTGGCAAGTATATTACCTTTTAATATCATTTGCCCTAGAAGGTTCCGGAATCCCTCTTGGGGTGCTACAACCGATCGGCCAAGGAGGGTATCCACCTCCTTTGTGCCTTGAGCTCCAAGTTTCAACAAGTATATAAACACCTCATGAGTTATTGTTTTCTCATAACTTGTACACACATAATAGGTGTTTTCTTTCTCTCCTCTTGTCATCAAAATCGATCCACTCTCAAAACCCTTTAAGGGATTCGATTTTCATAAGCTAAAAAGTTTTTTTGTTTAATTTACTTGCATAAACTTTTACTTGAATTAGTACGTGTGTACAAGAACGCGATTCAAACACACTATTGTTTGATTATTGGATTGAATTACAAAAAAAAGTAAGTGGTAATTCTTATAATCCACATAAACCCTAATAAGGGTTCTTGATTTGAATATTGCATTTGATTCTTGTTGGGGCTAGAATCGCAAATTTGATTAATTAATTACATATTACATGATCTTGTAATTGTCATGATATTATAATTCCAACATGATGAAGTAATAAACTTTTCTGTAACTCCATGGATTTTGATTAAGAAAACCCTTAAATATATATTGACTTGAAGTGATTATTTGATTATCTTTAGTTCATCGCAATATTCATAACCTTCCGTGAAACCAAAGAGCAAGTGAAACTTGTGTTAAAATGCTAGCATTCTCATAAATCCTTATGTCAAAGAAGTATCAAAATTTTTGAACTTGGATCAACCTAGTTACCTTTCAACATAGATCATCCATTTCTATGCATTTTCCAAGTTTACTGTTTCGTAATCTATATATGTATTTCGGTATCACAATTTACTCTTCTATCGAAATATAATTTCCAAGCATATTCGTATCAAGTTTATCTTCTAATTTGCAAGTACATGTTATAAACTGTTAAGTTAGCTAGGTTGACAAATATCACATGACACAGGATATATAAAAGAAGATTCCTCGCCAACTAATCAGTCTTACGAGTTACTCGGTATGAACAATTACATGAAGGAATCAAATTTTCTACCTCCTTCGTACAGGTAAAAGTTGCAACAAGCACGCCGCGAAACAACCACAGGTCTACCCTCACCAAGTAACCACCAGTCTTACGAGTTACTCAGTATGACCAATTACATGAAGGAATCAAATTTTCTACCTCCTTCGTACCGGTAAAAGTTGCAACAAGCACGCCACGAAACAACAAGAAGTCTACAAATCAATAGGCCAAGAGACAAAGTAAATTTCAAATTCCAAAGTTGTGTACTATCGTCATCATGATAAGTTGTGGTGTTAATAGTTAAGGTTAATATAGAAATGCGGAGTATGTTACTAAATTTTTTTAACAAATGTGTTTAAAGTAACGAGTTTTTATTTTTTTTATTTAAGTTACTGAACTTATAATTTAGATTATCTTAGAGCGCTGGGGATAATAACGTCCCAACGGCGTTTTTGCAGACGTGGACCTATTTCCACGCCGTTTCGGCGTTAACACGAGTTCCAGCCTATTTTTTTGCACATGCGTTTCCGTTTGCATTACAAGATTGACGCGCTTTGTTGAACTTTGCATTTGGTTCAAAACACTCCCCCTAGTTTACCGTATGAATTTAAGGTGGCCAACGGCTAGTTTTTGCAAGAAAAAAAAAAAAAAAAAAAAAAAAAAAAAAAAAAAAAAAAAAAAAAAAAAATCCTTATGTTTTCAACGGATATATTTATAAAACCAAAAAAAGGTTTCAACACTCGTATAAATACTAACATATACTCAACAAAACAAAACAATTCGGTCTAATATCACCCAAAAAAAAAAAAAAAAAAATTACGATCCAAAAATATGTCGGGGCGTGACGGTCAAAGTTTTATGAACTTGATGATAGGTTTTGAAAATCCTAACTTGAATAATGTCCGATCTTCGTCAACTCCTAACTCACTTAATTTTACACCCGAACAACAACAACAATTTATGTTAATGTGGCAACACAATTTCTCGCAAACCCAAACCGAGCAACAAACACCGCCAGCACCACAAACCCAATCCTCACAAGCGGCGTCCGTGGAGACCGAAGCTACGTCTCCACGAAAACATAAACGTGGAGGTAAACGTATATCAAAAAAGCCAAAGAAACCCAAGCGTATGATGAAAAAAAATCCCGACGTGAGCAATACTACGTTACGTTGGACATCGGAAGAAGAATCTTTACTTGCCGTGTGTTGGGTGGCCGTTTCCGATGATAAGAATGTTGGAGTTTCTCAAAAGTCCACCACGTTTTGGTATCGGGTTATGACCAAGTTCAACCGGAAAAAATTTCCAAAATCGTAACAAAGATATGCTATCAAGCAAGTGGCATATGTTGAACGCAAATTGCCAAAAGTTCGAAGTGGCTTACAAAAGTGCTAAACGTTCGACAAAAAGTGGGAATGTGAAATGGATAATATGAGACATGCTAGACAATTCTATCGTGACGAGCACAAAGGTGTTTCGTTTGGTCAAGAGGATACGTGGTTGATTTTGAGGGCATGTCCAAAATGGGACGCGTCGAAATCGATTGACTTAACCGGAGACGTCCCCGGTCAAAGCAATGAAGAGTTATTCGGTAATGATGCACGACCACGTCCGGCCGGGAAAGCACGCACCGGGAAAAAACAAAAGTCCGATACATCGACTAGCATCGGTGGAAGTGGGTCAAGCAACTTGGAATTTATGACAACCGAGCTTTTTGACAGGAAGTGGCACAAGCGGCATACGAGGCGGCTAGAGTGAAAGACGAGACGGCTACGCGTTTGGAGGAATTTAGATTTCTCGGTATGAAAATGAGTGAAATCGATCTGGAGGAGGTGTATTGGATCAAAATGAAAAAACCGAGAATCAAACAAAAATATAATTTGCAACATCCACCAACCAACTAGTTTAAATTATCTACTTATCGTATTTTATTTCGTATGTTATGTTTAGTTTTATTTCGTAATTTCTTTTGTGTGTGTTTTTTTAATTGTAATGTTTTTATTTGGTATTGTGATGTTTTGTTTTTTTAATAAAATGTTTGAATATTTAATAAATGAATTTGTTGAGGGTAGAATTTATAAATTTGTAAAAATTGGTGTTATTGGGTATTATAAGTTTCTGGTGTTTTTCGTGTTATATTATTTGGTGTTAAAATGATGTGGCGCTGACGTGACGGGGGTGTTGGTGTTATAACATGTTATCACTTTTGTGCTCTTATATATTTTTAGACTAATGAATCTATATTTTTAAATACATAAATACCATAAATGTTGTATTTTTACAAATTTAATGATACATATATCTTTATAAGTTTAGTAACATCAATGTAATGTACTACCTCCATCCCAATTTATTTGTTCACTTTTGATTTTTTAAAGTCTTTCTATGTCAACTTTGACATTAAATATTTTTGCTTGTGTTATTTAATATTTGATGTAAAATATATGAATAAATTGAGTTTTACGTGTATTTTTAATTTGTACAATTTTCATCACATATTAGACAACACAAATAATAATATTTACGGTCAAATTTAACAAACAAATACTCAAAAAGTCAAAAGTAGATAAATAAATTGAGAGAGAAAGAGTAATGTTTAATAACTTGACTACCCCGCTAGTTACTGCGGATGCTGACCCATATTCAATTTTTGGAGCCCTTGCATCTGGTCAATATATTTCCTAACGTATACATTGTACACGTGTAGAGATTGGATACCAGATATAGTGGTGCCGCCTAGACCCACACTTTATAGAGGGTCCACATAGATGTGATCAATAGTAATATAGTATGATCAAATTCTTTTTTTCCTCGCGCGCTTCACAGTTCACATTAGTAAAGAGAAATTTGATGCAAAATATATGTTCTCCTCCTTGTTAATAGAATACGACTTGCTTGGAAGCTTTTTAAAATATTAACTACTAATATCAGTCAGAAAAAGTAAACTACTGTCAATATAACATCTGTTTCTAGGAGTTTTACTAGTAATAGTAACTTTTATATTGCGTTTTTGAGGTTTTTTACATGAGGATAAACAAATATTTTGATCAGGTTACCAAACGTACTGTAAAAGAATCTGTGAGCTATAACACACTTTCGACACATAAAAACACGTACGCGTGATGAATCATGAAATCTAGTATTTTATGCATGAGTCTATACAGACCACAAAAGCAAAATGCCATCAAGGAGTCAATTAGAATTTGTCTTGACTCACATTTGAAAAGTCAAACCAAATTTAAGAACTTTCCAAACCTTCTCGTATCCCCGCCCCTGTCACCTTTTTGATTCTTGACCAGGCCAATTGGCTACCTTTAAGCTTCTTTATAATACTCAACTCTAATTTCAAGCTTTCAACTATTAACTTAAACACATAAAGCTACATCATTCTCTAGATATATATACAAAACCAATAGTTGATTTATGGAACGAGGTGGACGCCGTTCCAAGGACCACCAAAAAGATAGTGGAGGAGAGGCGGATGAAGTGAAGTATCGAGGAGTTAGAAAGCGTCCGTGGGGAAAGTATGCAGCTGAGATTCGTGACACTAATAACAATGGTGCAAGAGTTTGGCTAGGGACATTTGCAACAGCGGAAGAGGCTGCTAGAGCTTATGATAGAGCCGCCTATGAAATGAGAGGCCACATGGCGGTTCTAAACTTTCCAAATGAGTATCCTCCTACATTTTCAGCTGCCGATTATAATGCCGCCAACGCTGCTGCCACATCATCTGCGGGCGAGTCTTCTTCTAGTGGTGTGCAAGGTAGAGACGTGATTGAATTCGAGTATTTGGATGATCAGTTGCTAGAAGATCTTCTTGATTATGATAACAAGAAAACCAAGAAATAAAATTTCGATATTTTAACGATGTAGCTAGATCGATGCATGTGGTTTTTGAGTTTTCATGATCAGCATTGTTTGAAAATAGATATATTTTGTTACATAATAATGGACTAATGGTTGTGTTTCGTTCCTAATTTGGAGAACGTAAAAACAAACCCACATTTTCTTTGTAAGGTTGAGATGTTTGTAGTACATAAACCACGTTTGATGTAATTCTTCTTGATAGGAAGTTTAGTTTGAGTAATAATGAGAAATTCCTGTTTCTGCAAGTGTACATGCATGTCTTGTGCTTGCATGCATGAATTCCATACATATTATATATGTCTACGGCGGTCTACCCGTAACTGTGTGTACGCATATGCATGCAGTTAAATTTTTGGCATGACTGATTTTAATAATACCGATAATGATCGTTATGGCTTCTACGATAAGGATTCCTGAATTAAGAATTGGTAATTCCGTTTAAATGTGCTCAATTCATGTTAATTTGAAGTGATGCAAGCACGGCTAAAATCATTCCGGACAGTTAAGTGATATCGATACGAATATTTTAAATAACATATATATATATATATATATATATATATATATATATATATATATATATATATATATATATATATAACTTGATATTGAATTTTTTACACATACGGTACGGGGTCGGGGCATATTATGTAATCAGAGCGTACAATTTTAACGTATTGTTTGAATTTATATTAATTTGTTCCCAATAATATTGTGAAATCATATCAAATATATATAATAACGCTATAGATTCAAAGCAGCCTTAATATTGGGTGTGTGTATCCAAAATCTGCATTCGTATGTAAGATCTATTGCTCAACAATATTGATTTAGTTAGATAATTAGAAATAATTATTACTGAACTACCATATTATGTATACTTATAGTTTGGGGGTGATAAGATTTAATCAATATAAGTTGTTCATTATATAGTATGTTGACATGTATATTGATCGCAGTTAAAGCCTCGGGAGGGATCTAGAATGTGTTGTTTGGTTTATTTCAAGATTTGTTTGTGTACCCTTTTGCTTCTAGCGCCTTGCTAGTTGCTTTTATTAATATATGTTTCTGTCGTTCAAAAAAATGTATACGGATCGAAAGATCATCACATTACTTTCTCATAAACCAACTTAGATGTTTATTAATCGGTTTCTGTTAATTAAAATATTAAACTTCTATTGGTTATAGCATAGGACGATTACTATTTAACACTGAAAAAAGTTTAGGTCTTATTTAGAAAGAAAGAAAAAAAGTGACATAAAATGGTTAATGACAAAAATAGCTTAACCTTGTCATGTCATGGAGCTATAAGACTATTTTTTTCTAACGAAAACTGAGTGTATCACAATATGTGCACTGCTAATCTATCAGATATGATCTAAGCAAAACATGAACTTAAAACCATATAATTGAGATGATTCTCACAAAACATAAACATGAGGATGTACCATTTGGTCACCAGGCATTTGATGTTTTAAAGTTATTTCTTACTGATGTCTTATTAATGAAATGCATATATAACATGTCCGTCTTCGAGAATTCTAAAGTCTTAGACGAAATAAATGCGTTGCCTCAAAAATCAACACAAATTACAATTATTTATATAATAAGAACATTTAATAATTTTGATGACCTATCAAGCTTATTAGATTGATCTTTTGTGACATAATTAATAGAAACACATAATCTAAATATCTATCTTTCATTATATGGCGGTTCAAAGGGCCGTCTCTAGGTGAGTGCAAGCAGTGTTATTGCACAGGGCTGTCGTTTGACGAGGGCCACAAAATTTCATACATATCAATTATATACACACAATATAAGGTATGAGTTTAATTAGTTCATAAACAATATATGTATAGCTTGTATATGTTTATAAGTCTGTGATAATAGCACAAAGCCACTGAAATTTGAGGTCATGGGCGGTCCACCAAATCACCCCGTTAAGGACAACACCGATAAATAATAAGACCATATATACACCTTAACATTGATGCCCAGTCTATCGTCAAAGTAGGGGCGTGGTTGCACTTTTTATGTTGTATTTAGTTATATATGCTAGGGATGAAAATTTCAACTAAAATTTGTCACAAACACACACCTGCACTTTCAAAGTTTTAAGAAATGCATTTTCAATTTGTCCAAACGCTAGGACTGTCTTTGAAATTTAATGTTGTTGCAAAAATAAACTGTTTTGAAATCAATCTTACAAAAATGGTTTATATCTATTCAAAAGGGTAAGACTAAATTTCACCGTTCGTCCCTAAACTTGTAAAGATTCTCGCGTATCGTCCTTAAACTATTTTTTTTTTCATTTTCGTCCTTGAACTTGTCGATATTGGCGCGGTTGGTCCTTTTGACAAACGGACGTTTGGTAGTATCGTTATACGACGTGTCTATCATGGGTAGTTTCGTCATTTCACACATAAACACTTCCAACAGTAATTCTCGTATTTGGTCCCTAAAAGTTTGCCCTGAAGAAAGTTCCAACAGTGATTCTCGTATTTGGTCCCTAAAAGTATGCTATAAAGAAAGTTCGAAGCACTTTTTCCTGAAGATTTCGTTTTCCACGATACTGCCTGCAAAAAACTTTCCCGCCCAATCACATCAACGTCAAAATCACAAAAGACTCGAAAATCGTCCCTAACAATGTCCGCACCAACATGGAAGATGCAGAAAAGATGAGTGACAGTCCCTGCAGAAGAGTTGAAGGCGCAATGTGAGAATGACTATAGTAATGAGTTTAAATCCAGTTGATTTGAGCTTATTTTTCTCTTAGCTTGTGTTTATATATGTTTAGGTACTAAGTAATTGACTTTATATTGCAGAATTTCAGCGGAATTTATTCACCATACGAATACATCATGGAGGGGCCTTTATGCGTTTCACTAACAGGGAATACGAGGGTGGTGTTGAAGACATATTTGATATGGTGGATGTTGATGTATTCTCTGTCTTTGATCTAGACCAGATGGTGCTACAATTGGGCTACATAGGTCAGAATGAGCCTCTGTTTTACCACTATCTTAGTCCTATAAGTACTTTAGACCACGGCCTGTTTCCCCTGTCATCTGATGATGATGTGAGATGTTTGGGTTATCTAGTAGCTGGTTTCAAGTTGATAGAAGTGTACATAGAGCACGGTTGTTCTAGGGTTACTAGTAAAACAAGGGTAATAATAGAGGAACTTGTGTCTAGTCCACCTAATGCCTCTAAGGTAAGTAAATCTCGTCAAATGTTGGCCCTGACATGGCCTGATAATACTGATAATGTTGCACTTCCAGCCAACTCAACTCAAGGTACCCAATTTACACAATTGACTTTAAGTGAATGTGGTGAAAACCAAAACAATGACCTTCCCCACATTGATTCACAGTTTAGAAGTTTAAATTTAAGTTTCACCCCAGTTGTACCTGCTAGTCAGGAGGTTGTTTCAAAAAAACTTGCTGATATAGTTAGGATGATGGACTTTGATCAGAATGAGTTAGATATGCCTCCTTCATTTAGTTATTTGGATGCCATGAATGTCAACACCACTAGTGGATTAAGTCCTGATGAACATTTTGGTGTTGCTGACCTGGACTTAAATGTAGGCTAGCCTGTTTTTGGCCTAGATGATCCCTAAACACATACAGCTAAGGGTCAACAGGATAACAGGCAAGAGGCACTAGAGGGTGAGGTTCAGCATGGTAATGGTGTCGGGGCACAAGAGGATGAGGAGGATGACATTCATAATGTCAATGATAGTGATTATGAAGGAGGGTCAAGTAACAATGCAGGTTCAGGTGATGAAGGAGAGGTTGCAGTTATGAATGATGAAGGACACACTGGAGTTGAGCCTCCTGTGCAAGTAAACGATTTTCATCTAGCAAGGGATAATCCTTCTGTTAGTATTGGCAACAGCAGTGGTGATCAAGTAAATAAGTATAGACTAACTAGGAATAAAGCTTATGACAGCATTGGCAATAGCAGTTTAGTTGGAGAGGTTGTAGGTGGAGTAGAAGTTTTTAGTGTTGAAGGTTTTGAGAGTCAATCATGTTCTGATGGTAAACCAGATTCTGCTGTTAGGAAACAGTTAAGGGAAATAAGAAGAGCAATTGGAGCTGACATGTCAGAGAATCCTATTATGAAGTATTATTTTTCACTGGACAAGAGTTTGCAACCCTAGAAGAGGTGAAGGAAAGAGTATACATGCATGCAGTTGAGAGCAGGAGAAATTTGAAGTTGGTCAAGAATGATGGTATTAGGATAAGAGCTGTATGTGATAACCAAATTCCTGTCTTTTCAGAGTCACTCATAGGTGGATCAACAGGCCCAACTGTAGATACAGGTGTTGGGCCTAGTGGATGAAGTGGCCCATTAGGTAGAGGGAGTAGAAGAAAGAGAAACGATGTCGGAACTTCTGATGATGTTGATGATCAATGCCCTGGGTCTTGTATGTAGGCAAAGACAAACTTAGGCAAAACTGGATAGTAAAGACATACAAAGACAAACACACTTGCCTTCAATCAAGGGAAATCAAACACTGCACTTATAAATATTTGGCAAACAAGATCTATGACCTAGTTAAGGTTAATCCAGATGTAACCACTGGTAAATTTCACTTTGTACTAAATTAATATAATCCATTTTCTACGTGTAAATTTTTTTTTGATTAAACGTTATCAACCAACTAATGTGACGAAACTTACATTCCTAATAAACTGCTTACACGCGGACCGACACCAACATGCCTTATGTTTATTTCACATAAACATCATTATATGTCAAGTATAAAAGCTTTCAACTTTTATTTGCCACATTACGTTAATTCGTTAACGTACGATTATTAAACGTTCAAACTAAATGTTTGCTATTAATTTGGGTTTTCGCGAAACCTAATCTATTATAACTATGAATTTATGTAACTAAATCACAAACCCTAAAATATAACACCTCAGAGCTAATGAGCAAAAACCGTTGACTTTACATTATTTCCATTACAAACTCTAAATTACAAATCCATGATTTTATGTAAATAATATCATAAACCTTTATTAATATATACATATTTTTGCTAGTAACCAATAAACATAACTAAAGAATAAAACTAAGTATTACAAGCCTAGGTACAAATAATATAAGCTTAGGACACAGCCATTGTATTTCTGTGATTCGAAATACAAACCAAAACATGACCCTTTTATTTTGTTTATTGTACTCGACATACAACCAAAGCAAAACCAATCTAGGTCCTAATCCAACTAAACTCTAAATAGTTAAGTGTAAAAGCAGTTAGCCCTAAACTAGATAACTTGCAACTTGTCTAATAGATATTTGGCCATGGAGTCAACAGTATCAAGCCATCACATGGCCACCTTCTTTGTTAACCAATCGAACCAAAATAGAAACCCACCTAGACATTATGAAACTTCATGAATCATATTATCTGTTACTTAACTTGTTTACAAAGTATAACATGTGTCGAAGTAATTTCATGCATACTAATTCCCTCATCTATATATATGTCAAGCAACATGAACAAGTTCCCTTCATCTCCCATGCAAACTCTAATTACCTCAATATATATATAACCTAACAGGAACCTTTTTCACCTCATACTTTGTTCTCAAACACTAACCACATTCACATACTCTTACCTACTGATGTTCTAAGTCCAAAGGGAAGGAAGGAAAGGTTTGTACAAGAGTTTGAAGCCCTAAAAGGCTTTATGTTCAATTTTGAAGTCATTTTGGCACATTTCTTTCTAACTGAGCACCATAAAGAGTTGTAAGTTTTTTTAAACTCTTTTAATTCCTTTATATTTTTTTTACCTATTACCTACTTATGATGACAACCTAATAACATGTGAGAAACAAGACCAAAACAGATTTTTCTTTTTTTTTTTTTTTTTTTTTTTTTTTTTTTTTTTTTTTTTTTACCGAGAGTGCAAAACAAACCAAACTCCCTCTCGTTATTTTTGGTTAATCTTAAGCTTTAAGTCTAAACTATGGGTCATTTGGATAAGGTAGTATATGTCATGAGTTTTAAGGTCTAAACTTTATTTCATTTTCTTCTTTTTCTTTCTCTGTCGAGAACCAACCCAAAACAGCCCCTCGTTATATTTTTTTTCTTTCTTGAGCCTTAAGCTACACCATGTAACCATCTAAATAAGCTAACCAAAATAGTAACAGGTCCTAAGGACAAGCCCATGAAGTTTTAAGAATCAAACTTTGTTTCTTTTCTTTTCTTTCTTTATCAAGACAAGTCCAAACACTTATTTTCATTGAATTGTTTAACCTAATAAATGAAACCTTTAAGCTAAAAGGGTTGAACTAACTTAAAGAGTACCTAGCTGAGTTTATAAAACCACCAACTCATCACCCAAAACCCAAGGCCTCGCCTTGTCTTTCTTGCTTTCTTTTTGGTCGTGAGTACAAAACCAACGCACCCTTGATGGGCTGTAAAAGCCCATAAGCTAAGTTTTAAGCCATAAGCCCTCAACAGCTCATTTATAAGCTTAAAATAAACTATCTTAATAAACCACATCAAACAACATCTGTTTCTAAAACGAAAACGCAAATTTGCGAAAAATGGACTAGAAATGTAACGCCGAACGTGCATGGGGTAAAAACACTAAACATGGAGTTCCTTGGGTCAAAAATGTAAATTTAAGTAATAATATAGAATAAGGACTTTGCATGTCATCTTCAAATTGCATGAAGGGCTTGTTTTGCTAATATTCTAAAACTATATATATATAAAGGATTAACTTTAAAAATCAATTAATGCATGGGGATAAAAAGTGTAAATTATGAATTAATAAGTTATAAAAAGAACTTTAGTGTAAATCATATGTAATCAAGGGTATAAAGTGTAACATCTTATATTATTACGGGAATATACCATTAATACATATTAACTCGGGTTCTGATAGAAACTAATATACGAAGTGTCTCTATATCATCATCGATCAAAATATGATAAGACTTATCGTCCGTTAATTTTGAAAGAGACTTCAAAGTTATAATCCTATCGTTTATACTTTTCTCGTTCAACCGTACGCGTTATTTTAATTCCACCCAAATATTTACAATAATACACATACTATAAGTATTATTCACTAATAAAGTTTTGAACGACAACAAACATACTGAGACTTGACATACCAACTAAGGTCGCGTGTCGGAGCAGTTTATTCACACAACTTGATTAGTTTCCAACAAAACTACTGTATCATCAAGGTGAGTTCGTAGTCCCAATTTTTATATGTTTTACAAACTTGTGGGGAGATACATGCTACAAACCTGAACACAAGTATTTTTATGTATGCTATCCTGATTGATATTGCCTAAGTTCCCATTGTTGCCACTAAAAGACCCTCATATCATGCACCATTAATCACTTGCGAGTGAACGCGAATATAGTGAATAGATCTATTGGCAGTTGACGCCCCATTTGTTAGCCGGATAGGTGACCAAATGCACTATATTTGAAAATAAACGGGAGAATGGCAAGCTCCTGCCCGAGGGCACTATTACAGACATCATCTATATGATTTCTGTACTAACATCATTTTTATGATGTCCAACTGTTAAGGTTTGCGTGTCATGAGACTTAAGGCAATATATTGTGCTGCAATATTACTGTTCCCCTACGATTTAACTTGTGTTCAAATGATTATTATACAAACACTATGGATTCACTCAACCTTTGTGTTGACTTTTAGCATGTTTTTATCTCAGGTAACTAAAGCATGACTTGGCACGGAATGGCTATGGACTTTCTTATAAAAACGGGCGTCCATTTTGTTATCATTCAAAAATAAGTACTTATATATGTATTTCAATAACTCCCGCTGGGACCTCTCTTTTGTGTAAACTCTGATTAAATAAATGAGTCATAACTGTTTTATCTAAAACGTCTCTTTTTGAGTCGTTTTCTATTATTATGACTGTGATATTTGAAGTAATACCCCAAACTTAATTCCGCTACGTACATCAAAGTATGGGGGTGTTACAGATTGGCATCAGAGCCATAGTTATAGAGAACAAGGTGCAAACCTAAACTATAACTATTTTACACACTTAAATAAAGTCCTCCGTGCCACTACGCCACTAAAACACTACTTATGCATGTTTATGCTGATTGTTTAGTTACATTGTGAAATATTTATAATTACCGGGTTGTTACAGAGCTATGTCTTCCTTCGAGCCCCCTATTACCATCTTATTGGATTCCGATTCCGAGGATACTCTTCCCCCCACAGATCCACCAGCACCATTAGCACCGCCCGCTCCACCACCATCACATGATATCCCACCAGTTCGCCCTAGGAGAACCCGTGAGACAGCACGAAAAAGGACACTTCCTGTGCCCTCACCACCAGCATCACCATTACCACACCCACATCCATACATGCTGCCTACATATGTACCACCATCAGTTCCAACATCTTCACCACCACCTCTACCATCATCTCATCCCCGAGATGATATTCCTGAGTACATGATGCCACCTCGAAAAAGAACCTGCTTTTATTCACCACCATCACCTACAGATTTCACTCCCCCATCCCAACCATTTGAGCTCGGAGAAAGTGCAAGAGCCACCATTGCCCAACACTGCTCTTTGCCACTACCATCCTTTCCTGACTTTACTCCTTTACCACGGGTGTTTGAGATAGGAGAAAGTTCACGGGCAGTGATGAATCAACAGTCTACCATTTCCACTCTCATGGCACATATGGGACGACATGAGAGACAGACCAATACTGCCTTAGAATCGGTTAAGCATACAGCCGAAAACCTACTTACCAGCCAAGATACCATGCAACAAAAATTAGGCACCTTAGACATCAGGCTACAGGAAACCCGTGACAAGGTAAACAACTTGGAAGAAAGTCACGGACTACTGAGACAAGATATACCGGTGCTATATGAAAATGAACTAATGTTACTACAAGAGATGATAAAGCGAGACAATGATTTGTTGATCGCTCAATCTAAGATTTCCACATTAGAGAAGGTTGTGGAAGATAATCAAGTCCAATATCAAGAGAGCATACAGACCCTTCTCAACAAGATTGCAGAGCTAGAGAGTCGTCTTGGAGGAGCATCTTCATCTGGCAGCAATTAGACTAGACCTTTGTCTACCTGCTTTTGTGCCATATCTCAGCCACAGGGTGTACATATGACGCTAGTATCTAGTTTGTTGCTTTTGTACTATATCCCAGCCACGGGGCGTGTGGTATAAAAATAACGATGGTATCTAGTTTGTTGTATATCTAGCAGCTTTTGTACTATGTCCCAGCCACGGGATGTGTGGCATAAATATGACGCTTGTATCTATTTTGTTGTATAAACAAATTAGCAAGTTATTTATGACTATATGTGGTTGTGATATTGTTATATTTTGCTGTGATATTGGTTGATGTGGGCCAGAGTTGATCATTTTATACACATGAATGATAGTATTCGGACATGTCGTGATCTTATGATTCTTGTATACTCAGTTGGTTGTGATTTTATATTATAGTAGGATTGATTTCTACGCATTTACCTTGTTATTTGTATTATCTTAACATAACATGGACATTATACGAATTCTAAATATGTGTTTTCTTGTGGTACTGATAGAATTAGGCCTCCAAAAAGGAAAACAACTGCAACACCAGAAATAGCCATGACTCAGGCTGCTATTCGGAAACTAGTTGCTGATAGTGTTACTGCAGCATTAGAAGCTCAAGCAACAGCAATGGCCCGTTCTGGCAGTGCCAGCAGGCCTAATGGAGAAAGTGAGGCAGCTACCGCACGCAAGTGCACATACAAAGATTTCATGAACTATAAGCCAACCTTTTTCAAAGGAACAGAAGGAGTAACTGATTTGGCTCGATGGTTTGAGCGCTCAAAGACTGTGTTTATGAGAAGCGGTTGCACAGACGACTGCAAGGTTACTTTTGCCACCGGTACTCTTTTGGAGGATGCCCTATCATGGTGGAATTCTTCCGCCCGTACTATGGGTATTGAAGCAGCTTATCAACTCAGCTGGGCAGACTTCAAAACAAAAATGCTCAAGAAATACTGTCCCCGTACCGAAATTAAGAAACTAGAAGATGAGTTTCACCAACTGGTTGTGAAAGGAACGGATCTTAAAGCATACAACCGGAGGTTTCAGGAACTGGCAGTACTATGGCCAACCATGGTTCCTGATCTTGAAAAGGAGCTGGAGAAATATATCGAGGGACTGCCTTGAAGTATTGAAGGAAATGTTACCGCATCTAAATCGAAGTCACTAGAAGAAGCCATTGATATTGCTCAAAAGTTACTGGACCGAGAAATCAAACGTAATTCTACACAAGGGAATAATGACAACAAACGAAAGCTTGATGACAAAAGAACCACTCATCACAACAACAACCACCCCAACAACAACAACAACAACAACCACCGCAACAATAACTACAATTATCAGCAAAACCGCAATAACCACCACAATCAACAGAACCGCAGGCAGGAAGTTGCCACACCTGCTGAAGGAAGTGGTTATGCTGGAAAACTTCCTTTATGCAACCGATGCATGTTGCATCACGATGGGCCTTGCACTGTCAGGTGTACAAAATGTCAGAGGATCGGCCATCAAACCAAAGACTGCAGAGTCATTGGTGCAAATTTGCAGCCGGTAACCGTGATATGCCACGGATGTGGTGAGAAAGGACACTACAAGAATCGATGCCCAAAACAGAATGCCAACCAGAACAACAATGCCCGTGGAAGAGTTTACTTGCTAGGAGATGGAAACACTCAGCATAACCCGGATGTGGTCACGGGTACGTTTCCTCTTAACCAACATCTAGCTAAAGTATTATTTGATACAGTAGCTGGTAAAAGTTTTATATCTATCCCTTTTGCATCCTTACTTAAACTTACTCCCACTGCCCTAACCGAAACCTACAAAATTGAACTAGCCAACGGAAAATTAGTAAGCACTAACTCGATAATCCAAGGTTGCACACTAACCTTACTAAACCAATCTTTCAACGTCGACCTCATGCCTATTGAACTCGGTAGCTTTGATGTCATCATCGGTATGGACTGGCTATCTAAGTACCATGCAAGAATCATATGTGACGAGAAGGTGGTTCACATTCCATTCAAGGATGAAACTTTGATTATCCGAGGTAATCAAAGTAAGACCAGATTAAGCATTATATCTTGCATCAAAACCATGAAGTATATTGATAGAGGGTGTCACGCATTCCTAACTCATGTGATGGAGAAAAATCCGGATGAGAAAAGACTAGAAGATGTACCTGTGGTAAGAGATTTTCCGGAAGTTTTTCCCGAGGAATTGCCTGGTCTGCCACCTATTCGTCAGGTAGAGTTCCAAATTGAATTGGTGCCAGGAGCAGCGCCAGTAGCACGAGAACCTTACCGCTTAGCCCCATCAGAAATGGAAGAACTATCTAACCAACTACAGGAGCTGCTGGATAGAGGTTTCATTCGACCAAGTTCTTCGCCTTGGGGAGCTCCTGTCCTATTTGTTAAAAAGAAGGACAGAACTTTTAGAATGTGTATTGATTACCGGGAGTTGAATAAACTTACGGTGAAGAATCGATATCCATTACCAAGGATCGATGATTTGTTCGATCAACTACAAGGATCGAGTGTCTACTCGAAGATTGATTTGAGATCAGGTTATCATCAGCTACGAGTCAAGGAAGAAGATATTCCTAAAACAGCTTTCCAAACAAGATACGGTCACTATGAATTTCAAGTAATGCCGTTTGAGTTAACCAATACACCAGCCGTGTTTATGGATCTCATGAACCGGGTGTGCAAACCTTATCTAGATAAATTCGTGATTGTGTTTATTGATGATATTCTCATCTACTCTCGAAACAAAGAAGAACATGAAGAGCATTTGAGAACTATTTTGGAATTGCTCAAGAAAGAACAACTGTATGCAAAATTCTCCAAGTGTGATTTCTGGATTCACACTGTGCAGTTTCTTGGGCACGTGATTGATCGCCACGGCATTCAAGTAGATCCTTCTAAAATAGAAGCGGTCAAGAATTGGGCAACTCCTACAACACCCACTGAGGTGCGTCAATTCTTAGGACTGGCTGGCTATTATCGGAGATTTATAGAAGGATTCTCGAAGATTGCCAAATCTTTAACCGAGTTAACTCAAAAGAACAAGAAATACATCTGGGGAGAAGATCAAGAGAAATCGTTCCAACTGTTAAAGCAAAAGCTTTGTGTAGCTCCAATTCTAGCACTACCTGAAGGAAACAACGATTTTGTTGTTTATTGTGATGCATCACACCAAGGTTTGGGCGCCGTATTAATGCAAAAGGAAAAGGTTATTGCTTATGCCTCCCGACAGCTCAGGCCTAATGAAGAGAAATACACAACTCATGATCTCGAACTAGGAGCAGTAGTGTTTGCCCTTAAGATTTGGAGACATTACCTGTACGGCACAAAATGTATCGTGTTCACTGATCATAAGAGCCTCCAACACATTCTTGATCAGAAAGATTTGAACATGAGGCAACGCCGATGGCTAGAATTGCTAAGTGATTATGATTGTGAAATTTGTTATCACCCTGGAAAAGCAAATGTTGTAGCAGATGCTTTAAGCAGGAAAGAACGGATTAAGCCTATTCGAGTCAGAGCTTTAGTCATGACCATTAACTTGGAATTGCCATCCCAAATTCTTAAAGCACAGGTTGAGGCAGTAAAAGAAGAAAACATTCAGGCTGAAAAGTTAAGAGGTATGGACAAGGCGTTTGAAATATGACCTGATGGAACCCGTTGCCTAAAGGGCAGAAGTTGGTTACCACTTTTTGGTGATTTAAGAAATGTGATTATGCATGAATCACATAAGTCAAAATATTCCATTCACCCAGGTTCTGAAAAGATGTATCAGGATCTCAAGAAGTTTTACTGGTGGCCAAACATGAAAGCTGACATCGCTGAGTATGTCAGAAATTGTTTGACATGTTCACGAGTTAAGGCTGAACATCAAAAGCTGTCCGGCTTGTTGATTTAACCAGAGATTCCTGAATGGAAGTGGGAAGGAATAACCATGGACTTCATCACCAAGCTACCTAGGACATCAAGCGGGTATGACACTATTTGGGTCATCGTTGATCATCTTACGAAGTCAGCACACTTCCTACCAATCAAGGAGACAGAGGAAATGGAAAGTCTCGCACGATTGTATCTGAAGGAAATAGTCTCACGACATGGGGTACCAATTTCAATTATCTCAGATCGTGATTCTCGTTTCACATCCCGATTTTGGCAATCACTTCAGAAAGCTTTGGGTACTCAATTAGATATGAGTACTGCTTACCACCCACAAACAGACGGGCAAAGCGAAAGAACCATCCAAACGTTGGAAGATATGCTTCGGGCATGTGTAATAGATTTTGGAAAAGGATGGGATAGACATTTTCCTTTGGTAGAATTCTCATACAACAATAGTTATCATGCCAGTATCAAGGCAGCTCCATTCGAAGCACTTTATGGGCGGAAGTGCCGATCACCCGTCTGCTGGGCCGAGGTTGGAGAAGCCCAACTTACCAGACCAGATATCATTCAAGAAACCACCGATAAAATCATGCAAATTCGACAACGTTTACAAACTGCACGAGATAGACAAAAGAGCTATGTAGATGTAAGGCAAAAACCTATGGAATTTGAAGTTGGGGACAAAGTCATGTTAAAAATATCACCATGGAAAGGTGCTGTTAGATTCGAAAAACGGGGAAAACTGAATCCCAGATACATCGGGCCATTCAAGATTCTTGAAAAAGTTGGCCCAGTTGCCAACAAACTTGAACTTCCTATAGAGCTCAGTAACATACACCCTACCTTTCACATTTCTAATCTGAAGAAGTGTTTATCAGATGAAACACTTGTCATTCCAATGAAAGAACTTCAACTCGATGACAAACTCAATTTTGTAGAAGAACCCGTGGAAATCATGGACAGAGATGTCAAGCAAATGAAACGAAACCGTATCCCCATCGTTAAGGTTAGATGGAACTCTAAGAGAGGACCAGAATTTACCTGGGAACGAGAATATCAAATTCGTACTAAATACCCTCACCTTTTTCCCAACACCTCAACCAACACAGACTGAATCTCGGGACGAGATTCAATTTGACGGGGGAATACTGTAACCACTGGTAAATTTCACTTTGTACTAAATTAATATAATCCATTTTCTACGTGTAATTTTTATTTTATTTTATTTTTTTTTTGTTTTTTGATTAAACGTTATCAACCAACTAATGTGACGAAACTTACATTCCTAATAAACTGCTCACACGCGGACCGACACCAACATGCCTTATGTTTATTTCACGAAAACATCATTATATGTCAAGTATAAAAGCTTTCAACTTTTATTTGCCACATTACGTTAATTCGTTAACGTACGATTATTAAACGTTCAAACTAAATGTTTGCTATTAATTTGGGTTTTCGCGAAACCTAATCTATTATAACTATGAATTTATGTAACTAAATCACAAACCCTAAAATATAACACCTCAGAGCTAATGAGCAAAAACCGTTGACTTTACATTATTTCCGTTACAAACTCTAAATTACAAATCCATGATTTTATGTAAATAATATCATAAACCTTTATTAATATATACATATTTTTGCTAGTAACCAATACACATAACTAAAGAATAAAATTAAGTATTACAAGCCTAGGTACAAATAATATAAGCTAAGGACACAGCCATTGTATTTCTGTGATTCGAAATACAAACCAAAACATGACCCTTTTATTTTGTTTATTGTACTCGACATACAACCAAAGCAAAACCAATCTAGGTCCTAATCCAACTAAACTCTAAATAGTTAAGTGTAAAAGCAGTTAGCCCTAAACTAGATAACTTGCAACTTGTCTAATAGATATTTGGCCATGGAGTCAACAATATCAAGCCATCACATGGCCACCTTCTTTATTAACCAATCAAACCAAAATAGAAACCCACCTGGACATTATGAAACTTCATGAATCATATTATCTGTTACTTAACTTGTTTACAAAGTATAACATGTGTCGAAGTAATTTCATGCATACTAATTCCCTCATCTATATATATGTCAAGCAACATGAACAAGTTCCCTTCATCTCCCATGCAAACTCTAATTACCTCCATATATATATATAACCTAACAGGAACCTCTTTCACCTCATACTTTGTTCTCAAACACTAACCACATTCACATACTCTTACCTACTGATGTTCTAAGTCCAAAGGGAAGGAAGGAAAGGTTTGTACAAGAGTTTGAAGCCCTGAAAGGCTTTATGTTCAATTTTGAAGTCATTTTGGCACATTTCTTTCTAACTGAGCACCATAAAGAGTTGTAAATTTTTTTTAAACTCTTTTAATTCCTTTATATTTTTTTTACCTATTACCTACTTATGATGACAACCTAATAACATGTGAGAAACAAGACCAAAACAGATTTTTCTTTTCTTTTTTTTACCGAGAGTGCAAAACAAACCAAACTCCCTCTCGTTATTTTTGGTTAATCTTAACCAAACTCCAAACACTCCTTTTCATTGAATTGTTTAACCTAATAAAGGAAACCTTTAAGCTAAAAGGGTTGAACTAACTTAAAGAGTACCTAGCTAAGTTTATAAAACCACCAACTCATCACCCAAAACCCAAGGCCTCGCCTTGTGTTTCTTGCTTTCTTTTTGGTCGTGAGTACAAAACCAACGCACCCTTGATGGGCTGTTAAAGCCCATAAGCTAAGTTTTAAGCCATAAGCCCTCAACAGCTCATTTATAACCTTAAAATAAACTATCTTAATAAACCACATCAAACCACATCTGTTTCTAAAACGAAAACGCAAATTTGCGAAAAAAGGACTAGAAACGTAACGCCGAACGTGCATGGGGTAAAAACACTAAACATGCAGTTCCTTGGGTCAAAAATGTAAATTTAAGTAATAATATAGAGTAAGGACTTTGCATGTCATCTTCAAATTGCATGAAGGGCTTGTTTTGCTAATATTCTAAAACTATATATATATAAAGGATTAACTTTAAAAATCAATTAATGCATGGGGATAAAAAGTGTAAATTATGAATTAATAAGTTATAAAAAGAACTTTAGTGTAACTCATATGTAATCAAGGGTAAAGTGTAACATCTTATATTATTACGGGAATATACCATTAGTACATATTAACTCGGGTTCTGATAAAAACTAATATACGAAGTGTCTCTATATCATCATCGATCAAAATATGATAAGACTTATCGTCGGTTAATTTTGAAAGATACTTCAAAGTTATAATCCTATCGTTTATACTTTTCTCGTTCAACCGTACGCATTATTTTAATTCCACCCAAATATTTACAATAATACACATACTATATGTATTATTCACTAATAAAGTTTTGAACGACAACAAACATACTGAGACTTGACATACCAACTCAGGTCGCGTGTCGGAGCAGTTTATTCACACAACTTGATTAGTTTCCAACAAAACTACTGTATCATCAAGGTGAGTTCGTAGTCCCACTTTTTATATGTTTTACAAACTTGTGGGGAGATACATGCTACAAACCTGAACACAAGTATTTTTATGTATGCTATCCTGATTGATATTGCCTAAGTTCCCATTGTTGCCACTAAAAGACCCTCATATCATGCACCATTAATCACTTGCGAGTGAACACGAATAAAGTGAATAGATCTATTGGCAGTTGACGCCCCATTTGTTAGCCGGATAGGTGACCAAATGCACTATATTTGAAAATAAATGGGAGAATGGCAAGCTCCTGCCCGAGGGCACTATTACAGACATCATCTATATGATTTCTGTACTAACATCATTTTTATGATGTCCAACTATTAAGGTTTGCGTGTCATGAGACTTAAGGCAATATACTGTGCTGCAATATTACTGTTCCTCTACGATTTAACTTGTGTTCAAATGATTATTATACAAACACTATGGATTCACTCAACCTTTGTGTTGACTTTTAGCATGTTTTATCTCAGGTAACTAAAGCATGACTTGGCACGGAGTGGCTATGGACTTTCTTATAAAAACGGGCGTCCATTTTGTTATCATTCAAAAATAAGTACTTAAATATGTATTTCAATAACTCCCGCTGGGACCTCTCTTTTGTGTAAACTCTGATTAAATAAATGAATGATAACTGTTTTATCTAAAACGTCTATTTTTGAGTCGATTTCTACTATTATGACTGTGATACTTGAAGCAATACCCCAAACTTAATTCCGCTACGTACATCAAAATATGGGGGTGTTACACACCAGAGATCCTAGGAAAGGCAGTTTGATGAGGCGAAAAATGAACCGTTTTTAGGGGGTCATTTAAGCCGGAATTGGAATTTATTTGATCAAATATTGCCCTAAATCGTTTCTTTTGTGAGTTTAGGTACTTTGGGGGTGAATTCTGGAAAAGGAAGCATTTTGGACATTTATGGAGTATAAAAGTGAAGAAAATGGCAAAGACTTAACTTTCCATGCTGGGAACAGTACCTGACGGCGTCAAGAAGGAAAATTTGATGGCGTCAGGAGTAAAATCCATGACGACCCAGAGTAAACCTGAAGGCGTCAGAAGAAGGGTATCAAGAGTTATTTTGGTGACGGCCTGAAGAAGGATTACACGTGACGGCGTCAAACCCAGATCTAGGCAGTCTGAGAACTTTATTGGCGGCGAGATGACGGCGTCAGAAATTTACTCTTGACGCCGTCACCTCACAAAATCTATATATACTTTTCTATTTTTCATTCATTAAAAGAGGAACTTGTGTGGAGAATACTAGGGTCGAACCTAATAAACTCTAGGTCGTTTGTAACAGTATTTTCAAGGGTTTTCACCCCTTGAAACCTTTCATGTTCAATTAAGGTAAGTCCTCTTTCAATTCAATCAATATGTCTATGTGTTGTTTGAATATATCTTATGCTTGTCTTGATTATAACATGTTAGGCTAGATCTTTTGTGTGTTTGCTTAGATGTAATGAAACCTAGATGTTGATTATAGGTTGATTTCTTATTTATAGTTGTAATGGATGAATGATTTCAATGTTAGGCTTAAGAAATCTGGCAGATCTCCATTGTGTAACTTGCTTGAACGTCTTAAGAAACATGAACTGACGTGTACTAGGTTTTTATGATTGTATTTAATGCGTGAGCGAATTCTAGTGATCCCATGTTAGGAGCTTCTTAGCCGGCTCGACATAGGAGTGAAGTAGGAGCTTATAGGATTTGGGAAGTAAGTACGCCACCCCATGAATGGTATTAAGGAATACAATCCGTCATGCACGCAACTGTAACAAGTAATTAACCTGTAAAAGATATCTAGGGAGTAGTGAAATCTAAGTAAACACCATTTTCCCACATATTGCTAACACCACTATCTTAATTTAGTTTATTTTCATTTTTATTACTTTATTTTGATTGCATCATAGTTATTGGCTTAGTTGACTAACAACTAATTCCGCCCACTCTTCCAACAACCGGGATTTTTATTTGCTTTCATAAACCATAAAAAAATACAAAAAGAATCATCCCTCACCTCTAGACCTAGTTTTTAGGCTTTCTAATCCTAACGACACTATTCCCGAGTTGAACGATCAATCCCCCGGTACTTGTCACTACTATACTACAACAATCAGTACACTGCCTGGTGGGGGTTGTAAGCATCTTGAGATCCCTCGAGAGGTAAAGCCTGGTGCAATTCCCAAGCATCAAGTTTTTGGCGCCGTTGCCGGGGAATAGTTATTGTCTAGGTTAGAATTTCTTTTTATTAGGTCTACTTGCTAGATTCCTTTCTAGTATAGGATCACTTATAGGATGCCTACTAGAATGAAAGGATTTTGTTTTGTGACCCGATTTGACATGGATGACATTGGTGCTTTCGAGGACATCAATGAAGAGGATAAGAAAAAGGGCATGGATTATGTGTGAGAAAAGAAGAGTCTTTTCTACAAAGATTGCTTGACTCTAGGACCAAAGTATAAAGTCGATAAGGAATTAGCCAATAGGATTATAGGAGCGATTGAGAAAAAGGTGGTTGGTCTCTATAAGGAACATTTACAATCAGGAGGTGAAACCAACGATGAGGTCACGTAGTAACCCATGACCTTGAGTCTAGCTACAAGACTCGTAAATAAAGAAAAACGCTTCTTGGGAGGCAACCCATACTTTGTGTGATTTTTAATTGTTTGATTGTTATTTGTTTCCGTATGCATGCTTTATTTTTATTGTTCGTAGATCATGTTTCAAAAGTAAAATGGTGAAAAATACTTTATTTTGTTGTTTGGCCTAGTCTTAACTTCATCTAGAGGTATTTCACAAAAGATAAGTGTAAGGGGAAACCCCAAATATGTTTTTAAGAAACAAACTCGATCATGATTCTCCACAATATTAAGTGAGCATGTATATTTGTATTTGTTCGAGTCAAATGCTTGTATCGAGTCATAATGATGTTTTGCAGGATTTTCCAGGAAGTAGGACCAAGTTTTTAAAGAAATTTTCCGGAAACTTAACATAAGAATTTCTGCAGGTCACTTCTGACAGCGTCTGGAAGAAATTCCTGACGGCGTCACGTGTAAAATTCTGGAAATTTTACCAGTTTTGTTTTTCTAACGGAGTCTTAAAGTTTTTGTTGAATCTTTAGTTTTATAATCTCCAGGAAATCTGCAAACATCATTCCACAAGCATTATATCATACTTTGCCGCCGATTTTACGCAAGGTTGCCTTGTTTGTTTTCTCAAGTTTAACAGGTTATATATGACAAGAAGATGATTTATATTCTGGAAGGGAAGCTTTGATTGTTCATTTTCTTGGAGGAAGATCTAACCTTGCTACCTTATTATCCATACCGAGCGAATCAGGGGAGTATTTGATTTCATTCTTTTTACTTATTTCACTTTTACATTCTTTACTTGAACATTGGAGACAATGTTCATCCTAAGTGTAAGGGGAGGGTAAAATGATGATACCTTACAAATACACTTTCGCTTGAGTTTGTTTGTTTAATGGTAGGTGTGTAATAAAACTAAGAGAAATACTTGTTGGTTTAATTTTAGCGCCAAATTTAAAATTTTTTACAACATTTAGGAGTGAAACTTTAGCCATAGCAAGCGTCTCATGGATAGGAGGTTGTATGACTAGCACAAAACCGTACCATTCAGAAAAATTTTCCACCCAAATATGTGAGGTTCGCCTTTAGATTTGATAGGAAAAGCATTCATTATTAGTGCTTATGTGTACCGGTAGCATTTAGATTCTAGAACTTGCGTTAGTGATGCATCCCGATACCGCTAGTGAGACTACATTCGTGTAGTAGGATTTACTACATGATAAGAGGCATTAGGATCACCCTTGTGTTAAACCCGTATCATAATTACTTGACCATTTAAGTCATATTACTTGGCTAGTTAAGTCAAATAATTTTTCCCACACCTTAGCGTTGTACTCATTTTTAGTACACGAAACCCCTAGTACACCCCTCCGAGCCTATCTTTTCGTTTCTAACTTTAAGCATCTTACTTAAAGGAAGAATTTGTTACACCCCACTTAAATGTACAACCAAATCGCCTTAGCCTTCCGTGTATGCTCTCATCTTTAGTGCATTATTGTTATTTGTTTAAACCCTTAGTTAATTATCTAATTGATTACATGGTTGCTAAGTCGAGTCATATCATTGTACATATTGTTTTGGGACGATTGAGACTCATGGGTAAAGTACTTATTTTATAGAGTAATGGGGAAGAACATCATATTATTACCCCCACATGTACGTTAATATTAAAAGTACTCCAAGTGTTTTGATTTTCTTAATTCGAGTCATTAGATTAGTTTATTGTAAAGTATGTAAAAATTCAAAGTGTAAGGGGAATGTTCATTCCCTATCATGTATTATTTTGGATGGTAGGGTAAGAGTGTATGCAAAAAAAAAAAAAAAAAAAAAAAAAAATCGAAAAAATCAAGAAAAAGAAAAAAAAAACAGAAAAAACATACGGACTACCATCCCATTTCATTCTATGTTTGTTTTATGTTTTTGTTATTTTCATTTATTAGCTTAAGTCGAGTCTAGTCTTGGCTTGGCAACGCCATATCGTACATGTAATTAACCAAAATTATTTACTCGCCACCAGTAAAGATTTTTCCTATATCCAACAAAATCGTGTATTTCATATCCCTATACCTAACGTTACAACCCTTTAAAAAGACCTCTTTGATAGTTTATCCTAGGTGCTTATGCCATGTGGTGGAGGTTTGATCCTTTTGCAAGCCTATGGTAATTTATTTTGTTATGACAGGTAGTGAGAGATGTTTTCCATTTACATATTGTGATATATACTTTATTACACCCGAGAGATGTGAGTATCTAAACACTATTCGTGAGGTGCTAGTGTATGACCTCCGTGCTTATCTTTGGTCTTTAGTGGAACGATTATTTGTTGTAATTACTTTTATATTAGTGTTAAATGACCCCTAACTTGTATTTTGACTAAAATAAAAGCACATTTGCTTGGGGACAAGCAAATCTCAAGTGTAAGGGTATATGATGAGGCGAAAAATGAACCGTTTTTAGGGGGTCATTTAAGCCGGAATTGGAATTTATTTGATCAAATATTGCCCTAAATCGTTCCTTTTGTGATTTTAGGTACTTTGGGAGTGAATTCTGGAAAAGGAAGCATTTTGGACGTTTTTGGAGCATAAAAGTGAAGAAAACGGCAAAGACTTAATTTTCCATGCTGGGAACAGTACCTGACGGCGTCAAGAAGGAAAATATGACGGCGTCAAGAGTAAAATCCATGACGACCCAGAGAAAACCTGAAGGCGTCAGAAGAAGGGCGTCAAGAGTTATTTTGGTGACGGCCTGAAGAAGGATTACACGTGACGGCGTCAAACCCAGATCTAGGCAGTCAGAGAACTTTATTGGCGGCGAGATGACGGCGTCAGAAATTTACTCTTGACGCCATCACCTCACAAAATCTATATATACTTTTCTATTTTTCATTCATTAAAAGAGGAACTTGTGTGGAGAATACTAGGGTCGAACCTAATAAACCCTAGGTCGTTTGTAACAGTATTTTCAAGGGTTTTCAACCCTTGAAACCTTTCATGTTCAATTAAGATAAGTCCTCTTTCAATTCAATCAATATGTCTATGTGTTGTTTGAATATATCTTATGCTTGTCTTGATTATAACATGCTAGGCTAGATCTTTTGTGTGTTTGCTTAGATGTACTGAAACCTAGATGTTGATTATAGGTTGATTTCTTGTTTATAGTTGTAATGGACGAATGATTTCAATGTTAGGCTTAAGAAAACTGGCAGATCTCCATTGTGTAACTTGCTTGAACGTCTTAAGAAACATGAACCGATGTGTACTAGGTTTTTATGATTGTATTTAATGCTGAGCGAATTCTAGTGATCCCATGTTAGGAGTTTCTTAGCCGGCTCGACATAGGAGTGAAGTAGGAGCTTATAGGAATGGGGAAGTAAGTACGCCACCCCATGAATGATATTAAGGAATACAATCCGTCATCCACATAACTGTAACAAGTAATTAACCTGTAAAAGATATCTAGGGAGTAGTGAAATCTAAGTAAACACCATTTTCCCACATATTGCTCACACCACTATCTTAATTTAGTTTATTTTCATTTTTATTACTTTATTTTGATTGCATCTTAGTTATTGGGTTAGTTGACTAACAACTAATTCCGCCCACTCTTCCAACAACCGAGATTTTTATTTGCTTTCATAAAACATAAAAAAATACAAAGAGAATCATCCCTCACCTCTAGACCTAGTTTTTAGGCTTTCTAATCCTAGCGACACTATTCCTGAGTTAAACGATCAATCCCCCAATACTTGTCACTATATTATACTACAACGATCAGGTACACTGCCTGGTGGGGTTGTAAGCTTCTCGAGATCCCTCGAGAGGTAAAGCCTGGTGCAATTCCCACGCATCACAGTTCAAGACCAGCTCCAGCGTGAATTACATCTTCAGGTTTCTATGACAAAAGCATTCAGGGCTAAAGCTAAAGCAGAAAAAGATGTTGTAGGTGATCACAACCTGCAGTATATGATGCTTAGGGACTATATTGGTGAATTACTGTCTATAAACCCTAATACGACTGTGAAGCTTGCAATTGATAGAGATTCTGCTAATCCTAGTGAGCCTAGAAGGGTGTTTAAAAGAATATATGTTTGTTTGGGACCGTTGAAGGAAGGCTAAAAGGCTTGCAAAAGAGAATTGTTGGGGCTAGATGGTTGTTTCATGATAGGTCCTTATCCAGGCCAAGTTTTGGTGGCTGTTGGACTTGATCCTAACAATGGGATCTACCCATTGGCTTATGCCTTGGTGGAAGATGAAAGTAAGAGTTCATGGTCTTGGTTCTTAATGTGCTTGGGTGATGACATAGATCTAGGCCCTAGATCTAACTTCACATTCATGAGTGATAGACAAAAGATTAGTAACATGCTCCTCTAGTTGAATTCTTTAATACCCAACACAATATAAATTATTATTTTGCTAACTTTGTTGGTTTATGCAGGGACTCATTCCAGCCTTAAAATCTGTCTTCCCAAATGCAGAACACAGATTTTGCTTGAGGCACATTCATGAAAATATGAGGCAGTAGTTTAGTGGATTGGAATATAAGGAAGCTTTGTGGAGATGTGCATCTGTTACAACAGTGGTTGGTTTTGAAAAGTGTATGGAACATTTGAAGGCTATGAAGAAGGAAGCACATGAATGGTTGAGCAAGATACCAGCTGAACATTGGGCAAGATCTCATTTTTCTGGTAATTGTTTGTTTGTTTTTTAAAAAAATGGTTCAATAGTAGACATGTATATCATTTAAGTGTTTCATATTTTTATGTTATAGGTAGAGCAGTTACAGATTCATTGATCAACAACATTTGTGAGGTGTTTAATGGTAAAATAGCTCCAGCAAGGGACAAGCCAGTCATTACACTTTTAGAGTACGTCAGAGAATACTGCATGAAGAGAATAGTAGTTGTACAAGGTGTAATAGACAAAACTGATGGGCCTCTAACCCCAACTGCAGTTAAAATATTGGAAAATATTAAAAGCAAGGCTGATTCATTGCGGGTGATATGGAATGGAGGAGTTAAGTATCAGGTACTAGGGGCATGGGGTGATCAGTGTGTTGTGAATGTACAGGATAAGGTATGTACATGCAGGAAATGGGAATTGACAGGGATACCTTGTAAGCATGCTGTTGCAGCCTGTTGGAATATGGGACTCAATGGCATTCAAGTTGGACCTCCTGAGTCTTAGGTACATAGCTGTTATTGGTTGTCCACATGGAAGGAAGTATACTCTCACTTAGTGGAACCAATTAGAGGCAGCAACTACTGGGAGAAGACCACCCATGCTGCAGAGCTCTTGCCACCAAAGCATCATGTCCAGGTTGGAAGACGAAAGAAGAAGAGAAGAAGGTCTACGTATGAGGATGCACCCTGTGTAGATTCTAGAAAACTGACCAAAAGAGGGAGAGTTATTACTTGCAGACTCTGCGGTAACGCTGGATACAACAAGACTACATGCAAAGGACAAGTCAACCTCCTAGAAAAGGTAGTTATTAGACTTTCATAGTTATGTTTTTTGATTGTTTTAAATTTGGTACTTTTTTTAACCTGTTTTCTTATGTAGGTTTCAACAAAGCTAGAGCTCGACAAGCTAAGGGTAATGGGTCTGCTCAAACTGGTCCTAGTTCAGTTGTCCAAGGTGGAGATGTAGCTGTTGAAGCTGGTCTAAGGTCATCTGTGCAAGGAGTATCTGGTGCCTCTTAAGCTGGTCCTAGTTCAAGTGTTCAAGGAATATCTGCTCGTATTCCAACTCAATCCATCCAATTCAATGACAGTGAATGGGCTATCCTTTAGCCATCTTTTAAATTCAGGACAAAATTTTGTTTTAGTACTATGGTTGTTATGAAACGTCGGTAATGAAAGTCCACATAAGTGGCAAACATTCTGTGGCATTTTCTAAGTCCTTTTACAGGTAAACTTATATAAGTCAACTTCTGTGGCTAATTTATTCGTAGTGTTGCATTTCTGTAAATTAGCCGACTTATTTTAGATGGTTTGTAACATGTTTGACTTATACATTTTGTCAACCAAAACTACTTATGTGCTTGATGGGTAACAAAATGGGTAAGAATCACCATTGTTTAAAAAAATGGTGTTTCACTAAGTAAAGAGAAATACAGCAAACAAGTGAACATGTGGTTGTATACCGACTGAATCCACCAAAGGAAAAAACAGTGATTAGCAAATGATTTTTTTGTACTTGTTTGTTACCGTTTAAAAGTAACAAATTTTTTATTTTTTTATAATGGCTTGCAAACTTACGAATTTGACTTCTTATAAATACAACCATCAACCACAATTTGTCACCCACAAATTCAAACACACTGCAAACAACAATTCAAAACATAAATGGCTTGCAAACTTCCTCACACCGTCGAGGAATTGCAAACATACATCAAGAAACAGACCGAGAAAGGCGACACGGATCGCCAGAATTCTATCATCGAAGTGATCAAACAGTTTGACCTTGCCAAAAAAGTTAAAAACCGACTAAGAGAACAATACACAGCGTGCGAAGATATCTCAGCAGAGAGGAAAGCCGTCATCGACCAGTTCCTGTACGATGAATATTGCTAGGACGGTGCCATTGATGACTCGTTGTGGGGTTGTGTTTCTCAAATACAGTCACAAAACTCTAACAAGATCCGTTGGAGTTATGTGGAAAATGTGGCAGCATGTGATGCTGGTGCATCTACTTCATCTGTTGAACCGAGAGTTGTTGAGTAACAACCTCATCTGGAGCACTTTCATCTAAGCTTTGAAGGAAATGTGGTGGCAACTGATGATGGGGGCTGGAACGAAGAAAAGGACCAGGAGCTTAGCAGGTTGGAAGCTGAGTTAGAAAATCGATAACTTTGTGACCCTTGCTACTTACGATGACGGTTACCTGTACGACAACTCTCAGACCTGGGATCACCCGGATTACAACTGAAGTTTTATGTATTTTTTATGTTACACTTATGCAACGTTTTAAATTTATGTACTTTTTAAATTCCTAATTATATATGCAAAGTTTAAATTGTAACGTTTTATATGTGTGACCATGGTCACCACTACTACTAGCCTTAGCTTAATGGGTTGGTTTATTTGTGTGTCATTTATTATTCATATTTAATAGTTACCTACCGCATTTGTTGCAAGTCAAAACTTGCAAAACACAGCTCCCTATTTCCTTAAGCATGAACAACTCTGAATGTGTTATTGATCTAAAGGTTCTTTGTAACTCGTATGTGCTACCTAAACTAATGCTTGGCCCTTACCACACAGAGATTCTTGAATACTTGCAGCAAGCACATGATTTTGAGAACAAGTCCAAAAAAATTACTGAAAGGGTCGGACGTAGGGGGAGCTGATTGTTGGATTTCGAAACTATTCAATGCAAGAATTGCAACGAGCAATACAAAGAAGCTTCGGAGACTACAGACAATTGATTAGCGTAGGGCGAATGCACTGTTGATGATGGCCAGGCAAGTCAAGGACAATATGTTTAAAAAGATTGAATTTGTTGTGAAAAAGAAATATCCATGAGGCTCTTGGTTGTTGGAGATTGGTGATGGGTTTCTTTTGTACACATTACCATGTTATGGTTAATGAATGTAATGGGTGTTATGATTCAGTTTTTCAATGAATAATGTATTCATATATGTTTTAAGTTTTTTAGTGTGTTTGATATGTATCAGAAACATAAACATGAAAATCACATTAATCAATCCGTAATACACAGACGAAACATGAAAATGCAAATATGCAAAAACATAGAAGTGTGGCTTGGATATGCCCAAAACCATGACAGTGATCTACTACAGTATAGTTATTCAAAATTGTTGTTGTTTTGTAATCAAGTTTCTTGGCTTTGTTTTTTTCTTCTTTTTTGCTTGGGTTGATTGCGTTGCATCTACACTTGCTTCTTCTTCAATACCCCCTGCATTTTTTTCCGCAGTTCTAATTCCCATACCTATAACACCACCACTTACTTTCTTTGCCTCAGCACCAGCAACTTTTGTTACTACAACAAGACTTCCACCTGTGTATGCATGCCTCCAACACTTAACATCCATACAACAGATAAAACATCTTTCATCCAACACCTGTACCTGTGGATCATTACCAGTTCGAACACCCAGACCTATAAAACCACCACTTGTCTTTCTCTTTAAATTTTGACTTGCGGGTTGTGCCATATCTTTGGTTTGGATAAATTTGGAATCAGATGAGACTTTACTTGACTATCCAAGTTGGTAGGATCATTTACTTTACTCTAAAGATTGTGCCATGTTTTTCTATTTTCAAATACACCCGTTTGACTTTCATTGTATGAGGTAGGTTAAGGAGTATTAAATGCTCACATCAATTGAATGTGGTGGCATTTTGTGTTTGGAAATGACTTTTTTTGCCTTGGTTATGCAAACACTATTTTTTTCTCATGTCTGCACACATGGTAAAAGTAAGACATGTCATGACTACTCATAGGGCGCTAAGCACTATATTTTTCTTTACTGTCACGTGAATACTTTTGTATTTTTTAAACACTAAACAAGCGTAAGTTTTCCTCTATAAAAACCAAAGACACCAACCAATCTTCCAACACCCAATTCTAGCTGCTGAAATAATGAGTTCCAAGAACAAAGGTTGTTTCAAACATACCCTCAAGTGCAACATCCTCCTCCTTTTCATTTGTAACATACTTTTTTTTAATGGTTTTCCTAACTTTTTTGCAGAAATCATTTACGTTAACAGCAGTGACTCAAGCTCCATCAACAACTGGATTGACTCAAGTTCCACCAACAGCTGGGAAGGCTATTTTCCAAATGGTTATTCAGGTTCAGTGACCAAAAAGAGTGATGCTAGGACGTTTAAAAATCCTAAAAGGACAGAGAAAGAGCTTTTTGATGAAAGGGAAAAGGTGTTAGGCCTTCCCAATGATCAGTTCTGTGAAGACAATGGTATCAAACCATTTGCTCCAGCAATTGCCAAACCTTTTCCAAAAGGTTTGGGTAAAAAGAAAATGTATTAGTTGATTTAGGAAGTAGTATGATTGAATAATCTTGTTGTAACCTGAATAAACATGTTGTTACCCCTTTGTACTAGTTTCTTGGGTATTTGTAATTGACCTGTTGAATGGTAGACTAACCATGTACTGCTGATAAGATAACAACAGTACCAGGACTAACTAATTAATACGATTAGAAAATTTTTTGTACTACCAGTATTAACGTTTAACTACTGTTAGATATAAGGAAGTTAGTACTGCTGAACCTTCCAAACGTGTGAAGTCCACCCAACCCAAACGATTAAGTACAATTCATAGCTATATTCCCAACTTGTTTTAAACGATTGTTCTTTAAAATAAAAACAAACCATAAGGCTGCAGTTTGACTTAGGGAACTCAATAAACCATAAGGCTCTACTTTGACTTAATAAAGTCAACTAAGTGACCCATTATTGAATATTCACATGTAAACCTCACTTTTTACTTTCAAAACTGAACATGGGTAAAATTAACTTATTACAATTGATATTTGACCAATTGCATATGCAGTATAGTGTCGTGTTGGGAATAATAAACGATTTTGACTATTAAAGTCAACATATTATTTTGGTCAACAATGTGAATAGTACCAGTATTAGATATACACATGAAAATAACCATAAATTGAAGGTCATACAGGTTCATAAATTGAAAGTCAAACGTACATCATGAAAATGACCATAAACTTTATTTGCAAAAAAATATAAATAAATAAATAAAACATGCAATTGAGAAAAAGGAAACTCACAAAATCAACAATAAAATTATTATTAAACAAACTTTTTGCAGTACACGATTAAATTAATCGGACTCATATGATGTCACACCCCCAATTTACCTGACTTGCAGCGGAATGGAATACCTGGGGGTGTCTGTCATAGCACCACAGTTACAGTTACATTGAACGACCTAAAGTGTCGTTTGGAAAATACTTCGTTTGATCATTGAAATAATTCAGAGTTTACAAAATGAGGTCCCCAAAATGTGTTGCATGTTTATGAAAAACAAGTCATACTAGATCAAACGTTTACATAAGTGCATGAAATAATGATGAGACGCGTCGACTCCGCGACTCCATGAAGGTCCAAATGCATGTCACATGAGCTACCTTAATAACCTGAAATACATTGCTAAAACGTCAACACGAATGTTGGTGAATTCCATAGGTTTGTAAAATGTAATGATGTACGGCCACCACAAGTAAAAGTGCAAGATAAAAATCTCATGAAAATTGTACCATAGACCTTAAGCTCATGACCCCGAATGTTTTACCAGAACACTCGTAACTATAAAAGACATGAAATGCATCCGCTTACGGTTGGTAATCACTACCACGGATTGAGGCGTCACCCTTGATAGATCTATCCACTCACTCTCGCTTACCGGCAAATTAACGGTTCATGATAATAAACAGGGGACTTTAACTGAATGGTAAAGCAACTTAAGCAATGTACATATGTTTTGGTACTTGGGCTCGTACTAAAATGATTGATGCAATGTATTCCCCCGTGGGATTTGAAAACAATCAAAAATGTTGAATTGAAAACGGGGCTATGAAAACTCACCTCTAGCTGATGATACTGTGATGATGTGAAATGAACAACCATGAACATGTAATGAGCCGAAAAACAAGGCGCGCACACTAGCCGCAACCTAATGTGAATGATGATCGATCTACTTTAGATCACCAAAAGATGTTATGAATGTCCATGCACATGTTCCTATACCACTCTACTCTTTGAAAAACACTTGTTGTTATCAAAAATATACATTTTCCAAGACTTAGGAAAAATATGGCTATTAGAAAAATAAAGCTAGTTGCAATATATATACTTATGTATATATATATCGCATGTTTCCATGTTAGTGTTGAAATCCTTGAAATAACGTCTTGTAGTGATAAAAATATACTTGTAATCACTAATACTTCATTAGTTATGAATTTTGGGTACTTGGTTAATATTTCTAGAAAATCTAGAATTTAGTACGTAGTGTTATTATTATTTCTAAAAGCTGCCAATTATAGAGGATTTTTGCCGATATTGAAACGTGAATATCTTTGTCGTTATAAGCCCATTTTACTTGTTCTTTATATCCATGGTTACGTCTTAGTATGTAGTAATATATTTTGGAAAGCTTGACTCCTCCGGGTTACGTCTAAAGCCTCTTTTTGTCCAACGAAAAACGTCCAACAGCATGTATTTTTCCGGAAAATAGTTTTCGTCAATAAACTTGCAAAAATCATAACTTCTTCGTTATAAACTCTTTTTAAACCGTTCTTTCGCCTACGGATTCGTTTTTGAAAGTATTTTATAAAAATTTTGCCAAAGTTTACTTTATATTTACTGATTTTCCTGGATTTACAAAAATGGGACAGTAGGCTTATATACTTGTTACAAATCCATTTCCAAGGTTCAAAACTAGTTTCTCATCAACCAAAACTCTTGCAAACTTCACAAAACTATACTAATCTTACCATACACCTTCTTAGGGTGCCATGGGTTCCTAATGACTAGTAATCAAGTTAATTTAACAAGGGAACACCTAAATCACAATCTAGGGTTTGTATGATCAAAAAGTCTACAAAAATAAAGTGGTATAGCTAGCTTGTGCATGAAATTAAGCATGAATACCATAAGATACATATGTTAATTAGATGAAAACATGAAAATAATTTTGAATACTCACTTTGAAATAATAGGTGGTGAGATGATTAGAAACCTTGGATTACTTGTGTTTTTGGGTTATGATTCTTGATTAGGATGATGAAATGAACAACTTTGATGCTTTGTACTTTGGAAAATCATCACTTGAACATGGAGTATTGATTTGGGTCGTGGGTTTTGTGATGGAGAAGAGAAATGAGCACTTTTTGATCCAAAAATTATATATGTGTTATGTTTTGGAGGTTTTTGGTAAATATTATCTAATTTCAATGGCATACTTGTAATTATATGGTCAATGTGAAGACTAATGAGGGGGGGGGGGGGGGGGGGGGCTGCACATGTTAGTTAAATGTGTGTTGGAAGCTTGGTAATCTAGTTCACGAAGTCGGTTTTGGTTCCGTTAATCGCAAAACGTAAAGTTTTAAACCGCGAAACGTAAATTCGGGCATCGTAAAAATATGAAATTTGAAAGAATGACTAAACTTGTCAAAATACTCTATAATAAAATAAAAATGAATGGTAAGTTCCATCGGGTTGCTTGAACGTTGTTAAAACTGGAAACGCGGGTTAAAAACGCGTAATTCGCGTAAAACGCTGAACTGGAAAACGTAAAATTCCAAAATATTGGGTAAATGAATGTAATAACTTTTATGATGTTATAATGGATATAAAAATATGTCGGGACCATTGTGGGAATATTTAGATATATTCGTCGTGTTTATAAACCAAGTGTTAACGTTTATTTATAAATAATTATAAGCAAAACGTTAAATGTATCAAATATATAAATTTAAAAATCGTAAGAGTGGTATAACATGTAAATGACCTACTGATGATATGCAGACTATTTATAGTCCGTATGAAATGTCTTTACTGATAATGCATGAATTCGCACCTGAACCAATACGGTTACGCGAATTTAAATACCCGTAAACTAAATTTATGATGAAATGAATAATGCACGTGAATGATGAAATCTTTTCCGGCAATGAATAGTGTTCAATGAATAGTAAAATTTCTGAATGCTTCTCGGAATGTCAAACTGACACCAAAAATGATGAATAGTAAACTGATGAATAGTGTTTTGATGAATAGTGTTTTCAAAAGTTCGGGAAATGACCTGAAATGGTGAGTTGTGACAGTCTTCCCCTCTAAAAGGAACTTCGTCCCGAAGTTCAATTTATGTTGGTCTCTAAAAACGTATTGGTGAAAAGGTGATGATATTCGAGAATTCCAGCGAACTCTAACGATAGGAATTCGACTCTGATTCAACTGTTTGACCACACGGTCCATGATTTCTGTTGGTTCTCTTACAAGGTCTGAGTTTGTCCTTGGGTTGGATTCCTTTCCAAATGGGATTATGAGTGACTAATCTGAAAAAAAAATGATAATACATGGTTGTGTAATCCTGTTGTTCTCTAACAAGGCTCAAGTCTGACGGCCACTATGCCTTCTCTGTCAGAATATTAAATGGTCCAGTGTATATTGGTATAACTTTCCAAGTTTTCTGAATGATAACATGCCTTTCCTAGGCAGAACTTTCTGCATAACTCTGCAGAACTTTCCAAGTTTTCTTAATGGTTTACGACTTATTGAACTTGTAACTGAGTCTTGACTTGTAGGAAATTTCTGGTTATTTCATGAATGCCTACTGAACTAGTGAGTTGAGCTTTTTCTGAGTTTGGCCCATCAATCGATGGTCTGTGCTTCTTAATGTTTTAAATGTGATACTGGTAATATATACTGCTGAATTCTGTCAGAACTCAAGTTTGTATGCTAGTTGGTCGATTCTAAAATGAATCTTAAATGGCCCAATATGCTAAAGGTTCAACCTTTCTTGTTATCCAATTTGTATCATGCCAATCCAAGGCAATGCTTTTAACTTAATTTGTTCTCCTACTTGAATCTGGATGGTTTGTTGTTCAGGATATCCAATCCAAATGATGTGTGTTATGTACCAACCTAAGTTCTGCCAGTTTCTCACTGTTGGTGTGATAACTATTGTTGTAGATGAATTTGATTTATGTTAAATGATTAGTCCAACCATTTCTAAGGTTAATCACTCATGCTCTGAGCATACTTTCCCATGTTTGAATTGTCCTCTTTCTTTGACCATCGGTCTGAGGATGATAGGTGATGTTTACATCTAAATGGGTTTCTGAAGGAAATCCTGAAATGATTACTTGAAGTCCAAGGTGAATCGGTTTCCTTAACAGGAATAACTGAAATGGGTACAATAAACCTTCGTGACTAATTCCACAACGTTCGGTCCTTCGAACTTGACGTTAACTGAAAGGGATAGAATATAGGTAACAATTTGATTCCTTGTGTTTTGTTCCAACGGATGATAAGACATATGTCCTTCTTTGTCTATTGGGTTTGGTCTCCACTACTGAATTTCGTGATGTTCCTCCTAATTCCTTCATCACATAATCCAAATATTCTCTATTGTCCAGTCACAAATCCTAAATGCATAAGCGATGTTGTAGGGAAATTTGTCTCGCGATTGTGAGTTTTGGTTAAAATCTTTTTCTGAATAAACGAATTTAGAAAACTGGAGCAAATGATTTACATAGTAATATTTTTCCTGATGATTCAAAATTTCAGTAGTTATGAAGTAGAAAAATTGTTTTCAAACATGTTGTGATTAAGACTGCTTACCAAAGTTTGATGTCTATGTATATTTCTCATTGTACAATAGTGTTGCTAAAGATTGACCAAAAAGGATCATACTTGTTCAAAATAGGAATCATAGAAATCATTTTTCGTTTTTTTTCCACAAGGTATGTGATTTATGTAAATGCATCAACTTTAATTAAAAGTGATAACACTAACAAGGATAAAATGGTAGGATGGGAAATGTTCGCTTAAATGCATAGATGTCTAACATTTAGTTCCTGAGGTTGGATAATGTCTATTAGTGGTTATCAGGCATAACTACAAGCATAGGTATTTAGACTAACCTAAGTCCTGAAATATTTTATCGTTGTAATTGGCAAGACGAAGGTATCACTTGATGTTGTGTCGATGAATGTCTATTCTGTTTTTCCATGTAGATGAGGAGATATGTTCCGGTTTGATCCCTTGCTTGGTATGAAGGTGAGGTTATCTGAAATTTCTAGAGACATAATGCCTTAGAGGAATCTACATCGATATTCTTGTTTCAAACAATTGTCCTTTGTGAAAACTTACTGCAGGAAAGTTTATGTATAGATGAGGCCATGTTTAAATGAAATGCTCTACAGTCTCAATCAGAAGCTTGGTTTATTTCTATTGTGTTGTCCTGCGGACATTTATATTGAGTTCAATCCTATAGCTCAGTCTAGCTAGTACCCTTAAACAATAGAATTTGACAACTAAGTCAGAGATGGTGATTCGGATGGTCTCGCAGTATCTTAGAATTTGTTGTTGAGTTATGAATTCTCTCACTATATACTTCTAGTTCTGGTTAGTAGTTCTGTAATCCCTTTGTTGCTTCTATTGTATAGAGGAATCCTGCATGTAATTGATATGGAAAGTCTCTCCTAGGGAAGTCAATGGGAAAATCCAACTTAATGGCTAAGTGGGTGACAGGTGGGGTAAGTATCCAGGGATAGTTCGGCAAAAGGGATGTTTATGGAAGAGTTCCTTTGTTTACAAAACTTTTAAATGAAGATTGTTATTAACAATCCTTTGAAAAGGTAATTATTTCCTTCATGGCATAATCCTTCCTGAATTTTGCATAGGTGATCAGGCTATGTACAATTGAGGACTAATGATGCGATGTTAGATTTTGTCAAAATATCATAACTTTTCTCAAAAGTTTTAGATGGTGTTCAACGCATTGTTATTGAAAATGGTATCCTGATGTTTTCTTTCAAATAACCCGAAAATTGCCTCGCGTAATAATAGTAAATACTTGGTGTAATGATAGAAAAATCAATTTATAGGATGGTAATAAAATAGCTTACTTCAAAAATTTTTCTGTAAAACAATTTCCCCATATGATAGTAAAATAGCTTGAATGGTGTATTGGATACGTGGGTGAATCTTGTCGAATGGCAATAGTCTACTAATTCATCAAAAACGAAATCAGCCTAATCCCTGATAAGACAATGCTAAAATGTTGCGAAACGATTGAAGTTTGAGCAATTGGGATAGAAAATGGAGTAAACGAAGGTTATGATTGTCACAGAGGTAGCAAAGGATAGATACTACATTGGCTAGAAGAGTGCTTAATACAACTAGGTTATGTCATCGTACCAACGGTAAGTACAAAAGGAAAGATACAACCCTAAAGGGCTCGAACTACGGTTTATATATTGAAACAAGGCTCCTCCTGCTGAAGCATTGTTGTTATCCTTGATGTTGCTAATATCCTGATGGTTCTCTTTCAACAGCTCACGCTATTCCTCGAGCGATTCAGTCTTGATTCCAAGTTCCTGATTTTCCTTGTTCCTTAGTTCCGGACAGTCATTCTTGAAATGCCCTAAGTTTCCACATTTGAAGCAACTCCCTGGGGTCTTCTGATTTGTGAGTTTCCTACATTCTTCAGTCCGATGACCCTGCTTCTTGCACACTCCACACGTTTTACTGCAATGATCTCGGTGATGTTGATTACACAGGTTGCAGTAAGGTAACTTTCTAGTATACCTTCTCTTTGTGTACGGTTCTGCAACAAAGGCTCTATTCACTTCTTGTCCTTTGGGTGATTGTTGAGCAGCATTGCAACATAAATTGTCGTTCCACTTCCTTTTATTGTCACTATTGTTTCCTGATGTCTCGGCGTGAACTATGAGTTCTTGTGCTTCGATCGCCATTTTGATAGCTTCAGACATGGTATCGGGTTCCCATGCGATGACCAACATACGAATTTCATTTGAGAGTCCCTCAATGTATCTTTCAAGTTTCTTGCTTTCCGGTTCATCCATTGCAGAACCTAGTCGTGTTAATTTATAAAAATGAGTAGTGTACTCGTCAACATCATTTCCTACCATGGTAAAGTTTAGTGTTTCCTGTTCCTTTGCTCGTAATTCATTTCCAACATAAAATGTTATACTCATCATCCTTCTTAGTTTCTCCCAAGAGTGTGAGTAAGCAGCATCAACTCCCACCATCTTAATATGTTTAGTCCACCATTCCTGGGCATGATCCTGAAAAGTGCATGTGGCGAACTTAACCTTGTCTTCCTTACGACAGTCGCCACATTGAATTATTGTTTCTATGTCTTCGAACCATTTGAGAAATTCCTTTGTGTATCTAGTTCCGCTAAAGGAGGGAGGATTGCACCCCATAAATTCCACGTGAGTAAGTTCCTTAGTGAGGGCGGTGGCTATGTTCTTGGCAATGACTTGTCCAACAACAACTTGCGTCATGTTTGGAGTGGTTTGCTTAGATCTCTCTTCATCAAATCATAAGTGACCATGTGGATATTGTCAATCAAAGTCATCATATTCACAACACATGAATATAATACATGAAAATTTCGGTCTATGTGAACCGGTATCACAAATAACACAACCATTTCTTACATAGTAGAGTCACACTTGATATTTTTGTTTGTACAACAATCAAAAGACAACAAGTTCTTTAGACTATGTCCCACACTTTCTGTGGCTAGGATAATAGTAAAAACTAGTGAGGATATAAGTCTGGTCTAGGGACTTCCTGGTGTCCCTCTGTGTGAATTCAGGTTCGTGGCATCATAAGGTCGAGATAGTCTTGAAGTGGTATCTGAAGTTGTGCCTCGATCAAATCTTAGATAATGTAGGTTCTGAACCATTCCTGAAGAATCTGCGGATGTTTCTGTTGAGTCCGTGTTATTGGTATTATCTACTAGGTGTTATCTAGTTCATGGCAAGTGGGAATGGAAAAGGAAAATGACAATGATGGTACTAGTGAATGGAATACTACCCTCTTTCGCGCTACCTCATGACATCCAAAAGGTAAAACTGAAGTACGCACTATGGGACGACCAATAGTGTAATAAGTAACTGATGGTGGTGATAGTACCTGAATAGTGAGTGCTCTACTAGTAAGGAAAGAAAACACACTATCTTCCTTGATATAAGCATCCTAATAAGTCCATTAAGATTAAGTCTGAATACTCTACCAAAAGGCATTCTATTTATGGGCTGAATGATAGGAAAACCCTGTTCCTATGGCAAATCAATAGTGCTAATGGTGGTGTAAGTGCAACTGGTGGTATAATGGTAGTGGAAGATGACAAGGCATCTTCAATGTCGGGATCTGATAAAAGGATGTCAGGGTGAGTATCTGAAGACATGTCGCTTGTGAACCAGGTCAATAAAATGATATACATATACAAATATAAGTATAAATAACTCGCACATGATATGCATGAAACAACATGTATCATGATTATGCACTTATGATGAAATGATGAGATGCTATGATGATGCGGTTATAGTCAAGGGTCCAAGATACATCCTAGTTCGCTATAACCTTAGCTCTGATGCCAATCTGTCACACCCCCAATTTACCTGACTTGCAGCGGAATGGAATACCTGGGGGTGTCTGTCATAGCACCACAGTTACAGTTACATTGAACGACCTAAAGTGTCGTTTGGAAAATACTTCGTTTGATCATTGAAATAATTCAGAGTTTACAAAATGAGGTCCCCAAAATGTGTTGCATGTTTATGAAAAACAAGTCATACTAGATCAAACGTTTACATAAGTGCATGAACTAATGATGAGACGCATCGACTCTGTGACTCCATGAAGGTCCAAATGCATGTCACATGAGCAACCTTAATAACCTGAAATACATTGCTAAAACGTCAACACGAATGTTGGTGAATTCCATAGGTTTGTAAAATGTAATGATGTACGGCCACCACAAGTAAAAGTGCAAGATAAAAATCTAATGAAAATTGTACAATAGACCTTAAGCTCATGACCCCGAAGCTATGACTGATGTATGCCCCTCCCAAATGTTTTACCAGAACACTCGTAACTGTAAAAGACATGAAATGCATCCGCTTACGGTAGGTAATCACTACCACGGATGGAGGCGTCACCCTCGATAGATCTATCCACTCACTCTCGCTTACTGGCAAATTAACGGTTCATGATAATAAACAGGGGACTTTAACTGAATGGTAAAGCAACTTAAGCAATGTACATATGTTTTGGTACTTGGGCTCGTACTAAAATGATTGATGCAATGTATTCCCCCGTGGGATTTGAAAACAATCAAAAATGTTGAATTGAAAACGGGGCTATGAAAACTCACCTCTAGCTGATGATACTGTGATGATGTGAAATGAACAACCATGAACATGTAATGAGCTAAAAAACAAGGCGCGCACACTAGCCGTAACCTAATGTGAATGATGAACGATCTACTTTAGATCACCAAAAGATGTTATGAATGTCCATGCACATGTTCCTATACCACTCTACTCTTTGAAAAACACTTGTTGTTATCAAAAATATACATTTTCCAAGACATAGGAAAAATATGGCTATTAGAAAAATAAAGCTAGTTGCAATATATATACTTATATATATATATATATCGTATGTTTCCATGTTAGTGTTGAAATCCTTGAAATAACGCCTTGTAGTGATAAAAATATACTTGTAATCACTAATACTTCATTAGTTATGAATTTGGGTACTTGGTTAATATTTCTAGAAAATCTAGAATTTAGTACGTAGTGTTATTATTATTTCTAAAAGCTGCCAATTATAGAGGATTTTTGCCGATATTGAAACGTGAATATCTTTGTCGTTATAAGCCCGTTTTACTTGTTCTTTATATCCACGGTTACGTCTTAGTATGTAGTAATATATTTTGGAAAGCTTGACTCCTCCGGGTTACGTCTAAAGCCTCTTTTTGTCCAACGAAAAACGTCCAACAGCATGTATTTTTCCGGAAAATAGTTTTCGTCAATAAACTTGCAAAAATCATAACTTCTTCGTTATAAACTCTTTTTAATCCGTTCTTTCGCCTACAGATTCGTTTTTGAAAGTATTTTATAAAAATTTTGCCAAAGTTTACTTTATATTTACTGATTTTCCTGGATTTACAAAAATGGGACAGTAGGCTTATATACTTGTTACAAATCCATTTCCAAGGTTCAAAACTAGTTTCTACATCAACCAAAACTCTTGCAAACTTCACAAAACTATACTAATCTTACCATACACCTTCTTAGGGTGCCATGGGTTCCTAATGACTAGTAATCAAGTTAATTTAATAAGGGAACACCTAAATCACAATCTAGGGTTTGTATGATCAAAAAGTCTACAAAAATAAAGTGGTATAGCTAGCTTGTGCATGAAATTAAGCATGAGTACCATAAGATACATATGTTAATTAGATGAAAACATGAAAATAATTTTGAATACTCACTTTGAAATAATAGGTGGTGAGATGATTAGAAACCTTGGATTACTTGTGTTTTTGGGTTATGATTCTTGATTAGGATGATGAAATGAACAACTTTGATGCTTTGTACTTTGGAAAATCATCACTTGATCATGGAGTATTGATTTGGGTCGTGGGTTTTGTGATGGAGAAGAGAAATGAGCACTTTTTGATCTAAAAATTATATATGTGTTATGTTTTGGAGGTTTTTGGTAAATATTATCTAATTTCAATGGCATACTTGTAATTATATGGTCAATGTGAAGACTAATGAGGGGGGGGGGGGGGGCTGCACATGTTAGTTAAATGTATGTGGGAAGCTTGGTAATCTAGTTCACGAAGTCGGTTTTGGTTCCGTTAATCGCAAAACGTAAAGTTTTAAACCGAGAAACGTAAATTCGGGCATCGTAAAAATATGAAATTTGAAAGAATGACTAAACTTGTCAAAATACTCCATAATAAAATAAAAATGAAAGGTAAGTTCCATCGGGTTGCTTGAACGTTGTTAAAACTGGAAATGCGGGTAAAAAATGCATAATTCGCGTAAAACGCTGAACTGGAAAACGTAAAATTCCAAAATATTGGGTAAATGAATGTAATAACTTTTATGATGTTATAATGGATATAAAAATATGTCGGGACCATTGTGGGAATATTTAGATATATTCGTCGTGTTTATAAACCAAGTGTTAACGTTTATTTATAAATAATTATAAGGAAAACGTTAAATATATCAAATATATAAATTTGAAAATCCTAAGAGTGGTATAACATGTAAATGACCTACTGATGATATGCAGACTGTCACTAGTCCGTATGAAACGTCTTTACTGATAATGCATGAATTCGCACCTGAACCAATACGGTTACGCGAATTTAAATACCCGTAAACTAAATTTACGATGAAATGAATAATGCACGTGAATGATGAAATCTTTTCCGGTAATGAATAGTGTTCAATGAATAGTAAAATTTCTGAATGCTTCCCGGAATGTCAAACTGACACAAAAAATGATGAATAGTAAACTAATGAATAGTGTTGATGAATAGTGTTTTTCCAAAGTTCGGGAAATGACCTGAAATGGTGAGTTGTGACATATGACTTATACAATTCATCATACCAGAATGTTTCTAAACATTCTTCTTCCTCTTCTTCATTACATATAACATATTTGTTATTCTTTTTATCCCTTTCTTCTAATCTCCTAACAGCATTGATCTCCTTCCAATGCTCATCGACCATCTTTTTTGCAGGAAGCCCGCGTCTTTCAACTTCAGCAGGGCTTGGAGGAGCAGCCTTCTCCTTTTCTTCATCCACCTCCTTCTTATCCTTATCCTTCGAGCCTTTTTCCAACGAAGGCCCTTCTGGCTCTTTTGAATCTTCCCTTGGTCGTTTCATCACTTCCTTGTTTTCCTCTTCTATGTTGTCGGTTGCAACAACATCTCTAGCTCTTTTGGTTCCTGACATTTTACTTACACTTTAAGTTGTTTGATGTTTGCTAGTATTAGATTGGTATGCTGCATAATGTGGCAGTAGCCAATATATAGACACATAATGGGGAAAACGAAGAGTCTGTATTAAATTTTATAGCCTTTTTTTGGACTCTTCGGTTCCCAATTATTTGTTGGAAATATGAACACATTTATATTTCCATTTTATTTGGGAATGTACCTATGTATTGTATGTAATGGGTTGGGTTGGGTTGGGTTGGATGGTCTTCACACGGCTTTATTGGCTCACCAGTATTAAGTTTTTTATATCGAGCAGAAGTAAAAATTTAATACTGTTAGTGCAAAATTGGACTTTATTAAGTCAAACTACAGCCTTTTGGTTTGTTGACTTCCCTAACTCAAACTACAGCCTTATGGGTTGATTTTTTTTTATTTTGTTTTTTTGAAAAAAAGCATAATCCTTTAAACCAAGTATCATCTTAACCTTTTGAAATGACAAAATACTAGGGGTAAACCTTTAAAACTAGTAGCATAATCCTTTAAAACAAGTAGCATCCTCACTTCAATGGCATGAACCTTGAAGAGTGGGTAGCTCCAATACTGGGTCTACCGTGCTTAACAGGCTTGTATGAGATACAAAACTCAAACAAGTTAGTTTCCAATCATCTCATGGTTGATTTAAATCTTGTTGAAGGTCTTACCACTCTACACACCAACAACGCTACCGATCATTTATGCAACAATGATCATGTTCCTCAAGTGGGTCTTCACCAAGTTAGGCTTCTCACCAGCGAGTGATTAACGTTTAGCTTCCTCTTCAAACCCCTCTGAAACCTTCTGCGAGCACGAGCAGTGAACATCTTTACCAACTCATCGGTAGACATGTCAAGCAAAGAGTTGAGATCAACTCCACGAAAACTGAACTTCTTGAACGTCCTCTTCTTCGCGACTGCAACATCTGGTTCTTGGCCCTCTCAGGCTTGTTGTTATGGTTTCTTAACTTCCCTAACTCAATCATATTATGTTACAAGGAATTTTGTACTACCAGTACTAACATTTTACTACTGTTATATATAAGGAACTTAGTACTGGTGAGCCGATAAAGCCGTGTGAAGGACACCTAACCCAACCCATTAAATACCCACCCAACCTATTAAATACCCACCAAACCGATCAACCACACATATTTCCATCTCATTTAATCCTATCTCATATAATACCCACCCAACTGATGAAACACACACATAATCAATCTTGTAACCTAAATTTCTCTTAAACCTACATATCCTATAACGTTACTTCACACAAAATGAAGGCCACAAACAAAAAAGGTATTTTTATTTCTGTTTTGCTATGTAATTGGGTGTATTTAATTAAAAAAGGTCAATATAGGATCGTTTTGTGTTAACATTTAATTGTTTGTGAAGCTATATTTTTTTTTTTTTTTTGTTTTTTGATGCTCTCTTTTTCCTTATTTGCAGAAAGCAAATCTACAAGGTCTAAGTATATCATTGGTCCCGTTAATGATGATTATGCCAACTTTTTAAATCTTCAAGCTCAAAAAGGTTCAACCACCACTCCTACAACCTTTGAGTATATTGTTGAGGCAACATGATGAAGATCTCTTAATATTTTAATGATGACAAATAAACCATCGAAACACATAAAATAACATACGTTAGCTCAAAATCGCCGGAGCCCATATCTGCTCCTGGCGCGCTGCCCCCGCGTCAACGCGCGGGTGACGCGCCAAGATACTGAATGGCTCCGGGCGAATTTTGAAAGTCGGCTTTCCCCTTACCCGACAAATGTGGATCTTTCAATACAGGTATGAATATGTTATGTGCTTAATTGAGAACACTCGAAACGAGTTTTGAGACTTGAGAGATCCTACTTTTAAAACACCCATTTACGGGAAAACGCCAACTCATGTTTTTTAACTATCGCCTCTAGCGAAGGCTTTTCTAAACTTAGGAAGCTTATATATTTCACGTGGCATCTTGTTAAAGCATCCATATGCTCATATCCCGTGCTTACGTCTTCTCTAATTACGTAACGGGTTTACTCCCTTATTGGTCAAACTAAGTCAAAGTTCACTTTGCGTAAACGCATCCTTTCCCACTTAGGTTATGCTTTACATCAAGGCGTTTCCACTGTTTGACTACAAATGTACATTCTAATCTACCGTTTGACTTAATGTAAGTCAACACTTTATATTCAATCTAAATACACTTCAAAGTTACATTTCCAAACAAAATTTTTACGAAAATGGGTACGAGTCACAGAGGTTTACAAGTGAATAATCAAAATTGTTCAGTTAGTTGACTCTATTAAGTCAAACTACAGCCTTATGGTTTGTTGACTTTCCTAAGTCAAACTAAAGCCTTATGGTTTGTTAACTTCCCTAAGTCAATCATATTATGCATTGAACAAGCAAACAAAATACTTCACAATAACAAGCCACATTCACTTGATCACAAACCATTACGATTTAGCCATTATTCAAACAAGAAATTTCATTGGCCATTGACAACCATTACAAACGACTGCTTCACCACCTAACTACCATCATCAAATCGAAAATACTAAAACCATTCACCCACCACCATCAGAAACTAACAACTACTACTACACATCACATGTCAAGTAGTTAAATAAACATGCAATGCAAACAAAACCCAACTGATGATGATATACTTCTTGTACTTGGACCGTTGTTCTTCAAGCTCTTCAACAACACCTCGTAGAGCATTAATCCTCCTCAACAAACCAGGGATAATGTTTACTAACCTTGGGCACATCGAAGGATCCAACCAATCCAGAAAAGGACAGTTTGATCCCCGAAACAACATAGAGTGTAAATAAGTTAGACATCTTTTAAAAAAAAATAAACAACACAATGACCAAACTTACAATTGTCGGACAGCCAAAGAAACAGGTTTACCACAACTGCAGACCACCATCGTTGCACTGTTTTTCTTTTGGGAAGATGTGTGTTTTACATACTTATGATATGCACAATCGTCGGGTATTTACATGGTTCAGTTCTGGCCAACGGTCGAATTTTTACACAACACGCATCGTTTTTGTTAGGGACGAAACATGCAAAGCATTTGCTACATTATACAAACGGCATTGGAGACGAACGGTGAGAATATGAAATAGGTGAAAAGACGAAAAAACCCAACCTTGCCACATCAGATAACGAACAGACATAACGTCCGTCTGCCAAAACGCGCTCTCAGGGACCAACCGAGCCGTCGTTTGACAAGTTCAGGGACGAAAATGACAAAAAATAGTTTATGGACGAAACGCGAGAAACGCGACAAGTTTAGGGACGAACGGTGAAATATTGTCAAAGGGTAATTACACCATCCATTCATGTGGTTTGGGCCAAATCTCTACCACAGTCCCTGATCTTGTTCTGTTTGCTTGTTTGCACCATATGGTTTAATATTGTACGCTATCCATCCTTATCTCAATAGTCATTATCTTTCTCTATTAAATCTTTCACATACTTTGCACGTATTTTAGTCATTTTACGTAGTTTTTTTACAAGAATTTCCTTCCTCGATGTTGGTCCTACACAATTTTAAAATACACATAAGCAATGCTTTTCTCTCTCTTTGAAACTGGAATCGACATCATCATCGTTATGGAATAGAAAAATAATGCAATTCTTTAAAGAGGAGGTAAAAGGACAAAAAAAGTAAACAAAATTACTATATAAGCCAAAAAGCAAATATAATAAAAAATAAAATAAAAAACATCTAGTAACATATCAAAATCATCTTTAATTATTTTATTTAGTCTCATGGTCTTTATCAATTTCACCAGCGACATCAACAACCATCACACCTGGTACGAAACTATTGGCCGGTAAATCCCCACCATCGACTAAAGGATCACCAAGTTAGGGTTCTGGTGGTCATCTGCACGGTTATCAAACATGCACAATGAAAAAAAAGTGAAGACCAAAACCCTAGTTACAGATTGACTAAAGAGTGATATAACCTAAAACTAACATGTATAAAGGGTCTTTAGATGACTAACTTGTTAATTTCATTGTACGTAAGCTTCTTTGACCTTTTCTGCTACATGAAACACATTCTTGAACTTTTTGCTGCCTAACGATCACTTTTAGGGTTTCTTGGGGATTATCACTTCTAGGGTTGTGTCTGGCATCCACCGGTACTGCACAGATAAAACTAGGGCTACAAACCTATCTTAAGTTAGGCTAGTATGAAATTGGGTAAATATCCGAAGTCGACAAAGGGTCGACTTAGGATATGTTGCGATCGAACCAAAAGGGTTTAGACCCTTTTGGTTTGGTTGGCCGGTTTTTAGAAACTAGAAGGGGGTTGAATTGTTTCACCATATATTATTACGTTTTTAAATCTTTTAGTTATTTTATACTCTTTTTACAAAACGGTTAAATTTGATAATTATGTGATATCTATGAACTCTACGACTATAAGCAAAGTAAGTAAAGATGTAAGGAAATAACACAACCAAACCAAGGCGCCGAGATTTATAGTGGTTTGGCACAAAACTCACTCTTCGTCCTACTCTACTCCCCGAGTACACCACTTGAGAGTTCACATTCACTATGTCAACACATTTTCTTTAGGCGGAGCAAACTCTACACAAGCTTACACGAAGTTTAACGACACTAAGCGGAATGTCGAGTCCTAATCCTAGCTAGAACCAATCTACACAAAGGCCCACGTAGCCACACATACAAGCACTCTTGTCCACTTAGATTGACACATGATCCAAGTCTTCACACCAATGATCACCCCGTCCAATTCTTCACACGAACGAGCACTCCCGTTCACTTGAATCTTTACCCGATTCAAGCCTTCACACACGGACTTCACTAAGTCCTAATCTTCAAACTAGAACTACACTAAGTCCTAGTCTTCACACAATGTCAAAATGACACACGAACTAACACAAAGTCCTAACCTGGATACAACACTTCTCGGACTTACACCTTTGTCCGAATACACCCTAACACACCTAATCACGACTCTCACACAATTAGGATATACAATTTTACAATATATAAAATTGAGAGAGTTGTAGGAAGAAGAGAATCGTAACACTTGTTACGTTTGTGTGTGGACTTAAATAACACTTCGATTCTTAACGACTTTGAGTGTTCTTCTCTTGCACTTTGATATAGAGGATGAGAGAATCACTTATAAACACATATCGACATGTTATAGTGATCAAAGAAGGAAGAAAGAAAGAATAGAAGGTTTTCGTGCAAAGAGGGTTGGTTTTTTGAAATAAATAGTGCAGTATTTATAGCCATCAGGAGGAGCGGAGTGATGGCCCCTTAAAGCCATACGGTCCTTTATATATAAGGGACCGGCGACCTATTTGTGGGACTATCCCGACAGACGCTCCTATTTTTGTCCTGATGTGGTGAAAGTATATCTGGTGAAAAACTTATATGATATAGGCGGAATATATAGCTGTTAGAAGATTTGAATTTCAAATTTATTTTCTTTAATAAACATTTCTTTTTAATTAAAAAAAATACTTTTGTAAAAATGTTTCGTAACATAAAATGTGAAGTTTTGAGAAAATAAATTCTTTGATCACTTTACTAATGTCGATATAGTGTTTGTTCATACCTGAAGTGACGTTATAGTAGATACGTTGTCAAAACGAGTTTTCTCGTAAAAATTTATTAAAAGCAACTTTACGTAGCGCGTTTTTATATTTTCTGATTATCAAAACATATAGAGACCGAATAATGCAAATAACGTTTTTGACATTATTTGTATTAACAATCTTCCCTTTTTGATGATTACAAAATATAAACTCATTTTAGGTAAAATTGGGTGTTAATAAACTTTTAATGAGTTTCTCAGTTACTTCTCCCCCTTTTTGTAGAATCAAAAAGGCTTCGTCGATGTGTGGAGAGAAAAGAAATCGACGGTATTAATGCACCCCTTAGCTTAGTGTTGCCCCTACATGAGGACACCGGGGAATCGAGCTATTGTGTCGTGCTACAAAAACAAGTTACCGTACGAAGCACATGCGCGTGCGCGCGCGCGCGCACACACACACACACACACACACACACACACACACACACATATATATATATATATATATATATATATATATATATATATATATATATATATATACACACACACATGGGAGGGTTATTGTGAGATCAAGCTTAAAGTTATAAAAGTAAGAACCAATCTACACCGTTGGATCTATTAATTGGTGCTAGATGAGATTCACATTAAATGAGTGTCATTATAGTAATTATATAGAGTTACAAGGGTATTTTGGAGAAATCAAATCCAAGTATGGTCAATTATTTATTTATTTATTTTTATTTTTTTGAATTTTTGGCTTTTAATTTTATATAAATAACGTGATACATCAGGTACATTAAAAATATATTTACGTTAATAAATACACGAGACCACCAGGTACATCGATACATCATGTACATTAACAAAATACACTTATATTGACATTAACAAATAATCGATGGACAACCAAGTAAATGTATTGATACACCAGGTAAATTAAAAATGTATTTACATTAAAAGATACATCACCTATCTAAGGTACATATAATGATTCATTTGATACATTAAACTTTGATACACATTAGCCTTATTTTCATACTTTCATAATAAAAGTACCCAACTGAAATTACTCTATTTTCATACATCTGGTACATTAACAAAATACATGAGTGCACCATCTGATGTACGAAACCCAACTTGTATGCCAGAACCCACCGAAAAATGAGACCACCATCAAGACCCAAAAAGATCTTGGTCGGAGTATTTTTTTTCTTGGTTCTAAACACAAAAGTAACACATACAAAACACCTAAACACATCAAAAACTGAACCCATCAATTCTGTTTTAACAACATCATAATCAATTTCATCAAACCTCAAAAAAGTACTAAACTTACAAAACCTTAACATTTTGTTGAAATAGAATTCGACCTAAATGAGGATCCGACCCGTTTAGTTGTACACAATGAACCGATGCTTAAAACGGATATGAAGATGATGCTAGAAACGAGGGTTCCCTAAAAAACGTTCACAAGGAACCGCCACCTAAAACTTGGGTTGGACTCTGTGTACCGATCTAGCATTTTCTGCAGACTATATAGAACGATCTGTTGTTTATAACAAGAACGGTCGACAAAAAACGTTGACTTGACAGATCGGAGATGCAACAACGGTGGGTCGCTGGTGGTTTTTGACGGCCGGTTAATGGCGACGATTATGGATTTTGGGTCGCTGGAAAATTAGATGTGGAGGAGGAGAGATTTCTGGGAGGAAATGAGATGTGGGAGAGAGGATATTGAGATATGGAGGCTGGTTGTTAGAAGCTTTAGGTTAGGGTTATGTTATTTAGTGATAGATGTACAAAATATCTATTATACCCTTTTGGTCATACATTTTATATATATATGGAAGAATTAAAGGGATTGAGAAGAGAAGATAGATAGAAGAAGAAAAGATAAGAAATAAGATAGATCAGATAATACAGAGCATGTAGAGAAGAGAGCATATTTTAATGCTTGACTGGGGTCGGTCCTTAATATACACCGACGGTCCCTTAAGTGTTCAGGACCGTCCCTGTATAAGGGACCGCCGCCAGTGGGCATGTCCTGAGCAGATGTGTTGTGATTTTAGTTACTCCCTCAGTCCCATATTAAATGTTTATGTTTGACTTTTCACGTCTTTCTTTATCAACTTTGACCTTAATGTTTTTAGTTGTGTTATTTAGTATTTGATAAAAACTATACGCAATGAAATACATTTAAAAATTAATCCATTCATTTATTTTGTATTAAGTATCATATTACACGAACAAAAATATTTAAGGTCAAAGTTGAGAAATAAATATTTTAAAAAGTCAAATAGGACATTTAATATGAGACGGAGGGAGTATTTCCCATTTTAAGGTTGGTTAATTTTTACACATTTAAAAGACAACCATCACAATTATCACATCATAAAGATAATAGACTTTAGTATTTCTTATGTTATCTCATGTCAAGATTTATGTTTATAATTAGCACTAGCGTTCATAACACATAATAGTCCAAATTCATAGATTAAAACAAGGGATACAAGATGAATAACTAGGAGCATGCATGTTACATCATAAGTAACAAAGACAAACTACAATTTATTCTTAGATAGATCTAACAATCCTAGAGCATGCTTTGCCCAAAAGATAATCCTCTTGATTATTTAACTAAACATATAGAGATGTTTAGTTGGAAGGTGGAGAATAAGATGGTAGAGAAGGTGGTGGAGCCGAAGGTAGCATGGTTGCAAGAAGAGTTGGTTGCACATTGGGTTGAGAAAGAAGATACTCAATGTGGCTAAACATGAAATGAAGTTCATCTCTTAGGGATGAGATAAGATGAAAGTTTTGAAAACAATAAGCACAACCCATGGTGTGGTTTTTCATAAAGTTGTAGGGAATGGTAAACCCTATTATTGGAGATGGTGATGGAGTGGAAAGAGTATAATCCAAAGGCCCATTTGGTGAGGTATTGGGTGGATTTAGAGAATTTGGAGTGGTAAACGAAGGTGACAAGTTACTCACGAATGGTGTGTATGCCCCCGAGCTAGAGTGGGTGAGCAATGGTGACAAATTTTTGATAAAAGACGAAAATGGTGATGAGTTAGGCTTTGAGGACGATGATGAAGTTTCTTTGGTTGAAGGTGTTTTGAGAGGTGCACTTAGTGCTTGAGGAGAAGATTTTGGAGATTTTGGAGAAGGAGTGGTTTCTTCTTGAGTGAGATCAACGAAGTTTGTTTGTGGTGGTATGATGGTAATTTTAGGCCTTTTGTTTGAGAGAGATAATGAGTTTGAGGGAGAACACATTGTAGGAGATGAAGAAGAAATAAAAGGTGTAGAGAATGAAGATGAGTAATAAGAGAATAGGTGTTTAAGTAATCAAGAATGATTATGGTTTAGGCAAAGCATACATTAGGAATATTTTAGCACATAAATTTGTTTATCTAAACATGGAAATTATGGTGATAAACATGCAATAGGTTTAGGATTGCAGAGAGGAAGAAAACAGTGCAAAATCCGTGACCTAAGGAGAATGGTCCTTTAAATAGGTGGACGGTCCGTTGTTGATGAAGGACCGCCAAGCAATTAAGGGACCGCCGGTAGTAAGTTTCATATTTTCACCCAGTTTTTCATTTCTGCAATATACATCTGATATACTATCTAGTATGTCAAATAACAGCAGTAATATAGAGGATCATGTTTACTCATATCATAACTACATAATACGACAAGTTTTCAAAATGTAACAGACATTCATGCAACTAAATTAATAATCCATAGCTGAGAAACAAATAGTGGATGAAAGCAATGATCGCATCCTAAGTAGAAAACCGACATTTATGGCGTTGTTTTCTTAGGATTATTTTGAATTGATCTCGTTGCATCACACTCTCGAATTTAGCTCGTACCTCTTCCTCATGTGTCGGATCATCAAAGGGTGCATAGCCGGTAGAGGATTTGGAAATGAGGATGGAAGAAATGTACGACTCATTGAGTTGTTTCATGATAGGGTTGAAGATGAAGTATTGAGGACCTTGTAGGTAAGGATTAAAGTGCATGATGTGACGGTAGAGACGTTTCAGGAACATCCCGTAGGGTATCAGTTTATTTTTGTTACCCTTGAGATGTACAATTCGCTTAGCGAAGAAGTATGCGAGATTATAAGGTTGTTGAGTGTGGAGATAGTAAATCATATGAGCACAACATGCTGAAAGTTTCCCACGATTTCCTTTTAGACTTAGAACATTTTCACACAGAATGACCGCCCAATGGAGCAGTTCATGACGAACCTCTTCCAAAAGAATTTTCGTTGGATCAGGGTAAGGAAAAAACATGTTATAATGAATAAGTTTGGTGATTTATTGTGGAGAGGGTATGTAGGAACAGTATGGAGTATTCTTTTCTCGATAGTTGAAGAGAGACTCTAGACACTAATCTTTTGTATAGACACATTGCCCGTGATTGGGAATTTGGAGAATCTGAACAAATTGCTTAAGAGTTAAGACAAACTTGAAACTTCGGATCCAAAACCAAAGTGACAAAGATTGATCCACGTTATGTACGAGTTCAACTAGTTGGAAGAATTCTAACACAAAACGAGGACAAATTTGCTCTTTGATATAGAGCAGGTATGCGAAACCTATAGCACGAAATGAGGTGTTGATATCCCTATGATAAATTAAAGAAGGGTTAACAATTCGACCTTCATGAATACGACGAGTTTCAAGATTTACGTAGACACGAATGTGACTTCCGGGTGTGGTTGACTCACGAGATATTCTAGGAGGATAGGTTTCAGTAAATAGATGAAAGTCTTATTTGTGTGACCTTTTGATACCTATATTAAAACAAATGACATAATCATTAGATCTTTATAGGTGTTTAACGATTGGTAGTTATCACTTTTAAGTTGAAACATTACGTTTTTGAAATGTATTTACAATTTTAATTGCATTCTTGTTTCCCTCCTAAATTGAATTTGGAATTATCAAATGTTTTGACCCTTTTCCAATATTCATACAATTTAACAATTCCTACATCTAGGTGAGTTGTAAGGGTGTACATTGTTTAGTTTAGTTGTTAATCACATAAGCACATAGCAGTTAGGCATATAGCAAACTAGATACTCATATGCCGTGAATATAAATATGCATCCATATCTTCGAGTTGTTTCCCGTCTGCATCTAAAAACACAACTTTCAAGAAAACTTGGTACCCAGTTTCTCATGGGTCCGATATGGTTAGTTCGAGACATCTGTTTCATTACATGCACACGGTGAGGATGTCGACAAAGAACAAAAGTATCCCTTTACACATTATTTTAATTTCTAGAAAATTTTAACTAATGATGGTTCTCTTGACTTTCATTTGTGATGAACATTATTTCAAAGACACTTAGTTTTCAAAACAGCTAGTTTTAGATTTGTCTAAGGGATTTCAAAAATTTAATTTGTTTTGATTTGCTTGTTGATGACTCGCATGAGTTAAAGCCTAAGCCTGTTTTATCTCCAAATGCCTTTTGACTATTCAACAAATCTTTAAAAAGAGATTTAGAACTCTTTTAAAATTTAGCTAATATATTAAATCTTTCAATAGCCTTTTTAATTTCATTCTTGTAATCCTGACACACTTTACATTCTAGATCAATTTCTATACCACTTTCAAGTCTAGACATTTTATTTTCCAAAATGATTTCTTTTACAAAGTTACTTTCGTATGACTTTAAAGATTCCTTTTCTGAAAATGATTTTTGACTTAAGTTGCATAGATGTTTAAGTTCAATTTCTAATTTTGAAAACTCTAGAATAAATGGATCATAAAAAAAAATGTTCAATTTCTGAGTGTACCTCATTTGAAGTTTCAACCATTTGACATATTTCATTCGGAGCTCATGTTATCTTCTTCATCCGTATCATATGTGTTTAATTTAACTAAATATCTATCTACTAATTTATCTTTACAAGTGAAGAACAGTTCGTGTGTATTTTCAAGACCAATATCATCATCTTTGGCTTAACATTTTCCTTGATGAAAGTTTAAAAGATTTTTCAATATGTCATTTGCCGTCTAGGAAAAAAAAAAAAAAAAAAAAAAAAAAAAAAAAAAAACTTTTATATGCAACTCTTGGCAAAGTTTTATAAATCATTATTTTGGCTTCAATAATTTTACAAAACTTTCTTTTCAAATACTCACTTTGATTTTCAAGATTTGTTTCAATTGGTTTAAAAATCACCAATTAAAATGACATGCCAAAAATCTTGATCTGTTGATTTCACATAACTTTCAAATCTACTTTTCTATTCAATAAAATTATTATTTTTGAAAAATAGTGGTTTGTTCAAACAACGCCTTTCTAGATATCTTTCAGACTCCATAGATCATTTCAATTTTTAAAGTACAATATACTTTAAATCTCTTGAGTGACCTGCACTCATACCAATTGTATAAACTAGAGGGGGGAGGGGTTGAATAGTTTCACCGTTTATTATTACGTTTTAAAATCTTTTAGTTCTTTTAAACTCTTTCTACAAAATGGTTAGACTTAATAATTATGTGATATTTATGAACTCTACGACTATAAGTAAAGTAAGTAAAGAAGTAAGGAAAGAACACAATCAAATCAAGGCGCTGAGATTTATAGTGGTCTGGCACGAAGCTCACTCTCCGTCCTACTCTACTCCCCGAGTACCACACTCGAGAGTTCACAATCACTATGTCAACATACTCCCTCAGGCGGAGCAAACTGTACACAAGCTTACACCAAGTTTAATGACACTAAGCGGAAAGTCGATTCCTAACCCTAGCTAGAACCAATCTACACAAAGGCATGCATGGCCACACGAACAAGCACCCTTGTCCACTTAGATCGATACACGATTCAAGTCTTCACACGGACGATCACCCCGTCCAATTCTTCACACGAACAAGCACTCCCGTTCACTTGAATCTTCACCCGATTCAAGCCTTCACACATGGACTTCACTATGTCCTAATCTTCACACTAGAACTACACTAAGTCCTAGTATTTACACAATGACACACGAACTAACACAAAGTCATAATCTAGATACAACACTTCTCGGACTTACACCTTTGTTCGAATACACCCTAACACACATAATCACGACTCACACACAAGTCGGATATACAATTTTACAATATATACAAATGAGAGAGTTGGAGGAAGAAGAGAGTCTTAACACTAGTTACTTTTGTGTGTGGACTCAAATAACACTTCGATTCTTGACGACTTCGAGTGTTTTTCTCTTATACTTTGATATAGAGGATGAGAGATTCACTTATAAATACATATCAACATGTTATAGTGATCAAAGAAGGAAAAAACAAAGAATAGAAGGTTTTCGTGCAAAGAGGGTTGGTTTTCTGAAAGAAACAGTGCAATATTTATGGCCATCAGGAGGTCCGGTGACCTATATATGTAACCGTTCTGACAGACGCGCTCCTATTTTTGTCCTGATGTGGTAAAAGTTTATCTGGTGAGAAACTTATCTGATTTAGGCAGGTAATATAGATGTTAGAAGATTTGAATTTCAAATTTATTTCTTTAATAAAACATTTCTTTTTAGTTACAAGAATACTTTTGTAAAAAAAAAATTGTCACATAAAAATGTGAAGTTTTGAGAAAATAAATTGATCACTTTACTAATATCGGTATAGTGTTTGTTCATACACGAAATGAAGTTGTAGTAGATACGTTGTCGAAACGCGTTTTCTCGATTAAAAACTTATTAAACGTAACTTTACGTGACGTGTTTTTATATTTTTTGATTATCAAAACCATAGTTTTGAAAGGCTCAAGGCGCTCTAAGGCGCAAAGGGGACAAAGAGCCTCGATTCAAGGTGCATTCCAAAGCGCGGGATTCATGAGTGCGAGGCGCATTAAATACGTTAAGTTTTTTATAGCATATTTGACCATTTAGGTAGTTTAAATAACACAAAATAACAATAAAATAATTAATACATGACATATGTTGCCAGTATAAAGGTTAAAATGGATCAGTTATCACTTCTGTTGGGATATAAAATATCAAAGTATTTCTGGATGTCAAAGTACTGCTGCATGAAGAATAAAGTCAAAGTACTGCTGAAAAAATAAGTCAAAGTACTGCTGTTATTGAAGAATGCTTAAAGTACTTCGAAGGAAACAAGGACTGATGTGCAATATTAGATAAGGATTAATGTGTAATATTAAACGAATATTCTAGAATTAGTTAGGGATAATGGCTTGTCGTTCAAGGATTACATGTTGTAAACCGACTTAAGGTTATCTATATAAAGAGCCTTAAGAGGTATTAGTCGATATAAGTTTTATAAGTCTTAGATACGTTTAAAAGTCGATCAAAGTTAATAGTTAGGGATTATTAGTGAATGTGTATAACAAAGCAGGTTCAAAGTTTGGCTAATATAAAAGTTCTTCATAAGCCTTGTGTTAGTAGATTCCGCATACTTTACAAGGTAAAACAGTGTTTCAATATTAATAGTGTTGAGTTTACTCAATATTGTTAAACCCTTACAAGCTACAAAGTAGTTTGGTCAGAGTATATTGATCCAACAAGTGGTATCAGAGCTTGTGTTGGAAACTCGGATTAAGAAGACAAACCTTTAAAACCTTTAAACCGATTTCACTACAAACCCTTCAAGATGTTGACAGATGCTGCACCTGCTTCCTTAATCACTGCTGTTAGAATCCCTATTGTTAAGAAGGGAGAGTACAACCTATGGGCCATGAAGATGAGGCAGTACATTGCCATCACAGACCATGCACTATGGGATGTGATTGTCAATGGAAACATGCAAATTGAAGAACCAGTAGAGGTACCTGGACAACCAACACCACCTAAAATTATTGTACCTGCTGAAGAAGTTTTGAGGTAATGATGCTTCCAAGAAGATGCATAGGAATTTGCTGAAGCAACAATTTGAAACTTTCACAGTTGGAGAAAGAGAAGGTCTTGATTCTGCTTATGAAAGATTCCAACATCTTCTGAGTATGTTAGAACTATATGATGTTGAGGCATCAGTTGAAGATGCTAATTTGAAGTTCTTGAGAAGTTTGCCATCAGCATGGCATGTAGTAGCTACTATGATCAGAGGACAATCAGGGCTGGATACTATGGACTTTGATGATCTTTACAACAATTTGAAGGTGTATGAGCATGAGATGAATGGTACTACAGGTTCAAGCACACAACAGAACATTGCTTTTGTCTCTTCTGAGAAGAGAAGCAGTACTTCTAATAAAGGTACTGCTTATCCTGTTCAAAGTAATGTGACTGAAACACAGGTTCCATGCATAACAATGGTCATCACCAATTCATCACAATCATTAACCCCCACCTCAGATGATGTTCTATGTTCATTCTTTGCTCAACAAGCATCTCTACCTGTCACCTATCAAGAAGATGTATTGCAAATAGATGATGATGCTTTGGAAGAAATTGATATCAGATGGCAAGTTGCCATGCTCACTGCAAGGATCAAGAAGTATGTGAACAAGACAGGAAAAGGCATCAACTTAAGAGCTAAACAAGGAATAACATTTGACAAGTCCAAGATTGAGTGTTTCAACTGTCAAAGAACTGGTCACTTTGCAAGGGAGTGCAAATTTGCAAAGTATCAAGCAAACAAGATGATTGAACCACCCAAGCCTGAAAGAAAAGAGATTCCAATTACTGAACCAAAACCAAAAGCTTTGGTTGCTCAAGAGAATCTGTCAGAGATTGATTGGTCCAATGAGTTTGATGATGAACCTGTAACCTATTCAATGGTTGCATTGGAAGATTGGAGCACAGCATTTGATGAAGAGCCTAGATATGCTGCTTTGGAGTCAAGAGATGAGTTAGGAAGCTTTGATTGGAGCATGGAGTTTGAAGAAGCACCTGTTCAGCTTGCTATGGTAGCTGCTTCACCAAGTTCATCCACTAACTCTGAGGTATGCTCTAAGTGTAATGATATGTATCAAAAGTTACTTAGTGAGTATGTAGCTGAAAGAGATAAATTTCAAAAAGCTAGGGCTGAGATAACTGGTTATCAATTAACTTTAGAGTCAATGGAAGCCAAAATTCTTACACATGAAAATAATGAAGTAGCATGGCTTGAAACATATAAACAACAGGATTACCTAGTTAAGTTAAATGAATGGAAACTAGGTTGCAAGGTGTCTGAACTAGAAAAAGTGACTGCTGAAAGGGTTAAGTTGTTACAAAAACTTGCAGTATGGAATGAGGCAGGTGTGTCACATGTTCAATTTGTTGAAAAGCAAAGAACATCTAATATTAAGACAGGCCTAGGTTATGATAATAATAGCGATGAAGGTATTGCATTTAAGAGCAAGGAACTAAATCTTACAGCTGATACCTCCACTAGTGATGAAGAGTTCATAAGTCTAGATGAAAACATTTCTAGTGATAAGGAATCCCCTAGTCAAACACCTCCTGTCACACCCCCAAAATACCTGAATGGCAGCGGAATTGAATACCTGAGGGTGTAACGGATCATAGCACACAACCAGGATATATTGAACGACCTAAAGTGTCGTTTTAAAAATAAGTCGTTTGATTCATTCAAATATTCAGAGTTATAAAGACATAGGTCCCAAAAGTTGGAAAAAGTTTACGGAAACAAGTTTAGTACAATCAAACGACGTTTCAACATAAGTGCAAGAAAGTCCGAATGAGCCATATCATCCTTGTTACACAAAATGACTCCATGCATGCCATGAGAATATGCCTTAGTTACCTGAGAAATACATTGCGAAAAACGGTCAACATAAAGTTGGTGAATAATCATAGGTTTATAAGTAATTCGTAAGTACATAAGCCACAAGTATATAGTAAAGTGACAAATTGTCAAAAAGCTACATTGTCTCTTAAGCTCATGACACCGAAGCTAGACGTACTAAAATATGCCCCAAAGGAGTGTTTACCAGACACTCGTACTATATTAGACATGAAATGCATTCGTTTTCCTTATGGAGCAACCCAAACACGAATGGAGGAGTCACCCTCGATAGATCTATCCACTCACTCTCGCTTGGCAATATAATTAACGGTTCATGATAATAAAGGGGACTTGCAGTGGTAGTACTAGCAACTTAAGCAATGTACGGAATTTAATACTTGGGCATGTACAAAAATAATAGCGCAATGTATTCTCCCCCGTGGGATTTAAAATCAAATAAGTACTAAAAACGGGGCTATGAGAACTCACCTCGAAGTGATGGTACAAAGATGGTGCAATGAGGTAAAAGTAGTCGGGACAATGAGGCGCGAGTACTAGCCGCAACCTAAATGAATAATCGTGATCTAATTAAGATCAAGCCATAATGAAATGAATGCACATGCACATGATACTCATACCACTCGTAATTTGGAAATACTAGTTATCGTCATGGTAAAATAGTTTCCATACTTAGGAAAAATAAGTCCATATATAGGAGTATATAACTTGTCATATTAACTCGTACGAAAAAGTTAGCATTATGTTCCAAGTATCAAAACCTTAGAATGACGTCGTCATGTCGTATAAATATTCCTTCGGGTCGTACGTATTCATTTGATAAGAAAATAGTCCTTAGTAATATTTTCTAGAAAATATACCGTTTAGTGCGTACGTTATTATTTTTATTTGTGACCAAAAATATATATATAGTTTTGACGATGTTAAAATGGGTATAACTCGGTCGTTTTAAGCTCGTTTTCCTCGTTCTTTATGTCCACGGATTCGTCTTTGTATATACTAGTATATTTTTGACAACTCGGCTCCTTTAGGTTACGTTTAATACCTCTTTTTACCCATTGAAATCTGCCAAACAGCAAGCAGTTTTTGTAAAAGTAGTTTTCGTCGTTAAATTTGCAAAAATCATATCTCCTTCGTTATAAGCTTGTTTTAGTCCATTCTTTCGCCTAAAGTTTCGTTTTTGAATGTATTTTCTAAATCTTTGGGCAAAACTTGGCCACCATCTACTGATTTTCCCACGAAATCAAAATAGGGACAGTAGGTAATCTTATTGTTTCAAAAACCATTTTCAAGTCTCCAAACTAGTTCCATCCTCCATCAAACCATTTTCAAACACCACAAAGCTAGTCTAAACCTACCATACACCTTCTTAGGGTGTCATGGGTCCTTAAACATCATCAATCCACTAGGTCTAACAAGGGTTACTTATGTGTCCATTTCTAGGGCTCAAAGTTAAATATATACAAAAATGGAGTGGTATAAGTTAATGCATGTATGAGATCTTGTAAGAAAATTATATAAACATGGTAATAACTTGTAAAAATCATAAAAATGAGTTTGTTAACTTACTTGAAGGTTTAGAGAGTTTGGATGATAAAAACCTACTAATCCTTGAGTTTTTATTTCAAAACTCTAACAAGGATGATTATATAAACAAGTTTATGACAAGATCTTGTAAAATTTGTTCTCCTTGCTCCTTGAACACCTAGGTCGATCCAACCTCAAGAGAAAAATGAGAGAAAAGTTTTACTTGTGCAAGAAAAGTGATTTTGTGATAAATGAGTGAAAAAAAGTTTAATTTATACAAGGAGACAATTGTTTGGTGAGTAATTAACAGTGTTGGTGAGGTTTCAATGAATGAAGACCATGGGGGGGGGGGGGGGGGGGGTTGGCCGGTCCTAAAGGAGGAAAAAGGGGGGAAGTGTCTTGGGATTAATTAGGGAAAATTAGTATTAGTATTATGTAGTTAAGTTAGGTTTAGGTTTAATCGGGTACCGGGTTTGTTAGAAATAAATTTTAACGGAGTTAACCGGGTCATAACAAAATTATAAAAATTATAAAAATAGGTTGGATAAAATTATTGGGTGTTTAAACTATTATAGTTTAATTTCCACGAAAACCGTCGAAGTTTTAGTAAACTTAAGTTAATAATTAAAATAAATATCCAAAATACCGGGTAAATTAATATTATAATTTTTATATTATAAAAATGAATATAAAAATATATTGGGATCATAATCGGGAGTGTTGGACGTGTTAGTCACATTTATAGTTCGCGTATTAGTGTTTATTTAAAATAAACATACCTAATTCGTTAGTTATATTAAAAATATAATTTGAATACCCTACGAGTGGAATAGTATGCAAGTGCCATAATGATGATATGCAGACTATTTCTAGTCCGTATGAAATGTCCCTGATAATAATGCATGAATTCGCTCCTGAACCAATACGGTTACGCGAATTTGAACACTCGTAAACTAAATTTACGACGACATGAGTAATGCACATGAATAGTGATTTCCTCTCGGAAATAAATAGTGTCAAGTGAATAGTAAAATTTCTGAAGGTGTCTCGGAATGTCAATTTGACCTCAAAAACGATGAATAGTAAAACGATGAATAGTGATCGATGAATAGTAATTTGTGAATAGTAGAATGTCGAAGTCTGGAAAAATGACCTGAAATTGTGGGTTGTGACAGTCGCCCATCCAAAAAGGAATTCAGTCCCTGAATTCAGTTAGTGTTGGTCTCGGTAATAGGCTCGGTGAAAAGTTGTGGATACTTGCGTCGCATTTGGTCTTCTCGTTCCCAAGTAAACTCGGGTCCTCTTCGAGAATTCCAGCGAAACTTCACGATCGAAATTCGACTTTGTTTCAACTGTTTGATCTCGCGATCCATTATTTCAACTGGTTCTTCCACAAAGTTAAGCTTGTCATCGAGTTGTATTTCGTCTAATGGTATAATGGCAGACTCGTCCGAAAGACATTTCTTGAGGTTTGAAACATGAAACGTGTTGTGTACGTTGCTAAGTTCTGATGGAAGTTCAAGCTTGTAAGCAACCGGACCAATCCTCTCCAGGATCTTGAATGGCCCAATGTATCTCGGGTTCAACTTCCCGCGTTTTCCAAATCGTATCACGCCCTTCCAAGGCGAGACTTTCAACATAACTTTGTCTCCGACCTGAAATTCCAGTGGTTTGCGTCGAACATCTGCGTAGCTTTTCTGTCGACTTCTAGCAGTTTCGAGTCTCTCTCGAATCTGAATTATCTTTTCTGTTGTTTCTTGTACCATCTCCGGGCCAGTACATTGTACTTCACCGACTTCGGCCCAACAAACTGGAGATCGACACTTACGACCATAAAGTGCCTCGAATGGTGCAGCCTTAATGCTCGAATGGTAGCTGTTGTTATAGGAAAACTCGATCAACGGCAAATGGTTAGCCCAACCATTTCCAAAGTCAATCACACATGCTCTAAGCATGTCCTCAAGGGTCTGAATAGTTCTCTCGCTCTGACCATCGGTCTGAGGATGGTAAGCAGTGCTCATGTCTAACTTAGATCCAAAAGAATGTTGCAATGACCGCCAAAAGTTTGAAGTAAAACGACTATCTCTGTCGGAAATGATGGAAACTGGTGCACCGTGTCTTGAGACTATTTCCTACAAACCCTTCAAGATGTTGACAGATGCTGCACCTGCTTCCTCAATCACTGCTGTTAGAATCCCTATTGTTAAGAAGGGAGAGTACAACCTATGGGCCATGAAGATGAGGCAGTACATTGCCATCACAGACCATGCACTATGGGATGTGATTGTCAATGGAAACATGCAAATTGAAGAACCAGTAGAGGTACCTGGACAACCAACACCACCTAAAATTATTGTACCTGCTGAAGAAGTTTTGAGGTAATGATGCTTCCAAGAAGATGCATAGGAATTTGCTGAAGCAACAATTTGAAACTTTCACAGTTGGAGAAAGAGAAGGTCTTGATTCTGCTTATGAAAGATTCCAACATCTTCTGAGTATGTTAGAACTATATGATGCTGAGGCATCAGTTGAAGATGCTAATTTGAAGTTCTTGAGAAGTTTGCCATCAGCATGGCATGTAGTAGCTACTATGATCAGAGGACAATCAGGGCTGGATACTATGGACTTTGATGATCTTTACAACAATTTGAAGGTGTATGAGCATGAGATGAATGGTACTACAGGTTCAAGCACACAACAGAACATTGCTTTTGTCTCTTCTGAGAAGAGAAGCAGTACTTCTAATAAAGGTACTGCTTATCCTGTTCAAAGTAATGTGACTGAAACACAGGTTCCATGCACAACAATGGTCATCACCCTATGTTCATTCTTTGCTCAACAAGCATCTCTACCAGTCACCTATCAGGAAGATGTATTGCAAATAGATGATGATGCTTTGGAAGAAATTGATATCAGATGGCAAGGTACCATGCTCACTGCAAGGATCAAGAAGTATGTGAACAAGACAGGAAAAGGCATCAACTTAAGAGCTAAACAAGGAATAACATTTGACAAGTCCAAGATTGAGTGTTTCAACTGTCAAAGAACTGGTCACTTTGCAAGGGAGTGCAAATTTGCAAAGTATCAAGCAAACAAGATGATTGAACCACCCAAGCCTGAAAGAAAAGAGATTCCAATTACTGAACCAAAACCAAAAGCTTTGGTTGCTCAAGAGAATCTGTCAGAGATTGATTGGTCCAATGAGTTTGATGATGAACCTGTAACCTATTCAATGGTTGCATTGGAAGATTGGAGCACAGCATTTGATGAAGAGCCTAGATATGCTGCTTTGGAGTCAAGAGATGAGTTAGGAAGCTTTGATTGGAGCATGGAGTTTGAAGAAGCACCTGTTCAGCTTGCTATGGTAGCTGCTTCACCAAGTTCATCCACTAACTCTGAGGTATGCTCTAAGTGTAATGATATGTATCAAAAGTTACTTAGTGAGTATGTAGCTGAAAGAGATAAATTTCAAAAAGCTAGGGCTGAGATAACTGGTTATCAATTAACTTTAGAGTCAATGGAAGCCAAAATTCTTACACATGAAAACAATGAAGTAGCATGGCTTGAAACATATAAACAACAGGATTACCTAGTTAAGTTAAATGAATGGAAACTAGGTTGCAAGGTGTCTGAACTAGAAAAAGTGACTGCTGAAAGGGTTAAGTTGTTACAAAAACTTGCTGTATGGAATGAGGCAGGTGTGTCACATGTTCAATTTGTTGAAAAGCAAAGAACATCTAATATTAATACAGGCCTAGGTTATGATAATAATAGCAATGAAGGTATTGCATTTAAGAGCAAGGAACTAAATCTTACAGCTGATACCTCCACTAGTGATGAAGAGTTCATAAGTCTAGATGAAAACATTTCTAGTTATGAGGAATCCCCTAGTCAAACACCTCCTGTCACACCCCCAAAATACCTGAATGGCAGCGGAATTGAATACCTGAGGGTGTAACGGATCATAGCACACAACCAGGATATATTGAACGACCTAAAGTGTCGTTTTAAAAATAAGTCGTTTGATTCATTCAAATATTCAGAGTTATAAAGACATAGGTCCCAAAAGTTGGAAAAAGTTTACGGAAACAAGTTTAGTACAATCAAACGACGTTTCAACATAAGTGCAAGAAAGTCCGAATGAGCCATATCATCCTTGTTACACAAAATGACTCCATGCATGCCATGAGAATATGCCTTAGTTACCTGAGAAATACATTGCGAAAAACGGTCAACATAAAGTTGGTGAATAATCATAGGTTTATAAGTAATTCGTAAGTACATAAGCCACAAGTATATAGTAAAGTGACAAATTGTCAAAAAGCTACATTGTCTCTTAAGCTCATGACACCGAAGCTAGACGTACTAAAATATGCCCCAAAGGAGTGTTTACCAGACACTCGTACTATATTAGACATGAAATGCATTCGTTTTCCTTATGGAGCAACCCAAACACGAATGGAGGAGTCACCCTCGATAGATCTATCCACTCACTCTCGCTTGGCAATATAATTAACGGTTCATGATAATAAAGGGGACTTGCAGTGGTAGTACTAGCAACTTAAGCAATGTACGGAATTTAATACTTGGGCATGTACAAAAATAATAGTGCAATGTATTCTCCCCCGTGGGATTTAAAATCAAATAAGTACTAAAAACGGGGCTATGAGAACTCACCTCGAAGTGATGGTACAAAGATGGTGCAATGAGGTAAAAGTAGTCGGGACAATGAGGCGCGAGTACTAGCCGCAACCTAAATGAATAATCGTGATCTAATTAAGATCAAGCCATAATGAAATGAATGCACATGCACATGATACTCATACCACTCGTAATTTGGAAATACTAGTTATCGTCATGGTAAAATAGTTTCCATACTTAGGAAAAATAAGTCCATATATAGGAGTATATAACTTGTCATATTAACTCGTACGAAAAAGTTAGCGTTATGTTCCAAGTATCAAAACCTTAGAATGACGTCGTCATGTCGTATAAATATTCCTTCGGGTCGTACGTATTCATTTGATAAGAAAATAGTCCTTAGTAATATTTTCTAGAAAATATACCGTTTAGTGCGTACGTTATTATTTTTATTTGTGACCAAAAATATATATATAGTTTTGACGATGTTAAAATGGGTATAACTCGGTCGTTTTAAGCTCGTTTTCCTCGTTCTTTATGTCCACGGATTCGTCTTTGTATATACTAGTATATTTTTGACAACTCGGCTCCTTTAGGTTACGTTTAATACCTCTTTTTACCCATTGAAATCTGCCAAACAGCAAGCAGTTTTTGTAAAAGTAGTTTTCGTCGTTAAATTTGCAAAAATCATATCTCCTTCGTTATAAGCTTGTTTTAGTCCATTCTTTCGCCTAAAGTTTCGTTTTTGAATGTATTTTCTAAATCTTTGGTCAAAACTTGGCCACCATCTACTGATTTTCCCACGAAATCAAAATAGGGACAGTAGGTAATCTTATTGTTTCAAAAACCATTTTCAAGTCTCCAAACTAGTTCCATCCTCCATCAAACCATTTTCAAACACCACAAAGCTAGTCTAAACCTACCATACATCTTCTTAGGGTGTCATGGGTCCTTAAACATCATCAATCCACTAGGTCTAACAAGGGTTACTTATGTGTCCATTTCTAGGGCTCAAAGTTAAATATATACAAAAATGGAGTGGTATAAGTTAATGCATGTATGAGATCTTGTAAGAAAATTATATAAACATGGTAATAACTTGTAAAAATCATAAAAATGAGTTTGTTAACTTACTTGAAGGTTTAGAGAGTTTGGATGATAAAAACCTACTAATCCTTGAGTTTTTATTTCAAAACTCCAACAAGGATGATTATATAAACAAGTTTATGACAAGATCTTGTAAAATTTGTTCTCCTTGCTCCTTGAACACCTAGGTCGATCCAACCTCAAGAGAAAAATGAGAGAAAAGTTTTACTTGTGCAAGAAAAGTGATTTTGTGATAAATGAGTGAAAAAAAGTTTAATTTATACAAGGAGACAATTGTTTGGTGAGTAATTAAGAGTGTTGGTGAGGTTTCAATGAATGAAGACCATGGGGGGGGGGGGGGGGGGGGGGTTGGCCGGTCCTAAAGGAGGAAAAAGGGGGGAAGTGTCTTGGGATTAATTAGGGAAAATTAGTATTAGTATTATGTAGTTAAGTTAGGTTTAGGTTTAATCGGGTACCGGGTTTGTTAGAAATAAATTTTAACGGAGTTAACCGGGTCATAACAAAATTATAAAAATTATAAAAATAGGTTGGATAAAATTATTGGGTGTTTAGACAATTATAGTTTAATTTCCACGAAAACCGTCGAAGTTTTAGTAAACTTAAGTTAATAATTAAAATAAATATCCAAAATACCGGGTAAATTAATATTATAATTTTTATATTATAAAAATGAATATAAAAATATATTGGGATCATAATCGGGAGTGTTGGACGTGTTAGTCACATTTATAGTTCGCGTATTAGTGTTTATTTAAAATAAACATACGTAATTCGTTAATTATATTAAAAATATAATTTGAATACCCTACGAGTAGAATAGTATGCAAGTGCCCTAATGATGATATGCAGACTATTTCTAGTCCGTATGAAATGTCCCTGATAATAATGCATGAATTCGCTCCTGAACCAATACGGTTACGCGAATTTGAACACTCGTAAACTAAATTTACGACGACATGAGTAATGCACGTGAATAGTGATTTCCTCTCGGAAATAAATAGTGTCAAGTGAATAGTAAAATTTCTGAAGGTGTCTCGGAATGTCAATTTGACCTCAAAAATGATGAATAGTAAAACGATGAATAGTGATCGATGAATAGTAATTTGTGAATAGTAGAATGTCGAAGTCTGGAAAAATGACCTGAAATTGTGGGTTGTGACAGTCGCCCATCCAAAAAGGAATTCAGTCCCTGAATTCAGTTAGTGTTGGTCTCGGTAATAGGCTCGGTGAAAAGTTGTGGATACTTGCGTCGCATTTGGTCTTCTCGTTCCCAAGTAAACTCGGGTCCTCTTCGAGAATTCCAGCGAACCTTCACGATCGAAATTCGACTTTGTTTCAACTGTTTGATCTCGCGATCCATTATTTCAACTGGTTCTTCCACAAAGTTAAGCTTGTCATCGAGTTGTATTTCGTCTAATGGTATAATGGCAGACTCGTCCGAAAGACATTTCTTGAGGTTCGAAACATGAAACGTGTTGTGTACGTTGCTAAGTTCTGATGGAAGTTCAAGCTTGTAAGCAACCGGACCAATCCTCTCCAGGATCTTGAATGGCCCAATGTATCTCGGGTTCAACTTCCCGCGTTTTCCAAATCGTATCACGCCCTTCCAAGGCGAGACTTTCAACATAACTTTGTCTCCGACCTGAAATTCCAGTGGTTTGCGTCGAACATCTGCGTAGCTTTTCTGTCGACTTCTAGCAGTTTCGAGTCTCTCTCGAATCTGAATTATCTTTTCTGTTGTTTCTTGTACCATCTCCGGGCCAGTACATTGTACTTCACCGACTTCGGCCCAACAAACTGGAGATCGACACTTACGACCATAAAGTGCCTCGAATGGTGCAGCCTTAATGCTCGAATGGTAGCTGTTGTTATAGGAAAACTCGATCAACGGCAAATGGTTAGCCCAACCATTTCCAAAGTCAATCACACATGCTCTAAGCATGTCCTCAAGGGTCTGAATAGTTCTCTCGCTCTGACCATCGGTCTGAGGATGGTAAGCAGTGCTCATGTCTAACTTAGATCCAAAAGAATGTTGCAATGACCGCCAAAAGTTTGAAGTAAAACGACTATCTCTGTCGGAAATGATGGAAACTGGTGCACCGTGTCTTGAGACTATTTCCTTGACATAAAGTCTAGCAAGTTGTTCCATAGAATAAGTCTCTCTAATGGGTATGAAATGTGCTGATTTGGTAAGACGATCAATAATTACCCAAATAGCATCGAAACCTCCTGACGTCTTTGGAAGTTTAGTGACAAAGTCCATAGCAATACGTTCCCACTTCCATTGTGGAATTTCTGGTTGTTGAAGTAACCCTGACGGTTTCTGGTACTCGGCTTTCACTTTAGCACAAGTAAGACATTTGCTGACGTACGTAGCTATTTCTGCTTTCATGTTCGGCCACCAATAAAGCTTTTTGAGATCCTGATACATCTTATCAGAACCTGGATGAATAGAGTACTTCGACTTGTGTGATTCATGCATAATCAATTCTCGCACTCCACCATAGAGTGGTATCTAACTTCGGTCCTTGAAGCATAACACTCCATCTGATCTCTTTACAAAGCCATTTTCGCTTTCTGGCATACCATAAAGTTTCTCAAGTGGTCGATTTTCTTCTTTGAGAGCCTCAATCTGAGCTTCTAGAATCTTCGATGGTAATGGCGAAATGATAGTCATTCCCAATGACCTAACCCTCAAAGGTTTGAGTCGTTCTTTTCGGCTAAGTGCATCTGCTACAACATTTGCTTTTCCTGGGTGATATCGGATTTCACAATCGTAATCACTCAACAATTCTAGCCAACGACGTTGTCTCATATTAAGTTCCTTCTGATCGAGTATATGCTGTAAGCTCTTGTGGTCGGTAAAAATTACACACTTTGTACCATAAAGGTAGTGTCTCCAAATCTTGAGTGCAAAAACTACCGCACCCAACTCCAAGTCATGAGTAGTGTAATTCTTCTCGTGTGTCTTAAGCTGTCTAGATGCATAAGCTATCACTTTCTCGTTTTGCATTAGCACAGCTCCAAGTCCTTGATGCGAAGCATCGCAATATACCACAAAGTTCTCAATTCCTTCAGGTAGTGACAAAATCGGTGCGCTACAAAGCTTTTGTTTCAATAACTGAAATGCGGACTCTTGTTTTTCTCCCCACTCGTACTTCTCATTCTTTTGTGTCAGCTTTGTCAACGATTTCGCTATCTTAGAAAACCCTTCGATAAACCTTCTGTAATATCCGGCAAGTCCTAGGAATTGACGAATTTCCGTAGGAGACTTGGGCGTAGCCCAATCCTTAACTGCCTCGATCTTTGCCGGGTCGACTTGTAAACCTTGGCTATCAATAACATGACCAAGAAATTGAACTCTTTGTATCCAAAAATCACACTTAGAAAACTTGGCATACAATTGCTCCTTCTTGAGTAGTTCCAGTATTGTTCTGAGGTGTTCTTCGTGATCTTCCTTACTCTTGGAATAAATCAAGATATCGTCAATGAATACGATCACAAACTTATCAAGATACGGTTTGCACACCCTATTCATGAGATCCATAAATACCGCAGGTGCGTTGGTTAATCCAAAAGGCATCACTTGAAATTCATAATGACCATAGCGCGTTCTAAATGCCGTCTTCGGGATATCCTCTTCCCGAACTTTAAGTTGATGGTAACCGGATCTTAAATCAATCTTGGAATAAAAACTAGAACCTTGTAACTGGTCGAACAAGTCGTCAATTCTGGGGAGTGGATAACGGTTCTTCACCGTTACCTTGTTCAGCTCACGATAGTCGATGCACATTCTGAAAGTTCCGTCCTTCTTCTTCACAAACAAAACCGGCGCTCCCCAAGGCGAGGAACTCGGTCTAATGAATCCTTTGTCCAAAAGTTCTTGTAATTGATTCGACAATTCTTTCATTTCCGAAGGTGCAAGTCTATACGGTGCTCGTGCAATTGGTGCAGCTCCTGGCACTAATTCAATTTGAAACTCAACTTGGCGTGTAGGCGGAAGTCCTGACAATTCTTCCGGAAAAACCTCTTGAAATTCCTTAACAATTGGCACATCTTCAAGTCGTTTCTCATCCGACTTCTTCTCCGTGATGTGAGCCAAGAATGCATAACAACCCTTCTTTATGTACTTCTCGGTTTTAATGCACGATATAATACTGAGTCTAGTTCCACTTCGCTCTCCGCGAACAACCAAAGTTTCACCGTTATAAGGAAGGTGAACAACTTTCTCATCACAAATAATTCTCGCTCGATGCCGAGATAACCAATCCATACCGATCACAACGTCGAAACTTCCAAGTTCTACGGGCATAAGGTCTATGTTGAATGGATGGTTTAGGAAATTTATAGTGCAACCACGAACAATGGTGTTGGTGTTAACTAAAGACCCATCGGCTAATTCAACGATATAGGAAATGTCTAATGGGGTTGGTTCTATGTTAAGCAAAGGTGCAAATGCAATAGAAACAAAACTTCTATCCGCTCCTGAATCAAATAAAATGGATGCATAACGATTATTAACGAGGAACGTACCCGCAACAACATTCGGGTCTTCTTTGACATCGTCACCTCCCATAACATAAGCTCTTCCTCGAGCCCTTCCATCTTGATTTCCAGTTCCTTGATTCTTCTTCTGTGGGCACTCACCCCTAAAGTGTCCAATTTCTCCACAGCCAAAACATGTTACCGGTGGCTTCTGATTGTCACCCAAGGTTGGAAATTTGCAATCTTTGATGTGATGACCAACCTTCTTGCAGTTACCACATGTATTTGGGCAACGTCCTGGGTTATGATGCCTCTGACACCTTTCGCACTTGGGTAAATTACCCTCATATCCTCTCCTTCCATTCGGTCCTGCAGCATAGGCCTTTGCCACTTCTTGCCTCTTAGGTGGCGGCTGAACAGCGTTTCCACCTTGGTTGTAATCGAACCTTCTCTTGTTGTTGTTATTGTTGTTTGGATTGTTGTTTCGGTTATTGGGATAGTTGCGGTTCCGATTGTTGTTATAGTTGTTGTTGTTTCGAGTGTTGGTGTAGTTGGTGTTGTTTGAACGGTAGTTGTTGTTGACAGCAGATTTTCCTTTTACCACTTGGACCATAAGTTTCTGAGTTATACGAATAGCCTCTTCCATGGATTGAGGATCAAAAGAAATCACATCTCCTCGAACACTTTCGGGCAATCCACCAACAAAGTTTTCCATCTTTTTCTCATCATCGGGAACCATAGTTGGACATAGTGCAGCCAACTCCTGAAACCTCCTGAAATAAGTCTCAATGTCATCACCTTTAGTCACAAGCTCATAAAATTCTGTTTCCATCTTTTGCACCTCGGTACGAGGGCAAAACTTCTTTGTCATCAATTTCTTGAATTCCTCCCAAGTAAGCTTGTAAGCATTTTCCATACCAATCGGCTGAGCATACGAATTCCACCAAGACATAGCTTCATCAAGAAGCATACCCGTAGCAAATTTTACTTTGCTGACGTCCGGGCATCCGCACATGAGAAATACATTCTCAGTCTTTTCAAACCAGCGGATTAAAGCAACCGCTCCTTCAGTGCCCTTAATTTTGATAGGATCACTAATCTTGAAATCTTTCCATGTACATTCCCTCTTATTAGTGGGTGGTTCAACCGTCCCTGTATTAGAAGCAGTCTCAGCAGCCCTAGCAGCAACCTCAGCTCTCTCAATCTCCAGAGCTTCTGCAATACTATCCCTAACCAACTTGCGGATAGCGGCTTGTGTCATAGCGGGTGTTTCTGGTGCAGTCTTACTCTTCCTTGGTGCCATATTTCTGATAAATCACAATGGAAATAACCATGAGAAAAATCATAATAGAAATAGTCATCGAACCAAAGATACACACCCACAACATGTATAAATATATACAACCACAACAAGTATAAAAACAACCACGACGTGTACGAATACAACCACAATCTGTCTAGACATCACCACGACAAGTATATATATACAACCACAACAACCACGACACGTATATATACAACCACAACAACCACGACGCGTATAATATAATCACAACCTGTATAAATACAACCACGACATGTATGTATACAACCACAACCTGTATCATGCGATAATAATAAAGAGCAACCACGAAACATCATAAATATAATCACAACACATGAATATAATACATGAAAATTTTGGCCTACATGGACCGATATAATATATAGCACAACATTTCCAACATAGTAGAGTCGCACTTGATATATTTGTTTGTACAACAACCAAAAGACTACAAGTTCTTGAACTATGTCCCACATCCCGGGACTAGGAAAATAATAAAAGCTAATATAATACCAGTCTACGTCTAGGCTCCTCCAGGTGCTCTAGATGGTCCAGGCTCTCCCCTCAAGCGGCGAATCTCACGATCCATCGCCACCACGATCTCCTCAAGATGCTGGACTCGTAACTGAAAAGAAGCATCCCTACGCTCCAAAATAACCAACCTCTCTCAAAGCAATGCCAACTGATCTACCTGCTCCCACTGAGTCTCCTGTGTCGCCTGAGCTCTATCTCGAATCTCAGGTAACTCATCCCTAAGTAGCTCAATCTCCTCCTGGTGCCTCAACTGTCGTGCCTCGAGTCCATGGTATGACACATCAATACCAACCCTGCCCTGAACCAAATCCTCAACCTGCTCCTCGACAGCCTCAAGTCGAGTGGTAATAATCTCATCAACTCTATACCCCAAACTATCGACTTGCTCCTGCTGAGCATCAAACTGATCCTCTAGTGTAACGGCTGTAGGATCCCTAGCTGCAGCCGCTCTCGAGCTCTCACCTATGTGGTATACTGGTGGTGGTGAAAGGCCAGCAGTCTCGGTAATGGGTGAATCTGGAGTGGTAAGCCTTGCGCGCTTCCTGAGCGGCAAGAGTGAGGTAGCTATAGGAGTGGTAGTGGGTATGGCTGGTGGTGGTGGTGTAGGCACAGTAGGACTAGGGAGACCCCTATAAGTAGATGTAGCATAACAAACCCTCTTCCTAGCAGTCTGGATAGTCTTATCCCTAGGAAACATAAGTCTCGGCTCTGAATGGATAGTAGTAGTAGGGGATGATGGTATGTCAGTAGGTATAGTAAGATGGACATGGGGAGTAGGAGCTGTCTCCTCCTCCTCGAAAGGCTCGGTGTCATCATCTGACGCCAAAAGTGGCAACTCAGGTGTAGGGGAAACAAATGGTGAAACAGCAGTGGAGGACACAGAGCCCTCATCACCAGAGTCAGATATAGTGTAAAGTACGACAGTGTTGGGATTCGAAGACATGTCTCTGTGATAATCAAGGTGAAATAAAAATAAATAACTCATAAAATGGAATCACCAAATAATAAAATATGCACTTATGATGAAATGATGATATGCTATGATAGTGTGGTTATAGTCTAGGGTCGTGTACATCATGAACCCTATCATGATACATCCTAGTTCGCTATAACCTTAGCTCTGGTACCAATCTGTCACACCCCCAAAATACCTGAATGGCAGCGGAATTGAATACCTGAGGGTGTAACGGATCATAGCACACAACCAGGATATATTGAACGACCTAAAGTGTCGTTTTAAAAATAAGTCGTTTGATTCATTCAAATATTCAGAGTTATAAAGACATAGGTCCCAAAAGTTGGATAAAGTTTACGGAAACAAGTTTAGTACAATCAAACGACGTTTCAACATAAGTGCAAGAAAGTCCGAATGAGCCATATCATCCTTGTTACACAAAATGACTCCATGCATGCCATGAGAATATGCCTTAGTTACCTGAGAAATACATTGCGAAAAATGGTCAACATAAAGTTGGTGAATAATCATAGGTTTATAAGTAATTCGTAAGTACATAAGTCACAAGTATATAGTAAAGTGACAAATTGTCAAAAAGCTACATTGTCTCTTAAGCTCATGACACCGAAGCTAGACGTACTAAAATATGCCCCAAAGGAGTGTTTACCAAACACTCGTACTATATTAGACATGAAATGCATTCGTTTTCCTTATGGAGCAACCCAAACACGAATGGAGGAGTCACCCTCGATAGATCTATCACTCACTCTCGCTTGGCAATATAATTAACGGTTCATGATAATAAAGGGGACTTGCAGTGGTAGTACTAGCAACTTAAGCAATGTACGGAATTTAATACTTGGGCATGTACAAAAATAATAGTGCAATGTATTCTCCCCCGTGGGATTTAAAATAAAATAAGTACTAAAAACGGGGCTATGAGAACTCACCTCGAAGTGATGGTACAAAGATGGTGCAATGAGGTAAAAGTAGTCGGGACAATGAGGCGCGAGTACTAGCCGCAACCTAAATGAATAATCGTGATCTAATTAAGATCAAGCCATAATGAAATGAATGCACATGCACATGATACTCATACCACTCGTAATTTGGAAATACTAGTTATCGTCATGGTAAAATAGTTTCCATACTTAGGAAAAATAAGTCCATATATAGGAGTATATAACTTGTCATATTAACTCGTACGAAAAAGTTAGCGTTATGTTCCAAGTATCAAAACCTTAGAATGACGTCGTCATGTCGTATAAATATTCCTTCGGGTCGTACGTATTCATTTGATAAGAAAATAGTCCTTAGTAATATTTTCTAGAAAATATACCGTTTAGTGCGTACGTTATTATTTTTATTTGTGACCAAAAATATATATATAGTTTTGACGATGTTAAAATGGGTATAACTCGGTCGTTTTAAGCTCGTTTTCCTCGTTCTTTATGTCCACGGATTCGTCTTTGTATATACTAGTATATTTTTGACAACTCGGCTCCTTTAGGTTACGTTTAATACCTCTTTTTACCCATTGAAATCTGCCAAACAGCAAGCAGTTTTTGTAAAAGTAGTTTTCGTCGTTAAATTTGCAAAAATCATATCTCCTTCGTTATAAGCTTGTTTTAGTCCATTCTTTCGCCTAAAGTTTCGTTTTTGAATGTATTTTCTAAATATTTGGTCAAAACTTGGCCACCATCTACTGATTTTCCCACGAAATCAAAATAGGGACAGTAGGTAATCTTATTGTTTCAAAAACCATTTTCAAGTCTCCAAACTAGTTCCATCCTCCATCAAACCATTTTCAAACACCACAAAGCTAGTCTAAACCTACCATACACCTTCTTAGGGTGTCATGGGTCCTTAAACATCATCAATCCACTAGGTCTAACAAGGGTTACTTATGTGTCCATTTCTAGGGCTCAAAGTTAAATATATACAAAAATGGAGTGGTATAAGTTAATGCATGTATGAGATCTTGTAAGAAAATTATATAAACATGGTAATAACTTGTAAAAATCATAAAAATGAGTTTGTTAACTTACTTGAAGGTTTAGAGAGTTTGGATGATAAAAACCTACTAATCCTTGAGTTTTTATTTCAAAACTCCAACAAGGATGATTATATAAACAAGTTTATGACAAGATCTTGTAAAATTTGTTCTCCTTGCTCCTTGAACACCTAGGTCGATCCAACCTCAAGAGAAAAATGAGAGAAAAGTTTTACTTGTGCAAGAAAAGTGATTTTGTGATAAATGAGTGAAAAAAAGTTTAATTTATACAAGGAGACAATTGTTTGGTGAGTAATTAAGAGTGTTGGTGAGGTTTCAATGAATGAAGACCATGGGGGGGGGGGGGGGGGGTTGGCCGGTCCTAAAGGAGGAAAAAGGGGGGAAGTGTCTTGGGATTAATTAGGGAAAATTAGTATTAGTATTATGTAGTTAAGTTAGGTTTAGGTTTAATCGGGTACCGGGTTTGTTAGAAATAAATTTTACCGGAGTTAACCGGGTCATAATAAAGTTATAAAAATTATAAAAATAGGTTGGATAAAATTATTGGGTGTTTAGACAATTATAGTTTAATTTCCACGAAAACCGTCGAAGTTTTAGTAAACTTAAGTTAATAATTAAAATAAATATCCAAAATACCGGGTAAATTAATATTATAATTTTTATATTATAAAAATGAATATAAAAATATATTGGGATCATAATCGGGAGTGTTGGACGTGTTAGTCACATTTATAGTTCGCGTATTAGTGTTTATTTAAAATAAACATACGTAATTCGTTAATTATATTAAAAATATAATTTGAATACCCTACGAGTGGAATAGTATGCAAGTGCCCTAATGATGATATGCAGACTATTTCTAGTTCGTATGAAATGTCCCTGATAATAATGCATGAATTCGCTCCTGAACCAATACGGTTACGCGAATTTGAACACTCGTAAACTAAATTTACGACGACATGAGTAATGCACGTGAATAGTGATTTCCTCTCGGGAATGAATAGTGTCAAGTGAATAGTAAAATTTCTGAAGGTGTCTCGGAATGTCAATTTGACCTCAAAAACGATGAATAGTAAAACGATGAATAGTGATCGATGAATAGTAATTTGTGAATAGTAGAATGTCGAAGTCTGGAAAAATGACCTGAAATTGTGGGTTGTGACACCTCCTGTATTTCAGAAAGAAAAGGGATATAATGCAGTTCCTCACCCCCAGGTAGCTTTCAACCACCTAGAAAAGATGTTGATTGTTATGGTGTAGATAATATAGAGTTTAGGAAAAAGCTTAAAAGTAAATTTAATCCTGAAACTTTAGAAAAATCTGTTGAAGCACCTAAGGTAGAAGAGACCAAGTTTTCAAAACAAGCAGTACCTTCAAACTCTTTTCGAAATATTGCTGATCACTCAGCAGTACCTCAAAGAAAATTCTTTCAAAATACTGCTAATTTTAGAAACACTTATGGAAGGGGATTTGGGGATATTGGTCCAAAGGTCTGTTATGTTTGTTATAGTCCTCATCATTTGATTAAAGACTGTGATTATCATTCAGAATACCTAAGTAAATATCCAAAGACCAGAATTGCACAACCAAGTTATATGGAGAATAAGCCAAGGGATAACAAACCAGTTTGGAACTATACAAATAGGGTCAACCATAGTAATTTTTCAAAAGACTATAGGTACCCTCATCAGAAAAGGTCATACTCCAAACCCTCAGTACCTGCACAAAGTACTGATAGAAAGTTTCCTAATGTTTCTAGCAAACACTCAAGTGTAAGATCTAGGAGGCACAATCATTACAACCCTAGAAAGCCTTACAACACAAGAACAGATGCTAGGACACAGAACCCAACTCCTAAAGTTACAACTAAATGGGTTAAGAAAGAAAGTACTGCTGGGGAAAAACTAGTACTTTCAGAAGTTAAGGGTGAAAAGGGGACAAGTGATCTTGAAAAATCAATAGTTTTGGAAACAAAAACCTTAATTCTTGATCATGCTTTCAAAGACAGTGGTGATTACATACTCAAAAATTTTGAGTATGTCACTCCACAAGGGGAACACAAGTCAGTAATGGCTTGGGTTCCTAAAAATAACTAACCTTTTTCATATGAATGCAGGGCAACCCAGAGGAGGAGCTTAAAGATCATCTTATTGTAGATAGTGGTTGCTCTGGCAGTATGACAGGAGAAAAGGAGCTCTTGTCAGATTTTAAAGCTTATTTTGGAGGAAAAGTTGCATTTGGGAATGATCCTGATGGAGGAAGAATAACTGGCAAAGGAACTATCAAGGCAGGAAACATTGATTTTGAAGATGTTAGATATGTGAAGGAGCTCAAATTCAATCTTTAGTCAGTCTCTCAGATTTGTGATAAGAAGTACCCTGTGTTATTCTTTGACACAGAATGTCTTATACTTTCTCCTGATTTCAAGTTAGAAGATAGAAACTTGGTGTTGCTGAGAGCACCAAGAACTAATGATGTGTACAGCATAGACTTAAAGAATGTAAATTCTGCTGAAAGAGCAACATGTTTGATTGCAAGAGCATCTATGGAGGAAGCACATCAATGGCACAGAAGACTGGGACATGTAAATTTCAAAAACATCAATAAGCTGGTCAGAGGTAATTTAGTTAGAGGTTTACCTTCTAAGACATTCAAGAATGATCACACATGTCTTGCTTGTAAGAAGGGTAAACAACACAAGGCCTCTTGTAAGAAGATTGATGAGAAGACTATTAAAGAGCCTTTGGAATTGCTGCACATGGATCTGTTTGGACCTGTTTCAGTTGTTAGTCTGAACAAGAAGAAGTACTGCTTGGTTGTAACAGATGACTGTAGCAGATTTAGTTGGGTCTTTTTCTTATGCTTTAAAGATGAAACTTTTGATGCTATTCATGATCTAATAATAGCACTTGAAAATCAGTTAAGACTCAAGGTTAGAGGCATTAGATGTGATAATGGGACTGAGTTCAAGAATCAACTTATGTATGAATTTTGTGCCAAGAAAGGAATTAAAAGAGAGTTCAGTATTGCTAGAACTCCTCAGCAAAATGGAGTTGCAGAAAGAAAGAATAGAACTCTTATAGAAGCAGCAAGGACAATGCTTGCAGACTCTCAACTACCTGTTCCATTCTGGGCTGAAGCTGTAAGTGCTGCTTGCTATGTATTGAATAGAGTATCAGTGACTAAACCTCAAATGAAGACACCTTATGAGTTACTCATGGGAAAGAAGCCAAGCATCAAGTTTATGAAACCTTTTGGATGTCCCCTAACCATCTTAAATACTGCTGATAAGTTGGACAAATTTGATGGGAAGTCAGATGAAGGATATTTATTGGGATATTGTACAAATAGCAAAGGATTAAGAGTGTACAATAAGGCTACGAAGAAGGTTCAAGAATGTCTTCATGTTGATTTTTTGGAAGAACAAGAGAATTCTAAAGGTAAAGGCAAGGTTAGTGGCTCAAGGATATAGACAGGAAGAAGGAGTAGACTACGATGAAGTTTTTGCTCCTGTGGCAAGGCTTGAAGCCATCAGGCTATTTTTGGCTTTTGCATCTTATATGGGATTCCCTGTATATCAGATGGATGTTAAAAGTTCTTTTTTATATGGCAAAATCACAGAAGAAGTTTATGTCAAACAGCCTCCTGGTTTTGAAGACCCTGCACACCCACACAAAGTCTACAAGGTGATCAAGGCTCTTTATGGCCTACATCAAGCTCCCAGAGCATGGTATGAAAGGCTTTCCAATTTTCTATTGCAACATGGTTATAGAAGAGGAGCTATTGACAAGACTTTGTTTATCAAGAGAGATAAGAAGGATATCATGCTAGTTCAAGTGTATGTAGATGATATTATTTTTGGTGCTACTAAGCAATCTATGGTGAAGGAATTTGAAGATCTTATGCAGAAAGAGTTTCAGATGAGTTCCATGGGAGAATTAACATTTTTCTTAGGACTTCAAGTGCAATAGTCAAGCAGTGGAATTTATATTTGTCAAGATAAGTATGTTGCAGATATTCTTAAGAGATTCACTTTCACTACTGTTAGGCCTACATCTACACCAGTGGATACTAACAAACCTTTGGGAAAAGATGAAGATGGAGAAGATGTTGACGTCACACTATACAGGTCTATGATTGGATGTCTTATGTATTTAACTGCATCAAGACCTGATATTACTTTTGCTGTGAGCTTATGTGCAAGACATCAAGTTAATCCAAAAGTATCTCACTTGAATGCTGTCAAGAGGATTTTCAGGTATCTTAGGCAACAACCTAAGCTAGGATTATGGTATCCTAGGGATTCACCTTTCCATCTCCAAGCCTTTTCAGACAGTGATTATGCTGGAGATAACTATGACAGAAGATCCACAACTGGAGGATGCCAGTACCTTGGAAGCAGATTGTGTCATGGCAATGTAAGAAGCAAACAATTGCAGCAACTTCTTCCACAGAAGCAGAGTATGTAGCTGCTGCGAGTTGTTGTGCACAAGTACTTTGGTTACAGAATCAGCTTCTGGATTATGGATTCAATTTCAAGAATACTCCTATCAATATTGATAATGAGAGTACTATCTGTATTGTCAAGAATCCAGTCTATCATTCCATGACCAAGCACATTCAGATTAGACATCACTTTATAAGAGATTGCTATGAACAAAGGCTTATCAATGTGGTTAAAGTTCATACTGATGATAATGTAGCAGATCTACTCACAAAGGGATTTGATGTTTCAAGATTTACTTTTTTGGTTGTGAGTATTGGCATGATTAATATGTAAGCTATTTTTGAGGGAAGGCATAAGTAGTTATTAGTTAGTCATTATTTGAGGGGAGGCTACATGTATCATTCAACAGAAAGGATTTTATTCATTCAAGTTCTTACAACTACCATTCAGAGTACATCACCATTCTTGTTTTCAAGTAACAGACACAGACACAACAAAGACAACACAAACACAAGACTACATCAACCTACTACCAAGCTCCATACACCTACTCCATAGGCCTTGTTCCCTTGCCCTCATAGCTTTGTTTTCCCTTTTGAGCAGTCCTTCTCTTGTCATCAAAAGAAGTCTGTTTTCTTGGGCAAGCCAGGCCAAGAACCTTTTTGGGAGGTCTTTCTTTTCTTGGAGTAGGCCACTTCATGTTCTGAATAGTTGTTTCCAGGGCTTGAGTCAAAGCATGTGGAAGCTCTTTAGCCAAAGATGAACCAGTAACAACTTTCTTCTTTTTGGGCTTTTTGCTGGTAGTACTACCTGCATCAGTTATGGTAGAGTTGGATGCACTCATTGTTGATGAAGCTTCTTCGTGTCCCATCCATTGCACATGAGGAGGAAAATAGTCTGACCATCCTGGATCTTCAAACTCAGAATCAGAGTAGTAACTTATCTCTGAATCTGTTATACCCTCTGAGTCTGAAGAGATGTTCACAATTGGAATGTGACTCATTGTGCTTACTTGTTTTTGTTAAGAGAAAATATGGTGTTTGCAAGTAGTTTATGAAGTTGCTTTTATAAGCAAGGTAAAGGTAAATGGGCATTTAATGAAGTGTATTGAAGTTCACTTACCTTGGTAGATTTGGGATTTAATTTGGGGAGCTGGTCATTAATAAGGGTTGACTTTCAAAGATATTTTGGTCAACATTCAAGATTTTTAGTGGGATAGTACTTTGGTCATTATACTGTGTGAGCTTATAACGGAAAGTACTGCTCCATATTCGATGGAAAGTACTGCTTGGTGCTATTAAACGGGTTCACTGACGTGTCAGATACTGTTCCAACGGTCAGATTTGCGGCTAACAACCTTTCGAAAGATATGGGATATTTACTTCTAAAAATAACGGTAAAATCATTAATTAACCGTGATCTTTTGTAATCTTATCCTTATATAAACCTCATATCTTTTCCTTTTATTCACCTTATTCACCTTTATTAACTCATACCCACTTTGCATCGATCATCACTTTTCTCACTCTAACCCTAATCATCATGGCTAATCGACGTACCAACACCAAACACAACATGATCGCGAACCTTGAGAAAACCCAAGAAAACCTTGATTTTCATGGTATTATTGATTTTCTCACTGGTACCAACATCTGTTACTCCATCCTTGTCAACCCCGAGATTATTGGACCCTGGATTCAAGATTTTTGGGATACAGCCACGTCACAGGTTGAAGATGGAGAGGATATCATTACTGCTACAGTTGCTGGGAGAGCTATACGTGTTACAGAAGCTTCAATCAGGGAGGCTTTGTTATTTGATGATGAAGGAGGCTCTGTTTTATTTGGGAAACAAGAAGTTTGGAATACACTCAGAGATATTGGGTATGAATGTTCTTTGACTAAGCTTACTTTTCAGAAGGCTATGGTTAGTCCTCATTGGAAATTTCTTATTCATGTTTTGCTACATTGTTTGAGTCCAAAGAGTACTGCTTGGGATTAGTTCAGTCATTCCATAGCTTCTGCTTTTGTTGGTCTTATTACCAATCAGCCTTTCAATTTCTCATATATGATCCTTGAAGGTATGCTTACTCATATTAAGGCTGGCAAACATTTTCTTATGTATCCTAGGTTTGTTCAATTGCTTTTAGAGAATCCACTAGATGGTATACCTAAACCTCAGGATTATGTACCTACCATTCGGATGCCACCTAAAGTTTTCACTTTTATGTCCAATAAGGGAGTTAATTTTTCGGGTAGGAATACACCTCTTAATGCTTATATGTTAGAGGTAGCTCAAGCTGTTAGGGATGAAGAAGACAATAGTGGTTCTGCACATTCTAATAATAATGCTCAATCTGATTCTGTTGAGCATTCTGCTTCAGTACATACCTCCACACCACCTATTGTTTCCTCTCAGTATGTTGTTTCAGGTGACAGGACTTCATCAGAAAAAGCTTCTTTGGATACATCTATTTCTGCTCAAGGTACTTCTCCACAAAGTATTGATCCTCAAGGTACTGCTTCAGAGGATACACAAGTACCTACTCCCAATGATTATACTTCCACAGGTGGGCTTCAAACACCTGGAGGAGATGAGGGAATGACTGGTACTAAGAATACTTCTGATTTGGTTCAAGAACTGGAGAAGATGAAGTCAACTGTTAATGCTCAAGCTGCAGAACTCAAAAAGCTAAGAAAGAAGTTCAGAAGATTGAAGAAATTTGTCTGGCCACTTGTTCAGAATTTTAGGCTTTATGTGAAAGAAAAGAAGCAGTCTCAGAAGCCAAAATCTACAAAGAAGAAGTCTAAATCCAAGAGGAGGCATAGGAAATCATCATCTATCAAATTGGGGAGGAATCAGGATGATAATTTGGATAGATTTGATGATATGGTTAAATATTCAGAAGAAAAGAATGATCAAGATAAAAATATTGCTCAAAACAGTACTGAAAGAAAAAGTGGTGAGACAGAGCAAATTAATCTTGAAGTTGAGCATGAGGATGTAAAAAGTGGTGATACAGAAGAAATTGATTTAGAAGGAAATAATGTTCAAAGTACTTTTGTTGAAAATACTGTTATGCAAGGTACTGCTGAACAAGATATTGCTGTTATTGGAACTTCTGTAGCTGGATCTTCTACAAAGCATTATGAAGATGAAGCTAGTCCTTCCACTTTTATACAGCAAGAAGAAGAAAGAGTACATACTGCTAGTGATGATGAAACAATTGCTCAAGTTATGATGAATTTAAGGAGACCTACAGGAGGAATACACATCTCTGAGCCTGCACAAAAAGATGATGAAAGTACTTCTGAATCAGAAAAACTAGATCCAAAAGATAAAGGGAAAGGGATAATGGTTCATAAAGATATTAAGAAGAAGAAGAAGAAATTTTCTATTGCTCAGATTAGAGAATTAGAGACTGCAGATGATTTAGAGCTTGCTAGAAAGTATTTGGAAGAAGTCAGTAGGCCAATTACAAAGAAGCCAATGACCAAAGCTCAGGAAAGAAACTGGATGATACAGTTCTTGAGAAAGAAGGGATACAAGAATTTACATTTGAAAAGGTATCCTGAAGTGAAAGGTCTGTGGGATAAAGTACAAGAAGATATCAGAAGAGAAGTAGAAAACTTTGTGCCTATGGAATTTGATAGAAAGAAAAAATTAGAAGATATAAGGAAGGAACAAGCTGAGCGAAGGAGATTGAAAAGAAAGAAATTAGCTGAGGATGATCAATTGTCAAAAAGGCTGAAGTTAGTTCATGAAGATACAGTTGATGAACTCAGAAATTATTTTAGAGTTGTTGATTTTGAGAATAAGAAGATTGAAGATTCTGGAAAGAAGTCCAAGATAATCTCATTTTCTGTGGTTGAATCAAAAAAGGGAAATTATTTTATGATCAACAGAGAAGATGAAAGTTTCATACCATTCAATATGTTATGGGATTTATTGCACTGTATCACAAGGACAGATCTTTATGACTTATATGTGCAAGTGCAGACATACTATGCAGAGATTGAAGCTTCAGGAGTGGGATTAGTTTTGCTTGGAGACTTATTTATCATCTGGGATACTGAAGAAACAAGTGTTGATCCTCTCTGGAATGATCAAGAGAATTGGGAAATAACAAGATGGAGATTCTTTGAGTCATCAGGAGTTCATACACTAGAGATGGAAGATGGTACTATGATTCACATGTTGGCTGAGAGGAGATATCCATTGATTAGAGAAATCATGCTCAGAATGCTGGATCATGGAATGGAACTTGAAGATGAATCTGAAGTAGCTTTGGATGTTATCAAGTTATTTATCAGATGGGTCAAGTCTGAAGAGTAATATTGCATAATACTGGTATGATTTGTTTTGTAAAATAAAGTATTTATCAAAGTACTGCTTGCTGATATAAACCAGTATAGGTTCTTTAAAATAAAAATAAAATGTTTTGATGTTTAAAAGAAAAGAGGATTTGAAAAGAAACACATGGTGTTAGTATTTATACTGCACAATAAATGGTAATCAACTCACCATGTTTAACAGACAAGAAAGAGTTTGACTCATCATGAGGGTACGGCTCTGATCTGATAATCAAATCCGTTGATGGTTGATAGTTCACCAAAAACTAGGTTATCAACTCACCATACATCCAAGTGATCAAGAGTTGGCTAGTCCATAGCAAACGGCTCATGGTAAAGACATATCAAATCCGTTGATAGCTGATGATTTGCTAAAAATCATAATTTTCAATGATTCACCTCTCACAGGAGTTAACACACCTGGAAGTGATGAGAATAGTATGACACTTTTAAGATTTGATGATCTTTGTACCAAAATATTGCTGAGTTGCTGAGAAGATACCATGGAAGATATGATGCTGATGAAGAGTACTTTGACATATGACAGATAGAAGAAAAGGAATAAAGAAACAATCTTTCTGAATGATTAAAGATTTGAAGATTAAAGATAACAAAGAAACTTGAAATCAAGCAAGTAGAGTTCAAGTTAGGGGAGGATTGTTGGGATATAAAATATCAAAGTACTTCTGGATGTCAAAGTACTGCTGCATGAAGAATAAAGTCAAAGTAATGCTGAAGAAATAAGTCAAAGTACTGCTGTTATTGAAGAATGCTTAAAGTACTTCGAAGGAAACAAGGACTGATGTGCAATATTAGATAAGGATTAATGTGTAATATTAAACGAATATTCTAGAATTAGTTAGGGATAATGGCTTGTCGTTCAAGGATTACATGTTGTAAACCGACTTAAGGTTATCTATATAAAGAGCCTTAAGAGGTATTAGTCGATATAAGTTTTATAAGTCTTAGATATGTTTAAAAGTTGATCAAAGTTAATACTTAGGGATTGTTAGTGAATGTGTGTAACAAAGCAGGTTCAAAGTTTGGTTAATATAAAAGTTCTTCTTAAGCTTTGTGTTAGTAGATTCCGCATACTTTACATGGTAAAACAGTGTTTCAATATTAATAGTGTTGAGTTTACTCAATATTGTTAAACCCTTACAAGCTACAAAGTAGTTTGGTCAGAGTATATCGATCCAACAACTTCTCAAACGAATCAACTTTTTGGCTCGATGACTTATATAGAGAATAAGATCCATATCAGACTGAATATGCTTATGTCATACACTTGTAGACTTTGATTGTGTTAAAATCAACTTATTATAATATAGTAGTATAGTATCGAAATGATCCACACAAAATACGGATCACCCGAGTCGTTTCTGAGTGAAGGCGAATGGAATCAAGGAATATTGATTCGTGCCAATCGTGAACTGAAAATTGATGAAAGTGAAAATAGTGATCAAGTAATTCAAATAACAACAAACAATTATGAATTATGCAAGAGGTACAATCTAGATATGCACTAAAGTAGAATACGTAAGAACAGAAATGCAAACGCGTTTATTAAAACGTAACTTTAATTGAAAAATGATCCTACAAACGTGAAATTATTTTCTAAAAATCTTAAACTAATAAAATGAATTTCCAGAAAAAGAAAATTATTTTTTAAACTTTTCTTTTATTTTCTATGAATTTATTTTGCTTTTTGTAATTTTAAATGAATTAAAAATAGAAGAAATTAGAAAAATAAAAGGGAAAAATGAAAATTAATTTCTGAAAAATCTAAAATATTATAAAAGAATTTCCTAAAATATTTTGGTATTTTTTATGGCTTTTTCTGATTTTTTATGGATTTTTTTTTATTAAAAACTATTTAAAAATAATTAAAATCAAAGAAAAATTAAGAAAAATATCAAATCAACTTGGAAAAATATGAAAAATTGCCAGAAATTCTAAAATAATAAAATGAACTTGGATAAAAATTTTGAAGTGAAAATAAGCTGATTAGGTGCTTTTTAGAACAAACTGCTTATTCACAAGTGCTTATTTTAAGCACTTGTAATCCAAACTGATTGAAACTCAGAACACAGACTTATTATGCTATAATATGCTCAGATATGCAAAATATGATCAAGTGCAATCTCAAAAAGCCACAGAATCACAGAAATTATGCAATAAGCTCAAATAAAAAGTTCACTTAATAAGCAGAATAGAAACAGACAGATATAGAAGCAAAGTCACCATGCAAAACACTACATCTACTTCCAACAAGCTCAGAAATATCAATAAACCTCAAATTTAAGCTCAATGTTACACTAGCTAATTAGCAGTCTAAATAAACTCAAGAGACCGAGCTTATTGGGGCAAAATCAACTTTAACCTACTGAGATTTCAAATCAACCAAAAGAAAGATCTTAGATACAATCTATAAACCAAAATGAAACCTAACAGATCATTCAAATACTGATTGCACAGGGTATCTCAGTTTCAAAAAGACAACTTCAGTTCCATTTTTCATTAAGCAAAAGCATTCCAATCCAACTTTTCCCTATTGATTATGTATTACTGACTGGTAAACTTCTGAAATTAACAATCTACAAGTTATTCTAATAAGAAGTGAACATTAGACATTTATTGGAAGATTTGACTAAAACTGAGTTCCAAAAAACTTTTTGACTTTTTGATTTCACAACTACTTTGACTAATTTTAATTTTAATAGCTAAAATCTACTACTAATAAGTTGTATTAACTAGAAATTACACTAGTAAAAGCTATTACTAACTGAAATGCAACTATTGTCTTTATATTACTAACTAACTACCACTAAACTAACTATGTATACAATTAACTCTAACTTAGACTATTAGAAAGAACTATACTACTGATATATGAATCAAATACTCTATTAGACACTAAATGAACTTATGCAAGATAGTGATTCAGCAATCCAATTACAAATCCACAAAGCAAAACTCACATCCAAACACCCTCTTATAGTGACAGTTAAACCAATATTCAATGAAACAGCTGATGTAACTCCAATATAGGAATCAAAGACAGTTACTAATCAATATTAAAGTCAAATAACTCAATCAATAACAATCTGATACAAAAGAGATTCACAATAACAGTTCTACTTCAAGACAGTTACTCAAATAAAGCTCTAATATCACAGATCTAAGCAAACAGATTAATCAATGATCAAATAAGCATAAACTACAACAGCTAATACATCAACTATACTAATCAAATCAATGAAACAGTAACACTAATACAACTACAAAATCTAACTCAGTTACTATTAATGTGAGAATTCAAAACGGATATTACCAAATCAATCTCCCTCAGCTAAACAGAGGGAGCTCACTGAGCTTTCCTGTCTTTAGACTGGCTAGAGGCTTCCATTTCTCCTCCTAGACCATCACTCCAAACCATTAATCACCATTGATCATCAATCAGTTGACTTCTGTTGACTTTTTGTGATTTTTGAATAAAATGAACAATTTAAGCTCACACAAACTAGGAATCTTATTGAGCTTATAAAACTAATGTAACAGCTTAATGAAAATCTGAGATTTGAAATGTAAAAGACATTTTTTATGTTTTTTATATTTTCTGCTTTTTATATATTTTTATATTTTCTTTGAAAACTAATGAAAAGGAAAGAGTATATCTATTAGTTGAATAAGCTTCTCTAAGCTTATAAAAACAGAAATTAGAACTTTAGAGACTAATAAGCTACACTAATATGTATTCAAAATAAAATAGTAAAAACAATTTGAATGAAACAAACTGAAACTTTTATTAAAACTAAAGCTGATATTACAAATTAAATTTGAAATTACAAATCAATTAAACTAAGAGTAAATTTCAACAGAGTAACATTAAGCTAAAAATCTACATACTGATGAGCTCAAAATGAGCACTATATATAGCAGGAGTGAAGGAGTAGGGGTCTCACTGCCAGGTTGGCGATCCACACCACTTTTGTGCTTCTTCAATTCATATCACATCCCTCAGATCATTATGTGTTTCTTTGATTTCATCATAACCCTTGGATGAGAATGAGTGAGGTGGCCTGACCAATGATATGCTTCCATCTGTCCCAAACGTGCACTAATTCTCTTAATTGCTAGACTCTTCTAGAAAGAGTATCCAAGGTTCTGAATAATGAGGTGTTTCTTCCAATCATGGCTTGCCATGTGTCCTTATAACACCACTCCTTCTCTCTAACACATGTCTAACACGTGAGGTATGCTTCTAGAAGACCAATTGATTAGTAATCATGGTTGATTTGAGTGGCTTGAGCCAATTGAGTTAATTGACTCAATTAGGGTTCATGTTAGTTTTGGAGAGTTCTGGGTTTATTGGTATTTGGGGGTAAAAGGGCGTGTGTTTGGTTTATTTATTAGTGATTTGACCAAACTTGACCATTGACCCGAGTTTTTGGGCTTTGACCAAAGGAAAAAACATTGGGCTCTTAATATTTGTTTATTAGTTTGGGCTCATGGAATGGCATTTGGACCAGGCTTTAATGTTTTCAGCTTTTGTGATAATAAGATACAAGGACTATTTGTGAAATTCTTTGAAATTATGAGGGCTGAATCTGCCAACTTCAAAAATAGACTTCATGGGCTTTCCTTGCCCATCTTGAGTAATTGAAGGGCTAATGCTGACTTTCGGATTCCAAGCTTTGACTTTCTGACCTCTTCTCACTCTCGTGCCCGTTTTTCCCGGTTTTTGCTTGATTTTTGTCTCTTTGTGAAATATCCAACCCTGCACATTCAAAAACATGAAAACACAAATTCTTTGGCATTTGTTAGCATATTTAATCTATTTAGGTTGGTTTTTGGCTATGAAAAAGTATATGAATTAACACATACCAAAATCCCCCAGACTAAGGTATTGTCGTGTCCTCACGCAATGTGATCAATTCACGCTTTTGGGATAAATAATTTTATAACTCTTCCTACTGACTTTGTAAAGTAGCAAGGAGGTTCAAAAGAAGAAATAAAATCATTTATTCCCGCAAATGCTCCATTTTCCAAAAAATTTCCTTTATTCCACTTTCACTTCTATTTTGGACTTTTCATACTTCATACTTGTGACGGTTTGTTGAACTTTCATTATTTTGCAATAATTGTTAGGGTCGACGAGTAGAAACACTTCTCATGGAAAAGTGACCATACGAATAAAAATCTTCATCCTTGATTTTTCACAAGCTCCCAAACTAAGCGTACAAACGAGATCACAACTTATCTACAAGTTAGATGCTAACACTACTCATAATAGTTACTTGTGGAAACTTCTTACTCCCATGTCTTAAGTTTTTGTATCTCAATATTTTATTTTTGTTGAGAAATGAATTGCTTCATATTTTCTCGTTTCAATACTTTTTAGTCCGATAGTGACACCTAAGTTTAAACGATAAGTAGTTTTCCATTTTCTCTTAAGAACCACTGAAATAGAAATTCGGTCCACATCAAGGAATTTTTGGGTACATACAATATCATATATAAGTTGCGGAGTACTACACGTGCACCTCATGTGTCCAATTCAGAATCATACACATGCACCTCACGCGCCAACAACTTATTTACATTCAAGCTCTTATTCATCATAACTTTCAACTTTCACTTTTTTCATTTTTCACTTTTTCACTTTTTTCATACTTTCTCATACTTTTCTCAACATCAATGGAAGCTTATCGGGTAGCTCCAAAACCACATACATAATCAACTTTTGATTTTTTGATTTTTTCACTTTTTGCTCTTATTTTTTATGTTCCTTGATATGTACCCAACTCATGGAATGGCATTTGGACCAGGCTTTAATGTTTTCAGCTTTTGTGATAATAAGATACAAGGACTATTTGTGAAATTCTCTGAAATTATGAGGGCTGAATCTGCCAACTTCAAAAATAGACTTCAAGGGCTTTCATTGCCCATCTTGAGTGATTAAAGGGCTAAGGTTGACTTTCGGATTCCAAGCTTTGACTTTCTGACCTCTTCTCACTCTCGTGCCCGTTTTTTTCGGTTTTTGCTTGATTTTTGTCCCTATGTGAAATATCCAACCCTGCATGTTCAAAAACATAAAAACACAAATTCTTTGGCATTTGTTAGCATATTTAATCTATTTGGGTCGGTTTTTGGCTATGAAAAAGTATGTGAATTAACACATACCAGACTTACATCTAACAAAGCTCATAATTTAACCCAAAATATCAAGCAAGCAACGTATTGATATTCAAGGAACAATACCACATTTTCATGATAATATGTCGTAAAGAAAATAGTTAATGAAACAAAGTAACTTCTTAAAGAAATTTTCAATTAATAAAATAAACATAAAATCAATTCAAAATTACAAATCATACAAATACTCACCATACGACTTAAAAGGCCCATGTATATAACTAATAAGGCCCATGTATCTTATCTTAATACTCACCCTATGATTTAGCGCCTTAGGCGTGATTTTTAAAACTCTGATCAAAAGGTATAGAGACCGAATAATGCAAATAACGTTTTTGACAATATTTGTATTAACACGGTCGATCAAACAAAGATAAGAGAGATATTTAGGGATTGAGGAAGAGTTATGAGAATCCATAGAAAGCGTTTGGTATTTATAGGATACCAAAGAGAGTCTAGAAAGATTAGGAAACTTAATTTGTTAACCATGTTAACAAGTTTGACAACAACATAAACACGTCCCCTTGTTGGGTTTCGGTTGACTGACCTCAACAAACAATTAAGGGTTTCTTGTTTTGTCTTTGGTCATTAATTGGATAAATATTAGACTTTCAGGTAATTACCGTTTAACCCTTAAATGAAAATAACGGCGTATTCTTATTTCCTCTTTATTCTTTTTTTTTTCATTTCATGAACTCTTTTATTATTTGCGCTTGTAATGTTCTATTTAGTGTGTACCGGTGTGACCTTTCAGCATTTCCATGGACGCAACTATGAAAGCCGTTGTCTTGTTTGAATAAATCTAAAGGATCTACAGGTAAGTTTTAGGATTGTTCAGCAAATTAATCAATTAGCAAGCTAACAAAATAACAAAAACTATTATGTCCAAACTTTTTAATACAGAGGACTTGTTAGTAAGATCCTAATTATAGAACCATTGTTGTTGCCTGTTGGTAAAACATAAACGTAGAGATGCGCTAATAGATACAAAATTTGTGATGGCACTGTAGATGCCAATCAAGAGGCTTTATATGGTTGTCGAGATGGCGGCACATGGAGAATCTGGTGGAAGTAGTCTACTCAGGCAAGGAAAAAATTGATATTTCACATTTCTATGAGTGCCTCCAGATATCGTGTGCTCATCACACAAGATCATCACCTAGTAAACAGGTTTGCTATATCTCTTTCTCTCATTTTTTTTGGTGTGGTTGGTATCGAATATAATAAAGCTTGAAACACATGTGAGAATCTATTAATTGACATGTTTCCTGTCAATAAGATTGACCTATATAATCAACCTATTCGACTCGGTTGCTTTCGTTTAAAGATTGATGAGGCAAAAAATGATCCGTTTTTAGGGGGTCATTTAAGCCCGGAATTGAATTTATTTGATCAAATATTGCCCTAAATCGTTCCTTTTGTGATTTTAGGTACTTTTGGAATGAATTCTAGAAAAGGAAGCATTTTGGACGTTTTTGGAGCATAAAAGTGAAGAAAACGGCAAAGTCTTAATTTTCCTTGCTGGGAACTGAGAGGATCACTTGATTTGATCACACACTATGAGGTGTTGGACCTTTGTAATGTGTATATGTGATACTTTGAGTGAATATGATTAAGTATGCGGAATCTACTTAACCACACATAGAATGTTTATTGGAAATGGAACTGTGATGCTTGTGTTTATTTAACAAAGAACAATGAAAGTATTTCACCAAACTATTCAATATTATTCAAAATAATACGAGTGATCTTTACTATCACTAGGGTTACAAAGACCTTGAATCTTGTGTTTGTTCTATTGTTTTTCTCTATGTATATCTCTACTCACATATATCGCTATCACACTTATTTATATATTAAGTCATATCTAAGATCTTCCTTTTATAGTCCAAGGAAAGATCTTTTACAATCTATATGACTCATCTTAAATACTAGCTTATGACTAATCTTCATTCTAGCTAGTTGATGACTTATCATGTCAGTCATTAAGATACAACATGTATCTAGGATTACAACTCACTTGGAGTGTTCAATTTGATGACTACAACAAATATATTTTTCTTGTATATGAATCAGTAGAATAAGTCGTACTTATCTACACAGCTGTTGTATGAGTCATAGTAGCATCAGCAGAATCCATCAGTAGAAACACCTTCAATAGAAAACGTTCTTCAGCAAAATCCATCAGTGGAAACATGCTTTGTGCTTTATCATCAGAAACATACTTGATGTATTTCCTTAAGCCTTTATACTGATTCTTCTGATTATTTAATTCCCAACAATCCTCCCCTAAACATGTGAATTGCATTCAAACATGTTTTTACTGAATTAAATGAGGACTTTGTGAAGATCTTTCAAACACTTCATTGTCAGACTGTGATCTGAACTTTCTTCTCTTTTGAGTGATTGAATGTCTTTCTCTATAACTCATCTGCTTTCTTTCCTTTGCTCCAATCTTGGAATAAAAGATGGTGCAATATTCAACTTGAAGAATTATAAGAGGCAATGATGCTGTGTATCTTGGATGCTTGTTCCAATAAGTAGAAATCATCTTTCAGCATGTCTTTGGAAGTGATGAACAAATGTAGTGAACTGAAATTGAAACCTTTCATCTTTTGATCTAGATAGAACTTTCTCCTATCAGCTCTGTTCTTGTTCTTCATCAGTAGAAACCATGTCATCATCTTGTATGCTCTTATCTTTTCCTTCTTTTTATTTGGATAATCTTCTTTTTAAAGGGCTTTTTGTAACCTCCCCTAAGATTTATTTCTCTCTTGAGCAATTTCCTCCCCTATTTTGAAGATCTCTCACAATCATATCATACCACAATCATCTAATCTAGCAATTTCCATGTTTTCAGACAATTTGTACATGAAGCCATCAATTCCTTAAGAGTTTAAATGTTGCCCTCATCACTTCTAGGTGTGTAACCTCCTATGAGTGGTGAATCACTGAGCATTGACTCATAATCCATCATTAGATGATTTTCTGAGCCTTTTTGAAAATCCTTTTTAAGAAATATTTGACTTAGCAATATGAACATGATTTTATGATTAAAATCATACTGCTTTTAACCATTTTGAAGGGATTAAGTGTGGTAACTAACACTTAATCAAAATTTCGGTTTAAAGTAACCTCTGATTGTGTGAGAACCAATATTTTCAGTTATTTATAACCGCCTGTGTATAGATAAACCTATTCAAAAGGCTTTCTTTACAGGGTTTCCAGCTCGTGCCATTTGTTACCTCTAACACAAGTGTTAGATTCATTGTTACTCGCTGTTCTTTCTATCAGATATCCGTAGATTAGTCACATTATACTCGTGAGTATAAAATGATAGAAAGTAAGTTGTATCAGTTAATTACTGATCAACTAAATCATCAATTCAATGTGAAACATCATAATCAGGTTCCAAGAAAGAAGTTTTAAGGAGTTTTGAAATCCCAAACTCTTTCTATAGAAAGAAGTTTTAAGGAGTTTTGAAATCCCAAACTCTTTCTATCATGAACCTATTATATCAGCAGGAATGATCAGCATTCAACAGCAATGATCATAGATTTCACTTGAAATAGCCTTTGTGCTCAAACATTCATACCTAAAATTGTTAGTCTAAAACCAAAAGAACAAAGTACAAAGTATTTTCCTTGAATTAGAATAATCATAGAACTAACTGTATGAATAACTTTTAAATTGGTAATAGTAGTTTTAGATGACAAAGTTAGATGCATTAACAAAATCTATGTACAAGAACACATTATATTGAAACATTTAAAGATTAAGAATTCCAATACTTGCTACCAAGTACTGAAATCTTCCAACATCAAAAGCTTTTGTAAGAAGATCTGCAAAGTTTTGTTCTGAAGCAATTTTCATTACTTGAATTAACCTCTTTTCATTGCAATCTATAATAAAATGATGTCTAATTTCAATGTGTTTTGTTTTTGAATGTTGCACTGGATTTTTTATAATGCAAATTGTACTACTATTATCAATATGAATAATGGTATGTAAGAAATTGTACCCATAGTCAAGAAGTTGGTTTTGAAGCCATAGGACTTGACCACAACAATTTGCAGCAGCTACATATTCAACTTCAGTTATTGAAGTAGCCACCATTGTCTGCTTCTTACACTGCCATGCGATAAGTCTACACCCAAGTAATTGACATCCTCTAGTTGTTGACTTTCTGTCCAAGCTAGCACCAGCATAATCACTATCTGAGTATGCTACCAAGTCAAAAGATGACTCCTTAGAATACCACAAACCCAACCTAGGTTGACCCTTGAGATATCTAAAAATTCTCTTGACTGCTGTTAAATGAGAAACCTTAGGAGTTACTTGATATCTTGCACAAGCACAAACAGAGAACATGATATCAGGTCTTGATGATGTGAGATACATCAAAGAACCTATTATAGATCTGTATGTGTGTACACCCACATTAGCTCTTTCTACATCTTTAAGAAGTGGCTTCTCAGGGTCCACTGGTGTGCTTACTATTTTGGAATCAGCAAATCGAAACTTTCTAAGAATCTCTGCAACATATTTTTCTTGACTAATAAAGATTCCTTCTCTTGATTGTTTAACCTGTAGACCCAAAAAGAATGTAAGTTCCCCCATGGAACTCATCTGAAACTTATTGTGCATAGGCTTCTCAAACTCCAAGCACATCTGCTTCCTTGTAGATCCAAAGATGATATCATCCACACACTTGAACTAGAAAAAGATACTTGTTATGCTTCTTGGTGAAAAGTGTCTGATCTATCTTGCCTCTTTGAAATCCATTTGAAATTAAGTAGGAAGCCAGTGTTTCATACCAAGCTCTTGGTGCCCGATGTAGGCTATATAGAGCTTTAAAAAGCTTGTACACTTTGTCTGGATGGTCAGGATCAACAAAACCAGGAGGTTGTGAGACATACACCTCCTCTTCAATAGTACCATATAAGAAAGCACTCTTGACATCCATTTGATAAACTGTGAATCCCGTAAATGAAGCATAAGCCAAAAAGAGTCTAATGGCTTCAATTCTTGCTACTGGAGCAAAAACTTCTTCATAGTCTATCCCTTCTTCTTGTGTATACCCTTGAGCTACTAATCTAGCTTTATTTCTTATCACTATACCCCTTTCATACCTTTTATTCCTAAAAACCCATCTAGTGCCAATTACTCTTACACCACTTGGTAAATCTACTAGCACCCATACCTTTTGAATCTTAAACTGAAGAAGCCCCTCTTGCATAGCCTCCAACTAGCTTGAATTCTCTAGGGCTTTATGAATATTCTTTGGTTCATCTTGTAAGAGAAAACATACAAATAAGCAAGAGTTTGAAAATCATGCTGTTTTGAAGCATAAATGGCATCAAAAAGCCCTTGTTGATCTGAAGACATCAATTGTTGTCTTGTCTTCACTCCTGATTGTACATCTCCAATTACATTGTCCAGGGAGTGGACTTTGTGAATCCTTGAGTGTGGAGTAGAAAGAACTTGATAATCAGGTGGAAGGTTGTTGAAATCCACCTCATTTTCTGAGAGATTTGCTTGTGTTTCTTCTGATGGTCCATCAGCAGAAACATTTTGCTCATCAGCGGGAACGATTTGCTTATCAGCAGAAACAACAGTGTTACTTCTGACTTGAAACTCTTGTTCCTTAGCTCCTTATTCCTTGTATTCATCTTCAATAACTTCTTTAGAATTACCAGAAGAAGATTCACCATTTATTGAAGATGAATCCACACTTGTATTTGTCCATATTGGCATCATAACATAATCTTGATTTGCCTCATTCTCTAATCCTTCTCCATTTGTTGCATCAGCAGTTTCTGAACCTGAAAATTCATTAGTTTCTGCAACAAAAGGCACATAATTCATTGATTTGGATAGAGATTCAAGATCAAATAGCCATTTGGGACCTTGACCTTCTACAGTGGTTTTATTTTCCAAAAACTTCATATGTAGATTTTCCTCTACTCTTCTAGTTCTCATGTTGTATACTCTGAATGCTTTGCTATTGATAGAGTATCCAACTAAGAATCATTCATCTGCTTTACCATCAAACTTTCCAAGATGGTCTAAGGTATTCAGAATAGTCACATGACATCCAAAATGTCTAAGAAATCCTATTTTAGGAGTTCTACCTCTAAAAAGTTCATATGATGTTTTATTGTGAGGTTTTACAACTAAAACTCTATTTTGAACATAGCAAGCAGTGTTGACTGCTTCTGCCCAAAAACTTATAGGCAACTTAGAGTCAGCTAACATAGTTCTAGCAGCTTCTATTAGTGTTCTATTTTTTCTTTCAGCAATTCCATTCTGTTGTGGAGTTCTTGCAACACTAAATTCTCTTTTAATACCTTTTTCTTTGCAGAAATCATCCATAAATCTATTCTTAAATTCTGTCCCATTATCACATCTAATGACTTTTACTCTTTTGCTTACTAGGTTTTCTATCTCTGTAATGAAAGTCTTAAGGATGCTAGAAGTCTCATCCTTAGTACCTAAAAAGAATACCCATGTAAATCTACTAAAGTCATCAGTAATAACTAGACAATATCTCTTATGCAACAAACTTCTACATTTGTAGGACCAAATAAGTCCATATGCAACATAAACAAAGATTGATTGATAGAGTTAAAAATTTTGGGCTTACAAGTGGCTTTATGTTGTTTGCCTTTAAGACAAGCAATGCATGTTTGATCATTTTCAAATCGTTTTTGAGGTAAACCTATTACCAAACCATCTTTGACAATCTTATTTATGGTTTTGTAGTTAATATGACCAAGCCTCCTATGCCATTTCATAGATTCATCCAATGTGGCCTTAGCAATAAGACAAGTAAGAAGGATCTTTTGAGAATTGTTGATGCAACATTGGATTTAAGAATCCAACATGCTGAGGCCTTAACAGCATTTGCCCTGTTTCCCTTAGCAGTGATATGAACTGTTTGGCTATCAGCAGAAACTGATGGCTTTGCAGTTGTATCCTTTGGTTTCCAAACTTGTTTTTGGACTACTGCTTTTGTTAGAATGGGTCTTTTAACAACATTTAATGCATATTTGAAAGTTGTTTTAGTACTTTTAACTGTTGTTTTTGGGTAAACAGTCAGATATGGTCTATCAGCAGAAACCATTTTCCTATCAGCAGGAACTGAAACTGTTTTGGGTTTTGTTCTAGTAAAGTTAGAGTGACTTTTAGGTGTTTGCCTTTTTAGATTCACCCTATTGTTTGTATACCCATATACCCATTGATTACAGAAAGCTGCAAGTTGGTCAAAAATACCACATGTGTAACAAGCTTTGTTATCGAGAGACTTGAGGCTATACCAATTCCTTTCGTTGCCTCTGGGTTTGTTTATGGTTCTATATTGTTCACAATATCTTACTGGTTGCCTAACATGTTTAACATTGTTTTTAGGCTTTTTAGTACTATGTTTGACTATCTTAGGAACACTTGTTCCTGCTTTCTTAACCACTTCAGGTTTAGACATAACCTGTTTAACCTTTTTATTATCAGATGTTAAGTCTTTAATGATTGGACCATCTGACTTTCTACAAGAACACACCTTGTCCTTAGGAAGTGAAGTTTTACTTAAACTTTCACTTTCTTTCAAAGGTTCATTATCAACTACATTAGATTTTGGTTGAACACCATATTTTAATTCAGGTAGTTGAAATTCAGGTAATCCTGTGTGTTCTAGGTCAATTCCTGGGGGTGAAGGAATACCTCTATGTGGTGAAGGAACAGATTTGTATCCAACACCAAACTTAGCTTTATGAATTACTTGACATTCAATTAAGTTGGACACACCCTTAGATGCATAATCTAGTGTTTCTACACTCATTTGAATGTTTTCTTTTGCATTACTAAGCCTATCTACTTCAGCTTTCAAGTTACTAATGTCATTATCTTTAAACATTATTTCTCTTTCAAGAAGAATTTTGACATCGGTAAAGGTAGATTCATTTGTTCGAAAATGTATGACTTGTTCCTCTAGAGTAGCTATACCTCTTTTATGATTAGTTAAGCTATGAGCTGTATCAATTAATTCTGTCCTTTGATTCTCATAACGTTTGGTTAAGGTTTCTAAACTTTTAAAAGCAGAACAATTATTCGAACAAATTTTATCAGATTGTACCTCTGTAGAGAAAGCCATAAGAGTTGTCTGAGGAGAAGTTTCTTTTTCATCAGCAGTAAAGCTCCAATCAAATCCTAATCCATCAATAGCTACCATAGCCTTTGGATTGGTTGATTCCCCTCTCTTGGACTTACTTCCAAAACCTCTATTCTTGCTATCTTGCTGCCTTGGCCTTCTACATTCTCTTGAGAAGTGCCCCAACATATGACAGTTATAGCATTCTATCTTCGACTTGACAAAACCTGCAGTATCATTGATGCTGATGGTGAGTTTCTTCCCCGTCCTCTGATAGAATTTCTTAGCCCTCATGCTAAGAAGAGAAATTTGCCATTTTAGGTCCATCTCTTCTAAATCATCATCATTGATTTCTAGAAGATCTTCATGAGTAAGCATGGACCCATTATTCTGACTTGTGAAAAAGGCACAACAGGCCTTTTCATTCAATATACCAAAAGTACTGCTTGATGAACTAGCAGCACCAATTCCATTATCAACCTTTTCATTTTTAACTGGGTTTGAGATACTAGGAGATGACATAAAAGCCATGTTCCTAGTATATGAACTAGAGACACCAGTTTTCTTGACTTCTTGTTCCATGATTTTAAAGTTGCTATACAAATCCATAAGATCCATAGTGTCTATGTCTGGTTTATTCTTCCAGACAACAACATGAATAGCCCACTCTTCTGGTAAGCTTCTCAGAAATTTTGAGTTTAAATCTTCTTGAGGTATGTGAACCCCAAGAACAGCAAGTTGGCTCACAATTTTCTGTAGCCTTGTAAACATGTGGTCAAGAGATTCATTCATGGTTCATGAGAAATTTTCAAACTGCTGCTTGAGAAGGGTTTTCTGGGTCTTCTTGGTGGCTTCATTCCCTCCATATCTTGCAATAATTGCTTCAAATAATGACTTGGCATCTTTGAATTTGCTGAAGTTTATAAGTTGATCATTTGGAATGGTCATCATCAGCATGCTTCTGGCCTTGAGGTCATTCTTCTTATTTATTCTTTCTTCAGCAGTTGAAGGGATAGTTTTAACAACTGTAATTTTCCTACCTTCAACTGTTGATGAAGTGGTTGTGGGTTTGAAAGAGTTTCCATCTTCAATGATTTCCCAGAGAGTGTAATCCTGCACCTGGAAAAACTGTTCTATTCTTAACCTCCACAATTCAAACTCATTCTGTTTGAGAATTGGCAACTTTGCAGCAACATTTGTTTGAATAGATTCTGTGTCCATTGCTTCTTCTTCTAAATCAAAGATATCAACCTGGAAGCTCTGATACCAACTGAGAGGATCACTTGATTTTATCACACACTATGAGGTGTTGGACCTTTGTAATGTGTATATGTGATACTTTGAGTGAATATGATTAAGTATGCGGAATCTACTTAACCACACATAGAATGTTTATTGGAAATGGAACTGTGATGCTTGTGTTTATTTAACAAAGAACAATGAAATTATTTCACCAAACGATTCAATATTATTCAAAATAATACGAGTGATATTCACTATCACTAGGGTTACAAAGACCTTGAATCTTGTGTTTGTTCTATTGTCTTTCTCTATGTATATCTCTACTCACATATATCGCTATCACACTTATTTATATATTAAGTCATATCTAAGATCTTCCTTTTATAGTTCAAGGAAAGATCTTTTACAATCTATATGACTAATCTTAAATACTAGCTTATGACTAATCTTCATTCTAGCTAGTTGATGACTTATCATGTCAGTCATTAAGATACAACATGTATCTAGGATTACAACTCACTTGGAGTGTTCAATTTGATGACTACAACAAAGATATTTTTCTTGTATATGAATCAGTAGAATAAGTCGTACTTATCTACACAGTTGTTGTATGAGTCATAGTAGCATCAGCAGAATCCATCAGTAGAAACACCTTCAGTAGAAAACGTTCTTCAGCAGAATCCATCAGTGGAAACGTGCTTTGTGCTTTATCAGCAGAAACATACTTGATGTATTTCCTTAAGCCTTTATACTGATTCTTCTGATTATTTAATTCCAAACAGGAACAGTACCTGACGGCGTCACCAAGTTCTTAATGACGGCGTCAAGAGGAAAACAAGAGGTGAAGAGGATAGAGTCCATGACGATCCAGAATGTTTTTGCATTAGGGCATGACGGCGTCACCATAGGCCGTCATGGTCCCTTTACACGTGACGGCCCAGAGGAAATTTGCTCTTGACGGCGTCAGATCTGGATCTAGGCAATCCGATTTTGTTATGGGCTGCGGGTTGACGGCGTTAGAATTCTCTTCTTAACGCCGTCACATTGGAAAATCTATATATAGTTTTGTAATTTTCATTCATTAAGAGAGGACAATTTTAGGGACGACTTGGAGAAACCCTAGCATGATTTTATCAGTATTTTCAATGGCTTTCACCCCTTGAAACCTTTCATGTTCAATTAAGAAAAGTATCCTTTCAATTCATTCAGTATGTCTATGTGTTGTTTGAATATATCTTACGCTTGTCTTGATTTTAACATGCTAGGCTAGATCTTTTGTGTGTTTGCTTAGATGTAGTGAAACCTAGATGTTGATTATGGGTTGATTGCTTGTTTATAGTTGTTACGGATGAATGATTTCGATGTTAGGCTTAAGAAAACTGGCAGACTTCCATAGTGTAACATGCTTGAACGTCTTAAGAAACATGAACCAATGCGTACTAGGTTTTTATTGTTGTATTTAATGCATGAGCGAATTCTAATGATCCCATGTTAGGAGCTTCTTGCAGGCTCGACATAGGAGTGAAGTAGGAGCTTATAGAGTTGGGGAAGTACATACGCCACCCCACGATTGGTATTAAGGAATATAACCCATCATCCACGCAACTGTAACAAACTATCAACCTGTAAAAGATATCTAGTGAGTAATGAAATCTAAGTAAACACAGTTTTCCCATTTATTGTTCACACCACTAGTTTAATTAGCTTTATTTATATTTCTGTTATTTTATTTTGATTGCATCTTAGTTATTGGGTTAGTTGACTAGCAACTAATTTCGCCCACTCTTCCAAAACCCGAGATTTTTAACTGCTTTTATAAAAATATAAAAATACAAAAAGAATCATCCCTCACCTCTAGACCTAGTTTTTAGGCTTTCTAATCCTAGCGACACTATTCCTGAGTTGAACGATCAATCCCCCGGTATTTGTCACTATACTATACTACAACGATCAGGTACACAACCTGGTGGGGGTTGTAAGCTTCTCGAGATCCCTTGAGAAGTAAAACCTGGTGCAATTCCCACGCATCAAGTTTTTGGCGCCGCAGCCCGGGAAATAGTTATTGTCTAGGTTAGAATTTCTTTTTATTAGGTCTACTTGCTAGATTCCTTTCTAGTAAGATTTTATTTTTATTTTTAGGTTTTCTTTAGTCTATCTATTTCTTCGTGTCTTTGTTCGTAACTTTTACCATCCGACATCATGGAAGGTGGTAACATCTTTGAACCAATCAACCCACCACAACGAGACCACCCATAAAACCCACCACTAGCAAACCAACCTCTTAGGCCCCGAACCCTAGGAGAGTATTCCTGACCTAGCCACCAAGGCTATCGAAATACTATTGAGCTCACCCAAGGAGCCAATGTGTCTCCCTTGCGATCCGACACCATCCGGTTGGTGCAAAGCGGATGTGCATTCCATGGACTTCGTTCCGAAGATCCTAATCAACATCTCAAGGACTTCCTTAAAATCGTAGATTCTATAGACCTCGATGTTACAACTAGAGAGTCGACCCGATTACGCCTATTCCAATTCTCTCTACGTGATCAAGCTAGTCAATGGCTTGAACGTTTACCCGTGAGATCCATCACCTCACGGGATGATCTCACCACTCGTTCCCTTGCTCAATTTTTCCCACCGGGGAGAACTACCAAGCTTAGAAATGATATCTTGATGTTCCAACAAGGTCAAGGTGAAACTCTATATGAAGCATGGACTCATTTCAAGGACTTACTCCAAAAAGTCCCTCATCATGGCATAGATCTTTGGCTCTGATGAGGCGAAAAATGATCTGTTTTTAGGGGGTCATTTAAGCCCGAATCCGAATTTATTTGATCAAATATTTCCCTAAATCGTTCCTTTTGTGATTTTAGGTACTTTGGGAGTGAAATCTGGAAAAGGAAGCAATTCGGACGTTTTTGGAGCATAAAAGTGAAGAAAACGCCAAAGTCTTAATTTTCTATGCTGGGAACAGTGCATGACGGCGTCAAGAGGAGTTTCCTGACGGCGTCAAGAGTAAAAGTCCATGACGACCCAAAAGAGTTTTGACGGCGTCATGAAGGTAGGGCGTCAAGAGTTAAAGTCGTGACGGCCTGGAAATGCAATGTTCTTGACGGCGTCAAATGTAGATCTAGGCAGTCTGAGGATTGTTTTGGCGGCGAGGTGACGGCGTCACCTATTTGGTCTTGACGCCGTCAGACCCCTTTTCCTATATATAGTTTCCTAATTTTTCACATTAAAAGAGAGAGAAGTTTTGGGAGAAACCCTAAGTACGATTTTGGTGTAACTTTACAGGTTTTTCAAGGGTTCCAACCCCTTGATACCTTGCATGATTAATCAAGATAAGTGTTCTTCTAATTCAATCAATATGTCTATGTGTTGGTTGTCTATATCATGTTCTTGTCTTAATTCCATCATGCTAGGCTAGATCTCTTTTGTGTTTGCTTAGATCTAATGAAACCTAGATATTGATTATGTGTTGATTACTTGTTTATTCTTGTCTTGGATGAATGATTTATATGTTAGGCTTAAGAAAACTGGTAGATCTCCAATTGGTAACATGCTTGAACGTCTTAAGAAACATGAACCAACGCGCACTAGGTCTTTATTGGTTGTATTTAATGCATGAGCCACTGTTTACAATCCCTATAGTTGTGTTGGGCATGGTGTAGGAGGAGATAAGAGCTCATAGAATTGGGGAGTTATGTGTGCCACCCGATGAATGGTATTAAGGAATACAATCCGTCATCCATGCAATTATAACAAGTAATTAACGTGTAAAAGATATCTAGGGAGTAGTGAAATCTAAGTAAACACATTTTCTCCAATTACTGCTCACAACTTTAGTATAAATTAGTTTACTTTCATTTCTAGTATTTTATTTTGATTGCATCTTAGTATTGGGTTAGTTGAATAGCAACTAATTCCGCCCACTCTTCCAAAACCCGAGATTTTTACTTGCTTTCTAAAAAATATAAAAACACAAAAATAATCATCCCTCACCTTTAGAACTATTTAGGCTTTCTAATCCTAGCGACACTATTCCTAAGCTGAACGATCAATCCCCCGGTACTTGTCACTATACTATACTACAACGATCAGGTACACTGCCTGGTGGGGGTTGTAAGCTTCTCGAGATCCCTCGAGAGGTAAAGCCTGTTGCGATTCCCACGCATCAAGTTTTTGGCGCCGCAGCCCGGGGAATAGTTATTGTCTAGGTTAGAATTTCTTTGTATTAGGTCTACTTGCTAGATTCCTTTCTAGTAAGATTTTATTTTTATTTTTAGGTTCTCTTTAGTCTATCTTATTTCTTCGTGCCTTTGTTCGTAACTCTTTACCATCCGACATCATGGAAGGTGGTAACATCTTTGAACCCGTCATCCCACCACAACAAAACCCACCACTAGAACCCCTTAGGCCCCGAACCTTAGGAGAGTATTCCCGACCTAGCCACCAAGGCTACCGAAACACCATTGAGCTCACCGGAGCCAATGTGACCCCCTTGCGATCCGACACCATCCGGTTGGTGCAAAGCAGATGTGCATTCCATCGACTTCGTTCTGAAGATCCAAACCAACATCTTAAGGACTTTCTCAAAATCGTAGATTCCATAGACCTAGGTGTTGAAACTAGAGAGACTACCCGTTTACGCCTATTCCAATTCTCTCTACGGGATCAAGCTAGTCAATGGCTTGAGCGTTTACCCGCGGGATCCATCACCACATGGGATGATCTCACCACTCGCTTCCTTGCTCAATTTTTCCCACCGGGGAGAACTACTATGCTTAGAAATGACATCTTGATGTTCCAACAACGTCAAAATGAATCTCTTTATGAAGCATGGACTCGTTTCAAGGACTTACTCCAAAAATTCCCTCATCATGGCATAGATCTTTGGCTCCAAGTCCAAATTTTTTATGACCATATCGACATCTCCACCAGGCGAGCCATTGACCAATCGGCCGGTGGTAAGCTACGTGATCTTAGTGCGGAACAATCATGGGAACTCATAGAAGATCTTGCTCTCTATGACAACGAAAGTTGGAATGATCCCCGTGATTTGAACAAAACGGTCAAGGCAATATCTCTGCCTTTGAACAATTCTAGCACTCCCAACCGTAGGATCATGGAACTTGAAGGTCGAGTCAAGTCTCTCATGAAATCTTACGAAGCTCAAAAACCTTCAAGCCAAGTAAATAGAATCGCTTCTACATGCAAACTATGCAATGGCCCTCATGAGACTCATAACTGCATGGAACTTCCAAAACGTGCTTATAACGAATTCACATCATCACACGTAGGTCAGGGTCCTCGAACTTCTGCCGAAGCTTATGAGGCATGGAAGGATAAACCTGATTTCAGAGGGTACCAAACGCTAAGCGTATCCTTCAATGACTCCTCACCACTCACTTGGTCCGAGCATTTTCCATCACAAGGCATTCCTAGGCAAAGCTGTGAAGATACTTTAAAAAAATTCATTCTATCTCAAGAATTACAGCTCGCTACGCTCGAGGCCAAATTTAAACAACAGCAGGCTGATGTGAACAACAAGATTTGTAATCTGTTGACTGCTATCAAAGAGCATGTTGATAATAAACCCATTCACGTTGAAGAGGTTAAATCTGCTACCATCATGAGTCCACCAGCCTCCCCTGTGAAAATAAAAAGTCCTAGCAAGTTATTCAAACATCTATCTCCTAACGGAAGAGAACCTGTCAAACCCCCAGGACCAATCCACTTCGTAAACACCATCACCACAATATCTGCTTCAACATCCAACCCAACCCAACAACAAACTAACAAATTCAGTCAGACAGCTAAAGATGAGACCTCAAGGGTTGACCATGCTTCGGCAAGAAAACCTACCAACTCACCCGAGCAATACACCGCGCAAGAATCCGGCAAACCGGATGAAGGGAAAGAGAGATCGGAAGAGCATGAGAGAAATCCAACCATTTTGGGTAAATATATGGGAGAACCCGAGAGAAAAATGGAGGATGTTATTAGTGGGAGTAGCAATAAGACTAAGGAAAGTAACCCTAAAGTTTTCAAGATCCCCTGTACCATTAAGGAAAAGCTCTTAACCGATAGTCATATAGATCCTAGCTTCCTAGTCAACATAATCCCCCTTTCCCTATACCACAAAACCTTCCCAAAACACATTGCGTGTGAAAGAGTAATAGAAAATTTATCAATTAGGATTGGAGAACTTGTTTACAATACTGACCTCACCGTGGTTGATGACGTGGACCCTCTCACCAATCAAACGTTAACCAACCTTGTCCTTGGGATACCATTTATCAATGAATCGGGAGCAATCCTTGATGAGAAAGATGTTAGTGTATTACTCACCAATGGTGTTAGGAAGGTAATTTTTCGTAGGGATGGTGAGGAGGTGTACGGGTATCGTCCCTCCCTTGAGGGGAATCTATATGGGTCAAAGGATGAAGAGTTGAAGAAGATAAGACGGCGTGATCCGAATAATCTCAAAATCCCCTGCATGATCGGTCATAAGTATTTCGATAACATCTACATAAATGTATTCCTGCCAAAGAATGTTATGTCATTGTTCCATTATAACAATATCTGCAGATGGGGGATGATTTACAAAGGAGAGAAAGTGGTTGGTAAGGGTCATAAATCCAGGTGTTCGTAGGAAATATGACATTCACTATGGAATTCACAATTGTGGATAACATAGAGGACTATGTCGACCCCAGGTTATCACAAGTAGTTTTGGGAGCACCCTTTTGTGAAATCATTAATTTGATAGTGGATGACTTGAACGGAATCATGGCCTTCACTGATGGGATTAGGAGGATTTCATACCAAACGCCATACAAGAGAAAAGACCTTAAGGAAATCGATTGTGACGGGCTTGATAAGATGAGCTCCCAACTTATCTTGTGTGATGAAGATGTTAGGAGAGGGTGTAAAAACATCTCTGATTTATCATGTGGATTCTTTAAGGATGTTAGTAAGCTTGGCTCTAAGTATCGACAAGATATTTTCGAGTACGAAGACCCGAAGTACTTGCACTATGAAAGCGATACTGATTTAGAAGACGACCTAGAGAATGGAACCAATGATGAAGTCACGTAGTAACCCATGACCTTGAGTCTAGCTACAAGACTCGTAAATAAAGAAAAGCGCTTCTTGGGAGGCAACCCATGTTTTGTGTGATTTTATTTGTTTGATTATTATTTGCTTCCGTATGCATGCTTAGTTTTTATTGTTGGTTGATCATGTTTCTAAACTAAATAGTGGAAATACTTTACTTTGTTGTTTTGGCCTAGTCTTAACTCCACCTAGAAGTATTTTTGCAAAAGATAAGTGTAAGGGGAAACCCCAAATATGTTTTTAAAAAACAAACCGATCATGATTCTCCACAATATTAAATGAGCATGTATATTCGTATTTGTTAGAGTCAAATGCTTGTATTGAGTCATAATGAAGTTTTGCAGGATTTTCCAGGAAGTAGGACCAAGTTTTTCCAGAAATTTTCCGGAAACTTAACATAAGGATTTCTGCAGGTCAATTCTGACGGTGTCAGGGGTTTACTCTTGACGGCGTCAGGTGTTAAAATCTGGAAATTTTACCGGTTTTGTTTTTCTAACGGAGTCTTATGGTTTTTGTGAATAATTAAGTTTTATAATCTCCAGGATCTGCAAACTTCATTCCACAAGCATTATATCTTATCTTGTTTTCTAGGATTTAGAAACTTATATAGGATGCCGCCGATTTTACGCGAGGTTGTCTTGTCTATTTTGTCAGGTTTTACAGGTTATGTATGACAAGAAGATGATTTATATTCTGGAAGGGAAGCTTTGATTGTTCATTTTCTTGGAGGAAGATTTAACCTGGCCATCCTATTATCCATACCGAGCGAATCAGGGGAGTATTTGATTTCATTCTCTTTACTTTTTCACTTTTACATTCTTTACTTGAAGATTGGGGACAATGTTCATCTTAAGTGTAAGGGGAGGGTAAAAAGATGATACCTTACATATGCACTTTCGCTTGAGTTTGCTTTGTTTGATGGTAGATGTGTAATAAAACTATGAGAAATACTTGTTAGTGCAATTTTAGCGCCAAATTTAAATTTTTTTACAACATTTAAGAGTGAAACTTTAGCCATAGCAAGCGTCTCATGGATAGGAGATTGTATGACTAGCACATAACCGTATATTCAGAAAAATTTTCCACTCAAACATGTGAGGTTCGCCTTTAGATTTGATAGGAAAAGCATTCATTATTAGTGCTTATGAGTGTACCAGTAGCATTTAGATTCTAGAACTTGCGTTAGTGATGCATCCTGAGACCGCTAGTGAGACTACATTCGTGTGGTAGGATTTACTACATGATAAGAGGCATTAGGATTACCCTTGTGTTAAACCCGTATTATAATTACTTGACCATTTAAGTCATATTACTTGGCTAGTTAAGTCAACTAATTTTTCCCACACCCTTAGCGTTGTACTCATTTTTGGTACACGAAACCCCTAGTACACCCCTCCGAGCCTATCTTTTCGTTTCTAACTTTAAGCATTTTACTTAAAGGAAGAATTTGTTACACCCCACTTAAATGTACAACAAAATCGCCTTAGCCTTCCGTGTATGCGCTCATTTTTAGTGCATTATTGTTATTTGTTAAACCCTAAGTTAACTATCTAATTGATTACATGGTTGCTAATTCGAGTCATATCCTTGTACATATTGTTTTGGGACGATTGGGACTCATGGGTAAGTACTTATTTTATGGAGTAATGGGGAAGAACATCATTTATTACCCCATATGTACGTTAATCTTAAAAGTACTCCAAGTGTTTTGATTTTCTTAATTCGAGTCATTAGTTTAGTTTATTGTAAAGTATGTAAAGATTCAAGTGTAAGGGCAATTCTCATCCCCTATGATGTATTATTTTAGATGGTAGGGTAAGAGTGTATGCAAAAAAATAAAAAAAAATAAAAAAAATAAAAAAAAAAATAGAAAAAGGAAAAAGAGAAAAAACATACGGACTACCATCCCATTTCATTCTATGTTTATTTTATGTTTTTGTTATTTTTCATTTATTAGCTTAAGTCGAGTTGAGTCTAGTCTTGGCTTAGCAACGCCACATTGTACATGTAATTAACCAAAATTGTTAACTCGCCACCAGTAAAACTTCCTTTATCCAACAAAACCATGTATTTCATATCCCTACACCTAACGTTACAACCCTTTAAAAGACCTCTTTGATAGTTTATCCTAGGTGCTTACGCCATGTGGTGGAGGTTTGATCCTTTCCCAAGCCTATGGTAATCTATTTTGCTATGACAGGTAGTGAGAGATATCTTCCGTTTCCATATTGTAATTTATACTTTATTACACCCGAGAGATGTGAGTATCTAAACACTATTTGTGAGGTGCTTGTATATGACCTCCGTGCTTGTCTATTGGTCTTTAGTGGAACGATTATTTGTTGTAATTACTTTTATATTAGTGTTAAATGACCCCTAACTTGTCTTTTGAGTAGAATAAAAGCGCATTTGCTTGAGGACAAGCAAATCTCAAGTGTAAGGGTATATGATGAGGCGAAAAATGATCCGTTTTTAGGGGGGTCATTTAAGCCCGAATCCGAATTTATTTGATCAAATATTGCCCTAAATCGTTCCTATTGTGATTTTAGGTACTTTGGGAGTGAAATCTGGAAAAGGAAGCAATTCGGACGTTTTTGGAGCATAAAAGTGAAGAAAACGCCAAAGTCTTAATTTTCCATGCTGGGAACAGTGCATGACGGCGTCAAGAGGAGTTTCCTGACGGCGTCAAGAGTAAAAGTCCATGATGACCCAGAAGTGTTTTGACGGCGTCATGAAGGTAGGGCGTCAAGAGTTAAAGTCGTGACGGCCTGGAAATGCAATGTTCTTGACGGCGTCAAATGTAGATCTAGGCAGTCCGAGGATTGTTTTAGCGGCGAGGTGACGGCGTCACCTATTTGGTCTTGACGCCGTCAGACCCCTTTTCCTATATATAGTTTTCTAATTTTTCACATTAAAAGAGAGAGAAGTTTTGGGAGAAACCCTAAGTACGATTTTGGTGTAACTTTACAGGTTTTTCAAGGGTTCCAACCCCTTGATACCTTGCATGATTAATCAAGATAAGTGTTCTTCTAATTCAATCAATATGTCTATGTGTTGGTTGTCTATATCATGTTCTTGTCTTAATTCCATCATGCTAGGCTAGATCTCTTTTGTGTTTGCTTAGATCTAATGAAACCTAGATATTGATTATGTGTTGATTACTTGGTTATTCTTTGGATGAATGATTTATATGTTAGGCTTAAGAAAACTGGCAGATCTCCAATTGGAAACATGCTTGAACGTCTTAAGAAACATGAACCAACGCGCACTAGGTCTTTATTGGTTGTATTTAATGCATGAGCCACTGTTTACAATCCCTATAGTTGTGTTGGGCATGGTGTAGGAGGAGATAAGAGCTCATAGAATTGGGGAGTTATGTGTGCCACCCCATGAATGGTATTAAGGAATACAATCCGTCATCCATGCAATTATAACAAGTAATTAACGTGTAAAAGATATCTAGGGAGTAGTGAAATCTAAGTAAACACATTTTCTCCAATTACTGCTCACAACTTTAGTATAAATTAGTTTACTTTCATTTCTAGTATTTTATTTTGATTACATCTTAGTATTGGGTTAGTTGAATAGCAACTAATTCCGCCCACTCTTCCAAAACCCGAGATTTTTACTTGCTTTCTAAAAAATATAAAAATACAAAAATAATCATCCCTCACCTTTAGAACTAGTATTTAGGCTTTCTAATCCTAGCGACACTATTCCTAAGCTGAACGATCAATCCCCCGGTACTTGTCACTATACTATACTACAACGATCATGTACACTGCCTGGTGGGGGTTGTAAGCTTCTCGAGATCCCTCGAGAGGTAAAGCCTGTTGCGATTCCCATTCATCAGGCTCCAAGTCCGAATCTTCTATGACCATATCGATCTCTCCACAAGGCAAACCATTGACCAATCGGCCGGTGGGAAGCTACGTGATCTAAGTGCGGAAGAATCATGGGAACTCATAGAAGATCTTGCTCTCTATGACAACGAAAGTTGGAATGATCCCCATGATTTGAACAAAACGGTTAAGGCAATATGTTTGCCTTCGAACAATTCTAGCACTCCCGACCGTAGGATCATGGAACTTGAGGATCAAGTCAAGTTTCTCATGAAATGTTACGAAGCTCCTAAGCCTTCAAGCCAAGAGAACAAAATCACTTCTTCATGCGAATTATGTAGTGGTCCCCATGACACTCGTGATTGCGTGGAACTCCCCGGAATAGATTTTGCGGACTACGCATCCTCGCGTACCGACGAAGTGGGAGATAAGTGGTACACTTTCAAACCCGAGCGAAACCCGTCTTGGAAAAATCACCCAAACCTTAGGTGGAAACAAAACCAAAACAATTCTTCCAATCCGCCTCATCGTTACCAACCAAACGGTCCACCCTCCAACCGTACTTTCAACAACAATCCTTCTAATAACTATGGTAGTACCAATAATCTTGAAGGATTGATATCTAAGTTTATAGCATCTCAAGAAGCTTGCATAGCTAAGTTTGAAACCGAATTCAATCAACAACAAATGGAGATTACCAATAAGATTGACAACTTGTTGAAAGCCCTCAACAACCAAGCGCTAACTACACCTAGGATGGACACTAGGGACGCAAATAGCGGAATCCAAATTAAGGACCCCTCGTCATCCAAACACGTCCACTTTGTCAATGTTGTCACTATTAAGCCAATAGATAAGGATATAGAAGAAAGTGACAATGATGAAGTTGGAGTAGAAACCAAGACTAGGGATGAAATTAAGGAAGTTGAGGTTAATAAGGGAGAAAAGTTAGAGGAAGTAGGAAACATAGAAGAGTACTTTGATAAGTTGCCTACCAAGGAAGAACGGGAATATCACAAGGATTTATTCAATGATCCCGAGACACCATATATCCTTGGTTCACCCCTTATTAAAGTAGGTGAACCCTCTAACATCAATATACCATGCAACATTGGGCATATGCATGTATGGAAAGCTTATATTGATCCTAGGTCTCCTATAAACATCATGTCTAGGACTCATTATAATTGGGTAATAAGAAACAACTTGGTTTTAGGATGATGCCCAACAAGAATTTGATAAGTAATTTTGTAGGTAGAGTGAAAGGATTGCATGTGCTTGTCGGAAACTTCACTTTTGAGACCGATTTTATGATAGTGGAGGATACTCGTCCGGTGATAGATGATTGCCTAAGTCAAGTAATGTTTGGAAAACCGTTCGTTGAGGCTTCTAAGATGAGTTATGATTCGACTCTAGGGATAGTTAGATTCAAGGAAGAGAATGATGAGATTGCTTACCAAATGCCCTATAAAATTGAACAATACCGCCTCCTATCAAACATAGAAAAGTAACATAAACAAGCGGTTTACTATAGGAATGATGAGGATAGACGTAGAGGAGTAGAATATGTTATGAATAGAATACTTGGTTTCTACAAAGAATGATTGCAGGTAGGTCCAGAATACAAAACTAATATAAGAGATGACCTAGAAAGTGAGACCAAGGATGAGGTCACGTAATAGCCCATGACCTTGAGTCTAGCTACAAGACTCGTAAATAAAGAAAAGCGCTTCTAGGGAGGCAACCCATGGTTTGTGTGATTTTTATTTGTTTGATTGTTATTTGTTTCCGTATGCATGCTTTATTTTTATTGTTGGTAGATCATGTTTCAAAACTAAAATGGTGAAAATACTTTATTTGTCGTTTGGCTTAGTCTTAACTTCATCCAAAGGTATTTTGCAAAAGATAAGTGTAAGGGGAAACCCCAAATATGTTTTTAAGAAACAAAATTGATCATGGTTCTCCACAATATTAAATGGACATGTATATTCGTATTTGTTAGAGTCAAACGCTTATATCGAGTCATAATGATGTTTTGCAGGATTTTCTAGGAAGTAGGACATAAGTTTTTCCAGAACTTTTCCGGAAACTTAACATAAGGATTTCTGCAGATCACTTCTGACGGCGTCAGGAATTAACTCCTGACAGCGTCATGTGTAAAATTCTGGAAATTTTGCTAGTTTTGTTTTTCTAATGGAGTCTTAAAGTTTTTGTTGAATCTTTAGTTTTATAAACTCCAGGAAATCTGCAAACATTCATTCCACAAGCATTATATCTTATATTGTTTTCTAGGATTTGTTAGTATATATAGATTTCCGCTGATTTTACGCGAGGTTGTCTTGTTTGTTTTCTCAGGTTTAACAGGTTATGTATGAAAAGAAGATGATTTATATTCTAGAAGGGAAGCTTTGATTGTTCATTTTCTTGGAGGAAGATCTAACCTTGTTACCACACTATCCACACCGAACGAATCAGGGGAGTATTTGATTTCATTCTTTTACCTATTTCACTTTTACATTCTTTAATTGAACATTGGGGGACAATGTTCATCCTAAGTGTAAGGGGAGGGTAAATGATGAAACCTTATAGGATACTATTGCACTTGAGTTTGTTTGTTTGTTGGTAGGTGTGTAATAAAACTATGAGAAATACTTGTTAGTGTAATTTTAGCGCCAAATTTAAAATTTTTTACAACATTTAGGAGTGAAACTTTAGCCTCAGCAAGCGTCTCATGGATAGGAGATTGTATGACTAGCACAAAACCGTACCATTAAAAAAAAAAATTCACCCAAATATGTGAGGTTCGTCTTTAGATTTGATAGGAAAAGCATTTACTATTAGTGCTTATGAGTGTACCGGTAGCATTTAGATTCTAGAACTTGCGTTAGTGATGCATCCCGAGACCACTAGTGAGACTACATTCGTGTAGTAGGATTTACTACATGGTAAGAGGCATTAGGATCACCCTTGTGTTAAACCCGTATCATAATTACTTGACCATTTAAGTCACATTACTTGGCTAGTTAAGTCAATTAATTTTTCCCACACCTTAGCGTTGTACTCATTTTTAGTACACGAAACCCCTAGTACACCCCTCCGAGCCTATCTTTTCGTTTCTAACTTTAAGCATCTTACTTAAAGGAAGAATTTGTTACACCCCACTTAAATGTACACCCAAATCGCCTTAGCCTTCCGTGTATGCACTCATCTTTAGTGCATTATTGTTACATGTTTAAACCCTTAGTTAATTATTTAATTGATTACATGGTTGCTAAGTCGAGTCATATACTTGTACATATTGTTTTGGGATGATTGAGACTCATGGGTAAAGTACTTGTGTTATGGAGTAATGGGGAAGAACATAATATTATGTTACCCCCATACGCGCGTTAATCTTAAAAGTACTCCAAGTGTTTTGATTATCTTAATTCGAGTCATTAGATTAGTTTATTGTAAAGTATGTAAAAATTCAAGTGTAAGGGGAATGTACATTCCCTATGATGTATTGTTTTGGATGGTAGGGTAACAGTGTATGCAAAAAAAAAAAAATAAAAAAAATAAAAAAAAAATAATAATAATAAAATAAAAAAAAATAAAATAAGAAAAAGAAAATAAATAAAAAATAAATAAAAAATAAAAAAATAAATAAAAAAAACATACGGACTACCATCCTGTTTCATTTTATGTTTGTTTTATGTTTTTGTTATTTTTGCTTTATTAGCATAAGTCGAGTCTAGTCTTGGCTTAGCAACGCCATATTGTACATGTAATTAACCAAGATTATTAACTCGCCACCAAGTAAAGATTGCCTATATCCAACAAAACCGTGTATTCCATACCCCTACACCTAACGTTATAACCCTTTAAAATACCTCTTTGATAGTTTATCCTAGGTGCTTATGCCAAGTGGTGGAGGTTTGATCCTTTCCCAAGCCTATGGTAATCTATTTTGCTACGACAGGTAGTGAGAGGTGTTTTCCATTTCCATATTGTGATATATACTTTATTACACCCGAGAGATGTGAGTATCTAAACACTATTTGTGAGGTGCTAGTGTATGACTTCCGTGCTTGTTTTTGGTCTTTAGTGGAACGATTATTTGTTGTAATTACTTTTATATTAGTGTTAAATGACCCCTAACTTGTATTTTGATTAGAATAAAAGCGCATTTGCTTGAGGACAAGCAAATCTCAAGTGTAAGGGTATATGATGAGGCCAAAAATGATCCGTTTTTAGGGGGTCATTTAAGCCTGGAATTGAATTTATTTGATCAAATATTGCCCTAAATCGTTCCTTTTGTGATTTTAGGTACTTTTGGAGTGAATTCTGGAATAGGAAGCATTTTGGACGTTTTTGGAGCATAAAAGTGAAGAAAATAGCAAAGTCTTAATTTTCCTTGCTGGGAACAGTACCTGACGGCGTCACCAAGTTCTTAATAACGGCGTCAAAAGGAAAACAAGAGGTGAAGAGGATAGAGTCCATGACGATCCAGAATGTTTTTGCACTAGGGCATGACGGCGTCACCATAGGCCATCATGGTCCCTTTACACGTGACGGCCCAGAGGAAATTTGCTCTTGACGGCGTCAGATCTGGATCTAGGCAATCCGATTTTATTATGGGCGGCGGGTTGACGGCGTCAAAATCCTCTTCTTGACGCCGTCAAATTGGAAAATCTATATATAGTTTTGTAATTTTCATTCATTAAGAGAGGACAATTTTAGGGACGACTTGGAGAAACCATAGCACGATTTTATCAGTATTTTCAAGGGTTTTCACCCCTTGAAACCTTTCATGTTCAATTAAGATAAGTATCCTTTCAATTCATTCAATATGTCTATGTGTTGTTTGAATATATCTTACGCTTGTCTTGATTTTAACATGTAGGCTAGATCTTTTGTGTGTTTGCTTAGATGTAGTGAAACCTAGATGTTGATTATGGGTTGATTGCTTGTTTATAGTTGTTACGGATAAATGATTTCGATGTTAGGCTTAAGAAAACTGGAAGACTTCCATAGTGTAACTTGCTTGAACGTCTTAAGAAACATGTACCAATGCGTACTAGGTTTTTATGGTTGTATTTAATGCATGAGCGAATTCTAATGATCCCATGTTAGGAGCTTCTTGCAGGCTCGATATAGGAGTGAAGTATGAGCTTATAGAGTTGGGGAAGTACGTACGCTACCCCACGATTGGTATTAAGGAATATAACCCGTCAACCACGCAACTGTAACAAACTATCAACCTGTAAAAGACATCTAGGGAGTAATGAAATCTAAGTAAACACAATTTTCCCATTTATTGTTCGCACCACTAGTTTAATTAGCTTTATTTACATTTCTGTTATTTTATTTTGATTGCATCTTAGTTATTGGGTTAGTTGACTAGCAACTAATTCCGCCCACTCTTCCAAAACCCAAGATTTTTAACTGCTTTTATAAAAATATAAAAATACAAAAAGAATCATCCCTCACCTCTAGACCTAGTTTTTAGGCTTTCTAATCCTAGCGACACTATTCCTGAGTTGAACGATGAATCCCCCGGTACTTGTCACTATACTATACTACAACGATCAGGTACACTGCCTGGTAGAGGTTGTAAGCTTCTCGAGATCCTTTGAGAAGTAAAACCTGGTGCAATTCCCACTCATCAAAGGTAAAAGATAACATATAATCAACCTATTTGGGTTAAATTTTCCACCTCTACATTTGTTGACTTGCTCGAAATAAAATTTTAATGGGTTAATTGGTTGTATCGGTTGCATGCTGGACTTAATGCATCAACTGATATTTACTTGTTGAAGAGTTTGTCTTTACTTGTTTCATTCGTCGATACATCTATGTTTGCTTCTTCAAATATAAAACAATTAGTCATTTTTACCCTCTTTGACATTAAAAGTCAAATCATGTACTACTGAATAAAGTCACACCTTTCCTGCATTTTGTTTACAGAGTGATCCATGTTGTAGTAATTACTCGTACATGACATGGCATTCTACTTGTGGAGAAGCATTGTTATCACTGCATTTAAGTACTTGGGTTTGGAATGACCATTTGACCAATTTCGGTTTGAAACTTTCTTTCTGTATTTGACTTATTTTCTGTCAACCGCGTTGACCCATTTGACCCATCTCTCATTGTGACTTGCTTTCATTATCTGACTTGTTTCCTGTCAATCTGATATGATCTTTGTTGTTTAGTAATTACTCATACATGACATGACAGGTTCATTACTATAATAAAAGACATGATGGATTGTCGCTTTGTATAAGAAGATTGCAAGAGGACAATGCACAAATGAGATCAGGATCTGAAAGAGATATGCAAGTGCAGTTACAACGAGAAGTGGAACGTCAAGTGCAAGAACACATGCAACAACGGGAATTGGAGGCGAATGCTCGTGAACAAGCTCGAGAAAAAGAATGGCAATAAAGGATGAATGAAATTAACTCGGTGTTATAGAAGTTTACCTTTTCACGCGCCCTCTCCTTCGTTCGATAATGTCATATCGATTTGAATATTTGGAACTATACTTGTATCTAAAGGTTTTGGATGGGTCGATTTGGATTTTGCTTTGGCTACAACTTTTGTGATTGGATGCTAAATTTCCGTAATTGATCTATTTAGTTTTGAGTCATTCCTTTTATTTATTAGTTTCTTTTGAGTTATTTAAGATACATGATTATATAAATGTGAGCTTTAAGCTATATGACATTATATGCATCATTGTGACAGAATTGTGGCCAATTACTGACTACAACTTACTGATGGATTTCTGGCAGAATCTTTTCCGACGATTTTCTGACAAATATTTTAGCGAGAGACTTCTGACTGTAAATCTACCAATAGAATTCCAACGCATGTTTTTCGTCGGTGTTTCCAACATAATTCCGACGAAATGAAATTAGCGACCAAGATTCACCGACAGACTGTTTCTATCACAAATATGTCGGAAACTATTGTTACCGACGGATTTCTGACATAAACGTTCGTCGGTAAAGACCTTTTATCTAGTAGTGACAGGTTTTATATATCTAATAAAAATCTTAGGGTGCGCTTGGTTCAAATAGGGGAATAGGAAAGGGAAAAACAAAAAGTATACTAAGGAATATAACGAAGCATTCAATTACATTGTTGTTGCTTGATACAAATAGGGGAATAGAAAAGTGAAACTTAGATCATGTGAGTGAAACAAGATAAATATCCTTAATTTATTGCATTATATACAACCAACTATCATTCTCCATTACCTTTATAATTCTTACCCTCTAAAACATCCCCCAATCACCCTTTATATATTTGCTACACGGCAACTCTTTTTGTGTTAATTTGCACGATGTTTTGAAACCCATCAAGAAATTAAGATACATATGTGTTTAATTATGTTTCGGGTGGAACCTAACATTTTTATTCGATGGTATTAGCTAAAATATCTATTCATGTATGAACTCTTTCCGAATAATATGTACAAACTAGAGAAATAAAAAAGTATGATAATATAGAAAGTGATTATTTGCACACTTCATTTTTTTTTATTTTATTTACACATTTAAAAATATGTTCTGTTAAAGCAAGATGTCAATACTTTACAGTTTACAAGTATTTGATGTTTAGATTAGTGTCTTCTAAACAATTCTTAATTAGTGCAAATCAGTTGCCATATAAATAATGTGAAAAGATGTCCGGTATTCATTTTTCTTTTCAGATAAAAATTTGGTATTGACAATGATTTTGGCAATTGGCTCAATAATTATAATTTTTTTTTAATAATATATACTCCTTAAACTATAAAGATATATACTATCTTGGATATGTATGATTAAACAACGTCACACTAGATGTCAATTTAAATCATAGATGAACATGACAGGAAATGTGGGTCGTTGCCTAAAATACTACTCCCTCCGTCCCATTTAAAGTGTCCACAATGAAATCTTTGCATGTCCCATTTAAAGTGTCCACTTGTATCTTCTAACCAATAAGATGAGAGTTTAGTGGGTAAAAGTAATATTTGATTTGTGGAGAGTTTAGTTAGTGGAATCTCCTAAAACTTTGTGCATTATGAAAGTGGACACTTTAAATGGGACGGAGGTAGTAGTATTATTAGGGTAGGGATCGACTGAGTGAGAGATAAATATAACCACATTTTTTAAATGCATCGATTTGAGTCATACATATCTCTCTTTATTTTGATGCATTTACATTAGTTTCAAAAGTGAATTTTTAGTGAAAACGATGCAAAGTAATACTAGCAACAAATTTGGCCCGCAAAGGACGAAAAATATTTAAAGTTTGCCTAACTTGATGATATAAATCTAATATACGATTATACATATAATTTCCAGCTAAAAGATATAATATGGTACATCTAAAAAATTGGAGACGCATATAATTCAAATCAATACAATTTTAATATGTGATTATAGTTACTTCTTATATTTATCATTTTAGGAGTTTTATTATTATTATTATTATTATTATTATTATAATCCTAAGTACGTATTACTATTTCTTTTTAGTACACCAACACAGTAAATAACTAAAGGTTACAAGTTCGAATATTCTTCTCCTTTAAATATGTGCAAAATGTGGTAAAAGACTAAAAAGCTACTAGGCTCGGCACACTGGTGACCTGCCACAACCATGCCAGATCAGCCTTCTCTCTCTAACGATTTAACGACGATCAAGTTGCTACAGTAGCGACCAAGTTAATTTTTTTTTAATTCAAATATTTTAAATACATATATATACGTGTACATGCATGCAAACACTCTTAATTCCAAAAACGTGTACATGCACGCAAATACGTGTTGTATATACGTGTACATGCATGCAAACACTCCTTAATTCCAAAAACGTGTACATGCACGCAAATACGTGTTGTAAATGCATGCAAACACTCGTTCCATTTATAACGAGCGGACACATGACTCATTTTCAAAAGTGAGAAGTCCACAAAACTTTGTTTCGCCTATGAATACATACCGACTGAAACTACAAGATGATGAAGTTTTCAAGAAACAACAAGATGATTTTCTAAGTTCGGAATTGCAATGAATCCTCAACTTTCAATCTCTTTTAATTTTTTATTTGATCTCTAAATATCAACTCATCTTGTGTTTGTGTAATTGCAATGGACCGCGAATAACTACGCAGGTATAATGTTTACATATATCTGTTTCTATTTGAAATGATGAGGTAGAAAGTTTTGTTTGTTTCTGTGTATCAAAAATTGGTCGGATTTTCGACCAAGTTTCATTTATTTGTAACCGACGATCGATGGGGATCGATTTGCCACATTGGCCACGACCGACGAGCTGATCGGTCGACTGTGCATGGAAGACCGACCACTGTGCCCAACATTAAGAGTCAACAAGACATTATTTTCTATGCCTAGGTGGGTAAGATATAAACAACTCAAAATGGAAAACATTAACGATCTTACGCTGTTTTTTAAGTTTATTTTTAGAGATAAAGAAAAGGAAAAAGGAAGAAAAATGGAGTAAAAAAAATTATGTTCTTGAGTCTTTTTAGGAAGAAAAGTGGAGAGAAAAGAAGTGATAAGGAAGGAAAGTCTATTTGCTTTTTGTTAACAAAATCTTCCGCCTAGATTTAGGCAGAAGATGAAAGAACTTGTTTCTTTTCCTTTCTTCTTCACTTATTTTTTTTTTTCTTTTATTAATAAAAAGTTGGAGAACATAATATCAATGTTGCAAAAATCGTGAATCGGTTCTGAGGCGGTCGAGGGTCAAGTTGCGTTTTTTAGCCGATTAATCGGCCCAAAACCTTGTAATCGCCGATTAATCGGCCGACTTCCTTGTAAATGTTTCCAAGTTCCAGGGCCTTGTAGCTTGGAATCGACGATTACAAGACCTTGTAGGCCGTTTTTTGCAACATTGCATAATATTAATGATACACACCTATAAGTGGTTTTGACAAAAGGGTCATCAAGAGGCCACTAAAAGAGTTTTTCAACTTATTTTTTTAAACAAGCACAACCTTAGTTTGTGATTTTTGGCACGTGCTAGTTTGTTACCTCAGAGCTACATCAGCAACTCACTCACACAACAAAATACTCCCTTTCCTCATAACATGCCAAAAGGGTCCCCACTATAACAACCGTGAAATTTCAGGTCATTAATTTACTATTTTTATTTACTTGTTATTCTATTTTAAGTAAATTTACTTTCATTTCCGGGAAAGTTACTCGCGTACGTCGTAACACGTACAATTAATTCAAACTGACACTAGACAATGCTTAGTCTACACATTTTTTGCAATTTTAGTTCCTTACAATCATATTTTAAAAGTCACATTTCACTTTTTCCATTTTTACGTAAACTTTGCACCTTTTACGTTTTACGCGGTTTAAATCTACGTTTTAAAGTTTTAACAATGTTTAAACCCTCCATCAACCTCAACACTTATCTAAACTACTTTACTATGATATGATAATAAGTTTTATCATTTTCATAAGTTTCACATTTTATCACTTACTGTTTTTACGTTTCGCGTCTTAAAAAATGTTTTAAATTATCGAGATCAAAACTACACTCTATATCACACCTATATTAAAATTAAATGAATAAAACCTACTCACCTTACCCACCCCACCCATGGCTAGTTTTGGTGTCACCAAGACACACCAAGTGTCTTGGTATAACTTTGGGCAACTTACACACGTATTCCACTCACTATATCTCATATATAAGAAAGTCTTTTCTCATTCTTGTTCTTATTGATGAGGCGAAAGTGTACCACTTTCAAGGGGTCATTTAAGCCCGAATTCATGATTATTTGATCAATTATTGCCTTAAATCGTTCCTTTTGTCATTTTAGGTACTTTTGAGGAGAAATCTGGAAAAGGAAGCGTTTTGGACGTTTTTGGGGCATAAAAGTGAAGAAAACGACAAAGTCTAAAATTTCTTGCTGGGAACAGTACCTGACGACGTCAAGCCATAACACATGACGGCGTCAAGAGTGACAAAAGAGGTGGATGTGGAACTTATAACGTGATGGCCCAGAACATTTTCTTTGTTAATGGCCTGACGGCATCACCAAGGCTGTCAGGGTCCAAATACAAGTGACGGCCCAGAGTAGATTTTCACATGAAGGCGTCAAGACTGGATCTAGGCAATACGAATTTCAACTTGGCGGCGAGTTGACGGCGTCAGAGGCTAATACATGACGCCGTCAGGATGCTATGTCTATATATATTTTTCCAATTTTTCATTGTAAAGTGTGAAACAAGTTATGGAATACTAAACACAAACCCTAGATCGAATTTCCTACATATTGAAGGGGTTTCAAACCATTTTTTCTTCCATGTTTTAATAAAGATAAGTTCTCCAATAATCATTCAATATGTCTATGTATTGTTTGATTCTATCTTATGTTTATCTTTCTTTTAACATGTTAGGCTAGGCTTTTATTTGCTTAGATGTAGTGAAACCTAGATGTTGATTATTGGTTGATTGTTTGTTTATAATTGTTACGGATGATTGTATTCGATGTTAGGCTTAAGAAAACTGGCAGACTTCCATTAGTAACTTGCTTGAACGTCTTAAGAAACATGATCGGAGGTGTACTACGATTTTTGGTTGTATTTAATGCATAAGTGAATTCTAATGATCCCATGTTAGGAGCTTTTAATTGGCTCGACATAGGAGTGAAGTAGGATCTTATAGAGTTAGGGAATATTGTACACGGCCCTAGGACTAGTATTAAGGAATATAACCCGTCATCCATGCAATTGTAACAAGCTAATCAACCGGTAAAAGATATCTAGGGAGTAATGAAATCTAAGTAAACACAACTTTTCTCATTATTTTTTCCACCACATTAGTAAATTAGTTTAGTTTTCATTTCTTTTATTTTATTTTGATTGCATTTGTTGTGAATTGGGTTAGTTGACTAGCAACTAATTCCGCCCACTCCTTCAAAACCCGAGATTTTATTTGCTTTTATAAAATATAAAAAATGCAAAAAGAATCATCCCTCACCTCTAGACCTAGTTTAGTAGGCTTTCTAATCCTAGCGACACTATTCCTGAGTTGAACGATCAATACCCCGGTACTTGTCACTATACTATACTACAACAATCAGGTACACTGCCTGGTGGGGGTTGTAAGCTTCTCAAGATCCCTTGAGAGGTAAAACCTGTTGCGAGGGCACAATTCCCACGTATCAAGTTTTTGGCGCCGCAGCCCGGGAAATAGTTATTGTCTAGATTAGAATTTCTTTTTATTAGGTCTACTTACTAGATTCCTTTCAAGTAAGGTTTTATTTTTATTTTTAGGTTTTCTTTAGTCTATCTTATTTCTTCGTTTCTTTGTATGTAACAATTACCATCTGACACCATGGAAGGTGGTAATATCTTTAGACCCATCAACCCACCATAACAAAATCACCCACAAAACCCACCACTAGCAAACAACCTCCTAGACCCCGAACTTAGGAGAGTATTGATGAGTGTGTAAATACTCATCATTTTTACATATTCTGAGCTACCAAAACATCTAAAAACACTCAAAAATGCATCATAATACTGAAAATATCCCAGGAATATGTTTTACATGTTTCAGATGCAAAATAATCAAAAACAGATGAAAAATTAACAAAGTTTGCATAATTGGCAGTTTCAGTCCCTCATCTTTCAAAAGTTGTCAAATCTAGTCCCTGGTTATTCTAAAAACTTGAAAAAGTCACCAAAGGTCCTTTTAAATCACAAAATGACATATTTAGTCCTTTGGTACAAAGTTTCACAAAATTGCAAGTTTAGTCCCTCAACTTTGAAAATTGACAAAAATGGTCCGTGGGATATTAAAACTTTGAGAAAAACAAATTTTGTCCTTGTACTTCTCATATATGGCAGGAATGGTCCTTGGTTGGCAAGTTTGGTGAAATTACAAAACAGGTCCCTGAAGTTTGGTGAATTGGCAAAATTGGTCCCTAGGGTTTCATAAATGAAAAAAATCAACATTGGTCCATGTACTATTCAACATTGGCAAGATTGGACCCTGTGAGAACCTTAGAAAAATTACAAGTTCAAACCCTCAAAATTCACCAAATTACAAAATTGGTCCTTGTGTTAATATTACAAACCATACGGACCCTTAATATCAAAAATCCCAAACACCAAATCCAATCCAAACTAAAAACACCCACCAGGCCCAAGTTTATACCCCAAGCCCAACCTTAGCCCACTCCCCCTAAAAATATACTTCCTCCATTTTGAATAAACACGCCCAGGATCAAACTCAGTCAAACCATCACCCCCCCCCTTCTTCCCCACTTGCTTCTGCAACCATCACCTCACCACCCCACCATCTCCATCCCATCTCCACTGCCCAAACCACTACACCCCTCCCTTCACCTCAGCATTAAATACTGCCACCCCCTAGTTGCTATAACAGTCCAATTTGGACTTATCCATTTTTGGCGCCAAATCCTTTTAAACGGCCAAGATCAATTCTCTTCATCCAATGGCTCAAGATGTGTTGGGAAATACTCAGAGGGTCCCACTGAACCCTAATTTGCAACTATAAAAGGAAGAGAGATGGAGCAGAGATGGGTGGTAGTTAATTAGCAAAAATATAGGTTGTTTTTCATAAATTCTCAATGGTAGTTGTAATTGTTGATTTTAAAAGCTTGTATTCAGTTCCTTTAATGTAATTCAACCTTCCTTCAATCATAATTTCTAGTTTTCTTTTATAATTCTGTTTATGCAATTTTCTCTTAAAACCTTATTTGTACTGTTGCATTGTTTGTAGTTATGTTTATGGACTCTTAGGAACATATAAGCTCCTATAAAGCTTTTAAAAGCTTTTAGAAACCTTAAAAATTAGTCTAGCATCAAAAACCAAAAATACAAAAAAAATCAAGAAAATTCACTGAAAAATAAAAAAATTGTTGAAGATGATGAAGAAAGCTGGAGCACTGTGAATTCTGGATGGCAGTGGGTTAGAGGCTTTGTGGAAAGCCATTAGGAGTGATCTGTGGTCCTTGGTTCATGTTGTTTAGCTGGAGTGCATTTTGTAAGCCACTTTCTCATATTTAGCATCTTATTGTTCTATTGTTATTAAGCTGCTTAATCCCATTTCTATGTTCTTATTTGTTGTATTTTAGTTGATATATTGATTAAAATAGTTTGCTTGTTCTTTAGAATTTATTGTTGCTAAATATCTCTATTTTACAGTTGAAATAGCATATTGGTACTTTAGGTGTTTCATGCTTGTATTATTGATGTTCTGTGCTCTATTAGTCTTATGTTAAGATATTACAACCTCTGAAATCAGTATTGAAGTTCACTTCAATCAATTGCTTTGATAATCAAGTTTAAGTGTTCAAAAAAGGAGTGTTTGGTTCAGTAGAGTTTAGGGAGCTCAAGCTTGTTGTTGTTGTAGAATTTGGTTGTAACACATCACATTAGGTTCTATTAGGTCTATGAAAGCATAAAATCCAGTGTGTACTTGTGCAAAAGTCAAAACTCATTTTAAATCTCATTTCAGTGTAACTGTTGAAGTTTAGAAGTTGCATAATCACTTAAATTTTTACATAAATAGTTAAGATAGCTTAATTTACCCTCATTTCATCCTTTAATATCATTTTCAGTAATCTAAGTAGGATCAAAAGTCACCAAAGTCAAACTTGTGCAAAATCTCAAAAAGTCAAAAGTTTTCACATCTGTCAAATGGATAGATTTACTCCATTGAATGTTAGTGACTATAGGCCTATTGCGTGCTGTAACGTAGTGTATAAGATCATTAGTAAGATTATTACTAATAGAATTAAGACGGGCCTGGATGATCTTGTTGATGTGAACCAATCGGCATATTCCTGGACGTCAGATTTGTGATAATATCCTTCTTGCCCAAGAATTTATGCGTGGTTATACATGGAATAGTGGTGTTAGTAAATGTGCTTTTAAGATTGATATTATGAAGGCTTACAACACGGTTAATTGGCAATTTCTTGAATGGATCCTTGAGCAATTTGGATTTCATAGGGTGATGATTCATTGAATTATGATATGTGTTCCCACTGCCTCATTTTCTGTATGTGTCAATGGTGAGATTAAAGGATTCTTTAGATCGGGTAGAGGTCTTAGGCAAGGTGACCCTGTTTCTCCGTATCTTTTCACCTTAGTCATGGAAGTATTTAACGCTTATGATTAAGAGATAGATTAAGTATGAAGATAAGTTTAGATATCATGCACATTGTAAGGAACTTGAATTGGTTAGTTTATGTTTCGCTGATGATTTACTCCTTCTTTGTCATGGTGATGTTAGTTCATGTTCTTTTTTTGAGAAGAGGTCTTGACGAATTCACATTAAGTTCTGGCTTGTATCCCAGTCCTAGTAAGTGTAATTGTTTTTTTGGTAATGTGCCTGATAATGTTAAGATGAACATCAAGATGATTATGCCGTTTAGTGAAGGGTCATTGCCTTTTAGATATTTGGGTGTACCTATGATTTCTAAAAGACTGACTAGCAATGACTGTAATGGTCTTATTGAGATTATGCTTAGAAGGCTTGGTGATTGGAAGAACAAAAATCTCTCATTTGCTGGTAGACTTCAATTAATTGCTTCTATCTTTTCATCATTACAAACATATTGGGCTTCTATATTTATGTTACCTATAGCTATTTGTGAGAAAATTGAAAAGTTGAGTAAAGAATTTCTATGGGCTAGGGGTAATTCTGTTAGAGGGTTAGCTAGTGTGTCTTGGAAGGATGTGTGCAAGCCTAAGAGTCAAGGAGGATTAGGATTAAAATCGATGCATCAGTGGAATGAAGCGTTGATGGCTAAGCATCTGTAGAGTATAGCGAGTAATAAAGATTCTAGGTGGGTTAGATGGGTTAATCTTCATATTCTTAAGGGTAGAAGTGTTTGGAGTATAGATGCTAATGTGAATTCATCATGGGGATGGAAGCAGTTAATGCAATTAAGAGATAAGATTGAGAATTTTGTTGGGGTTAAGATTGGGAATGGATATTAAGATGTAATATTTGGTTCGATAAGTGGTGTCTAGAAGGCCCTTTAGTTAAAATTGTTAACCAAAGAGTTTTACAGTTAGCTGGTTTTGATATGAACACTTGCATTGCTGATATGATTCAAAATGGTAAGTGGAAATGGCCTTCTGACTGGGTTGGAAGGTTTGATAATGTTGTCAACTTAAAAGTTCTGAATCTTATTAGTAACGTTGAGGATAAGACTATTTGGATTAATAAACAGGGTAATATGGTTGAGTTCAGTACTAAGGAAGTTTGGAAGGCTTTAAATAATGATTATCCTAAGGTTATTTGGTATGAGCATGTGTAGTACAATCAATGTATTCCTAGACACAATATTTTATTATGGGTTGCTATTATGGGAAGGCTTAAAACAAAATATTGGCTTGCTAAATGGTTTAACGTTCAAAATCAAACCTGTCATTTGTGTAAGAATGAGGATGAGTCTCATAACCATTTATTTTTTGCTTGTGCTAGGAGGCTCTGGGAGAGACTAAAACCTCTTGTTGGTTTGAATAATATAAGTAATAATTGGCCTAGTATTATATCTGGTGTGGTGAATTTTCCGGCTAAGAATAAGATTTGGAGTGTTATTCAAAGACTTGTATTAGGGGCTGCTGTGTATTTTATATGGCAGGAGAGAAATATTAAACGAATGCAGAATGAGGAGAGGAACACTGAATGTTTATTTAATATAGTTTTTGAATCGGTGAGACTTAAGCTAATGGGATTATCATTTAAGTATACTTCTGATGTGATGGATGCAGCTAAAATTTGGAATTTTCCTATATGTAGAACTGATAGATATAGGAATCTGATTCATGAAGTGTATGAGAAAGGATGATGGATAATATGTTGTCTGATGGTTTTAATTGTTCAGTGGAATTATTGTTGTGGAAGATGTGGTTATTTGATTTTGAGATCTCTCTGATGGATGATGTTTCAAATTGATGTTCTGTGTATTTGTGAATGGATGGATTTGCTTATGGATGATGCTGGATTTCGTGGTATTATGATTATCAGTTTTATGATTTCTGATGCTGTTTTATGCAAGTTTCTGGGTTTTGATTTGGGAAGGTTTGAAGAGAATGTTGTACTCTTTTTATCCTTGCTATGGTTTTGCCCTATGGGTTTTACATAGTAAGGTTTTTAAGGAGGCAAATTCTTTTTGACTGCTACATTGGCACTTCTCTATTTCGGGCTGGTTCTTTTCAAGAATTTTCTCTAAGGCTGTAGCTGGTTTGGTTCTTTGATGATTGATGAGGCGAAAAATGAACCACTTTTAAGGGGTCATTTAAGCCCGGAATTGAATTTATTTGATCAAATATTTCCCTAAATCGTTCCTTTTGTAATTTTAGGTACTTTGGGAGTGAATTCTGGAAAAGGAAGAATTTTGGACGTTTTTGAAGCATAAAAGTGAAGTAAACGGCAAAAACTTAATTTTCCATGCTGAGAACAGTACCTGACGGAGTCAAGAGGAAAATTCTGACGGTGTCATGAGTAAAATCCGTGACGACCTAGTGAAAACCTGAAGGCATCAAGAGAAGGGCGTCAAGAATTAATATTGTGACGGCCTGCATAAGGAATACACGTGACAGCGTCAAACCCAGATCTAGGCAGTCCGAGAATTTATTTGGCGGCGAGATGACGGCGTCAGACATTTGTTCTTGACGCCGTCACCTCACAAAATCTATATATACTTTTCTATTTTTCATTCATTAGAGAGGAACTTGTGTGGAGAATACTAGGGCCGAACTTGAGAAACCCTAGGTCATTTTTTACTGTATTTTCGAGGGTTTTTACCCCTTGAAACCTTTCATGTTCAATTAAGATAAGTCCTCTTTCAATTCATTCAATATGTCTATATGTTGTTTGAATATATCTTATGCTTGTCTTGATTTCAACATGCTAGGCTAGATCTTTCATGTGTTTGCTTAAATGTAATGAAACCTAGATGTTAATTATATGTTGATTACTTGTTTATAGTTGTAATGGATGAATGATTTCAATGTTAGGCTTAAGAAAACTGGCAGATCTCCATTGTGTAACATGCTTGAACGTCTTAGGAAACATGAACCGATGTGTAATAGGTTTTTATTGGTTGTATTTAATGCATTAGCAAATTCTAGTGATCCCATGTTAGGAGCTTCTTAGCCGGCTCGACATAGGAGTGAAGTAGGCGCTTATAGGATTGGGGAAGTAAGTACGCCACCCCATGAATGGTATTAAGGAATACAATCCGTCATCCACGCAACTGTAACAAGTAATTAACCTGTAAAAGATATCTAGGGAGTAGTGAAACCTAAGTAAACACAATTCTCCCATATATTGCTCACACTACTAGTTTAATTTAGTTTATTTTCATTTTTAGTATTTTATTTTGATTGCATCTTAGTAATTTGGTTAGTTTACTAGCAACTAATTCCGCCCAACTCCTTCAAAACCGAGATTTTTAATTGCTTTTATAAAAACCTAAAAATACAAAAGAATCATCCCTCATCTCTAGACCTAGTCTTTAGGTTTTCTAATCCTAGCGACACTATTCCTAGCTGAACGATCAATCCCCTGGTACTTGTCTTTATACTATACTACATCGATCAGGTACACTGCCTGGTGGGGGTTGTAAGCTTCTCGAGATCCCTTGAGAGGTAAAGCCTGGTGCAATCCTACGCATCAAGTTTTTGGCGCCGCAGCCCGGGGAATAGTTATTGTTTAGGTTAGGATTTCTTTTTATTAGGTCTACTTGCTAGATTCCTTTCTAGTACGATTTTATTTTTATTTTTAGGTTCTCTTTAGTCTATCTTATTTCTTCGTGTTTTTGTTTGTAACTCTTCACCATCCGACATCATGGACGATGGTAACATCTTTGAACCCATCATCCTACCACAACAAGACCACCCACAAAACCCACCACTAGCTAACCAACCTCTTAGGCCCCGAACCCTAGGAGAATACTCCCGACCTAGCCACCAAGGCTATCAAAACACTATTGAGCTCACCGGAGCCAATATGTCTCCCTTACGATCCGACACCATCCGGTTGGTGCAAAGCGGATGTGCATTCCATGGACTTCGTTCCGAAGATCCAAATCAACATCTCAAGGACTTCCTTAAAATCGTAGATTCTATAAACCTTGATGTTACAACTAAAGAGTCAACCCGATTACGCATATTCCAATTCTCTCTACGTGATCAAGCTAGTCAATGGCTTGAACGTTTACCCGTGGGATCCATCACCTCATGGGATGATCTCACTACTCGTTTCCTTGCTCAATTTTTCCCACCGGGGAGAACTACCAAGCTTAGAAATGACATCTTGATGTTCAAACAACGTCAAAATGAAATTCTATATGAAGCATGGACTCGATTCAAGGACTTAATCCAAAAAGTCCCTCATCATGGCATAGATCTTTGGCTCCAAGTTCAAATCGTCTATGACCATATCAATCTATATACAAGGCGAGCCATTGACCAATCTGCCGGTGGTAAGCTACATGATCTAAGTGGGGAACAATCATGGGAACTCATAGAAGATCTTGCTTTCTATGACAACGAAAGTTGGAATGATCCCCGTGATTTGAACAAAACGGTCAAGGCAATATCTTTGCCTTCAAACAATTCTAGCACTCCTGACCGTAGGATCATGGAACTTGAGGACCAAGTCAAGTTTCTCATGAAATCTTACGAAGCTCCTAAGCCTTCATGCCAAGTGAACAAAATCACTTCTTCATGCGAATTGTGTAGTGGTCCCCATGACACTCGTGATTGTGTGGAACTCCCCGGAATAGCTTTTGCGGACTACGCATCCTCGCGTACCGACGAAGCGGGAGATAAGTGGTACACCTTCAAACCCGAGCCAAACCCTTATGGTGATTCCTACAACCCTTCTTGGAAAAATCACCCAAACCTTAGGTGGAACCAAAACCAACCCAATTCTTCCAATCCGCTTAATCGTTACCAACTAAACGGTCCACCCTCCAACCGTACTTTCAATAACAATCCTTCTAACAACTATGGTAGTACCAACAATCTTGAAGGATTGATGTCCAAGTTTATGGCATCTCAAGAGGCTCGCATAGCTAGGTTTGAAACCGAATTCAACCAACAACAAACGGAGATGACCAACAAGATTGACAACTTGTTGAAAGCCCTCAACAACCAAGCGTTAACTGCACCTAGGAAGGATACTAGGGACGCCAATAACGGAATCCAAACTAAGGACCCCTCATCATCCAAACACGTCCACTTTGTCAATGTTGTCACCATTAAGCCAATAGATAAGAATAAAGAAGAAAGTGACAAAGATGAAGTTGAAGTAGAAACCGAGACTAGGGATGAAATTAGGGAAGTTGAGGTTAATAAGGGAGAAGAGTTAGAGGAAGTAGAGACCGTAGAAGAGTGCTTTGATAAGTTTCCCACCAAGGAAGAACGGGAATATCATAAGGATTTATTCGATGGCCACGAGACACCATATATCCTTGGCACACCCCTTATCAAAATGGGAGACCCCTCTAACATCAACATACCATGCAACATCGGGCATATGCATATATGGAAAGCTTATATCGATCTTAGATCTCCTTAAACATCATGACTAGGACTTATTACAATTGGGTAATGAAGAAACAACTTGGTTATAGGATGATGCCCAATAAGAATTTGATAAGTAATTTTGTAGGAAGAGTGAAAGGATTGCATGTGATTGTAGGAAATTTCACTTATGAGATCGATTTTATGATAGTAGAGGATACTTCTCCGGTGATAGATGCTTGCCTAAGCCAAGTAGTGTTCGGAAAACCATTTGTTGAGGCCACTAAGATGAGTTATGAACCGACTTTAAGGATAGTTAGGTTCAAGGAGGAGAATGATGAGATTGCCTACCAAATGCCCTATAAGATTGAGTAGTACCGCCTCCTGTCTAACATAGAAAAGGAACACAAACAAGCAGCTTACTATAGGAATGATGAGGATAGACGTATAGGAATAGAGTATGTGATGAATAGGATGCTTGGTTTCTACAAAGAATGCTTGCAACTAGGTCCGGAATAGAAACTGGTATAGGAGATGACATAGAGAGTGAAACCAACAATGAGGTCACGTAATAACCCATGACCTTGAGTCTAGCTACAAGACTCGTAAATAAAGAAAAGCGCTACTTGGGAGGCAACCTATGCTTTGTGTGATTTCTATTTTGTTTGTTTGTTACTTGTTTTCGTATGCATGCTTTATTTTTATTGTTGGTAGATCATGTTTCAAAACTAAAGTGATGAAAATACTTTATTTTGTTGTTTGGCCTAGTCTTAACTTCATCCAAAGGTATTTTGCAAAAGATAAGTGTAAGGGGAAACCCCAAATATGTTTTTAAGAAACAAAACCGATCATGATTCTCCACAATATTAAGTGAACATGTATATTCGTATTTGTTAGAGTCAAATGCTTGTATCGAGTCATGATGATGTTTTGCAGGATTTTCCAGGAAGTAGGACGAAGTTTTTTCCAGAAACTTAACATAAGAATTTCTGCAGATCACTTCTGACGGCGTCACGAATTTACTCTTGACGGCGTCACGTGTAAAATTCTGGAAATTTTACCAGTTTTGTTTTTCTAACGGAGTCTTAAAGTTTTTGTTGAATCTTTTATAATCTCCAGAAAATCTGCAAACATCATTCCACAAGCATTATATCTTACTTTGTTTTTTAGGATTTATTAGCATATATAGATTGCCGCCGATTTTATGCGAAGTTGCCTTGTCTGTTTTCTCAGGTTTTACAGGTTATGTATGAAAAGAAGATGATTTATCTTCTAGAAGGGAAGCTTTGATTGTTCATTTTCTTGGAGGAAGATCTGACCTGGCCACCTTATTATCCATACCGAGCGAATCAGGAGAGTATTTGATTTCATTCTTTTTACTTACTTCACTTTTACATTCTTTACTTGAACATTGGGGACAATGTTCATCCGAAGTGTAAGGGGAGGGTAAAATGATGATACCTTACAGATACACTTTCGCTTGAGTTTGTTTGTTTGATAGTAGATGTGTAATAAAACTTTGAGAAATACTTGTTAGTGTAATTTTAGCGCCAAATTTAAAATTTTTTACAACATTTAGGAGTGAAACTTTAGCCATAGCAAGCGTCTCATGGATAGGAGATTGTATGACTAGCACATAACCGTACTATTCAGAAAAATTATCCACCCAAATATGTGAGGTTCGCCTTTAGATTTGATAGGAAAAGCATTTACTATTAGTGCTTATGAGTGTACCGGTAGCATTTAGATTCTAGAACTTGCGTTAGTGATGCATCCCGAGACAGCTAGTGAGACTACATTCGTGTAGTAGGATTTACTAAATGATAAGAGGCATTTGGATCACCCTTGTGTTAAACCCGTATCATAATTACTTGACCATTTAAGTCATATTACTTGGCTAGTTAAGTGAACTAATTTTTCCCACACCTTTAGCATTGTACTCATTTTTAGTACATGAAACCCCTAGTACACCCCTCCGAGCCTATCTTTTCGTTTCTAACTTTGAGCGTCTTACTTAAAGGAAGAATTTGTTACACCCCACTTAAATGTACAACCAAATTGCCTTAGCATTCCATGTATGCACTCATCTTTAGCGCATTATTGTTATTTGTTAAACCCTTAGTTAATTATCTAATTGATTACATGGTTGCTAAGTCGAGTCATATCCTTGTACATATTGTTTTGGGACGATTGAGACTCATGGGTAAAGTACTTATTTTATGGAGTAATGGGGAAGAAAATCATTTATTACCCCCATATGTGCGTTAATCTTAAAAGTACTCCAAGTTTTTTATTATCTTAATTCGAGTCATTAGATTAGTTTATTGTAAAGTATGTAAAAATTCAAGTGTAAGGGGAATGTTCATTCCCTATGATGTATTATTTTGGATGGTAGGGTAAGAGTGTATGCAAATATATATATATATATATATATATATATATATATATATATATATATATATATATATATATATATATATATAGAAAAAGAAAAAAAAATAGAAAAAGAAAAGAGAAAAAAAAAAAACATACGGACTACCATCCCGTTTCATTCTATGTTTGTTTTATGTTTTTTGTTATTTTTCATTTATTAGCTTAAGTCGAGTCTAGTCTTGGCTTAGCAACGCCATATTATACATGTAATTAGCCAAGATTGTTAACTCGCCACCAGTAAAGACTGCCTGTATCCAACAAAACCGTGTATTCCATATCCCTACACCTAACGTTACAACCCTTTAAAAGACCTCTTTGATAGTTTATCCAAGGTGCTTTCGCCATGTGGTGGAGGTTTGATCCTTTCCCAAGCCTATGGTAATCTATTTTGCTATGACAGGTAGTGAGAGATGTTTTCCATTTCCATAATGTGATATTACTTTATTACAACCGAGAGATGTGAGTATCTAAACACTATTTGTGAGATGCTAGTGTATGACCTCCGTGCTTGTCTTTGGTCTTTAGTGGAACAATTATTTGTTGTAATTACTTTTATATTAGTGTTAAATGACCCCTAACTTGTATTTTGACTAGAATAAAAGCGCATTTGCTTGAGGACAAGCAAATCTCAAGTGTAAGGGTATATGATTAGGCGAAAAATGAACCACTTTTAAGGGGTCATTTAAGCCCGGAATTGAATTTATTTGACTAAATATTGCCCTAAATCGTTCCTTTTGTGATTTTAGGTACTTTGGGAGTGAATTCTGGAAAAGGAAGCATTTTGGACGTTTTTGGAGCATAAAAGTGAAGAAAACAGCAAAGACTTAATTTTCCATGCTGAGAATAGTACTTGACGGAGTCAAGAAGAAAATTCTGACGGGGTCAGGAGTAAAATCCGTGACGACCCAGTGAAAACCTGAAGGCGTCAAGAGAAGGGCGTCAAGAGTTAATATTGTGACGGCCTGTACAAGGAATACACGTGACGGCGTCAAACCCAGATCTAGGCAGTCCGAGAATTTATTTGGCGGCGAGATGACGGCGTCAGACATTTGTTCTTGACGCCGTCACCTCACCAAATCTATATATACTTTTCTATTTTTCATTCATTATAGAGGAACTTGTGTGGAGAATACTAGGGCCGAACTTGAGAAACCCTAGGTTGTTTTTTACAGTATTTTCAAGGGTTTTTACCCCTTGAAACCTTTCATGTTCAATTAAGATAAGTCCTCTTTCAATTCATTCAATATGTCTATGTGTTGTTTGAATATATCTTATGCTTGTCTTGATTTCAACATGCTAGGCTAGATCTTTCATGTGTTTGCTTAGATGTAATGAAACCTAGATGTTAATTATATGTTAATTACTTTTTTATATTTGTAATGGATGAATGATTTCAATGTTAGGCTTAAGAAAACTGGCAGATCTCCATTGTGTAACATGCTTGAACGTCTTAGGAAACATGAACCGATGTGTACTAGGTTTTTATTGGTTGTATTTAATGCATGAGCAAATTCTAGTGATCCCATGTTAGGAGCTTCTTAGCCGGCTCGACATAGGAGTGAAGTAGGCGCTTATAGGATTGGGGAAATAAGTACGCCACCCCATGAATGGTATTAAGGAATACAATCCGTCATCCACGCTACTGTAACAAGTAATTAACCAGTAAAAGATATCTAGGGAGTAGTGAAACCTAAGTAAACACAATTCTCCCATATATTGCTCACACCACTAGTTTAATTTAGTTTATTTTCATTTTTAGTATTTTATTTTGATTGCATCTTAGTAATTGGGTTAGTTGACTAGCAACTAATTCCGCCAACTCCTTCAAAACTGAGATTTTTAATTACTTTTCTAAAAATCTAAAAATACAAAAAGAATCATCCCTCATCTCTAGACCTAGTCTTTAGGTTTTCTAATCCTAGCGACACTATTCCTAGTTGAACGATCAATCCCCCGGTACTTGTCATTATACTATACTACATCGATCAGGTACACTGCCTAGTGGGGGTCGTAAGCTTCTCGATATCCCTCGAGAGGTAAAGCCTAGTGCAATCCCTATGCATCAATGATTTATGGATGGTATTGTAATTTCATGATATTTATCTTATTATGTAGGCTTAATGACACCTGCTTGCTATTGGTTTTCAATATATGGTGATGTTTGGAGATGCATTGGTTGATTCCTTTGCATTGGCCCATGGATTCAGAGTATATTGTTGACTATAGTTTAAGCCAAATCTGTTGTTATGTCTATATGATGAGTTTATATTGTTTTCTGGTTTCTGATATTGTTATTGCTGTTGCATTTGTTTTATTAAGCTAGGGTATGTCCTATGCTATTTTTTTCTTTGATGCATTAGTGTGGTATGTACACTTTGTATCTCATATGTAATGCCTTTTTGATGGCTTCCTTTACTTAATAAATTTACCTTTAAGTAAAAAAAAATGCATAGATTTTTAAAAGAATGCACAGGGTTCATTAGGGATTGAAATCAAATACAATTTGTGTTTTCTGGTTATTTTGTTGCTTACTTCCATTTTTCAAAAAGAAAATTTGAGTTTGGTCATCATTTGCTTATTGAAAAGCTTATTCAAAATCACCCTGTGAACCATTTGCTTCCCCTGCTCCATGGGTGTGAGGCTAGTTTCATAAGCTCATTAAGAGCTTATCTGTGAGCTTTAGGGCATAACCTTTGTTCTTTTGGAAAATTTGTTGGTTCATCTTATTATTCAAGTGCTTATTTGTGGACCCTAGACCTTTGCCCATAGCTTAAGTTAACCATAGATTCCCCCACTCTCACTGAGTGCACTGAGTGACTCAGTGTGATCACTCAATTATACAAGCTTCTCACAAGCTTGTTAGTGGTCCTCTGGGAGTGCCAATTGGCTTATTAAGAAGCTCACCAGGTCAAATCATTGGTTCAAGTTTCCTTTCAGACCCTTGTGCTTATTTGTGGGCCCCACATAGGCCTGCAGTTGCCCTTTTGGGACTGCAAGTGTTCTTAGTTGTTGATTTTAGCTTATTTTCTTGTTGTAGCTTATTAGTTAGATCTTTTGCTTGTTCTACCTCATTTCCAGTTCACTTAAGTTGGTTATAGCTTATTTTGCCTTATGTGATCAGTGTGTAGCTTATTTCAACCTAAATAATCCAATATTAAGCTAATAAGTCCACTGTTTAGAAAAAGGGGGTGCACTTAGCTTATTAATAAGCTATTCCAAAAGTGTTTTTGTAAAAGTTTCTCATTTTTAGTGTATAATCATCTGTCAATAAGAAAATCCAACAAAAAAACCAAATTTAAAAATAGTGATAGCTTCAATTTAATAGATTTTATCTTTTTAATTTTTCTTTTTAGCTTATTAATAAAGCATTTCATCATTTTTATATTTTTCTTAATTTCCTGTCACCTTAAAGTATTTTCAGTAATTTTCTTAGATTTTTCTCTTTTCATTTAATAATTATTAGAATTAATAATAGTTTAATTAATTAATTAGATAATATTAGTAATTAAATAGTTTTATTAATTTTTAATTAACAACAGTAGGTTTTTATTATTTTCCTAGGTTCTATAAATCATTTAGGACTTTTAGAAAATAGTTTCTTAAATTCTACTATTCATTTTCTAATTTTCTTAATTAATTTAGTTCAACTATATTTAAATTAATAATCAAGTAAATAATTAGTAAAATAGTCTAAATAAAATTTTTAGAAACTTTTTATAATTTTTTAGAATTCCTGTGATGGTTAATTAGATTTATAAATTTTTCTATAATTATCTAGTCATTTTTAGTATTATTAGTAATTTAAAATAATTTTAATAGTTTAATTAATATAATTAGTATTTAATTAAAAGAAAACCCACAAAAAGACAAAAAAACATTTCTTTTTAATTTTTATATTTTCTTTAAGTTAATTTAGAAGTTTAGAAAATAATTTTGAAAGTTTTTAGTTTAATTTGTATCCTTAATCATTTTTAGTTTGGTTTAAATTAGATTTAAATTAATTTGTAAATAGTTTTATTAATTAATTAGCATTTAAATATTAAAATAATCAAGTAAATAATTTTCCTTTCATTTTAAGTTTGTAAAAGTTTCACTTGCACCCCCTATAGTTGTAAATTGTTTAAAAGTCACCTTTTTCTCTGTCTATAAACATTTCTGATTTCCAATTTGTGTTTGTGTAATCATATCTTTATATCTGTTATTGTTAATTGTCCAAATACCAAGCAATCAGTAGCATAATCACTTCTCAATCATCTTTGGCTACTGTCCCCAGTGCCACTCATTCCGATAAACGTTTTCAAGCACCATTGCAATCTCGTTGGGACATAACGACCCGGGGACAAAACTATACTATCCACGGAGAATTGGCCTAAGCTGTTTTTGACTTATTGACCTTGTTCAATAATATCTGACAGTTTAGCCCCAATCAAAATTTGGCGCCGCTGCCGGGGATGTTGTTGCGTGTTTTAAAATTGTTTTAAGTTTAGTGGTTTTCAAAACCCTCCCTATACAAATTTCACAACTTTTGTAAAAATATTTTGTAAAAATATCAATCATATCAAAAAGTTTATTAACACTTTTTCTGAAGTCTTAGCAACACCAAAAAAAATCAAAAATAACAAAACAAATCGTGAAGTTAAATTACTTCGGTTTCTTTAAGATTACAACCTACACAGGTGGAATACGAAAGTTCCGACATTAAATTGCGAACTGAAGAGAGATCTATTCTTCTCTCCCGCCACCCTTCGAGTAATTTTAAAGAGGTCGATTTCGGTTAACGAATCGATACCAAAAATATTTCCCGAAGTTTTTTGCACATACGCCCAAAAGCCCAAAAACAATTTTTCTGTTAATAAATACATAAAATCTTACCATCGCAAACCAAGGCAGAACACCTACCAACTGGGGGTGTGGACATAATAAGTTCTCAAACTAAATATTAAAACTTGCCATTGTATCCCTGTGAGTGGTGTACCTTTTTCAAAGAAGCCATTCACTTGTGATTATTGGTTTAAGTTCCCTGTTGTTTTGCCTCGAATTTGTTTTGAAAAATTGTTTTTAGTGCATGCGCACTCGTTCACAAACAAAGCGTAAAAATCAGAAAACGTACCCGAGCTATGTACTGTTATTGAAGAACCTAAAACAGAAATGGACGACGGGCCACCACCACCCCATGACCATCCCAAGGATGAGCCAGCTCCCGATCTCGAAACGATGGAGGAGTTGTGCCAGCCTACCATGCAAGGGAGGGGCGGATCTATTGCACCACTCACTATTGAGGCTACGGACTTTGGCCTCAAGCACCACATGATCCAACAAGTCCAGAATCCGTGTCAATTGCACGGATTACCGGGTGACGATGCTAACAAGCATCTTGATAAATATCTTACCGTCACCCAAAGCATGAAACAGCACGGTGTCACCGATGATGCCCTCCGTTTATATCTCTTCCCCTATTCTCTCACCCATCATGCCACTGCATGGTTTGACCGACAACCCAAGAATTCTATTCGTACCTTTGATGAAATGGTAACCAAGTTTTTAGCAAAATATTTTCCACCTTCCATGGTTACCAAGTTTCGAAATGATATCAGCAACTTCCAGCAGCGTCCCGATGAGTCTCTATTTGAGGCTTGGGAACGTTATAAGCTCGCAATTGATCGGTTCCCTAACCACAATATGTTACAAGTTACCATCATAGATACCTTCTATAATGGTCTGACATTGAGGCACCGGGATATTCTCAATGCTGCTGCTGGTGGGACCTTTACGAAAAGGCGTCCCGAAGAATGCTATGATCTAATTGAGAACATGACTACCCACCATAACTTTTGGGATTCCTCTGCGGAGAGGGATGAGTCATGTAAATCAGTTATTCCTTCATCATTATCTCCCGAAATAGTTGCTCTCACTAAAAAGATGGATGATATCTCTACGGCTGTGTTGAGAATGAACCAAACTATGCAAAATCAACAAGTTCAAAATCAACAAGTGAAAGTCGTAGCCCGAAGTTGTGAAACTTGCGGAGGCCCACATCTGTATTCCGAGTGTCCAGCTACTGCTGGATATCCTCAAGAGAACGTTTATGCTGCTCAAGGTTCCTACAACATGGGGGTAATTCTTACCAACCACAAGGGGACCGTAATCTCTTAAGCTATCGTTCCAACAATTTTCTCGGACCTCCCGGTTTTACCCATAATCAAAACCGTAACTCGAATCAAAATCAGAATCGAGGAGATTTTAACCAAGGTCAAAACCCGAATTTCCAAAACCCGAACCAAAATCAAGGTCATTTTAATCAAAATAATTTTCAAAATGGCAATCAAAATCAAGGTTTTCAAGGAAATTTTCAAAGAAACCAAGGTCAAGGGAATTACAATCTGGGTAATTTGAATCAGAGAAATAATTTTCTGGGTAACAACAACCAAAACCAAGGGAATTTTCAAAACAACCGTGTTCAAAATTTTCCTAACCAAAATCAAAACGTTGTTCAACCCTCGTCTTCCTCCGATGAAGTGTTAAAACAATTCATGAAAGCACAAGAGGACACAAATCGGTTATTGATCGGCAAGATCTATGAACTTTTGAAGTCTTTAAATGATCGACCCTCGGGCCCGGGTACACTATCGAGCAACACGATCGCTAACCCGATGGGCGATGTTAAGGCGATCACTACCTGAAGTGGAGTATCATACAATGGACCCACGACTCCCTATACCTCTTCTTCTCCTCCTACCAAGGTAGCGGAACGTGAACCTGAGGTTACCATGGACATGGTACTTCCTACTAATAACGGAGGTACCAACAACGTCCACCCTCAAGTTGTCTCGGTCCCGACTCGCAAGTCAAAAGTTGTGTTTATCCTCTGGAAATTCCTGATGAAATTCCAAAGAACAATCCCAAGCCTTCAATTCCATATCCTTCACGTTTGAATGATCAAAAGATCCGCAAAAAAACTAACCATCAAAAGATCCAAAGAGTTACATTTCAATATTAGCTTCGCAGATGCTCTTCTTTTAATGCCTAAATTTGCTTCAACAATCAAAAATCTGATAAGCAATAAGGAAAAACTCTGTGAGATGGCTAAAACTCCGCTGAATGAACGTTGCTCAGCAGTGCTCTTGAAAAAGCTTCCCGAAAAGCTTGGAGATCCCAGGAAATTTCTCATTCCTTGCATTTCCCAGTGATGGTTGAATGCTTTGCCTTGGCCGATCTTGGTGCAAGCATTAACCTTATGCCTCACTTAGTCAGGAAGAAACTCTCTCTTCATGCTCTCACTCCTACCTGCATGACTCTCGAGCTTGCAGACCGAACTATATCTCGTCCCCTTGGCATTGCTGAGGATATCTTCGTGAAAGTAGGAAAGTTCCATTTTCTGGAAGATTTCGTGATTGTTGATTTCGATGCTGACCCAAGAGTTCCTCTCATTTTCGGGAGGTGATTCTTAAGAACGGGTTGTGCTCTAATCGATGTTTTCGAAGAAGAAATCACTTTGCGTGTTGATGGTGAAGCCATATCATTCAATCTTGATCAGACTTCAAGATACTCCTCCAACTATGACGCTGAAACGGTAAACCGAATTGACATCATCGATGTTGTGTCAGAAGAGTATTCTCAAGAGGTCCTCAGTTTCTCATCAAGTGGCAGTACCACTCTTTCTTCTGAGCCTATCACATCCGACTCCTCCCCTTCTCTCACTCCGTTTGAGGGAAGTGACTTCCTTTTCGAAGAGGTCGAGGCTTTTCTTGCTCAAGATAGCTCAATCTCAAAAGAGATTGATGAAAACTATCTTGACCCGGAGGGGGATATTCTTCTTCTTGAAAGATTGTTAAATGACGATCCTTCACCCTCTCCGTCTCCAAAAGAACTTCATAAAGCGGAAATTAAATCCATTGAAAAATCTGAAGAATTTCCCGAGGTTGAGCTCAAGGACTTGCCTCCTCATCTTGAGTATGCATTTTTGGAGGGTGATGATAAATTACCCGTCATCATTGCTAAAGACTTAAAAGATGAGGAAAAGGCTGCACTCCTAAAGGTTCTTAAGTCACACAAGCAAGCAATTGCTTGGAAACTCTCTGACATTAAGGGTATTAGCCCGGACTTTTATACACACAAAATCTTAATGGAAGATGACTTTAAGCCAGCAGTGCAACAACAGAGGAGGGTAAATCCTAAAATCCACGAAGTTATCAAACAAGAGGTTATCAAACAAGAGGTTCTAACAGTCCTTGGATTCATTTCCTAAAAAGGTGGCATAACCGTTGTCACCAACGAGGAAAATGAGTTGATTCCAACTCGTTTGGTCATGGGTTGGCGAGTATGTATTGACTATCATAAGTTGAATGAAGCCACCCGTAAAGACCATTTTCCTCTGCCTTTTATGGACTAGATGCTCGAAAGACTAGCGGGGAATGAATACTACTGTTTCCTCGATGGTTTCTCGGGTTACTTCCAAATCCCCATTGATCCTCAGGATCAAGGGAAAACTACCTTCACATACCCCTACGGACGTATGCCTTTATGCTTATCTAATGCACCAGGCACGTTCCAAAGGTGCATGATGTCAATATTTTCCGACATGATCGGGAAAACTATGGAGGTATTTATGGATGACTTTTCAGTCATCGGGGATTCATTCCAGTCTCATCTCTCCCACTTGGAAAAGATGCTAAAACGTTGTAAAGAAACGAACTTGAGTCTCAACTGGGAGAAGAGCCACTTTATGGTTAAAGAGGGCATTGTCCTCGGCCATAAAATTTTAAAAAACGGGATTGAGGTTGACAGAGCCAAAATTGATGTCATCGCTAAATTACCTCATCCCACTACCGTCAAAGGTATTAGCAGCTTTTTGGGTCATACTGGCTTCTATCGTAGGTTTATCCAAGATTTCTCTAAAATCGCCCGGCCTATGACCCATCTCCTCGAGAAGGATGCTCCTTTTATCTTCTCTCCTGAGTGCATCGAAGCTTTTGAAACATTGAAGAAAAAGCTTACTGAGGCACCGATTCTTGTTGCCCCCAAATGGGACCTACCTTTTGAGCTTATGTGCGATGCTAGTGATTTTGCCATAGGTGCGGTCTTGGGGCAACGAAAAGCAAAATACTTTCAGCCTATACACTACGCAAGCAAAACTATGACCGAGGCTCAGAGTCATTACACCACCACTGAAAAAGAACTATTAGCTATGGTGTATGCCTTTGAAAAATTCCGGCCATACTTAATACTGACCAAATGCGTACTGTATACGGATCACTCGGCTTTGAAGTACCTATTTGCAAAACAAGATGCAAAGCCGAGGCTACTCCGTTGGGTTCTCCTCCTGCAAGAATTCGATATCATTATCCGTGATAAAAAAAAGGAGCTGAGAACCTTGCTGTTGATCATCTCTCACGATTAGAAAACCCTCACCAGGATGTGTCCAAGAAACAGAAAATAAATGAAACATTTCCTGTCGAGACACTCAATGCAGTTTCTTTTCGTGGTGACTCTTCTACCACATGGTTTGCCGACTTTGCAAACTACCATGCGGGTAACTTCATCGTGAAGGGGATGTCGTCCCAACAGAAATACAAATTCTTTAAAGACGTTAAACATTACTTCTAGGACGACCCCTATTTGTTCAAAATCTGTGCCGATCAAGTCATCAGGCGAAGTGTTTACGGACAGGAAGCCACTGATGTTCTCAAGGCTTGCCATTCTGGACCCACCGGGGGCCACCATAGTCCTAACTACACCGCCAAAAAGGTGTTTGACTCCGGTTTCTATTGGCCCACAATTTATAAGGATGCCCACGAGTTAGTTAAAGCTTGTGACGCTTGTCAGCGTCACGGAAATATTTCACAACAGAACGAAATGCCACAAAATGCCATTCAAGTTTGTGAAATCTTTGATTTCTGGGCATTGATTTTATGGGCCTTTCCCATCTTCTTGTGGAAACAAATACATTCTCGTGGCTGTTGACTATTTGTCAAAATGGGTTGAGGCAAAAGCCTTACCCACCAACGATGCCCGAGTTGTTGTGAAATTCTTGAAATCCCTCTTTGCTCGTTTTGGAACTCCCCGTGCCATCATTAGTGATCGCGGTACACACTTTTGCAATGATCAATTCGCAAAAGTCATGCTTAAGTACGGTGTTACTCATCGTCTTTCTACCGCGTATCACCCACAAACAAGTGGGCAAGTGGAAGTTTCAAACCGTGGTATTAAACGGATTCTTGAGAGGACCGTAGGTCAAAACCGTGCTTCCTGGTCGGACAAACTATATGATGCACTCTGGGCCTTCCGTACAGCTTACAAAACACCCAACGGGTGTACTCCTTACAAGCTTGTATACGGGAAGGCGTGTCATTTACCGATCGAGCTCGAGCACAAAGCCTACTGGGCCTTGAAACATGCAAACTACGACCTTTATAAAGCGGGTGATCACCGTAAAATTCAACTCAATGAATTAACGGAACTTCGTGATCAAGCCTACGAGAACTCTTTGATCTACAAAGAAAAGACAAACAAGATCCACAACTCCAAAATTAAGAACCGCGTTTTCAATGTCGTTGACAGAGTCCTTCTTTTCAATTCAAGGTTAAAGATCTTCTCGGGGAAATTAAAAACCCGATGGACTGGACCATTCACTGTTGCAAAAGTATATCCATACGGGACTGTTGAGCTATCTCAACCTGAAGGTCCCAACATCAAAGTGAATGGTCATCGTTTGAAACATTATTTTGGAGAGGATATACCATCTATAGTTGTCCCGGATCTCCAAACTTTCCCCATGGACCAATGAATTCGGGGATCGAGTCAAGCTAGTGACTCGGTGAACAAAAATTACCAAAATATGGGTTTTCACCCATATCTCTGACTTCTTTCTAATTTCTAACTCCTAAGTGTGGGGGAGTGGCCGTCCCCCACATTTTGCAAAGTAAATATGTATATAAGTCTGAAAAAAAAATGTGTGTTTTTATGTACATATAAATAAAGTGAAAAATTAAAATGGTATTTCCACAGTTAGCTTAGAATATACCATTTTTCCATTCAAAGAGTCGGCATAATAGCCGGGACTTTGAATATTGAGGACAATATTCAATTCTAAGTGTGGGGGGGAAATTCTAGCGAATTTTATCACAAAATACTTTCTAAGTACCCCCATTTTGGCCCAAATTTTTCAAAATTTTTTTCACTTTATTTCAAAATTTTTGTGGTTATCAGTCTGCCATGTCTAAACGACAAAAGGATTGGCTAATACAGGAGCAAACGGCTCTTGGTAAAGATATCTCAAATCCGTTGACGGCTTACAATTTGCCCAAAATTGTATGGTATCTCAACTCGCCATATCCAAATAAATGAAAGAGTTAGCTAGCCCGCAAGATTATGGCTTGTGGTAAAGGCAGTGGAAAAAACATAATTGGTAATCAGCTCACCAAGATGTCGACTATGTCCATCAAGAGTTGGCTAGTCCAGAAGCAAACGGCTTCTGGTAAAGACAAATCAAATCCGTTGATAGCTAGTGGTTTGCTCAAAATCACATGGTTATCAGGTGGACCATAGTTCTTACTTGAACTGAAAGATTTGGCTACTCCAGAAGTAATGGCTTTTGGTAAAGAGTTTCAAATCCATTAAGTTTTTCTCAAAAGATTGCTAGGGACTAGCAACGTTTTAGTGTGGGGGATTGATGAGTGTGTAAATACTCATCATTTTTAATTATTCTGAGCTGCCAAAACATCTAAAAACACTCAAAAATGCATCATAATACTGAAAATATCCCAGGAATGTGTTTCATATGTTTCAGATGCAAAATAATCAAAAACAGATAAAAAATGAACAAAGTTTGCATAATTGACAGTTTCAGTCACTCATCTTTCAAAAGTTGTCAAATCTAGTCCCTGGTTATTCTAAAAACTTGAAAAAGTCACCAAAGGTCATTTTAAATCACAAAATGACATATTTAGTCCTTTGGTACAAAGTTTCACAAAATTGCAAGTTTAGTCCCTCAACTTTGAAAATTGACAAAAATGGTTCCTAGGATATTAAAACTTTGAGAAAAACAAATTTTGTCCTTGTACTTTTCATATATGGCAGGAATGGTCCTTGGTTGGCAAGTTTGGTGAAATTACAAAACAGATCCCTGAAGTTTGGTGAATTGGCGTCCCTGGGGTTGCATAAGTGAAAAAAAATCAACATTGGTCCATGTACTATTCAACATTGGCAAGATTGGACCCTGTGAGAACCTTGGAAAAATTACAAGTTCAAACCCTCAAAATTCACCAAATTACAAAATTGGTCCTTGTGTTAATATTACAAACCATACGGACCCTTAATATCAAAAATCCCAAACACCAAATCCAATCCAAACTAAAAACACCCACCAGGCCCAAGTTTATACCCCAAGCCCAACCTTAGCCCACTCCCCTAAAAATATACTTCCTCCGTTTTGAATAAACGCAGCCAGGGTCAAACTCAGTCAAACCATCACCCCCTTCTTCCCCACTTGCTTCTGCAACCATCACCTCACCACCCCACCATCTCCCACCCATCTCCACCGCCCAAACCACTACACCCCTCCCTTCACCTCAGCATTAAATGCTGCTACCCCCCAAGTTGCTATAACAGTCCAATTTGGACTTATCCATTTTTGGTGCCAAATCCTTTTAAACGGCCAAGATCAATTCTCCTCATCCAATGGCTCAATATGTGTTGGGAAATACTCAGAGGGTCCCACTGAACCCTAATTTGCACCTATAAAAGGAAGAGACATGGAGCAGAGATGGGTGGTAGTTAATTACCAAAAATATAGGTCATTTTTCATAAATTCTCAATGGTAGTTGTAATTGTTGATTTTAAAAGCTTGTATTCAGTTCTTTTAATGTAATTCAACCTTCCTTCAATCATAATTTCAAGTTTTCTTTTATAATTCAGTTTATGCAATTTTCCCTTAAAATTTTATTTGTGCTGTTGCATTGTTTGTAGTTATGTTTATGGACTCTTAGGAACATATAAGCTCCTATAAAGCTTTTAGAAACCTTTAAAATCAGTCTAGGATTAAAAACCAAAAATACAAAAAAAATCAAGAAAATTCACTGAAAAATAAAAAAATTGTTGAAGATGATGAAGAAAGCTGGAGCACTGTGAATTCTGGATGGCAGTGGGTTAGAGGCTTTGTGGAAAGCCATTAGGAGTGATCTATGGTCCTTGGTTCATGTTGTTTAGCTGGAGTGCAGTTTATAAGCCAATTTCTCATATTTAGCATCTTATTGTTCTATTGTTATTAAGCTGCTTAGTCCTGTTTCTATGTTCTTATTTGTTGTATTTTAGTTGATATATTGATTAAAATAGTTTGCTTGTTCTTTAGAATTTATTGTTGCTTAATATCTCTATTTTACAGTTGAAATAGCATATTGGTAATTTAGGTGTTTCATGCTTGTATTATTGATGTTCTATGCTCTATTAGTCTTATGTTAAGATATTACAACCTCTGAAATCAGTATTGAAGTTCACTTCAATCAATTGCTTTGATAATCAAGTTTAAGTGTTCAAAAAAGGAGTGTTTGGTTCAGTAGAGTTTAGGGAGCTCAAGCTTGTTGTTGTTGAAGAATTTGGTTGTAACACATCACATTAGGTTCTATTAGGTCTATGAAAGCATAAAATCCAGTGTGTACTTGTGCAAAAGTCAAAACTCATTTTAAATCTCATTTCAGTGTAACTGTTGAAGTTTAGAAGTTGCATAATCACTTAAATTTTTACATAAATAGTTAAGATAGCTTAATTTACCCTCATTTCATCCTTTTAATGTCATTTTCAGTAATCTAAGTAGGATCAAAAGTCACCAAAGTCAAACTTGTGCAAAATCTCAAAAAGTCAAAAGTTTTCACATCTGTCAAATGGATAGATTTTTAAGAGAATGCACAGGGTTCATTAGGGATTGAAATCAAATACAATTTGTGTTTTTTAGTTATTTTGTTGCTTACTTCCATTTTTCAAAAAGAAAATATGAGTTTGGTCATCATTTGCTTATTGAAAAGCTTATTCAAAATCACCCTGTGAACCATTTGCTTCCCCTGCTCCAGGGGTGTGAGGCTAGTTTCATAAGCTCATTAAGAGCTTATCTGTGAGCTTTAGGGCATAACCTTTGTTCTTTTGGAAAGTTTCTTGGTTCATCTTATTATTCCAGTGCTTATTTGTGGACCCTAGACCTTTGCCCATAGCATAAGTTAACCATAGATTCTCCCCATCTCTCTGAGTGCACTGAGTGACTCAGTGTGATCACTCAACTACACAAGCTTCTCACAAGCTTGTTAGTGGTCCTCTGGGAGTGCCAATTGGCTTATTAAGAAGCTCACCAGGTCAAATCATTGGTTCAAGTTTCCTTTCAGACCCTTGTGCTTATTTGTGGGCCCCACATAGGCTTGCAGTTGCCCTTTTGGGACTGCAAGTGTTCTTAGTTGTTGATTTTAGCTTATTTGGTTGTTGTAGCTTATTAGTTAGATCTTTTGCTTGTTCTAGCTCATTTCTAGTTCACTTAAGTTGGTTATTGATTGAGCCCGAACCGTCATTATTGACCAAGGTCAACAAGTCAAAGACAGCCTAGAATCAATACTCCGGTGATAGTGTAGTGTTTTCTCGGGTCGTTAAAGTCCCAGCGAGATTGCAATGGTGCTTTTAAGAATCGTTTGTGAGAAAGTGGCACTGAGGACAGTAGCCAGATGATGTGAAGATGATATTGATACTGTTATTTTTGTATTTGTAAACAGATATAATATTCACAAAAATCAGATAACAGATATATGCACGTATTCACAATTCAGGTTTACGCAATCGGACTGAAAAAGTGGGATTTTGGTATTTATCAAACTACAGGGGGTGCTTTTGACACTTTTTAAAAATTAAAATTAAAAATGAAAAATGAAATTATGAAAATGACTAAAATACTATTTAAATATTATTTAATTAATTAAACTATTTAAAAACTAAATTAAAATCTAATTTAACTTAACTAAAAATTATAACTATTACAAATTAAACTAAAAAGTTGCAAAAATATTTTATAAACCTAAATTAGAACTTGAAGAAAGTATAAAAAATGAAAATAAATATTTTTGTCTTTTTATGGGTTTTTTATAAATTAAAAACTATTTAACTTAATTAAACTAACTAAACTACTTTTAATTAATATTAATACTAAATTAACTTAGAAATTTACAAGAAAATTTATAAAATTACTTAACCATCACTGGAATCCTAAAAAATTATAAAAACTCTAAAAATTATGTTTTAAGATTAAACAACTAATTATTTACCTTTTAATTAACTTAATACTAATTTAAACAAATTAAATAAGAAAAATGGAAAATGAACAGTAGAATTCAAAATTATATTTTCTAAAAGTTTAATGTACTATATTAAAGCTAGGAAAAATATAAAAACTAAGTTTAACCTTATAAAAACTAAATATGATATTTATTACTTAATATTAATTAATAATAAAGAAAACTAAAATTAAATCTAATTAAAACTAAATGACAAAATAAAATTCTGAAAAAATTATCAAAATTACTTTACTATATAAGGTATTTAATAAAAATATAAAAACACTAGGTACTTAATTAAAATCTAAAAATGAACATTAAAATTAACTTGAATTAAATAGAAACTATCACTTATTTTAACTTTGGATTTTTTGGATTTTTCTTTTACAAACTTATTTTACTACTGAAAATAAAGAACTTTTGTGAAAACACTTTTCAAATAGCTTATAAATAAGCTATAAACACCCCCTTGGCTTACACAGTTGACTTATGTAGACTGTGTGGTCAATTTAGGTCAAATGGCTTTGGGTGGGGTACACAATGGTCAAAATGGGTACAAACAAGTTGAACACACTCAGATAAGCCAGAAATAGCAAGCAATAAGCACAATTAAGCTGAATGAAGAGAAATAAGCACTTTGCACTTTCACAAATGACTCAGACCTGGGACAAACTTTGTGGGCAATTTTATGTGGGGTCCACTGGGTTAGAGGTCAAACAAGGGGTCAAAAACCAAAGCCTACCAGGAGGGGGGTTGATTGAAACCAATTTATGGTGTTGGGACCCACTAGGATGGCCACAAACCACCACCAAAGGTGGTGGTATGGTGGACTGTCTGCTAATGCAGAGGGGTTTGCAGCCCTGCAGCCCTCTTTGGAGGGTTGTGGGGCCCAATTAAAAATTCCTAAAAATGAAGTGAGACCTGATTCTTGAAGCCAAGGTGGGATAGAACAAACTCTAAAAATCCCAAAGCCTCAAACTCATTACAAAATTCTACAAAATTCCTACAATTTTTTATATTTTCTGAAAATGGAATTTTGACTTTCAAATGAAAACTTTAACAAGTTGACTTAAATGGATTTTGGATGATTCTAAACTACTGATAAGGATGCAATAAGCTATAATAAACTTAAATTAAGCTACAATTACTAATAATAAGCTAAAATGAGTGTTTATAGGTTCTATTTTCCTCACAGTTGACTGTGAGGAGACTAAGAATGATGATTTGACTTTTTATCAAAGTACCTATGAATTTTGTGTTCTGTATGGTCTATTAGGTCTCAAAGGAACATGCCAGAGCAAAAGAGAACACAATAAACAAACTTGAACCACCCCAATCCTACTGAACCAAACACTCCTAGATGAACTGTTTTGAGTTTTTATTTAAGAGACAATAAGACCTAGACCCTAAGACTGAGACATGACCACTAATTATGATTAAAGAACACTAATTAAGCATTAAAATCCAAGGATAAAGAGATAATGAGTGCTTGCAAAGTTAAAGACAAAAAATTGGAAATATGAAACTTACAATCTGATTTCATGTAACAACACAGAACCATGAACCTTTAACTCATCCTACACCTCCCATGAGGTTACTAACAACCATGAGAATCCATAAGTACCCATCCTCCTTGCTTCTATTTTCTTGTGCACCATTTTTTTATTTTTCATTTGTATTTTTCTGTTTTTCTTTTTCTTTTTATGAAACTAATTCAAGAGCTCTCATGAGCTTAAGGAACCTTAACAATGAGCATAAACAAACTTTTAAAACAGTTACCAATACTTTCAACCAATTCTAAGGTAAAATGGAAATTTTGAGCATTTAAGAGTAAAATACTGAAATAAGTATTAAGAACTTGAAGTTAAGGTTTAATTAAACTTAAATTGCATTAAGAAGACTGAGTACAAGCTTTGAAACTGAAAATTACATTTGAACAAGAAAACTTACTACCTACGATTACACTAAAACTACAACTACTCTAATTGCTTTCCACTCCTGCTTTTCTTTGTCTTTATAGCATCCCAGAGTCTTGTGGGACCCACAGGGTCAAATCCCACTTGTTTCTAGGTCTTTTGGATAACTTCTGCACTCTCTCTCATTTTGACGGGAAATGCTTCTTTTGCAATTTGGGACTGAGGAGCTTAGACTAGGAGGGGGTGGGATGTGATGGGTGTTTGGAAGTGAGATATGGAAGGATAAGGGTGTGGAAGTGGATGGGTGCAAGTGGTGATGGTGGGGGTGGTATTGCAGAGGTGAGAATGAGAGGGAAGTGGTATGGTGAGGGTGGTTTTGCAGGGTTTGACCAAAATCAAACATGGGGACGGGTTTAATATTTTTGTGGGCTGGGAAATGGATTGGGCCAAGGGTTTAGGTAAATGGGTATTGGATTGGTTTTGTTTAGGTTTTAGTTTATGGATTTGGTTTAGTAAATTACAAAAGTCTGTTTGGTATTATAACTAACCATAGGGACTAAAATTGTAATTACTGAATTTCTTGAGGACCTAATGTGACAAGCTTTCAAAAATCATCATAGGGACCATACCTGCAGCATTTGATAACATAAGGACCATTTTTTATATTTTTCCATTTGTACAAAACCAGGGACCTTTTATGTCATTTTCTGATTTTTGAAGGGTTAAAGTTGTAAATTCCCAAAAGTTATCAAAAAGTACTAAAATTGCAACATGTGAATAGTACAAGGGAAATATTTGATAAATTCCAATTTTTAAATTCCTGAGGACTAGTTTTGCCATTTTTGAAACTTCAGGGACCAAACATGTAATTTTCTCAAACTTTTCACCCAAGGATCGTTTTTGATAATTTTTGACTTTTCAAAACCTTGGGTTGACTTTTCTTTCGTTTTAAAACTTCAGGGACTAGTTTTGTAAATTTTTGAAACTTGAGAGACTGAAACTGCCAATTGTGCAAACTTTGTTCGTTTTTCATTTGTTTTTAAACATTTTGCATCTAAAACATATAAAACACACTTTTGAGATAATTTCAGTATTTTGATGCATTATTGGGTGTTTTTGGATGTTTTGGCAGCTCAGAAATGATAAAAATGATGAGTATTTACACACTCATCAATCCCCCACACTAAAACATTGCTAGTCCCTAGCAATCTTTTGAGAAAAACCTGATGGATTTGAAAAACTCTTTACCAAAAGCCATCACTTCTGGAGTAGCCAGGTGTAAGAACTGTGGCACACCTGATAACCGTGTGATTTTGAGCAAACCACCAGCTGTAAACGGATTTGATTAGTCTTTACCAAAAGCCGTTTGCTTCTGGACTAGCCAACTCTTGATGGAATAGTCAACATCTTGGTGAGCTGATTACCAATTATGGATTTTCCACAGCCTTTACCACAAGCCATAATCTTGTGGGCTAGTCAACTCATTTGCTTATGAGGATGCGGGGGAGCTGAGGAACCATACAATTTTTGACAAATTGCCAGCCATCAACGGATTTGAGATGTCTTTACCAAGAGCCGTTTGCTCCTGGACTAGCCAATCCATTTGTCATTAAGACTTTGGCGGACTGATTACCACAAAAATTTTGAGCTTTAGTGAAAAATATTTTGAAAATTTTCGGTCAAAAACGGGGGTATAAGATAGTAAAATATGATAAAATTCGCTAGAATAGCGAATACCCCCCCACACTAAGCATGAATATTGTCCTCAATATTCAAAGTCCCAGCTATTATGCCGACTCTTGGAACGTAAAAGGAGAACATAACAAGCTAAATGTGGAAACACAATTTTGTTTTTCACTTTTGTAATCATAGCATGGGGGACTCCCCCACACTTAGGGTGAAAACCCTATAAGCATGTTATTGTTTTTGTTTACCGAGTCGCTAGCTTGACTCGACCCCGAATTCATTTGTCCTTGGGGAAGCATGCTGTGGAAGAACTTTCATTCAAGATGTTTGGATAAACATTTGAAGCACGTGAAAGTTCCACACCAATGAGACATAGTCCCGGCTTAAAATAATGGTAAATTAAAATGCCGGGATCAAAGATAGTGTCTTCATTTCCGAAGGAGTGAAGAACAGGAGAAGTCACCCTGTAGGTGAAGAAAAGGAAGAAAACCATGATGAAAATCATGATAAGATCTTCTTCCTCGAAGGCAGGCTCATTAGCCTGATTTTGGATTTCAAAGGTTAAGCTCGAGAACATCCCGGGAGGGTGGGTGGGAATTTGCAAATTCTCATGATTGAGAGCATCTCCCCCCGGGTCATCATACTCCAGAGGAGTCATGATATGAGTGAGTTCGCAGGAGAACTCATCAAATGAGAATGAATCATATTCTGGATTGATGTGCGTGAGTTCACAGAAGAACTCATCGAAGGTAAATGATTCATAATCAGGGAGAGAATTATTAGAATGAGAAGTGGTACTGCCGCTAATCTTCTCTCCCATAGGATCAAAAGTAAAGGCTTCAAATTCCGGTATAGGGTTATCGGAGAGAATGTCACTATCCTTTATGGGGATAGGAGATGAAATAGGTTTCTCTTTGAAAGCCTCGATTTTAGAAATGAGGAGATTGACTTTCAATAATGTTGCACGAAGTGCTTCATCTTTGATTTCAGTGTCAATCTCATCATTCTCTTCTTCTAAGCTAACTAGCTGAGAAGGTAATTCTTCCACATGACTGATGTCTCCAAAAGATAAAGAATTTTCATCAGCATGTGAAGTACTAAGCTCGATGTTGGGATTAGAGTTTAAAAGATTTTCAGTTTCTCCCATATCGGCTTCGAGATCAAGGAGACCATCATCATTTCCCAATGGAATTGGATTGATGTGAGTAAGTTCGTTTGTGAACTCCTCAATAAGAGGGTCAACATCCGAATGAGGCAATGGTGCCTCCTCATACTCAACTTCTCCATAAGATGTGCAATCATCATTAAAATCGGAGAAAGTTTCAAAATGGTCTTTTGGATTTTCAGGGTGAGAAGGTAGATCACACACATGATCCAAAGTTCCCTGTGACTCTCTTGGGATTGGGACAAGGATCTCAGCACTGGACTTTATTAATTCGTCCGATTCCTTATTAGGAACAGTGCTAAGATGCTCATCCCCCATGATTAGAGAGTGAGTGTGAACTTCGGGTGTGATAACAGCAGACTGAGGGAGTTGAGAAGGACTAGCAGTCATGGTTTCTACAAGTTCCATGATTTCTACTGCTAGAGATTCAATCATAATCTTTTATCCCTGTATTTCTACTGAAGCAGTTTCAAGAGGTTTCTCAGATACCTTTGGGATTGGAACAAGGTTATCAATCTCCTCAAGAGGATTGCTTTTGACTTCCTTGTCCCCCATTGGCAAGATATCTGAAGTTTTCTTAGGTTTTACTTCTTGAAATGGCTCATCCTCATCACTTTCATCCTCATAATAAAATGAGTTAACCAGAGGCTTTTGTTTTCTAAGAATCAAATCCTTAAGACAGTTTATACTATCTTGAATATTCTTGTTGAATTGAGTTTGATTCATAATTATTTTAGTAATCAATTCAGCTCTATCTAACTCGTCCTGAGGCGGTGGTTGAGGGTTTGTGTATTGTGAGGGCTGGTTAAAACCGAATTCATGATTGTTACAAGGAACTTGTTTATAGACAAACTGATCCCTAATTTGACAATCAGAGCTGTAGTGAGGGCCTCCACAATACTCACAACAGTAAAACTGTTGAGTCTGGTTGGGTGTATTTTGATACGAAGCATTATTGAGATTTGAATAATATGATTCTTGCTCGTATGAATGTGACGGGTAGTTGGAAAAATTTGAGGAGTTGTTGAATGAGTTTTGATTAGGATCATAAGCAAATGAATTACTCGATCCACAAAACAAACAACTCTCGTCTCGAATATCGTTACCACATTGTACACATGTACACCAACGACATGGAAAACCGAAAAGTGGCTCACCACAACCAACACAAGGAATAAAAGCCGGAGGTGGGACAAGCGGTGTGCTCTTAGAGCTAGCAATTTCCACCACTTCCGTTATGGTCTCGGGTTTTTGAATGTGAAGATTAGGTAAGCTGTTATTTTCAGTCACAGATCTAAGCACTTGGTTTTTGTGTATAACCGTATATCGTAAAAGGTTGGGAGCAATTGTGAGCTTAGGTTTTTGGAAAACCGAAGGTTGGACGTATTTAGCACTTTCATAGTCAGAGGAAAGTACAGGGTCCTTTGTCACCCCGGTTTCTCGTTCCATTTCCCTCATCGGAGAAGGAATAGGAATCGAAGGTTCATCATAATCAACACGACATCTCGATATCTTTGACAAGGCCATAAGTTATTCAATGTTGCTCTCATAGGCCCTTTGTTCAAAGAAATCGTCAGCGAGAGATGCCATTAGAATCAATTATGGGACAAGTGGAGGAGGGTAGAATCAAAATGATAGAGGGTAAAGGGATGAAGAATCAAACAGGTGAGAGGGTAAAGGTGAATATTTTTGGTATTTTCGGGAAACATGTTTAGTGCACATGCACCAAAAACAATTTTTCAAAACAAAATCGAGGCAAAACCACAGGGAACTTAAACCAATAATCACAAGTGAATGGCTTCTTTGAAAAAGGTACACCACTCACAGGGATATAAAGGCAAGTTATAATCTTAAGTTTGGGAACTTATTATGGGTTTATTAATTAATTTTTGAAAAACTGCTTTAGGCTTATGGGTGTGTGTGCAGAAAACTTGGGAAATATTTTTGGAACTGATTCGTTAACCGAAATCGTCCCTTTAAGATTACTCGCAGGCTGGCGGGAGGAAACACTGGATTGCTCTTCAGTTCGCAATTTAATGTCAGAACTTATCTTAAACCAACTGTTTCAGGTTGTAATCTTAAAGAACACGAAGTAATTTAACTTCACAGTTTGTTTTTGATTGTTTTTAATTTTTTTGGTGTTTTTCAACACTTCAGGAGAAGTGTTAATGAACGTTTTTCTGATATGATTGAGTTTTTACAAAAACTTTTTACAAATTTGTGTGAAATTTGTACAGGGAGGGTTTTGAAAACCACTAAACTTAAAACGATTTTATAAAACACGCAACAACCTCCCCGGCAGCGGCGCCAAATTTTGATTGTGCCCGAACCGTCAGATTATTATTGACCAAGGTCAACAAGTCAAAGACAGCCTAGAATCAATACTCCGGTGATAGTGTAGTGTTTTCCCGGGTCGTTAAAGTCCCAGCGAGATTGCAATGGTGCTTTTGAGAATCGTTTGTGAGAAAGTGGCACTGAGGATAGTAGCCAGATGATGTGAAGATGATATTGCTACTGTTATTTTGGTATTTGTACACAGATATAATATTCACAAAAATCAGATAACAGATATATGCACGTATTCACAATTCAGGTTTACGCAATCGGACTGAAAAAGTGGGATTTTGGTATTTATCAAACTACAGGGGGTGCTTTTGACACTTTTTAAAACTTAAAATTAAAAATGAAAAATGAAATTATGAAAATGACTAAAATACTATTTAAATATTATTTAATTAATTAAACTATTTAAAAACTAAATTAAAATCTAATTTAACTTAACTAAAAATTATAACTATTACAAATTAAACTAAAAAGTTGCAAAAATATTTTCTAAACCTAAATTAGAACTTGAAGAAAGTATAAAAATGAAAATTAATATTTTTGTCTTTTTATGGGTTTTTTATAAATTAAAAACTATTTAACTTAATTAAACTAATTAAACTACTTTTAATTAATATTAATACTAAATTAACTTAGAAAATTACAAGAAAATTTATAAAATTACTTAACCATCAATGGAATCCTAAAAAATTATAAAAACTCTAAAAATTATGTTTTAAGATTAAACAACTAATTATTTACCTTTTAATTAACTTAATACTAATTTAAACAAATTAAATAAGAAATATGGAAAATGAACAGTAGAATTTAAAATTATATTTTCTAAAAGTCTAATGTACTATATTAAAGCTAGGAAAAATATAAAAACTAAGTTTAACCTTATAAAAACTAAATATGATATTTATTACTTAATATTAATTAATAATAAAGAAAACTAAAATTAAATCTAATTAACACTAAATGACAAAATAAAATTCTGAAAAAATTATCAAAATTAATTTACTAAATAAGGTATTTAATAAAAATATAAAAACACTAGGTACTTAATTAAAATCTAAAAATGAAAATTAAAATTAACTTGAATTAAATAGAAACTATCACTTATTTTAACTTTGGATTTTTTGGAATTTTCTTTTACAAACTTATTTTACTACTGAAAATAAAGAACTTTTGTGAAAACACTTTTCAAATAGCTTATAAATAAGCTATAAACACCCCCTTGGCTTACACAGTTGACTTATGTTGACTGTGTGGTCAATTTAGGTCAAATGGCTTTGGGTGGGGTACACAATGGTCAAAATGGGTACAAACAAGTTGAACACACTCAGATAAGCCAGAAATAGCAAGCAATAAGCACAATTAAGCTGAATGAAGAGAAATAAGCACTTTGCACTTTCACAAATGACTCAGACTTGGGACAAACTTTGTGGGCAATTTTATGTGGGGTCCACTGGGTTAGAGGTCAAACAAGGGGTCAAAAACCCAAGCCTACCAGGAGGGGGTTGAGTGAAACCAATTTTTGGTGTTGGGACCCACTAGGATGGCCACAAACCACCACCAAAGGTGGTGGTATGGTGGACTGTCTGCTGATGCAGAGGGGTTTGCAGCCCTGCAGCCCTCTTTGGAGGGTTGTGGGGCCCAATTAAAAATTCCTAAAAATGAAGTGAGACCTGATTCTTGAAGCCAAGGTGGGATAGAACAAACTCTAAAAATCCCAAAGCCTCAAACTCATTACAAAATTCTACAAAATTCCTACAATTTTTGATATTTTCTGAAAATGGAATTTTGACTTTCAAATGAAAACTTTAACAAGTTGACTTAAATGGATTTTGGATGATTCTAAACTACTGATAAGGATGCAATAAGCTATAATAAACTTAAATTAAGCTACAATTACTAATAATAAGCTAAAATGAGTGTTTATAGGTTCTATTTTCCTCACAGTTGACTGTGAGGAGACTAAGAATGATGAATTGACTTTTTATCAAAGTACCTATGAATTTTGTGTTCTGTATGGTCTATTAGGTCTCAAAGGAACATGCCAGAGCAAAAGAGAACACAATAAACAAACTTTATCCACCCCTATCCTACTGAACCAAACACTCCTAGATGAACTGTTTTGAGTTTTTATTTAAGAGACAATAAGACCTAGACCCTAAGACTGAGACATGACCACTAATTATGATTAAAGAACACTAATTAAGCATTAAAATCCAAGGATAAAGAGATAATGAGTGCTTGCAAAGTTAAAGACAAAAAATTGGAAATATGAAACTTACAATCTGATTTCATGTAACAACACAGAACCATGAACCTTTAACTCATCCTACACCTCCCATGAGGTTACTAACAACCATGAGAATCCATAAGTACCCATCCTCCTTGCTTCTTCTTTCTTGTGCACCATTTTTTTATTTTTCATTTGTATTTTTCTGTTTTTCTTTTTCTTTTTATGAAACTAATTCAAGAGCTCTCATGAGCTTAAGGAACCTTAACAATGAGCATAAACAAACTTTTAAAACAGTTACCAATACTTTCAACCAATTCTAAGGTAAAATGGAAATTTTGAGCATTTAAGAGTAAAATACTGAAATAAGTATTAAGAACTTGAAGTTAAGGTTTAATTAAACTTAAATTGCATTAAGAAGACTGAGTACAAGCTTTGAAACTGAAAATTACATTTGAACAAGAAAACTTACTACCTACGATTACACTAAAACTACAACTACTCTAATTGCTTTCCACTCCTGCTTCTCTTTGTCTTTATAGCATCCCAGAGTCTTGTGAGACCCACAGGGTCAAATCCCACTTGTTTCTAGGTCTTTTGGATAACTTCTGCACTCTCTCTCATTTTGGCGGGAAATGCTTCTTTTGCAATTTGGGACTGAGGAGCTTAGACTAGGAAGGGGTGGGATGTGATGGGTGTTGGGAAGTGAGATATGGAAGGATAAGGGTGTGGAAGTGGATGGGTGCAAGTGGTGATGGTGGGGGTGGTATTGCAGAGGTGAGAATGAGAGGGAAGTGGTATGGTGAGGGTGGTTTTGCAGGGTTTGACCAAAATCAAACATGGGGACGGGTTTAATATTTTTGTGGGCTGGGAAATGGATTGGGCCAAGGGTTTAGGGAAATGGGTATTGGATTGGTTTTGTTTAGGTTTTAGTTTATGGATTTGGTTTAGTAAATTACAAAAGTCCGTTTGGTATTATAACTAACCATAGGGACTAAAATTGTAATTACTGAATTTCTTGAGGACCTAATGTGACAAGCTTCCAAAAATCATCATAGGGACCATACCTGCAGCATTAGATAACACAAGGACCATTTTTTATATTTTTCCATTTGTACAAAACCAGGGACCTTTTATGTCATTTTCTGATTTTTGAAGGGTTAAAGTTGTAAATTCCCAAAAGTTATCAAAAAGTACTAAAATTGCAACATGTGAATAGTACAAGGGAAATATTTGATAAATTCCAATTTTTAAATTCCCGAGGACTAGTTTTGCCATTTTTGAAACTTCAGGGACCAAACATGTAATTTTCTCAAACTTTTCACCCAAGGATCGTTTTTGATAATTTTTGACTTTTCAAAACCTTGAGTTGACTTTTCTTTCGTTTTAAAACTTCAGGGACTAGTTTTGTAAATTTTTGAAACTTGAGGGACTGAAACTGCCAATTGTGCAAACTTTGTTCGTTTTTCATTTTTTTTTAAACATTTTGCATCTAAAACATATAAAACACACTTTTGAGATAATTTCAGTATGTTGATGCATTATTGGGTGTTTTTGGATGTTTTGGCAGCTCATAAATGGTAAAAATGATGAGTATTTACACACTCATCAGTTATAGCTTATTTTGCCTTCTGTGATCAGTGTGTAGCTTATTTCAACCTGAATAATCCAATATTAAGCTAATAAGTCCCCTGTTTAGAAAAAGGGGGTGCACTTAGCTTATTAATAAGCTATTCCAAAAGTGTTTTTGTAAAAGTTTCTCATTTTTAGTGTATAATCATCTGTCAATAAGAAAATCCAACAAAAAAACCAAATTTAAAAATAGTGATAGCTTATATTTAATAGATTTTATCTTTTTAATTTTTCTTTTTAGCTTATTAATAAAGCATTTCATCATTTTTATATTTTTCTTAATTTCTTGTCACCTTAAAGTATTTTCAGTAATTTTCTTAGATTTTTCTCTTTTCATTTAATAATTATTAGAATTAATAATAGTTTAATTAATTAATTAGATAATATTAGTAATTAAATAGTTTTCTTAATTTTTAATTAACAACAGTAGGTTTTAATATTTTTCCTAGGTTGTATAAATCATTTAGGACTTTTAGAAAATAGTTTCTTAAATTCTACTATTCATTTCTAGTGTATTTTTTATGGCAAGAACGTAACCTAAGGCTTTTTCATGGTAAGATTCGTAATGTGGAGAGCCTATGTTGTGTTATTAAAGAGCAGGTTAGATTGAAAATTATGAGCCTTAAAGTTAAGTGCTCTGTTCATGTTCTCAAGGCAGCTAAAATATGGAATGTTAATGTTATGAATAGTAATAAGTCCAAATGCTTCTTTGTTCCATGATGGGTGAACCTGATAGCTGGTTTTAGGTGTCGGAAAAGTATAATATGTGTTTGAAGTTTGCTGGCTACATTGTATGGAGTGAAGTGTATTGGTCTTGTGGTTATTCCTTCTGTTATGACAATTGGCTTTGTGTGCTTCATTATCATTTTGATATAATCTGGTGCAATATTAAGCGAATGATGTTGTTGGAGTATAAGGGGTTGATTGTTTGGTTTGAAGTGTTATGGGTTAAGTCTTCTTCTTCTATGCATGGGTTCAATTGGTTAGTTGTAGTTTATGCTATTTGGGCTGCTCAGTTTTATTCTATATCTGGGATGATGATTATGCTTATGGGCTTCTTTTTCAAGGAGTTGGTCCCTTTTCTTATTTGGAATGATGGGTTGTGGGAGTTGCAGTATTTTGTGCTTATTTGGAGTCAATTTGGTTTCAGCTTCCATATGTGTATGTTATTCTCAAGTTTTGAAGATTTGAAGGCAATTGCATATTGGTTGGAGTCCTAAGTGAGAGTTGTTCTCTTTTTCCTTGCCCGGGGTTTGTCTCGATGTGTTTTACTCGGGAAGGTTTTTTAAGGAGGCAATCTCATTTAGTGAAATGCTCCATTGGTTATCTTATTGTGATGGTTCAGGTATTGAAGATGAAGATTTTTTCCCCGGCATTTAAATTGAATTTCATGGTTTCTTATGTGGTTTGGATATGGGAAGCTATTGTCATTTGGTTGTCAGATTATTTTAGTTGTTATTTGGTTTGTAATAAGTCTAGTTATAGGAGTAATTTATTATTGCTTGTAATGTTCCCAAAACATGTTCTGGGAATTTCATTTGATCATGCTTATATGGGTATGTCCATATAAGTTGTTTGTAATTTTTTGAGTGTTTTATATATTTTGCCGGGGAGGGTCCTTTTTCCCAAAAAAAAAAAAAAAAAAAACATTAGGTTTTTATATTTTTCCTAGGTTCTATAAATCATTTAGGACTTTTAGAAAATAGTTTCTTAAATTCTACTGTTCATTTTCTAATTTTCTTAATTAATTTAGTTAAACTAGATTTAAATTAATAATCAAGTAAATAATTAGTAAAATAGTCTAAATTAAATTTTTAGAAACTTTTTATAATTTTTTAGGATTCCTGTGTTGGTTAATTAGATTTACAAATTTTTCTATAATTATCTAGTCATTTTTAGTATTATTAGTAATTTAAAATAGTTTAAATAGTTTAATTAATATAATTAGTATTTAATTAAAAGAAAACCCACAAAAAGACAAAAACATTTCTTTTTAATTTTTATATTTTCTTTAAGTTAATTTAGAAGTTTAGAAAATATTTTTTGCAACTTTTTAGTTTAATTTGTATCCTTAATCATTTTTAGTTTGGTTTAAATTAGATTTAAATTACTTTTTAAATAGTTTTATTAATTAATTAGCATTTAAATATTAAAATAATCAAGTAAATAATTTTCTTTTCATTTTAAACTTTCTTTTCATTTTAAGTTTGTAAAAGTTTCACTTGCACCCCCTGTAGTTGTAAATTGTTTAATAGTTACCTTTTTCACTGTCTGTAAACATTTCTGATTTCCAATTTGTGTTTGTGTAATCATATCTGTATATCTGTTATTGTTAATTGTCCAAATACCAAGCAATCAATAGCCTAATCACTTCCAATTCTCGCTACGTGACTAAGCTAGTCAATGGTTTGAACGTTTACCCGCGGGATCCATCACCTCATGGGATGATCCCGCTTCTCGTTTCCTTGCTCAATTTTTCCCACCGGGGAGAACCACCAAGCTTAGAAATGATATCTTGATGTTCCAACAACGTCAAGGTGAAACTTTATATGAAGCATTGACTCGTTTCAAGGACTTACTCCAAAACGTCCCTCATCATGGCATAGATCTTTGGCTCCAGTCCAAATCTTCTATGACCATATCGATCTCTCCAGAAGGCGAACCATTCACCAATCGGCCGGTGGCAAGCTACGTGATCTAAGTGCGGAAGAATCATGGGAACTCATAGAAGATCTTGCTCTCTATGACAACGAAAGTTGGAATGATCCCCGTGATTTGAACAAAACGTTCAAGGCAATATCTTTGCCTTCGAACAATTCTAGCACTCCCGACCGTAGGATCATGGAACTTGAGGACCAAGTAAAGTTTCTCATGAAATCCTACGAAGCTCCTAAGCCTTCAAGCCAAGTGAACTAAATCACTTCTTCATGCGAATTATGTAGTGGTCCCCATGACACTCGTGATTGCGTGGAACTCCCCGGGCAAGCTTTTGCGGATTACGCATCCTTGCGTACCGACGAAGCGGGAGACAAGTGGTACACTTTTAAACCCAAGCCAAACCCTTACGGTGATTCCTACAACCCTTCTTGGAAAAATCACCCGAACCTTAAGTGGAAACAAAACCAAAACATGCCCCAAAACAATTGTTCCAATCCACCTAATCGTTACCAACCAAACGGTCCACCCTCTAACCATACTTTAACAACAATCCTTCCAATAACTATGGTAGTACCAATAATCAAGAAGGATTGATGTCCAAGTTTATGGCATTTCAAGAAGCTCGCATATCTAAGTTTGAAGCCGATTTCAAACAAAAGCAAAGTGAGATGACTAATAAAATTGACACGTTGTTGAAAGTTCTAAATGACCGAGAAATGGGAGCACTCCCAAGCGACACAGTCAAGAACCCGAAACTAAACGTTAATGCCATATCATCGGTTTCGTCACCTACTTCTTGTCCACAATACTATTCGATCAAAGCAATGAACACGTGTTTCAAGCAAACCCGAATTCTTCAAAAGGACCAATTGAATAAAACATCCGATATTAAACCGGTCAATAACATAGTTGAAACATCTCCTATACATGACCTTGACGATGAATTCAAGGAGCTCCACCTTGAACGCCCCGTCATTGATGTATTAGCCCGTGCCCCCTACTATAGTGCTCTCCTAGAAAAATAAGAGAAACTTAAATTGGGTAAAAATGGGATCGCCTTCGTTCAAAACAAGTTGCCTAAGAAGCTTGATGATCCGGGTATATTTGTTTTGCCTTGTAAGATAGGAAAATCCGAAGCTTTCGACACACTAGCCGACTTAGGATCAAGCCTCAACTTGATTCCCTTATCCCTTGATGTGTGCCTTTTCACATATCCTTTTTAGCCTTAAATTAGACCAAATACACCAAATACTAACCAAATATGCCAAGAGAATGTGTGTTTTTGTATTTTTGTATGTGCAGGTACGGATATGTGAAAAATGGACAAAAACAAGCCAAAACCGACAAAAACGAGCACGAGAATGGAAAAAGGTCAAAAGCCGGAACCGGGGAAGCAAAATGATCAAAGAAAGCTCAAAAATATCCTAAGAAGTCCTCAATGATTCACAAAGTTGCATAAATAGTCCCTGGTGAAAGATTGGAGAAATTGGCAATATCAGACCCTACACTTTCAGGAAATTACAAAAATGGTCCCTTGGAATAAGATTCAAAGAAAGGTCAAAGTCAACCCTCAAGAATCAGTGAAAGTCAGAATATACCCTTGGGATAAATATTGGAGATTTATAGATATGATCCTTGGAGTTTTATAAATTACAAATTTGGTCCTTTAATATTATTACTCCTAAAAACTTTAAAACCACAACCAGATCCACAACCTTAATTAAACCCAGCCAAAGTCCACGAAATCCAAGCCCATATAAACACAAGCCCACCACCACACTCTATTAACCCGGTCCACACCCATATTACGCCGGTCAACCCTTCCCAAGACCCGGTCAACACCCGTTAGTAACAAAACACCCAAAATACCATTTACCCGCCCCCCAAACTAAAACCAACCCCAGAAAACTACTTTTTACAAGAACCCTAATTCACCCCCCACCAAATTACCCCACTTAAAGTAATAATTACCCTATAATTGGTGTTTCTAGAAGCTGACAGCTGTGACAGGGAGTGTCAGGGCACACGTGGACCAATGGAGAAGGACACGCAGGATCACCAAAGCATATGCACGTAATCCAATGGACCAAATTCATGTGTAGACATAAAGTTGAGATCAAGGGACGAGATGAGAGATAGAGAAAGCACATCTAGAGACTTCTCAAAGGACCTGGCATCAGCTATATATACTCACCTCCTCACATCATGTATAAATGTTAGATTTTTAGGGTTAGATTAGGTTAGGAGTAGAGTAATTTAGCTTAGCTTATTATTGTAATTCTGTTTTCAAAATTGTAATCTCAATTCAATTTTAATATAAGTCCAATTTTCAGTCCATTTCCTTTCAATTTAATTTTCATCTTTAGTTACTTTCAATTCTGCTTTAAGCTTAAATTTATACACTGCTTTCAGTTTAAACAAGAGTTTTGTGGTGAAATTTATTTGTTGTTACTGTTTTAATTGTTCAAAAGCTCTTGGTTAATGATGTTCAAAAGCAGCTTATTCAAATAAGCTATAAGGTATGGATTGATAGACTAGGCTGAGACATAGAAGCAGTTAGCCTATCTAAAGATAGGTTGTGAGGGAGCACCTCTCTGTTTGGCTGAGAGGTGGAAGTAAGTTCTCTATTTTTCAATTCTGCTATTCTCTTATTTCTGTCTCTATTTACTGTTTCATTAATATAGGTATGCTTATGGTAGTTTAATCTTAGTTATTTGTAGCTATTCAGTAGTTGTTTAGTGTTCTATTAAGTTTTAGTTGAGATTTAAATTGTGCTACCCTGCCTTAGTTTAGTCAAAGCTGCATTTCTGTTTTCTTATTATCAGTAGCCTAATTGTAGTGTTCAAGTAGCATTTTATTCAGTTAAGTAAGTTAGTGAGATCATTAGTTTGATTGCTTAAGCCTTAATATTGCAACAGTTAGTGTTTGTGCTTACAGTTAGGGGTGTTTGGTTTAAGTTTAAATTTTGAGTTCTAGTATTTTGTAGGTGTTAAAAGTAGTTCAAATAGCTAACAATATGTTTAGTTATAATAGATAAGTCATAAAACATATAGGTATTTTAGCAAAAAGTCAAACATTTCTTTTATCCTCAAAATCAGTAAGAATTGTTGTGAATATGCTGTCATCTTGATGGAGTTTTAGCTGCATTTAGGTTACTCAGTTCATATATTAGCTCAATATTATATCTACATTGAGTATTGATACATAGAAACTCACAAAAGTCAAACTAGGCTAGCAATCAAAAAGTCAAATACCCTGCTGCATAACAGGTTCATGGCCACTTGTTCCCAGCCCAATTTAGGCTAGTAATTGGGATTTGCTCTTAGTTTTTTTGGATATTTAGCATCTCAGTAATTTCAGTAGTCATTTGCCCCCATAAGCTTTCATTCCTTAGCTTTTTGTTTATGTTTATTGGCTTATCCAAGTGTGTGGATTTAACCAAGCTTCTGTTTCAATTTTCTAGCCTGCGATTGTGTTCTAGAGCTTCTTATTTGAGATTTGTAGTACATTTTTGTTCATTTGTGTTGGTTATAGCTTATTTCACTGTCTTAGAACCCTTTGCTTATTCTGCTGAGCTTATTTCTATTTCATAGTGCTTATTTTCATTAATTTGGTCCATTATCTTAGTTTCTGTGATCCAATGATCTATTCACTGTTCATTTAAGCTTAATAAAGTCTAAAAATCATTTTGTATAAGTTTCAGTCAAAATTTGGTCAGGAGTGCTTATAAATAAGCACTCCAAATAAGCAGTTACTAGCTTATCAGCACTTTTCAGGCTTATTTTATTTCAAATTTTTTTCTCAAGTTTATTTTAATATTTTAGATTTTCTGTAATTTTTTCAAATTTTTCTGAATAGGTTTACTATTTTTCTTATTTTATTTCCATTTTTATTCAATTTTTAATATATTTTAATTACCAAAAATTCCAAAAAAATCAGAGAAAGCCTAGAAAAATCCAAAAATATTTTAGAAATTTATTTTCAGTTATTTTAGATTTTTATAAATTAATTTTGCAATTTTCCCATATCTTTTCTATTTTATTTGCATTTTTATTACCGTTTAATTAGATTTAATAGTTTTTAATTCCTAAACAATACACAAAAAAGCCAAAAAAAATAGTTTTAAATTTTAAAATTAATTCTTAGTTATTTTATAGTTTTCAAAAATTATTTTGCATTTTTCTCATTTACTTTTCATTTTCTTTTGATTTTTAATTAGTTCATTAGTTTCTAATTCATAAAAAATAAATAAAAAGTCAAAAAAATATTTTTCCTTTTTTCAAAATTTTTTTTTATCATTTTTAACTTTTTAAAATTATTTTCAAGTCCGTAGGAGTAGTGTAGCTTAAAATTCACGTTTTATTTCGTACATTTACGTTTATTTCGCGTATTAGCTTACGGTTTTAATTCTACGTTATGTTTTTGGTTTAATTACTTGAAATACGTGCTTAAGCAATTATTTGTGCTTCATTTACTTATTCATTAGTGTAATCTTATCAAAATTACTTTTTACCACTTTCACGACACGGTTCATGAATCGGGAATTCGAAATTCCATTCACACCTTCGCTAGGAAAACGACTCGGGGAAATACTTACCTAAGCATTTCTTCAGAAAAATAAACCTATACTAAAAACGATTACATCAAAATAGCGCCGCTGCCGGGGAAGGTTGAAGTGAATTTTTGATTTTCGTTTTTCGAAATTGTGTTTTGAAAACCTTCCTTGTATATATTTTCTATAAAAACCAAAAAAAAAAAATGAAAAATCAAAAACACTTTTCCTAAAGTGTTTTCAAAAATACCAAAAAGAAAGTTACAGCCTCGACTCTCCAGTGGAAGGGGGCGTTGTAAACCAAATAAGCTTAACAACATAAGAACACGTGAAATTAGTTGCTAATCGGATTACTTTAACACTACAACCGAATAAGCGAAAAATACGGATAGCTTTGACATTAAATTGCTAGATGAAGAGAGATCCATTCTTCTCTCCCGTTCCGTCGCGAGTAGTTTTGAAGGAAACGGTTACGATTAACCTAACGTTTGAAAAACAAAAGAGAATAAAAGTTTTAAGTTTTTGAATTTTGTTTTCCAAAATTAAAAATACAAAAAGATTTTCCTTTTCTACTTTGATTTTCTTTTTCGATAATTAAAAACCAAAAATAATCTTCTTCTCCTCTTATCATTTGATTCTTCTTCTTTAACTCTCTAAACCGATAATTTTTTCACTTTCTCCCTTATATGTTTAATTCTTATGGATCCGACTTGTTTTAAATGTGAAGAACCGTTCTTTGAAGGTTCATGTGTTTGGTGTAAGTGCGAACAATGTGGTAGTGATATTCATAATGGCGTTTGTTGGTTTTGTAATTCTCCCGAGTATGTTCAAAGAGCAGTCCTTCAAAACGTTCCCAATTACTATCCAACACTACCGCCGTCTCCGTTCACTTGCTTTAATTGTGGAAATCCATCCAACGAAGGATTATCGTGTGGGCAATGTGGATACGTGAATTGTATGTGTTACGCCTCGAGTGCTGAAACGTCTTACGCTTGTGATTCGAATTTTGATAATTATCCTCAAAATGATTTCAATCTTCCTTTTCAAAACTCTTATGAGCAAGAACCGTATTTTAATGGGGATTCATTCCAAAATACATCAAATTTTGAAAATTGTGGGGGATCGTTTGAAAATTTTTATTATGAGCCGAATTTATGTTACGATCTTCATGGTTTTAACCAACCCCCACAAACTTCCGATATTATTGATGATATTGTTGAAATAAATCCCTTATCGAGAAATTAAAAGAGTTGGTGGCTAATCGTGAAACTCATACTCCCGAGCCTCGTGAAAAAGTCTATTGCAGAGTTACTTGCTGAAGAGAGAGCGTCTAATCCTTATAAAAATTTTGTTTACTATGATTCCGACTACGATGATGAGAAAATTACGATCGTTCTTAATCCTCACAAAGCTTCCGACGTTTCTCCCGTAGAACCCGAGGACTCTCTAAAAATGGGGGACGAGCATCTAAACACTATTCCGGCAACGGAATCGGACGAATTCAATAAGTCCAGTGTTGAAGACCTCGTCCCAATCCCAAGTGAGTCCGGGGAAATTTCTAACGGTGATTGTGAATTTGTTGAAGATAAGCTGTCAGATCCTTTGGAGCCCGAGCTCAAGGATTCTTTACCCGATTTTGAGAAATATGTTTTTGATACGGCTGAAGAATGTGAGTTATCTCCGATTGATAATTCGATTGATCCTGATGAGATTTTCTCCGATTCTGACGATGACGATTCTATATCTTGTGGAGACATCGACTATGTGGACGAATTACCTTCTGAGCTCGTCAGCTTAGAAGAAGAGAATGATGAAGATATTGAAACGGAAATCCAAGATGAAGCTCTTCATGAAAAATTATTGAATATCAATCTTCTCATTTCTAAGATTGAGGCATTGAATGATCCTCCGACTTTTTCTCCTATCCCCGTTATGGATAGTGATTTCTTACCCGAGCTTGAAATTTTTCAATTTGAAGAGACGAGTAGTGGCAATCCCACTTTTCATGCTGATATCTCTCTTCCGGATTATGAGCGTCTTGATTTTAAGATCGACTCTGTGCTTATTTCTGATAATCCGTTACGTGACCCTCTTTTAGAGAATGTCGATCCATTTCTTGCTGCGGATGACTTGATACCACCGGGTATTGAGAATGACGATAATGGCCTTCGAAATAATGTTCTTGAAGAAATGCATAATGATGATTTACTTACCGATACTGATTCATCTATCTTTGATTTACCTTCTTCTCATCCAACGGCAAAACCACCGGATATAGATTGTGAATCAGATACGAATGAAGAAATTTTTGAAGTGGTGGACGAGATTTATGATCATGATGATCCCATGCTTGATATTTTACCCACCTAACCCGCCCGTGATTTTGAACTTGAATTTGCTTTTATCATCCGAGTGTTTCACCCATTCTTTGCTTATCCCATCATTTCTTTACTTTTCCACTCCACCGGGAGTGAGGATGTAACAATTCGCAATTTCAGGTTAACTTTTATTTCCGAAAATTTCACTATTCACTTTTTACTATTCACGTCCAAAATTTTTATTTCATATTCTCGTAAGTTAAACTATTTTAATGATAAACCGAGAATTTCACACTCGTCTGATCATTTCTGCAAAAATCACAAGGCCGTGTCCGAGATTTACTTTTAGGTTTAAACGTCCTTCCAACATCCCGATATATCCATAAAACATTATAAATAATAGAAATATGATTTTCTTTCATTTTATAACAATTCCAAAAGTTTTGGAATTTTACGTTTTTCAGTTCAGCGTTTTACTCGAATTACGCGTTTTAGACCCGTGTTTCCAGTTTTTAGCAGGGTTTTAGCACCCGATAGAACCTACCACTCATTTTATATTTTATTATGGACTATATTGACATGTTTAACAATACTTTCAAGTTTCATATTTTTACGATACCCGGTTTTACGTTTTGAGGCTTAATCATTTACGGTTAGCAATTTACGGGGTCAAAACTAGTCACATAAGTAGGATAATATCATCAAAAGTCCACACCTTGTTCTCCAAGTTCATGAACCGCCAATATGGTGGAGGAGTCACCATGTGTGGTTAAATCTTGACCATTGATCTCTAGGATGTTTACAAGTGTCTAAACTAACCATGGTTAAATTCTAACCCAATATATGGTTAACTATTTTTCCTACTGATGAGGCGAAAAAATATCCGTTTTTAGGGGGTCATTTAAGCCCGAATCCGACTTTATTTGATCAAATATTGCCCTAAATCGTTCCTTTTGTGATTTTAGGTGTTTGGAGAGTGAATTCTGGAAAAGAAGCCATTTTGGACGTTTTTGGAGCATAAAAGTGAAGAAAACGGCTAAGTACCAAATTTCCATGCTGAAAATACAAGGTGACGGCGTCAAGACCAACATCTTGACGGCGTCAGACATGAAGAATTAAACTCCGAAGGTGGTGACGTTGTCAGAAGGACTCGTGACGGCGTCAAAGTGGCTAAATTAATATACCGTGGGTGGTGACGGCGTCAGATAGGCCGTCATAAGTGGATCAAGGCCGTCCGAGGAAGTATATGGCGGCGAGGTGATGGCGTCAGAAGTTACTCTTGACGCCATCAGACTGTTTTTCCTATATATAGTTTTCTAGTTTTTTCATTAAAAAAGAAGAGAAGTTTTGGTGAAACCCTAAAGACGATTTTGGTGCCTCTTTTACAGGTTTTTCAAGGGTTCCAAACCCTTGAGACCTTGCATTGTAATTGAGATAAGTGTACTTTCAATTCAATCAATATGTCTATGTGTTGGTTGTTTATCTCTTGTTCTTGTCTCAATTCTACTATGCTAGGCTAGATTTCTCTTGTGTTTGCTTAGATCTAATGAAACCTAGATGTTGATTATATGTTGATTACTTGTCTATTCTTGTTTTGAATGAATGATTTATATGTTAGGCTTAAGAAAACTGGCAGATCTCCAAATGGTAACATGCTTGAACGTCTTAAGAAACATGAACCGAGGCGTACTAGGTCTTTATTGGTTGTATTTAATGCATGAGCCACTGTTTACAATCCCTATAGTTGTGTTGGGTCATGGTGTAGGAGGAGATAAGAGCTCATAGAGTTGGGGAGTTATGTATGCCACCCCACGAATGGTATTAATGAATACAATCCGTCATTCATACAAGTGTAACAAGTAATTAACATGTAAAAGATATCTAGGGAGTAATGAAGTCTAAGTAAACACAATTTCTCCAATTACTGCTCACAACCTTAGTTTAATTAGTTTAATTTCATTTTTATTATTTTATTTTGATTGAATCTTAGTTTTGGGTTAGTTGAATAGCAACTAATTCCGCCCACTCCTTCAAAACCCGAGATTTTAATTGCTTTCATAAAATATAAAAACACAAAAATAATCATCCCTCACCTTTAGAACTATTAATTAGGTTTTCTAATCCTAGCGACACTATTCCTAAGCTGAACGATCAATCCCCCGGTACTTGTCACTATACTATACTACAACGATCAGGTACACTGCCTGGTGGGGGTTGTAAGCTTCTCGAGATCCCTCGAGAGGTAAAGCAAGGTGCGATTCCCACGCATCACCTACCCTATAAATACCAAGCTAAAACACATAGAAAACTTGCACCACACCTTCTTATAACCTTCAAGTCCTAAAACCTAAGGCACTTTTCTTATATTTTGTAAGAAAGTTAACTAGTTTTTGAAAGAAAACTAGTGTTTGATCTTCAATCTTGGAAATTTTCTAAGAAAAGTTGTTATAACTTTAAAGTCTCCAAAAAGACGTCGTTATAATCTTCAAATATCTTTGGACTTCAAGAAGGCGTCGTTATAATCTTCAAATAACCTCGGTTTATCATAGATTGCAAGAGTGAAGCTTAAGTCTATCAAAGTCCGTACCTTACTAGTTACTTACCTTTCTTTTAGAAAGCCTCAAGTTGTAAGCAAACCCTAAAATACTTTCTTATCATATTCATGCTATTTATATTTCATTCTTACTATATATTGTCTTGTTATTGTGTTCATGATGTTTAAAAATGGATAAAACAAGTATTGGTATACATATGTTAACTTATGACAAGTAAACAAGCAAACTAGTGATTTTTATGGAGAACCACGACCAAAATAGTATAACTTTGATATTTGACACTTACTTACTGTTAAAGAGGACTTAACAAGGAAAACATAGCAATTTGAATCACCCAAAACGAGTACCCGAGTCAAAAGTTATGACCATTTGAAGTTAGCGAAACCAAAACGGCAAAACTGCCTATACCTACTGTTTTTGCATTCTGCCATTTTGAAAGTCACCCTTCTGGTCCGATTCATCAAAAAGTTAAAACACGAAAGTTGTCCGGAACGACGTTTTCGTTCAGGAACAAAGAAGCTCGAGCCCTGAAAATGCTTTCCGAGTGATAATTTTCTTCAAAATCTTAACAGCCCATTTTAGACCAAAGTCACTATATTATAGTTATGATTTACTAAGACCAAGAGGTCTAATGACCTAATGCCAAGACCACAACCATGGCTAAAGCCAAGGTTGAGTCTCAAGACCATGGTACAATGACCAAGGTCACGGCGAAGCTATGACCAATGACCATATAAACTTACTTAGGCGACAACATGAAACAAGAAGTTGACGATAACTTGAACAAACAATTTGGATCTACTTCATCTAAAAGAACCATGAGATACAAGTTATAATAAACTTACCCTAATAACAATCTTCATGTAAAAATAGACTTTCCTAAGTTTATTCAAATATTGGACATGTAACTTTTCGGATCAAAACTTATATATATGTTATCGAATACTACAATAGTAGGGAGCCTCATGTGAGGAGTTCATTAAGTAAGCCGTCGAAATGAGTTGTGGATTTACGAATTAAAGTGTCCTGGCTCCTCAAACGTTTACTCCATGACTTCTGAATTATGTCGGCCCGAACAGTAGTAAGAGATATACAACTTATACATATTTCATAAACCATTTATATTCAAAGACTTACACTATATACTAAATACTACATCATGAACATTATGCAAGACATATATATAGGCAATTCTTCGTATTCTTAGACGTTACTCCAAACCTAAGTCGCAACGTTCTATTATAGGCTGCTCTTAGAGACTTTCACGATTCGACTACCACTTTGATTTCACATCACTTAAGCTTAAGGTGAGCCATAGCCCCTACTTTTTCATACTTGTTTTAACTCTTTGGGGGGGATACATGCACAACTACTTGCTTACTTGTACGAATACTTGATCGCATTATACTTGATTGTTCTATACTTGATTGTCTTATACTTGATCGCATTATACTTGATTTCATATATACATGATTGCGTTATACTTAATTGTGAAACTTCCAGTGGCTCCAAATTAAGTTGTTGGATGACCATTGAGACTTCCGATGGCTCCAAATTAAGTTTGGATGACCATTGAGGCTATTGATACATCCTAACATTTGCGAATGTTGGATACATCATAAACGTGAGGTCTTCGGAGATGAACTGTAGACTCACGACTAATTGCTAAACTGTTTTGATGAACTTATACATGTCTTTATTATACCATATACATTAGCAGTGGGTTGTGAACACACAGGTTGCAAGTCTCTTATGGCGGGACTTGCAACTGAGTGGATTCTCAATGCCTTTGCTGTGTGAACATTCTTTTGAGGCTTTTTCAACTGTTTTAAGACAAACTCTATGAACTCACCAACCATTGTGTTGACACTTTAGCATGTTTATCTCAGGTCTGTAAGGAGATAGCTGTTGCATGGAGCATAGAGTCGCTTGGCATGTTTTGAAGACTTATGCTTTTATCTTTACCATTCGATATGTCTTAAAAACTCTTATGTATTGTATTATGGAACTCAAGTTTGTAACTCGGAAATTATTAATCGAATGGTAACTTTTCAAAACGTCTCATTTAGAGTTCGTTTTCTATACCTTGTACTTTGTATTATGAAGTAGCACCCCTATGACACAGTCTTCCGCTGCGATATTTTGGGGGTGTTACAGATTGGTACCAGAGCCTTGGTTATAGAGAACTAGGTTGCATATACTACCTAGACTATAACTGCTACAAACATTAAGACTCTCCTCTTTATTTTGCCTTACACACACTTCATGCGCATATGCTTATTGCTAATTGTTTGTTTAGGAGAAACCCCAGACAATAGTCAAGTCATCAAAAATTTAGAGCTAAGTAATAATTGTTTAATTAACTTAATCTTGTGACCGTTCTTGTTTGATAAGACATAAGATTAAGTTAAATAAAGGTTATTAGTTTCCTGTAGAGATTTGATGATTTGCCTTATACTTACTTTATATGATTCTAATACCTAGAAATGGTTCATATGTCCTAGTACGACACTCAAACCTTTCTACAAGCGCGACTAGTCCATTTCATCATGTCACCTTCTCTAGATACCCACACTACGTTACCCTTTCACAACTTAAGAACGGATGATAGAAAGTCTACCCAATTATGTAGTACCAATTGTTAAGTTATGTGTGCCTGGTAAATATGTATACGTGTGAAAGGAAGCAATTATAATTATGGTGGCCAACATAATTATAAATGCGTCACGACTCACGTAGACATATGTGACCATGCTTACATTAATCAACGATTGACTCAAATTGACAAGATTTAAGACTAAGTAGTCTAGGAATATCACCTCATATCTGACGTCGACAAAATATCCCTCCTTGTAGATATCATGGCACCAAAGAGAGTAACTCGTAGCACTAGCCGAGGTGGTGCAACACCAAGAGGTGGAAGAACTGGTGGTCGTGGAGGTAGAGGAGCTACTCACGACACTAGTAATGATAGTGGAAGAACTGGTGGACGTGGAGGTAGAGGAGATGCTCACGACACTAGTAACCCTAGTAACGATGGTGGAAATCCAGATGTCTCCACCATTATCGCCCAACAACTACAAAACCTACTTCCCACTATAGTCACACAAGTTGGCAATCACATGAACAATTCGGGAAACCACGGAAGCATAAATGACGCCACAAATGATGGAGGAAGGAATAACAACAACAACAACAACAACCATAGGACTGGATGTACGTATAAGGAATTTACGTCATGCAAACCAATTGAGTTTAATGGCAAAGGAGGTGCATTGGCATATACACGATGGGTCGAGAAGATGGAGTCAGTGATCGATATCAGTAACTGTGCAATCCACCAGAGAGTGAAATATTCTGCATGCTTGCTATCAGAAAAGGCATTGACATGGTGGAACATGCATATTCAAGCAAGGACTAGAGAAGCAGCTGTAGGCATGACATGGGACGACTTTAAGGGACTACTGAAGGAAGAATACTGCCCGGTTAATGAAATGCAAAAACCAGAAGATGAGTTTTGGCATCACTCTATGGTAGGGGCTGGTCATGCAACCTACACAGATCGGTTTCATGAACTAGCTAAACTAGTTCCTCATCTGGTTACCCCTGAATCCAAAAGGATTGAGAGGTACATCTATGGCCTTGTTCCTGAGATTCGTGGGACAATAAAAACAACCGAACCTCCCACAATTCAAAGAGCAATATTAAGAGCAGGGACCCTAACAGATGAGATGGTTAGGAATGGAACTTTGAAGATTAGTGATAAAAGGAAGGGAGCAGGTGAATCAGGCGAGCAAAAGGGTACAATGGTTGATAATAACAGAGCAAGAGGATTTGCGGCAACAGTTTATGATCAGGGAAAGTATGAAGGTCCACATCCTAAGTGTAATAAATGTGCTTATCATCATCAGAGGTCTGAGCCCTGTCGAATGTGTACTAATTGCAATCAGAAGAGCCATTTTACAAATCAGTGTAAAGCAACGGCAAGGCAAGTAACACCGGTGAATGCGGGCAATATAAGAAACATCCAAAAGACATGCTTTGAGTGCAACAGCCCAAACCACTTTCGAGATACTTGTCCTAAGTTGAATAGGGCACAGGGACAAGTACTGGATAACCCGACTCTAGCAGTAATGCTTGAAGAAAATAACCCAAACCGTGGATACAATGTTAGTCCACCTCGGGGTCGAGCATACTATTTGGGTGCTAAGGAAGCCCGCAATGCGTAACGGGTACGTACCTTATACTACCATATTATTCTATTCTAAACCTAGCTTTATTATGCCGCTATTAAGATAAGAGACCTAGACACACTAAACTTCGGGACGAAGTTTCCTGAAGGGGTAGAGACTGTAACAATTCGCAATTTCAGGTTAACTTTTATTTCCGAAAATTTCACTATTCACTTTTTACTATTCACTTTTTACTATTCACGTCCAAAATTTTTATTTCATATTCTCGTAAGTTAAACTATTTTAATGATAAACCAAGAATTTCACACTCGTCGGATCATTTCTACAAAAATCACAAAGCCGTGTCCGAGATTTACTTTTAGGTTTAAACGTCCTTCCAGCATCCCGATATATCCATAAAACATTATAAACAATAGAAATATGATTTTATTTCATTTTATAACAATTCCAAAAGTTTTAGAATTTTACGTTTTTCAGTTCAGCGTTTTACGCGAATTACGCGTTTTAGACCCGTGTTTCCAGTTTTTAGCAGGGTTTTAGCACCCGATAGAACCTACCACTCATTTTATATTTTATTATGGACTATATTGACATGTTTAACAATACTTTCAAGTTTCATATTTTTACGATACCCGGTTTTACGTTTTGAGGCTTAATCATTTACGGTTAGCAATTTACGGGGTCAAAACTAGTCACATAAGTAGGATAATATCATCAAAAGTCCACACCTTGTTCTCCAAGTTCATGAACCGCCAATATGGGGGGGGGGGGAGTCACCATGTGTGGTTAAATCTTGACCATTGATCTCTAGGATGTTTACAAGTGTCTAAACTAACCATGGTTAAATTCTAACCCAATATATGGTTAACTATTTTTCCTACCCTATAAATACCAAGCTAAAACACATAGAAAACTTGCACCACACCTTCTTATAACCTTCAAGTCCTAAAACCTAAGGCACTTTTCTTATATTTTGTAAGAAAGTTAACTAGTTTTTGAAAGAAAACTAGTGTTTGATCTTCAATCTTGGAAATTTTCTAAGAAAAGTTGTTATAACTTTAAAGTCTCCAAAAAGACGTCGTTATAATCTTCAAATATCTTTGGACTTCAAGAAGGCGTCGTTATAATCTTCAAATAACCTCGGTTTAGCATAGATTGCAAGAGTGAAGCTTAAGTCTATCAAAGTCCGTACCTTACTAGTTACTTACCTTTCTTTTAGAAAGCCTCAAGTTGTAAGCAAACCCTAAAATACTTTCTTATCATATTCATGCTATTTATATTTCATTCTTACTATATATTGTCTTGTTATTGTGTTCATGATGTTTAAAAATGGATAAAACAAGTATTGGTATACATATGTTAACTTATGACAAGTAAACAAGCAAACTAGTGATTTTTATGGAGAACCACGACCAAAATAGTATAACTTTGATATTTGACACTTACTTACTGTTAAAGAGGACTTAACAAGGAAAACATAGCAATTTGAATCACCCAAAACGAGTACCCGAGTCAAAAGTTATGACCATTTGAAGTTAGCGAAACCAAAACGGCAAAACTGCCTATACCTACTGTTTTTGCATTCTGCCATTTTGAAAGTCACCCTTCTGGTCCGATTCATCAAAAAGTTAAAACACGAAAGTTGTCCGGAACGACGTTTTCGTTCAGGAACAAAGAAGCTCGAGCCCTGAAAATGCTTTCCGAGTGATAATTTTCTTCAAAATCTTAACAGCCCATTTTAGACCAAAGTCACTATATTATAGTTATGATTTACTAAGACCAAGAGGTCTAATGACCTAATGCCAAGACCACAACCATGGCTAAAGCCAAGGTTGAGTCTCAAGACCATGGTACAATGACCAAGGTCACGGCGAAGCTATGACCAATGACCATATAAACTTACTTAGGCGACAACATGAAACAAGAAGTTGACGATAACTTGAACAAACAATTTGGATCTACTTCATCTAAAAGAACCATGAGATACAAGTTATAATAAACTTACCCTAATAACAATCTTCATGTAAAAATAGACTTTCCTAAGTTTATTCAAATATTGGACATGTAACTTTTCGGATCAAAACTTATATATATGTTATCGAATACTACAATAGTAGGGAGCCTCATGTGAGGAGTTCATTAAGTAAGCCGTCGAAATGAGTTGTGGATTTACGAATTAAAGTGTCCTGGCTCCTCAAACGTTTACTCCATGACTTCTGAATTATGTCGGCCCGAACAGTAGTAAGAGATATACAACTTATACATATTTCATAAACCATTTATATTCAAAGACTTACACTATATACTAAATACTACATCATGAACATTATGCAAGACATATATATAGGCAATTCTTCATATTCTTAAACGTTACTCCAAACCTAAGTCGCAACGTTCTATTATAGGCTGCTCTTAGAGACTTTCACGATTTGACTACCACTTTGATTTCACATCACTTAAGCTTAAGGTGAGTCATAGCCCCTACTTTTTCATACTTGTTTTAACTCTTTGGGGGGGAAACATGCACAACTACTTGCTTACTTGTACGAATACTTGATCGCATTATACTTGATTGTTCTATACTTGATTGTCTTATACTTGATCGCATTATACTTGATTTCATATATACATGATTGCATTATACTTAATTGTGAAACTTCCAGTGGCTCCAAATTAAGTTGTTGGATGACCATTGAGACTTCCGGTGGCTCCAAATTAAGTTTGGATGACCATTGAGGCTATTGATACATCCTAACATTTGCGAATGTTGGATACATCATAAACGTGAGGTCTTCGGAGATGAAGTGTAGACTCACGACTAATTGCTAAACTGTTTTGATGAACTTATACATGTCTTTATTATACCATATACATTAGCAGTGGGTTGTGAACACACAGGTTGCAAGTCTCTTATGGCGGGACTTGCAACTGAGTGGATTCTCAATGCCTTTGCTGTGTGAACATTCTTTTGAGGCTTTTTCAACTGTTTTAAGACAAACTCTATGAACTCACCAACCATTGTGTTGACACTTTAGCATGTTTATCTCAGGTCTGTAAGGAGATAGCTGTTGCATGGAGCATAGAGTCGCTTGGCCTGTTTTGAAGACTTATGCTTTTATCTTTACCATTCGATATGTCTTAAAAACTCTTATGTATTGTATTATGGAACTCAAGTTTGTAACTCGGAAATTATTAATCGAATGGTAACTTTTCAAAACGTCTCATTTAGAGTTCGTTTTCTATACCCTGTACTTTGTATTATGAAGTAGCACCCCTATGACACAGTCTTCCGCTGCGATATTTTGGGGGTGTTACAGAGGATACCGTTTTTGACCCCGGCCTCTCCGTTTTTCTTTTCGGGTGTCCATTGCATCTGCTCTCCCCAAGGACGAATTAATTCGGGGATTGAGTCAAGCTCATGTGACTCGGTAAACAAAAACAAGCGCTTCGTGGGAGGCACCCCATGTTTATCAATTTCATTTTCTTTATTTTCTATTTTCTTACGTAACGTGATGTGAGGGGGCGACCCTTTCCAAACTCGTGTTTTCGTGGTTGTTTGTGAATGTTCACGAATTTCCCCGAAGTTTGAGGACTCTCGTGCTCGTGGTTTGTCGTTCTCTCCATTCGAGTCTCATTCTTCGCTGCTCTTTTGAAAATTCACCATATCCAAAATCTTATCGACTAACATTTATCTCTTGGCATACTTAATAAATGGCCTTAGATATTACGTAGACTACCCGTACCCTTTAAACATTGAGGACAATGTTTCACTTTAGTCTGGGGGGGGGGGGGTGAATCTTCGATTCGATTTGACCTTGCACCTTCGTCTGAGCTGTTAACTTACGCAACTCCGTTTTTCCACCAAAATTTAAAATTTTTGTCACCTCTTTATTATAAAAAAAAAAAAAAAAAAAAAAAAAAAAAAAAAAAAGAAAAAAAGAAAAAAGATATATGGTATTATAATAAAATTTGACACCTTGTTTTGACTTTCCCACCGGCGAGAGTAGAAATAAATGTTTCGACTTGATTGGGCGTGTTGAGCCCTAGCTCGTCTCCCTTAACCAATATAATCAAAAGATTATAGCTAAGCATCCGCGGATTTCATTATTTGGGATTTTAAACTTGCAGAGATCGAGGAATGATAGACTTTATTTAGAAGTTTGGTGCTAAACGTGGAGTAGTTGGATCTCTTTAGAGCCCACGAAAGGTACTTATGGCCTCCTTGTTCCCACAAGATTGCACACCAATAGAAATAGATCTCTAGGATTAATTAAGTGTATGGGGTTTGAGCAATACTTAGTTTTTTCTCGTTCCCAACAAAATCTCTGCATATGGGGGTTTGGTACACATAGGGGTACTGCCAGTGTTACGGTGAAATAGACTATTGCCTCTTGTCGGTTCGCAACCGATGTTGTGATTTTAGTAAAGGCCGTAGGACTCGGGGTTTGGCATATGACTATGAATATCAATAATAATCCAAAATCAAATAAAAAGGCAGAGGAATCCAAAGCTATAAAAAGCAGCTGATATAAATCCAAGGTCATAATAAAGCTCTTAAATCTTGGCGGCTCAAACACCATTGTTGTAAAAGAAATAAAGGACTAAGGACCAAATATTATTAAAGTGCTTATAATTATGCAAAAATGCCAAGCTTCGACTCCCGGGGTTTCCCTAATAAAAAGCTTCCGTCTCGGGTCTCAAACATGGGATGTTTCAGTTGTAAATAAAAAGGGGGCCCCCACAAATCGTGTTAAATCAGAGACCTTCATGTGGACCCGATTTCTGTATGCAAGGGTTTTCTAGGGAAAGTTTGAAAACTACTTAGCTTTTAAATTTTGTGCTCTTATCGGACTAAAAACTATCAAAACGAGAAAATATGAAGCAATTCATTTCTCACAAATTAAAATATTGAGATACAAAAACTTAGGACCTGGGAACAAGAGATAATTACACAAGTAACTTTTGTCGGTAGTGTTAGCATCTAACTTATAAATAAAAAATGATTTCGATTTTACGCTTAGTTTGGGGGCTTGTAAAAAATCAAGGATGACGATTTTTATCCGTATGGTCTCTTCTCTGTGAGAAGTGTTTCTACTCGTAGACCCTGAAAGTTATCAACAGATAAGAATTGATAATGAAAGTCAAAGCAAACCGTCACATATATAAATGAAGAAGTACAAAAAGAGTAGTAGTAGCTGTTATTTATAAAAATCGGAAAATGGAGCGTTTTGGGGAATAAATGATTTTGATATCTCATTTGAACATCATTGCTACTTTACAACGTCAGTAAAGAGAGGTTTTGAAATTATTTATCTCTTAAGCGTGAGGTGATGACATTGCGTGAGGACACGGCAATACCTTAGTCTGGGGGATTTTGATGTGTGCTTTTTTCACACATCCTTTTTAGTCTTAAATTAGACAAAATACACCAAATACTAACCAAATATGCCAAGAGAATGTGTGTTTTTGTATTTGTGTATGTGCAGGTACACATATGTGAAAAATGGACAAAAACAAGCCAAAACCGACAAAAACAAGCACGAGAATGGAAAAAGGTCAAAAGCCGGAACCGGGGAAGCAAAATGATCAAAGAAAGCTCAAAAATATCCTAAGAAGTCCTCAATGATTCACAAAGTTGCATAAATAGTCCCTGGTGAAAGATTGGAGAAATTGGCAATATCAGTCCCTACACTTTCAGGAAATTACAAAAATGTTCCCTTGGAAAAAGATTCAAAGAAGGGTCAAAGCCAACCCTCAAGAATCAGTGAAAGTCAGAATATACCCTTGGGAGAAATATTGGAGATTTACAGATATGATCCTTGGAGTTTTATAAATTACAAATTTGGTCCTTTAATATTATTACTCCTAAAAACTTTAAAACCACAACCAGATCCACAACCTTAATTAAACCCAGCCAAAGTCCACAAAATCCAAGCCCATATAAACACAAGCCCACCACCACACTCTATTAACCCGGTCCACACCCATATTACCCTGGTCAACCCTTCCCAAGACCCGGTCAACACCCGTTAGTAACAAAACACCCAAAATACCATTTACCCGCCCCCCAAACTAAAACCAAACCCAGAAAACTACTGTTTACTAGAACCCTAATTCACCCCCACCAAATTACCCCACTTAAAGTAATAATTACCCTATAATTGGTGTTTCTAGAAGCTGACAGCTATGATAGAGAGTGTCAGGGCACACGTGGACTAATGGAGAAGGACACACAGGATCACCAAAGCATATGAACGCAATCCAGTGGACCAAATTCATGTGTAGACATAAAGCTGAGATCAAGGGACGAGATGAGAGATAGAGAAAGCACATCTAGAGACTTCTCAAAGGACCTGGCATCAGCTATATATACTCACCTCCTCACATCATGTATAAATGTTAGATTTTCAGGGTTAGATTAGGTTAGGAGTAGAGTAATTTAGCTTAGCTTATTATTGTAATTCTGTTTTCAAAATTGTAATCTCAATTCAGTTTTAATATAAGTCCAGTTTTCAGTCCATTTCCTTTCAATTTAATTTCCATCTTTAGTTACTTTCAATTCTACTTTAAGCTTAAATTTATACACTGATTTCAGTTTAAACAAGAGTTTTGTGGTGAAATTTATTTGTTGTTACTGTTTTAATTGTTCAAAAGCTCTTGGTCAATGATGTTCAAAAGCAGCTTATTCAAATAAGTTGTAAGGTATGGATTGATAGAATAGGCTGAGACATGGAAGCAGCTAGCCTATCTAAAGATAGGCTGTGAGGGAGCACCTCTCTGTTTGGCTGAAAGGTGGTAGTAAGTTCTCTATTTTTCAATTCTGCTATTCTCTTATTTCAGTCTCTATTTACTGTTTCATTAATATAAGTATGCTTATGGTAGTTTAATCTTAGTTATTTGTAGCTATTCAGTAGTTGTAAGTTTTAGTTGAGATTTAAATTGTGCTACACTGCCTTAGTTTACTCAAAACTGCATTATTGTTTTCTTATTATCAGTAGCCTAATTGTAATGTTCAAGTAGCATTTAATTTAGTTAAGTAAGTTAGTGAGATCATTATTTTGATTGCTTAAGCCTTAATATTGCAACAGTTAGTGTTTGTGCTTACAGTTAGGGGTGTTTGGTTTAAGTTTAGATTCTGAGTTCTAGTATTTTGTAGGTGTTAAAAGTAGTTCAAATAGCTAACAATAGGTTTAGTTATAATAGATAAGTCATAAAACATATAGGTATTTTAGCAAAAAGTCAAACATTGCTTTTATCCTCAAAATTAGTAAGAATTGTTGTGAATATGCTGTCATCTTGATGGAATTTTAGCTGCATTTAGGTTACTCAGTTCATATATTAGCTCAATATTAATTCTAGATTGAGTATTGATCCATAGAAACTCACAAAAGTCAAACTAGGCTAACAATCAAAAGTCAAATACCCTGCTGCATAATAGGTTCATGGCCACTTGTTCCCAGCCCAATTTAGGCTAGTAATTGGGATTTGCTCCTAGTTTTTTTGGATATTTAGCATCTCGGTAGTTTCAGTAGTCATTTGCCCCCATAAGCTTTCATTCCTTAGCTTTTTGTTTCTGCTTATTGGTTTATCCAAGTGTGTGGATTGAACCAAGCTTCTGTTTCAATTTTCTAGCCTGCTATTGTGTTCTAGAGCTTCTTATTTGAGATTTGTAGTACATTTTTGTTCATTTGTGCTGGTTATAGCTTATTTCACTGTCTTAGAACCCTTTGCTTATTCTGCTGAGCTTATTGCTATTTCATAGTGCTTATTTTAACCTGATTTGGTGCATTATCTTAGTTTCTGTGATCCATTGATCTATTCACTGTTCATTTAAGCTTAATAAAGTCTAAAAATCATTTTGTATAAGTTTCAGTCAAAATTTGGTCAGGAGTGCTTTTAAATAAGCACTCCAAACAAGTAGTTTCTAGCTTATCAGCACTTTTTTGGCTTATTTTATTTTCAAATTTTTTTCTTAAGTTTATTTTAATATTTTAGATTTTCTGTAATTATTTCAAATTTTTCTGAATAGGTTTACTATTTTTCTTATTTTATTTCCATTTTTATTCAATTTTTAATATATTTTGTTTACCAAAAATTCCAAAAAAAACAAAAAAGCCTAGAAAAATCCAAAAATATTTTAGAAATTTACTTTCAGTTATTTTAGATTTTTATAAATTAATTTTGCAATTTTCCCATTTATGTTCTATTTTATTTGCATTTTTATTACTTTTTAATTAGATTTAATAGTTTTTAATTCTTAAAAAATACACAGAAAGCCAAAAAAAATTAGTTTTAAATTTTAAAATTAATTCTTATTTATTTTATAGTTTTCAAAAATTATTTTGCATTTTTCTCATTTAATTTTCATTTTCTTTTAATTTTTAATTAGTTAATTAGTTTTTAATTTATAAAAAATAAATAAAAAGTGAAAAAAAATATTTTTATTTTCCTCAAAATTTTCTTTTATCATTTTTAACTTTTTAAAATTATTTTCAAATCCGTAGGAGTAGTGTAGCTTAAAATTCACGTTTTATTTCGTACATTTACGTTTATTTCGCGTATTAGCTTACGGTTTTAATTCTACGTTATGTTTTTGGTTTAATTACTTGAAATACATGCTTAAGTAATTATTTGTGCTTCATTTACTTATTCATTAGTGTAATCTCATCAAAATCACTTTTTACCACTTTTACGACACGTTTCACGAATCGGGAATTCGAAATTCCATTCACACCTTCGTTGGGAAAACGCCTCGGGGAAATACTTACCTAAGCATTTTTTTGGAAAAATAAACCTATACTAAAAACGATTACATCATCCCTTTTCACCACTCTTAAGCTAGGAAAGTTAGAGGAGACGGAAGTAATAATTGGTCTAGCGGATGGAAGTGTTGCCCACCCAGTTGGAATGATCAAGGATGTGGTAGTTCACGTAGGAAGATTGACTATATTAGCGGATTTTCACGTCCTAGATATGGTTAGTGATACTACATGCCCATTGTTAGTAGGAAGAGGATTTTTAGCAACTGCTAGTGCCATGATTGTAAGGAGTCTAAGATAGCGGTAGGAGATGGTGTGACTTGGTCGGTTTATGATGTTAAGAAGCATAGCTACGATTGTGAGGACGAACCGACACCACATTGGGTAGAGATGAATAGGAGAACATCTAGATATAGACCTAGGATAGAAAGGAACTTTATGGGACCTCAATGGCCATTCTATCTAGAAAAAGATTTCATTGATAAGACACATTCGGTGGAACAACTCATAGCTAGAGACGAGGAACTAAACGCGTTTGAGGATCCCCTAGTCTTTAGGAAAATGATTGAGTTCTTAAGCGTAATACCTATCAACCTAGAGATGAACAAGTGGAAAATGGAAGGGGATAAGTGTAAATAGAATTGGGACAAGCAACCTAAGGAAGGTGACGGATCATGGCATATGAAGATGATTATATATGATCCGGATGGAGAAAATTTTGAGAAGTCATACCGTACCAAGAAAACCGATAGGAAATTGAAACCTAAGTTTGATCCCAAAGATGTCCTCGATGAGGAGCTCACACATATAGGATAGCCCATGACCTTGAGTCTAGCAACAAGACTCGTAAATAAAGAAAAACGCTTCTTGGGAGGCAACCCATGTTTTGTGTGTTTTTATTTGTTTGATGTTATTTGTTTCTATATGCATGTTTTATTTTTATTGTTGGTAGATCATGTTTCAAACTAAATTGTGAAAATGCTTTATTTTGTTTTTAACTTCGTCTTAATTACATATAAAGGTATTTTGCAAAAGCTAAGTGTAAGGGGAAACCCAAACTTGTTTATAAGAACGAAAATGATCATGATTCGCCACAATATTAAATGAGCATGTATATTAGTAATTGTTAGAGTCAAATGCTTGTATCGAGTCATAATGATGTTTTGCAGGATTTTCCAGGAAATAAGGCATAAGTTTTTCCAGAAATTTTCCGGAAACTTAACATAAGATTTTTCCAGGAACATTCTGACGGCGTCAGGAGTCATAACCTGACGGCGTCAGGTACTAAAATTCTAAAAAATTTTGCGAGTTTTGTTTATACCGGAGTCTTAAAGTTTTTGTTAATTCTTTAGTTTTGTAAACTCCAGGAAATCTGCAAACATTCATTCCACAAGCATTATATCTTAATTTGCTTTCTAGGATTTTTTTTTAGTATATATAGATTACTGCCGATTTTACGCGAGGTTGCCTTGATTGTTTTCTCAGGTTTAACAGGTTATATATGACAAGAAGATGATTTATATTTCTTGAGGGAAGCTTTCAATGTTCATTTTCTTGGAGGAAGATTTAACCTTTTTGACACACTATCCACACCGAACGAATCTGGGGAGTATTTGTTTTCATTCTTTTACCTATTTTACTTTTACATTCTTTAATTTAACATTGGAGACAATGTTCATCCTAAGTGTAAGGGGAGGGTAAATGATGATACCTTATAGGATACAATTGCACTTGAGTTTGTTTGTTCAATAGTATGTGTGTAATAAAACTAAGAGAAATACTTGTTAGTCTAATTTTAGCGCCAAATTTAAAATTTTTTACAACAGTTAGGAGTGAAACTTTAGCCTTAACAAGCGTCTCATGGATAGGAGTTGTATGACTAGCACAAAACCGTACCATTCAGAAAAATTTTCCACTCAAATATGTGAGGTTAGCCTTTAGATTTGATAGGAAAAGCATTTATTATTAGTGCTTATGAGTGTACCCGATAGTATTTAGATTCTAGAACTTTCGTTAGTGATGCATCACGAGACCGCTAGTGAGACTACATTCGTGTAGTAGGATTTACTACATGATAAGAGGCATTAGGATCACCCTTGTGTTTAAACGCGTATCATAATTACTTGACCATTTAAGTCATACTACTTGACTAGTAAAGTCAATTAATTTTTCCTACACCTTTGCGTTGTACTCATTTTTAGTACACGATACCCCTAGTACACCTCTCCGAGCCTATCTTTTTGTTTCTAACTTTAAGCATCTTACTTAAAGGAAGAATTTGTTACAACCCACCCAAATGTGCAACCAAATCGCCTTAGCCTTCCGTGTATGCACTCATCTTTAGTGCATTATCGTTACATGTTTTAAACCCTTAGCTAATTATCTAATTGATTACATGGTTGCTAAGTCGAGTCATATCTTGTACATATTGTTTTGGGACGATTGAGACTCATGGGTAAAGTATTTGTGTTATGGAGTAATGAGGAAGAACATCATATATTACCCCCATATGTGCATTAATCTTAAAAAGTACTCCAAGTGTTTTGATTATTGGGACCCATAACCCGTGGAAGACGGTATTGGGAGTTACTTTACTTTACTTTTATTGTAAAGTATGTAAAAATTCAAGTGTAAGGGGAATGTATATTCCCTATGATGTATTATTTTGGATGGTAGGGTAAAAGTGTATGCAAAAAAAAATAAAAAAATAAATAAAAAAAAATTGAGAAAAGAAAGAAAAAGAAAAAAAATAGAAAAAGGAAAGAGAAAAAAATATACGGACTACCATCCTATTTCATTATATGTTTGTTTTATGTTTTTGTTATTTTTGATTTATTAGATTAAGTCGAGTCGAGTCTTGGCTTAGCAACACCATATTGTACATGTAATTAACCAAGATGATTAACTCGCCACCAGTAAATATTGCCTTTATCCAACAATACCGTGTTTTCCATATCCCTACACCTAACGTTATAACCCTTTAAAAGACATCTTTGATAGTTTATCCTAGGTGCTTACGCCAAGTGGTGGAGGTTTGATCCTTTCCCAAGCCTATGGTTATCTATTTGCTATGACAGGTAGTGAGAGATGTTTTCCATTTCCTTATTGTGATATATACTTTATTACACCCGAGAGATGTGAGTATCTAAACACTATTTGTGAGGTGCTAGTGTATGACCTCCGTGCTTGTTTTTGGTTTTCAGTGGAACGATTATTTGTTGTAATTACTTTTATATTAGTGTTAAATGACCCCTAACTTGTATTTTGATTAGAATAAAAGCGTATTTGTTTGAGGACAAGCAAATCTCAAGTGTAAGGATATTTAATGAGGCGAAAAGTGTACCGCTTTTAAGGGGTCATTTAAGCCCGAATTCATGATTATTTGATCAATTATTGCACTAAATCGTTCCTTTTGTCATTTTAGGTACTTTTGAGGAGAAATCTGGAAAAGGCAGCGTTTTGGACGTTTTTGGAGCATAAAAGTGAAGAAAACGGAAAAGTCTCAAATTTCTTGTTGGGAACAGTACCTGACGACGTCAAGCCATAACACATGACAGCGTTAAGAGTCACAAAAGAGGTAGATATGGAACTTCTAACGTGACGGCCCAGAACATTTTCTTTGTTAATGGCCTGACGGCGTCACAAAGGCCGTCAGGGTCCAAATACAAGTGACGGCCCAGAGTTGATTTGCACATGAAGGCGTCAAGACTGGATCTAGGCAATACGAATTTCAACTTGGCGGCGAGTTGACGGCATCAGAGGCTAATACATGACGCCGTCAGGATGCTATGTCTATATATATTTTTCCAATTTTTCATTGTAAAGTGTGGAACAAGTTGTGGAATACTAAACACAAACCCTAGGTCGAATTTCCTGCATATTGAAGGGGTTTCAAACCCTTCTTTCTTCCATGTTTTAATAAAGATAAGTTCTCCAATAATCATTCAATATGTCTATGTATTGTTTGATTCTATCTTATGTTTATCTTTCTTTTAACATGTTAGGCTAGGCTTTTATTGTGTTTGCTTAGATGTAGTGAAACCTAGATGTTGATTATTGGTTGATTGTTTGTTTATAATTGTTACGGATGATTGTATTTGATGTTAGGCTTAAGAAAACTGGCAGACTTCCATTGCTAACTTGCTTGAACGTCTTAAGAAACATGATCGGAGGTGTACTACGATTTTTGGTTATATTTAATGCATAAGTGAATTCTAATGATCCCATATTAGGAGCTTTTAATCGGCTCGACATAGGAGTGAAGTAGGATTTTATAAAGTTAGGGAATATTGTACACGGCCCTACGACTAGTATTAAGGAATATAACCCGTCATCCATGCAATTGTAACAAGCTATTCAACCGGCAAAAGATATCTAGGGAGTAATGAAATCTAAGTAAACACAACTTTTCTCATTATTGTTTCCACCACATTAGTAAATTAGTTTAATTTTCATTTCTTATATTTTATTTTGATTGCATTTGTAGTGAATTGGGTTAGTTGACTAGCAACTAATTCCGCCCACTCCTTCAAAACCCGAGATTTTACTTGCTTTTATATAATATAAAAAATACAAAAAGAATCATCCTGTTAATACAAATATCGCCTAAAAACGTTATTTATATTTTACGATCTTTGCTAAGTTTTGTTAATGACAAAGTATGAAGTTTAGCTATAAGTAAATCATCACTTTAAGTGTTTAAGTCTTGTTTAACTAAGGTTAACATTTCCTTTTAAACAAAACATTGTGTTTATTTCTTAAACTAAAATGAGTCTTGTCACATCATATTTATTTCTTAATATAGTAAGGTCACATCACATTTAGGGCAAGGTTTGTCATTATGCATTTATGGAAAGAAATGTGTTTGACTAGCTTTGATGTTGCTTACAAGTTTTGTGTTTGACTTGATTTAAGTGATGTGACATTGTTTGGTTGCTAAGAGTTATAAGACAAGACCTTGTTTGGTTTGAAGAGTTATTGCAAAAACCTACTGCAGACCCGGCGGTACTCTGGGGGTACACGGGCGGAACCCATCTGAGGGTTCCGCCTGATCCGCCAAGCATGCAGTGTGGTGTGCTATAAATACCAGTGTTGCAAAAATCGGCTGAGGCGGCCGATTAATCGGCGATTAATCGGCCTCGGACCTGGAACTTGTAGGATATTACAAGGTAATCGGCCGATTAATCGGCCGAGTCAAGAAAATCGGCCGATTAATCGGCCAAAAATCGCAACTCGGCCCCCGACCGCCTCGGGACCGATTCACGATTTTTGCAACATTGATAAATACCAAGCCATAACTTGATTTTTGGCTAACCCTTTTAGGACATATATTCACATAGTCTCTCAACTAACTCAGTAACCTTTTGATTTGTGATTCTCTTATGTAGCAAGGGACTTCACAAGATCATTCAAGAAGTTACAAGCTTCAACTCTAAAGTTGCAAGTCTTGATAGCTTGGTCATGTATAAGCTTTGATAGTTTGTACTTCATGTGTGTCATGTATATAGAAGTAAGTGGTTAGTATTTTAGGCCTCAAAATACATAGTGTGTCGGGAGTTGTTGTACCCTTGTAAAAGAACTAACGGGAGTGGTTGTACCCTTGGAAAAGAACTCGACATCTAGCTTAGTGTCGGTAAAAGTGTAAGCGACGAATGGGAGTGGTTGTACCCTTGTAAAAGAACTCGACATCTAGCTTAGTGTCGGTAAAAGTGTAAGCGACGTTGTAAAGGTTTTCTCCGCCGGTGAAAGGAGCTTGTTGATTAGTGCTTATAACTCTCGAGTTGGAAACTCAGGGCGTGGATGTAGGGCAAGGAAAAAGAGTCCTTGTAGCTGAACAACGATAAACAATCGTGTTGTGGTTTGATCGTTTCTTTCTTTATCTTTGCTTATTACATGTTGTCTTTTAGTTATAATTGCTAATCACATATAAAGCTTTCCAAAAGAATTAAAACAAGTAAAGTTGTACTTATATCTTGAAACAAATGTAAAGCTTTTCAAAGAACTAAAACAAGCAAAGTTAGGATCATCACAAGCAAAGCTTTTCAAAGTATGAAACAAGTAAAGTTAGAATTGTTATTCACATGAAAAGCTTTTCAAAGAATCAAACATATAAAGTTGTGTTTATATCTTTAAGCAAACGTAAAGTTTCTAAAAGGATATTTAAGCTAAATAAGAATCGAAAAAGCGGTAAACTATTCAAGCCCCTTCTAGTTTTCCACAATTGGCATCAGGAGCTACGTTACTCAAGATCTTTAAAATAGAATGTATTTTAAAACTTGGATCGATCCATGGATTTTGAAGATCTCAAAGAAGGGCAACCTATTCAAAACCAACCGCTATTTGAAAAAGAAAACTTACTTGAATGGAAAAGTAATTTTGAAAACTATGAGAAATCAATTGATCAAGATCTTTGGCATATTATTTCTTTTGGTAATTTCAAACCAAAGAAAACAAGTTTTTGAAAACCAAGATAACTATCTTAAACTTGATAAAAATACTAAAGCTAAAACAATGCTTTTCAAAGCTTTAGTACCAAATATGAAAGAATGTATTTTTGTCAAAAGGCTAATGATGTTTGGAAAAATATGTTAAATTTTCATCAAGAAATATGTCAAGCCAAAGATGATCAAGTTGATCTCACAAATGTCTTAGAAATCTTAGATATATTAATCGATTGATTTTTAGTTGAGATGAATACATGTACTACTAGTTTAAATGTTTTAAATGAAGGTGTAAGTGAAGATGATTACTCATGACGAGCTCTTAGTGGACTTGCTTATGATTCATGGAATAACACGGATGAAGATAAAGCCAACCATCCGGTTTGCGATTCTAAACTAGATAAAACATCAAGCAAGGTACACTTTAAAACCAAACGCTTTTGCTTTGATTAATTTATCCTAGAGTTTTCTAAACTAGAAAATGAGTCTAAACGCTTATGCAACATGAACCTAAAAACTATCTTCAAGAATGAGTCTTCAAAATCTCTTAAGAATATCTTTGAAAAGGAAATCTTATTAGAAGATAAAATGTCTAGAATTGAGAGTAATGTTGAAATTGATCTAGAATATAAATTGTGTCTAGATTACAAACATAAGATTAAAATGCAAAATGAGAAAGGAAAAATATTAGTTAAATTTGATGAAAGCTCAAAATCTCTTGAAAGATTGTTGAGGAGTCAAAGGTTGTTTAAAGATAAAACCAATTTAGGATTTAACTCAAAAGCACCATCAACTAGTAAAGTAACACAAGTAAAATTAATCAAACCTAGAAGAGTGATTTAGGGATAATTCAATCTGTAATAGAAATTCATGATAAAAGGATTAAGATTATCATTTTCTATGCTTTTATATGATTGTCTAACCTTCTTGGATACATGAGTTATTGAGTTTCAAAGCGTGTCGTCAAACCAAGCTTTTACGCGAAGTGCTTATCCTCTTGATAGCATTTTTATGCAATTTAAAAGGTACGCATTACTTCAACTCGGCTTTGATTGTCTCTTGTTTGTAGCATTATGTGTAGGATTATGTGTTATTAGTAATACTCTAAAAGTGTTTACTTGCTATTAGTAATAACTAAGATTAGACTCTATGTAACAAGGAATTTCGTCATTAGTACTAGTAGGAGATATAAGGTGTTTTGGTTCTTTAACTATCTAGAGATAAACACGAAAAACTCTTGAGTGAGTCTCACTCAACTCTTGCTTACAAGTGAGCTAACTAAGAATTTCCTAAGTGTTAAAATGTCTAACACTTTTGTGTTGCTTGCAAAACAAACCTTTGTTAAACAACTTTCTCAAACGTCATACTTTGAGTCTTTAATTGTGTTTTTCCTCAATCACTCCTTTATGATAATCTCACATAAAACACACAAGGTGAAATAAATCACATTAGCATATATTAGGATATGTGAAAGAAAATGAGTTTTCAACATCTAGGATTTACACATCAAAGGTGACACTTAGTCTCATGATGTTATACCTCTTGGACTTTTTCAAAATAAATAGAGTTCATAGTGTCTTAAGTAAGAAAACTCAAAGAGTCGAGGAATCGTTGAATATAACATTTAACGAGTAATCTCCTCCTTCTAAGATATCATCTTTGGTAGATGATGACTTAGTCGAAAGTCCAAATGATGGCAAGACAAGCATGGAGTAAAAGTACAAAATAACATCTTCTCACCTTGTCAAACATTGAATCAAGTAAAATTGACATAAGTCACAAAACCTGATTTATAGGTCATAGTTGTGTCTAAACAAATTCAACAAAAACAATTTTTGGAATTTAGAATAAAACAACTAGTGAAACAAAATTGATATTTCAAAGTAATCAAGTGAGTATTGTCTCAATATTTGAAAGACTTTTTGATAATAAAAGCAAGCCACAAAAGCAAGGGATTTTAACTTAAAGACATTCTTAGTTGCTCTCTTGTTCTCAATGGTTAAGTTATTGATGACTTATCAAGAATGAGATTAGTAAATCCGTAGGTAAAACTAAACGTAGAGAAATGTTTGGAAGTCTACATGTTCTCATAACAATTAGATTCAACATTATGTTTAGCTTTTGTCTATGTGCTCGTGTTAAAGAAGATCCTAAAACAACTCTTTAATTGAGCCTATTTGGATACATCATAAGGTACTACACAACTAGGATTATGGTCTCCCAAAAGAACGGGAATAGAAACCATAGTGTATGCCAAATGGAATTATGTCGGTAATAAGTTGATAAGAAAAACACAAGTGGTACTTGCTCTTTTATACTTACTTACCCAATGATTCTCCAAAACGCGTAAGATTCTCAAATTAGTATCGGATGGAGAAGCACATCAACAAGCTCCACTTGAACAAGCAAACTCGCATCAACAACGGAATTCATCTTATCAACATTGTTATACCTTCAACAAAGGAAGCATCGACTTCAGCGACAATTCAATCCATTATGTTCTTAATTGACATATTGTGATTCATCATCATCGTCTTGGTAAAAATGTTCATTGAGGAACATCTTAACTAAGAAAGTCTTATACGTTAACCATTCTATCAGCGTTTTAACAAAACCTCTTGAATGAGAAGCATTCATCATCCCTATGCTTAGTCAAGGACTCATAAGACCTAAAACCTTAGTTTTGAACATTAGGATAAAACTACAAAAATCAAGACAATTCCTTTTGAGTTTTCCCTGCAGATCCCACGGCACCCTCAGACCATACGGGCGGAACCAAAAAGTCCGCCAAATTTACAGGATATTTTATTTTTAATTTCAAAACCAAACACCTCTTTACTCACAACTCCAACTTACCATCAGCCCATAAGATTCACAAAATGAGCAAAACTTCGAGCATATTCCTCATAACCTTTCATCACTCGAACCTCAAACAACCAATGTGAAATGAGAAACCGAGTTATCCTTTGACATATCAATATCGAGTCATCCACCACTTCCATGCCCTCAAAGATACCAAGAGTCAATATCATCTTCACCAATAACTCCACCTAGTCATCTTCACAAGAAGATTCCACAATGTAACCAAACAAGTGTGTCATCCCCACTATAACCTAACCTATTAAGATTAAACCACCTTTCATGATACATAAACCTATGTTCACCTTTGTGTCGATCTTTGAAACAAAGGGCAATTGTCATATCCATACTCTCATTAACATATTTGTCTATGTCGTCAAAAGTCAAGTGAATTTCATTATGAAATGCGTCTCTTCCACTTTCTAGCAAGTGAAGAACACAAAGAAGATATCCAAGCTTTAAGTGTTGTCAAACAATCACCACCTCATTTCACATATCCACTCTCGGTCGTCACCCATACTTTACCACCGTTCACCACATTGTTAAAACAAATGAAAGACGTCATTGAAACATCACTTGCATTACAAAACATTTTTAAGCATCAAAATGAGTCAAGTCAACCGCACCACATTGTTTTCATATAGGGACACACTAGAACATACACATTACAATAGTCATTTACTTAAATGTGAAATTTTGATTTTCTAGGAATCATCATGCCTCCTCTAACTCACTACGACCACAAGGACACCATCAAGTACCTACCCAAACACCACAAAACCAAAGGTCTCACTCAAACTCAAATCGTTGTCTTCAAAGCCTTAGAAAAACGATATGTCCCTAAGGGTAGAACCATTGATCCAGCCTTCTTAGAAGGTACAAACCTATACACGGAATTTGCCACAATCAACTTTGAGTATCTCTTAGAAATTGACGAGCCTATTTGTTCTAGGTTCATTTTAGAATTATATGCATCCGTCACCCTCTCCAAGGATGAGCACGGTCGCATATCTATTAACTTTAGGGCTAGTAGTCATTAATACTCCTTCACTCTCAAGGAGTCTGCTCAAATCCTAGGTGTCTCAAACCATGGTACTTGCATCTACTCCGACTTGCACTCCCTCTCAACTCTTGACACACTCCTTGACCGCATCTATCCCTATAATACCCCTCTTGTGTCCAAAAATGAACTACGTGACCACCTCTTCATTAGGACCACCAACACTAGGAGAACTAGAACCGGAAATGAGGTCATCTAGGACCCATATGGTATGGAATTCAATGAACTCAAGCCCCAATTAAAGGAATGGGAAGAACTCCTTAGAACCAATGAAATTAGCACCATAGGAAACCGGGATCACATCAATGTTTGTCTTAGCTACATGCTCTATAGCATTTCCACTGGTCAACCTTTTAACTTAGCCTATTACCTCGCCAAAAGAATGGCCGACATACCTTTGGTAGGAACAACCACTCTTCCTTATGGAATGCTTCTCACCCGCCTCTTTAGAACAATCTCACCCATTCCTCCTAACGATAATGGAATGTGCCTTGACTATTCTCTCATTCCTCACATCTTCGTTCCTCTAAGTGATAAACAAGTTTTCAAAGGTAAGGGCAAACGTACTCGCTCACCTACACCATCATCATCATCATCTGACATGAGAAAGGATGATAAACTTCCTAACTCTAAGTTACTTCCTTTAGACTACCTTCTAGAACTCTCCGTCATTGAAAATGTATCCGAAGAGTTCAAGCAAACCAAAGGAAATTTCAAGTGCTTTGGAAGGTACCTAAGCAAGCTCAATAAGAGGATAGACCGGTTATGAGTCGATTAAGGAGTGTTTGGCTTAAGAATGCTTTAGAATCGTCTTTGTGTTAAAACTACGTGAATTATGTGTTTTTCACTTTCATGGTTTATTATGTTTGTTGGATTATGTTTGTATGAACTTTTATGCATAATGACAATGTTTAAGGTGTTTGTCATTTTTTCTATGCTTATAGCAATTCTTACTAAGTATAGTAAAATCCTCGACCTCAAGGTCAAAGTCCCATGATATGCATGTTTACATGTCTAATTTTTGCATTGCCTAACCAGAAATACCTTATCTCTTTGATTTTAGGAGTTTTCGAAAATTTTGAAAATCGTCTCGCGGGTAAAAAAACGCGGACTGCCTAATTTTTTACCCCTGGCGGATCTGGCGGTACCCAAAATTGGGGTCCGCCAGTGTATTTTCTGGGAATTCCAGAAATGGCCCAACGGACCAGGCAGTACCCTCAAATGGGTTCCGCCAGTGTCTTCTGAGGGTTCCGCCAGACACCTGCAGAAAATTCTTCCATTTTTCTTAAGTCCAAAACTTGTAATGTGTCAAAACCATTATCCTAAGTGAGAAACATCTTCCATTAACTCCAATAACCATATTAGAACAACTCTCACTCACTAAAACAATTAGGAAGCCACTTCCCTCCAAAAATTCAAATTCAAACATAACTAACCCAAGGAACCCTTTTAAAGGATCCTTCAAACCATTGAAACATTTTCAACCAAATCACATTCCATGATCACAAAGCATTGAGTGCATATGTTGATCTTTCACTCCATCCTATTCCATTGAATTAACATCAAATGATGTGACATGGTCATAAAAATCATTTGAAACCTCATTCTTTGAATGGTAGAACATCAAATCCAAACACCCATTTCAACACCTTTTCAACCTTATAAATTTGAAAGTTTTGCAACAATTCAAATCACACCATAACCATCAAAATCCTTCTAGGATTAGTGTCAAACTTTGTTGCTTCAACAAAACCGTCAAGTCAAGCTCATCATCTTCAAGTGATGCTTCGCTTAACATTTCTTCACCTATCCAAGATTTCCATAACCTCACTACCTCAACACCATCCTCAACACATTTCAATACCAATGTGATCACCATTCAAGATTTGCTTAATCTTGCTACTTCAACACTTGCACCAATGGAACTTCTCCATACACCACCAACATCACCACATCCACTATTGGAAACTTTTGAAAACCTATCACCTAAACCATCAAGCCCTCCATCATTGTCACTGTTTGACACCATTGCCGAAACGGAAACCCAACAACAACCAATATTTCAACCAAATGAGTCATTGGATGATGCACCTCATCCACCGTCATTGCTTGAGAGTTTAGCTTACCGTTATGCTAGACCCTAAATTTTTCCAAATGATCAAGGTCATACACACCTACAATCATTTGTGTTTCACCCCATTTACAAAAACCTTCATGGTAATCCATCCGGAAAACCAAGCCTTTGTCACTTTGTTCAACTACCACCACTACATGAACCTTCCCAACACTTTGAATCTTTATTTTCCTCGTATAAGAAAATAGAAGCATCTCAACGATCTTCCATCAAGACCAACAAAACCACCACCTTTCACAAATGAAAAACCACGGTCATTGCTTGACCAAAATGAGTCTTTTGACCACAACCAAACACCACAACAAGAATATCACCACCTAAAACCATTGTTGTCTCACCTTATCTACAAAGACATCCATGATCCTCTAAACAATGAAATGAGGTTTATCCTAAACCACATTGTCGAACATCTCAAGTTTAGAGTCTCTAAAATGAAACAAAACCGTTTCTTTTGGAAAATGTTTCACCATTTAAACAAACAAACCAAAACCGTGTCACCCCCACAACATTCAAAATGAAACCCGCTACATCCTCCACCACCTACTTTTATTCTCAAACAACCTTACCCTTGTTTTGGAAGAATGTTTCTCATTAAGGAAAGTGATGGTTTCCTTTTTATAGATGTAGGATTTTTATATTCTTAGTTTCTTTTTATTTGGTCTTTTATTTTTAGAAGTAGGATGCTATTCACATCATTTCTCGTCTTCGACTTCCTAAAAGTCAAATTTTACATGAAATTAATTTTATCCTACTATGAGATATGCTTTGTTTGTTGACCATTTAAAGTATTGTGATTGCACTATACCTTGTTATGGTAACTTGTATATCTTGTGTTTTAGAAACTAACTTTCTTTTTGTAGGATCATTTTCCATGTTTTCTTTCCTTGATACTCCATTTAGGGGAGTAATATTCAAGGGGGAGCATGAGTATTGCATTATTCCGCTTCACAACTCATAGTTATGTTTTAGACATGAAATGCTTTCATGACTTGTCTTGTGCGGCAACTAACCTTTTTCTTGTAGGTTCAAAATCCATGTCTCCTCTCTTGGCACTCCATTTAGGGGGAGTATCGTCCAAGGGGGAGCAAGTGCATACTTCCGCTTCGCTACTCTTCTTTTTGTTTCGACAAAAAGGGGGAGAATTTATATAAACTTGTGCTTATCACCTCATCTTTGCAAAAACAAGTTTTTAGTGCTTATCATCTCATCTTTGCAAAAACAAGTTTTTATACTAACTTTATAAGACTTAACACTAAAACTAGTGACTTACTTATAAATAAAGTTTATGTTTTGTCATCAACAAAAAGGGGGAGATTGTTAATACAAATATCGCCTAAAAACGTTATTTATATTTTACGATCTTTGCTAAGTTTTGTTAATGACAAATTATGAAGTTTAGCTATAAGTAAATCATCACTTTAAGTGTTTAAGTCTTGTTTAACTAAGGTTAACATTTCCTTTTAAACAAAACATTGTGTTTATTTCTTAAACTAAAATGAGTCTTGTCACATCATATTTATTTCTTAATATAGTAAGGTCACATCACATTTAGGGCAAGGTTTGTCATTATACATTTATGGAAAGAAATGTGTTTGACTAGCTTTGATGTTGCTTACAAGTTTTGTGTTTGACTTGATTTAAGTGATGTGACATTGTTTGGTTGCTAAGAGTTATGAGACAAGACCTTGTTTGGTTTGAAGAGTTATTGCAAAAACCTACTGCAGACCCGGCGGTACCCTGGGGGTACACGGGCGGAACCCATCTGAGGGTTCCGCCTGATCCGCCAAGCATGCAGTGTGGTGTGCTATAAATACCAAGTCATAACTTGATTTTTGGCTAACCCTTTTAGGACATATATTCACATACTCTCTCAACTAACTCAGTAACCTTTTGATTTGTGATTCTCTTATGTAGCAAGGGACTTTCCAAGATCATTCAAGAAGTTACAAGCTTCAACTCTAAAGTTGCAAGTCTTGATAGCTTGGTCATGTATAAGCTTTGATAGTTTGTACTTCATGTGTGTCATGTATATAGAAGTAAGTGGTTAGTATTTTAGGCCTCAAAATACATAGTGTGTCGGGAGTTGTTGTACCCTTGTAAAAGAACTAACGGGAGTGGTTGTACCCTTGGAAAAGAACTCGACATCTAGCTTAGTGTCGGTAAAAGTGTAAGCGACGAATGGGAGTGGTTGTACCCTTGTAAAAGAACTCGACATCTAGCTTAGTGTCGGTAAAAGTGTAAGCGACGCTGTAAAGGTTTTCTCCGCCGGTGAAAGGAGCTTGTTGATTAGTGCTTATAACTCTCGAGTTGGAAACTAGGGAGCGTGGATGTAGGGCAAGGAAAAAGAGTCCTTGTAGCCGAACCACGATAAACAATCGTGTTGTAGTTTGATCGTTTCTTTCTTTATCTTTGCTTATTACATGTTGTCTTTTAGTTATAATTGCTAATCACATATAAAGCTTTCCAAAAGAATTAAAACAAGTAAAGTTGTACTTATATCTTGAAACAAATGTAAAGCTTTTCAAAGAACTAAAACAAGCAAAGTTAGGATCATCACAAGCAAAGCTTTTCAAAGTATGAAACAAGTAAAGTTAGAATTGTTATTCACATGAAAAGCTTTTCAAAGAATCAAACATATAAAGTTGTGTTTATATCTTTAAGCAAACGTAAAGTTTCTAAAAGGATATTTAAGCTAAATAAGAATCGAAAAAGCGGTAAACTATTCAACCCCCCTTCTAGTTTTCCACACATCCCTCACCTCCAGACCTAGTTTAGTAGGCTTTCTAATCCTAGCGACACTATTCCTGAGTTGAACGATCAATCCCCCGGTACTTGTCACTATACTATACTACAACGATCAGGTACACTGCCTGGTGGGGGTTGTAAGCTTCTCAAGATCCCTTGAGAGGTAAAACCTTTTGCGAGGGCACAATTCCCACGTATCACTTATCACCAACATAACTTCATCAATTGCTCTCTTTTTGGGAATGTTGCAAAAATAGTGAATCGAAAATGAGACGGTCGACCATCTTGTAGCTTGTAATCGGTCTAGACGGAATTAATCGGTGATTAATCGGATTAGCATTTCTAGCAAATTTTAGGTATTTTCATAAAGCTTTGGGTATCTTCGGCGAGTTTTAAGTATTTTTGAGAATATTTTTTGCTAAAAAACAACATGTAATAGATTTAAACAGTTTCTATAGGTGATCAAAATAAGTTTAGAGTGAGTTTTTGGTAATTCTGACAAGATTTGTATGTTTCCGGCAAGTTTGACCACCATTGACCGCCATTGTTCGCCATTGACCATGGTTGACCTATTTGTTCGACCCACTTACATAAATCGGCAAGGTTGATGGCCTTGTAGCGCCTAGGCGGCGATTAATCGGCCTTGTAGACCTTTTTATGCAACATTGCTTTTTGGTCCTTGTGGTCGTAAGTATTCAAGCATAAACACCCTTGGTGTTTGATTTCTATTTAAGATTTGGTGGACAAGATTAAACGTCCAAGTATTCTAATTAGTCCATTGATTCTTGTCTTTCTTGTTCTCCAACTCTTGTAAGGATACCAAACACTCATCTTTTTCATTTCACTACTAAGATTGCATCTTTTCTTTATGTGTTTTATATGTTTCATAGGTTTATTATGCTTGGTTATACTTGGTACATAGGCTAGTGATGAGTGTGTAAATACTCATCATTTTTACCGGATTTTAACTGCCAAAACGCGTGAAAACATTCAAGAATGCATCAAAATAATGAAAATATCCCAAAGATCGCGTTTTATATGTTTCAAATGCAAAATGATCAAAAACAAACGAAAAACGAACAAAGTTTGCATAATTGGCAGTTTCAGTCCCCAACTTTCAAAAATTATCAAAACTAGTCCTTAAGCGTTTATTTCAAATAAAAAGTCAACCCAAGTTCTTTAAAGTCAAAAGAAGTCAAAAACGATCTTTGGGTAAAAAGCTTTCAAAAAAATAAACAAAGAGAAAAAAGTTTGGAGATTGTACAATTTTGGTCCCTATACTTTCAGAAATTGTCAACATTGGTCCCTGGTGATTAACTCATGGAACAAATTATTTGAGGTCCTCAGGGAATGAAAGATTGTCAGATTTAGTCCTTGGATGGGTTTAGAATATTTGCAGATTTGGTCCTTGAAGAATTCAGATTTTTCATGTTTAGTCCTTGTGTTAATAAACCAAACGGATCCTACAAATGTTTTAAAACCCAATCCAAAAACAAAACCATTCCATACCACCTTACCCTGGCCCAGTTACACCCTTAAGCCCAATACCCATAAAAAATACCCACCCCGTTTATATTACCAGGTCAACCCAAGTCAAATGGTCAATGAAAATAAAACGGGTCAAAGCTACACCTTTCTTCCCCATCTCTCCATTACCCCCCAGACATACCACCATCACCACCACTGCCATACTCAACCTTCCCTCAAAATCCCCCCAATCACACTCCCCCATCCCACTAACTTCCCCAATCTCTCACAAAACCTTACCTAACCCCTAATACACCCTGGCAATCCCAAATTCCCCATAAAATAACTTTGGCGCCAAAATTGGATAGAGGGCTAGGATTACTTTCAGAGAAATTGAAGGGTGGGGATCATCTCGCAAGGTTCAAGGAAGACTTTTGGAACCCTAAATTCAGAAGATGGAGCTCAAGAGAGTGCAATTTGTACCTACCACCATTGTAGTATAAATAGGAAGCTTGTGTAAGCCATTAGGGCATCCTTCTTTGTATCTTTTCTTGATTTTAGAATCAGTTTTAGTTGTAATCTCAAAGTTATCAATTTAATTTAAGTGATCTTTCAGTTTTAATCAATTCGAATTTCTGTTTTAAAATTCAAGTTTCTTGTTTATTTTTTAAGTTGCATTCTGGTGAATCCTAATAGCTTTTATAATCTGTCTTAAGCTTATTGAAGTTTTAAAGAAGTAGAAATCTGAAAAGAAAAGAAAAACAGAAAAATACAAAAGAAAAGTAAAGAAAAGAAAATCAAAGTATAAAAATAGAAAAAGAAGGAGAAGAAGGAATAGTAGCAATGGAAATTGGAGTTGGTTTAGAGCTCCATGGGGAGCAATAGGTTGTGTCTTGGAAATAATTTTCAGTTAGCTACAAGCTTGGGATGACAAGTAAGCCAATTTCTTGGCCAATAATTTTCATGATCTATTATAGTATCTAAGTATGTTGGTTGTTGTTTATTTTGATTCATGAATGCTTATCTCCTCTTAGTTTAAGCTTGTGTACTAGTCTCACAGCTCAGTTCCTTCAAATACTTCTTAAATTGACTCACACAGTCCATATAGGGGTGTTTGGATTTACCATTTGGACTGTGTTCCATTGTGTTTCAGTAGCTAAAAGTTGTTTAAATATCATTCATAAGGTTAAGTTAGAACAATAACAACAAAAAAATTGGTTGGTTGATAGTAAAAAGTCAATTGTGAACACCAAACCCATTAACAGTTTAACTGATGTGGATTTGGCATACTAAGTCCTTGATTTCAAGTCATAAGTAGTTAAAGTTGGTAGGATTAGGTTCATTTAGAGTTAGTATAACACAATTAAGCAACTAGGATCCTTAGAAATTCCTCAAAGTCAAATTGGATGAGAAATTGAGAAAGTCAGAATTTACTTTTTTGAAAATTTCCAAAACTTCAAGGAATTTTGGTGATTTTTGTATTTAGAGTTAGGATCTGAAATTCTTACAGGAAAGAGTCTCCCACCTCAACTTTTGAATCCCACAGCTGCTCTATTTTTGTGATTTTTCCTGTGGGTCCCACATTAGTCCAAACAGGCCTGCAGGGAAAGAAAGTTAACTGAATCAGATTTTTGCAAACTTTTGCTTGATCTTTAATTGCTCAAATCTGAGTCTTAGGGGTATGATCTTGGTTGCTTTTGAAAGTCTTTTAGGTAATGTGTAGGAGTCAGAAGCTGAATTTCATTTAAGAGCTTATTAGATAGCTTAATTTAAGTCATCTTTTGCCCCTATTTGGCCACTGTTGTTGTGTGTTCTTGTTGGTGTTCTTGGTTTACTAGATTTGTTGATTAAGTCCCATTCTTGTTAATCTTGTTGTTGTCATTACTAGTTGCTGTCAGTTTATTTGTTTAAGCTAATTAGATCTTATTAGTTAGTTGGTTATAATACGTGGTTTAAATAAGCTTCAAACTCTCATATGCAAATTCAAAAGAAAAAAAAAAACGTGTACTGTTAATTTTTTCTTGTTTAAATCAGTTTGATTTGAGTTTTTAGAAGTTTGGTACTTACAAAAGTTTGTTTAATCTTGTTGGTGTTTAGTTTTGTATAGTTAATATTAAGAAAAAGAAAGAAAAAAAAATAGTTAGGAATTTTTGCAAAAAGTGGGTTTCGAACCCCTGACCTCTAGCCAGTCAAAGACACAAACACCACACTCTTTACCAACTACGCTGGGGCACCAGTTCCATCATAGCTTCCCCTTTTAAATCTTTTGTCACTAAATTTTTCCTAATAAGCCATTTAGACTGTTAGCTTATTACAGCTTATTCAAGTTTAGAATTTTTCCTAGGATTGTAATAGTTTAACATAATTTCTAGCAAAATTTCAGATTTTTCTCATTGTTATATTTTTTATTAGAATTTAATTTAGGAAAAGTAGTATTTAATCCGTAATAAATAGAATTTTTGTTGAAAAATTAATTTTCTTTTTCTCAAAATTTTCTTTTGTCATTTAGTAAATAAGAAAATTATTTGGAAACCCGTAGGACTCGCGTAGCTCAAAATTCACGTTTTTATTTGCGCGTTGACGTTTATTTAGAATAAACGTCACGTTTTTGTGAAATTTGTGATTTTTAGGATTCCCGATACCTATTTCTTGTTTCCCGTAGTATTTTAGGTTATTTTAAATAGTACTTAATATTCCTTAGTTTAATTTCCCACTTAGGTTGCGTTTATTCCATTTTCGTTCGTTAATTTGTAATTTACGTTAATCTAATGTACAACAAAACCAAATAACCTTCCAATCATACAAGATTTTAATCTCAATCTCACTCGAAGCTTTCCATTCACACCTCGTTGGGGTACGACCCGGGAAATCACTTCTCGGTCTCACAATTTGAATATCACTTTCACAAGTTTGCGAGGTAATCGTTTTCCTAAATGGTTTACTCGTATTACTTCACGATTATTTTTCTCACGACAAATTGTTGGTATTTTGATAAAATTGTTGTTTGCACACACCAAAATACAACGAATCAGCTAGATCACTAAGAAACCCTAAAAGGACTTGTCATGCAAAACAGTTTTCTATTCAGGGGTAAAAATGGAATTGACTGTACTAATCAGTAGACTTTGGACCTAAACTAAAAATATGTAGTTTTAGATCAATGTCTTTTGGACATTCTCCGGATAGCGCATCCCGTGACGACACCCGATGATAAAACTAAAAATGTTTTCGTGAAACATGTCATATTCTGAGTAACAGAATTAAAAACTATAAAAGTCATTTTTTAATATAACTAACTGTTTCTCAAAACATAAAAGTTGTAGAGGACATTTTAACTTAAACGTGACCGCAAGAATAGGATTAATTGGGCTTGTAGAACTCTAGATATCGCATTTTTCGCAGGACTGTTGTGATGTTACAAATTTCATAACTGAATAGTAAGGGTAAACTGGTAATTTTACTACTGTTATATAATATTTGACTAGTGAGACCAACAAATCTAGTTAGTACACTCAAATACCTTTCTGGAGATATAAAGAACATAATTTTTTGACTTACGGTTTGCGAGTAATGAATTTTTAAACATGGACGTTGTTATAAAATTTCTAGCAGCAATGAACTTAAAATTTTTAAAAAGTTATTAACTTATAAAACTTGACCCTTGTACTATTAGAAACTTGTCAAATGACACTACTTAACCATTTTTACATAAAAACCGAAGTGGTAGGACCCACTATCGGAAAAAGACCCGTGAATCCTCTCATAGACTAAAGAAAGTAAAAATGACAAAACTTGGAATCATGACACATATGTGGAACCCTTAAGTTTGATTTTGAACCATTTAATATATTTTGAACTATTTAAACTTTTGAAGTAATTTGAACCCTTGGACTTAAATTGAACCCTTATGACTTGTCTTGGACTTATGGACTAAAATTTGACATAAGACTTGATTCTTTTGATAACTTATATATGTTGAACTTGTGAATATTTTTAATGTGTCAAAACTAAGTCTTAGTGTTTATTTAAAATATTATGTACCAAGCATAATTGAAACAATAATCTATAAGGCATATAGACATACTTACCTCATTATTTTGAACTATTTTTAATGTGTCAAAACTAAGTCTTAGCGTTTATTTAAAATATTATGTACCAAGCATAATTGAAATAATAATCTATAAGGCATATAGACATACTTACCTCATTATTTTAGAATCTAAGACACGCGTATATGTGTAGGTTGCTCGTAAGACACTTGCGGTGTATTCATCACTACATTTACTTTGATTGTTCACTTGGCTTTCAGTGTTCATAGCCCTAATTTTACACTTCAATTGATTTACAAACTCTGTGGGGAGGTACATGCTATATTTACTTATGATCTCAATTGCTTTAAATTGTATGCTTTCTTGATATTATTATTGCTTAAGTTTCCCATAGCCTGAAAGTCCCTTCAATCGTGAACCGTTAATTACATGCGTGTAAACACGAATACCATGAATAGATTTATTGGGCCTGACCGCCCTCATGCCGAACTTGCCCTGTTGGGCTATCGTGTGCACTATATTTGAGATTGCTTGATAAATTGGCTATTACCTATTGTCGAATGACAAATTTATTATATGTTGACGAAAGATGACGTTAATGTTCGGTGTCACGAGCTTAGGGCAATAATAACTTTTTCGACTTTGTATTCGTTGCTTAGTCACTTCTACAAACTAAATTATATTGTGATCAACTACTTATTACTTAAATTCTATTGATTCACTCAACTTTTGTATTGACTTTTTAGCATGTTTTATCTCAAGTTTGTATTAACTGGCATGTGAAGGCGCACGAATATTTTTGAAAACAATGCATTATTATTATTCGATAAAACTTTTAAACTTTTATGTTTATCACTTAAAGTTGTGGGACCTCTTTGTTAAACTCTGATGTTTTATATTTTAAAACGTCTCATTTAGAGTCGTTTTCTATAACTTACATTGTGTACTAAGAAGTAATATCACAGTGACACTATTTTTCGCTGCGATAATTTTAAGGGTGTTACACCCACCCACCAATTCATTTTTTTTTTTTTTTTGTTTTTTAAAATAATTTTTCATTCATTAAATTAATAATAATTACAAAACTAAAATTGAAAAAAATAATAATAATAATAATAAAATAATAAATAAATAAATAAAAGCTAAACTTCCGAAATTTAGGCTATGTTTGGCGCGGAGCTTTTTTGGAGTTTTTTGGGGTAATGAGCGGTGAGAATGAGCTTTTTTATTTTTGATGTTTGTTTGGCATGAGAGCTGTGGGCTTTGCTATTTTTTAGAAAAGCTCATTTTTCCAATGCTTCTTTATGAAGCTGTGAGCTTTTTTGACTACTGCTCACAGCTCACAGTTACTGCTCACTGCTACTACTCAATGCTACTGCTCACTGCTACTTTTGCCAAACATAGCCTTAATGTCCTACTCATTTCAAAATGCCCAGCCTAACACATTCTAAAATTTAAAAATAAATAAATAAATAAATAACACTCCTCTTTATATAAACTCTGCATACACATCTCGAAACACACACAAATTCATTATAAAATACATTAAAACACAACACAAACAGACAAACTAGGGTACGTCAGTATTGTTGCGGCTCGACTGGCAGCGCCAGTTGGGTGACACGTCGGAGTGGCGGGCTTGGGGGCCACCGTACTCAGCCCTCTTAATGGAGCAACAGGTCGCCAATGCATGCGTTTCAAGCTCTTCTATGGTTTAAAAGAAGACTCGCTAATCGTACTTTTTTCAAAATGTTTTAAAAAACTAAAAGGTACTGATTTGAATGCATATAATAGAAGTAGCTAAGGAAATTGATCGTGTCGCGCGAGTCTATTACTATGACAAGATGTGGGCCAAGAGTATTGATCCTATACTTATGTTTTTATTATAGCAAATAAAGATGACACTTGCCTACATAGGAGCAATTATTTGTTGTGTAGAGTAAACCAAATTATTAATCTCAAAAGTCCATGGTTATAGAATTGGATATACTTATTCTACCAAACAAGACAATGGTAATAACTCCACTCCAACTAACAAAAATGGATGAGAGAAATTCGCGAAACTATTTAAAATGAACACAAACCCCATAAAGCATGTTTTACTATGCCCAACGATGATTGTTTTAGTGGCTAAGAAACTTATATCCACTTGCAATCTTCAACAACCTGTTAATACACATGATATTTAATAACAAAAATAATTTTCTAGAGCTAACCCATCCATCGAGCGAGCCTTAATCAAATCTAGTTTAATGATAAATTTAAATTTTAAAATTGGTCAAAACTAATCATTCTAAATTATTACGGTAAACTAATAAAGAAAGTTAAATACATGAGTATAAAAATGATAATTTAGGAACTGGTAAATGCACTTTAAAATGTTAGTTGTGCTTTTCATGAGTATAAGAATGATAATTTAGGGTGGTCAATATATTTTGTGATATTGACGGTAGAGTTTGTTAAGGTGGTGAGAAAAGAAGTGCATTGCCTTGAGATGATGAATTAATGCCCACATAAATGAGGATATCATGCTACAACATCTACTACCATTGTGCATTCTTACCGACTACTACCACCAATACTATTTTTCTTTTTCTTTTTTTTTTCTTTTTTTTTTTTTTCAATGCCGTTGCTATACGATGGAATTATGCTAGTTTGTCTAAAGCTTTAACGGTGTGTCTATTTTACTCTCACGTGCTTAAATATCTTCATCGAGTACATGATATGGGTTGGATTAATAGCATAACTGGTGCACCATGAACCGGCCGTCTTTTTTATCTAGGCTTCTAGCATTATATATCTAGGCATGGCAAGTTTTATTCAGCTCGTGCTCATCCACCTTGTCTGATCCAACACATGTTAACAATGTTTAGATAGATGACTATTAGATATGGCAAAGAAAATTAACTGACGAATTAACACGATAATGCAAAGTTGTATAAGTCGATCTTTTTTGTTTGAAGAAGGAATGTATGTGCTTCATGCTCTAGGAACCAAAAAGTATTGTATTACAGACTATAGTAAAATGTTTCAATTGTGTGTCATACCTAAAAATGTAACATGTCTCCATATATGTGCTGCATATTGAAACACCTGTATACTTCATCAATGAGTGTACCAGTTGGACAAATGCATTTTGGCATCTCTACTGTAAGGTAGAACAATGAAATTTGTTTGCTAGAAAAATTGTTTAGAAGCCTTTTCTCATTAATTAAAGGAATAGCTTTATTTCCTCAATAACGTTCTTCAAATCATTTGAAGAATGATTTGATCAAAACATTTTTTCACAACCTTAAGTATAGTTTAATACTTTAACGCTAATAGAATAGTAAAAAGATCGTTGCAATTATTTTTCTTTTTTTTTTTTTTTTTTTTTTTTTAAGAGTGGATTTAGTCTTGAGGAGTAAAAGATGTTGAAAAGATGATTTATAAAACAACATCACTAATATAATAGCTAAATAAATTATGCGCGTGTTTATATTCACCAAAATATCTTTTTTACAGATTTTTCACTGAGGAAAAAACAAAATACATTGCTATTTTATAACTTAGATATTTTATTTATAGAATCCAAATATACCATAAGTAGCAAGGTAACAAAGATTTGAACAGTGTATATTTCCCCTTATAATAAAAACCGCACTATCACAACCCCTTTACCTATACATTTCATTTCAAATCATTTACAGCCTTTTGAACCCCTAAAACGCATAGTTCTTTTATCGACATCCTCCATTATATCGTCAATGGATGACCGCGGCACATCTAAGGATCACCACAAGGATGGTAAAGGAGCGACAGAAGAGGTGAGGTACCGAGGAGTTAGGAGGCGCGCAGGGGGGAAGTATGCTTCCGAGATCCGTGACACTAAAAACAATGGTGCGCGGGTTTGGCTAGGGACATTTGCGACGGCGGAAGAGGCTGCTAGAGCTCACGATAAAGCTGCATTCGACATGAGAGGCTACATGGCAGTTCTTAATTTTCCGGATGAGTATCCTCCTACGTTTTCAGCTGCTGCTTATAACAATAACGTCAACATGGCTGCCGCATCATCTATGGGGGAGTCCTCTTCCAGCGATGTGCAAGGTAGTGAAGTGTTTGAACTTGAGTATTTGGATGGTAACTTGCTAGATGATCTTCTTAATTATTATAATGACAACAGGACCAAGAAATGAAGTCTTGATTTGATTTTAAAAAATAATATGTGTTGATCATGATGTGGGTTTTCTAAAACTTTTGAAAAGTTGCTACATAAATAATGATTATGTTTTGCTTTATAACTTGGAGAAGGTAAAAACCTACAGTTTCCTCAGTATGAGGCCGGTTGAGAGGTCGTTGTATTCAAACCACCTGTAATATATAGAACCTTGTGTTTGTATTTGTATTTGTATTTGAAATTGTATGCGATCGGGGTAGCTTCTCTCTATGCCCATATTAATCCAGTGTTTTTCTTTATTAATTTGTTCGAAAAAATATTATTTAACCTGAATTTCTCTTTTTATTAGGATGTTTAATTCATATAGTTGATGAATAATATCTTTATCGATGTAAGAATCCAATATACGTTTATATATTGAGTTTCTTCAACAGAAGTTACTAAAGCAAAAGTTTCAAGTATTTACAGGTATGTGTTGTATCGTTAGGGTTCGTTCAGTTCGCAGGATTTTCCGGTTCTAAACTAATTAGAATCTGATTTAATTACATAGCGTGTTCGGTTAGCATAATGAAGAAATTGAGAATCTAAATTCCATTCCTTCATATGTTTGGTTGGAACAAGGAATGAAATTAAAATCATCCAAATTACAATATATATGGAATTCAACATTTCACAGCAAAAGGAAATAAATGTTTACAATTTCATAAAATTCATTAATTTTATCATAACAGGTTTATTATTATTATTATTATTATTATTATTATTATTATTATTATTATTATTATTATTATTATTATATATAAAGTATTTTTTAATTAGTTAGAATTAAATTTAACTAAATTTAAAATTTTTAAAACATTAATTTTTACTGTACTTTAAAAGTTTATTAAATTAAATTATATTTAATAAACATTTATTTATAAAATTAAAATTAAATATAATAAAGTTTAAATTACTTAATTTATTTATTTACATGGCATTTTTTATTATTATCATGATTACTACTTTTTATTATTATATTAGATTTAATAGTTTTATTATAATATATTATATTTAATCAATAATGTCCATTTTATTAAATTTAACTACATATAAATTTTCAATTTTGTAAATATTTTAATATGTTAATCATTTTTTTAAGTTCCATTCTTGTTGATCTTCCAAACAAACGCGTCATTTTTTTCAAATTCAATTTCCTTCAGATTCAAATCTTACATATTCCAATTTCTTAACATTTCAATTCTTAAGTCAGATTCCATTTTTGCAAAAAATATTCTGCGAACCAAACGAGCCCTTAATATTTGTACAAGCAGGTCAATCTTTAATTTGGCAAATTATAGCTAGTTTAAAATCGAATGCAATAGCTCTGATGGTCTATAACACACACACACACACACACACACATATATATATATATATATATATATATATATATATATATATATATATATATATATATATATATATATATATATATATATATAAAGTATTTTTTAATTAGTATTTTTTAATTAGTTAGAATTAAATTTAACTAAATTTAAAATTTTTAAAACATTAATTTTTACTGTACTTTAAAAGTTTATTAAATTAAATTATATTTAATAAACATTTATTTATAATATTAAAATTAAATATAATAAAGTTTAAATTACTTAATTTATTTATTTACATGGCATTTTTTATTATTATCATGATTACTACTTTTTATTATTATATTAGATTTAATAGTTTTATTATAATATATTATATTTAATCAATAATGTCAATTTTATTAAATTTAACTACATATAAATTTTCAATTTTGTAAATATTTTAATATGTTAATCATTTTTTTAAGTTCCATACTTGTTGATCTTCCAAACAAACGCGTCATTTTTTTCAAATTCAATTTCCTTCAGATTCAAATCTTACATATTCCAGTTTCTTAACATTTCAATTCTTAAGTCAGATTCCATTTTTGCCAAAAATATTCTGCGAACCAAACGAGCCCTTAATATTTGTACAAGCAGGTCAATCTTTAATTTGGCAAATTATAGCTAGTTTAAAATCGAATGCAATAGCTCTGATGGTCTATAACATTCATGTATTAATAATATTCATTAATACATGCTGTTAAATATTGGCAACAAACGTTCGTTCTTGATATGGTTCCACAAACGACATCTTGGATCATATGGTGTTATCGGAACAAGGTTTACTTTGATCTTAAACCACCGCGAAAAGACTTTCTCGCCGTAGAAATCAATGCTCTTTCGTTCTCGTGGATATCACCTAGGTACTTCAAGTTAATAACTTAACTGCTAGAATTATCTAATAAAGAACCATCGTTCAAAAAAATGACAATAGACACAAAAACCGGCCGTAAAAAAAAAATAAAACCTTTTCTAGCATATAACAAATAAAATGTGATGTGAGGAACTGATCGAGTAGTGTGTGTATGTCTATATAGTGAGGATCAAGTGCAGATTTTTTATTTTAATGCAGATGTATGGATGGATTTGGACCACCCATTTTCAGATCTCATCTTGAATTTTGTAAAAATGTTAAGATCTAACGCAACTATCACGGTACCAATTTACCATTAAAATGATTTTTTTTTTAACTTTTTTTCCTTTTGAGTGATCCTTACTATTGTTGTCTTCTTTACTTTTTTATTTTTTCAAATTTTTCTGAGCTTTTTTTTTTTTTTTTTTTTTTTTTTTTTTGATTATGAGTGCTACTGTGATAGTAAGGATATTATGAATCCTACCGTGATATTAACGACATTTACTTAAAAAGTTACTTTGATATTTGTTAAAAAACTTAATATCACTGTTTTTTTACTACGATATTAAAAAAAGTTATAGTGATATTAAAAAAATTAACTTTTGATATTAAGAAAGATACGGTGATATTATAAATCCAACCGTGATATTAAGTATTTTTACATATAAAAATGAACCGTAGTATTAAAAAACACATTATAGTTACGGTGATATTAAAAATTTTATTAAGAAAAAGTTTCTATGATATCGAAAAAGTTATTGTGATAATAAAATTTCTATTAAAAAAAAGTTCTATGTGATATTAAAATATGATCTTGACTTTTTTACAAAAGTCAAGAGCTGATCTTGACTTGATCTTGACTTTTGTAAAAGAGTCATAATCAGACGCTAATATCACAATAACTTTGATGAAAACGATTTTTTTTGAAAATTTTCTTTCAGCAATTCCTAATAATTTGTTATCCTCTTTATTTTTATTATTATTTTTTTAATTTTTCAGGTTTTTTTGAATTTTTTTTAATAAAAAAAGCTATTGTGATATCAATGATTTAAAAAAAAGACTGGTTATTTACGATACTATCACTCCATCTTTTTCAGATTGTTGAATAGATGGAGGGCCAAGATTCGTCCGTATCATCCCTATAATATATATATATATATATATACATACATACATATATACATATACATATAAACACGCGCGCGCGCGCGCGCACACACACACACACACACACACACACACACACACACATATATATATATATATATATATATATATATATATATATATATATATATATATATATATATATATATATAACAGGTGGCGTTACACGTAGATAATGTCACGTCATTACCCAGTCAATGCCATGTAATTCATTATTAGCCATGTAATCACATTCTGGCTATGTAAGCAATTTTTATAATTTATTCATAATTTTTTTTAATTAAAATTCGAATTTAATGACTAAGATTAAGAAATTTTAAAAATTAATGCCACTTGCAAGGATTGAACCTAGGGTGCTAGAAATATTAACATACATGATAACCGTTAGACCAACACATTTTTTTGATTATATCTTGCAAACACAAATCTATAAACCAATGCAACCAATTATTTACCATTTTATTTTAATAAGATAACTATGAGAATCCCTACAAAAGAAAAACATAATATATACGGCTCCCTAAAAATCATAAAATAACATACGTGTATATTTTTTTTTTCACAAAAGAAAAACCCTAATCATCAAAACTCTCTCCATGAAGAAAAGTCCATCATGATTTTAGGGTTTTAATGATTTTTAATGTGTTTTTGTGCAGGTTTTGTTGTTCTTGGAGTTTTGGATTTTTTTAAGCTTGGTTATAAAACTCCATCACAATTTTAGGGTTTTACTGATATTTAATGTATTTTTGTGTAGGTTACTATGCAGCCAGTAGTAGATGAGGAAACATTACCCAAATTGATCCATCAATATCCACAAAACCACTGGTCTCATAGCCTTACTTTGCTGGTAACTGAGGTACTTTATCATCTTATATGAATTTTAAGCTATGTGATAAAGTATTTTAGGGTTTGAATTTTTTTTTCTTTTAAGTATGTTTTGATGGATTTTTTTAACCAGCACTTATCAAGATGTGTGCATTATAATCTGGTCTGTAATGAAGTGAGCAAGTATGTAGGTATTTTTTTTAATTATATAGGTCGTTGTTTTTTAATATGTAGGTTGTGTCATTGCTGATTGGGACAGATATAGTTGACGGACGAATGAATTAAAACTTAAGTTTTGATTCAGTTGGTCTTTGATAGCAGTTCTACTAATCAAATTGATAGAGCAAAAGCGAAGGACAGTGCAGAAGTGAAGCCCACTTTGCTATGGAGTGCATTGTATGTACAAGATCTGATTGAGGAGTGATTTTCCTGTTAATCGCATCAACCTATAACAAAAGAACCATAGTTTCCAACATACAACTTTTACATCTTTATGTTATGCAGGTCAACTACCTTCTATAGTCATTTGATCCAAAACTTATCTGCCATATTTTATATTTAGGGCTCCATGGGACCTGTGGTTACAATCCCAACGCCAGACGGAAATTTGAACTACAATGACTTTATAGGTTCAAGTTTAAAGGTACCTTATCTTCCTCAGAGTATCTTAGCTTATTTCTACATATGTTACCTTGAAACAGACTCATTTTGTTCCATGGCACTCTTAAGAAGCCGTATGCTCTATTATGTACTAAGCTTATCGTTATCAACTTTTCCAAATGCAAACAAGCTCATAAGCCGGTTAAATAAGCTGACCGAACATCCCCTTAGATATCAAATGTGCATTTTATGTACTAAGCTTATCGTTATCAACTTTTCCAAATGCAAACAAGCTCATAAGCCGGTTATATAAGCTGACCGAGCATCCCCTAAGATATCAAATGTGCATTTTAGGTCCCTTTTATGACTTGTGTTTGTTTTGCATTTGATTACAGGTGTGGTACAATAATGTTCCACATGCACAACTTGCTGAATATAAGGGTGGTCAAAATTGGATTATTGTAGACAAGGATAAATTTAAGTTTCCTGGAGGTGGTACACAGTTCATTCATGGCGAAGACCAGTACATAGATCAGATTTTATAGGTATATTGAAGTTCTAGCAATGTTGATTTGTTCTGTTACGAAGTTAACTTTCTTTTTTAAGAAGTTAACAGCATGGTATCAGGTACCTTTTTTCTTATGATGCTTGATTCGTCTTGGTAGATGATCCCTGAGATTGCATTTGGAAATCATACCCGGGTTGCATTAGATGTTGGATGTGGCGTGGCAGGCCTTTTACTTGATTCATTGCTGAAGATGTAGAGTCAACGGGACTCGTGATGGTAAATACCCTACTTTTGTGAGTATGCTTTTCATGGTATTGATAGCTCCATTATTGCTGAATATTTAGACTCAATTGGGCTCCGAATTGGGCACACTTTAATTTTCTCCCTCTTCTTTACATGTATTATACACTGAAGATGGGATTTTGCTTATTTAGGTCAACATATTGCTAAAAGTAGGAGGATATTTTGTTAGGCGGCGCAGCCAGTTTATAAACATGAACGACTTCTAGAAGAACAATGGGAAGGTAGCTTTGTTAGTTTTCTGAACGTATGTAGTTATAGTTGTAGCACATGTAATTACAAACGTGTTTCCACAGTTTGGTTTTGTTTATCGTCTACTACTACATCTGAAACCAATTTGAGAAAATTATGATTTTATTGCAAGTTTGCAACCAGTTTTGCATCAATGTTGACAAATTATTAGGTAATATCATACCATAGCTATGCTATGAATTTCAAAATATAAGCCCCTTTGGATTTAGGAAGAGGAACATCTCTGATGCAATAACATTCCATGGTGGATGTCAAGTTGTGAAATTCATGTTTCTTGCTATTTTTCATATTTTTTAAATATGCTCTTTGGCAAGGCATAAAAATATATCTCTTAAGAAAGAAGGATATATTGAAATATGGAGCTGTTATTTAAATCGTGAACCAGAGACCCTACCACCATTGTGTGATGAGAGGGACGACCTAGATGATGTTTGGTATGTTTCTACTCTCCGACTCATCTAAGTCATGTGGATTCTATGGTTTATGGTCTACTTTACAAGGTCATGTTGTGAATGCTCATTAGAAGTCAATGCCTATAAGGAGATGAGTCATAGAGTGATCTATTATACTGCGAAAATAGTGAAGGTTTTTGATCATTTCACTAATTTGAAGTACAAATGTGGTGTCGATCAGTCTGTCTTTGGTTCTTAGCAAAGACAATAACATCCATAGTATTAGTGTGCATATTGACCTCTTTTTGATAGTCATAAGCTAGAGCTCCTATGGTATGGTGGCATCAAAATCTAACCATTAGGTTCGTATTGCCAATTCGGATTTATTTGCTTTCCCCTTTCTTTGTATTATTCAAATCTTTATTAGGTGTAATTCGTCAGTGTTTAACCTACAGTAAATTGTTTAGACCTTTAATAGCAAAAATTTGTGATTATGTGTTGTTGCTTGTGGTTTTTCTCTGATAACCTAAATTTGTATCTGATCTGTTTTTGTTTCTTATTATCAGCACTAGAATGTCAAGAAGAATATTTGCTTCTGGTATTCAACGGGGAAGATAGGTTCAGTTTGACCATGCTACACTTTTATAGTCGTGGTCTTATAAATTTCATAAAAATTGATAGTAATTTATGTAACTGTACGTTTACACCCTTATCATTCATGTAAAGGAAAAGCCATATACATTCATATGTATTATCTAACTTAGAGGCAAATGATGTCTAAAATATCAAAATATAAGTTTGGGTGAAGTCTTGGTTTAAGTAAATGAAAGAAATAAAGGTTATGATGTTTACTAATCAATGTTACAACAGATGATCATGTGTGAGCCAAATGTTCAAAAGATGAGAGCACTCATGTGAGACTTGCAGGAGAAGGTGAAACGTTTGCTTTCCATACTTTTTATTTAGGAAAAGGTATGTTATGTTATAGTATTATATAGAAGTGCCAAATTGGGTGGGTTGTACAGGTGATGAGGCGAAAAGTGTTACGCTTTTAGGGGGTCATTTAAGCCCTAAGTCATGATTATTTGATCAAATATTGCCTCAAATCGTTCCTTTTGCCATTTTAGGTACTTTTGAGAAGAAATCTGGAAAAGGAAGCATTTTGGACGTTTTTAGAGCGAAAAGTGAACAAAACGACAAAGTCTCCAAAATCAAGCTGGAAACAGTACCTGACGGCGTAACACTTTACAGGTGACAGCGTCATGTGTTGGCAAAGTGGTGGATATGAAGTTTACACAAGATGCGCCAGAAAGATTTTTTGACTTAAAGAGTGACGGTATTACCCTTTGTGGCGCCTAGGCCGTCAAGAGCAAATTACAAGGTGACGGCCAAGAGAAGAATTACAAGTGACGGCATCAGATCTGGATCTAGGAAATCCGAGGAGAGTATTGGCGGCTAGTTGAAGGCCTCACATGTATTACGTGATACCATCAAATTGTAATCTCTATATATAGTTTTCTAATTTTCATTCATTAGAGAGAGAACTTTTGGAGGAACTTTACCACAAACCCTAGGTCGAATTTTCACCTTCTTGTAAGGGTTTCAAACCCTTCTTTCATCCATGTTTGATTAAAGATAAGTCTTCCAATAATCATTCAATATGTCTATGTGTTGTTTGATTATATCTTATGCTTGTATTTACATTAACATGCTAGGCTAGGTTTGTTTGTATTTGCTTAGATGTAATGAAACCTAGCTATTGATTATTGGTTGATTGTTTGTTATTAATTGTTGGTGGATGAATGATTTCGATGTTAGGCTTAAAAAAACTGGCTAATCTCCAATTGGTAACTTGCTTGAACGTCTTAAGAAATATGAATCGGATGTGTACTATGATTTTAATGGTTGTATTTAATGCATAAGTGACTACTAAGGATGCCATGTTAGGAGCTAGTTGTCGGCTCGACATAGGAAGAGGTAGAAGCTTATAGAGTTGGGGAAGATCGTACACGGCCCCACGATTGGTATTAAGGAATATAACCCGTCATCCACGCAATTGTAACAAACTAGTCAATTAATAAAAGATAGCTAGGGAATAATGAAACCTAAGTAAACACGTTTCTCTCATTATAAGGTTTTCTCAATATTTTATTTTCTTGTTATTTTATTTTTATTGCATTTGTTGTTATTTGGGTTAGTTGACTAGCAACTAATTCCGCCCACTCTTCCAATAACTGAGATTTTTACTTGCTTTCCATAAAATATAAAAATACAAAAAGAATCATCCTTCACCTCTAGACCTAGTTTAATTAAGTTTTAATCCTAACGACACTATTCCCCGAGAGAACGATCAATCCCCCGGTACTTGCCATTACACTATACTACATCGGTTAGGTACACTGCCTGGTTGGGATTGCAAGCTTCTCGAGATCCCTCGAGAGGTAAAACCTTTTGCAAGGTTGAAAAACCACGCATCAAGTTTTTAGCGCCGCTGCCGGGGAATAGTTATTGCTTAGGTTAAATTTTTTTTTATTAGGTCTACATGCTAGATTCCTTTCTAGTAAGATTTTTATTTTATTTTTATAGGTCTTCTTTAGTCTATCTTATTTCTTCATTCCTCTATTCGTAACCATTACCCTCCGCCATCATGGAAGGTGGTAATATCTTTGATCCCATCAACCCACCACAACAAGACCCACCACAACCAAACCAACCTCCTAGAGCCCGCACTTTAGGAGAGTACTCCCGTCCTAGCCACCAAGGCTATCGAAACACCATTGAGATCACTCAAGGAGCCAATGTGTCTCCATTGCGATCTGACACCATCCGGTTGGTGCAAAGCGGATGTGCATTCCATGGACTTCGCTCCGAAGATCCTAATCAACATCTCAAGGATTTCCTCAAAATCGTAGATTCCATAGATCTTGATGTTGAAACTCGAGTGACGACCCGATTGCGTCTCTTCCAATTCTCTCTACGTGACCAAGCTAGTCAATGGCTTGAGCGTTTACCCATGGGATCCATCACCTCTTGGGATGATCTCACCACTCGTTTCCTTGCTCAATTTTTCCCACCAGGGAGAACCACCAAGTTAAGGAATGACATCTTGATGTTCCAACAACGTCAAGGTGAAACTCTTTATGAAGCATGGACTCGTTTCAAGGACTTACTCCAAAAATTCCCTCACCATGGCATCGATCTTTGGCTCCAAGTCCAAATCTTCTATGACCATATCAATCTCTCCACAAGGCAAACCATTGACCAAGCGGCCGGTGGCAAGCTACGTGATCGAAGTGCGGAAGAATCATGGGAACTCATAGAAGATCTTGCTCTCTATGACAACGAAAGTTGGAATGATCCCCGTGATTTGAACAAAACGGTCAAGGCAATATCTTTGCCTTCGAACAATTCAAGCAGTCTCGACCGTAGGATCATGGAACTTGAAGACCAAGTCAAGTTTCTCATGAAATCCTACGAAGCTCCTAAACCTTCAATCCAAGTGAACAAAATCACTTCTTCATGCGAATTATGTAGTGGTCCCCACGACACTCGTGATTGCATGGAACTCCCCGAATAAGCTTTTGCGGATTACGCATCCTCGCGTACCGACGGAGCGGGAGACAAGTGGTACACTTTCAAACCCGAGCCAAACCCTTATGGTGATTCATAAAGTCCCTCTTGGAAAAATCACCCAAACTTTAGGTGGAAACAAAACCAAAACGCACCCCAAAATAATTCTTCCAATCCACCTAATCGTTACCAATCAAACGATCCACCCCCTAACCGTACTTTCAACAACAATCCTTCCAACAACTGTGGTAGTACCAATAACTTTGAAGGATTGATGTCTAACTTTATGGCATCTCAAGAAGATCGTATGGCTAAGTTTGAATCCGAATTCAATCAATAACAAATGGAGATGACCAATAAAATTGACAACTTGTTGAAAGCTCTTAACAACCAAGTGTTGACCACACCAATTAAGGACACTAGGAACACTAATAGTGGAACCCAAATCAAGGATCCCTCATCATCCAAGCATGTCCACTTTGTCAATGTTTTCACTATTAAACCAATCGATCGGGATAGGGAAGAAGATGATGTTGATAGAGTTGGAATTGATAGTGAATCTAAGAATGAGGATAATAAGGAAGGGAAGGTAGAGGAAGCTGAGAATGTAGAGAACTACTTCGATAGGTTACCAACTAAGGAAGAACGGGAATACCATAGGGATTTATTTGATGACCCTGAGACACCATACATCTTAGGTTCACCAATCATCAAAGCAGGCAATCCCTCTAATATCAATATACCGTGCAACATTGGGCATGTGCATGTGTGGAAAGCCTACATCGATCTTAAATCTCCCATAAACATTATGACTAGGATACACTACAATTGGATAATGAAAAAGCAACTCGGACCTAGGATATTTTCCAACACGGGTTGGATGAGTAACTGATGAGTGTCTAAATACTCATCATTTTATACCAATCTGAACTGCCAAAACATACAAAAACACTCAAATATGCATCATAATACTTAAAATATCTTAGAAGTGTGTTTTATATGTTTCAAATACAAAATATGCAAAAACAAATGAAAAACGTACAAAGTTTGCATAATTGGCAGTTTCAGTCCCTCAAGTTTCAAAAATTGTCAAATCTAGTCCCTGGTAAATCAAAACATGAAAAATATCATCAAAGGTCCTTAGGGATTCATAAGTTGTCAAGTTAAGTCCTTTAAAGTTAAAAAATTACAAAATGACAACTTTAGTCCCTCAAGTTTCAAAAATGTCAAAATTAGTCCTTAAGGTTTAAAAATGGGAAATCAATAAAATAAACCTGGTACTATTCTAAAATGACAAAATTGGTCCTTATGATAACATTTTGAGAAATTACAACCACAGTCCCTTAAAAATCCAAATTTACATAAATGGTCCCTGAAGTTTGAGAAATTACCAAAAAGGTCCCTGGATATTTTTAAATGAAAAAATCATAAATTTGGTCCTTGGTTTATCATATTTGGCAAAAATAGCACTTGAAACTACTTTGGGAAAATCACATATTCAGTCCCTCTATTTTGTCAAATTACATTTTTGGTCCGTGTTAAATACCTTAACCAAACCGGACCCTTTATTTATTTTTAAACCAAAACCAAATCTAACCCAACACAACACAAACCCAGCCCACCCCTTTTTCTTTTTACCCAGCCTATACAACAGCCCAATCCAACACCCCTTATATTAAAACCCGGTTTGACCCCAGTCAAACACCCCAATCCCGCCTTCACTGTTCATCACCCTCACCCTCGCCTGAAACCACCAAAACCAGGTGGTATTCCTCCACCACCTCACCTTTCCACCTCACCCCCTACTCCCCTAAACCCTCCTTTCCACCTCACAGCAAACCCACACTTCATTTAATGCATTCCATACTCCTTTTACCTCCAAACCATCTCTTTGCCTCTGTTTTCTTCCATAAAGCTCCAACTTGCATAAAAACATCACCCTTTGCCCCCTGACACCTCCACAATACTCCAACAATCTTTAATTGCTAACCTTAGGCTCCAAGTAAACGTGGAAGACTTTGGCGCCAAAATGAGTTTTAAACGGATGAGATTGATTCAGAGGAATAGAGGGCCAAGATTGAAGTGGGAAAGACTCAGAGCACTTCAAGAAACCCTAATGTGGGCTTATAAAAGGAAGAGAAGAGCAGAAGAGAAAGATATAGTTTAATATAGCAGAAATAGTCTCGTTTAAATTGTAACTTGTTATCTCAGTTATTTTTCAAGCTTTTAAGCTCTGTGTTAGTCAATTAAGGTGTAATCTAAGCTTTTATGATAATCAAATTTAAATTTCAAGTTATATCTCAGTTGGTGCAATTTTCATTTTCATTTCAAGATTCTAAATAAACTTTGTTGTTGTTACTGTATGATTACATGGATTGAATAAGCTCATATAAGCTCCCATAAGCTCAATAAAGCTTTTAGTAACCTACTAATCAGTCTAAGATAAAAAATTCCATAAATATCAAATTGGTCAAAGAAAGTCAACTGTGGCACTTGGTTTTGATTTCTGGGTTTCAGAAGAGATTTGGAAGCATACAAAAAGCTTGGAGTTGGGTTTAGATCCTCAGGGAGGAAATAGGTTGTCCTTGGTTCATGGTTTGAGCAGGAAAGCAATCTTGTAAGTTTCAAAAATCTCATAACTGTCTTTGTATTGTAGCTTTGTTCATTACTTGTTTTTCTTAGTTGTTAAATGCTTATTCAGTCTTATATAGTGATAATATAACCTTAGATTAGTACCTTGTTTGTTGGAATTCATAGTTACTAAAAAATAAAAAATCAAACAGTCAATATAGCTTATCTTGTAATCTTGTGTATCTGTGGTTAATTTCTATTTCTAAGCACTTATTTAGATCTTATATAACATAAAAAGTCATGTTGGATTAGTAGGATAAGCTCTTATAGCCATTAGCTATTTAAATCTCAAATCAGTCTAGTATAAGGTGTGTTTGGTTTAAACTGTTTTGCTGTGCTCTTGTTGTTTATTAGAATTAAAGTCGGTTCTAACAAGTTACTTAAGTTCATACAAGGTCAGTTTGACCATTAGTTTAGTCACAATTACACTAGAAAGTCAAAATCATACTCAATCCATCACCACAGTTAACTGTGGTGGAATTTGAGTCCAAAACTCATCATACCTATTCATAAGTTGTTAGAATAGCTTAATTAAGTCTTGTTATAACTTATTACAACATATTCAGTAAGTATATTAAGCTTAAAGTTGACATAAGTCAAACTAACTCAAGTTCACATAAAGTCAAAAGTGTTGTTCTCAGATTTTCTCAAAACTTGGGTGATTTTTCTAGAATTAAGGAAGCTGATTTAGAGTTTGAAATTTCTTGTGCTTATAATCTACCACCTAAACTCTGGAAACCTAAGCTTATTTGATTTTTAAGAATTTTTCTCAAGCTTGTGCAAGAGCTGAAAGTGGACTGCAGGGCAAACCAGTGCCCTGTGCACTCAGACCATATTCCACCCACCCAACTTTGGTGGTGATCGGTGGTTAACCCAGTGGGTCCCACATCCCATAATTAGGCTTTTACAACCCCCTCCTACCCAGGTTCAATAGTTGACCCTTAGTTTGACCTTTAGACGAGTGGACCCCACTTAGTTTTGAACCAAAACTTTGTCCCATTTCTGAGTCAGAAACCAAATAAGCAATTGCTTATTTTAGCTTTCCAGCTTATCCTAGGAGCTTATCTCACCAAATCTAGTTTAAAATAGTTCAAGTAACTTAGGTAAACCTTACTTAACCAGTGTGGACCCCACATAGCCCAATTTAGCTTATTTCTTAATCTAGTCAACCATAGTCAACTGTATAAGCTAATAAGCACTTACAGTGCTTATTCTGAGGTTCTAAATTAGTTGTCTTTGTAAAAGTTTCTTATTTTAAGTATTTAAGTAGTTTTATAAAAGAAAAACCAGAAAAAGCAAACATAAAAATAGTGATAGCTTATATTTAATAGAAATTATCTATTTAATTTTCATCTCAGCTTATTAATAAGCACTTGTCCAATTTTATAATTTTATAAATTACTTAGTACCTTAAAGTAGTTAAAATAATTTTCTTTGAATTTTCCTAAGCAGTTTACTATTTATTAGATTTAAAACTAGTTTAAATAATTAAATATGTAATATTAGTAATTAAATAGATTTATTTAATTTTAATTAACTAAAGTAGAATTTTATATTTTTCCTAAGTTTTATAAAGTAGTTAAGACTTTTAAAAAATAGTTTCATAATTTCCACTGTCCATTTTCTAATTTTCTTATTTAAATTAATTAAATTAGAATTAAATTAATTAATAAGTAATTAATTAATCAATTAGCTTAAATATAATTCTTAGCAACTTTTTATAATTTTGTAGTATTCCTGTAGTAATTAAATAGTTTTATCAATTTTATCATAATTTTCTAAGGTAATTTAGTATTAATAGTCATTTAAAATAGTTTAATTAGATTAATTAAATTAAATAGTTTTTAATTAATAAAATACTAATAAAAAGACAAAAATATTTGTTTTCATTTTTTTATACTCTCTTAAAGTTCTTATTTAGGTTTAGAAATTATTTGTGTAAGTTTTTAGGTTAATTTGTAATACTTGTCATTTTTAGTTAATTTAAATTAAGTTTTAAATTAGATTTTAAATAGTTTTAATTAATTAAATAGTAGTTATATATTATAATAATTACTTTTATAATTTCAATTTCATTTTCCATTTTCTTTAATATTAAGTTTTCAAAAGTTTCACTTTTAACCCCTGTATTTTGTAACTTGTTAAATACCACTTGTTTTTGTCTGTTATCTGATTTTCTTATTTGTGCTTTTGTGCTTATATCTGTGTTTCTGTTATAGTTTCATATTTTCCAAATATCAAGCAATCAGTAGTATAATCAACCCTCAAATCATCTTTGTTACTGTCCTCAGTACCACTCACTTTCCTAATCGTTTACAAATACAATTTCAATCTCGTTGGGACTTAACGACCCGGGGATTTTCCTGTACTTCCACGGTCAATATTAACTTGCACTTTCTCCCAGGTGGGCCTATCAGCTGCACACGGTTGACTGGTTGGTTTGGGAGGAGTCAGTAACTTTGTAGGAAGAGCAAAGGGATTGCATGTTCTTGTAGGAAATTTCACGTACGTTACCGATTTTGTGATTGTAGAAGATATTTGTCCGGTAATAGATAGTTGCTTAACTCAAGTAGTGTTTGGAAAGCCATTCGTTAAAGCCTCTAAAATGTATTATGACCCATCTTTAGGGATAGTTAGATTCAAGGACGAGACCGATGAAGTAGCCTACCAAATGCCAAATAAGATAGATCAATACCGACTTTTATCGGATCTTGAGAAAGAGCACAAGCAAGCGGTCTAATATAGGAATGATGAGGGTAGATGTAGAGGAGTAGACCATGTAATGAAAAAATTACTTGGCTTCTACAAAGAATGCTTGCAACTAGGTCCCGAATATAAGACCAAACCCGAGGATGACCTAGAGACCGTGACCAATGACGAGGTCACGTGATAACCCATGACTTTGAGTCTATCTACAAGACTAATAAATAAAGAAAAGCGATTCTTGGGAGGCAACCCAAGCTTTATTTGTTTGATTGTTTGTTTGTTTGATTTTATTTGTTTCCGTATGCATACTTTATTTTTATTGTTTGTGGCTCATGTTTCTAAGTAAATTGTGAAAATGCTTTATTTTGTTTTTAACTATGTCTTGATTACATATAAAGGTATTTTGCAAAAGATAAGTGTAAGGGAAATCTAAATTTGTTTCTAAGAACGAGATTGAATATGGATCACAACAATATTAAATGAATATGCATATTAGTATTTGTTTGAGTCAAATGCTTGTATCGAGTTATAATGAGTATTTTGTAGGATTTCCAGGAATTAAGGCGTGAGTTTTTCCAGAAATTTTCTGGAAACTTAACATGAAATTTCTGCATGTCACTTCTGACGACGTCAGGATTATAACCTGACGGCGTCATGTGTAAAATTTTGGAAATTTTGCAAGTTTTGTTTTTCTGCTGGAATCATGAAGTTTTTGTTAAATCTTTAGTTTTATAAACTCCAAGAAATCTGCAAATATTCATTCCACAAGCATTATATCTTAATTTGCTTTCTAGGATTTTATTATGTATAGAGTTTACCGCCGATTTTATACGAGGTTTGCCATGATTGTTTTCTCAGGTTTAACAAGTTATATTGGACAAGAAGATGATTTGTATTTCTAGAGGGAAGCTTTCAACATTCATTTTCTTGGAGGAGGATCTAACCATGTTATCGCATTATCTACACCGAATGAATTAGGGGAGTATTTGTTTCATACTTTTACCTTCGTTACTTTTACATCCTTTTTATTGAACATTGGGGACAATTTTCAACCTAAGTGTAAGGGGAGGGTAAATGATGATACCTTAGAAAATGCAATTACACTTGATTTGTGTTTGTTTAATAGTAGGTGTGTAATAAAACTAAGAGAAACACTTGTTAGGGTAATTTTAGCGCCAAATTTAAATTTTTTTACAACATATAGGAGTGAAGCTTTAATCTTAATAAGCGTCTCATGGATAGGAGTTGTATGACTAGCACAAAAACCGTACCACTCAAAATTTTCCTCCCCAAATATGTGAAGTTCGCCCCTAGATTTTTTAGGAAAAGATGCTTATGAGTGTACCGGTTGTACTTAGATTCTAGAACTTGTGATATGACGCATCCCGAGACCACATGTGAGACTACATTCGTGTAGTAGGATTTACTACATGATAAGAGGCATTAGGATAACCCTTGTGTGAAACCCGTATCATAATTACTTGACCAATAAAGTCAATATATTTGACTAATAAAGTCAATTAATTTTCCCACACCTTTGTGATGTACTCATTTTTAGTACATGATACCCCTAGTACACCCCTCCGAGCCTATCTCTCTCATTTTAACTTTAAGCATTTTACTTAGAGATAGAATTTGTTTACAATCCACCCCCAAATGTACATGTTTAAACCCTTAGTTAATTGTCTAATTGATTACAAGGTCGCTAAGTCAAGTCATATCTTGTACATATTGTTTTGGGACGATTAGGACTCATGGGTAAAGTACTATTGTTATGGAGTATTGGGGAAGACGTCAATTATTACCCCCATACGTGCGTTAATGTTTTAAAAGTACTCCAAGTGTTTTGATTATCTTAATTCGAGTCATTAGAAAAGTTGATTGTAAAGTATGTAGAAATTCAAGTGTAAGGGGAATGCAAATTCCCTACGATGTATTATTTTGGATGGTAGGGCAAGAGTGTATGCAAAAAAAAATCGAAAAAATCAAAAAAATCAAGAAAACGAAAAAAAAAAAAATTAGAAAAAGCAAAAGAGAAAAAACATACGGACTACCATCCCATTTCCTTTTATGTTTATTTTATATTTTTGTTAGTTTATGATTAGCCTAAGTCGATTCGAGTCTTGGCTTAGCAACGCCACATTGTACATGTAATTGACCAAAATGATTAACTCGCCACCAGTAAAGATTGCCTTTATCCAACAAAACCGTGTTTATCATATCCCTACACCTCACGTTACAACCCTTTGAAATACCTCTTTGATAGTTTATTCTAGGTGCTTACGACAAGTGGCGGAGATTTGATCCTTTCCCAAGCCTATGGTAATCTATGAGCTATGACAGGTAGTGAGAGATATTTTCCATTTTCATTTGTGATATATATTTTTATTACACCGGAGAGATGTGAGTATCCAAACACTATTTGTGAGGTGCTAGTGTATAGTTTCCGTGCTTGCAAATCTCAAGTGTAAGGGTATTTGATGAGGCGAAAAGTGTTATGCTTTTAGGAGGTCATTTAAGCCCTAAGTCGTGATTATTTGATCAAATATTGCCTCAAATCGTTCCTTTTGTCATTTTAGGTACTTTGGAGGAACTTTACCACAAACCCTAGGTCGAATTTTCACCTTCTTGTAAGGGTTTCAAACCCTTCTTTCATCCATATTTGATTAAAGATAAGTCTTCTAATAATCATTCAATATGTCTATGTGTTGTTTAATTCTATCTTATGCTTGTCTTTACATTAACATGCTAGGCTAGGTTTGTTTGTGTTTGCTTAGATGTAATGAAACCTAGCTATTGATTATTGGTTGATTGTTTGTTATAAATTGTTGTTGGATGAATGATTTCGATGTTAAGCTTAAGAAAACTGGCTAATCTCCAATTGGTAACTTGCTTGAACGTCTTAAGAAATATGAATCGGATATGTACTACGATTTTAATGGTTGTATTTAATGCATAAGTGACTACTAAGTATGCCATGTTAGGAGCTAGTTGGCAGCTCGACATAGGAAGAGGTAAAAGCTTATAGAGTTGGAGAAGATCGTACACGGCTGATGAGTGCTCAAACACTCATCATTTTTAGTCAAATTTGAGCTGCAAAACATTTAAAAACACTCAAAAATACATCAAAATACTGAAAATATCTCAGGGATTGTGTTTTATATGTTTTCGATGCAAAATGAGTAAAACAGATGAAAAATGAACAAAGTTTGCAAAATTGGCAGTTTCAGTCCCTCAACTTTCAAAACTTGTCAAAAGTAGTCCCTGAACATTTATTTTGAAAGATAAGTCAACCCAAGTCCTTTAAAAATAAAAAATTATCAAAAATGATCCTTGGGTAAAAAGTTTCAAATGTTTGCAAGATTGGTCCCTATACTTTCATATTTGGCGAAAAAGGTCCCTGGGAAGTTTAAATTGGAAAAATATCATCGAGGCTCCTTATACTATTCATCTTGGCAACTTTGGCCCTTTTTGATGACTTGGGAATATTACATTTTCAGTCCCCAATTTTAGAATAATTGCATGATTGGTCCATGTGATATTTACAAAACCAAACGAGACCATGTTGATATTATAACCCAAGATCATTACAAATCCAATCCAACCCAAACACCAAGCCCATCCTAATCCTAAAGCCCATTTCCCATTTTAATAATAAAACCCCTAGTCAACCTGGTCAAACCCCATCTCCTTTACCCATTTCCCTTGATTCCAGGGCTCAACACAACACCATCACCTCCCTGTACCTTCCCCGTCAATATTGTTCCCCCTCCATTCTCCAACACACCTACACCAGCCACCCTACAGCCCCCAATACCAACCCTACAACCCCCAAATCCACGCTGGCAATCCCCACCTCCAATTTGGGCGCCAAATAAGATTAAGGGTTGTGATCATTCAAAAGTCAATCCAATGAATGGGATTTAATCAAGAAAGCACATGGAAGAGATTGAAACTGCTTTCACTCACAAAAGAAGCACAAAACAAAAAGGAACAAAAGAAGGAACCCTAGTTTTATTTTAAGTATAAAATAGGACTCTTGTAAGCTTTAAAAAGGCAGTAGGTAGTAGTAGTACTTAGTAGGTTTTAGTTAGTTTCTAGTTTGAAGTCTCAGTATCTTTAGTTTTGAAGATATCTTGTTGTACTCTTTTATTCAATCTAATGCAAGTTTAATCTTTTTTTTTTACCATTGCAGCTACTCATTTTCCTGCTTATATAGTGTTTATTGCTAAGCTTACTGTTTCTCATTTAGTTAATTTAAAGTATGCTCTACAATCTGTTAATTGAGTCTTAGCTTCTATAGTTGTTGGTCTGTTGGAGAAGTCATCAGGCACTCCATAAAATAATGTTTTGTATAAGGTTGGATTTAGTATTTTGGTCACAATTGTTCTTTGAATCAGTTTGTAGCAGCTTTAATTCAGTATATATTAGTGGTTAAAAGTTGTATTTGGTTATTCTCATAAGTCTTGTAGCTAAGGTTCCCACGGGATATACATATTAACTGATTTGCTAGAATCAGTAGGTAGATTTTAGGTTTAGGGATTTATAGAAGTTAGTTCATGCTTAAGTTTGGCTCACTGAATGGTCAGTGTGGTTAAGCATTCCTGATCTTTGACCTGTGGTGGGTCAAAACCAACCAATCTCCACCCACTTTGAACCCCTGCTGCATCAGCAGCCTTCTGTCCCAACTATAGGTTTTCAAAATGAATTCACTGCTTATTTAGTTGTTCAATTTTCTAAAAAAATTTGCTTTTCTAAGTTAGCTAGTTGCTTATTTCTATCAGTTTTTACTTTTGCTCAATTATTTAGTAACTTATTTTTGTTTATAAATGTGCTAGTTTGGCCTAGTTCTAGGCCTGCACATCTGCAGCGTGCTGTTCCAAACAGCCCCTGCACTTGCAGCTTGTTCATGCCCTTTAAAAGCTAAAATCAGCTCAAGGTTGGTCTAAGGATTCCTAGGTGGATTGTTTACTCATTTGTGCTGTTTTATGTACTAGCTTTTAATTTAGATAGTTTTTTTATTTGCTTAAAATTTGACCCATTGAGTTGTTCACTGTTGCATCAGTCCAACTATCCAAAGTACCCCCTTATTTTCAGCTCTTTATTCCTCTTTTTAATAGATGTTTATGTATGATTTTTTTTAGTTTATAAGTAGTTAGTAGTACTAGCTTGTTGAGGGTGAGCCTGGTTTGGGTTTTTAATGCTATTAGTTAGCATGTGGGTTGGCTGTTAATTTAGCTCTCAGCCTGGTTTACCTTAGCATCACCAACAGCAGCCCCTAGGCTGTTTGCACCATTTGCAGCCCCCCTAGGATAATTAGATTAGTGCTCTAGGATTTTTTCCAATTGCCTATTTATGTCCCCTATAGCTTATTTAGGAATTTGAATGTAGCTTATAGCTTGTTTGAGTTTGTTAGACCCAAATCAGTTGAGCTTACCCATCCCCTGTACCACAGTGTCCTGTCTCATAAGGCCTATTTCATGAGCTCATTCCAAGACTAGTAGTGGACCCCATAAGCTGCTCCTTGGCTTATTAGATAGCCCCTCAGGCCTTCTCTTCAGATCACCATCTTACATAGTCCCCTGAACCCACCTGTGGGCCCCACAACAGGCTGTAAGTGCCCACTTTTGGCCTGTGTGGTCTGTGGGAATATTGGGTTTGCTTATTTGGCTTTGTGACTTATTTAGTGTATCTATCTGCTTGTTTTAGCCTTATTCAAGTTCCATTAAGTTGTTTCCAGCTTATTTTCCAGCCTGTGTGCACTGTGTAGCTTCTTGTGAGCTTAAAACCTCATTTTCAAGCTTATTACTCAACTGTTGAGCTTATTAGTGTGCACAGTGCTTATTTTTTAGCTCCAATAAAAGTGCCTTCACAAAAGTCTCTCATTTACAGTAGGTTAGTAGTTTTGTAAAAGAAAAACAAGAAAAAAAACAAATTTAAGGTTAGTGACAGCTTCTATTTAATAGAATTTATCTTTTTAAATTTTCTTTCAGCTTATTATTAAGCACTTTTTCATTTTATATTTTTCTTAGACTTCTTTTATATTAAAGTATTTTTAGGAATTTCTCTAGATTTTTCTCTTTTCATTTGCTATTTTTAATAATTAATATTAGTTTTATTAATAATTAATTAATATTAGATAATTAAATAGTATAAATAGTTTTAATTAAGTACTCCCATGTTTTATATTTTTCCTATGTTTTAAATGTCATAAAATATTTTTAGAAAAAGTTTTAGGATTCTTACTGTTCATTTGCGATTTTTCTTTAATTTAATTAGTTTAATTAGTATTTAAATCTTAATTAATTAATAATAAATAGAGAAAAAGTAGGAAAAATGTATTTTTAGTTTTAAAATTACTTTTATAATATTTTAGAGTTTTGAGAATTAAATTTTCATTTTTTTTTCTAGCTTAAATTCATAATTAGTGTATTTTAAATATTGTTAATTAGTTTATAATTAGTGTAAAAATTAATTTTCTTTTTCCAAAAATTTTCTTTTATAATTAGGATTGTAAAAATATCATTTTCATATCCATAGGTATTTTATTTATCTAAAACTCGCGTTTCATTTCGTACGTCTACGTAAATTTAAATCAGACGTACGCGTTTTTTGGTTTTAAACGTTTCTGGGATTTTTAATTTCACATATTTGTTAATATAGCTTATTTAAGCTATTTCCTTGTAAACTTCAGTAGTGTAATCAATCACAACCCTTTCCTGTCCAAATTCACCCGATCACAAACCCGTTTTCATACTATCACACCTCGGCGGGACATAACGACCCGGGGAAACCCCTATACTTCCACGGAGATTGACTCTAAGCAGTTTGACTTTGTTGACCGTTCACTTGGTTGATTTAGGTTGACTGCTTTTGCCTTAATCAAAATTTTGGCGCCGCTGCCGGGGAGGTTGTGCGCGTTATTTTAAACGGTTTGCAGATTAGTGAATCTGGATATACACTCATTGTATATTTACCCATCCTTGTTCATATTTTCTTATTATTATCATACAAAAACAAAATTGTTCCCGAAAACATTTTAAAATTAGTTTTCAACGAACACGAAAGCAAAAAAAGATTTTCTATTTTATAAAAATGTTTATCAAAAATCACAAAAATATCCATCTTCAACCTCCTACCTTTTTGATTCTTCATTCCTTACCCTCCCAAACCTTTTGATTCTTTCTATGTCTCATCCACACCTTCTGATTTGTCAATGGTGTGGTAGTCCTCATAATTGTGGTAATTGCCACAGTTGTGGCATGGTAGAGTCAGGAAACAGGTCTGTCTATAACCAAGATCCCTATTCCTACCATGACACGACTGATTTATTCCATCAGCTACCACACCATGAGACTCAACAGTTTTACTGTTGTGAGTACTGTGGTGGTTCACACTACAGTTATGATTGTCAATCGGGAAACACGCTTGTCTATGAGCAGGTTCCTGGTAAAAATTATAACTTCAGCACATACAACTCACAGCCACATCAGTTCAACTGTTGTGATTACTGTGGAGGTCCACACTTCAGCTCGGATTGTCAAACAGGGAATCCATTTCCTTGTAACAATTACGACTATCCGTATCATGACCCACCTCCACAGTATCAAATGACCCATGCGACTCCTCAAATTCAGCAAGACCTTTGTCTTGAAGCTCTTGAAATATTGAAAGAACTTAAGGAGGAGTTAGCTAACATATCGTTTCAAAACTCTCGTGAGAAATCTTTGGCAGAATTACTTGCGGAAGAACGAGAGTCTAGAAACAAAAAGAGTATGGAGGAATTACTTGTCGAAGAACAAGCAGCTATAACACGTGCCAAATTTCGTAAAGCTGCTCTTCTCGATTATGATGATGATAGTGATAATGAAGATACCCTTGATATCCTTCAATTTTATAAGGGTTCGTCAGATTCATCAATTATGATTCCGTCCATTGAAAATCAGGGAGAAAATAATGTGACGGAGAAATTACTAGCAGAAGATCAAATGGAACTTGTACAATCCATGAATGCTAGCCCCTCTCAACTCCCTCAGTCTATTGATATCACACCCGAAGTTCACACTCACTCTCTGAACATAGGGGACGAGCATCTTTGCACTGTTCCTGAAAAGGAATTGGACGAATTCATAAAGTCTAGTATTGAGAACCTTGTCCCAATCCCAAGAGAGTCATAGGGAAATTTTGACCATGTGTGTGATTTACCTTCCCCTCTTGAGTGTCCAAAAGATCAATTTGAGACTTTCTCCGATTGTAGCGAAGATTGCGCATCTTATGGAGACATCGAGTATGTTGAGGCATCAGTTCCACATTCTGATGCTGATCATCTTCTTGAGGAGTTCACCGATGAACTCACTCACATCAATCCACTTCCAACGGGAAGTGACGATGATCTCGTTGATTTTGAAACCAATCTAGGAGAAATTGAAAGTCTCTTATATCATGATCTGTCACTCACTTCTGATCCCAACAGTCCAATTGAGAATGTTGATCACTTTGTTTCCGAAGCATTCAAAACTACTCTCACCAATCCTTTGTTTGAATTCGACTCTAAATTCACTTTAATTTCTGATAATCCACTATTTGATATTCAGAATAAGGATTGTGATGAGTCCACAACAGAACAAGAGTTCACAAATTTACATCATGTGAATGATTCTCTTCATGAGGAGTTCTCCGGTGAACTCACTCATATCATGACTCCTCTGGAGAATGATAGCCCGGGGGAGATGCACTCAACCATGAGGATTTGCAAATTCCCACCCTCCCACCCGGGATGTTTTCAAATCCAATGAGCTTAACCCTTGAAATCCAAATTCAGGCAAATGAGCCTGATCTCGAGGAAGAAGATCTTATCATGATTATCATCATGATTTTTTTTCTTTTCTTCACCTACCTGGTGACTTCCTCTCTTCTTCACTCATTCGGGAGTGAAGATACCATCTTTGACCCCGGCATTTCCATGTATCATTCTTTTGAGCCAGGGTCAATATGTATATCTCATCGGTGTGGAACTTTCACGTACTTCAATGTTTATCCAAACCTCTTGAATGAAAGTCCGATGGAGATTGTCTCTTCCACATGTTGCTTCCCCAAGAACCAATGAATTCGGGGTCGAGTCAAGCTAGTGACTCGGTAAACAAAAACAGTAGCATGCATATGGGGTTTTCACCCTAAGTGTGGGGGAGTTGCCCCTGCCGTTGTTACCATGTATATATATCTAAAAAAATAATGTATGTATAGAAATAAAGTGAAAAACGGTATTTCCACAGTTAGCTTAGAATATTGCTTTTTTCTGTCCAAATAGTCGGCATAATAGCCGGGACTTTGAATATTGAGGACAATATTCAATTCTAAGTGTGGGGGGGGGGGGGAATTCGAGCGAATTTGATCACGTTTTACCTTCTAGTACCCCCATTTTTGGCCGAAATTTTAATTTTTTTTCACTTTATTTCAAAATTTTTGTGGTTATCAGTTCGCCATGTCTAACCGACAAAAGGATCGGCTAATCCAGGAGCAAACGGCTCTTGCTAAAGATAACTCAAATCCGTTGATGGCTGGCAATTTGCCCAAAATTGGATGGTATTCAACTCACCATATCCTAAAAAGTAAAGAGTTGGCTAGCCCGCAAGGTTATGGCTTGTGGTAAAGGCAGTGGAAGCCATAATTGGTACTCAACTCACTAAGATGTTGACTGTGTCCATCAAGAGTTGGCTAGTCCAGAAGAAAACGGCTTCTGGTAAAAGACAAATCAAAACCGTTGAAAGCTGGTGGTTTGCTCAAAATCATATGGTTATCAGTGTACCATAGTTCTTACTTGAACTGAAACATTTGGCTACTCCAGAAGTAATGGCTTTTGGTAAAGAGATTTCAAATCCATTAAGTTTTCTCAAAAGATTGCTAGGGACTAGCAATAGTTTAGTGTGGGGGATTGATGAGTGCTCAAACACTCATCATTTTTGGTCAAATCTGAGCTGCAAAACATTTAAAAACACTCAAAAATACATCAAAATACTGAAAATATCCCAGGGATTGTGTTTTATATATTTTCGATACAAAATGAGTAAAAACAGATGAAAAATGAACAAAGTTTGCAAAATTGGCAGTTTCAGTCCCTCAACTTTCAAAACTTGTCAAAATTAGTCCCTGAACATTTATTTTGAAAGATAAGTCAACCCAAGTCCTTTAAAAATAAAAAATTATCAAAAATGATCCTTGGGTAAAAAGTTTCAAATGTTTGCAAGATTGGTCCCAATACTTTCGTATTTGGCAAAAAAGGTCCCTAGGAAGTTTAAATTGGAAAAATATCATCGAGGCTCCTTGTACTATTCATCTTGGAAACTTTGTCCCTTTTTGATGACTTGGGAATATTACATTTTCAGTCCCTAATTTCAGAATAATTGCATGATTGGTCCATGTGATATTTACAAAACCAAACGAGACCATGTTGATATTATTACCCAAGATCATTACAAATCCAATCCAACCCAAACACGAAGCCCATCCTAATCCTAAAGCCCATTTCCCATTTTAGTAATAAAACCCCTAGTCAACCTGGTCAAACCCCATGTCCTTTACCCCTTTCCCTGGATTCCAGGGCTCAACACAACACCATCACCTCCCTGTACCTTCCCCGACAATATTGTCCCCCCCTCCATTCTCCAACACACCTACACCAGCCACCCTACAGCCCCCAATACCAACCCTACAACCCCCAAATCCATGCTGGCAATCCCCTCCTCCAATTTGGGCGCCAAATAAAATTAAGGGTTGTGATCATTCAAAAGTCAATCCAACGAAAGGGATTTAATCAAGAAAGCACATGGAAGAGATTGAAACAGCTTTCACTCACAAAAGAAGCACAAAACAAAAAGGAGCAAAAGAAGGAACCCTAGTTTTATTTTAAGTATAAAATAGGGCTCTTGTAAGCCTTAAAAAGGCAGTAGGTAGTAGTAGTACTTAGTAGGTTTTAGTTAGTTTCTAGTTTGAAGTCTCAGTATCTTTAGTTTTGAAGAAATCTTTTTGTACTCTTTAATTCAATCTAATGCAAGTTTAATCTTTTTTTTTACCATTGCAGCTACTCATTTTCCTGCTTATATAGTGTTTATTGCTAAGCTTACTGTTGCATCAGTCCAGCTATCCAAAGTACCCCCTCATTTTCAGCTCTATATTCCTCTTTTTAATAGATGTTTATGTATGATTTTTTTAGTTTATAAGTAGTTAGTAGTACTAGCTTGTTGAGGGTGAGCCTGGTTTGGGTTTTTAATGCTATTAGTTAGCATGTGGGTTGGCTGTTAATTTAGCTCTCAGCCTGGTTTAACTTAGCATCACCACCAGCAGCCCCTAGGCTGTTTGCACCATTTGCAGCCCCCCTAGGATAATTCGATTAGTGCTCTAGGATTTTTTCCAATTCCCTATTTATGTCCCCTATAGCTTATTTAGGAATTTGAATGTAGCTTATAGCTTGTTTGAGTTTGTTAGACCCAAATCAGTTGAGCTTACCCATCCCTTGCACCACAGTGTCTTGTCTCATAAGGCCTATTTCATGAGCTCATTCCAGGACCGGTAGTGGACCCCACAAGCTGCTCCTTGGCTTATTAGATAGCCCCTCAGGCCTTCTCTTCAGATCACCATCTTACTTAGTCCCCTGAACCCACCTGTGGGCCCCACAACATGCTGCAAGTGCCCACTTTTGGCCTGTGTGGTCTGTGGGAATAGTGGGTTTGCCTATTTGGCTTTGTGGCTTATTTAGTGTATCTATCTGCTTGTTTTAGCCTTATTCAAGTTCCATTAAGTTGTTTCTAGCTTATTTTCCAGCCTGTGTGCACTGTGTAGCTTCTTGTGAGCCTAAAACCTCATTTTCAAGCTTATTACTCAATTGTTGAGCTTATTAGTGTGCACAGTGCTTATTTTTGAACTCCAATAAAAGTGCCTTCACAAAAGTCTCTCATTTACAGTAGGTTAGTAGTTTTGTAAAAGAAAAACAAGAAAAAAAAAAAAAAAAACAAATTTAAGGTTAGTGATAACTTCTATTTAATAGAATTTATCTTTTTAAATTTTCTTTCAGCTTATTATTAAGCACTTTTTCATTTTTATATTTTTCTTATACTTCTTTTATATTAAAGTATTTTTAGGAATTTCTCTAGATTTTTCTCTTTTCATTTGCTATTTTTAATAATTAATATTAGTTTTATTAATAATTAATTAATATTAGATAATTAAATAGTATAAATAGTTTTAATTAAGTACTCCCATGTTTTATATTTTTCCTTGGTTTTAAATATCATAAAATATTTTTAGAAAAAGTTTTAAGATCTTTACTATTCATTTGCTATTTTTCTTTAATTTAGCTAGTTTAATTAGTATTTAAATCTTAATTAATTAATAATAAATAGAGAAAAAGTAGGAAAAATATATTTTTAGTTTTAAAATTACTTTTATAATATTTTAGAGTTTTGAGAATTAAATTTTCATTTTTTTTCTAGCTTAAATTCATAATTAGTGTATTTTAAATATTGTTAATTAGTTATTAAATAGTAATTAATTAATAATAATTAATTAAATAGTGTAAAAATTAATTATCTTTTTCCAAAAATTTTCTTTTATAATTAGAATTGTAAAAATATCATTTTCATATCCGTAGGTATTTTATTTATCTAAAACTCGCGTTTCATTTCGTACGTCTACGTAAATTTAAATCACACGTACGCGTTTTTAGGTTTTAAACGTTTCAGGGTTTTCTAATTTCACGTATTTGTTAATATAGCTTATTTAAGCTATTTCCTTGTAAAATTCAGTAGTGTAATCAATCACAACCCTTTCCTGTCCAAATTCTCCCGATCACAAACCCATTTTCATACCATCACACCTCGTCGGCACATAACGACCCGGGGAAACCCCTATACTTCCACGGAGATTGACTCTAAGCAGTTTGACTTTGTTGACCATTCACTTGGTCGATTTAGGTTGACTGCTTTTGCCTCAATCAACGGCCCCACGAATGGTATTAAGGAATATAACCCGTCATTCACGCAATTGTAACAATCTAGTCAATTTATGAAAGATAGCTAGGCAGTAATGAAATCTAAGTAAACACGTTTCTCTCATTATAAGGTTTTCTCTATATTTTATTTTCTTGTTATTTTATTTTTATTGCATTTGTAGTTATTTGGGTTAGTTGACTAGCAACTAATTCCGCCCACTCTTCCAATACCCGAGATTTTTACTTGCTTACCATAAAACATAAAAATACAAAAAGAATCATCCTTCACCTCTAGACCTAGTTTAAATAAGTTTTAATCCTAACGACACTATTCCCCGAGAGAACGATCTACCCCCCGGTACATGCCACTACACTATACTAAATCGGTCAGGTACAGTGCCTGGTGGGGATTGCAAACTTCTCGAGATCCCTCGAGAGGTAAAACCTTTTGCAAGGTTGCAAAACCATGCATCAACAGGTAGTGTAACGGGTCAAAAGAATGGGTTTGAAAGTTTGTTCAATTTCAGGGGGTGTTTCGATATGGGCATATTTGGCTTACTTTCTCGACTTATAATTTTATGGCATATTTGAATTCATAAGCTCATGTTAATAAGCTCGCAAACTAATTAATAAAAAAAAAAACTTAATAATTCTTATCTGTATAGACACATGGTAAATATGAACTTGATGAGGCGAAAAATGAATCGTTTTTAGGGGGTCATTTAAGCCCGAATTCGAATTTATTTGATCAAATATTGCCCTAAATCGTTCCTTTTGTCATTTTAAGTACTTTTGGAGTGAATTCTGGAAAAGGAAGCATTTTGGATGTTTTTGGAGCATAAAAGTGAAGAAAACGGCAAAGTCTTAATTTTCCTTGTTGGGAACAGTACCTGACGGCGTCAAGAGTTCTCAAGTGACGGCGTCAAGAGTAATACAAGAGGTGGAAGTGGATAAATTCCGTGACGATCCAGAAGAGTTTTACACTAGGGACATGACGGCGTCACCATAGGCTGTCATGGTCCAAATAAGAGTGATGGCCCAGAGTAGAAGTGCACATGACGGCGTTAAAAGCGGATCTATGCAATCCGATTTCATTATAGGCGGCGAGTTGACGGCGTCAAAATTTCCTTCTTGACGCCGTCACCTTGTAAAATCTATATATAGTTTTGCAATTTTCATTCATTAGAGAAGAACAATAAGGGTGTAACTTTGGAGAGAAACCCTAGTCCGAGTATTACAGATTTTTCAAGGGTTTTTACCCTTTGAAACCTTTCATTTTCAATTGAGATAAGTACTGTTTCAATTCATTCAATATGTCTATGTGTTGTTTAAATATATCTTACGCTTGTCTTGAATTTAACATGCTAGGCTAGATCTCTTGTGTGTTTGCTTAGATGTAGTGAGACCTAGATGTTAATTATGGGTTGATTGTTTGTTTATCGTTGTTACGGATGATTGTATTCGATGTTAGGCTTAAGAAAACTGGCAGACTTCCATTGGTGACATGCTTGAACATCTTAAGAAACATGATCAGAGGTGTACTATGATTTTTGGTTGTATTTAATGCGTAGGAGAATTCTACAGATCCCATGTTAGGAGCTTCTAATGGCTCGACATAGGAGTGAAGTAGGATCCTATAGAGTTAGGGAATATTGTACACGGCCCTACGACAGGCATTAAGGAATTCAACCCGTCATCCATGCAACTGTAACAAACTATCAACCTGTAAAAGATATCTAGGGAGTAATGAAACCTAAGTAAACACAACTCTCCCTATTATTGTTCACACCACTAGTTTAATTAGTTTCATTTCATTTTTGTTATTTTATTTTGATTGCATCTTAGTTATTGGGTTAGTTGATTAGCAACTAATTCCGCCCACTCCTCCAAAAAGCGAGATTTTTAATTGCTTTTATAAAAATATAAAAATACAAAAAGAATCATCCCTCACCTCTAGACCTAGTTTTTAGGCTTTCTAATCCTAGCGACACTATTCCTGAGTTGAACGATCAATCCTCCGGTACTTCTCACTACACTATACTACAACGATCAGGTACACTGCCTGGTGGGGGTTGTAAGCATCTCGAGATCCCTCGAGAGGTAAAGCCTGGTGCGATTCCCACGTATCAAGTTTTTGGCGCCACAGCCCGAGGAATAGTTATTGTCTAGGTTAGGATTTCTTTTTATTAGGTCAACTTGCTAGATTCCTTTCTAGTAAGATTTTATTTTTATTTTTAGGTTTTCTTTAGTCTATCTTATTTCTTCATGTCTTTGTTCGTAATCTTTACCATCCGACATCATGGAAGGTGGTAACATCTTTGAACCCATCAACCCACCACAACAAAACCACCCACAAAACCCACCACTAGCAAACCAACCTCTTAGGCCCCGAACCCTATGAGAGTATTCCCGTCCTAGCCAACAAGGCTATCGAAACACTATTGAGCTCACTCAATGAGCCAATGTGTCCCCCTTGCGATCCGACACCATCCGGTTGGTGCAAAGCGGATGTGTATTCCATGGACTTCGTTCCGAAGATCCTAACCAACATCTCAAGGATTTCCTTAAAATCGTAGATTCTATAGACCTTGATGTTACAACTAGAGAGTTGACCCGATTACGCCTATTCCAATTCTCTCTACGTGAACAAGCTAGTCAATGGCTTGAACATTTACCCGCGGGATCCATCACCTCATGGGATGATCTCACCACTCGTTTCCTTGCTCAATTTTTCCCACCGGGGAGAACTACCAAGCTTAGAAATGATATCTTGATGTTCCAACAACGTCAAGGTGTAACTCTATATGAAGCATGGACTCGTTTCAAGGACTTACTCAAAAAAGTCCCTCATCATGGCATAGATCTTGGGTTCCAAGTCCAAATCTTCTATGACCATATCGATCTCTCCACAAGGCGAACCATTGACCAATCGGCCGGTGGCATGCTACGTGATCTTAGTGCGGAAGAATCATGGGAACTCATAGAAGATCTTGCTCTCTATGACAACGAAAGTTGGAATGATCCCCGTGATTTGAACAAAACGGTCAAGGCAATATCTTTGCCTTCGAACAATTCTAGCACTCCCGACCATAGGATCATGGAACTTGAGGACCAAGTCAAGTTTCTCATGAAATCTTACGAAGCTCCTAAGCCTTCAAGTCAAGTGAACAAAATCACTTCTTCATGCGAATTATGTAGTGGTCCCCATGACACTCGTGATTGCGTGGAACTCCCCGGAACAGCTTTTGCGGATTACGCATCCTCGTGTACCAACGAAGCTGGAGACAAGTGGTACACTTTCAAACCCGAGCCAAACTCTTACGGTGATTCCTACAACCCTTCTTTCAAAAATCACCCGAACCTTAGGTGGAAACAAAACCAAAACAATTCTTCCAATCTGCCTAATCGTTACCAACCAAACGGTCCACCCTCCAACCGTACTTTCAACAACAATCCTTCTAACAACTATGGTAGTACCAACAATCTTGAAGGGTTGATGTCCAAGTTTATGGCATCTCAAGAAGCTCGGATATCTAAGTTTGAAGCCGATTTCAAACAAAAGCAAAGCGAGATGACCACCAAAATTGACACATTATTGAAAGTTCTCAATGACCGAGAAATTGGAGCACTCCCAAGCGACACGGTCAAGAACCCAAAACTAAACGTTAATTCCATATCATCGGTTTCGTCACCCACTTCTTGTCCGCAATATTACTCGGTTAAATCAATGAGCACGTGTTTCAAGCAAAACCGAATTCTTCAAAAGGGCCAATCGAATGAAACACCCAATATCAAACCGGTTAATAATAAAGTTGAAACACTTCCTATACAAGACCTTGACGATGAATTCAAGGAGCTCCACCTTGAACGCCCCGTCATTGATGTCTTAGCCCGTGCTCCTTACTATAGTGCCCTACTAGAAAAATATGAGAAGTTTAAATTGGGTAAAAATGGGACCGCCTTCGTTTAAAACAAGTTGCCTAAGAAGCTTGATGATCCGGGTATATTTGTTTTGCCTTGTAAGATAGGAAAATCCGAAGCTTTCGACACACTAGCCGATTTAGGATCAAACCTCAACTTGATTCCCCTATCCCTTTTCACCACTCTTAAGATAGGAAAGTTAGAGGAGACGGAGGTACTAATTGGTCTAGCGGATGGGAGTATTGCCCACCCGGTGGGGATGATCAAGGATGTAGTTGTTCACGTAGGAAAGTTAACTATTTTAGCGGATTTTCACGTCCTAGATATGGTTAGTGATACTACATGCCCATTGTTAGTAGGAAGAGGATTTTTAGCAACCGCTAGCGCCATGATAGATTGTAAGGAGTCTAAGATAGCAGTAGGTGAGGGCGATACTTGGTCGGTATATGATGTTCAGAAGCATAGCTACGATTGTGAGGACGAACCGACACCACATTGGGTAGAGATGAATAGGAGACCATCTAGATATGGACCTTGGATAGAAAGAAACTTTATAGGACCTCAACGCCCATCCTATCTAGAAAAAGATTTCATCGATAAAACACATTCGGTGGAACAACTCATAGCTAGAGATGAGGAGCTAGACCCTTTTGAGGACCCCCTAGTCTTTAGGAAAATGATTGAGTTCTTATGCGTAATGCCTATTAACATAGAGATGAACAAGTGGAAAAGAGAGGGGGATAAATGTAAATAGAGGTGGGACAAGCCACCTAAGGAAGGTGACGGATCATGGCATATGAAGATGATTTTATATGATCCGGATGGAGAAAAGTTTGAAAGGTCATACCGTACCAAGAAAACCGATAGGAAGTTGAAACCCAAGTTTGATCCCAAAGATGTCCTCAATGAGGAACTCACCCATATAACGTAATTGCCCATGACCTTGAGTCTAGCTTCAAGACTCGTAAATAAAGAAAAGCGCTTCTTGGGAGGCAACCCATGTTTTGTGTGATTTTTATTTGTTTGATTGTTATTTGTTTCTGTATGCATGCTTTATTTTTATTGTTGGTAGATCATGTTTCAAATTAAATTGTGAAAATGCTTTATTTTGTCGTTTGACTTCGTCTTAACTTCATACAAAGGTATTTCGCAAAAGATAAGTGTAAAGGGAAACCCCAAATTTGTTTTTAAGAAACGAAATTGATCATGATTCTCCACAATATTAAATGAACATGTGTATTAGTATTTGTTAGAGTCAAATGCTTGTATCGAGTCATAATGATGTTTTGCTAGATTTTCCAGGAAGTAGGACATAAGTTTTTCTAGAAATTTTCCAGAAACTTAACGTAAAGATTTCTGCATGTCACTTCTGACGGCGTCAGTAGTTAACTCCTGACGGCGTCATGTGTAAAATTCTGGAAATTTTGCTAGTTTTGTTTTTCTAACGGAGTCTTAAAGTTTTTGTTAATTCTTTAGTTTTATAAACTCTGGGGAATCTGCAAACATTCATTCCACAAGCATTATATCTTACATTGTTTTCTAGGATTTGTTAGTATATATAGATTGCCGCCGATTTTATGCGAGGTTGTCTTGTTTGTTTTCTCAGGTTTAACAGGTTATATATGACAAGAAGATGTTTTATTTTTTTGGAAGGGAAGCTTTGATTGTTCATTTTCTTGGAGGAAGATTTAACCTTGTTACCACACTATCCACACCGAACGAATCAGGGGAGTATTTGATTTCATTCTTTTACCTGTTTACATTCTTTAATTGAACATTGTGGACAATGTTCATCCTAAGTGTAAGGGGAGGGTAAATGATGATACCTTATAGGATACACTTGCACTTGAGTTTGTTCGTTTGATGGTAGGTGTGTAATAAAGCTAAGAGAAATACTTGTTAGTGTAGTTTTAGCGCCAAATTTAAAATTTTTTACAACATTTAGGAGTGAAACTTTAGCCTTAGCAAGCGTCTCATGGATAGGAGTTGTATGACTAGCACAAAATAGTACTATTTAGAAAAATTTTTCACCCAAATATGTGAGGTTCGCCTTTAGATTTGATAGGAAAAGCATTCATTATTAGTGCTTATGAGTGTACTGGTAGCATTTAGATTCTAGAACTTGCGTTAGTGATGCAAGCCGAGACTGCTAGTGAGACTACATTCGTGTAGTAAGATTTACTACATGATAAGAGGCATTAGGATCTCTCTTGTGTTAAACCCGTATCATAATTACTTGACCATTTAAGTCATATTACTTGGCTAGTAAAGTCAACTAATTTTTCCCACACCTTAGCGTTGTACTCATTTTTAGTACACGAAACCCCTAGTACACCCCTCCGAGCCTATCTTTTCGTTTCTAACTTTAAGCATCTTACTTAAAGGAAGAATTTGTTACAACCCACTTAAATGTACACGTAAATCGCCTTAGCCTTCCGTGTATGTACTCATCTTTAGTGCATTATTGTTATATGTTTAAACCCTTAGTTAATTATCTAATTGATTACATGGTTGCTAAGTCGAGTCACATCTTGTACATATTGTTTTGGGACGATTGGGACTCATGGGTAAAGTACTCGTGTTAAGGAGTAATGGGGAAGAACATCTTATATTACCCCCATATGTGCGTTAATCTTAAAAGTACTCCAAGTGTTTTGATTATCTTGATTCGAGTCATTAGATTAGTTTATTGTAAAGTATGTAAAAATTCAAGTGTAAGGGGAATGTTCATTCCCTATGATTATCTTATATTACCCCCATATGTGCGTTAATCTTAAAAGAAAAAACAAAAAAAAAATCAAAAAAAAAGAAAAAAAAGAAAATATATATATATATATATATATATATATATATATATATATATATATATGGAAAAGGAGAAAAGAGAAAAAACATACGGACTACCATCCCGTTTCATTATATGTTTATTTTATGTTTTTGTTATTTTTCATTTATTAGCTTAAGTCGAGTCTAGTCTTGGCTTAGTAACGCCATATTGTACATGTAATTAACCAAGATGATTAACTCGCCACCAATAAAGATTGCCTTTATCCAACTAAACCGTGTATTCCATATCCCTACACCTAACGTTATAACCTTTTAAAAGACCCCTAACTTGTATTTTGATTAGAATAAAAGCGCATTTGCTTGAGGACAAGCAAATCTCAAGTGTAAGGGTATATGATGAGGCGAAAAATGAACCGTTTTCGTTATATGTTTATTTTATGTTTTTGTTATTTTTCATTTATTAGCTTAAGTCGAGTCTAGTCTTGGGTTAGCAACGCCATATTGTACATGTAATTAACCAAGATGATTAACTCTCCACCAATAAAGATTGCCTTTATCCAACTAAACCGTGTATTCTATATCCCTACACCTAACGTTATAACCTTTTAAAAGACCCCTAACTTGTATTTTGATTAGAATAAAAGCGCATTTGCTTGAGGACAAGCAAATCTCAAGTGTAAGGGTATATGATGAGGCAAAAAATGAACCGTTTTTAGGGGGTCATTTAAGCCCGAATTCGAATTTATTTGATCAAATATTGCCCTAAATCGTTCCTTTTGTCATTTTAGGTACTTTTGGAGTAAATTCTGGAAAAGGAAGCATTTTGGACGTTTTTGGAGCATAAAAGTGAAAAAAACGGCAAACTCTTAATTTTCCTTGCTGGGAACAGTACCTAATGGCGTCAATAGTTCTCAAGCGACGGCGTCAAGAGTAATACAAGAGGTGGAAGTGGATAAATTCCGTGATGATCCAGAAGAGTTTTACACTAGGGACATGACGGCGTCACCATAGGCCGTCATGGTCCAAATAAGAGTGACGGCCCAAAGTAGAAGTGCACATGACGGCGTCAAAAGTGGATCTAGGCAATCCGATTTCATTATGGGCGGCGAGTTGACGGCATCAGAATTTCCTTCTTGATGCCGTCACCTTGTAAAATCTATATATAGTTTTTCAATTTTCATTCATTAGAGAGGAACAATAAGGGTGTAACTTTGGAGAAAAACCCTAGTCCGAATATTACAGCTTTTTCAAGGGTTTTTACCCTTTGAAACCTTTCATGTTCAATTGAGATAAGTACTCTTTCAATTTATTCAATATGTCTATGTGTTGTTTGAATATATCTTATGCTTGTCTTGAATTTAACATGCTAGGCTAGACCTCTTGTGTGTTTGCTTAGATGTAGTGAGACCTAGATGTTAATTATGGGTTGATTGTTTGTTTATCGTTGTTACGGATGATTGTATTCGATGTTAGGCTTAAGAAAACTGGCAGACTTCAATTGGTGATATGATTGAACGTCTTAAGAAACATGATCAGAGGTGTACTATGATTTTTGGTTGTATTTAATGTGTTGGAGAATTCTAATGATCCTATGTTAGGAGCTTCTAACGGCTTGACATAGGAGTGAAGTAGGATCCTACTGAGTTAGGGAATATTGTACACGGCCCTACGAATGGTATTAAGGAATACGACCCGTTATCCGTGCAATTGTAACAAACTATCAACCTGTAAAAGATACCTAGGGAGTAATGAAACCTAAGTAAACACAACTCTCCCTATTATTGTTCACACCACTAGTTTAATTAGTTTCATTTCATTTTTGTTATTTTATTTTGATTGCATCTTAGTTATTGGGTTAGTTGATTAGAAACTAATTCCGCCCACTCCTCCAAAAAACGAGATTTTTAATTGCTTTTATAAAAATATAAAAATACAAAAAGAATCATCCTTCACCTCTAGATCTAGTTTTTAGGCTTTCTAATCCTAGCGACACTATTTTTTAGTTGAACGATCAATCCCCCGGTACTTGTCACTATACTATACTACAACGATCAGGTACACTGCCTGGTGGGGGTTGTAAGCTTTTCGAGATCCCTCGAGAGGTAAAGCCTGGTGCGATTCCCACGTATCAAGTTTTTTGCGCCGCAGCCCGGGGAATAGTTATTGTCTAGGTTAGGATTTCTTTTTATTAGGTCTACTTGCTGGATTCCTTTCTAGTAAGATTTTATTTTTATTTTTAGGTTTTCTTTAGTCTATCTTATTTCTTCGTATCTTTGTTCGTAATCTTTACCATCCGACATCATGGAAGGTAGTAACATCTTTGAACCCATCAACCCACTACAACAAAACCACCCACAAAACCCACCACTAGCAAACCAACCTCTTAGGCCCCGACCCTAGGAGAGTATTCCCGTCTTAGCCACCAAGGCTATCGAAACACTATTGAGCTCACTCAAGGAGCCAATGTGTCCCCCTTGCGATCCGACACCATCCGGTTGGTGCAAAGCAGATGTGCATTCCATGGACTTCATTCTGAAGATCCTAACCAACATCTCAAGGATTTCCTTAAAATCGTAGATTCTATAGACCTTGTTGTTACAACTAGAGAGTCGACTCGATTACGCCTATTCCATTTCTCTCTACGTGATCAAGCTAGTCAATGGCTTGAACGTTTACCCGCGGGATCCATCACCTCATGGGATGATCTCACCACTCGTTTCCTTGCTCAATTTTTCCCACTGGGAGTAATGAAACCTAAGTAAACACAACTCTCCCTATTATTGTTCACACCACTAGTTTAATTAGTTTCATTTCATTTTAGTTATTTTATTTTGATTGCATCTTAGTTATTGGGTTAGTTGATTAGCAACTAATTCCGCCCACTCCTCCAACAAATGAGATTTTTAATTGCTTTTATAAAAATATAAAAATACAAAAAGAATCATCCCTCACCTCTAGACCTAGTTTTTAGGCTTTCTAATCCTAGCGACACTATTCCTGAGTTGAACGATCAATCCCCCGGTACTTGTCACTATACTATACTACAACGATCAGGTACACTGCCTGGTAAGGGTTGTAAGCTTCTCGAGATCCCTCGAGAGGTAAAGCCTTGTGCGATTCCCACGTATCAGAACTGCAGCAACATCCATGATTGAGAATAGGAATGTATAGACACATAGTATTAAACACATATGAAACTAATTGATAGTCTTTCTCTTAGGACTTTTAGGACAATAAAATCCTTCGAGACCAAGAGTTACAAGATGCTTATTGTCGATTGTTTTTATGAAGGTTCATTTTTTTCTATCCAATCCTGTAGTTTATTGATGCGTTGGGATTGCACCAGGCTTTACCTTTCGAGGGATCTCGAGAAGCTTACAACCCCCACCAGGCAGTGTACCTGATCGATGTAGGATAGTATAATGACAAGTACCGGGGGATTGATCGTTCAGCTAGGAACAATGTCGGTAGGATTAGAAAACCTAAAGACTAGGTCTAGAGATGAGGGATGATTCTTTTTGTATTTTTCTATTTTATGAAAGCAAGTAAAAATATCGGTTTTGAAGGAGTTGGGCGGAATTAGTTGCTAGTCAACTAACCCAATAACTAAAGATGTAATAAAAATAAAATACTAGAAGTGAAAATAAACTAAATTAAACTAGAGTTGTGAGCATTATATGGGAGAATTGTGTTTACTTAGATTTCACTACTCCCTAGATATCTTTTACAGGTTAATTACTTGTTACAGTTGCGTGGATGACGGATTATATTCCTTAATACCATTCATGGGGTGGCGTACTTACTTCCCCAATCCTATAAGCGCCTACTTCACTCCTATGTCGAACCGGCTAAGAAGCTCCTAACATGGGATCACTAGAATTTGCTCATGCATTAAATACAACCAATAAAACCTAGTACACATCGGTTCATGTTTCTTAAGACGTTCAAGCATGTTACACAAAGGAGATCTGCCAGTTTTCTTAAGCCTAACATTGAAGTCATTCATCCAATACAACTATAAACAAGTAATCAACATATAATTAACATCTAGGTTTCATTACATCTAAGCAAACACATGATAGAACTAGCCTAGCATGTTAAAATTAAGACAAGCATAAGATATATTCAAACAACACATAGACATATTGTATGAATTGGAAGAAGACTTATCTCAATTGAACATGAAAGGAGTCAAGGGGTGAAAACCCTTGAAAATACTGTAAAATACGACCTAGGGTTTACAAAGTTCGGCCCTAGTATTCTCCACACAAGTTCCTCCTTTTGAATGAAAAATAGAAAACTATATATAGATTCTGATAGGTGACGGCGTCAAGAACAAATTTCTGACGCCGTCATCTTGCCGCCAAATAATTTCTCGGACTGCCTAGATCTGGGTCTGACGCCGTCATGTGTACTCCTTATGCAGGCCGTCACCAAAAATAGTCTTGACACCCTTGTTGTGACGCCTTCAGGTTTTCACTGGGTCGTCACGGATTTTACTCTTGACGCCGTCATGATTTTCTTCTTGACGCCATCAGGTACTGTTCTCAGCATGGAAAATTAAGTTTTTGCCGTTTTCTTCACTTTTATGCTCCAAAAACGTCCGAATTGCTTCCTTTTCCAGAATTCACTCCCAAAGTACCTAAAATCACAAAAGGAATGATTTAGGGCAATATTTGATCAAATAAATTCAATTCCGGGCTTAAATGACCCCCTAAAAGTTGTTCATTTTTTGCCTCATCATATACCCTTACACTTGAGATTTGCTTGTCCTCAAGCAAATGCGCTTTTATTCTAGTCAAAATACAAGTTAGGGGTCATTTAACACAAATATAAAAGTAATTACAACGAATAATCGTTCCACTAAAGACCAAAGACAAGTACGGAGGTCATACACTAGCGCCTCACAAATAGTGTTTAGATACTCACATCTCTTGGATGTAATAAAGTAATATCACAATATGGAAATGGAAAACATCTCTCACTACCTTTCATAACAAAATAGATTACCATAGGCTTGGGAAAGGATTAAACCTCCACCACATGGCGTAAGCACCTAGGATAAACTATCAAAGAGGTCTTTCAAAGGGTTGTAACGTTAGGTGTAGGGATATGGAATACACGGTTTTGTTGGATATAGGCAGTCTTTACTGGTGGCGAGTTAACAATCTTAGTTAATTACATGTACAATATGGCGTTGCTAAGCCAAGACTAGACTCGACTTAAGCTAATAAATGAAAAATAACAAAAATATAAAACAAACATAGAATGAAAAGGGATAGTAGTCCGTATGTTTTTCTCTTTTCTTTTTCTATTTTTTTTTTTTTTTTTTTTTTTTTTTTTGTGCATACACACTTACCCTACCATCCAAAATAATACATCATAGGGAATGAACATTCCCTTACACTTGAATTTTTACATACTTTACAATAAACTAATCTAATGACTCGAATTAAGAAAATCAAAACACTTGGAGTACTTTTAAGATTAACGTACATATGGGGGTAATAAATGATGTTCTTCCCCATTACTCCATAAAATAAGTACTTTACCCATGAGTCCCAATCGTCCCAAAACAATATGTACAAGGATATGACTCGACTTAGCAACCATGTAATCAATTAGATAATTAACTTAGGGTTTAACAAATAACAATAATGCACTAAAGATGAGTGCATACACGGAAAGCTAAGGCGATTTGGGTGTACATTTAAGTGGGGTGTAACAAATTCTTCCTTTAAGTAAGATGCTTAAAGTTAGAAACAAAAAGATAGGCTCGGAGGGGTGTACTAGGGGTTTCGTGTACTAAAAATGAGTACAACACTAAGGGTGTGCGAAAAATTAGTTGACTTAACTAGCCAAGTAATATGACTTAAATGGTCAAGTAATTATGATACGGGTTTAACACAAGGGTGATCCTAATGCCTCTTATCATGTAGTAAATCCTACCACACGAATGTTGTCTCACTAGCGGTCTCGAGATGCATCACTAACGCAAGTTCTAGAATCTAAATGCTACCGGTACACTCATAAGCACTAATAAAAAATGATTTTCCTATCAAATCTAAAGGCGAACCTCACATATTTGGGTAGAAAATTTTTCTGAATGATGCGGTTTTGTGCTAGTCATACAGTCTCCTATCCATGAGACGCTTGCTATGGCTAAAGTTTCACTCCTAAATGTTGTAAAAAAATTTAAATTTGGCGCTAAAATTGCACTAACAAGTATTTCTCATAGTTTTATTACACACCTACCGTCAAACAAACAAACTCAAGCGAAAGTGTATCTGTAAGGTATCATCATTTTACCCTCCCCTTACACTTAGGATGAACATTGTCCCCAATGTTCAAGTAAAGAATGTAAAAGTGAAATAAGTAAAACGAATGAAATCAAATACTCCCCTGATTCGTTCGGTATGGATAATAAGGTGGCCAGGTTAGATCTTCCTCCAAGAAAATGAACAATCAAAGCTTCCCTTCCAGAATATAAATCATCTTCTTGTCATACATAACCTGTAAAACCTGAGAAAACAGACAAGGCAACCTCGCATAAAATCGGCGGCAATCTACATATGCTAATAAAACCTAGAAAACAAAATAAGATATAATGCTTGTGGAATGATGTTTGCAGATTTCCTGGAGATTATAAAACTAATAATTCAACAAAAACTTTAAGACTCCATTAGAAAAACAAAACTGGTAAAGTTTCCAGAATTTTACACGTGACGCCGTCAAGAGTAAAACTCGTGACGCCTTCAGAATTGACCTGCAGAAATTCTTATGTTAAGTTTCCGGAAAATTTCTGGAAAAACTTCGTCCTACTTCCTGGAAAATCCTGCAAAACATCATTATGACTCGATACAAGCATTTGACTATAACAAATACATATATACATGTTCACTTAATATCGTGGAGAATCATGATCGGGTTTTGTTTCTTAAAAACATATTCGGGGTTTCCCCTTACACTTATCTTTTGCAAAAATACCTTTGGATGAAGTTAAGACTAAGCCAAACAACTAAATAAAGTATTTTCACTATTTTAGTTTTGAAACATTATCTACCAACAATAAAAATAAAGCATGCATACGGAAGTAGATAACAAACAAACAAAATAAAAATCACACAAAACATGGGTTGCCTCCCAAGAAGCGCTTTTCTTTATTTACGAGTCTTGTAGCTAGACTCAAGGTCATGGGTTACTACGTGACCTCATTGTTTGTTTTACTCTCTAGGTCATCTCCTATACCAGTTTTGTATTCAGGACCTAATTGCAAGCATTCTTTGTAGAAACCAAGCATTCTATTCATCACATACTCTACTCCTCTACGTCTATCCTCATCATTCCTATAGTAAGCTGCTTGTTTGTGTTCTTTTTCTATATTAGATAGGAGGCGGTATTGCTCAATCTTGTAAGGCATTTGGTAGGCAATCTCATCATTCTCCTCCTTAAACCTAACTATTCCTAAAGTCGGATCATAACTCATCTTAGTGGCCTCAACAATTGGTTTTCCGAATATTACTTGGCTTAGGCAATCATCTATCACCGGGCGGGTATCTTCTACTATCATAAAATCGATCTCATAGGTGAAATTACCTATAATCACATGCAATCCCTTCACTCTTCCTACAAAATTACTTATCAAATTCTTATTGGGCATCATCCTATAACCAAGTTGTTTCTTCATCACCCAATTATAATAAGTCCTAGTCATGATGTTTATAGGAGATCTAGGATCGATATAAGCTTTCCATATATGCATATGCCCAATGTTGCATGGTATGTTGATGTTAGAGGGTCTCCCATTTTGATAAGGGGTGTGCCAAGGATATATGGTGTCTCGGGGCCATCGAATAAATCCTTATGGTATTCCCGTTCTTCCTTGGTGGGCAACTTATCAATGTGCTTTTCTATAGTCTCTACTTCCTCTAACTCCTCTCCCTTATTAACCTCAACTTCCCTAATTTCATCCCTAGTCTCGGTTTCTACTTCAACTTCATCTTTGTCACTTTCTTCTATATCCTTATCTTTTGGCTTAATGGTGACAACATTGACAAAGTGGACATGTTTGGATGATGAGGGGTCCTTAATTTGGATTCCGTTATTGGCGTCCCTAGTGTCCTTCCTAGGTGTAGATAACGCTTGGTTGTTGAGGGCTTTCAACAAGTTGTCTATCTTGTTGGTCATCTCCGTTTGTTGTTCGTTGAATTCGGTTTCAAACCTGGCTATGCGAGCCTCTTGAGATGCCATGAACTTAGACATCAATCCTTCAAGATTTTTGGTACTACCATAGTTGTTAGAAGGATTGTTGTTGAAAGTACGGTTGGAGGGTGAACCGTTTGGTTGGTAACGATTAGGCGGATTGGAAGAATTGGCTTGGTTTTGTTTCCACCTAAGGTTTGGGTGATTTTTCCAAGAGGGGTTGTAGGAATCACCATAAGGGTTTGGCTCGGGTTTAAAAGTGTACCACTTATCTCCCGCTTCGTCAGTACGCGAGGATGCGTAGTCCGCAAAAGCTATTCCGGGGAGTTCCACACAATCACGAGTGTCATGGGGACCACTACATAATTCGCATGAAGAAGTGATTTTGTTCACTTGGCTTGAAGGCTTAGGAGCTTCGTAAGATTTCATGAGAAACTTGACTTGGTCCTCAAGTTCCATGATCCTACGGTCGGGAGTCCTAGAATTGTTCGAAGGCAAAGATATTGCCTCGACCGATTTGTTCAAATCACGGAGATCATTCCAACTTTCGTTGTCATAGAGAGCAAGATCTTCTATGATTTCCCATGATTGTTCCGCACTTAGATCACGTAGCTTACCACCGGCCGATTGGTCAATGGTTCGCCTTGTGGAGAGATCGATATGGTCATAGAAGATTTGGACTTGGAGCCAAAGATCTATGCCATGATGAGGGACTTTTTGGAGTAAGTCCTTGAATCGAGTCCACGCTTCATATAGAGTTTCACCTTGAAGTTGCTGGAACATCAAGATATCATTTCTAAGCTTGGTAGTTCTCCCCGGTGGGAAAAATTGAGCAAGGAAACGAGTGGTGAGATCATCCCATGAGGTGATGGATCCCGCGGGTAAACGTTCAAGCCATTGACTAGCTTGATCACGTAGAGAGAATTGGAATAGGCGTAATCGGGTTGACTCTCTAGTTGTAACATCAAGGTCTATAGAATCTACGATTTTAAGGAAGTCCTTGAGATGTTGGTTTGGATCTTTGGAACGAAGTCCATGGAATGCACATCCGATTTACACCAACCGGATGGTGTCGGATCGCAAGGGGGTCACATTGGCTCCTTGGGTGAGCTCAATGGTGTTTCGATAGCCTTGGTGGCTAGGTCGGGAGTACTCTCCTAGGGTCCGGGGCCTAAGAGGTTGGTTATCTAGTGGTGGGTTTTATTGTGGTGGGATGACGGGTTCAAAGATGTTACCATCGTCCATGATGTCGGATGGCGAAGAGTTACGAACAAAAACACGAAGAAATAAGATAGACCAAAGAGAACCTAGAAAATAAAAATAAAATCTTACTAGAAAGGAATCTAGCAAGTAGACCTAATAAAAAGAGATTCTAACCTAGACAATAACTATTTCCCCAGCAGCGGCGCCAAAAACTTGATGCGTAGGGATTGCACCAGGCTTTACCTCTCGAGGGATCTCGAGAAGCTTACAACCCCCACCAGGCAGTGTACCTGATCGATGTAGTATAGTATAATGACAAGTACCGGGGGATTGATCGTTCAGCTAGGAATATTGTTGCTAGGATTAGAAAACCTAAAGACTGGGTCTAGAGATGAGGGATGATTCTTTTTGTATTTTTATATTTTATGAAAGCAAGTAAAAATATCGGTTTTGAAGGAGTTGGGCGGAATTAGTTGCTAGTCAACTAACCCAATAACTAAAGATATAATAAAAATAAAATACTAGAAGTGAAAATAAACTAAATTAAACTAGAGTTGTGAGCAATATATGGGAGAATTGTGTTTACTTAGATTTCACTACTCCCTAGATATCTTTTACAGGTTAATTACTTGTTACAGTTGCGTGTATGACGGATTGTATTCCTTAATACCATTCATGGGGTGGCGTACTTACTTCCCCAATCCTATAAGCGCATACTTCACTCCTATGTCGAGCCGGCTAAGAAGCTCCTAACATGGGATCACTAGAATTTGCTCATGCATTAAATACAACCAATAAAACCTAGTACACATCGGTTCATGTTTCTTAAGACGTTCAAGCATGTTACACAAAGGAGATCTGCCAGTTTTCTTAAGCCTAACATTGAAATCATTCATCCAATACAACTATAAACAAGTAATCAACATATAATTAACGTCTAGGTTTCATTACATCTAAGCAAACACATGATAGATCTAGCCTAGCATGTTAAAATTAAGACAAGCATAAGATATATTCAAACAACACATAGACATATTGAATGAATTGAAAGAAGACTTATCTCAATTGAACATGAAAGGATTCAAGGGGTGAAAACCCTTGAAAATACTGTAAAATACGACCTAGGGTTTACAAAGTTCGGCCCTAGTATTCTCCACACAAGTTCCTCCTTTTGAATGAAAAATAGAAAACTATTTATAGATTCTGATAGGTGACGGCGTCAAGAACAAATTTCTGACGCCATCATCTCGCCGCCAAATAATTTCTCGGACTGCCTAGATTTGGGTCTGATGCCGTCATGTGTACTCCTTATGTAGGTCGTCACCAAAAATAGTATTGACGCCCTTGTTGTGGCGCCTTCAGGTTTTCACTTGGTCATCACGTATTTTACTCTTGATGCCGTCATGATTTTCTTCTTGACGCTGTCAGGTACTATTCTCAGGATGAAAAATTAAGTCTTTGCCGTTTTCTTCACTTTTATGCTCCAAAAATGTCCGAATTGCTTCCTTTTCCAGAATTCACTCCCAAAGTACCTAAAATCACAAAAGGAACGATTTAGGGCAATATTTGATCAAATAAATTCAACTCCGGGCTTAAATGACCCCCAAAAAGTGGTTCATTTTTCGCCTCATCATTTATATTAGCATTAGACACAAACCATGCCTGCAAATATAAATTTTCCATATATAGACATGTCTTTTTACAAGAAGTATGGACCCAAAGGGTTGTAAATGCCACTAAGTGCATTAGGTAGAGTGACGAAATATCTCGCCAAAATGATGTGGCATCACTTTCGCGGTGCCAAGTGTTGGCCATGATACCATTGTGGCTCGCCAAAAACTAGTACAGATTTGGCCTTTCGTCACACATAGCGTATTTTGAATGGTCACACAGCAACATATTTACGTGACTAAATGTACCAGCCTTAAATAAATAGCCACACTTGATCCGACTTGTGTGACCTTTTCGTAAAATATATGTCATACATTTGTGTATATATGTGACCAGAGGGTAACTTTTAAATATTTTTCAACATTTAATTCACTTTTAATTCGGGACGTGTGACAGATACAAATCACCTTGAAACATTAGTCACACTATAGATATACATATGTGACAAATATATGTCACATAATTGAATAGTGTGACCAAAAAGATATATGGTCACATGCAGTACTTGCGTATGTGGCTAAATTATATAGTCAAGTTTGTCACACATTATATAAACATGACTGCTATTCTTTGCAGAATAGTTAGCCACATATGAATTTGAAATGTGTGACAACTAAAATCTCAGTTTAAAGCGTTAGTCATGAAATGCATTTAAGAATGACAAATATATGTCACATACTTGAAGAGTGTGACCAAATGTCATATATGGTCACACTAAACCATAGAACACATGATTAAGTGTAACTAAAATTCGATACGTATGGTCACGTAAGTTAATATGTGTGTCTAAAGTTTAGTGTGTGTTTGTTTTCCAAATCCTAATGTGTATAGCCACACTTAATTAAAGCATGATCATGTGACTATAGGCTTTACAAAAAAAACATAAAAAAAAAAACAAAAATAGTCACATTGTAACAATAGGCTTTACAATAGTCACACCATATCAGACATGTGTATCTAAATGATGTTTATGGACACAATATAAGGGTATTATATGTGACCAATACATTCAAAATAGTCACATTGTGAAATATTCATGTGACTATTATTTATAGCAAAATGTGAAGTTAGTTATCATTAACATTGATATATATTAGTTACTGATGAGGCGAAAAGTGTACCGCTTTTAAGCGGTCATTTAAGCCCGAATTCGAGATTATTTGATCAATTATTGCCTTAAATCGTTCTTTTTGTCATTTTAGGTACTTTTGGAGAGAAATCTGTAAAAGGAATCATTTTGGACGTTTTTTGAGCATAAAAGTGATGAAAATGGCAAAGTCTCAATTTCCTTGCTGGAATAGTACCTGACGATGTCAAGGTTCTACAAGTGACGGCGTCAAGAGTGGCAAAAGAGGTGGAAGAGAAAAATACACATGACGATCCAGAATGTTTTTAGGCTTATTGGCCTGACGGCGTCACCAAGGCCAACAGGGTCCAATTACACGTGATGGCCCAAAGTATTTTTCTACATGACGGCGTCAGAAATGGATCTAGGCAATATGAATTTCATCATGGCGGCGAGTTGGTGGCGTCAGAGGTTAACACATGACGCCGTCAAGGTTTAAAGTCTATATATAGTTTTCTAATTTTCATTCATTAAGTATGCAACTTTGTGTGGGATATTAGGGCATAAACCCTAGATGAATTGTACAGCTTTTTCAAGGGTTTCAACCCCTTGATTCTTCCATGTTCAATTGAAGATAAATACTTATCCAAATGATTCAATATGTCTATGTGTTGTGTGATTATATCTTACGCTTGTCTTCTCTTTAACATGCTAGGCTAGGTTTTTATTGTGTTTGCTTAGATGTAGTGAAACCTAGATGTTGATTATGGGTTGATTGTTTGTTTATAATTGTTACGGATTATTGTATTCGATGTTAGGCTTAAGAAAACTAGCAGACTTCCATTGGTAATTTGCTTGAACGTCTTAAGAAACATGATCGGAGGTGTACTACGATTTTTGGTTGTATTTAATGGGTAAGAGAATTCTAATGATCCCATGTTAGGAGCTTTTAACGGCTCGACATAGGAGTGAAGTAGGATCATATAGAGTTAGAGAATATTGTACACGGCCCTACGACTGGTATTAAGGAATATAACCCGTCATTCATGCAATTGTAACAAGCTAATCAACCTGTAAAAGATATCTAGGGAGTAATGAAATATATGTAAACACAACTTTTCTCATTATTGTTTCCACCAAATTAGTAATTTAGTTTAATTTTCATTTCTTTTATTTTATTTTGATTGCATCTTTAGTTCATTGGGTTAGTTGGCTAGCAACTAATTTTGCCCACTCCTTCAAAACCTGAGATTTTAATCGCTTTCCATAAAATATAAAAATACAAAAAGAATCATCCCTCACCTCTAGACCTAGTTTAGTAGGCTTTCTAATCCTAGCGACACTATTCCTGAGTTGAACGATCAATCCCCCGGTACTTGTCACTATACTATACTACAACGATCAGGTACACTGCCTGGTGAGGGTTGTAAGCTTCTCGAGATCCCTTGAGAGGTAAAACCTGTTGCGAGGGCGCAATTCCAACGTATCAAGTTTTTGGCGCCGCAGCCCGGGGAATAGTTATTGTCTAGGTTAGAATTTCTTTTTATTAGGTCTACTTGCTAGATTCCTTTCTAGTAAGATTTTTTATTTCTAGGTTTTCTTTAGTCTATTTTTTTCTTTGTGCCTTTGTTTGTAAACTAAGTTCATTGACTATTCCGTTTGCCATTATGGAGAATGTGAATCCATCATACTACCAACCACGAAATTCACCCACTCCAAATGACATCTTGATATTCAAACAACATCAAGATGAACCTATCTATGATGCATGGACTCGTTTTAAATATTTACTCTGAAAAGTCCCTCATCATAATTTTGATCTGTGGTCCCAAATTGAAATATTTTACCATCGTGTCGACCACTATACCAAAATGGACATTGACCATACCGCAGATGGGGACCTTTGGGGATTAAGCGCTGATGAAGCATGGGAAACCATAGAGAATTGTGCCATACTTGCCAAAAAAATGGCCACCCAACAAACGTTGTTACAGATCAATTGATCGCAAGTTTGAGGGAACAAGCAAGAAGTTTGTTTGGGGATAATAAGCCTATAGATGAGATACCTAGGTACATGGAGTGGTTTGATTCCACCATAATACAAGATGAACACATAGATAATCTAGATACAATGGAGAATGAGGTGGACAATCCAAGCCCACTAAGTACCCCACAAGTTCCACCATCATTTGAGGCACACACACCGCCCATGACTTACCCGGAAGATGTAGAGGAAACTTTAGGAATCCCAATAGAGGTAGAGCCCTTAGACCAAGTACCACTAGATGATATAGGTTTGAATACTTATAGTCATAACCTTACCCTTAGTTCTAGGTAATTACCTAGTGTTGATGAACCGAAACCTCAATCTTCACATAACTTTCCAGCCTTAGATATACATCTAGGAGACAAAAGAGGAGCTGACCCACCTATCAACCCATGTAGTCCGGGTAGTCTTAGGACAAAGGTAATGGACTCTAAGCCTTGTAGAGAGGAAGCCAATATAGGAGTGGAAAATGACCTTACATGCTTACATCACCCATTTATGATTGATCACAAGAAACATTATGGGTTTAAACCGGGTTTATTAGGTCAAGATGGATCCCCAACTAGGAATCTCTCGAAGTTGATAGAAAATGATCCATTTCTAGGAGAAAATCTTAATCCACCCATTGACCCAAATAAACTAGGTAAGGTTATGATAAAAGGAACACACCCGTTTGAGCATATAATTCATCCACCACTCTTCCCTCACGTGGCATATTTCCACCCTAAGAGTGTGTATTGCTACTATCACCCACACTTAATCCTAAGTGTAGGGAAAACCTCCCCTATTTCTATTAAATAAGGGTAGAGTCAGGCTCGTGACTTGGACAAAAACAAGCGCTTCTTGGGAGGTAACCCATGTTTTGTGTGTTTTTATTTGTTTGATTTTATTTGTTTCCGTATGCATGTCTTATTTTTATTGTTGGTAAATCATGTTTCAAAGTAAATTGTAAAAGTGCTTTATTTTGTTGTTTAACTTCGTCTTAACTTCATCTAAAGGTATTTTGCAAAAGCTAAGTGTAAGGGGAAACCCCAAATTTGTTTATAAGAACGAAAATGATCATGATTCGCCATAATATTAAATGAACATGTATATTAGTAATTGTTAGAGTCAAATGCTTGTATCGAGTCATAATGGTGTTTTGCAGGATTTCCCAGGAAATAGGACATAAGTTTTTCCAGAAATTTTCCGGAAACTTAACATAAAGATTTCTGCACGTCACTTCTGACGGCATCAGGGTTTAACCCCTGACGACGTCACGTGTAAAATTCTGGAAATTTTGAGAGTTTTGTTTTTCTAACAGAGTCTTAAAAGTTTTTGTTGATTCTTTAGTCTTGTAAACTCTAGGAAATCTGCAAACATTCATTCCACAAGCATTATATCTTAAATTGCTTTCTAGGATTTGTTAGTATATATAGATTGCCGCCGATTTTACGCGAGGTTGCCTTGATTGTTTTCTCAGGTTTAAAAGGTTATGTATGACAAGAAGATGATTTATATTTCTGGAAGGGAAGCTTTGAACGTTCATTTTCTTGGAGGAAGATCTAACCTTGTTAACACACTATCCACATCGAACGAATCAGGGGAGTATTTGTTTTCATTCTTTTACCTATTTTACTTTTACATTCTTTAATTGAACATTAGGGACAATGTTCATCCTAAGTGTAAGGGGAGGGTAAATGATGATACCTTATAGGACACTATTGCACTTGAGTTTGTTTGTTCGATGGTAGGTGTGTAATAAAACTAAGAGAAATACTTGTTACTGTAATTTTAACGCCAAATTTAAATTTTTTTACAACATTTAGGAGTGAAACTTTAGCCTTAACAAGCATCTCATGGATAGGAGTTGTATGACTAGCACAAAACCGTACCATTCAGAAAAATTTTCCACCCAAATATGTGAGGTTCGCCTTTAGATATGATAGGAAAAGCATTCATAATTAGTGCTTATAAGTGTATCGGTAGCATTTAGATTCTAGAACTTGTGTTAGTGATGCATCCCGAGACCGCTAGTGAGACTACGTTCGTGTAGTAGGATTTACTACATGATAAGAGGCATTAGGATCACCCTTGTGTTAAACCCGTATCAGAATTACTTGACCATTTAAGTCATATTACTTGACTAGTAAAGTCAATTAATTTTTCCCACACCTTAGCGTTGTACTCATTTTTAGTACACGAAACTCCGAGCCTGTCTTTTCGTTTCTAACTTTAAGCATCATACTTAAAGGAAGAATTTGTTACAACCCACCCAAATGTGCAACCAAATCGCCTTAGCCTTCCTTGTATGCACTTATCTTTAGTGCATTATTGTTACATGTTTAAACCCTTAGTTAATTATCTAATTGATTACATGGTTGCTATGTCGAGTCATATCTTGTACATATTGTTTTGGGACGATTGGGACTCATGGGTAAAGTACTTGTGTTATGGAGTAATGGGGAAGAACATCAAATTATTACCCCCATATGTTCATTAATCTTAAAAAGTACTCCAAGTGTTTTGATTATCTTGATTCGAGTCATTAGAATAGTTTATTGTAAAGTATGTAAAAATTCAAGTGTAAGGGGAATGTACATTCCCTATGATGTATTATTTTGGTTGGTAGGGTGAGAGTGTACGCAAAAAAAAATAAATAAAATAAAAAATAAATAAAAAATAAAGAAAAAAAAGAAAAGAGAAAAACATAGGGACTACCATCCCGTTTTATTCTATGTTTGTTTTATGATTTTGTTATTGTTTATTCATTAGCTTAAGTCGAGTCTAGTCTTGGCTTAGTAATGCCATATTGTATATGTAATTAACCAAGATGATTAACTCGCCACCAGTAAATATTGCCTTTATCCAACAAAACCGTGTTTTCCATATCCCTACACCTAACGTTTTAACCCTTCAAATGACCTCTTTGATAGTTTATCCTAGGTGCTTACGCCAAGTGGTGGAGGTTTGATCCTTTCCTAAGCCTATGGTAATCTATTTGCTATGACAGGTAGTGAGAGATGTTTTCTATTTCCATATTGTGATATATACTTTATTACACCCGAGAGATGTGAGTATCTAAACACTATTTGTGAGGTGCTAGTGTATGACCTCCGTGCTTGTCTTTGGTTTTTAGTGGAACTATTATTTGTCACACCCCCAAAATACCTGAATGGCAGCGGAATGGAATACCTGGGGGTGACTGTCATAGCACCATAATTACAGTTATATTGAACGACCTAAAGTGTCGTTTAGAAAATACAGCGTTTGATCATTAAAACATTCAGAGTTTACAAAGCTTAGGTCCCAAAAGAGTTTGCCAATATAGTTAAAATAAGTTCAACAAGATCAAACGTTTCATAAGTGCAGAAAATATGGTGAGACGCGTCGACTCCGCGACTCCATGAAGGTCCAAATGTATGCAACATGAGCTACCTTAATAACCTGAGAAATACATTGCGAAATACGGTCAACACGAATGTTGGTGAATAATCATAGGTTTATAAGTAAATCGTAAGTACATAAGCTACAAGTAATAAGTAAACCGACACGAATGTCAAAAAAACAATGCTACATTGGCTCTTAAGCTCATGACCCCGAAGCTAGACTTAGTAATGCCCCACCAGAGTGTTTACCAGACACTCAATTCGTTAAGACATGAAATGCATTCTTCCCATTTGGAGCAACCCAAACACGAATGGAGGCGTCACCCTCGATAGATCTATCCACTCACTCTCGCTTATCTAAAATTAACGGTCCATGATATATATAAGGGGACTTAACTTGGTAGTAGGCAACTTAAGCAATGTATGGAATTTGATATACTTGGGCATGTACAAAAATAATTGTGCAATGTATTCTCCCCCGTGGGATTTAAAATCAAATAAGTAATTAAAACGGGGCTATGAGAACTCACCTGGAGTGATAGTACAAAGATGGTACAACGATGGTAAAGTGATCGGGACAATAAGGCGCGAACACTAGCCGCAACCTAAATGAATAATCGTGATCTAATTTAGATCATGTCGTGATGTAATGAATGCACATGCACATGATACCTATACCACTCGTAATTTGGAAATACTAGTTATCGTCATAGTAAAATAGTTTCCATACTTAGGAAAAATAAGTCCAAATATAGAAGTATATAACTTGTCGTATTATCTCGTATGAAAATATTAGTGTTATATTCCTCGTATCGAAAACCTTAAAATAGCGTCGTTAAGTCGTATAAATATTCTTTTGGGTCGTACGTATTCATTTGTTAAGAATATAGTCCTTAGTAACGTTTCTAGAAAATATACCATTTAGTACGTAAGTTATTATTTTTATTTGTGACCAAATATATATATATAGTTTTGGTGATCTTAAAACGCGTATAACTTGGTCGTTTTAGGTTCATTTTCCTCGTTCTTTATATCCACGGATTCGTTTTTGTATGTAGTAATATATTTTTGATAACTCGGCTCCTCTAGGTTACGTTTAATACCTCTTTTTACCCATTGAAATCTGCCAAACAGCAAGCAGTTTTTACAAAAATAGTTTTCGTCGTTAATTTTGCAAAAATCATAACTCCTTCGTTATAAACTCGTTTTAATCCGTTCTTTCGCCTAAAGTTTCGTTTTTGAAAGTATTTTCTAAATCTTTGGTCAAAAATTAGCCATAAACCACTGATTTTCCCACGAAATCAAAATAGGGACAGTAGGTATTTCAAAGGTGTCAAACATCGTTTCTAGGGTTCTAATCTAGTTCCATCTTCATTCAAACCACTTTCAATCACCACAAAACTAATCTAATACTACCATACACCTTCTTAGGGTGTCATGGGTTCCTAAACATCATAACCAAGTAGATCTAACAAGGATCTAACCAAAAATCACTTTCTAAGGTTCAAAAGTTAAAAGTTTATAAAATAAAGTGGTATAAGCCATTATATGCATGAGTTCTTGTAAGAAAAATATATAACCATAGTAATATCTTGTAAAAATTATAAAAATGAGTTTGTTAACTTACTTGAAAGATGGTGTGATTAGATGATAAAAACCTTAGTATTCTTAAGTTTGTATTTCAAAACCTTGTAAGAATAACTTAACTACACTAGAATAACACTTGATCTTGAGAAAAAATATTTGGTCTTGCCCTCCCCTTGGTGTTGCCGTGCATAGGAGTAGAGAGAAAAGAGAGAATGAGATTTTTCTTGAGCTAGTGTAAATGAAGTGAAATGAGTGTAGATATCTTATGTAAGACTTTATGTATCAACTTGTAGAAACTAGTACAATTATTAAGTGAAGTTAGTATATGAATTTAAGAATTGTAAGTAGATTGGTATGGGATGGGGGGGCGGCAATATGGGTGAAAAGATGGAAACTTGGACAAGTAAGTAAGTTAATGGTATATATTATGTAGTTATTATTAGTTTTAGAGGATACCGGGTACCGGGTTAACTAAAAATAAGTTTTAACGGAGTTAACCGGGATAAAATAAAGTTGTAAAAATTATAAAAATAGGTTGGGTATAATTATTGGGTGTTTAGATAATTATAGTTTAATTTCTACGAAAACCGTCGTAATTAAATTTGGCGTACGTTATAAATTAAATAAATTTCCAAAACGCCGGGTAAATTAGTATTATAATTTTTATATTATTAAAATAAATATAAAAATATATTGGGATCATAGTCGGGAGTGTCGGACATGTTAGTCACATTATTGATCGTTTGTTAACGTTTATTTAAAAATAATTATACGTAAAGGTAAATTATACCAAAAGTATTAATTTAATTATCCTACGAGTGGAATAGTATGCAAGTGCCATAATGATAATATGAAGACTATTTCTAGTCCGTACGAAGTGTCCCAATGATAATGCATGAATTCGCTCCTGAACCAATACGGTTACGCGAATTTTGAATACCCGTAAACTAGGTTTACGATGACATGAGTAATGCACGTGAATAGTGGTTTTCTCTCGGAAATGAATAGTGTCAAGTGAATAGTAAAATTTCTGAACGCTTCTCAGAATATCAAATTGACCTCGAAAATGATGAATAGTAAAATGATGAATAGTGATCGATGAATAGTAAATGATGAATAGTAACTTGTGAATAGTAAATTGTCGAGGTTTAGAAAATGACCGGAAATTACGAGTTGTGACATTATTTGTTGTAGTTACTTTTATACTAGTGTTAAATGACCCCTAACTTGTATTTATTAGAATAGAATTTGCTTGAGGACAAGCAAATCTCAAGTGTAAGGGTATTTGATGGGGCGAAAAGTGTACCGCTTTTAAGGGGTCATTTAAGCCCGAATTTGAGATTATTTGTTCAATTATTACCCTAAATCGTTCCTTTTGTCATTTTAGGTACTTTTGGAGAGAAATCTGGAAAAGGAAGCATTTTGGACGTTTTTGGAGCATAAAAGTGAAGAAAACGGCAAAGTCTCAATTTCCTTGCTGGAATAGTACCTGACGATGTCAAGGTTCTACAAGTGACGACGTCAAGAGTGGCAAAAGAGGTGGAAGTGGAAAATACATGTGACGATCCAGAATGTTTTTAGGCTTATTGGCCTGACGGCATCACCAAGGCCGTCAGGGTCCAATTACACGTGACGGCCCAGAGTATTTTTCTACATGACGGCGTCAGAAATGGATCTAGGCAATACGAATTTCATCATGGCGGCGAGTTGACGGCGTCAGAGGTTAACACATGACGCCGTTAAGATGTAAAGTCTATATATAGTTTTCTAATTTTCATTCATTAAGTGTGGAACTTTGTGTGGGATATTAGGTCATAAACCCTAGACGAATTTTACAGCTTTTTCAAGGGTTTTAACCCCTTGATTCTTCCATGCTCAATTGAAGATAAGTACTTATCCAAATCATTCAATATGTCTATGTGTTGTGTGATTATATCTTACACGTGTCTTCTCTTTAACATGCTAGGCTAGGTTTTTATTTTGTTTGCTTAGATGTAGTGAAACCTAGATGTTGATTATGGGTTGATTGTTTGTTTATAATTTTTACGGATGATTGTATTTGATGTTAGGCTTAAGAAAACTGGCAGACTTTCATTGGTAACTTGCTTAAACGTCTTAATAAACATGATCGGAGGTGTACTACGATTTTTTGTTGTATTTAATGCGTAAGAGAATTATAATTATCCCATGTCAGGAGCTTCTAACGGCTCGACATACGAGTGAAGTAGGATCTTATAGAATTAGGGAATATTGTACACGACCCTACGACTGGTATTAAGGAATATAACCCGTCATCCATGCAATTGTAATAAGCTAATCAACCTGTAAAAGATATCTAGGGGGTAATGAAATCTAAGTAAACACAACTTTTCTCATTATTGTTTCCATCAAATTAGTAATTTAGTTTAATTTTCATTTCTTTTATTTTATTTTGATTGCATCTTTAGTTTATTGGGTTAGTTTGCTAGCAACTAATTCCGCCCACTCCTTCAAAACCCGAGATTTTAATTGGTTTCCATAAAATATAAAAATACAAAAAGAATCATCCCTCACCTCTAGACCTAGTTTAGTAGGCTTTCTAATCCTAGCGACACTATTCCTGAGTTGAACGATCAATCCCCCGGTACTTGTCACTTTACTATACTACAACAATCAGGTACACTGCCTGGTGGGGGTTGTAACCTTCTCGAGATCCCTTGAGAGGTAAAACCTGTTGCGAGGCCGCAATTCCCACGTATCAGTTACATTGAGTTTTTGGCTCTTTCATACATTTTGAAGATCTCATCATCTGAGTATCGCTTTAATTAAACAAGCTTCCAACCCTTCATATTGTTTAGATAGTACTCATAGTACTTCCTCTTTTGCTTAACTATTGGACGACTGAGCACTTTTCTCTTCTTTCTTTGATTGAGATAAAATTTCTTCCTTTCAGCTTCATAATTCCTCTTCCATTCATCTTTTTGTTCTTAAGTGTACTCTTGCATTTCTTCTTTTTTATGTTTCATTAGTGCAATATCAGCATCACCTTTAATCCTTTCTTCATCCCAAGAATCCAAGAGTTCTTTTGTTTTGGTCTCAGCTTCAGCGTGTTTCCTTCTTCGTTCAAGTACCATCTGATTCACCTCTGCAAACGCAGCAGTCAATTTTCTTGCAGCAGCTTCGTCTACTTCAAGTTGCTTGTGTTTGGGCCAGTACTCAAAAGGAAGATGCTTAACTAAAGGATCATGCTTAAGCTCTTCAACCATAATACTTTTGCATTTTCCCTTATAACTTGGCTCTTGTACACTCTTCTTGATTGGTTGAGTTGGTTCTCTAATCACCACACCTTTAACAGGTACTCTTGGTTGTTGTGGTGGTAGTTGTGATTGTTCTGTTGGTAGTGGTGATTGTAGCACTGCTTGTTTAAATCATTTCTTCAATAGAATCATTGCTTCGGCTAAAGTTTCATCATAATCACTAGCAACAGGAACATTTTCCTCAACAGTAGTATCCTCCTTGGCCATTTCTGTACTTGCACCAGCAGTAGAATCTCCCATGCCTTTGATTGCTGCTTCCATAACAACCTCATTACCTTGATTATCAGCAACCACATACTCATCATCATCCTCACCAGAATCCACATCTATATCCACACCAATGTCATCACCAGCAGCAGCACTATCAATAGTTTCCATAGCTTCCCCTGAATCCTTGGTTTCATTCCTCCCCTGTTTGGGATCATCCACCCCCAAACTTATGCTTTCAGATGTACTAATCCTTTGTGTTGTGCCCACTTTTTTCAGTCTTTTGAATGACCTGGTTCTTGACCCCTTCTGACCTCCTAATTGCTTAACCCTCAGCTTCAAACCTGTAATTACATCCCCCTGAGTATCTATGATTTTTTGTAGGCCAAGAACCTGTTCTTTAAGTTTGGTATATTTAACCATCAATTCTTTAACAAGTTCCATACTATCCTCACCACTTATATCCTCATCACTTGCATTGTCCCCTTGGTTTCTTGGCACCTGCGGTTTCCTTCACCTGAATCAGTTCCACTGGAACTTGATTCATTATAAGTTCCTGAACCTTCACCCTTCTTATGTTGAACTAGTTCCAACATTGCTTGAAACAATGGTTTAACTATTACAAGAAAGTCCTTACCCTTTCTCTTCATGTTAGAAAAGACCTTTTTAATATGAGAGTGAACAGGATAAACCTTGCCGTGAACTTTCTTATTTGTAAATTGTTTGTCAATAAGAAGTTGCAAAAATCTTGGATATAAGTAATGTTGGTTTGAAAAATTATCCAAGGCTTTAACCACATGATCAAAAATTAATTTTGAAAAATTGAATTTTTCTTCATTTTTTGCCAAGCATATAAGGGCAGAAGCCATGTTACTACTAAACTCATTCCAACCAGTAGTCTTTGGGCTAAGACAGTGTAACAAAGTGTGAATTAAGAATTTCCACTATGGGGGAAAGCCACCTTTATTAAATTTCAAAGAATCATTTTTTCTTACATACCCCATCTCTTGAAGGTTTTCAAAAATTGTGGAGTCTGGAAGATTCTCAATTCCATTAACATCTCCTAGATGAAGAACTTCTCTAACAGATGCCTCTGTAACAATAATCTTCTGCCCATCCACACGGGCATGAATCTGTACTTCCTCATCAATAGTTTTGACCTTTTCAGTAGGCCAAAATTGTTTGATGTTGGAAACATATACTGTAGGGTTAACTATTAATGCAAACCTAATATGAGTAGCATTAAGAAAATCAACAACTTCAGTGAACTCTTCATTCTCCTTGGTGGGCTTTTGCAAGAATGCAATCATGTTATGCTGGTTGGCAAAAGACAGAGTCGACATTGTGAAATTTGACAATTGGTGTAGGGTTTTGCTGGGAATTGCTATTAATTGATAAAATCAAGCAGTGGTTTTATGTTTGATAGAGTTTTGATCGGATAAAAACATTTGTGTGAAACTGTGAATGATTGAAGTGTACAAACCCTTAACCGTTCATATTTCTAAAACAGTACCCTGCATTCTAAAAAATAGCAGAACAACCCTTAGCCGGACTAAGTTAGGCTTAGCAGCACTAAAATATGCCTAGCAACACTAAGTCAGTTTCCACTTGAAACAGCTTATTTCTCAGGACTCCAGCACTTTTCTCAGCTTATCCTGCAAAATATTAGTCCCAAAAATACAAAACCTAACTCATTACCCGAATTACAATAATCACATCATCAATTACACTTAGCAATACTATTTATAACTAGCAACATTAACACATCATTTCTGGATTTTAACAATTTGACATACTGCTTTTATCCAAGAAACCAAACACACCTTTGACAGTTTGACATCACAAGCAACCATACAAGGTCTCAAAATTTTAATTGATATTTTTAGAAAGATACAACCATGCATAAAAGCTGCAAACATAAATATAAGTATCCTACCTAAATAGTAAAGATACTAAAAACATAAAAACATCATCATTAAAATCTACTTCACTCCATTTCATACCAACTTGTTAAAACTAGAGAGGTCTACTCCCTGCCTTGCATCCTTTTCCTTTCTAGGAGATATTGAAACTTAATTTCAAGATCGCTAATCCTGTTTTCCAGATTTAACGGGTTTGCAATGCAAACCCATATTGTTGACCCCCTGGTTTTGATGCACCACCACATTTTGATGCTCCATCACATTTTGCTGCTGATCCTCTTCATTTTGCTGCTCCACTACATTTCGCTGCGCATCCTCTTCATTTTGCTGGTCCACCACATTTTGCTGCGTATCTTGTTGATCGTCCACATCCTCTTCATCTTCTTCTTCCACCTCCACATCATTCAGTCCCCAATGCTCATCCCAGTAAAAGTCTTGTCTATGCAGCCATTTCAAAATTATTGTCCTCATCTACGTATCTACCTGCCTATACGACCCATATTCGTAAACGGGATCATACCCAAAATGATTAAATAGTGCGTCCCATAGCAAATTGTTGCTTAATACCCACTCATACTCTTCTGCATCATTTTGAAAGTTACTATTTGCTGCCATTGTTGAAGTTTTCTTTGAAAGTGATATATGTGTTTGTGTGTGTTATTTGGTATATATATTGTTGAGTTTATTAGACTCCTTGGATCGTTTTGAGCCCTATGGTTATCAATAACAATAATTATAACCGGCAGTGGAATAAGAACAAATCAAAGTTATTGTAACAAGGTTTTTCTTCATCATCATCTCTAACAACTACTAACTTATAAAACCTAGGCGTCCATTGTAGGAACTTGACACCTAGACACACACACACTTTTAATGGAGTTACATCTTGACTCCTGTACAAAATCTATTCCCTGTATTCTGTTTATATAACACAAAATTAAGGTTACAAAAATACTAGGAAGGACTATATTGTAAAAACTTCTTTGTAAAGCAAGTCCCTTTTATTTTGTACTGTCTTCATTCTTCACTTGTAGTTTTGTCATTATCAACTCAAACATAAAACCCAACAATCTTCCCCTAGTTGATAATTACAAAACCTTCGTCTTGATCTTCGTGAATGAATCAATCTTCCCCATAAGCTCCCCACGTGAACTTAAATAACATGTACCACCAAGGATCTTCAAGTAAACTCTTTTTCCCCTTTTTGTCATTATCCACTAGGAGAAGCTAAGCAGAAGCAACTTTGATTTCGACCACCACAAACCAATATCACACTTCTAATTCAACCTTCTAATGCCTCAAGATACCCTCCACGAATTTACACCAAAAAGCTTACAAAAAATGAAATTAAGGCAATAGAAACTTAAACCAGCAACAGTAATACCAACTCACAATAGCAAAAATCTTCCCCTCGAATGATGCATCTCAATGATTAAACACTAGAGAAAATGCTTCCCGTGAAATCCAATTGTTAACCATCTTCGTGATTCTTCAAATCTGTAGGCTCTATGTAATGATCACATGTGAAGAAAACCAAATATAACAAACTTGATGAAGAAGTAGAATAACCCATACTTGTGTCTTATGTCTTGTACTATCAACGTGACTTTGAACTTATACCCAAAAACAAATATATAAGTAGACTGCAATCTCTTGACAAAATCCTCATCTTCAATGAGACACGGAGTACAATAACGTAACTCCTTCAAGTGATTGTTAACAAGGTCATGGTCCATCCTACCCTTGACCCATGAAAACTAGATTTGACAAGTCTTCGTCACCACCGTATAAAACAAACAATTTATCTTCAAAGTGTAACACCCACTTTGAGATATGATAAGAACACAAACTTATGAAACTCAACTACAACATGAAATAAATGATAATCAATCTTCTTCGTAATCAATTAATCCAATAAGAACTAAATACCGAGCCTTTTTAAACCATTAAGAACATAAACCAAACCAATCTCCTTGTGTGTGCGAACCAATAACTCTCCTGCGTGTGTAAACCATCTCCAAATCTGCCATAATCAAATCCTTGTACTTTGCTCGATATCGAATAGTACAAGCAGTAGAAACAATATATAGGATATAGCTAGGAGTACTAACCAACAAACACAGCAGTAGAAATGTTTAACGCTAGCAGCAGAAAGTTATGACAGCAGTAGAAACATGCTAACGTAGCACTAGAAAAATATAAAGCGTAGCAGCAGTATGTTCTCAATAATCACAGCCGTACAAACTAACCACAAACAATACAAATTCCTTCAATAACGAACAGTGGAAATCTTATCCGAAACAGTTGTAACTCACATGTCAATCAACTTTAAACCGTAAATAAACAAACCTGCTCGTTAACTATTCTAGTAACTTTAATCTAATAGTCACGCCTTTATAACCAATAATCATCAGAAAAACCATGCTGATCGTATCAAAAATCAAATCAAACCTAAAAATTAACTAAGATGCGATGAACCTTCAGCCAATCAACCTCAGCAATCAAAATATAAGCCAACATGAATAAAACTGAGCACCAACCCATGATAAACTTTCTTACACTGATCCATGACGCACTTACATAATTAACTTCGATCAGTACAAGGTTTTTTCTACATTAATTGATCCTCACATGCACTAGGCGACAATATTCCCAATTCAATATACTACCAATCAGGTAATAAATACCAATTTAATTCCCCAATGATGTACCAGACGACCAAACAAGTTCAACAAAATAATTCTCATCAGACCCATAATTAATTATGATCCCCCGATTAATTACATGCGCCAATCATTGCAAATTAACATAAATAAAAGTGAATCAATATTAGTAGAATTTTGGTTTTTTTCAGTACGAGAATATTAATTTATGTTCACCACAAGACGACAATCCTTCGTTCCCATGATAAATTTTCAACCAATCTGTAACTTAGCTACGAGGTAAAGATATTCAATGACAACTTTCAATAAACTATTGCACCATACAACAAACATAATTAATT